>CM028669.1:0-1310000 GCA_016760335.1 Gastrodia elata
CTCAAGGTTTCACCTATTGAGTAACCCAATTTACTCAATAAATAAATTCTAACTTAAGATCTATTCCTAATCTTAAGAATTAAGGCTCTTAATTACTAAGAGTATCTCTCAAGACACACATCCTAACTAATGTTATAAGATCTAAGGTATAATCTAAGAGTGATTAAGGAAAGAAGAACACTCAAAATTTACTTAGGAATTTTCTTAAGGAGCAAATTTTAAGATTTTAATCAAAATATAATTTAGACTTGGATTTGATTAATTTCAGTTCTAAATCATTCTATTTACTGATTTTAGTGATTAGAAACTGAATTTAGGGCTTTTAAAGGCTAAACCCTAAATTTGGGCAAAATGACCATTTTGCCCCTACTTAAGGGTCCAAAAGATCAAATTTTGCTCTAAGACTTAAACTCTAAAATTTTCTTTTGGAAAGTAATTCTTACTATCTAATGTAAGCTTAGACAGCAACTAAATTAATTTTGAGTTATTATTAAGCCAAATGAGATCAAATTAGTGAATTTGACTCATAAGGGAAAATTAGTAATTTGGCTAAGTGAAAGTTAAATTTTCTTTCAGATTATTGTTCTTTACTGCCTAAGCTTTCCATAGAATCTAAATTTGCTAAATTCTGATAAGTATTGGCCAAGTTATGGCCAATACAAAAGTTAGAGTTAAAAGGGTGATTAAGGAATCCTTAATTATGGGTCAAACCTAATTTTGTCAATTAGTATCCAAATTGAGTAAAATTAGTGGCTATGGTTTACAAATAGTTATGACCTAATTAGGGTTTAGGGTGATTAGTAAGTGATTAGTTAAATTCATCACTCAAACATTAATCCAACCTTACAAATAGATTTTAAATGACTTTAGGAGCCCTCTAAAATTTAAATCACTCAATTTGGATTATTAGATTTGCTAATATTCACTAATCAAGATTTAGAGTAATTAAGGGTGATTAGCAAATCTAACCATTGGATCCTAAATATTTTTATATATTACTGTTAATTAGGTTTTCCTAATCTAAATTGATATTTGGATCATTCAATTTGGAGCTCAATTGACCAAGTTATGGTCAATTGAAGTTCTAAGGTTAATTAGGGTTAGGTCCTAAATGTCATTAGGCAAATACTTATCCAAACAGCAAGATGAATACTACCAAATTAATCCTTAGAGTTTTCTGATTACTTTAAGACCCATATTTAATATGTTTGGATCATTAGGTGCAAAGTTATGGGCAAATGAAATTTTGTGACATTAATTAGACTTAATTAATACCCTAAATTTCATTATCATAAATATAGCTCTAAATGAAATTTTGATGATTCCATAATATTCTTTATTTTCTGCTGATCAAAATGGTATATTTATTTGCTATGATTGGACTTATATTTTGCAAGTTATTAGAGTTTAAAGATTTGTATTTAATTAATTAATTAATTCTGTTTTAATTAATTTAATTATTCTGTTATTATTATTATTAACATATAATTTCGTTTTATAACATTATATATATATAAACGTTTTTATTAATTATTCTGCAGGACACTTGTCAAGTCATTATTGGCTGAGATGAAGACAGCGGGCCCCACGAATTCAGATGGCAGAAGCGCAGGCCACGTGGCGCGCTGCGATACGCCGCTGGAACGAAGGCGGGCCCACCTGCTTCCGCTGCGCATGCGACAAGACGCGAGTGGGTCCCACCGCAGAGTCACAACCAATGCATGGATGCCACGCAACCGACCCGGCTGACCCGCTCAGACAGTGGACCGGGCCCGAGATAACCCGGTTCGACCCGGATACATGCATCTCCCCGAAGAAGGCGCAAAACGTAGGACTTAGGGCTTGCGATTTGGAGGTCCCTTCGGCATCATCAGAGGCTAGCCTGCATGGCCACAAGTAGAACATGACAAGGGCTTTTCAAAGACGGTTGGATCTTGGCTCGAGATGGCCTGGGCGATCGACTGAGAGTAACCCTAGTTTCGAACAGCGAGAGCAGCGAGACTGCTTAATTCGATCGAATCGAATGCGATTATACTTGATTGATTTTTGGGTAGGTTTAATGACAATCGAAATTAGGATTCGAACAATTAAGATAGCAATTGAAAGCAAAACAAGGGAGAGAAAAAAAATGAAGATACCTGAACCTGCGGTGCTGATTCGCTCGGCTTACTGAAGATCCAAATGCTTGATTGACTTCGATAAAGGCAGTGATGACCAAAACGGAACTAAAGGAGGTTGGCACCGAGTTTATTCAAAGCTCTAAGCGGCGAAGGGAAACCACGCGGCGGTGCAGCTGCCATCTGCTTCGTGCGAGGAGGCGACGCGTAGGCCAGCCGAAGGCTCAGCGCGACACGCGCTGAGCGAAGAAGGTGACGGGTCCCGAGCCGTCTGATCTCGCGCTGAGATCAGATCGGACAGCTCAGAACGAGTGTTGCTCGATCAAACAGTAAGCCAACAGTGTGAGAGAAATGGACGGCAAGTTTAGGATGTTTAACAGACCCGTTAATTTTTATTAATATTAAATTATTTATATTAAGTTTATTAATCATAATTTAAATAAATAATTGCATTCCAAAAATTTCCAATAATTCACCTTTAGCTAATTGAAGGGTGAGGAACGCAACGGTGAAGTCAGATTTCGATTTCGATGAGTATTTAAATATTTGATTTTTCAGGTATTTAAATAATAATAAAATATTCGATGAAATTTTAACGACTTCCAAATGCATCCAAAACTTCACCTCTAGCTATTTTGGGGGTGGTGAATGCAATGGCGAACTCAGATTTTCAATCTGAGGTCTAGATAAAAAGTCAATTTCTAGGGTTTGGGATTTTCCAAAAAATTCCAGATTTGACTTTGTTGACTTCTGGTTTGACCTTGGTTTCCGAGGCGAAATCTAAATTACTTAATTAGTGACTTAGAACCTTAATTAAGACTTAGATTGGTCTTAATTGAGCAAAGTAACAACCTGGGTTGTTACAATGGTGTACCTTCGTTCGTTGAGACTTGGCTAGAAGAAGGTTCGGCGAGATGGAGAGAGTTCGGCTAGGAAAGCCCTCGGCTAGATGGAGGCTCGGTGAGAGGAAGTTACGGTGAGTGGAGGGCTCGGCTGGATGAAGACTTGGCGAGAAAGGTTCTCGGCGAAGGAGGGGGAACTTGGCTAGATTTTTCTATCCTTTAATCCATCCTCCTCCGAGAGGTTGAATGCTCGAAGATAAGGTGAGGGATCGGCATGGGTTCGAGCCTTCCCATTGGAGAGGTCAACGGCGCGATCCACGCGTCATCTTCTCCTCGCTTGCTCGAGCGATAAGGGTGAAGGAGCTCATCTCTATCGTGTGAGGAGGAAGAAATTTCGGGTGTATAGAAGAATTTGATAAGGATGAATTAGGTTAGATGAGATTATATAACTAAATTTAGGATCTTATATTAGCTGTTGGATTAAAATAAACGGTTAGAATTTATGAGCCAAGATCTGAAATCATTTGAGCTCCAAAAATTACAAACTTAGTATCGATAGGACCGTCGTGATGAGACAAATGCACGCATTTAAAAATTATTGAATTTGGACAAGTATTTTATTTTATATTAATTTTTAAATGAAAAACTTAGAAAATTAATTACGATAAATCGAAAACTCGAAACTTGACGAAACTTAAAATATAGCATCCTCATATGATGCTTAACTTAGATATATAAAAATTTCTAAATTCCAATTTATATTTTTTATATTATTAGCCTTTGAAGTTTAAACTTTATAAATTTATTCAGGACAATCCGGGATCCCAAACGTGCTCATATTTTTGCAGTAGGATCCTTTCAATATGCATTATAAGAGAATATTTTTATTACAATTTTATTTGACTTAAATTGGAATCCTAATTTAACGAAAATTTTTGAGCGATCGAAATTCAGCAGAAAATCCTAGAAAATCAATGATTTCCAAAATTTTCCCAGAATAACACTCTTAGCTAACTTGAAGCTACTGAGTCCAATGGCAGACTTCGTTTTTAATTCTGATGTTTAAATAAATTATGTATTTTCAGAATTATCCGAAAACCAGGAAATGTTGGAAATTACCAAATGATCTCCAAATCACATGAAATTTAAAGTGGAGACTTTTAATTCTATTATAAGAGTAATGAAAACATTTTAGAGTCAATTAGATCACCACTACAGCTCCAAATGCTCCTCTTGAGTCTCCGGTACGTCATCCTGACCTGTCTCCAAAAACTGCTCAGGATCTAGCAAATTGCCGGATCCCAAAAGTACCCCGTGTTAGACAAAAAGACTAACACATCGAAACTAGCTATGCAAAGCTAAACTATACAAAACAAAGTATACAAGTAAAGTAAAGCTGTAACAGACTGACAAAAAATATGTAAGCGAGGAAAACTGTAAGTATTGAATAAACAAAATAGTAAAAGGGATATGAAATGTGAAACTGCCCCCAAATAAGACTGAAAGTGCAACAAACATTATGCTGAAAAAGATGTTATAAACTGCACTACATGCCACTGAAATAATCCTCACAAATATGTCATACCACGGTATATCACAGAACTATCACTGAAGGTTTATGAGTAGTACGGTCTATTGTAAGTACAACAGTTAGGAAGTCAGTATGGTGACGCAGATGCATCCTGAAATTCCCCAATCTGTGTATATAACATTCTGTATCTCATACTGTATCACTGATAACCATGTGTCATAACAAAAAGAATGAGTTCAACTCATGTTTATGCTTATTCTTATGCCATTATATTGAATGAATGAAAAATCTCGAAATCCATGCAGAATTTAGTAAGAAACAATAATGAATCCTAAGTCTCCACCGTGCAGAATCCTGCTAAGAGGATTCTGACTCCAAATCTCTAAAGCGAGGGTTGGTTAAAGTTGCTTATTTACTTAAAGATCACTAGACGGGGTGATTGTATACACATATTAAATATGTTGCAAGAATAGAGTTCTTATTACTTAGTTTGATTAAGCCATCCTAACAAAGCGATCTTCATTAGGAGGCATCATCCAATGATGATTTTGTATCTCAAGCTAAGTATTAAGTCACTAAACTCATAATAATACTTAGTGTCTTAAGAAAGGTGAATCCCATTACTTAGTTTATTTGAGCCATACATATTGAAGCGATCTTCGCTAGGAGACATTGCCCGATGACAACTTGTCTTTCAATTAAACTAAGGAATGGGTACCCATTTAATACACTCTTAGGATCGATTGATTTACTCTAAGCGAGGTTGTATCCGCCTAAGTCCGCAGGATAGCAACAAAGATAAATCTTACTTAGAGTGACTCAACCAATCCCGAATATTACTGGGGACCAGTAATATGGGTATACCATACTGCACTACCCAATAATCAAGGTTCAATCAAGTCTATTTAATAAGACAAGGATTGATTAAAACTATAAGTCCTGAACTAATAGGCAAGTCCTATACAAGGGTTCACCAATCAAGTGTGATCAAGGATCACTTAATATGAATTCTACCACAAGGAGAAGTATCTTTTCTAGTGCCTTAATGGATTACTACCACAATGAGAGTAGATCAATTTCTAAGGTGATAGGATCTTCTATACTTCTACCTCAAGGAATCATACAAGGCTTCCTACCTCATGATATATGAGTTTAGGTCTTTTAAATAATTCAAGACGATCTTATGAAGAGATACCCAAGATCTCCCTTCTAAATTTTGATATTAATCTCTTAGGTTCTAATTCATAATTAGGTTTAGGATGATTAGATTAGATGATTAAGTCATTTGATTCCACTCAAACTAAGAGATTAGGAATATTGTTAAGACTTAGATCACTTGATTAATCAATATGATTTTATTAATATTCTTATGCTAGTCCTCTTACTTAAGAGAACATTAGGGATCTTAAGGTTTGATTCAGATCAAGAAGTCACATAGGATTATTATTAACCCTAATTTGTCTAATTCAATGTTTAGAATCAATAATAAATCAAATGCATTATTGAAGAATGTTCAATTCATAATTTTGAAATCAAATCAATTAAGTTAGGTTTCTTAAGGATTTGGATTCTCCTTGAGTAGATTAGGGTTTGATCCCTTCTCATGCCTTAAAAAAAATCAAGTTATGCATTTAAGATCAATGTCAAATCAATGGATTATTTATGTATTGTTGGTGGCAATCTCAGACCTAGATCAAGTCTTAGAAGCTTGATCCAAATCTTAAGATTTCTTAAGTTAATTAAGATAATTAAGATTCTATATCTTTGAATTTATTTAAGCATACTTAATAAGTTTATAAGGATGAATTCATATCATTTAGCTTACTGTTATAAGTCAGATTGATAAATCAAGTTCTAAAATAAGGGTTACTTAGTGCTAATCAAACCCTAATTCCAATCATAAAGGATTAGCACATAAGTATAAATCTAACCATTCAAATCACATGATATTTGGCATGTAAGTTTTAATTAATCATACAAGTAATCAGAACCTGAGTTTGCTAAGATCCAATGAGTATAAACACTAATATTTACTAATCATGTTTTAACAAAATTAGGGCATAACTAAAACTACAGAGCTCAGAAAAATAATCTACTTAGCACATACATTATAGTCATCACAAGTAAACTAATGGCACCCTAAACATACAATTTGGGTAAGTAAAATTACTAATTTGTCCTAATTAAGATCCACTATAATTAGGAAACAATTAAGGATCTAACCATCAGATGCATGATTTTATTTTATATTTAGGTTCCTGAGATTTTTTTGATCATTTTCATATATGAAATTATATGATTTGGATAAGTAGGATTAAAATTTATTAAAAAAATACATTCTGTATTTTTATTTAATCAAAATCCTATGATTTGAATAATTGAATTATTTTCCTTAAGGAAAATAATTCCAAAATTCTGATTTAATTAAAACGGCTTGGCCCAAATTCAAAATGCGCGGGTCGACCGGGGCCCGGGAGACCCGGCACTGTCGCACAACGCGGGTCGTGGGTCGACCCGGTCCGCACAGTGCCGTCGTCCCCGCTCCGTCGTCCCGAAGGAGGGGATCGATTATGGCAACCCTAATCGCCAAATTCCGGCGCATCCAGCCCACGGCTCGGCTAGAACTTGATCGATACACGATCACCGTGGTCAGGCGCGTCGATTGGGACTCGAAGCCCCCTGTGAGCCGGTCTGGATCGGCCAGACCTTACTCACCCAAGGATTCCTCCATTAGAGTTACTGTGGAGAGATAATTCTCCCCACAGAGGCCATGCCAGACCCCGGGCTCGATCCCTACACCATCAGGGAGGTGAGGCGGATCGAATCCCTCTGGTCTGAGGGTCTGGGGTGGTCTAGATTGCTGGGTCCTTACTCGACCGAGGCGACCCTTAGGAAATTTAATCTGATCGATCAATTCGATCGATCGGGGCTAACCTAGATCTTAATCTCGATACCTGTGGGTTCGAGACGACAATACTGACTCTCGCGCATCAAAAGGAGAAGGGTTCGAGCCTCATTGGCTCGAATCTAGTAAGGAAGATACCTGGTTTTGACGGATTGGTTCGGGACACTCGACTAAAGGCTCGGCTGGCTCTAACTACGATTCCAAATGCCCAAAGGGTCTTGAACGTCGTGAGAGCCTACTATCAGTGGTTCAGAGGCTCCCAGATCACTTATGCAAGCTCGGACAGGCGGCAATAACAAAATGAAGACTGAGGGAATTCGGGGTCAATTGATCAACAAAAGGGCAGAGGAAGGGTTGCTGAGGCTATTTATAGCCTCAGGCGAGCTTAGGGAAGATTCTGGAGGGTTGGCTCAGGCTGGAGAGGGCCCTAGAGGTCGGGCCATGGCTAAGCTCTCAAAATTCTATTTTGAGCTCGGCTGGGTCTCAAGGCCCAATTGGGGTCCCTCGGCCATTAGGGAAAGCTCAGCAACGGCTTGCTGAGCTGGAGGCACGAGTAAGGGCTGGCAGCTGGCGGTACGGGAAATTTCCCTGCCGAACGAGGGAATCTGACATAGACGAAGATCCACAGTGCCAAACCCCTTGGATGCCGTCTAATCTATCGATCAGATGGCGGAACGGCTCGGATCTCCCGGATCCTAACGGCAGATTGCGGAGGTGATCCGGGCTGTTGGATCAGTCGGGTAGATCCTACGGTTGATCCGTGGTTCCGCAATATTAAATCTCAACCGTTGAATAAAAAGGCGGAACGGTCAGATGCGCGGGATTCCGATGTCGCGTGCCCCGGGCTCCGCAGCAGATCGCCCGCGGTCCGCACAGCGGATCCCGGCTGTTAATTTAGGTAAATGGGTATATTTGCAAAATCAAAATGTTTGGAACCCTTTTATGCAATTGAACTATTTTAATTTAAATTGAATTATGGCCCAAATGAATTTTAAATTGCACCAAATTTTCACCCTTAGCTAATTTAGGGGTGAGAAATTCAAAAATGCAATCAGATTTTAATTCTGAGATCAAAATATTTTAGGTCAAGTATAGGGTATCTAGATTGATCAAGTTGTCTTTTTAGACCTAGAGGAGTCCAATGGACTTTAAATTTTCTAGATATGCTTAATTTGATGTTCTAAAGGCAATGATACTGAAAAATTGATTAAGAAACCTATAATTTTTGCATGGTAACAACTTAGGGTTGTTACATTGCTGGAAGGAAGGGGCTGGCTGTTTGCTAGCTGTCGGAGGCTGCTGGTTCAGCTGGAGAGGGAGTTGGCTGGCTGATAAGAGGCTAGCTGTTTGTGAGGAGGAGAGGGGGAGGGGATGGCCTCTATTTAAAGAGGAGAGGGCTGGGGGGGTTCGGCTGAGGGGGATGACCGCACCCTGTGCCAAAAATGGCGCAGGCGGGCCCTCTCCTTGCAGGTGGAACCTTCTGCCTGACAGAGCCTGCGATTCGTAGGGTGTCGGGAGTTGGAGTCGGCGGATAAGAAGAAGAAGGAGAAAAAAGTAAAATAAATTACTTAAAGTTAAATTTGTTATATTTTTCTGTCATTCGGCGTCCAAATATAATGAAGCTTAGCGCCAATGTGTGTCACGACACGATGAACACCTTCACACCGAAAATTTTTGATTTGGAGTAATATTTGATTTTTTGAGGTTTAAAAACTTCAAAAATTATCCACGATAAATCTGGCGCTCAAAATTTGATGAAACTTCTCAAGCAGCCTTTAAATAATATGCTTAACATAATAACACTGAGAACGATAAATTCGAACACGCATTTCAATGTTCTTGATTTTTTTATAATTTAAATAATTTAGAAAATAAAACGGGAGCTTTCGTTAATCGGATCTCTCCCAACTATGACACTTTGATCTAAAAATTATTTTTATCTATTGGTAAGTTTGTTTGCCCTAAATTGAAATTCTCTGGGATCCTGATTCCTAAAGCAGGATTTTAACCTAATTTGTAAAATAACGACTTTGGGTCATTACACATTGGCTGAAAAATTGTATTTGTGAGTTTAGTTTAACTATTTTATTTAAGAAAAAAATAGCTATATTTTAGAATTTTATTTAATAAAAAATAGGTCATAGTGGGGGGAAGTTAACTAGAGTAGTTGTATTAAGATAAAAAACATCCTTGTTGTGGTATATTTCTTTTATTTAAGGAATATTATTATTTGCAATTAGGCGCTCAGGCTCTATGATTGCTTTCTATACAAAGCTACTACCTTGATACCCTTTCAACCTTGTGCTCAGAAACTGTTTTCTAAAATTCCAAAAAACTATTTTGTATTACCTTTGATTTTGGGATTTGTTCTATAAACCATAGAATTTTATGAAAAATACATCATATATTTTAATTTCAGCATCCGATTTGCTATTTAATCTCTATTTTGACTTGCTCATAATAGGTTTCACTTGACCAATTTATTGTCTGATGTGGAATTGAAACTTACTATGGGCTGCTCTTGGGAGTTAAAGCATGATATTTTTAACTAAAAATCTAATATATATTATATATACCCTAAACCCTATATATATATATATATATATATATATATATATATATATATACACACACACACCTTATCATTAACTCTTGGAGTAATTCATTTCACACCATCAAAAAATTTTCTCTTACTCCATTGTTTTTGACCGCATACCTAGTATTCTTATGTAACGACCCAATATCTTTATCTGCAAATTAGTTAAATTCTCGCCTCAAAAATTGGGTTTTGGGGAATTTTGATTTAGGACAAACAAGAATACTAATAGATAGAAATAATTTCTTAGATCAAAATGCCCTAATTTGGGAGAATTCGGATAACGAAAACTCTTATTTTATTTTTTTTGAATTATTTAAATTTAATAAATTGAGAAAATTAAATATGTGTCCGAATTCATTGATTTTCATGTCATTATGTTAAGTACATTATTTAAATGCTGTTATTTGATCGATTTTGGAGTGTCTATTTGATCTTAATTAATTTTCGAAGTTTAAAACTTCATAAATTAATAAAAAAAAAAATTTGTCGGATCTCACCTCCCCTTCCTGCGCCTATAAAATCCCTTCCCCTCCCTTCCTTTTTCCCCACCCCACAAGCCAGCCTCCAGCCTCCTCTCCCCCAGCCCTGTCAGCCAAGCCTCCTGCCAGCAACCCCCATCTCTTGCCAGTAGCAGCCAGCCCACCTGCCGCTGTCGGCCGCCCTCCTGCCGTTGTCAGCCAGCCAGCTCAACCGGCCAACAGCCACCCCAGTCCGGCCTCCCTCTGTTTTCCGGTGATTCTAATCCTAAATGTGAGAGAAGTGGGAATAGGGGAAGAAATCAAGGAGAAATTTTGCCTCCTTTTTATATATTTTTGAGTTCTCTTTCATAATACTTACTGTTATGATGTTAATAATAATAGTTTTATTATCTCTGTTACATCATTCACAATATTATTATTTTTATTAATTAATAATAAATAACAATGAAAATGTTATAAAATGATTATTATTTCTATTTGCGTCAATTTAATTCCAGTCATTTCCATTCCGTTCATGATTATCATTTAATAATGATAATAATATCGCTATTATAAGTATTATTGCTACCCTCAGTAACCTAATGAAAAAGCGAAAGAAAAAGATAATTGAAAGAAAGTTAATAATTACTCCTTAAATATTGGATTAAAAAACTAATTTAAGATATTCAAATTAAATGCAGATTCAAAATTGTAACTGTCAAACTTTGGATCTTAAAGAATTAAGATACCCAGCACATGACAAATATTATTTTCTGCACTTTACTGCTGCTTAGCTTCGCTTTGAGCCAAATTCATATTGAAGCTTAATTGGTTGTTTAGAACCAACATAATTTGGTTGTTACTGGAAAATGACATTAGTAACATTTAGGATTAGTTATTGGAAAATGACATCAATAACATTCAGGATTATTACTGAAAAATGACATCTGTAACATTCGGGATTAGTTAATGGAAAATGACATCAGTAATATTCGTGGTGAGTTACTGGAAAAAATGATATCATTAACTTATATTTTGTGATAATACTTTTCACAGGTAATTGATTATTTATTTTGCATTATTGTCTTACTTTTCCTGTATTTTATTACCTCCTTATTTCTATTAATCACATCTTTTAAAGTGTAACATTATTATTTACTATAGTACTTAGAGTATTCTCTAATTACTGTGAATTCCAATTCATGTATTGTTTTCTATACAATACCAGGCTAGGTGCTTCTGAATGAATACGCGCAAGAACCATAATTCTTAAATTTTCAATCTTGTGGATAGATATATGGAGCTATTTTGCTTATCTTTTATTTTATTTTATTTATCCTTTTTTTTTCTTTTGTATGAGGAGTACGATGAAGGATCGTGTAATCTGCAATCTTGTAATAAATGAGAATATTTTTTTTGGTCTTACATGTATCCATTCTCTCTCAAATTACTCAATAGGATCCTGCGGTATGTGCACCTAAATGTCGGAACAGTTCTCGCTGAGCCGGCATCGGGTCATCACATCTTAGCTCTTGGAATAATCCCAACAACTCCTCTAAGCCTTTTAGATTCTAGCTTTTCTTACTCACTAGGAAGGATTGTGATGAGGTTGTCAAATCATGCTAGAATGAACCTTGTGGCTAGTTCGGTCTCATAAGAATGGTTGACAAGTTGAAAAAGCTTAAAAGGGCCCTTAGTTCTTAGAAGAAAAACTCTATTGTAAATATTTTCAACAATTTTGAGTGAAAAGAACATTTAGGCACTAATCTTAAAATCCTTTTTGAATCTTGTCCCTCGGACTCTAACAGAACAACTTTCTCTGAAGCCAGGGCTGACTTAATTCAGTCTCACAATACTATTGAAACTTTCGGAAGCAAAAGTGCAGTCTTAATTCTATCATAATTGGGTTAACAAATGCAGACACATCAATAAGATTGAAGAGATTTCCTCTTCTGATGGCTTCAAAATAACTACCAAAAATATCATCCATTCCTCTGCCATAAACTACTTTGAAAATCTCTACAAATATGATCCTCATGTCTCTCCTCGATTGTCCAACTTCCTCCCTCAAACATCATCACCCATGTGGACAACTTTGAACTCAATTCTCTCCGTACTGATGAAGAAATATGAGAGGTTGTTAAATCCTTCTAAGCACAACACTTGTCTTGGGCCGGACAACTTTCCCGAGGAATTTTTCATTAAATTCTGACACATTATTAAAGAAGATAGTTGCAATGGTGTCAAGGTATTTTTGTGTAACATCCTCCTTCCCAAGTTCTTCTCTCATACAACTCTCACAATCATCCTAAAAGATAATAAAGGAAATTAGTAGACTCATTTTAGACCTATCAGTTTGTGCTCCACTTTCAACAAAATCATATCTAATATACTGGCTAATAGACTCAAAAAGTTGCTTCCTCATTTGATTGCTTCTAATCAATCTTGTTTTGTCTCTGGTAGAAAATCCAAGACAACATCTTAGTGGCTTGTGAGCTCTTCCATAATCTTAAATATGTGGTCACAACCTCGTTCTCAAACTTAACCTTGAAAAAAACTTTGAAAAACTCAACTAGAAATTTCTATTTAGGGTCCTTAGATCTTGTGGTTTGATGACTCCTTCATTACTAAAATTAGATGCTCCATTGATAATAACTAGTTCTCTATTCTCATATATGGGTTCCCACAAGGTTTCTTTAAATATGAAAGAGGGTTTAGACAAGGAGATCCTCTCTCCCCTCCTCTTCATTATTGCAATGAATTATAGGTCCCTCCACTTGGCAACATTTTTTTGCATGATTCTAGTTTGCAATTCAATTTAGGTGGAAATTTTAATTTGTCCCACCTTGCATATACTGGTGATCTCATCATTTTTTCTAATGGGGATAAAAGAGCTGTTGCTAAATTACGTGTCTCCAATCCCTAGAAAGAGATACCATCTTCAATATTAATTGAAATAAATCCCAATTTTACATAGATGATAAAGCTCCACAACACTAGCACTTTCATTACCAATAAACTTTGTTTCAATAAAGGGAAATTTCCCTTAAAACATCTTGGCACCCCTATTTTTAAAGGTCATAAAATAAAATTTTATTTATAAAGACCTCATTGACTCCATTTGCAAAAAACTTAGAGGGTGAGAACACGAAGCTCTCTCCCAAGGAGGTAGGTTGATCATTCTTAAATATGTCATCATAATTCTTCTCTATTGGCTTGAAGTTTCTACCCCCGCTAAATTGGTCATGAAAAAAATTAAAATTATTTTCAACAAATTTTCTTGGATTCTTGAAAAAGGCTCTAAAATATTTTGGTGCTCATGGAACAACGTCACTTTCCCTATCAATGAAGGTGGCATTGGCTTGAGATGCTTGGATGCTCTTCATAAGGTATTTTCCACAAATTTTGGTGGAATTTTCAAACCAATAACTTTTTATGGGTTTCCAGTCTTAATGCAAAATATTGTGCCACTTCTCTCCCTGTCATGGTGCCTAATAAAATAACTGATTTCCCATTTGGAGGAGAATGCTTGAGTGCAGGGACACTAAGAAAGATATACTTTCTTGGAATTCCATTAACCATAGCAACTATTTTTGGTTTGATATATAGGCTGATATTGGCATTATTGGCGAACTCTGTCAACCAATCACCCCCAAACTTCTTCTTGGGGAATGTTACAATAATAGCTCTAGTTGGAATGTCTGCCTGATGGAAACCATTCTTCCTACTGATATCTATGAGCAAGTTGTGCACATCTTTCCTATCCATTGTAATGAAAAAAATGTTTTCTCTGAGCTCACGATCAACAACAAATTTAGCCTTACAAATGCCTGGAACATTTGTCGGAGGCATGCTATCCTAACTCATCCCTTTGGTTCTTGCATCCCGCTCTCCCCACCTTCATTAGATTATTTATATGGAGAGTTCATTATAATTTTGTTAGTGTTGATGTGGAACTGACTAGAAAAGGTTACCACCCTCTAAATACCCCTGCTGCAATGATATTGAATGTGTGGAACATGTTTTTACATTAAATACTTAGAGTTCCTGAAAACTGCCCTGGTCCTCAATCATGATTATCTTACACACGTATATTCCCAGTCTCCTTGGGAGGTGGAATCTGGTCAACTCTATAAAAAAAAAACTCCATATTGGGAATCTCTTTGATGTGTGCACATCGTGGTATATGTGGAATTCTAGAAACAAAGCCATGGAATACAATGCCACTTATAACTCCACTGCTTAATCCAAAATATTTTTACTGCTGTTAATACTATCCTAATTTCTTTTCCTGAAAAGATCTTTAATTGGGCTAACATTGATAAGAGTAAATTTAATGCAATTTTCCAAACCCATGGCTGAATGTTGAGCTGTATGCGGATCTGATTCGATAATGCCTGATGGTTAGTTTTATGATTATCATATCTCAGTGCTGAATGCTAATCTCTATGGTTATTATTTGTCTGCCAAACATTATGGGGGATTTTTAGTATTAAATGGGGCCTTTGACCTTGGGCTTAGTAAGTCTTCTTGTGGCCTCTTCTTTGAGTTGTTCCGTTCGCATTTGCTAATTTTGCTGCTGCAGATAAAATTTATGCTCCCGCGATCTATTATGTTTATGCTGAAATGTGTGGGCACTCTGTTTGTCAAAAACTGTACAAGGATTTTTATTGCTAAATGGGGCAAATGTTCTTGGCCCCTTCTTTGGGATACTCGTTTATATCATAATCTGTTGGATTGAATGTTGTTGGATGCTGAGTTTAATCTTCATTGTTGTGTCGCAAGCTTGACTATAAGGCTGCTGCTCTTAATTTCACTTTTAATTCAATGATGCATCAATGTATTGAGAGGGAGGCTGTTGTTCGTTATGAACTATATTGCACTCGTTGTTGTCAGCTCTCTCACTATTTCTTAGTTTTGTTGTTTAGCTAGATATTCCTTTTTGGATCTAGGGACTTTTTAGCATTTATCCTGGGATCCTTTTCTTTTGGGATTGGCTCTTAGTTTTTAAGGTATATATATATATATATATATATATATATATATACATCCTGGGATCCTTTTATTTTTGGATTGGCTCTTAGTTTATAAGGTATATATATATATTAGTATAAAATATGTATATAGCTGAGAGAAAAAGAATGGGACACTAAGAATCTGCGGTTTTCTCACTATGGCCGCAGAAAAAAAAGCAAAATTTGCAACAAAAAAATATTATGGAATATAAAGAGATGCAAGCTGAGGTTTGCATAAGCAAGGTACTCTCTTTTAATTCGTTCACACTTATTTTTCTTCTAGGTTTCCTCTTGAACGCTCGCACTCTATCGCTTTCTGTTTTGATGACGGTTTGTGTCAACTCCTCCGGCGAAGAGGTGCTGGAAGATTCCCTACCGATTAAGGCCAGGAAGAGACGGTTTGCATCAGTTCCTCTGGCGAAGAGGTGCTGGAAGATGCCCTACCGATTCAAAGGTCAAGAAGATGCCCTACCGATCAAGCGGCTCGATGCCATCCATGATGACCCCACAACGTTTTGCATCGCCTATCGCAATACGACAAAGGTGCATGTATTCATGCTACTGGCAAGGATGTGGTGAGTGACTTTTTGTTGAGCATTCTTAAATTTATCTTTTTTGTTTGTTCGCATTGCGCTTGATTGCTTTCAAAACTCTCCCTCCCACCCATCTTGTAATTGACTTTCGACTTGCCATTGAAGATGGTGACTAGTAGAATGCTATTTTTAGCAGCTTAATTTTCTTAGGTGTTTTTTTAGTAATTAATGCATTTTGTCTTATCTTTAAACTCACGTTAAGAAGGTGGTGATATGGATTAAGTGTGTTTTTTTTTAATCTTTGGTGTAATGCTTATTATTCATGTACTAAAAGGGAAGAAAGGACTAGAGTGAGCAAACCTAATACTTAAAATGTTTATCTTGGGATTGATGTATAGTTTGACTTATGGCCATTACAAGAGTGGCTTAACAATTTTAAAGATCATGGAATACATGTTTTGTAATGATGTATGCTGGCATGCATGCAAGCAGGTGCACATGAGGGGGTGGTGGCCATTTGTGGGAACAATTACTGCTATTTAGGAAGTGGATTTTGTCTGGAAACAGTGTATTCGAGGCAGAAATAGACAACGAAGATGGAGGTGGGCAGTTCTTCGAAGCCAGGAAGGCTGCGACATCGCTGAAGAAGAAGAGCCAGAGCCTGCCAGCTTCCAAATCAGTTTCGAGCAGAAGAGGCTTTGTGCAACTTTATGGTTTTTTGCTTGATGGCATTGTAAATTTAAGAGTTATGATATCTTATAAACTGTTTTGATCTGATCCAAGTTTTTTCAATCATATAATCTTGGCTTTGTCATCTGTTTCATCACATATTTTCAAGATTTTCTTCCTAGAAATGCTTATTATCTTTTTGTTTTTTCTATTTTTTTTTATTGATTTGTTGTTAGATTTGATTTGAGCATTTTATTCTTTGCTAATTTTATTGCTGGAATGGAATATTTTCAATCTTTTGAGCACAAAATTCATCCTTTTGTAATTAGGCATTTTTTTGTTAGAGCTTATGATTCTTAAGCAAGGTTCATTATGCCAAAGTCTCAACTATCCTAATTCGAAAGATCGGTATGTCCTTCTCTTCTTCCTGTGATAATTGTATGGCTCCAAATGGGGGGCAGTTTTACGTAATCATATTTGCATGGTAGTTCTGCACATACCTAAATTTGTGCATCATTTTCTTAAAGTTATTTTAGCTAAATAAGAAGGATTTCACCTTTCAATGCGACTGAGATTCGATCACACATGATTAATCTGGCGTGTAATTTTATTTGCAAGCCAAGCTGCGGAGCTATTTATGGTGGTTAGGACTTCATACAGAGCGTTGGAAGAGAACCAATATGCCTTTAAAAGGTTCAAGCAGGCAACCCAACTTCACGAATTTTCACTTCAATCCCCACACTTGATCCATGACTCGCTTCTTTATGTTAATGATTATCTGATTTTAGTTAGTAGAACTTTATTCCTTTCTTTTAATAGATGCTTTATTTTGATTTTTGATTTTACTTCTTATTGTTCTTTTTCTTTTGTAATATGTATATTTGATTTGTTTGAGAAAACTAATTTTGTATTTACATATCTTATATACTCAAGTTTCAATTTCTGCAAAATTAACATCCAATTTTACTTTTATATCTTGCAATGATTAGATTTGTAAATTTAAGAATTAACCAATTGTAGTTGCAAAATATAAAAAATTTATATGTGCTTACAAAAGTGCAAACTATTTATTGTGTGTTATTAGCTTTCCAAATATTTTTTTAATTACTCTTTTTTTGTCATAATTGTGTAGATATTGTCCAATTATAATAGCATTACATAGCAGCATTTTAGCAATTTTTATTTTACTTTTTATGTTTTCTTTGATTACAGCTAGAGAATGACAATAAATCTTCCAACGCAACTCACCAAATTCCTAAATCTTCTGTTCTACGATATTGCCTCATGCTATTCACTCACCGACACTCTTTAAAAAACTCCCTTATCTCACCCTATTAATGCAGGTAGTTAAATTATGTTCGTCCACTGCTCTCTTTTGCATTTTTAGGTTTTTAGTTTCATCTTCTCATTTGTTCTCTTCATGGAAGCAATTTGCCATGTATAATTAGTAAGAATATCTTTATTTTCATATGTTTTTTTATTTTATATAGTTAATGAAGCATCATGCAAAAGAAGCAATAACATATCTTAATTTGCTTTTGATATCAACCATCAAAGCGCTGCAAATAGAGTGGTCTTTTTGGAGTAGAAATATAAAAGATGAATTTGGTCATTTTATTTATTTTTAGATTTATTTGTTATATAGCAAAAAAAACTAATGATACTCCTTATTGCAATGCTTTATTAAGAGAATTTGTACTAAAATTTTAGAAGTTTGAATTAACATTATTGGGTGAATAAATATTTTTTATGTCTAAATGTATATGTTAATTTTTAACTACAGGTGTCGAGCAGAAGATCTCCATTCAAATTGTCAAAGGAACTCCGTTCAGCTTATAGTTATCGTCATTCGAGCTCCCGTCAGAGAACAGAATACCGTTCCCCCGGTTTGCTCTTTTTGCCTAAACAGGTGGAACATTTTTTTTGCTATTTTAGAAAATCACATTTATTTTGTCTTTAAATAATATGTTCCCAACAAAATTTACAATGAAAAACTTAATTTGTTGAAATATTGAGCAATTTTCATTGCATATAACTAAAAATCATTGCTTTAGCTATTCGGGAAACTGCTGAACAACTGGATTTGGTTTCTTACAGTATAAGTAATTTTGAGGTCCTTGATTTTAATGAGATAGATAATTAACTTAGTCGCATACTAAATTCTTTTTAGTTATCATGCACATAACAAATGAGATATGTTAATATATTTTATCTGCAGGAAAAAAAATTTCTTGCTCCATTGGAGCAAGGAAATGATTGTAGGATCTTGACCATGCAAAAGAAACTGCAAAAACTTTTATTTATCTGTCAAAAAACTCCAACTCTCAAAATACATAAGGTAGCAATCATAAATGAGTCATCAATAAAATATTGATTATTTGCATTTTTAGGTTTCGAGTTTCAACTTCTCCTTTGTTCTCTTCAATGAAGCAAATTAAACTGCTACTGAAGAGCATTTAATATTTCAATGTTTCTTTA
Organism: Gastrodia elata; assembly: GCA_016760335.1. NCBI lineage: Eukaryota > Viridiplantae > Streptophyta > Magnoliopsida > Asparagales > Orchidaceae > Gastrodia > Gastrodia elata. The sequence continues at coordinate 19,148 of CM028669.1, forward strand.
AACTCCAAGAGCCTAGATTGTAGAATGACATATACTGAATGTTCAGTGGATGGGAAGATAGATCATGTTTGTTATTCACCTAATTGGTATCAATGAATTTATGATATTAAATTTGGAATTTGATTAATAATAATATTTTGATACAACATTCTTTCTATAGCAGATAATGAAATTGTTGCAATTTAATTATTATTAGTGTGTTGGTGTTTGAATTAAGATAGTAATTTTTTCCGGTGCACGGGATTCATGCTTGTATATATTTATATGATCTCTGCTGGGTTGCGCGTAGGGCTCCGGGTGGGCGGCATCGCCGCTTTCTTCCCCGCTCGCTGGCAATAAGAGCCGATGCTCCCTCAGCGTTGAAGGCAAGGCTCTTGGTCAGTTGTGGCTTGGCTCTGGCCGATTTTGTTAACTCTCCAGGGATTTCGATCGCTCGGTCCTTCTGTGGCGACCGGGGACCGAAATTCGAGAGTCTCTGAAGAATGATTCATACAACTGGAAATATTCATTTATGAAAACAAAGAAAATAAAATACATGAATATCCATATTTACATTAAGAGCTATACATATATGAATTTACAATAGTTTAAATATTTACAATGAAAATTTATTCACTGCTCATATCTCATATCTCTCTTTTCATAATGAATCTTAATAAATTCGTGTATGATATCTTTTTGGCCGAATTTTATTACATTCTACTTTAGGACATAACGGATTCATAATGGATCTAATCAAATCACTTTTCAATTTGATCCTAATTGACAACATTTGATCTCTCATGGCAACTTTTATATCTTTAAAATACATTGCAGCATTTCATTTTTATAGCAATAATAGCAACATTTTGAATCTTATAAATGATGGCAATATTTGGCTCATGGTAACATGTGATTAAAGTGATATTATTCATCTTTATAAAAAGAAAATAGCCATATTTGATCTATTTTAATTTCACTTATGGCGGCTTAGATTTCATTTGATATTATTGATCTTAATTTAGAATTAAAAAGGCAATACATGATTCTTATATATACATGGCAGCAAATGATCCTTACTTATATAAATTGATATCAATAGATCTATATGAAAGTTTTGACAGCATTTAGATCTTAATATACCATGCAGTTTATATTTAATTTATATTGAAATAATTGACATCATAGGATGGTAACATTTGTAGCATTTGTTTTTATGGCAGCAAAGAGAGTATATTAAAATTGATGATTTCATTCTTATCTGTATTAAAACAAGGTCGGCAATTATTACTAAGTAATACAAGTAAATCTTTTGATAAATAAAGTTTTGAGTTTTACAAATACTCTTACTAAATCATTTGGAATATCAAAATATAATTCAAAAGCATTACAACTGCTGCTGTGAACACATTATGCTAATAAGGTATCATTCCGTCAAAATAATTAAAATCATATGATGAGTCAAAAATAACATGACCCAAAATAAACACAATACCCGCTCAATCTTATCATTCGAGAGAAGGATCGAGAGGGAAGTACCTTTAGTTGCAAAAGTTCAGGAGGTGTTGTTATCTCGGCGCTTTGCTAAGGGAAAGCTCGATTGTTCTCGGCTTGGAAGGAGGCTCGGCGAGAGGAGGTTTGGCGGGATGGAGAGGTTTTGGTGAGATGGAGGAGCTCGACTTCGTCTCGGGTCTCGCCTAGGACCCTTCTTATCATCGCAGAAATCCATCTCCCCTTGAATGAGAAGATAAGGGTGAGAGGGGGCAGCTGTCGTGCGAGAGGGAGGGGATCGAGCCACGCGTCGCGCGTGAGGGTGAGCGAATGGAAAGAGGCGTCGGTCGCGTGCGAAGAAGATAGGGATCGGCTTGCGAAATGAAGAAATTTCGGCTGAAGGAAATTAGGATTTTAGGTTTTGAAGAGATAAATAAGGAATTCTATGATCCATTATTAGCCGTTGGATTAAAATCAACGGTTGAAATTTCTGAGCCAAGATCTGGAGTCATTTAAGCTCCAAAAATTACAAACTTGGTATTGAAACAATCATTTGGACAAGTACTTTATTTTATATTGATTTTTAAGTAAAAAACTTGAAAAATTAATTACGATAAATCGGAAACTGAAAATTTAACGAAACTTAAAATATAGCATCTTCATATGATGCTTAACTTAGATAAACAAAAATTTTCAAATTCTAATTTATATTTTTTATTTTATTAGCCTTTGAAGTTTAAACTTTATGAATTTATTCAGGACAATCCAGGATCCCAAATGTGCTCAAATTTTTGCAGTAGGATCTTTTCAATAGGCATTATAAGAAAATATTTTTATTACATTTTTATTTGACTTAATTTGAAAATCTTAATTTGATGAAATTTTCTGAGTGATTGAAAAATATCTGGGCAAATCAATAACTTCCAAATATTCTCAGAATAACACTCCTAGCTAATTTGGAGTTACTAAGTCAAATGGCAGACTCCGTTTTCGATTCTGAGTTTTAAATTATTTAAATATTAATAAAAATTTTGAAAAAATTTTCTGGTATTTTACACCTTCTCTGCCCGACAACGATTTTCGATATGTTTTTTAAGAGTTTGTTGCTGTTTGGAGGTATTTTTGGTGAGCAATGGCTAATGGTGGAGGGGTACTTCGCTCTGTAATCTCCATTGTGCCTCGTCCTTCAAAGCACTCAAATCTTTTCTGGCTGCCCTTGCGAATTCTGCGTAATCAGAAGCGTTGGTTGGTATCAAGCCTATTTCTATTTGCAAAGTTAAATCTGCTTTGATTTACACCGAAGAAGAAATTCAACTTCTAGCCAAGCCATTTGAATATGCTTAGGTGTCCAAATTTGCACACAGAAAACCTTCGGTGCCTATTGTTAGCAAATTTTTCAATGCTTTGGGTCTTTCTAGAACCTATTCAATCAAATTAATTGATCACCGCCATATTCATGTGAAGTTGTCTTCTAAGGCGGATTGTACTCGCCTTTTTTTCCTTGGTTCCTTCTTGTTGACAAATTACATTTTATAATTTTCAAGTGGACTACGAATTTTGATCATGAATCTGAATCGCCATATCCCTATTTGACTTACTTCCTAATGCTAAAGGCTCAATTTATTACCCATTCCGTCTTTTTCTCATTGGGATCTTACTTCAAGCCTCTCAAGGTGGATACTGCCATCGCTAATCTCTTGCGGCCCTCGATGGCAAGAGTTTTGGTGGAAATCGACCTAACTAAAGATTTTGAGCAATAAATTTGGATTAGTGAAGAAAAATGGTTATTTTCAAAAAATTTTATTTGAAAATCTGCCCATATTTTGTAAACATTGTAGTGTTTTGGGTCTTGTCATTACTTTATGTTTTAAAATTCACCCTGAACTAAAAAAAATGTTTCATCTAAGGAACATAAAGTGGCCCCATGTCATGGGAGATCTGCTGAACAGGTTTATGTGCCAAATAATACTGCGGTGGATGAGAAAGCTAGGGCCCTTTCACCAATTAGTGAGAAAGTGGCCCATCATTTGTTTCTCCAAGCTATACCGGATGCAACTGTGATGAAGATCCAATTGCTTCCAACTTTGAAGGTTGCAATACTTTTGATGTTGTTAATACATCAGTTGCCAAGGAAGATCCTATTGATGTTGCCTTAGCAGTGTGCAACATCACCAAGATGCGGCCGCCAATATCAACATGAAGGTTATCTTAAATGGAAGCAGCGTTGCACCGTTACTCAACTACCTTTTATCTACTTCCACTGATAGTCTCCTCCGTGGTTAGATGAAGTTGAACACTGCATCATCTTATGAAGAAAGTCCATCCAGTGCTTTGGTATAAGTTTCTATGAGGAATGTAATAACGGTAACCTATTATGCAAGCCGGCTACCCACTATGTAAATAAGTTATATAACTATGCCTATATATATATATAGATGCCCATTGTACTTGTAATAGATGCACGAATGAATTCATAAAAGAGCTCTCTTTCGTTGTCCTACAACAAACGAAAAAGCTCATACAGTATCTCTTTTAAACGCTCTTATCGTAGAGTTATTTAAGGTACTCTTTTTATAAAGCCGTTGGCAGAGCTTCCAAGATCCATCCTTCATGCACTTTGGTCGTGGAGCTGTGAGTTATTTCTCCTTCCCAATGGAGTGTCCTTGATCCCTTCGTAAACTTTGGTTGCGGAGCCTTCCCTCATTCTCAAAACCTTATTGAAGTAGAGCTTCTACAATCCCTCCTTCTCAAACCTTGTCCGGTAAAGCTACCATAATTCTTGCACACCTCGGAAGAGTAAGGCAGGAAACAAATTAAATTTCATAGAAAATAAAATTCATACAATCTTAAGGTAAAGTTTCAAAGATCGAATTTTCTAAACTTTGAAAGCGAGTTGAGATATTTCTTAGAGCGCTATTAGATGCTCCCTAGGATGCTTAAAAAGTATTTTGCTTGCTGCTAGAGGTATGTGTAAATGCTGAATAATGACCCCTATTTATAGGTCAAAAAGAGGGGGTCAGTTTAGGCGGGTTCTTATTGTGGACAAGCAAATGTGAAGTTATGGCACGCTTGGATGCATGAGCTGACGATCTATGTCTCGTATTATTCCATAATAGGCAGAGAGTTGAAACTCGGTCTGGTGCGTTTATTCGGGAGGATTGAGCATTGGCCTGTCTTTCCTTGTATCCGCCCGCATCAACAATTTGGCTCCTTGGCGCATTATTTATATGTTCTAGACGTACGAGTCTAGGTGCATTAGGTTTGGGCACCTGAGCTAGCTCTCTAAGTGATAATTTTTACTCAAACTAAAGTAAATTACATCACAACATAAGTAGTAATAATACATTACATCACAATACAATGGAAATAAGACAATTTAAAACACGATTTCTTCAAATTTGGAGCGTCAATTATTCCATAATTGGCCATTTATGAGTTTACGCGAATCATTCAATAGATAAAATCATTAGTTCATAGGAATTAAGTTATACTTACGATCATCAAAATCAAATTGGGAGATAAATATGAACTCAAATCATAGAGTCAGCAAAGCACGCTTAAGTACAGACATTTAATACAATGCCTATTTCATACTTTTTATTGAGTATCCCTTGCGCAGTGTGAGAGAGCTAATTATCTATAGATGTGGCCTCAAATCTAAATAAGCTTTGTTCAAGCCTTAGGGAGCAATCTTATAATTTTATATTAATCTACCTCAAGAAAAGAGTACTGCTAGTTTTTAAACAAAGATGTGGGTGATTCTTGCATTTTTCCGAGTGTTTGATTTTATTTAATAATTTGGGTCCATAAATGAATCATATGATTCTATATAAGATTATGATTCTACAGTGTCACCCATAATAATATCGAGGCTGATAGGCTGATCAGAAAAGTTGCCAATTTGATAAATCAGGACATTGAGAAACTAGTTCTTTGGCCTGATGCTTCTTGAAAAAAATTACACCCCATAGTATCACACAGATAGGAAGTATCACATGTAAATCAATTACCACCATTAGGAGACAGTTTTTAAGAAAAAAAAACATCAATCTAATTGTTAAATGCAGCAGCCATAATCAGTAAGTAATTTGGTCACTCTCACTTGCCTGTCTTGAATAATTTTGTTTTGTTTTGGCAAGTTACTCATTTGTGATTACCTTGCCCTAGTTATGTGCATATGGAAAGCATTTCTTTCTTAAATTAATTTTTAATTACACCACTTTGTAAGTCTTATTAAGTGGCAATATGCGGTCGGTGGGATTGGATCTTGAGTTACAAGATCATTTGCAATATGCGTATTTTTAGTAGGCTTCATATGACACTTGCTGATTATTAAAGAAGAATGATAGCTAAGAAAAAACACCATGATTCTGTGGAGCTTAATTTTTAGCATCAATTTCATGCATTTCTAACTTTTGTTTCTTTCTTGCTTGTGCTATTCCAGCAAGTTTATAATTTTGTGCAAGTTAAAAAATGAACATCAAGTTCATTTTTTCACATTATCCATCGTGGCAAATTTTCCTAATATAAGATGCATGTTTTACTTGTGTTATTACTTCTTCGCACTTTTTATTTCCTTAAATAGCACTTGTGTTTGATATTTAAACGCATTTGTCCCTGTTGTGTTTAAGATTATAATTTAGTGAATTGAAAAGACTGAATAATGATCTGCTTTCTGACTGCTTATATTCTTCTACATGATATTCAGGTTCTTTTTCGTGAAGATGCTACCGATGATCTTATTGATGCCATTGAGGGCAATCGAAAATACATGAAGTGCATTTATGTTTATAACAAGATTGATGTAATTGGCATAGATGAGGTAGATAGGCTAGCTCGCCAGCCAAATTCAGTAGCAATCAGCTGTAATTTGAAGGCAAGTTTTCTATTCACTTAATATTCTTCTTGTCACAAATCATCTCCTTTTATTATTTCCATTTCACTTGAAGTGTAAATGAGCCAAGTTTGGGAATGTTCAAGCTATATTCAAGTACGGCTTGTTTTAGTTAAGGTTTGTTCAAGTTTGGCTCGTGTTTGAAATTGTTTGAAAAGGAGAAAATTATTATAATGGTTTTTTGACTCTTGGAAAATATTCAAAATATCTCTTAACTCTTATAATGTTCTTTTTGGCCCCTGGTTTAAGTTTTTTTTTTGTCCCTCCAGTTTACTCACCGTCTCCTTCCATTAAATTTGAGCTTTTCAGCCAGAATCGGCTTTCTAGCGCGATTTAACGATTAATTTCCATTGGAATCCAGCGGCTGAATCCAACAGGAATCAGTCGTTGAATCCAACGGTTGACTGACTCAAGCGGGAAATGGTCGTTGGAAATATCTGCTGAATTCAGCAAACGATTCCTGCTACGAGCAGCTGATTCTGCTGTTGGAATCAGTCGCTGGATTCCGAAGACTGATTCCAGTGGGAATTGGACGCTAGATTTCAGAGGCTGGTTCTAGAGAGAATTGGGCGTTGGAAATGGCCGCTGAATCTAGCGGCCGATTCAAGCTGCAAATTGTCGATTCTGGCTACTGGAATTGGCCGCTTGCAGCTGGAATCGGGCGTTGGATTCCAACAGCTGATTCTAGCCAGAATCGAACGCTGAAATCGACCGGCCGCTAGATTTAGCGGTGGATTTTAGCAAGAGTTGGCCAATGGAAATAGCCGTTGAATCTAGCGACCGATTCCAGCTGCAATTGGAATTGGCTGCCAGATTCAGCGACCATTTCCAACAGCCAATTTTTGCTGGAATTGGCCAGCCACTGGATTCTAGCGGGAATCGACCGCTAATTCCCACTATAAAGTCGATTCCGACTGAAAAGCTCAAATTTAACGAAAGAAGACCGGTGAATTAACAGGAGAGACCAAAAAAAAAAACTTAAACAAAACTCAATGGAGCAAAAATAATATTTATAGTAGTTAAAGACTATTTTGAATATTTTGCAAGAGTCAATGGATCATTTTGATAAAATTTATTTATCAAAATTGTCCCGACCCTTGCAAAATTTTCATAATGGTCATTAACTCCTGTAAATATATTTTTGGTCACTTGATTTTTGTTAAATAATTTTTTGTCTTAATAGTTAATAGTTTCATTACCCTTCCTTCCATCAAAATAGAGGGGTATATGTGGAATTTATCAACAAAGGAAATTTTTGGCAGCTGGAATCGGTTGTTGCCATTTCTGCCCATTTTCAGCGGGAATCGACCCTTAGAAATGGCAAGCGGTAGACTCCGGCTGTTGGAATTGGTCTCTTTCCATGTCCAGCAGTCGATTCCCACTGGAATAGGCTGCTGAAATCCAACTGCGGATTCTAATGGAAATCGATCGCTGGAAATGGCATGTGGCTGATTCTGACTACTGGAATCGGTCGTTGCCATTTCCTATGGACGATTCCCTTTGCTGATTTTAGCGGGAAACAGCTACTATTAATGGTCGCTTGCCACGACAACAGGAATTGGTCGCTGGAAATTGCAACAGCCGATTCCAGCAATCAGAATCTTTTATTAATTTGTGGAAAACAAAACAGGATAGAGAGGGCTGCACAGTTGAAAATTTCTGTAATCATATTCACTGCAGCTTAGTGAAAGATGTGAAGTATGTTCTTGTCTGGGGAACAAGTTCAAGGCACTCTATCCTCAGCATTGTGGGCTATCACATGCCCTCCTTGATGAGGATGTTGTTCAGATTGTAAGGAAAAAGGTAATGATCTTGATTTCTTGAATGCATGCAATATAGACACAAGGCACAGCTTTTATTAAAAATGCAGGTATGAATGTGTATTTGATATGATAATACATTAATCATTTATATTTATTGGTAGTAATGTAAAGTTTATACAAAAATAAAATATCATGGCATATATATATATATATATATATATATATATATACTAAATATGTGAATATTGGGCTATAATTCACAAATATATTAGATAAATATAATTATCATCAAAAGTAAAAACATATTAAATGAATTAATATCATCTTCAGTATCTTGTATAATTTAATTTGTCTTCTTTGATTATTTTTGTTTATTTGTATTTTTATTTTTTATATTTAACTCTGATATTTCATATTTCTATATTTAACACCAAAATGTTAAGTTTTGCAAAATGATTGCAACCATCATTATAGTTACATTGGAATACTTGCTACTCTTAACTTCCCATAATCAAAATCAAAGAATGTGGATGCTAATATATAATTATCATGATTTCGATGCTATATATTTAAATTTATAAAATTTGGATGCCATGCAAATAATTTATATAATTACCCTAAACCCTAAACCCTAAAGCCCATATAAGTCAGGCATGCGTGTAAGATTTTTTTCTTAGCTATGGTCATGCTTGAGACTTGCCCGTCGCATGCCGGGTGCGTGTTGATGTCTAAGAAGCATCTGACATAACACGGCAAGCATTTTTGTAGTGTCCATTGATCATGAATATACTGTATTTTTCGTTTTACTCTTTTTATTTCTTAGTCTTTTTCCGAGGTATTAAAGGAGACCATTAATTTCTTTCAGGAGAAGGAAGAAGGGGGAAGGGGACGGTTTAAATCACATTCAACAACACCTGCTCGCATTTCAGACAGAGAGAAGAAGGCTCCTCTAAAGACATGATAATGGTGGAGATTTGATGCTTTGCCCTGTATGCTTTTGTGATGAAGCAGCAGCAGCAGCTCAATGTGAAGTACTTTGATATGGCTTTGTTTATCTGATTGAGATTTGTTTCAAGTGTCAGTTTTAATCTTGCTATGTGGCTACATTAAGACTTGATCAGGCGTCCTTAGTTGCTTGGGCGTTAGAGCTTGTTTATAGGACTTAATAAGTTCTGCAAATGCTTGCAATATGTTTGTAATATCCTTGTCATTCTTCCCCCAGCTAGCCCAAATCTTTTCTTATTTAGAGTAACAATGATGAACATGGGGGTTTTACAAGTACAAAGCGTGGATTGTAAATACATATAGCTCGAATTTTTGAAAATTTTTCAAACGAGTCTACAAATTAGAGGGAAAAAGTGGTTGGAGATTATGGTTAGAGAAGAACCATGCCACCATTTTGGCTCCTTCTCTCATCTTAACATGTCCTCTTTCCCTATTCCCTAATTAGAGGGATTGGGGAATGGATTGTCGATGAGTTAAGGATATAAGCTTGAGTGTTATTTGTTTATTAATAGCAATAATAATAAGTAATGCAAATAATAGTAATAATGATAATAATGATTAATTAATACATAATTTTCAGATTTTAAGAATATAATCATATAAAAATTATATGTTCAAAAATGGCCTATCTTGGTTTAAAAAATATAAATAACTTAATTATGGAGTTAATTTTTTTGTTTTAGTCATGATTAACTATTATGAGTTTCAAAAGGTTGTAAAAACAAAATATTATGGAAAACAAATAAAATGCCAAGAAATATTTGATTAAAAATACAAATATAAAAAATGTGCTTAAATTATTGGTATATAATTATGGTCTATAATTAATCACATTTAATGTTAATTATAAGTATTTAGTAGATACTACTATTGAAAATATCAGATGTCATCTTTGTGTTGGGTTTGGTGGAGTTTTAAGTGCAGCCCATAGAAATTAGACATGTAGAACGATGTGTCAATATGATTGGAAATTGGAATGATGGTGGGATGTTAAATGCATTGGAATGATTTATAGATATTCATGTATTATTTGAAGGCTTTGTAGAGATCTTGGATGGGTTAGCAATCGATCAATCAATGGTGAAATGAGTGAAAAAAGAACTATGGTCAATTTATAGAAATTGATTTGTTGGGCACCTTAGCACACTCATGCACTCTAACTGGTGCTTTAGTGTGCTCAAGCACTCCTTTCATCCATGAAAATTGAGGTTTGTGCACTTAGGCATGCGTATGCATCTGTTAATCTAGGAGGTAGATGGATTGTAAAACTATATATATATATATATATATATATATATATATTCGAATAAAAAACCAAAATAATATTAAGAAATTGGAGGCTACCCTCTCCAATTTTTCACATGTCGTCCCGAGATCGAAATCAGATGTTTGAGTACATAGTGCAATGGCCGAGTCGTCAAATATTTTAGGCTTTCTAGGGACGCATTTTGAGGAGGTGAAAGAGCACTGGAAGAAGAACTTTGCGTTCCTTGATTACTACAAGAAGACACTGGGTTGGGAGAAGTCTATGCCCAAATGGAACGAAGCAGATGTTGACGAGTTTATCGCATCAGATCCTGTCTATGGCCCCCAGGTTCCCATCTAATCCATTAATTTTATCTTTTCAAGTTTTCTCTCTTTCCATCTCTTATGGAGCCTTTAATATGATGAGCTTGCATGCTTCATGCCTAAACCTTAGTGTAGGATGCTCGCTATTAACAATATATCACTTGAACACATACTTTTCTAAAGAATGAATGCCACCCGATTATATGCCTCCATGTTCAAGCAAATTTATCGATATGACATGTATGCAAAAATGAACCTTCTTTATATATTTTATCTTTTTAGCTTTTGTACTAAAAATTTGTAGCTTCTTTTGAGAGGGCTGAAATATATATATATATATATATATATATATATATATATATATGTATATATATATATATATTCGGATAAAAAATCAGAATAATATTAAGAAATTGGAGGCTACCTGTCATCCCGAGATTGAAAAACGAAAGCAGATTTTCGAGGCAATGGCCAAATCGCTGAATATTTTAGGGTTTTTATAGACGCATTTTGAGGAGATGAAAGAGCACTGGAAGAAGAACTTTGCGTTCCTTGATTACTACAAGAAGACACTGGGTTGGGAGAAGTCTCTGCCCAAATGGAACGAAGCAGATGTTGACGAGTTTATCGCATCGGATCCTGTCTATGGCCCCTAGGTTCCCATCCAATCCATTAATTTTATCTTTTCAAGTTTTCTCTCTTTCCATCTCTTATCGAGCCTTTAATAGGATGAGCTTGCATGCATCATGCCTGAACCTTAGTGTAGGATGCTCGCTATTAACAATATATCACTTGAACACATACTTTTCTAAAGAATGAATGCCACCCAATTATATGCCTCGATATTCAAGCAAATTTGTCGATATGACATGTATGCAAAAATGAACTTTTTTTATATATTTTATCTTTATAGTTTTTGTACTAAAAATTTGTAACTTCTTTTTAGAGGGCTGAATTATATATATATATATATATATATTTATATATATTCGGATAAAAAATCAGAATAATATTAAGAATTTGGAGTCTACCCGTCGTCCGGAGATCGAAAAACGAAAGCAGATTTTTGAGGCAATGGCCGAGTCGTCGAATATTTTAGGGTTTTTAGGGACGCATTTTGAGGAAGTGAAAGAGCACTGAAAGAAGAACTTTGCGTTCCTTGATTACTACAAGAAGACACTGGGTTGGGAGAAGCCTCTGCCCAAATGGAACGAAGCAGATGTTGATGAGTTTATCGCATCAGATCCTGTCTATGGCCCCCAGGTTCCCATCCAATCCATTAACTTTATCTTTTCAAGTTTTCTCTCTCTCCATCTCTTATGGAGCCTTTAATAGGCTAAGCTTGCATGCATCATGCCTGAACCTTAGTGTAGTATGCTCGCTATTAACAATATATCACTTGAACACGTACTTTTCTAAAGAATGAATGCCACCCGATTATATGTCTGGATATTCAAGCAAATTTGTCCATGACATGTACGCAAAAATGAACTTTTTTTATATATTTTATCTTTAAAGCTTTTGTACTAAAAATTTGTAGTATCTTTTGAGAGTGCTGAATTATAGAGTTTAAAGTTTAGGGTATATATATATATATATATATATATATATATTCGGATAAAAAATCAGAATAATATTAAAAATTGGAGGCTAGCCGTCCTCTAGAGATCGAAAAACGAAAGCAGATTTTCGAGAATGGCCGAGTCGTCGATTATATTAGGGTTTTTAGGGACGCATTTTGAGGAGGTGAAAGAGCACTGGAAGAAGAACTTTGCGTTCCTTGATTACTACAAGAAGACACTGGGTTGGGAGAAGCCTCTGCCCAAATGGAATGAAGCAGATGTTGACGAGTTTATCGCATCAGATCCCGTCTATGGCCCCCAGGTTCCCATCCAATCCATTAACTTTATCTTTTCAAGTTTTCTCTCTTTCCATCTCTTATGGATCCTTTAATAGGCTGAGCTTGCATGCATCATGCCTGAACCTTAGTGTAGGATGCTCGCTATTAACAATATATCACTTGTACACATACTTTTCTAAAGAATGAATGCCACCCGATTATATGCCTGGATATTTTAGCCAATTTGCCGATATGACATGCATGCAAAAATGTTTTCGTTATTTTTGTTTGCTATCTTACGTTTTGCTTTTCTTGCTTTGTCGATGACTAAAGAACCTTCTTTATATATTTTATCTTTATAGTTTTTGTACTAAAATATTTGTAGCTTCTTTTAGTTTTAGTTGAGGGTGCTGAAGTCAATATCACTTTATACAATATAAATTTTTTTTGATCGACCTTGTTCTTTTTCCTGGTAATCAAATTGCATGATTTGAATATTTGTTGAATTATACACATTTTTTAATTTATGGAAGCTAATTTTTGAAATACTAATCTTGTGAAAGATTTAAGAGAATCTCACATTGAAAGTCAATATCATCAGCATGACAATTTGGCTTATTTGAACCATTTGGGATCTAGTCAAGTCCTTTTCACTAGCTATTTAAATGGTTTTTTGAGATGATAGATAGGTTGGATAATGAAGTGCATATGGTCAGATTTGAAGTAATATTGAATCTCATCATTCATCAATGTAAAAATTTTTAGAGAGGTTGTCTAAGTGACCCCAAAATTCTTTCTTCTTGGTTACGACGTCATCAATATAAACTATGTGATGTTTTGGCTTTTTTTTCTAAAGACACTGTCCTTAGCATAACTTAATGCAAAGACAATGAATAGGCTGAAGATTTTCAATTCTCCAAAGTTATTTGTTGAATCTTTCGTTACAATGTACTTTAGGTTGTGCATGACCTAAAGTTATTTTTCAATCCATTATGTTAAATTATCATGCTATCTGGGTCCTGATTGAACAATAACTTGATATCAAAGCTAACAGATATCATTCACATAGTGGTCAACTACTAGAAAGTATTAAGAATAAAATAACATAAATGTAAAATTAAATTGAACATAAAATTTGCTCAATACAATTAAAATATTAAAAATACTCAACAAATCTAGGAGAATAAACATGATACTACTAAATTATAATACTTTGGTAGTAAGTACAAAACAAGGATACGAAGAATGACAAAATAAAATTGTGCCGTGACTACCTTACTACTGCACAATGTGTAGTCACTCGATAAAGCTGCCATCCTTGTGATAATTGCTGTTGATTGCGGGCTAAAAGATGTAATAGCCTTAATGAACTGTTGCTGTACGTCTTCCTTGTGACTATGCTTTGGTAACTGGTTGCCACTTGCATGGCACTAATCGAATGTGTGGTAAATTAAATGATAAAATGTAGGTTGGGCAATATGTTCTAGTTGTGGGGCTTCAACATCTCATGCATAATTTTTCATCAATAAGTAAATGAAATATTTAAAGCATATGGCTAAATTTTGTGAAGATGCCTATTTAAAGTAAAAATGAAATAACAAATTTAGAATATTTCTAACTAATGCTAGTAGCAAATAGAGGAAATCAGCTCCTCGACTAAATGATTAAGTATGGAAATATAAAACAAACAACATGATATGAAATTCTGTTTGTCTAGTATCAAAAAAATGAAGCAATGCAATTAGAGCCAATAAATTTTGATAAATCAGTTTTTCTAGTAATTTGAAGAGTGAACGGATAGTGAATTCTCAAAAGATCAAATAGAGTCAAAACAAAAGCATCATAGTATATTTTGATTAACGTTCTATTCTTTAGAAAGTTCTTTTCGATTTTAAATCTCTTATGTTTTTGAGTGTTTGATCAGGATGAAAATTTTGAGTTGATTAATGCAAGAGAATGCAGCAATCATTAAGGCCATAAAACTTTGGTGAACAGAGTAATTCAACAAGATTAATGTGGCTGATGTTGCAAAAAAAAACACAGCAATTCATTAAACATTATGTGGCTTCCCAAACTATGTGCTAACGTACCTTCCACCATTGCACTAGCTGCTACCAATCTGTTCACCATGACTGCTGTATGGGGAATGAATCCGTGTGGCTTGTTTATACCAGCTAATAGACAAAGGAAGCTTATACTTGTAATGTTTGATCATTTCACCAAATACATTGAAGCTAACGCCTTAAGCACTGCTATATTATAAAATGTTTGCAATTTAATTTGGTTTTATAAAAATATGGGCTTTAAATTGCTATATTTATCGACAATTACCCAAAATTTATTAAAGATATTTTGTAAACGACAAAGAATCTGGCTGAAACTTGCTTTAAGTCTTCATCTGATGCTTAATAGCTAAAACAAAGCATTGAATAAGCAGGTTCTTAATTTGTTGAAGAACAACTTGAAGGCTCTTAAGAAAAATGGGCAAAAATGTTTCATCATTTTATGGGCATTGCAAAATGGTTCATAGAGAGATAAATACTGTTTTGTTCTTATATCAGATGCAGTTATACTAGTGAAATTATGAAAGTGAAAGTGAAAGTGTAGTTGTATTCAAATTATGAAAAGAAAGATAGGAAAACTTATACAAAGCTAAATGGAGGTTCTCTAAAATCACTCAAGATGCACTACACAAGTAAAACCTCAGAAGAAGAATTGAAAAACATTATATTACTTGCATATGCTTGAAAATAACTCAATAAAGGGATTTGGAGTTGTGGAAAGTTAATGTAGCAGCAAGAAAAATGGTGTTGACAAAACCTGCTTGTAATTGGGAAGGTTGTACATTGTTAAAGAGCCAATGATAAAGTGTATCGGGTACAAGAATATGTATGAATGGTCGTGCAATGAATCTGGTATGGTGGCCTAAAAGGTTTGCTTAAACAAAAAAATGCAATCCTTAGAACTTTAGGCATTTTCTAAATTTTTGTTTCTTTAAACTGATTATGTTTTTTAATAATTTATTAGGATGTTTTGTTAAATGATTTTATTCAAATAAAATACATTTGTTCATATAAACATTGAATTTGGAAAACTTTATTTATTCATGTCTATATAAGCATCAAGCTCGATAAATTTTATTGTTATAATCATGTATGCAACACCCTGACTTTAAATTAACAGTAAGTTAAATATAAACATGTGAAGCTGAAAAATCTATTTCAAGAATAGGTAACTCTTTTTACGGGTTGTGACTAAAGTTTCTAAGATCAAATTATGACAAGTGTAGTTAAATTTGTAGAAATTAGTTAAACAATGAGAGAATTGTATTGAAAAGGTGCCAAAGAATGCCCTTGGAAGTCAGTTGTTTTAAATTTAAACGAGTTATAGAACTTGGAAAATTTCTATGTTAATAGAAAATACCCATATACTAAAAAAAGGCTACATTAACTTGGAAGCATAACATGGTTCCTAAGAGAACTCGCTACATTTAAAGCAATTATTATGTGAATGTGCCAATAAATAAATAAACCCAAGGGTTCTCAATAGAACTAGCAATATATTGAAGTCTTATTAATATTTCCAAAATAATCCATCAAACTATATAACATATTTCTTTTTCTTATTATTATTATTATTATTTCATGGCTAGGACTAAATGTTTCATTCTTTTGCTAACACACAAGAATGCAATCCTTTAACATTCGTGGCATAAAACAAATTGCAATAATAGTTGAACATCAAACTCCACCAATACATTTCATTGATCAAAACTGGTAATTACATAATTTTATATTCTAGTTTGAGTAATAAATTTACCAAAAACAAAACAAAATACAAAATTCAAAATATAGTAATTATCAAAAAGTAATATAATTATTGGGGGGAGGGGGAGCCGATATTTTCTTACTGTAGATTTGATAGCCAAGCATTTTTCATATATATATATATATAGAGAGAGAGAGAGAGAATGTCATATATCTACAAATGCATGTACCTTGCTAATAATCAATCTTGTTAAACATTTGTTGGCCAATCATAATTAGTTCAACAATTTGCAAATTAATATCATTTTTTCTTCAAAATTTGTTCTTGGTTATATTAATAGAATTTTTTATTTACTCAATTTGATTCTTTATAGTATCATTCTCAAAACCATCAATCTTGTTGCCCCTTGAACAAGATTTAACTCAATTGTCAGTTCAAATATTTTTTACTTAGTTGTCTTTATGTTGTTGGAGAATTGAAAGGGAAGTGGACTGATCAATTTCTATATTTGATGATTTTTTTAACAACAACAATCAAGCCTTACTTTTACTAGGAGATGTTGGCTACATGAATTATTTGTTTTTATTATGCACACGATTAAATATAGCCCTACCTTAAGTTCCAAATAGAACTTTCTAATAGTTTCTTCCTGTATCTTTTTTTGGCCTTTCTATTCATCTTTTAATATTGGCAAAATTCATAAACTCAATTTTTTTAACTGAGGCATTGCACTGTCTGCGCTTAATATGCTCGAACCATTTAAGTTGGCATTCTTTAATCTTATCTACTAGTGGAGCCACTCTAACTTTGCTACCGATAAAATCATTTCTCATTTTATTTTTGCGAGTATACCCATTCACCTACTTGACCATTCTCATCTTTGTAACATTTTGTTGATATGAAGTTTCTTATTTGTTGGCTAACATTCTGTCCCATATAACATATTTGGCTGCGTAGTTGTTGTATAAAAGTTTCTTTTACTTTTAAATGGGATTGTCGGATCGCACAATACTCTAGAAGCACTTATTCATTTCATCCAACCAGCTTGGATTTTGTTAATCTCATCGCTCTCTATTATACTACTATTTTTAATAATTGAAACCTGGTACTTGAATCTCTAGCATTTCTTGATCACATGGTCCTCAATAGTTATATTCATGAGATTAAACTTTCTAGTATAATTAAACTTTACACTCAATATATTTTGTTTTAGATTTGCTAAGACCAAAATCTTTAAATTTTAAAATAGTACATAATCTAATTTTTTCTTATCTTCATCTCTATCTTATCAATTAAAAGAATGTCATTTACAAATAACATGCATCAAGGAATTTCTTCTTGAATGTGTTTAGTAAAAACATCCATAATTAAAAAAAAAAGATATGGGTCGAGTGTTGAGCCTTGATGTAATCCTATTGTAATAGAAAAATCATTAGATAAGCCATCTTGAGATTCAATACAAGTTACAACTTCATTATACATATTTCTAATAACACCAATATAAGCAACACAAATATCTTTTCTAAAGCTTTTCAAATAACTTCTCTTAGTGCTTTATTATAAACTTTTTCAAAATTAATAAAAATTAAATAAAAAATTTCTTTTCTTTCCATAAAATTCTTTATCAAACCTCTTATATGTATGACTTCTATTATAGATCTACTTGGCTTAAAATCAAATTGATTTTGAGAAATACAAGTATCCCTTTATAAGATGTTTTCATTTACTCTCTCTCAAAACTTTCATGTATGACACGTTAACTTGATTCATCTATAACTAATACAGTCTTGAGCATCACCTTTATTCTTGTAAATAGGAATAATAATACTCTTTCTCCACTCTACATCTTTTGTCTTCAAAATAATATTAAATAACTTGGTAAACCAAGAAATTTGTTCCCCAAATATTTTCATACATCGATATTGATGTCATCTGACACTATCATTTTTTCGCTCTTTATCCTTTTTAAAGTATTCCAAATCTTAGCTTTACTAACTCAACAAATGAAAGTGTAATTGAGATTATTTATAACCATTAAACTTTTTTAAAATAATTGTATTAGTACGACATTCATTAAAAAGCTTACTAAATTAATTCATTGATCTATGCTGAATATCCTTATTTAAAAAAATAATTTTTGTTGTTGTTTTTGATATTTTTAATGAGTCAAATTTTTGATTTTTTATCTATTAATTTGGCTAACTTATAAATATGTCTGTCTTTCAACAATTTCTAGTTCATCATATAAATTCTTGAATGCTGCACTTTTAGTATCATGAACTGTTATTTTGAATTCACAACAGGCTAGTTTATATTTTTTCACTTATCATTAGTATTATATTTGAACTATTCTTTATAACATGATTTTTTATCTTTAATCTTAACTTAAATATCTCGCGTTCACCACCATGCTACTTTATTATTAGGTACTCTTCCTTTTTATTCACCAATTAATTTTTTTGCTATATTGCAAATACAACTAGCAATCGAATTCTACATAAGGTTGGTTTTACCTCAAAAAAACTTGCTTATAAAATTGTCTATATTATTTTTCTTATGATTTTACCATCTAATTTTTGGACACATTAACTTTAATACTACTTTCCTTATTTATAAATCCAAAACCAATAAATGATGTTAGATAATCAAGCAATCACTTGAAATAATCTTACAATTCTTACAAAATAAATGATTTCTTTTTTTGATAGAAAATAATCAACCTTAGTTTTAGATGTCCCACTTTATAAGTGATAAATGTTCATTTGTAATTATAAGAATATAAGCTAAAATAAACTCTAAAATCATTTCTTCTTCATTAATCTTTCCAAAGCTAAACCACTATGAATGCTATTAAATTATTTAATTACCCTTCCAATATGTTCATATTATTCTTTTCCTATAAAAAGTATTTTTTTTTTAGGTATTCCTTGAAATCAACTCAGCCAAAGTATACCAAAATCATTTTTTTGTACACATCTAAAATTTATTTGAGGGATATAAACACTTACAATATTAAAAGTTATTTTGTTATAAGTTTAAAGATATAATTTTTTCTCTCAACCTCTTAGCCTTTCACTTCATTAATGATACCCACATCATTCTTATGACGATTCTTACTCGAGTACCAAAGTTTAAAGTTTAAATGATCAATTTTTTCTCTTTTTCTCTCACCCTTTTAGTTTTACGAAGACATAATATATTAATCATTCTATTTATCATAATATCTACTAACTCAAAAAATTTGTTAGTGAGAGTGCTAATATTTCAAGTACCTAATCTTAATTTTGAAAAGCCAAATTTCTTTGCCCACATTCGTCCATAATACAATAACTCTATGGACACTACACCTGGACATCTTTGCACACTACACCTGGACATCTTTGCACACTCTTTACTATATTTAGGCAATGTAGCACATCGCTTTCAGGGGATGCCCTAGCTCTAGCACAAATATTTAAATGATTTATATTATAATAGGATTTGATATAGTTTTACACTAGTCGTCAATTACCTAACTAACCTTCCTTTTAAGTTCAGGATTTGGGATCGGGCAACTACGAAGTTTGAAGAATGCTCTTAACAAACTAAGGTTTATTTGTCTACAAGCTACTTCCCTAGACTATCTATTATGTCTTTCACCATATCAAACAAACCAATTTTCCTACTCACTTTATTGGCCTCAGTGCTTCTCTAGTATAAAAGTTATATATATTATGGTGGCAACCAAATGTGAGGCAATTTGAAATAGATGTGCTAAGTTGCATCTCTACTTGACTTTTTGAGACATAATGGTGACCCCAAGTTGTATGCCACATTGTTTGTTATGGTACTCTTGGGTAGCTAGTGAATTGTATGGTCGACTAAGCAAGATTGACTTTTAGACTCCCAAATCAATATACTAGTTTTAAAAGGTGGACAAGAAACCACTTATGGGTCTAATCTTTAGACTCCAATTTATGTTGAAGCTCAAGATAGTTCCTAGGTCAACTCTAAAAGCCCTAGAGCCTTTATTGTAACCAAAAGAAATTAGCTTAAGTGCTAATAAGGTGTCTCACAGTTAATACACTATATTTGTAGTTCTCTGAATATAGTGAATTTCTCAGGTGACAAGTTTAAGTGGACATTGGTCGGATTTTTCAACCAGATTACCATAAAATGTGTTCTAGTTCTTTCTTTACTTTCTAAATTGACTCATATATGTCAATTAATTTTTACTAACTGCAAATAAGGCTAAGCTGACAGAGGCTTCTTACTCTAGCATAGCTTCTTCCACATAAAATAGACTAAATTTGAACTATCAACACCCTAATATCCTGATTTAACACAACCTATTGCAACCCGATTATACCTTTTAACTCAGCACTCATTATTGCAATTGTTGGATAAAAACGATGACATGAAATTTTGCATAGGAACCAATCGTACCAACTAAACAAATACTTGATAGCTTCAAATAGGAGAGACCATAACTTGTGTGCTTTGAGTTGTTGTTTATATATTTCTTTTGGTATGCCAAGAATTCATAAAACAAAATTTAGCTTGATTTTGAATTGCTTCTATAATTGAGTATTGTAAATTTCTTTGTAGCAAGTTGAAGTAGGTTCTATAGATAAGTAACCATAGATTCATTGTCAACTATCACAAACAGTTGATTGGTATAGAATTGAGAGAAAACTTCTTCAATTTTTCTTAAACAGTGAAACAAGAAGTTTTATATACTCTTTATATAAATAAAGGACTAGAGGCGGTACAAACTAAGGGCTAAAGAAAGTAAAAAATTGTCAAATAAATGGTGATTTTCAGGTTGTTTTATAATTGTGGAAAATATAGTTTAAGATGCCCCTATCTAAATTAAACGAGCAAAGAAGGTGAAAAGTTGAAATCAATGGTTATTTAAAATAATTTCAAAATAAAATAATTGTCAAGTCATAAGATCAGAAAGGATATTGCAAGCCAAGTCTCAATTAATTAATTTTTACAAGCATATTTTAATTTTATGTTAATATGATGTTATAAATTAACACTTATTAGTCAAAAGAATAAATTTTTTAGCCAAAATTCTAAGAAATTATGTAAGAAGAGGCTACAAAGAAGAAATCATAGTTGCTATTTGAGTTAACATTAATATAATATATAAAGTTAGTGTAATCGAATATATTATATAAAGATAAACTTAGGTGTACCATGTAACCTAAAAATAGAATCATTGTCGAACATGTATTTAACCTCTTTTACATAAACGGTCACATAAGGTTTTGTTGGAAACAGAAATAATTTGCTACACAACAAGAGTACTAGTTTTGCCGACTTCAAACTCCTTAAAGATGAAGCATATTTTTCTTGAAATCTGCAAATTACTGTGTTTAGGCTCATTAAAAGATCTCTTTGTAATTGAGTGCGTAAAAACAGTTGAAGTGCCCTCAAAATTGAACCCAATCATAGTTCTTACAATAAAAACAATTCATGACAGTTTTTCCCTTTTATATCCCATGTTTGGCCTCGTCAAGTTCATATCACATGAATGTGAAGCAGTGGACAGATCGAATACATGTATTAACTTGCTTAGTGATAATCATAATAATCAAGCAATTGTTTTGACAAAGAGCAAATCTTACTTGCATTGAAGTTAACTTCAACCGAATGTTTGTAAGTTCTTAAGGGGGTTGTTAAAACTTGGATTTCTCTTTATAAGTTTTGACAAAGCGCAGATTCTTACTTGCATTAAAGTCAATTTCAGGCTAATCTATATAAATACTTAAGGTGGTTATTAAAAGTATGTTTTTTTCTTCTAAACCTTGTAGTGGAGAGTTTTCAACAGGAACTAAAACATCCTTTTCAAATTCCATTTTATCACGTTCAACGATGTCAGAGCGCAAAGTTGAGGTTGATATCAGAGGTGGAGCATCTTTTGTGAGTTCATAAGATTCACTTAAGTGTAGCCCTGGATAGTTGGGAGTCAATAACTAGAGGAGGAATATGAGAAATGTTCATAGATTTACTTAACTCAGCAGCTTTTGTAGAGACTAATTGAGAAGCTTTTTTAATATTGACTAAACACGAGGTTCTATATTTTGATTAAACCAAGAAGTTTTTTTAATATTTTTCTGTTCCTGTGGAGGCTTATATCCACAGGGTTTGAAAGGGTTTGGTATTCATATAAGTGAGGGGGCTTCTTACTTGAACATCTGAATAAGGTTTAGTTGTTATTTGATGATGCTAAAGATCCTTCATGAAAGTTAAATGGTGAAGATCTTTGTTGGAGGGAACACTCCACATGAACTTGTCCACAAATTCGAGCTGATGAGAAGATTAAATAAATTGAACTTTTTGCAGACTTCAGTGGTAAATTAACTGTATTTGCTGCATATATATAAAGAAAAAGAATTTGAGAAATTGGTCATATATATCAAATCTACATAAAATTTCAATAGAACAAATTTGAGCATAAAATACATCAGGAAAATAAAGACCCAACAGAATAATTATGTATTCTCCTTCTTCTGTAGTGAATATAATGAATAAGAATATTAGAGTACTAATATACAACTATAATCACACTCCAACCAATTTCAGCAATTGGATTAGTTAAATTAAAAGTTGCTATATTACTGCCAAGTTATTAATAGAACCGCAATACTGATGAAAAGATATGTGGACTGACTTGGGATCAATTCTGAGCTTGGCCATATTGATCTCATTGCACACTTTCTAATTTATACAAACTAACACTAGAAGCGACCAGTCGCAGTTTAACTAGCTTAGGACAAGTTGCAAGCCTAAAACTACATCTGAAGGATTAACTTATTTAACAGCCATAGCTCATTAAAAACATTAAAATATATTTTATTTTCATTTTATTTTAATTTCTTTATATTTAAAATTTTGTAGATTGACAGTTGCTTGACAGTTGTATTTATTATTAATCTTACCTATTAAGAGGGTGTCAGAAATTACATTAGGTAATTTTTACTGATTTTTCTAAATCTTTTTTTCATGAAACAGGATGTTTATAAATTTTTGTTCTGCATTCTTCAATTCTTTTCGATAAAACAAAGATTTATTTTGTCTTTAATTTCTTCAAGGGGCTCTTTGTTCGGTTGCATTTTCATGAAATACGGCTGTCAGCATATATATAAAAGCATCAGTACAAAACCGGGATCAAACTCCATGGTCACTATGGCAAGGAGGCCCAAAAGTCTCCCAGGGAGCACATCTCCCCTAACAAAGCATAAATCGTTCTGTTGGGCATATGTCACACAGAAATCAGCTACCCGATTTGCATCGTGTGATCGGTGGACAAAAATAATGAGGAAAATCCAACAGGAAAGCAAGGTGATCGGCATGACGCTCTTTGCCTCGTGAACGGCGAGTCATCTACTAGTGACCTCGAAGCCTCTTGAGCGCTCCAAAACAATCACTTTCAATGATAAGTTCATCAGTATTAGTATCTCTGGTCATGAGGGCTCGATGGAGAATGGTAATCGCCTGCATCTCTGCCTGAAGGGGAGACAAGGTTTGAAGACGGGCTCCAACATCAGCGAGCAAGTGTCCTCCTGAGTCGCAAATCATAGCACCACCAAAAGCAACAGGCTCTCCATAACTGTAGGAAGCATCAATATTGACCTTCAGCCAATGAGTCGGAGGGGGAATCATCTGCAGAAGGTGGAGGGGCCCTGGTGGGTCATGGAATCCTAAGAGTCAGACCTGTCATGCAGTCCGGCACTGACTAATGCAGAGAGAATCGAACCTGCACAAACTAACGGAGTCGAGTGCGCATGGTCATGGGAACGCTCAATTCTGCTCCTCCAAGCCTGGTAAAGGGAGTAAGCCACAATTTGACACCTGAAGCGACGACGGCAAGGCAATGAACTGGTCCCAAGAGGCCAGAGTGGCTGGGAGCAAGCCCCAACGCACAAAAGTCTCCAGAATGACCCTCGTATAACTACAGTGTACCACAAATTGCTCTCTATCCTCCTCTGTATTGTAGCCCCAGACACAAGTTGTAAACTGAGTGAGCCCTCTCGTAAATAGCCAAATGATAGCGTCACTAAACAACCTCCACAGAAAACAAGCCTCCCTGGGGCCCAGGGCCATCTCCCACACGACCGCAAATTGCCATGGCCGACCGCCCCTCTCTACACTGTAGATCTGGTTGGCTCCGCTCTCAGTGAAGTTGTCTAACTGCCACTACCAGCTCTCCTCTCTATATTATAGCCTCAATGTCCAAGAGGCGGGAGTCCGGAATCGGGGCCACCGGCATTTAGTAGTTGGGGATCGTGGTGTGCACTGATATAATCAGCTATAATTTGCCACCAAGAGAAAGATGGCGACTGCTCCAAGAACCCACCTTGCCTCGTACCTGCTCAGTGACTGTTGAGAAGTCTGCTCTCCGTGGAGGTCGGCCTGTAATCGTGACATCCAAGTATCTGAGTAAAGATTCTCTCTGAAAGTCCAACTGAATCGCGATCCTACGCTGACGGTAGGCTGGGGTCTAATGGCTTAAAATAATATGCAACTTACGCAAGTTCACCGATTGCCCGGTCCAGCTCCCATAATTTGCCAAGATCCGCTGTACCTCTTGGCCTGCCGCCTCAGAAGCTAGGGCGAACAAAATCAAGTCATCTGCATATATAAGGTGGGAGAAGCTGGACCCACCCCAATCCAACCTAATGCCAATCGGGTGACTAATCTGCTGTTGCCACCTAACGAGAAGGGAGAAGAGCTCCAAACACAGGATGAATAGGTAAGGAGAGAGGGGGCATCTCTGCTTGAAGCCTCTCCTCCTTACTATTCAAGGAAGCTTGTGCTCACCAACCAAGACAGAGAACTTGGAAGACTCCATACACTACTTGGCCCAGTCTGTCAAACGTTACAGGAAACTAAATCTCTCCAGAACTAAGTGTAGACACTCCCACTCCATCCGGTCATAACCCTGTTCCATATCCCCCTTGATGGTTATGTGACCTGCCGTCGAGGTGGAGTATGAGAGCCGCGTGAGGATCTTTTGGACCATGAGACAGTTCTCACTGATATCTCTCCCTGGAATAAGGGCACCTTGTTCTCGGGAGATTATCGAAGGCAATATTGTCTTAAGGCGCATGACCAAGATCTTGATCATCACCTTATAGACAGTGTTGCGCAAGCTAATAGGGCGAAACTGCCACGAGGAGGCCCCCTCCTCCTTCGGTATAAGAACTACTAGGGTATCACGCCAGCGTTGTGGCATACGCCCACCATCGAAAAAATGGTAAACGGTTGCTAGGGTGTCAGCCTGGGTATTCTTCTAGTAGCCAGTGAAGAAAGAGAGGGTGATACCATCAATCTCAAGAGAGCGGTTTGGGCCAAGTTGTGGCGACCGGGGATCGAAGTTCGAGAGTCTTTAAAGAACAATTCATTTCAAATGAAAATATATACATCTTTATGATTCAAAAAGGACATAATAAAATAAAATAATAAAATCCACAGTCCTTTTATACATAGAGTCAAAACATATATGAAAAGTTACAACAGTTTGAATTTTACAAAGTATGAAATAAAATATCTATATTTTTCTGTTTCTTTAAATTCTTCCTCTTTTAATTTGGCAGATCTTCTAAGCTTTTAATTATCAAAACCTGAAAAATTCAATTTACCAGTCAGGTAGGAGTACGCAAATTGTTCTTATAAGAATAAATCTAGCATCCTATAATAGGTATAAATCACATATGAAAATAACAGAAAGACTGCAAATAAAGTGAGCAATTTTCAAATACAATTTCTGCCCTGTAAAATAGCTGTGAAAATCAACATATATGAAATAAATTCTATCAAAAGTATATGTAACAATAAGTCGAGTCCGGAGACCCCTAAGCCTAAATGGGTAAACCCATAGGCATAAATCTGTAGGAAGCTTTCTCGCCACCCGTCGGTAGCTTACTCAAATTAGGAACTGATGGTGTGTCTTTCCTCTGGATTTGCCTACTTCCTACAAGAGGCTAAATCCTTTCATATAACTCCCAGGGGCTTGCTAGCTAGCCCAATCTGTACAGATTCCAGTTTTGCATTCCACCTTCCAAAGACAAATACCACAAAATATATATAAGTTCTTTTTGTTACATGCTTTTTGATACAATTCTTTTGCAGATTAAAATGCGGTAAGCAGTGCAAATAATACTCAAATGGAAAATAGCTCAAATAAGAATATTGAAATAAGACTTATAAGTAAATTTGCGTACCTGACTTATTTTGATAAAATCAACCAAATTTAATTTCTTTGATATGCCAAAATAATGAAATTTATTAATTTAATGTTTTTATCATGTTTTGTAATATTATAACTATTTTGATTTATTTGAATTTATTTTTATTAAGTTTTATAATTATTTATGCCTTATAAGGTCAAATTGGGAATATGACCTTATAAGGGCATTTTAGTAATTTTACCCTCAATAAAATATAAAATTTTTATTAGTTTATTGTAAATTATGTCCTAAAGTTTCTATAGAGCCTGAAATAATTCAATTCTGATATGAATTGGTTAAATAATAACTAATTTAATTTTTAGGGTTAATGATTAGGGTTTATTATAATTAGAGATTGATTAGTGATTTTATTCACAAAATTATTAAACTAATTATATATTTAAGTTCTAATTTACTTTATGAGTCATTTAAAACTGAAATCACTTAATTTGGACTATTATATTTGCTAATATTCATTAATCAAGTTTTTAGAGTAATTAGAGTTGATTAGGAGATCTAACCGTTGGATCTTAAATATTTTTGCAGTTTATTTTAGATTAGAATTTTCTGATCTAAATGGATAGTTGGAACACTTAATTTGGAACTAAGATGGCTAACTTATGGCTATTTGAATTTTAGTGGCATTTTTTGTAATAATTTAAATACCTAAAATGTCATTATGTAAAATAATAATCCTATAACAGATTAAATTGCATCTTTAAATTCCTTATATTTTTTTGATGAATTTGATATATTTGTTTGTTAAAGTTGGTTAAGTATTTTAGGAGTTATGAATTTTTAAAGTTTTAATATTTAATTAATTAAACATATTATTTAATATTAATTTAGTTGATTCTGCTTTAATTATTTTAAGAAGTATTCATTTTCTATTTTAAAGTATGTTTTATTTTTATTATTTAATTTGACATGTATATGTATTTTAAAATATATTATATATATGTATATTTAAATTTATGTTTTCTGTTTAATTATTTATTTTATCTGTTTTTATTTATCTATTGTTTATTTATATTTTTCTGTTTATAATTATATTTGTATCATTATTTTTATTTAACTTATTAATTAATCTTTTATTTATATTAATTAATATTAATTTTCTGTTTATTTAATTTATACATCTTTTTATATATATATATATACATATATAAGTATACTTTATAATATACTTATATATATATATAAATTATGTATTATATATATATCAGATTATATATATCTGTTATTTTTATAATTATATTTTTATTTCTGCAGGTTATTTAAAGTGCGCGGGACCCACTTGCCACGTGGAAGGCGTCTACTAGTGCTGACGCCTGCTGGGTCAGCCGGTGGGGCCCAGCGTTTGACATCACTGCCTTAAGTGGGACCCGCCTTCAGTACTGTCGCGGTTCACGCGAACCGGCAGGTTTAAGCATTTTAAACCGGTTTATGGAATGACTCAAAACGGACCGTTAGATCAACGGTTGAGATCCATTTCTACTTTGATCCGTCGGTTGGATTCACATCTTGAATCCAACGACGGATCGCTGAGGGGCGCTTCGTCTCCCTCAGCAGGATCGCGAGTCTAGGGTTGCGGGCGCAAGCGATCCTTCGATCGATTGATCGAACCCAAAAATCTAGTTTTAGCAATAATAAGGATGCATAAGGATAAATCTAGGAGGAGAAGAGAGTACCGATTACTCTACAGCGGAGGATTAGGGTTCTTTTAGGATCGACGAGGTTAGATGTACGAGCTTCCCAAAGTCACGATTTTTGATTCTTAGCATAAAACAATTCGACTTTTGAGTTTGGATATGGTTTAATAGATCCTGAGAGAGGTTTTTAGGCGGTGGGGAGTGCGTGGAGGAGGCTTGGCACGCCGCGTGCCTCAATACCCTGCACGCATCGCGAGCTTAGGGTCCCGATGAGGATGACATGTCTAGAATCTCGATCGGACGGATCTGCGTGATCCGTTAACCCTAACTGTAAGGTTAGTTTGGAAGAACGGCGTTAGTTCTTTTCTGACGGCGGCCGTTAAGTTTTAATTAAATAAATTATTTAATTCAATTTAATTAATTTAATTGATTAATCTTAATTTAATAATTATATTTCAAAAATTTTGATTCGACGAGTATTTAATTACTTGAATTTTCAGGTATTTAAAATAATATTAAAATATTCGTCTAAAAATTAACGACTTCCAAATGCGTTCAAAACTTCACCCTTAGCTAATTTGGGGGTGGTGAACACGATGGCGAAGTCAGATTTTCAATCTGAAGTCAAAATTATTTAAATATTAATAAACAATTGAGAATAAAATTTTGGTATTTTACATTCTCTCCAACTTAAAAGAGATGTCGTCCCGATATCAATTTAAATTTAGAAGAGATTTACAAGATTTAGAATCACTTAGTGGAATAAGTGAGGATATGCTTTCCTCGTACTTGATTATTCTTCCCATGTGGCTTCTTCTTTGCGACAGTTTTTCCATCTAACCTTTATCATAGGAATAGATTTACTTCTTAATTTCCTCTCATCTCGATCTAGAATTTCTTCTGGTTCGATCACATAGCTGAGATTTGGTTGTAAGTTGATATCTTCTACTTCCACTCTCATTGAAGGTTCAGATAAGCATTTTCTTAGGGAGGAGATATGAAACACATCGTGCATCAGACTCAGATGTGCTGGAAGTTTGATCTGATATGCCACTTGGCCTACTCTTTTCAAAACTTCAAAAGGTCCAATAAATCTTGACTTAATTTCCCAGAAACTCCAAATCTGGAAACTCCTCTGAATATGTTTACTTTCAAATATACAAAATCTCCAACAGAAAATTCAACCTGACGATGATGAGCATCAAAATACTGCTTCTGTCTGTCTTGAGTTGCTTTCATTCGATGTTGAATTATTTTTATCTTTTCTGTTGCTTGAAGAATCAAATCTGATTTTAATATCCTGTTTTCTCCAACACTATTCCAAGATAGGGGAGTGATACATTTTCTTCCATAAAGGCTTCATAAGGAGCCATTCCAATACTTGCTTGAAAGCTATTGTTATAAGAGAATTCTATTAATGAAAGGTGATCATCCCAACTTCCTCCAAAATCTAAGACACAAAAGCGAAGAAGATCTTCTAGAGTTTGATTCACTCTTTCAGTTTGTCCATTAGTCTGTGGATGAAATGTTGTACTCATACAGAGCTGTGAACCAAGATCTTGATGAATTGCTTTCCAGAACTTCGAAGTGAATCTACTATCTCTATCAGAAATGATACTTTTTGGAATACCATGCAATCTTATTATCTCTTTTAAATAGATTCTTGCCAATTTGTCTACTGAATCTGTTTGCTTAATGGGTAAAAAGTGTGCTGATTTTGTAAGCATATCCACAATTACCCAAATAGAATCATTATTGGATTTTGAACGAGGAAATCCAGTTATAAAATCCATGGAGATATCTTCCCATTTCCATTGAGGTATAGCTAGAGGTTGAAGTAATCCACTTGGTTTCTGATGTTCTGCTTTTACCAGGTTACAGGCTTCACACTTTGATATGAACTCAGTTATATTTCTTTTCATTCCTGGCCACCAAAAATGTAATTTCAAGTCTTGATACATCTTATTATTTCCAGGATGAATTGAGTATCTAGACTAGTGAGCTTCTTTTAATACTTTAGATCTTAGCTCATCTTTATTTGGTATCCATATTCTGGATCCACACCAAATATTTTTATTTGAATCTAAATTCAATTCTAAGTGCTTTCCTGACTGATTGGATGCAGATAAGGAGCTATATTCTTCATCAAGATGTTGAGCTTCTTTAATCTCATCCATTAATGAACATTTTACAGTCATTTGAAAAAGCTTAGCAATATGACTTCTAATTGAAGATCTTCTATTTCTTTGAGTAATACGGGATTAGAAGTCAAAATATGCAAATGTGAAACTGCCTTTCGACTTAATGCATCTGCTACTACATTTGCCTTGCCAGGATGATATTGAATTGATAAATCATAATCTTTGATTAATTCTAACCATCTTCGTTGTCTTAAATTGATCTCTTTCTGAGTAAAAATATACTTCAGACTTTGGTGATCTGTGAAGACTTCACATTTTACTCCATACAAATAATGTCTCCAGATCTTTAGTACAAAGACTATTGCAGCTAACTCCAGGTCATGAACTGGATAATTCTTTTCATGGATTTTAAGCTGTCTAGATGCAAAAGCTATCACTTTTTCTTCTTGCATGAGAACACAGCCTAATCCAATTCCAGAGGCATCACAATAAATCTGATGTTCTTTTCCTTCAACTGGTAGAACTAGAATAGGAGCTGAGGTTAGACACTCTTTTAATTTCTTAAACGCTGATTCACAAGATGAGTCCCAAACATAAGGTACATCTTTTTGAGTGAGACGAGTAAGAGGGACTGCAATCTGAGAGAAGTTCTTAACAAACTTACGATAGTACCCAGCTAATCCCAAGAAGCTTCTTATTTCTATTACTGAAGTAGGTTGGGGCCAATCCTGAATTGCACTTATCTTGTTGGGATCAACTGATATTCCTTTCTTGCTAATTAAATGGCCTAAGAAGGCGACTGAGTGAAGCCAAAATTCACATTTTGAGAATTTGGCGTACAGTTGATGTTGCCTTAGCAAGTTTAAGGTGATTCTAAGATGCTCTTCATGTTCCTTAGCATTCTTAGAATAAATCAATATATCATCAATAAAGACGATGATAAAAGAATCTAAGTAGAGTTTCATTATTCGCTACATCAAATTCATAAAATAAGATGGAGCGTTTGTTAACCCAAATGACATTACTAAAAACTCATAATGCCCATATCTTGTTCTGAATGCAGATTTAGGAATATCTTTATCTTTGATACGGAGTTGGTGATAACCAGATCTCAGATCAATTTTTGAAAATATGGAAGCACCAACTAACTGGTCAAATAAATCATCTATTCTTGATAATGGGTATTTGTTCTTAATAGTAACCTTATTCAATTTCCGGTAATCGATACACAATCGCATACTTTCATCTTTCTTCTTAACAAATAAAACTAGAGCTCCCCAAGGAGAATTACTTGGTCTTATAAATCTCTTTTCAGTCAACTCTTAAAGTTGATTCTTAAGTTCCTCTAACTCTTTGGGTGCCATTCTGTATGGAGCTTTAGATAAAGGGTTCGTTTCTTGACTCAAGTCAATACTAAACTCCACTTCTCTTTGAGGTGGTAAACCTAGAAGTTCATTTGGAAAAACGTCAGCATATTCTTTAAATACAGGAGTCTCTTCTAAAGTTGTAGTTTTAACTTCAGAGAGTAGGGTTAGGAATATGGGATACTTCTTTCTAATGAATTTCTCAATCTTGTTTGCTGGGATAAGACTAATAATTGCACTTCTTTGACCAATAAAGGTTACTCTCTTATCTTCATTATAAATATATACCCTCTTCTCTGCACAATCAATCAAGGCCTTAGTTTGACTCATCCAGTCCATCCCAAGAATAATATCAAAACTAGATATAGGGATGACTGTGAGTTTAGCTTCTCAAGAATTTTCATTTATATCTAACTTGCAATTACAGAAGGTGTTTGTTTCTAAGAACTCTCCTGATGGTAGATTAACTTTAAGGGCTGATGAAAGTTGTTCTACTGGTAATGAATATTGTTGAACTATTTTTGACGCAATAAAAGAATGCGTAGCTCCAGAATCAAAAAGAACTGAACACGGATATTGAAATAATAAAATGGTACATGTGATCACATCAGGTTCTTCTTTTGCCTCTTCTTGAGATAAGTAAAATATTTTGGCCTGGCTTGATTGTTTCTTGGATTACTAGAAGATGCAACGTTGTTTCCTTGGTTAACTGGTGGTCTTCCCTGATTTCTTATTACTGTTTTTCCTTGATTTGTGATTTGATACCCATTGACTGTATAGGTGGCACGGCAGAATTTTATGGGATGATTTGTTCTTCCACATCGGTGGCATTGACCCTCACCAGTAAAGCATTTATCTGTACTATGAATTCTTCCACAAAACCTGCAAGTATTTGGTGTTTTAGGAGCAGGTCTACTTGTGTTACCTTGAATATTATATACTTTTCCTTGAGGTCTGGAGAATTGCTGCCTCTTAGATTGAAAATGAGGGGAGAAAGCTGGCCTTTTCATTCTGGAAGAGTACTGCTCTTCTTGAGCTTCCATAAGCTTAGCTTTTTCTACTAATTGGGCAAAGTTTAAGATTTGAAGGGGTGTCAAAATATGTTGAAAGTTATTCCTTAATTTATTAAGGAATAAATGGCATCTGACTTCTTCAGTAGTAACCATTTCTGGGGCAAAGCTGGTTAGACGAGTGAACTCTTCCTCATATTCTGTTACTGTATGAATTCCTTGCTTTAGATTCAATAACTCTTTTCTCATTGTCTGCCTAGCAGACTGAGGCACATACTTGCCTAAGAATGTTTTGACAAACTCTTCCCATTGGATCTCTTCTTCTGTTCTATTTTGGAATGTGGTGTTCTTGGTCGTCTTCCACCACTTCTCAGCGGCTTCTGTCAGAAGATAAGTAGCTAGAGATACCTTCTGGTCTTCAGAGCTTTTAGCACATCTAAACTCCTTCTCTATCCTTTAGATCCATTCTTCGGCTTGGTAAGGAGTTGCTTTGCCATTAAATTTGGGAGGCTGAAGTTTAAGAAATACGTGCATGTCTTCATTTACTGCTTTTCTCTGAATAGGATGAGGGTTCTAGATTTGTTGACTGTTCATGAATTGATTCATCATATTCATGAACTGGAGCATCTGATTTGCTCCACTATGATCAAAGGGATAGACTGCTTCAACATTAGGTGAAACAGTCTCGTTGTGACTAGGAGTGTTTTGAGGAACATTTTCCTCCTGTGATTGAGTGTTGTTGTTGTTGTTATTGTTGTTTTGACTATCCATAATCTGGAAAATAATAAACTATACTTAGTTGGCTCTCCAACTTAAGATCTAACTACTAATTAATGTAGTAACTGAATTCATATAGTTGGCTCTTAATTCAATTATTCCTTAAATAGTCTCAAACTTCGCTCTGATACCAATTTCTGTGGCGACCGGGGATTGAAGTTCGAGTCTTTAAAGAACAATTCATTTCAAATGAAAATATATACATCTTTATGATTCAAAAAAGACATAATAAAATAAAATAATAAAATCCACAGTCCTTTTATATATAGAGCCAAAACGTATATAAAAAATTACAACAGTTTGAATTTTACAAAGTATGAAATAAAATATCTACATTTTTCTGCTTCTTTAAATTCTTCCTCTTTTAATTTGGCAGATCTTCTAAGCTTTTAATTATCAAAACTTGAAAAATTCAATTTACCAGTCAGGTAGGAGTACGCAAATTGTTCTTATAAGAATAAATCTAGCATCCTATAATAGGTATAAATCACATATGAAAATAACAGAAAGACTGCAAATAAAGTGAGCAATTTTCAAATGCAATTTCTGCCCTGCAAAATAGCTGTGAAAATCAACATATATGAAATAAATTCTATCAAAAGTATATGTAACAATAAGTCGAGTCCGGAGACCCCTAAGCCTAAATGGGTAAACTCATAGGCATAAATCTGTAGGAAGCTTTCTCGCCACTCGTCGGTAGCTTACTCAAATTAGGAACTGATGGTGTGTCTTTCCTCTGGATTTGCCTACTGCCTACAAGAGGCTAAATCCCTCCATATAACTCCCAGGGGCTTGCTAGCTAGCCCAATTTGTACAGATTCCAGTTTTGCATTCCACCCTCCAAAGACAAACACTACAAAATATATATAAATTCTTTTTGTTACATGCTTTTTGATATAATTCTTTTGCAGATTAAAATGCGGTAAGCAGTGCAAATAATACTCAAATGGAAAATGGCTCAAATAAGAATACTAAAATAAGACTTATAAGTAAATTTGCGTACCTGACTTGTTTTGATAAAATCAACCAAATTTAATTTCTTTGATTTGCTAAAATAATGAAATTTATTAATTTAATGTTTTTATCATGTTTTGTAGTATTATAACTATTTTGATTTATTTGAATTTATTTTTATTAAGTTTTATAATTATTTATGCCTTATAAGGTCAAATTGGGAATTTGACCTTATAATGGCATTTTAGTAATTTTACCCTCAATAAAATATAAAATTTTTGTTAGTTTATTGTAAATTATGTCTTAAAGCTTCTATAGAGCCTGAAATAATTCAATTCTGATACGAATTGGTTAAATTATAACTAATTTAATTTTTAGGATTAATAATTAGGGTTTATTATAATTAGAGAGTGATTAGTGATTTTATTCACAAAATTATTAAACTAATTATATATTTAAGTTTTAATTTACTTTATGAGTTATTTAAAATTGAAATCACTTAATTTGGACTATTATATTTGCTAATATTTATTAATCAAGTTTTTAGAGTAATTAGGGTTGATTAGGAGATCTAACTGTTGGATCTTAAATATTTTTGCAGTTTATTTTAGATTAGTATTTTCTGATCTAAATGGATAGTTGGAACACTTAATTTGGAACTAAGATGGCTAACTTATGGCTATTTGAATTTTAGTGGCATTTTTTGTAATAATTTAAATACCTAAAATGTCATTATGTAAAATAATAATCCTATAACAGATTAAATTGCACCTTTAAATTCCTTATATTTTTTTGATGAATTTGATATATTTGTTTGTTAAATTTGGTTAAGTATTTTAGGAGTTATGAATTTTTAAAGTTTTAATATTTAATTAATTAAACATATTATTTAATATTAATTTAGTTGATTCTGCTTTAATTATTTTAAGAAGTATTCATTTTCTGTTTTAAAGTATGTTTTATTTTTATTATTTAATTTGACATGTATATGTATTTTAAAATATATTATATATATGTATATTTAAATTTATGTTTTCTGTTTAATTATTTATTTTATCTGTTTTTATTTATCTATTGTTTATTTGTATTTTTCTATTTATAATTATATTTGTATCATTATTTTTATTTAACTTATTAATTAATCTTTTATTTATATTAATTAATATTAATTTTCTGTTTATTTAATTTATACATCTTTTTATATATATATATATACATATATAAGTATACTTTATAATATACTTATATATATATATATAAATTATGTATTATATATATATCAGATTATATATATCTGTTATTTTTATAATTATATTTTTATTTCTGCAGGTTGTTTAAAGTGCGCGGGACCCACTTGCCACGTGGAAGGCGTCTACTGGTGCTGACGCCTGCTGGGTCAGCCGATGGGGCCTAGCGTTTGACATCACTGCCTTAAGTGGGACCCGCCTTCAGTACTGTCGCGGTTCACGCGAACCGGCAGGTTTAAGCATTTTAAATCGGTTTATGGAATGACTCGAAACGGACCGTTAGATCAACGGTTGAGATCCATTTCTACTTTGATTCGTCGGTTGGATTCACATCTTGAATCCAACGACGGATCGCTGAGGGACGCTTCGTCTCCCTCAGCAGGATCGCGAGGCTAGGGTTGCGGGCGCAAGCGATCCTTCGATCGATTGATCGTACCCAAAAATCTAGTTTTAGCAATAATAAGGATGCACAAGGATAAATCTAGGAGGAGAAGAGAGTACCAATTACTCTACGGCGGAGGATTAGGGTTCTTTTATGATCGGCGAGGTTAGATGTATGAGCTTCCCAAAGTCACGATTTTTGATTCTTAGCATAAAACAATTCGACTTTTGAGTTTGGATATGGTTTAATAGATCCTGAGAGAGGTTTTTAGGCGGTGGGGAGTGCGTGGAGGAGGCTTGGCACGCCGCGTGCCTCAATACCCTGCACGCGTCGCGAGCTTAGGGTCCCGATGAGGATGACAAGTCTAGAACTGTCCGATCGAGAGATCGGACAGATCTGCGTGATCCGTTAACCCTAACGGTAAGGTTAGTTTGGAAGAACGACGTTAGTTCTTTTCTGACGACGGCCGTTAAGTTTTAATTAAATAAATTATTTAATTCAATTTAATTAATTTAATTGATTAATCTTAATTTAATAATTATATTTCAAAATTTTTAAAAATATCAATCCTAGCTAATTGAGGTCTTCTGAACTCAACGGTGCACTCGGATTTTTGATTCGACGAAGTATTTAATTACTCGAATTTTCAGGTATTTAAAATAATATTAAAATATTCGTCTAAAATTAACGACTTCCAAATGCGTTCAAAACTTTACCCTTAGCTAATTTGGGGGTGGTGAACACAATGACGAAGTCAAATTTTCAATCTGAAGTCAAAATTATTTAAATATTAATAAACAATTGAGAATAAAATTTTGGTATTTTACACAAGTTCCCTTAGGGCTACTCAGATCTCTGCGTTTGTAACTGCACCTTGGAGAGAGGCAGAATCTGTGTCTCCAATGATACGATAAGGAATTTGATCATCTCGGCAAACCCTTGTGGGACTAGAGCCCCACTTCCCCTGGAAGAACTCGAAGAATACTTGGTGAATTCGTAGTGGGTTAGAAGAGAACTTCCCGAACTCCTTCTGGAGTGCGAGCACGGTGTTTGACTTACAGCGCTGCCTCACAAGCCGCAGAAACATCGCAGTGCACTGGTCATCCTGAGAGAGCCATCTTGCCTTGGCGCGCTACTGCCACTAGCTCACCAATATCACCTCCACCTGAGTGAGCTCCCGTGTGGTGGTCCGAAGCATGCATTTCAGAACCTCTTGGAAGTCCGTCTGAGCAACAGTCGATCTGAACAGCTTCCCTCCGTGTTTCTCCTGTTGGGAGAGAACATAGTTGAAATCTACACCAAGTACAAGCGGGCAACCCTCCACCCGCACAGCAAGGATCATCCTCCAAAGCTCCCTCTGCTTATAAAGATCAATGGACGCATATGTAGCGCCGAACTGAAAGCAGATCCCGGATCTCAAAGTGACGGTGGCGATGCTCAGCTGGTTGCAGGAATGGTGAACCTCGCATTGCAAAAAATCAGCTTGCCATGCAAGAATAGTACCTCCTGAGCGACCTAAGGAAGGCTGAACAGTGAAGCTCCAGTGCCTCCCAAAGAGACGGTCGGCGTCTCTACATGTAAATGACACCACACGAGTCTCCAAAAGTGCTATCAAACTGGCTCACACTCCGAGATAAGCGGCATTTTTAGTGTATAGTATAAACGTTATTTGAAATATGATTTTTTTGGGTGTTTGGTATGGTGCCTTTATTTTACTGTGTTACTTGAGGGGATTTACTTTCCCACGATAGCTTTAATTTCACATTAAGCTTTTTTTCACTCAACCGATCGGAAAAACATATAGGATTTGGAAAAAAAAATTCATGCACACACAGGGGTACACGCAAAAGCATGCAAATGTCCAACTTTGCTGACAATTTATTGACTTTATCAGCCTCATATAAATCTATGCCGGACTTCACCGACCCTAGATCAACAAGTACTCAACTTTGTCCGCCATTCCTAGGATTCATTGGCCTCTGTTGAGCTTGTGTCAGACCATGTTGACTCTAGATCAATGAGTGCTGAACTTCACTGGCTATCGTTGGCTTCGCCCTAGTTGAGCTTGTGCCAAACTTCACTGGCCTTATATTAATGGGCACCAGACTTTGTTGGCCATCTTTGGGCATTGTTGGCCTCAGCTAAGCCTGAGCCAAACTTCCTCAGCCCCGGATCAGCGAGCATGGGTCTTTGCCGGCCATTCTAGGATTTTGTTGAACTGTTTAACTACCATCATTAAGCCTACAGTCGCCCCTTGGGTACTCTTGCTTTTTTTTGCGACTTGTTTTTTATTTATGAATTTTTAATAATTTTATTATGTTTTATTTTGCACCCTAACAAAACAAAATTAAAATAGACTGTAAACTTCCATATATCAAAAAGTATTTACATTTCATTTATTTTATCTAAATATCATTTTAACTGAATTTAATTAAGCAATCTTTTTACCTCAAAGTATCAATTCATCTCTATTAGTTTTACCGTTTAGCAACAATTGTGTTATCATTATCTCCATGAATATAAAAATTATTCAATGAAATGTAGTTAAAAAACTTAAACTAAGGTAGGCCGTGAAGTACTCTACTTCATTGTTCTATTATTATCAAAATATTTTCTGGTTGCACATGCTAAATTTGTACAAAATATGTTTGTACGTATATGTGTGCATAAATTAGTAGATAACAGAAAATAGTATG
This sequence comes from Gastrodia elata, assembly GCA_016760335.1. Taxonomy (NCBI): domain Eukaryota; kingdom Viridiplantae; phylum Streptophyta; class Magnoliopsida; order Asparagales; family Orchidaceae; genus Gastrodia; species Gastrodia elata. The sequence goes on from CM028669.1 coordinate 57,900, forward strand.
ACTTGAGAAATGATTTTTAAGAAGTAATTTGTTGATTTGGAATTGCTGAATTGAGTTTGGAATATTTTAGGAACCAATAGAAAAACAACACTGATTGTTTGTTTCAAGTTTGGAGTAGCTAATTTTAAATAACTTTGCCTCATAGCTTATTTAGTTTATCCAAATATTTAGCTTAAAGTCAATAAAAGATGATTAAAATTTTAAAAAATCAGTAAAATCTCAAACAAATAGTTTTATCGGCTTAGTTAATTTTGAATCTATTTAATTCCGAAAAATAACCTCTAAAGAAAAGCCCTAAGATTTCAACAAGAATGGAATAAAGAGAAATGTTAGACTACACACAAATTTGAAACCAAACTGGATGACTAGAAGTGAATTAACATGCAATTGGTATTTCCTGAATTTAAAGTAGGGTTTCTTCGCATACAAACTACTTTTAGTTTTTTAAGTGGTTCGGTAGGAGAAATTGTAGTATTTGCAACATAATGGCCTTTGATGGAACTTTGGTAGCCAAACTAAACAATTTAGGAAAAAAGAATTTAAAGATCTAAACTTTCAATAGGAACTTAGGAAGATATGCTCCAAATATGAAGAAGAGATGATTACAATAAATCCAAATGAGAAAACTTTGTACTGAACTAAGATTGGTGTTAAAGATATCTGAAGAGCAATAATTTTTTTTGCTTTAAAATATAAAAATATCTTTATAAAGAACTGTTTATAAAAATATTAAGCTAAATTTAAATATAAAGAAATTTATATTCAAACCCAACCATTTGTTTAAAAATAACCTCTGAAAAATTCTAGAAAGCTTTAGAATTTGGAGAACTTGTAGAAAAGTTTGAACCCTAAATTGCTTAGTTGTAAGGGTGGAGAGCATCCTGAATCATTTGTTGGCAGTATATAACATCATCCTGTAGAATGTTGAAAAATGATTAACAGCTTAAATTCTGAAACCCAAAAATATGTGTGATAATATGGACATCATCCTAGATATTCCAATTGTATTTAAATAACGGTTGGTAATTGTAATTTTCAATACAATTTCATTTCTTATGGCGATGCAGAGTGCAAGTTTAACAATTCTATATTATGTCTGCTTTGTTCCCGGGTGGAAGAACTTGCTTTTAACGATTATATGAGAAGAATGCCTTTATATTTTCTTACAGCTGAAAGCCTTGCGGGAATCAAGGAAGTATGCTGCTGCTGGGGCCCTTCTCGGTGCAGCTCATTTAGGCAGCATTTCCTTCAAATATTCCAAGAGTCCTCATGGTATAATCTCTACTCTTTGCCTATGGAGTATTGCTTTTATTTTCGGGGTGTTTGCATACATTGCACTCTAATCATTATGATCTACATATTGAGAACTCAAAATTTAATTATAACAAAGTGCACTTATTTCACTGATCTCAAGTAGATATAAGGTGTCATGCACTTTTGAAAAGTGATTATAGTACTTTGTTTGTAAAAGACTAAATACTTGGTGCTGAATATATATATATATATATATAGATGGGCGTATATCATTAAGTTATGCAGGTAAAAGTACATTTTTCTCTTTATAATTCATAATACAAGCGTTTATGCTTTGTTAAAAGTACCAGTATTGCTTAGTTAATTAGTTGCAAAGTTGCTTCTTTCTCATGAACTAGTTTTACTTTTTAAGAGCTGTAGTTTTTCTTATGATTATATGGGAGCAGCTTTTGACCTGCTTTTTAAAATGAAGCTGAATCATAATTCATGATTACTTGCTTACAGAGCAGGTATTTTCTGTGTTATTGTGAATGCTATCAGATGAACTGTTCTTGAAGTTCTTAACAAGCGGTTATGGATATTCTTTTAAAGTTGTATTTAGTCAGGATGTTGAACATTGAATAAAAATTGTATTGAATTGGCAAATCAAAGCTTTATTATTTCTTAAAACCATAAGTGCTGCAGGTGTTGTATTGGCCGTTGGGTTTGGAGCTCTTTGTGGTGGCGTTTTTGGTGCTGAAGTTGCTGGACATGTAAAGCAGCTTTACAAGATGGATAAGCAAGATGCCAATCTTAGGTTCCTCTATTGGTGGGAGAACAAAACTAAAGGTTATTTCTTAAGATTCTGGAATTAAAAATAGTATTATGTAATTTAAATCAAAAATATTAATTTACTTATTATAAAAAAATATTTTTAGGGTACAAAAATGAAGTATTTTTAGAGGTATTATTTAATAAAATAGAGCATAAAATATAAGACACATTATATTTTGATGATTATAATTTGTGAATTTTACTTTTCATTTTGAAATAAATGAAAAAATGAAACATTTTGACCAATTTCTACATTTTTATTGGAATTCTTGTGTTCCCCAAAAAGTAATACTTGAATTTTCTCGTGAATTTGTTGCATGGCATGAAATTTGTGTGTTTACAGAAATGACCACCTGCTCACAAAAAAAAGAGCTAAAGATCATGGTGCATTTACGCTTGTTGTGGTTAAATATAGTGTGTTTTATTAAAGTGAAATGCACGCTTTTTGAAATGTGTATAGTTCAGTTGAAAATAAAAGGTGGTAGGCTAACGATTTTGTGATATGGAAGTTTTGGAAGATTCCAATCCGTGAATACTGTTTTGTTTGCTTGTTCTCTAGAAGCTCATAGAATTATATTTTTTTCAGAAAATGCCATCACAGTTTATTTTGCACTTGTAACAGGAAGCTCTCAGTAAACTATGATTCCCGCACAGTATTGTCGCTTCCAGCATGCTTACAAAGTGCAAACGTCACTCATGTTTGGTTTTTATCATTGAATAAACAATAATAATCTTTCCTCTGTTAGAACAGAAGTGCCCCCATTTTTATATGCTATGTTCCTTTTAGTATTGATGTTGCTAGCTTGAATGTGCTTAAGCAGTCCTTTGCCTGCTTCACTGATCATTGTTGGCCTTTTTTGTTTGTATTAAATGTTTTTTCTTTTTTTTTTTTGGAGGTTTAGCATTTTTCACTAAAAATAGTTTTAAAGATGTATTTTTGACTTATTTTTAGAACTTGTAGGAATAGGTAACATATTATTATTAGTATGCCAAAAAATAGGGTTCAACTTAATAATAAAATTTTTATATTATATTAGTGATGTATCGTATAAAGAGCTTTCTGAGCGTTGAGTTAAATAACTCTGCTATAATCATTCTTCGTAGCCCTCTCCAATTGGTGGCTATCTGATTATTAGCTTGTCATCCATCTCCTTGAATCTACTATAAAATACTAACCTTCATTGTCATCATCTCAAGCCCATTTCTTGTGCTATCATGAACCATTGTCCTCCATCAGCATCAATGAATATCAACTTCTAGCATTGCTCTCTTTATTGACTTTCAGCGTTGTCACCCCCTATTGGCCTCCAGAGTCGTCCTCGTGCATTACTTCTAATGTTGTTGCCTTCAAGCACCAACTTTTAACATTATCCCAACAAAGGTCAACATTGTCCCATGCTAGTCTTTACAATTGTTTAACATCAATTTTCAATATCATTTTCAACAATAGTCTCGAGTTCCATTTTTTGGCACTACCTAAAGCATCATTCACCCACATTATTTTCTTACAACATTATCGAAACATAAATAAATTAATAAAACAAATGTACCAAAATAATACTAACAAATATGCTTATTAATAAAAATGTGAATTTTAAATGGAAATAAATGATATAATGGTATTATTATAAAATTATCACTAGTTAATGCCATGCACTTTAGGAAAATGCTAAAACATCCTATGATAGTGTAGGCTTAGTCACCATCACCTCACTACGGAATATATATTCAGGTCATTAGAATTATTCAGAGAGGTTTGCCCCCACTTTTCTGTGATTTGTGAATAATTACAATAATTTTGTGAGTCATGTTTATTAAGTCTATTAAGGTCAATACCCCTTTTCTAAACATGTTTCTTCAATTTTGATGATGTCATCTGTTTAGATAACATAGTGAATCCCTCATTTAATACAGGACAATATCAACTACATAAGATCAAGATATCATTATTTAATTCATGATCGTTAGCTCTTTTTTTGTGAATAGGTGGTCATTTTTGTAAGCACGCAAATTTCATGTCATGCAACAAATTCACAAGTAAATTAAAGTATTACTTTTAAGGGAACATAAATTCCAACACTTATTTTTTAAAGATTGGTCTTTTGATGGGCTTTTTATTTTCTTTATTTTATTTTATTTAAAGTGTGTGATTTGTATTAGCCCTAAAACAAATTTATTGTATTTACTTTGTTCGTCAATGAGAGCATTAGATCTGAAAAAAAAATGAAAGTAGTACTAATAATAATAATGTAATATAAGTATTTACTGGACACAAAAAGCTATTGATAAAATAAATTTAGAAATTAAATTTATGCATTTATTTTATGTGAAAAGGAAATTGCATGATTGACGCATGCCTAATTCTTTCTCCCAAATTACTTTATGTCATTTTCCGTTCTTTCACTGTACTCTAATCATGAGAATACTCTTATTACATAATCTTCTCACATTATTATCCAAATTTTCTAAAGCAATTCTTCATTAATAAGATTTACCTAAAATAAAATGTCATCTACTGCAATTTTTATGATTAGCTTAAACAAAAATATTTAGAGTGAGGAAATATGAAATAAATTGTGAATTGCACTCATATTAAGTGAAATTTTTAATTCAAATGAATCCACATCAATTTAATCCACATCAATTGAATCAATTGATCGTTTCAAAGGGATAACCTTCATGTAGACATACTCTCTAATTTTAAGTCTTATTGGTCAATGTTTATATCTTTCTTGAGCATATGATTTTTAATTAACTTGGCTTTCTCCAAATAGAAATCTAATGATTGACAAATTTTTTGCTTTTGATGAAGCAAATGGTGTATCACCTTTCCAACCATAGAGTGCCTCGAACGATCATGCCAATACTATTCTAATAATTCTTATTAAAGGCAAACTCAATAAATGCAAATATTCTTTCTAATCCCTTTAAAATCATGCAGGTCTTTTTATGCTTCACTCTTTCAATCGGCCCATTGGTTTTTGAATGAAATGCAATAATCATTTTTAGATGTGATCTCAAATCTAATTAAATTTATAAAAACTAGAAATTTTAGTAAAACAATTATGACAAAAAACTGCCTCAATTAAGTTAAAATCATGATCCCATAAAGTTCAAATTATGTCAAACTAAATAAATTAATAAAAATAATATATTTTTGTGATCATAATAGCTAAATTTTGGAGCAATTTCGCAAACAGATACTCATACATTAATTTTGTATTATTTAAATACAGAAAAATAGGAAAATAAAATATAAGTCCAAATCTAAAAAATTTAGTGTCGTTGGGTTCATATTAATAGAAAAAAGCCACAAAAAATTTGATCAAAATTTGAACGTCGGATTGTTCGTAATTAATTTTTGAAGTTCATATCTTCAAAAATTAATAAAAAATATAATATAACAGCAAATTGAAAAAAATTTGGTCCAGAATATGTCTCATCAAGAAAACCTCCCAGTCAAATTTCAGTTAAAATTAAAAATTGGATGTCGAAAAATGTGATTAATTTAAAATGTATTTTTTATTTTAATTTTCTCTTTTCATTTCTCTCTCCTCCCCCTTTCCTTATCGTGTGCGTGGCTCGACTAGGGCACGCCGAGTGCTCTAGGCACGCGACAATGGAGGATGCCCCCTACCCCTACTTGACCACATGGCTGGCGGGAAGCCCGGCCGGGTAACTCACTCTCTCCTCATTTTCTCATATAAATAGCCCCCCTCCCCCACCTCTTTTCCTCACATTCCACAATCTCCTCCTCCGGCCAGCCTCTGACCCCTCTCCCTCTCTTCCCTACCAGGCAACTCCCAGCCTCCCTCTCATTCCCCCCTCGACAACGCCATATCCTCCCCCCCCCCCCCCCCCCCCCACCCCCCCCCCCTTTTCCTCGCCTCTTCCTCCCCCGGCCAACCGCCGCCCCTTGCCTTGCCGGCATCCCGCCCGACTCCTCAAACATCTTTCCCCACCTTCTTGGCAAGCCATCGCCCACGGTGAACCCCCTTAAACAGGAAAGAATGAACAAAAGATAATAAAAAGAGTAAGCAAGAAAATTTTTTAAAGCAAAATATAATATAAAAATTATAATGAGAGATAAAAATAATTAAACATTAATTTGATTCATAATTTCGCTAACCCATTAACCACTAATTATTATTTTTTGCAACTAACTACTAATTTTTATTTCTACTCATAACATTTTTATGTAATTTCTTACTTTGCTCTTTATATTATGTTGTTCTTATGATATATATATATATATATATATAATACTATAGTAGTGAATGGTGTTGTAGCCAAATAGTTGAGGCTCATGATTTGTTATCTAAGTCATAGGTTTAAATCCCATCAGCCACATATAAAAAAAAAAAAATTATACTATTGCATAATTATTACATAATTATTGTACTATTATTATTATGTTATTATTATAATATTATAATTATTATTTTATAGTTATTATATAATTATACTATAATAATAATAATAATAATAATAATAAATTTAATTTATTATTATTATTATTATCATGATTGATATTTATTATTATAATTATTAGCAATAAAAATGATAATTAATATTATTATTATCATTTGAAAGTGATAATAATAAAAATATTTTTATTTTTTTGTCATGATAATATTATCATAATAAATCATTATTCATGATGATAATGAAAACTATGATAATAATTTATTGTGCTTATTATTATATTATATACTCTCTCTATTATCATTTATAATAATAATAATAATAAGTATGTTATCATACTTATTAATATTACCATAATAATAATAATAATAGTAAAAATAATACTATTAGTATTCTTATTTTTATTATTTTAGTATTATAAAATTCCCTCTATATTCTTAATTAATAATAATAATAAGTATATTATTATACTTATTTTTATTATATAAATAATAATAATAATAACAATAATAATAGTAAAGATAATAATAGTATTATTATCATCATAATATTCTCTTTCAAAATAAATAGATGTGCATATTATTATCACAGGAAATAATGATATTATTTTCTTCTTATTATCATATTTTATTCCATGTGAACTATAAAGATTGATCCCATACTCTTATGGTAGTAATAACCTAATATAAATTAGATTGAACATACACTCTTGTGGTAGTAAGTTCAAATTAAAATACGTAGATGTCAAATTCCTTGGAGCATAGTGTTGGAAGCAATTACATTTGAGTATATCTCATGTAGCTTTGAAAATTCTTAGATATTAAATAGTTTGTTTAGAATTAAATCCAATGATAATATTGGAACTATCATATGGGAGTATAGTACATATATATAATCTAACTCTGATTTGAAGTTAATTTTTGTTGACTTGCCCTATAGATAATTATAGAGTTTATATATATATATATGAATAATATAATTAATACTTAAGATTAGGATCTTACATATAGAGATAAATACTATTTTTTTCTTACACATATCAGATGCAGTTATACTAGCAAAATTATGAAAGTGAAAGTGAAAGTGTAGTTGTATTCAAATCATGAAGAGAAAGATAGGAAGACTTCTACAAAGCTAAATAAAGGCTCTCTAAATCACTAAAGATGCAATACATAAATAAAAGCTCAAAATAAGAATAAAAAAACATTATATTACTTGCATATGCTTGAAAAAAACTCAATAAAGGGATTTAGAGTTGTGGAAAGTAAATGTACCAGCAAGAAAAATGGCGTTAACAAAACTTGCCTGTAATTGGGAAGGTTGTGCATTGTTAAAGAGCCAATGACAAAAGTGTCGGGTACAAGAATATGTATGAATGGTCATGCAATGAATTTGGTATGCTAGTGGCCTAAAAGGTTTGCTTAAATAAAAAATGCAATGCTTAGAACTTTAGGCATTTTCTAAATTTTTGTTTCTTTAAACTGATTATGTTTTCTAATTATTTATTATTATATTTTTTTTAAATGATTTTATTCATATAAAATACATTTGTTCATATAAACATTGAATTTGGAAAACTTTATTTTGAGATTTATTCATGTCTATATAAGCATCAAGCTCAATAAATTTTATTGTTATAATCGTGTATGCAACACCCTGACTTTAAATTAACAGCATGTTAAATATAAACATGTGAAGCTGAAAAATATATTTCAAGAATAGGTAACTTCTTATAGGTTGTGACAAAAGTTTTTAAGATCAAACTATGACAAGTGTAGTTAAATCTAAAGAGATTAGTTAAACAATTAGAGAATTTTATTGAGAAGGTGCCAAGGGAATGCCCTTGGAAGTCAATCATTTTATTTTTAAACGAGTTATAGAACTTGGAAAATTTCTATGTTAACAGGAAAATGCCCTTATACTAAAACGGGCTACTTTACATAGAAGTATAACATGGTTCATGTGGCGCCCCACCCCCTAATCCACAAGATTAGGTCAAGGGGAGGTGTGCCACTCTGACAAATCCCTCACTTATCATTAGATTAAGGTAAGATCCTCAATCCACTAATAAGGGAAGGATGTACCCTGAATATATGTAACAGAATCATTAACTAAGTATATACAATCAAATAGTGCAGAAGCAAGAAACATAAAATACCACATCCAATTCACCACAATATAAGTAAGAAAAAAAATAATGCAGCTCAGAATAATTAGTATAGTAAGAAAATAATCATAGGAACCTGTATTATTACAAACATTTAAATAAGTTTTTTGAAAATAAAATTGTAACTCTCGTCCTCACAAATAAAAGAATAAAGATCTAATATTCTTCAGATCCACCATGCTCCTCTTCCAAGAATGGCTCCTCCACATGCGCAAGCTCCTCAAATTGAACAAGTCTTGACATTGTTGGTTTCACAATGTAACAACCAAAGGTTGTTACCCAGTTGATTTTAGCATAATCATATCGTAATTATCATCATCGAGTCATTAAATCCAAACCCTGAAGGTTTGAAGCAATTCAGAGTTCAATCCAATATTTAGGACTATTTTAATATTTAATTAATTAGAAAATTGAGGTATTTATTTTGACCTCGAAATCGAAATCCGACTTCGTCGTTGCGATCGTCACACCCAAATTAGCTATGGGTGATGTTTTGAACGCGTTTGGAAGTCGTCGAAATTTCGCGAATATTTTAGTGTAATTAAATGCGTCGAAAAATAGGAAAATTAAGTAAGCGTCGGAATAAAATTCCAACTTTGTCGTTGGATTCCTCACCCCCAAATTAGCTAGGGGTGAATTTTTGGATTTTTTCGGAGCACGTTTCAAAAATCATAATATTTAAATAATTATGAAAAATAAATACGTAATTAAGCAATCTTTGAGTCCCCTATCTGCAATTTTTCCAATTCTTTTAATCTCCATTTGCGGCTGGCCATCAACTCAGCTGGCGCCCCATGCCTTAGGCTGAAAAATTTAATAGCTTTTCCTCCCTCCTTGTCCTTCTCCCTAGGCCTCATAATGGCCTACTCCCTAGCTAATTATGAAATCTACAACTCCTTTCTCTCATTTAAGAAGAGAACTCAGCCTCCTCTCTTCTTTTGCTGAAAGTTTCTCATCTCCCCCACCCCCTCCATTGCTTGATAGACTTGTGTTGAAGAAGGAGTTCAGCTCACCCTCCAAAGCTTTGAAGAAAGCAAAGGTTCCCCCTTCTTTCTCTTCTTACAAGGACTAAGGTACCCCTATACCCCTCTCTTTTATCTTCTTTATATGGCTGCAATGCTTGAATGTATCTCTAGAGGTCTATAAACATATATGACAGCCATTAAAGCTCTTAAAAGCATCACAAAAAATTGCTCTATTTTCATTTATTCTATATACCTTTGCATTTATCACCATATTTCGTATAGCTAAAATACTCCGTTTATGCCGATTTTGGTGTCGATGGAAAGGTATCGGAAAGACCTTTCCATCGATATATAGCACTGCACGTGAAGTGCTCTAGGTTGAGAGTAATCAAGCCCGAAAGTGACCCATCGCTGTTTATATTCAGGCAAAAATACTGTCTGACGCTCCAGCGCGCTGCAGCGCCCAGAGTTGCAAATTTGGGTCCACTATAGCGCGCTCCAGCGCACTGTAGCGCCCCAAGTTCGAATCCGGGTCCGCTAGAGCGCGCCATAGCACCAAAATCAGCATTTTTGCCCGCTACAGCGCGCTCCAGCGTTTTCATATCGTATAAGGACCGCTATTGCGCACCCTAGCGCTTAAAAATACACTTTTTTGCCGCTACAGCGCGCTATAGCGCTTCACAGCGGTCAGAAAATTGAATTTACCATATCTTAGTCATCCGGACTCCAAATTCAAAAATTTAAAGTGCTAGATAGCTTAGAATTTCAGTGCCTACAATAATATAAAAAATTATTTTGGTTTTGAATTTTAGAAATATCAGAAATGACCAAAATACCTATAACCATAATTAGGTCATAACTTAATCAATTTAAGTCCAATTTGGGCCTACCACCAGTCAAAATATTCAGTGTGATGTAGGAAAGCTATAACCCCTGAATTTGTTGAATTTGGATACCAAATGAAAGAGTTATGCCTTTTTGACCCTCTTAACTTAGAAAAATTACCAAATCTACCATTAGGAATTCAAATAGCTATAAATAATTCATTAGATCTCAGAATTTAGTGTTCTTGGACTCTATGGAATCCTTGAATAGCGACTAACAGTAAATTGTATAAAAAAATTAGATTTCATTAAGTGCAAATTACAAAATTGTCCCTTAGGTCAAAAATTTTAGATTGGACCTACATGACCCATTTCTTAGCCAAATTTAGTGTACCTACTGTTTATCTTCATGTTAGATAGTAAGGAATCATTTGACAGTAAGAAATCTCAATTTGGAGCCTTAAATCAAAAGTTGACTTTTTGAACCCTTAGTTAGGGGCAAATTAATTATTTTGCCCAAAATTTAGGTTAAGCGTCATTAACCTCTATATTATGTTTTAAGCTACTAAAATTAGTATTCGAACTATATTATATTCATTTCACTGAGAAAATCATTTATTAGGTCAACTCAATAAAATCTCCTATAAATTTTCTAAGTCTTTTCCTTAGGATCTCTTCACCTCATATTAGGATTATTCCTAAGTTTATGGCTAGATCATAAGTTAGATTTCATTTATTGGGTAAGTGGGTTATTCAATAAATGAATCCTTAGTTTTATTAATTTCTAGATTTTTATAACTTATTTCGATTATTTTATCTTTCAACTTTAGATCTAGGATAAGGAGATTCATCCTATTAAGTTTGATTTATTTAATAGGATATACCTTGATCAATAGATCACTTTTAGATAGAAACCTAGATCTTATATCTTAACCTTTTTGGATTATGTAATTAAGCCAAATCTCGTAGTGTTTAATTCATAATCTTTAGTTTAGTAGTTTTGATCGGGTCCTAGTATAGGACATCTAAAATCATTAATTAGGTCATGATGATTTATTAGTTAACTCTTATAGTCGACTTTGATTAAGCATACTATGACCTAGCTAGTCCTAGTATTTTGTAATCTATAAGGACGTACTTCTAAATTACACTCGATAGTAGGAACTGGAGATCCTGAACTTGTGTAACTTAGAATAGTTAGAATGGTTTAAATTAGATAACAACAGTGTCATCATGTATAGAAGAGTCCCTTGCTTACTTGATTTATTTTGTTGCTACGCATCCCTTGTCTTTGTGCTTAGTCCCTTGGACATATCATATAAGAGCAATTTGTGCATAAAATGAAAACTTAGAATAATTAGGATAGCCGATACCTTTGGGTTCAGTCTCTGGGAGGATTCTAGGTGCACATTTACCCTATTGGACGGGATAATGAGTAATAAGGAGGCTTAACATTCTCATTGAGGAGAGTGTGTTAAGTATGGAACCCGCGTAGTCTTGCAGATGTGCTTGACTCCTCAGCTGTTTCTGAAATGTGTCCACAGAAACAAAGTAAAATAACTAAAAGATTCTGCATTTGTGATTACTGCCTCCTCAGTTCTGCTGCTGGATTCTGTCTGCCCTAGCCCTGAAAGGCTATGGGAATTTCTGTCTGCTTAAGCCCTGAAAGGCTTGAGGATTTCACCGGCCCGATGGTCAACTTTCTGATATGGCAGTCTTTACATACCTGTTTCAGTTTTAGCTTACTGTGTACTGTATTTTAATGCATATTTCAGTCAGCTATGTTTTTTTACTTTTGTCATTTAATTTGCATATGTCATATGATCATCAGTATGTTTAGGATTAGACTTTACTTTCAGTATTTTACTTACTATACTATATATATATATATATATATATATATATATATATATATATATATATATATATATATGTGTGTGTGTGTGTGTGTGTGTGTGTGTGTGTGTGAAGACCCACTTAAGGAGTAATAAGTGAAACTCTTAAACATCGAGGCGCATTTTTAGATAATTGTGGAGTTCATGATAATAACTCCAAAGTTAAGCGTGCTCAAGTGGGAGCACTCCCAGGATGGGTGACCTGCTGGGAAGTTATCTTCTGAGGGCAAAACCGTGAGGCCTTTCAAGCCAAAGCAGACAATACCTTAGTGTTAAGAGTTTTGAGCTGTTACAAATGGTATTAGAGCAAACCATAGGGTGTCAGATAGAAGCTAAGTGTCATACAGGGCAAAGTACCACTTCATGCAGGGAAGTTATCTTCTGATGGCAAAATCGTGAGGCCTTTCAAGACAAAGCGGACAATACCTTGGTGTTAAGAGTTTTGAGCTGTTACAAATGATATCAGAGCAAACTATAAGGTGTCAGATAGGAGCTAAGTGTCATACAGGGCAAAGTACCACTTCATGTGAGCAGCCTCTTGAACCCATGATGGTTAATGTGCTACATGGTTGCAGGTATCTCTTGAGCCTGTAGTGGTCACCTCTAGTCCTATCTACCCAATGGATAGTTCTTAGATCTGTGTGTAGATACTGACGAGGATGTCAGTTACTTAAGTTGGGGAGATTGTGAAGACCCACTTAAGGAGTAATAAGTGAAACTCTTAAACATTGAGGCGCTTTTTCAGATAACGGTGGAGTTCCTGATAAGAACTCCAAAGTTAAGCGTGCTCAGGTGGGAGCACTCCCAGGATGGGTGACCTGCTGGGAAGTTATCTTCTGAGAGCAAAACTGTGAGGCCTTTCAGGCCAAAGTGGACAATACCTTGGTGTTAAGAGTTTTGAGCTGTTACAATATATGCCCATTCCTTGCTTAGTCATTGAGGCATGTTTTTGCCTCATTTGTTGTTTAGTTATAAATGTTATGTTTATAACTACCCCTGTTTCTTTGTATGCTCATTGCACCTATGCTTTTGATGTTTACTTTTGTTGAGCTTAAGTATAAAATGGTGACATTAATAATACATATAAAATATTCAGCCTAAAATGTACTTAGACAATTGTCTAATAAGATTTTCTTTTATTGGCTGGGGTCCTGGCATTATGAAATCGATAATGTCAGATTCAGATAGGTTTGAGGAGCTAGGTGCTGAAGCGGAGGCGCCCTACTTAGAGGAGGAGCTTCAACCAGGAGAGCCGGATATTACTTAGTTTCTTTTAGCCGCTTGTGAGGATGAGTGATTTACCTTTCAATCTTTTAAACTATTTAAATGTTATAATAATACAGGTACTGTGATTGTGATTTATTTTATGCACCTTATTATTTTTTGAGCTATTTTATTGCTATTTCTTATGAGATGCATGATGAATGGATGTACTATTTATTTTTTTAGCTTCCGCACTCTGTATGTATGTTAAATGTAGTGACTGATCCTCTCAGATATTCTGTGCACATCCTTCCCTTATTAGTGGATTGTGGACCTACCTAATCCAATAATAAGTGAGGGATTTGCACAAGTGACTCACCGCTCCTTAGCCTAATGATTGTGGGCTTAGGGAGCGGGGCGCCACACACAATGCCAGGGCCTTAGCCAAGAAAAGAAAATATTATTAGACATATTTTCTAAGTACATTTTAGGTTATTATATTTCATAAATTTTATGATATCACCATTTACTTAGACTATAAAATAAACAAAGCACATAAGTGCAACAAGCATACAAAGGGATATGGAAAGTTATAAATAAGATTATTTATAACTAAGCAATATATGAGATAAAAGAACATACCTTAATACTAAGATAAGGTAAGGCATACATGTATAAATAAAGTAAGAAAAATACTAAAAGAAGAAGTATATCCTAAACATGCTGATGATCACATGAAGTATGTAGTTTTAAGAGAAAGTAATTTAATTGTGATACATATAAGTAATCAGTTGTAGCTCCCCACCCCTTAATCCTCAAGATTAAGCTAAGGGGTGGTGTGTCACTCTAGCTAACCCTTCACTTATAATTGGATTAGGATGAAATCCACAATCCACCTAATAAGGGAAGGAGTGAGCATAGAATCAAATATTCAGTCACTATTTAAGTAAACATACAGAGTGCGGAAGCGATTTACAATATAAAACATCCAAGCATCACAACATAAGTATAAAGAAATACATCTCAGAACATAAGCATAGAATCCAAATACGCAGTCATAAGTACCTATATTATTACATCAATTTAAGTTCCAAATAATAAAAATAAAGTGCACTCATCCTCAGTTATAAAGGAAAGACTAAATAGCTGCTTTTTTCACAGGCTCTTCCTCAGGATATGGCTCCACACCAAGATCCTGATCATCCAACTGAAGAGGATCTGCCATTATCGGTTTCACAATGTAGGGCCCCAGCTAAAAAAGAAAAATATGGTTAGATAATTGTCTAAGTACATTTTAAGCTGATAAGTTTTATATGTGTTTTGTAATATCATCATTTTTACCATTTCTAAGCAGTAACCATACAAATAAAGGAGCAACTAGCAATGCTAAAAAGGAAGGAAAAGCTATAAATAATCATTTATAACTTAAGCAAAAAGAGAGGCTAAGACATGCCTCACATGCAAGCTAAACAAGGTAAGGCATAAATATATATAATCAAACAAGTACTGTAAGAGAAATACTACATCCTAAACATGCTGGTGATCAAAAGAAATATGCCAATTAAAATAAAGTAACTTAGCAGTGATACATATAAATAGCAGCAAAGTTCTAACATCCTAAAATACATGAGCAATACAAAGAAATAGCTGACTGAATAAAAATGCTGAAAAGTAAAGAAAATATCATAACTGCATATATAAATGTCCGTATACCAACTGCCATACATAACAGAGCTAATCTAGCCCATCGAATATTAAAAGATCTTAGCACCATCACGGCTAAGTCACAAAACTGTGTACCCCTAGCGACATAAGGAGGCTAAGCAACTAAGCACACAAAGTAATCGAAGGATCTTAGCATCAGTACGGCTAAAGCACCAACGGTGTACCCCTAGCAACATAAAGAGGCTAGGCACTAGACACAACAAAACAAGTCCTTCCCCTAGTGACATAAGGAGACTAGGCAATAAAGACATATCTGAGAGGCAGCTCATATAACTATTATCTTTTCATTAATCACTTTAATATTTTTACAAAGAATCTAAGGAGTCTCCATATTTTCATAACATTTTATTTATGCATCAAAAATCTCATATGATATGCTCAAGGAGTTAAGGCACAAAAATATAAGGAATGCGTAGCACAAAATATCAAATAGAAGTAAGGGACTCTACTAATATGGTGATATCATCTATTTTCTACTTCACCATTCTAACTATTCCAAGTTACACAAGTTCAGGATCACAATTTTCCTACTATCGAGTATAACTCAGAAACTTGTTCTTATAAGTTAAAAAGGATTAGAACTGATCAGGTTCTAATCTAGTTCAATTAGATAGACGACTATGAGTTAAATCAATAAATCATACATCCTAGTTTTGGTGAATTTAGACATTCTATCCAAGATCTGATCAAGATCTTCTAAATCTATAGATTATGGATTAAACACTATGAGATTTAGGTTTAATCACATAACCCAAAAATGATAAGACCTAAGTTATATGTTTCATTCTAATAGTGATCTAATAGTTGAGGCAAATCCTATTAAGTAATCAAACTTAATAGGATGAATCTCCTATCTTAGATCTACAGTCAAAAGATAAAATAATCAAAATAAGTCGTAAAACAAAAGAAAAGTCTAGAAACTAGTAAAACTAAGATTTCACCCATTAAGTAACCCATTTACTCAATGAATGAACTCTAATCTATGATCTAGTACTAATCTCAGGAAAGGTCCTTAAGGTGTAGTGTTAAAGACTTAGGGAAATCCTAGAATCTAACCTAATAGTTGATTTCACTCACTTAAATCTCACTAATATGATTATAACATTTGTTTTAATGCTTTGGAACGTTAATTAAAGGTCAAGAGTACTTAGTCCAATCTTAAGGCAAAATAACTATTTTGCCCCTATTTTAAGGGTCTAAAAGTCAACTTTTGACTTAAGGGTCAGAATTGAATTTTTCTTAGCTCCAACTGATCCCTTATTGTCTAACTTGAAGATAGACAGTAAGTACGTCCAATTTAGACTCCAAACAGTCAAGTTATGATCAAAATGAGGTCAGGGATAATTTGGTCATTTACCTAATTTTTATGGTTCAGATCCTAAATATTATTTCAGTTTATTGATGACATTGAAATTCTAAGTTAGTTAGCATCTTGAATTTTTTGAATTTGGAGTTGATTTGACCAAGTTATGATTATTTGAATTCTAAAGGCATTTTGGTCATTTTTCACTAAGAGTTCTAGGGTTGACTTTTTATCCTAATGTCCAAATAAGAAAAAATACTACTGTAGTGATGGGGCCGCTCTCCTGAGCATTTTAAGACCCATATTGACTATGTTCTGATAACTGGGTAAAAAGTTATAGGGTCCTAAAGAGGTCCTAAAATGCTACCTCATTATGCGTACCCCAAAATTAATTTTTGCATTATGCCATTTGATTTTATTTATTTTTCTGAGTATTTTGAGACCTATATTTGCTATGTTTGGATTATCCTACAAAATGTTATTAAGCTTTTAAGTCTTACTATTCAAAAATATAATTTGTATTAATTTACTATTTATTTATTCAAATTATATTAATTTACTGTTCATTCCTAAAGTTATATATATATATATATCTAAAATTATTGATAATTAATTAATCTGTCATTAATTAGAGCTTAATTATTAATTAACATTAATTAATCCATTAATTAATCTAATTATAAATATTATTATTATTTTACTGTAGAAAAGTAATTAAGCTTAATTAATCTTAATTTATTATTAATATTTAGTTAGTAGTAATTAATTATAGATTTACTGTTTAATTATAATTAATTATTCTAATTATTGTTAATAGTTAATTATTATTAAAATAATTTTAATTACTAAATTATAGAAATTTAATTATGATATTGAAAAGTTATTAATACTAATCCTAATTAATTAGCCAATAACTGTAATTAATTAGGTTAACAATAATTAATTTATTTTAATTAATAGACAATGGGCCCCACCTGATACGTGGCACTGCTAGAGGCTGCCACGTAGCACTGTGGGCCCCACAGGGAAGCCGAAGAGGCTCGGGTGACCGGGCAGTGGGTCCCCATCTGACACGTGGCACTATGGGCCCCACAGGGAAGCCGAAGAGCTGTTTAGGCTCGGGCAGTGGGTCCCACTTGACATGTGGCGGGCCCAAGAGGCAGCCACGTGGCGCTGTGGGCCCCACGGCCGAAGCCGAAGGGACGCGGGCTCGGTCCGTGGGTCCCATGTGACACGTGGCGGGCCAGTATGGCGCCACGTGGCGCTGTGAGCCCCACTTGGGCTTACGCGGACCCATCTCGATTTGGGCGGCTCGGGTCGACCCGGCCTGGCCCGGACTTCGTCTCCTTCGCGGAGACGTCCCGAGGGCGCCGGGCTAGGGCACGGCTTTTGCCGGCCTTCCCAGCGCCGGACCACCTCGGCCCGCACGGCCGACGGTAGCCCTCGACGAGGCCTACACGTCGGTGGGCAGACCTTCACTGGAGGTGGCCGGGAACGCCGGCAAATCCCAACCCTAGGTCCTAGGGTTACGGGTTACGGAGGGTTAACGGTTTTCACTGTGGACCTAATCCTAATCGCCATCGATCCGGTTGGGTTAACCCAGATCAGGACCGGTGGATCGTCAATCGGGCGTATGGAATAGAGTATTGAACTTAGATTGTAATCATTGAAGGGAAAACGGGGGAGTTAGGGGGGTACCTGATTCGAACGGCTCGCGGACGCAGACGAGGCTCGACTCGAGTTCGCTCGATCCGGGCTCGGGTTTCGCAAACCCGGAGCCCAGAGCTCGGCCGAGGCCTTATAGGAGCATCGGCGACCTCAACGAGGCCGGGGAGGGCGCCGGTTGGCCTGGAGGGGCGGCGGACACGCCGCATGGCGCTCGGGACGGAGCTGCCGAGGACGAAGGCTCTGGACCGTCGGATCCCGCGACGCGTGGATGGCCCGGATCGGCCCGGGTCGCGGGTCGCGGATCGCGCCTACGGGCCGTCCGATTCGAGCAGATCGGATGGTCCTGAGGGATCCGTCCGATCAGACGGCGCCATCCACTTAAGTTGACGATGCGGGACGGCACCGTCAACTTTAATTAATTAAATATTATATATATATATATTTAAATTCCAAATTTCAAATATGTTTTTCCTAACTATTTGAGAGGTGAGGAACGCAACGGTGAGGTCAAATTTTTGATCCGACGAGTATTTCGATTCCTAGATTTTCGGGGCATTTAAATATTATTAAAATATTCGTCGAATTTTCGACGACTTCCGATCGACACGAAAATTTTACTCCTAGCTAATTTGGGGTCAACGAGCGCAATGGTGAAGTCCGTTTTTTGATCGGAGGTCAATTTAAATAGGTCAAATTTTAGGGTTTTTGGATTTTTCTAGAAATCAGGATTCGATCCATTTGACTCCTGATCTGGACTAGGTCCTAGATGTTGACTCTATTTGACCAAATTAGTACTTATGATTATATTTAAGACTAGGATTAGTCACAATTAACTAAGGTAACAACCTGAGTTGTTACAGCAGTAAAGGAAATTTAGCATCCTATAAGTATACAAGTAAGAAGCTAAAATAAAGGCTAATTACAGTAAAAAGGTAATAATAAAATAATAAATAAAAATATAAAGACTATCATATCAAAAAAGTTGGACAATTGGGCTATAGTAAATTCCTATAGCCTTTCTGAGCTAGGGTAGAATTCCCATAGCTTTTCTGGGCTAGGGCAAAAATAGAAATAGAACTGAGGAGGCAGAAAATACGCATACAATAAGTTTTTTAATTTACTTATGTGGACATGTCTATAAGTGGCTAAGGAGTCAAGCACATCTACAAGACTGTTTGGGTTCTAACTTAATATAACACTCTTCAATGAGTAATGTTAAGTTATCCCTTATTTCTCCTCATCCCTATCTAGTGGAGGTAAAAGTGTGTGAAGACCCGCTTAAGTAGTAATAAGTGAAACTCTTAAACATCGAGGTGCCTTTTCAGATAATAGTAGAGTTCCTGATAAGAGCTCCAACGTTAAGCGTGCTCAGGTGGGAGCACTCCCAGGATGGGTGACCTGTTGGGAAGTTATCTTCTAAGAGCAAAATTGTGAGGCCTTTCAAGCCAAAGCAGACAATGTCTTGATGTTTAAGAGTTTGGGCTGTAACAAATGGTATCGAAGAAGGCCATAGGGTGTCAGATAGTAGCTAAGTGCCATATAGGGAAAAGTACCACTTCATGTGAGCAGCCTCTTGAACCCTTGATGGTTAAGGTGATACATGGTTGTGAGTACCTCTTGAGCCTGTAGGGGTCACCTCTAGTCCTATTTACCTAATGGATGGTTCTTGGATTTGTGTGGATACTGATGAGGACGTCAGTTACTTAAGTTGGGGAGATTGTGAAGACCAACTTAAGTAGTAATAAGTGAAACTCATCGAGGTGTCTTTCAGATAATGGTGGAGTTCTTATACTCCAAAGTTAAGCGTGCTCAGGTGGGAGCACTATTAGGATGGGTGACCTGCTGAGAAGTTAACTTCTGAGGGCAAAACCATGAGGCCTTCAAGCCAAAGCAGACAATGCCTTGGTGCTTAAGAGTTTGGGATATTACAAAGTGCTGAGAAGTTAACTTCTTAGGGCAAGACCGTGAGGCCTTTTAAGTCAAAGCGGATAATACTTTGGTGCTTAAGAGTTTGGACTGTTACAAAGTGCACAAAAATTGACTAGAAATTGAACCCAATGCAAATATTATTCTAATTATTCTATATTTTTATTTCATGCATCAATATTATCTTGTATGATATGTTTTATGTAATAGCACAAAGTACAATGAATGAAAAAGCAACAAGTACACACACAGGTGATATATGTTATTATCTACTTAATCCATTATAACTATTATAAGTTATACAAGTTTAGGATCTCCAATTCTTACAATCAAGTATAACTTAGAAATATATCCTTAAGAGTTAAAAGAAATTATAACTGATCATGTTCTAATTTAATTCAATCAATATCGCTTATAAGTTAAATAAGTAATCAATACCTCATATTTGATGAATTTAAATGTTCTAGGCTAAAATTTGATCAAGATATACTAAATTATGGATTATGATTTAAATATCATGAATTGAGTTTAACTCCATAGTCCAAAGGTAAATCTTAAGGACTAAAGTTTAAGTCTAATTATGAACTAATGGTCTAGATAAATATTATGAAGTATAATCAAGTTTAATATAATGATCTCTTAGTCTTAATCTAAAGTTAGAAGATAAAATAATCATAGTTAAAGCATGAAAATCTAAAAATTAATAAAACCAAAGCTTTATTCATTGAATAACCCATTTACTCAATAAATAAAATATAACCTAGTATCTATTCCTAATCTTAAGAAAAGATCTTAAGGTGGAGTAGGGTGTTGGAGATCCTGAACTTATATAACTTAAAATAATTAGAATTGATAAATTAGATAATAACATATATCATCTATGTTTGGTAGAGTATCTTGCTTACCGTTGATCATTATGCTTTGCATTCCTTATATTTTGAGCCTTTTTATATTGAACATGTCATATAAAATAATTTGATGCATGAAATGAAAATATAGAAAATTAGGTTATCACTTGCATTGGGTTTATGTTCTAGATGAGAAATTGTGTATACACCTTACTGCCAATGGACTAGCAGTATAGAGAAATAAAGATTTCCTGACATATACTCATTATGGAGAGTTGTGTCTAGGTTTGGGAATCTGCCTCAGTCTTACAGACATGCTTGACTCCTCAGCTACTTTTGAACATGTTCACAGGAGTAAAGTAAGATAACTAAAATTTTTTGCATATATATTTTCTTCCTCTTCAGTTCTGTGATGACCCATGTTAGGTTGGTAGCATCCAAACTAACATCGGATGCATCTCTCCGTAGGATCATATTGGCGGTGAAGTAAAATAGCAGTTAAATAAATATCCAAAGCCATTCAAGTATAAAGAACCAACATTCATTCAATTTGAAATAAATAGCATCCAGAATAAATATTATTATACAAACATGATTATCCCTAGAATGGGCAGTTAGAATTCATAAATTTCTCGTGCTATGCCTTTAAACTATATCAACCTCCTCCAGTTGTATCTGATTTGACATTATAAAAATAATGTCTTAGTGCATATTCTAAATACAAAAAATATTAAAAATATATTTTAAGCAAAAGCGGAAGGCAAAAATGATAATAATTACAAAAAAATATAATTTATAGTAAAAAGATAATCATAACTCTTACAAAATAAATATTCTTTTATCACATGACAATTTTGCAAACAGAAAAACAATAATAGCATAAAAATTCATATTTATGTTTGTGTCAATGATATTATAAAGCAATGATAGCAGTTATAATGGGAAAAGCTAGAACTATGAGGTTGGATTCATATGCATTTAAGCATAACCTTCACATGGGCCCCCTCAAAGGCTCCAGATGGCACTCTTATAGCTCCCGAGGACTAGCTTTGTCCCTAACCTATTCATGCTCCATTTCGAAACCCTTTTGCAATATTCATAATATACATAAACATCATTTTGTTTCTCTTACATCATTAATAGTAAGAATAATGCATTAAGTAGCAACACAAAACAGACTCAAAACAATGCTTAAGCGGCAAATGATAGTAAAAAGCATAAAAATAATATCCAGTGTACCTTTTTTGTTTGACTTAACAAGATGAATCACTCACAAACTCGATATATCTGCAAAAGATAACTAAAATTTTATTAAACATTGAAGGTATTTGCTTGCTCTATAAAAGTTAATATTTTTATTTATAAGCTTTTGGTTAATTATGAACCTTGTGATCCCTTGTTCCTTTTGATTTATGATGCATATAAATAAATTATCCGAGTTAATATAGAAAATCAGTATCATTAACATTGGTGAAGCAATTTTCTATAGTTTTGAATAATAGCTAACATAAGTAGTTTTGAATAGACTAACTTGATTATTACTAGAATAATAAATTCCTCATTCATTGGTCTAATCTTGATTCATAATCTTAACATAAAGACAATTAAAATTTATAGTAAATCTCAAATACTGCCCATAATTTTCTCAGCTCAAAATTTAATGTACCTGATTGTAAGTTCAACCTTTTTTTAGTAATAATTCACCAATATTATTTGAATCCATTCATATTTTATTTAATTTGAATTACAAAGTATATCATAATGGATTTTATTTCAAAGTCTGAATTAGATATTATGTCTTATATTTTGTAACATGATGTTTAAGTATTTTACGATCGTATGTATTTGGAATACCCAAAAATTTATAATAAGAGCTAACATCACTAATTCAGTTTCATGAATCTTATAATAGAATAATTTAATGATGAAACTAAAGCTGAGATTCGATATTTATTGTTTGCTAATAATAACCCAAAAAATAAATGTTGTTAGCTTTTTGATCTAGCATATAATAGATTAATTGAATAATACTACTCGTGCGATAATCGAAATATAAATCTTAAATTCAAATTAATTTATTATATTCTAGTTTTATTATTGACTTAAATATTCATTTGCTAATACCTAATTAAGTTCCTATATAAACATGGAAGCGGTAGAGCTTCTTACTTGCTGCAGAAATGGGCGCAGAGAAGGGTTGACGCAGAGAAGGATCAGGCGGGCAAGGATCGGGAGCAGGTAAGAAAACCGAGCGGAAAGAAGGGGTTGAGCGCAGGGGGAAGGCGATCGGTGCAGAGGCGGAAGAGTCAAGTGAGGAGGATCGTGCGTGCGTGCAGCACTCCCGTCGGCTCTCACTGCTGGTTGCGTAGACCGCATCTGCCGACGCATCTTGTCTCCGACTCAGGTACGTTGTGACGCCCCGCACCCTTAATCCACCAAGGGATTAGGTTAAGGGTGGAGTGTCACTCTGGCTAACCCCTCACTTACGATTGGATTATGATAGACTCCACAATCCACCTGATTAGGGAAGGATTAACCCAGAATCAATCTAACAGTCACTATATAAGTAAAGGTATAGAGTGCGGAAGCAATAAATAACATCCAAGCATCACAATGTAACATAACTGCAAAATGTAACTCAGAATATAAGCATATAAATTCAAATGCACAGTCAAGAGTACCTGTATTATTACAATATTTAAAGTCTAAGTAAAAAGTAAATGCAAAGGAACTCATCCTCACAATAACTCTAAAGGCTAGATATGCTCTGGTCTGAGCTGCTGCTCCTCCTCTAGGAATAGCTCCTCCTCAGGTACTGGATCCTCTATCTGCTCTACGCCTGCCATTGTCGGTTTCACAATGTAGGGCCACAGTAAAAAAAAGAGAAAATCTGGTTAGACAATTGTCTAAGTACATTTTAGGCTGATGCATTTTTATATGTTTTATAGTATCACCACTTTACACAATTTTTCCTAAGCAACAATATATAAAGGAGCGACTGGAAATACAATAAGAAAGAGGCAAAACTATAAATAACATTTATAACTTAAGCAAAAAGAGGCTAAGACATACCTCAAAAGCGAGGTAAACAAGATAAGACATATAATATAAGTAACTAAATATATGCTAAAAGAAAATGCTACATCCTAATACATGCTGGTGATCAAATGAAATATGCAAATTACAATAATAAATCTCAATAGTGATACATATAAATAGTAATAAAATCTAACATCCTACTGTATATAAGCTGTACAAGGAAATAGCTGACTAAATAAATAATGCCAAAACATGGCCAAATACTATAACTGCAAATCCAAACCCTGTATACTGACTGCCATATCAAAAAACTTGGCCAAACTGGCCCACATATATATATACATCTCAATCTGCAATATATTGAACATACTGCATGACTAAAGAGGTAGACAATACTTGTGCAACCTATTTTAGTTATTTTACTTTTGTTTTTATGGACAACTGTTAGAAACAACTGAGGAGTCAAGCATGTCTGCAAAACTATACGGGTCCCAAGCCTAACACACTCTCCTCAAATGAGAATGTTAGACATCCTGATCTCACCTTACCCCTGTCAATTAGGGGCAAATGTGCACCATAATCACCATAAATCGGACCCAAATGCAACTGTTATCCTAATATTCTAAGTTTTTATTTTCATGCACAAAATTATCTTATATAAAATATCCAAGGAAGTAAGCTCAATTATACAAGGAATGCGTAGCACAAAGTATCAAAATAAGCAAGGGACTCTAATAATATGGTGATACCATCTGTTTTCTATTATCTGTTCTAACTATTCCAAATTACACAAGTTCAGGATCACCATTTTCCCACATTTCAAGTGTAACTTAGAAATTCGTCCTTATAAGTTACAAAATATTAGGACTAGCTAGGTCCTAATATACCAAATCAAAGTCGACTATAGAAGTTAAATAATAAATCATTATGACCTAATTGATAATTTTAGATGTTCTAACTAAAACTAATAAATTATAGATTATGGATTAAACACCACGAGATTGGGCTTAATCACATAATCTAAAAGAATAAGACCTAAGATCTAAGTTTCATTCTAAAAGTGATCTAATAATTTAGGCCAACCCTATTAAGTAATTAAACTTAATAAGATGAATCTCCTATCTTAGATCTAAGGTTAAAAGATAAAATAATAAAAAATAAGTTGAAAAATTCTAGAAACTACTAAAACCAAGGATTCATTCATTAAAAAATCCTATTTTTCAATGAATGAAATCAACCCTATAATCTAGTCCTAGTCTCAGGAAGAGTCCTTAAGGTGTAGTGTTAAAGACTTAGAAAAATTCTGAGATCTGACCTAACTGTTGATTTTACTTACTTAAATGTCACTAATATGTTTATAATATTAGTTTTAGTATTTTAAAAGACTAATTAAAGGCTAAGGATGTTTATTCTAAGTTTTTAGCAAAATGACCATTTTGCCCCTACTTAAGGGTCCGAAAAATCAACTTTTGATTTAAGTGCCCAAATTGGAGTTTTTCTTTTCCATATGATTTCTTACTATCTAACTTGATGATAGACAGTAAGTTTGTCCAATTCGGACGAGAAATGGGTCCTACAGGTTCAAACTAATATTTTTGACTTAAGGGCATTTAAGTGATTTTCACTTCTACTGAAAACTAAGTTTTTATGCAGTTTATTGTAAGTTACTGTTCAAGGATTCCATAGAGTCTGAGAACACTGCATTCTGAGGTCAATTGACTAAGTTATGGACGTTTTAAGTTTGAAGGGCAATTTGATAATTTCGAGTAGGTCAACGGGTGATAAAAACCAAATTTTTCCGTTTTAAGTCCAATTTTAGCAAACTCAGTTTTTATAGCTTCCCTATAATGCACTGAGTATGTTGGTAGGGAGTAGATCCAATTTGGACCTCAATTGGTCAAGTTATGACCTAACTAAGATTGGGGGTATTTTGGTCATTTTCTAAATTTCTAGAGTTTATAACTAAAATATTATCTCAGTTTATTGGTGACATCGAAATTCTAAACTAGTTAGCATCTTGAATTTTTAATTTGGAGTTGAATTGACTAAGTTATGGTCGTTTAAATTCTAGGGGTAATTTGGTCATTTTTCACTAAAGTCAACTCTAAATCCTAGGGTTGACTTTTCATCTTGTTGTCCAAATGGGAAAACTAATACTACTGCAGTGGTGGGGCTGTCCTCCTGAGTATTTTAAGACCCATATTGACTATGTTCTGATAACTGGGTCAAAAGTTATGAGGTCCTAAAGAGGTCCTAAAATGCTACTTTGTTATGCATACCCCAAAACGAAATTCTGTAGTACGCCATTTGATTCTAATTATTTTTTTGACTATTTTAAGACCTATACTGGCTATATTTGGATCATCATACAAAAAGTTATTAAACTTCTAAGTTTTACTATTCAAAAATACAATTTGTATTATTTTACTATTCATTTATTCTAATTGAATTATTTTACTATTCATCCCTAGAGTTATGCATAAATTCTGAAATCATTAATTCTTAATTAATCTGTAATTAATTAGGGCCTAATTATCAATTAGCTTTAATTAATCCAATAATTAATTAATTTAAATATATATATATTATTATTTTACTATTGAAAAGTAATTAAATTTAATTACTGTTTAATTAATTATCCCTAAGTTTCATATCAATTGATCTACTTAATTTAGTTATTAATTAATAATTACCTTGTGATTAATCAACATTAATTATTAATTAGTTAATAATTAATTTATTTAGAATATTCTATTTATAATAATATTATTGTCTAATCAGAATTTAATTAAACTCTAAAGAATTAATTATTAATAATATAATATTAACTATTAACAGAACCTAATAATTAATGTTAAATCAATTAATTAATTTGACTAATATTCTCTGTTTACTACTACTTAAATACCAATTATGATTAGCTTAATACACTAATCTATGGTTAATCCTAATTAACAAACTAAGATTAACCTATTTCTAAAATTTTAATTTAACACTAATATAATCATATATTATATTTATTATATAATTATTATCAGTATCTTTTTCTGCAGGAAATCATGGCGGTGGGACCCGCCAAGCACATGTGGTAGCCAGAGACGGGGAGCGGCACTGCGGCGGGGCCCACCTGACGCTCGCGGACGGACGTGCGGGGCCCGCGTCTTCGGCCGCTGCGCTTACGCGGCCCGCACGCGAGGGCACGGGTCGCGCGACTGACCCGGCCCGACCCGGGGGTCCTCGCCCTCGTCCCGAACGACACGACTAGGGCACGCTATACGACGGCCGAGGCACCGGCGCCGGGAACGGGGCCGCACGGCTTTGGAAAGGGAATGCTGATGGCTTTCCATTGGTGGCCGATTTGAGACCGGGGGACGACGGACGGAGCCGGAAAACCTAACCCTAGGTGACGGCTACTCGGGCCGGCTACTCCTAACGGTAAGCACTGTGGAGCTCCTCCAAAATCCAACCGATTGATCGATCGATCGGTCGATCAGGACCGATCCTAAACTAATCTAGTTTGCGGGATAAACCTACGAGCAATAATTGACGAAAATGGAAGAAGATCGGAGGTTTTGGGGAGTACCTGATCGAGCGGCAGAGGGTTCCTAGGGTTTTCAGAGGCACCTCCAGACGACTTCCGACAGGGCGAGGGCGCGTGTCGCAAGCCGGGGGTCCCTAGGATGGTTTAAGGAGGGGCTGGCGGAACCGCCAAGGCGGTCACCGCGAGCTGCGGGTGGACCGCGGCCGCGGCCAGGCAGCGTGTGCCGCGTGCCCTACGCGCAGAGGCGGACGGGAACGAGGGCTGGCAGCCGTTCGATCGCGCCCGGTTTGGACGGATCGGATCGATCCGATCCGCGGTTCGCGGATCCGCGCGCTATCGGGTCGGATCCAAAAAGCAACGGGGATCCGACCCGATAAGGGGAAAAAAATAGTAATAATAATAAAAAATAAAAATCTTATTTTAATTATCTAATTTAGCTAATAAATAATTAAATAAAATAAATAAAAAAAATTCCAAATATTCTCCCTTAGCTAATTGAGGGGCGAGGAACGCAATGGCGAGGTCAGATTTTTGATCCGACAAATATTTTGATATCTCGATTTTTTGGGCATTTAAAATAATAATAAAATATTCGTCGAAATTTCGGCGACTTCCGATTGACACGAAAACTTCACCCCTAGCTGATTTGGGGTCAACGAGCGCAATGGTGAAGTCCGTTTTCCGATTGGAGGTCAATTTAAATAGGTCGACTTTTAGGGTTTCTGAATTTTCAGAAATTAGGATTCGATCCGTTTGACTCCTGATTTGGACTAGGTCTTAGAGGTTGACTCTAATTGACTTAATTAGCACTTAAGATTAGTTTTAAGACTTAAAATTAGTCTTAATTGACTAAGATAACAACCTGGGTTGTTACATACGCTCCTATGGCTCGGGTGGAAGAGAGGAAGAGGGAATCGAAGGCTTTGTGAGAATGGGGAGCGGCTGGTGCATCGGCTGAGAAAAAATGCTGAAATGAGCGTAAGTTACAGGAAGTATAGAAATAAGGAAATCGTGTGATCATGGGAGCTGAAGGAGTCGAGCGGTTCATATTTATTTCCTGATAGAACTGTCGGTCTTAATTGCTGACGGTTTCTGACATACTGTAAATACACGTCTGCACTTGCACGCAAGTGTACGTGGTCTGAAGTAATAAGTAGAAAGTGTTAGTTTCCGAGATTTATCGAACCATAGATAATTGGATGTTTTGTTTCTAAGGTGTATCTATTCTCACTAATGTTTAAGCTATGATGATTTGGTTTTAGTTGGTTCTAAATTAAACACAACAATCACTAAGTAGAAATTAAGTCAGATAAAAGGAAGATGAGAGTTGGGTTCATCCCACATGTCATGATGAGTTACTTATGCATAATGATTCCTCAAGTGTTTATCTTTCATTTACTCAGATTTAAATCAATTGCACATTGTTCCTCATTGAGTTTTATCTCAAGGAATTACAAGTTCAAATCTTATGCACAAAATGAACACACAGTCGGTTCTATCTCGGCACAAAGATTCTTATAAGATTTTAAGTTTGAAGTTTTCATCTTATCTCTTGATCAAGGAGATGAGGATTATTAATTTTTAAGATCTTATAAGCATTGATTCCACTGAGAGCATCACTCGCATTGCACATAATTAAAATGAGGGATTTAATATATTGGGCTCAATGACTATGTCACCTCGTTCATGAGCACACAACTATTTTTTTCCCTCCCTCAATTATGTTGAGCTAAGGAGCTCAATTAGTGGGTTTTTGCATCACACGCATCAACACTTTAATTGAGCCTAGATTAAGGTGCATTAAGCTCAAGAACTTTCTTACATAGTTCTAAACTCTCATGCACTTATAGATCTAGCATCAAACCCAAGGTGAGCTATGGGCACAACACACTTTAGTTTTTGAGTTTATTAGTCCATTTTTATTTAATTTACAATTAAGACTATAGTAATAATAAGCATTTTTTGAGCAAAGCATTGAGTTCATAACTTTTATTAATATTTAAGGAAAACTTCATACAAATGAAAGTAACTATCAATCATATGGGATTACCCCAACCTTCCCCAATAGAGATTTAGCTCTCCATTACAAAAGAGATGGAAAAGAACACATACATGGATAAAGACCCTTTCATGATCAACTGAAAAAAGAAATTACAAAATAAGGGTTTAGAAGATACTAGGAACGTTCCTTGGAAGTTCTTCGGATTCTTCTTCTTCTTGCTTGAAGTGCCTTTCTTCTTCTCTCCTTAGCAAAGTGAGCTCTTCCACCATTGGGGAGTTCCTCTTTTCCACTATGCAGCCCTCTTCCTTACTTAGTTGAATTGGGCAAAAATTGAAACCCTCCTCTAGTTAAGAATGAGGGTATATTATAGATAAAGGGCTGCATTTTTCATACTTGAGATTCAAACCAGCAATTCATATTGAAAATTATGAGTAATGATGGCAAAAATCCAAATTGATGGTGAGGTGACCAATATCTTCATTTGTTTTAGCCATTACATCACCTCATAAGCCTCTTTTCCATTTAAAAACGTTGCAGTTGCAGAGGGAATGATGGCTGGAGACAAGATGCAGGTTGAGGGTCTTGTCCTAGCCGTATTAAATGCTTCTGCCAGAGAAAATTGCAGCGGGCCGCCGCAGCGCGCTACGGCGCAGATGAATTCAGCCAGGATCCCCGCTGCGGCGCGCGACCGCGTCCGTATTTCGCAAAGTCACATGCTGCAGCATGATGTGGCACTGGCGTTTTGCAAAGTCACCCGTTGCAGCGCGCTACCGCGCCAGCGGTTCGCAAGCTACACCGCTGCAGCGCGTTGTAGCGCCAACATTTTGCAAAATGCTCCGCTGCAGTGGGTGGCAGCGCCCGCGGTTCGCAACCTGAACCGTTGCAGCGCACGACAGCGCCCGGGGTTCGCAACCTGAACCGCTGCAGCGCGCGACAGCGCCCGTGGTTGGCAACTTGACCCGCTTGCAGCGCGCGACAGCGCCTGGGGTTCGCAACTTGACCCGCTGCAACGCGCGACAGCATCCGTGGTTAGCAACTTGACCCGCTGCAACGCGCGACAGCGCCCGTTAAGCTTAAATGAATTTAAAAACTTTCAATATTAAGGATTGTAATTGAAAAATCGAAATTTAGCAGGAGTTTTAACGGGAAACTAAAATCTGCGAGAGAATTTTAACAAAAAAACTAAAATTGCGAGGATTTAACAAATCTGAATATTGCTGGAAAGTAACGTCCCTTTTAAAAATAACCTAGGGTCATTACAAACTCCCATACTTAAAAATAATGTCGTCATCAATATTACATCAAAATAGAAGACATTTAGTTGAATGCAAAAAGATTTAATTATGATTATCTGAATTTTGAAAGAGTCCTGGATATTCTATTATCATATTCTCTTCTCTTTTCCACATTGCTTCCTTGGCAATGTGACATTTCCATTGCACCTTAACTATAGGAATGGTTCTCTTCCTTAATCGACGGTTATCTCATTCTATAATTTGGTATGGTTCTTCTACATACGTCATATCTGACTGAATTACCGTTCCAGGAGCTACTATTTGATGAGATAGTTCTTACAGACACTTACGTAAGGATGATACATAGAACACATCATGTACTCTAGAAAAATCCTCCGGTAGTTTCAAACTATAAGCAGAGTTCTCTATTTGGGTAATAATCTCAAATAGTCGTACATATCGCGGGCTCAGCTTGTCTGATATGTCAAATCAATATACTCCCTTCATTGGGCTTACCTTTAAATAAGAAAGATCTTCTACCTAAAATTCTAGTATTCGGTGTCTTAAATCGTGATAATTCTTTTGGCGATTATGGGCTGCAATTATTCTTAACTTTATCAATTGAATCTTTTTATTAGTTTCTTCGATAAGATCGGATCCATAAATTTGGACATCTCCAATTTCTGACCAGGATAGAGGTGTATGACACTTTCTTCTGTACAAGGCTTCATATGTCGCTATTTCAATGCTGGTTTGATTACTATTATTATAAGTAAACTCAACTAATGGCTGATATTCTTCCCAGTTTTCACTGAAGTCCAATATGCATAGTCTTAAAAGATCTTGTAGCACTTGATTAACTCTTTTAGTTTGTCCATCAGTTTGAGGATGAACAATTAATTTCCTACTTAACAGTCGTCATTTGAATAGTCGCGCCGTTTGGCCCTTGCCGTTAGATCTGACGGATCTCCCGAACCATCCGATTGGGAGATCGGACGGGCGAGAGATCGCCTCTCCCGCGAGCACTGGGTGCCATACGCGTGGCTCGACGCCGCTGTCGCGCCCCAACCAGCCGTTGCCGACACCGCAGTGACATCGCAAGCTCCGCCGGACCCCTCGCATAACCTTCTTGGGTCGCTTACCACTCGGTTTTGGCAAGCAAAAAGTCTTGGATCTCTGACCTAGTCGAACCCAACTGGTCCTCCACAAGCCCTAGTCGCGTTCGACCACTTAATGTACCTTCCCACCTCATATCTCCATTCTTACGCACTCGATACATCATGCAATTGTTCGATTATTGTCATATGAGTGATCCTTTTTCGATCGAAGTCGTGACCTCAGTAGGGCTCGCAAGTTCATCGAACCATAGGAGTTAGGGTTTTCCCTAACTCGCAACCCCATCCACCTACGGGCTCGGTTCAGGGTTTGCCAGGTAGGTCTTGGCCGTGCAAGTTAGCCTTCGGCGAAGCCGGGATGCCCGCGGTTCGACGAGCCCTAGTCGTAGTCGCTCGGTTGAGGGAGAGACCGAGCTCTGGGTCGGGATGCGTCGCGCCAAGGGGGGCTCCGCGGCCAGCTATCGCGCGCTGGTTTGCCCCCACGCTGCGCCTGTGGGGCCCGTGTCTGTGTCAGTTCTGACTCCGCGTGGGTCCCACGTCTGCGTCAGTTCTGAACTGCCGGCAGAGAAGGTGGTTAGAATAAAAATATGATCTCATAATAAAAAATGAAGTTCTCTATTGGACTTGTCATCCCTAAATTAGCTATGGATGATATTTTGAGAAATTTTGGAAGTCGTTGAATTTCTCGAATATTTTATTGTATTTCGAGTGCTTTGAAAGTTAAGTCAAAATCAAGATCTCGATTCAAGTCTAATAAAAATTTAATAAAAATATCCTCATATAATGTATATTGAGGGGGTTTTATTGCGAAAGTTTGAGCACGTTTAATTTCAAAGACTAATAATGCAAAAAATATAAATTAGAATTTAGAACCTTTTGTATATCTAGGTTAAACATTAATTGAGAATATTATGTTTTATGTTTCGCTAATTTTCAAGCTCCCGATTTAGCATAGTGAATATTTGAAGTTCGTTTAAAAATTAATATAAAATAAAATAATAGTCCAAATTCAGTGATAATTAGATGTGTACGTTCGTCTATTTGAGACACTCATTTCAATATCAAATTTGTAATCTTTGAAGTTCAATTGACTATAAATCATACCTTCGAGAAATTTCAACCATTTCATTTAAATTTCAACCATTTCACATCTTACCGAATTTTTTTCCTAAACCTAAGTTATTTTCTTTCTCCTTCTCAGCCGAATACTCCCCATCTCTCCCGCGCAGCCGCTCGATCCCCTTCTCCTTCGCCGAATCGGGAGGGTGAGCCGAGCCTTCCCTCCCTCTCGTAAGAGCGCAAGGAGTCGCAGGCTTCTGTCTCTCTCCTCTCGGCAGGAGGCCGAGAGGCTTCCGATTGTCCTAGTCTCGGCAGGAGGCCGAGGGGCTCCTTCCTCTTCTTTCTCGGCTTGAGTTCAAGAGCCAGCAAGTTTTTCGATCTTCCTCACGGTCGAGCCACCCACCTTCTCTTGGCCAAGCTTCATCTCCAACCTTGGGCTGAGTTGCGACCCTCTAAGCACTTAATGATTGATCCATCCTATGCTTCCCGACCCTCCTTAGTCAACACAGCAAGTAGACGGCCAGAACCTTCGACCCTCGTCGAGCTCGACTTTCACTCGCGTCTCCTTCCGATCCTGTAAGCATCCCCTCTGAATCTAGTTTATTTTCAAGTTTACTTATCAAAACTGTTTCGATTTTAGTTTTTGGAATATATAAAGAAACTTAGAGAAGAAATCCAAACATTGATTTATTTTCTTTTAATCTACAGCCTTCAGTTTAAATCCCACAAAATTGGAGAATTTCTATCATACATATATGTGTGAATTATATTGTAAGCTGAATTATATATATATATATATATATATATATATATATATATATATATATATATATATATATATATATATATATATATATATATATATATATATATATATATAGTGGTTCAGTTGAAAATCCAATGCCATGTTTGTTGTCGAGTCTTCTAAGTTGTCTATGAAGTGTGAGCATATTCTACAGCGGGGTCAATTCGTTTGAGCTGAACTTGAGAAGAGGCATGGTGGTTTGATTGCTGAATCTTAATAAGAACTTAAATCACTTTAATAAAGTTACTTATCATATTTTCTTTTGCTTCATATATTCAGGAGATCGAGTGCTACTTAACTTGATCCGCTTTTTGCCGCAACGAGCATGTATATTCTATGCGCAACAGGATGATATCATGCTCTCTCGGGGTAACCTGCGCAGACTATGTGCAGCGATTGATGCCTTCGCTGCAACTTGCATCGTCGCCAGCCTCTCTAAATCCAGATCAAAAACTGATTTTACCATTTCTGCCCACTCCTCGAATCTGCATCCAGATAACTTTCCCACCATTGCTTCATGCAAAGCTGCTGTTTTGAAGAAACAGATAAAGCCAGAAGCTGAAAAGAGTTCTAAGTCTCATGACTCCTTTTCCTTCAGTGAGCCTGCGCTTGTGCAAATAAAGGCAGAGAGGGATCCAGAGAAGCTGTTTAATCTCTTTAAAGCCAATGCTGAGAACAGTCTTGTGGTGGAGAGCCGATTTGCCTTTGAGGATACCGTGTCCCGGCTTGCGGGTGCTCGGAGATTTGATCTCATTGAGAGGCTTCTTGATCATCAGAAAGCACTTCCGCAGGGACGGCGCGAAGGTTTTGTTGTCAGGATCATTTTGCTTTATGGCAGAGCCAAAATGGCCGATCACGCCCTCAGAACCTTTTATGAGATGCGTAGCTTTCGATGCCCGCAGACAGTGAAGTCTTTCAATGCTTTGCTGAAGGTTTTGTCTCAAAACAGGAGGTTTGAGGTGGCGCAAATGCTTTTTGTTGAGGCCCCAGCTAAGTTTGGGATAGAGTTGGATGACATTTCATATAACACCATAATTAAGGTATTATGTGAAATGGGTAGCTTGGATTCTGCTTACTTTGTCATGGTGGAGATGGAAAAGGGTAGGAACATGCCCGATGTGGTAACCTACACTACACTCATGTCCGCTTTCTATAAGAGGGGTCGTGATGAGATTGGCGATGGTTTGTGGAACCTGATGATACTCAAAGGCTGCTCACCAAATTTAGCAACTTTCAATGTGAGAATTCAGTTTCTGATTAATAGGAGGAGAGGCTGGCAAGCTAATGATTTGGCTCGAAGGATGAATGCTTTTGGCATTAAACACGATGAGCTGACCTATAATCTTATTATCAAAGGTTTTTGTATGATGGGTGAACTTGACATGGCAAAGCGGATCTTTTTCTCTATGCAAGGAAGGGGATGCAATCCAAATGAAAAGATTTACCAAACGATGGTTCATTATTTTTGCAAAGGAGGGGAGTTTGATGATGCATTCAGATTTTGTAAAGATAGTTTACGGAAGAATTGGTTTCCAAATGTTGATTCTATCAATTGCCTCTTGAAAGGCCTCTTAGAGAATTCAAAGGAGAGGAGTACTGGAGAAATTTTTAAATTGGTTAGGAAGAGGCAACCACCATACTCAATTGAGGAATTAAAGGCCTTCCAAGTCATTTTATCTAGTGGCAAGGCTCTCCAAAAGTAATGGAATCTGAATTTTATCTTACTCCACTTAGCTCTAGAAACGATCCACAAGAGTGCCTTGGTACTTCTTAAATGATTTGCGCTTGCTGCTGGGTGGAAAATTTGACCGGCTATTGAAGGTATGGTCTACACTTCTTCCAATATCTTTCACAAAGGGTTATAAGATAAAATATTCAGTGCATTATTTGATACAATATTCTCTGTGAGCTGTGTTAGGCTGTAAATATTATTTGAAATATTCAATCCCTTTAAAAAAGTTTATGCATTTCTTAAAAAATTTTTTTCTTGATTGCTCATGATGATATGTTCTTTGAATAAGTTTGCTATATTACTTGTTTCATATGCTGAGATGATTATTTTATAGTGCAAATATGTACTCTAGTGTGTGATTTAGCTGTCATGACGACTCTGCTATATACAGCATGAAGTATGTCTGATTATTTCTTGAGGATATTTGACCATACATGACATTGGTTTGCTTTTTTTTTTTATTGCTTTCTTAAGAAAAGTGAGTTTATGGTGTATAAACAACTTGTTTATTTTTTGCCTATAATAATTGCCTCCAAAAACAAGCCAATAGGTGAATGATACAGTACAAAAGGAATAGTTTTGTAGTTAGCATTCGTAGATGTGTTAACCGTCAATGTCAACATATACATAATGCAATGAAATGAACCTTATAAATATCTAAAAATCAATTTTAAGAAATTTCATATGAAGAATAGTTTCAATTTGATAAGTGGTTAGTAATGTGGTTGTATAATTTCAAGGATGAAGAATATCTACAAAAAGGTTTCATCACTAGGTGTTTGAGCAGGGAGCAGTTGTACAACCAACTGTGTTATATGGGGGCTGAATGTTGGCCAACAAAGAAGAAATTTATCGATAAAATAAGTGTTATAGAGATTAGGATACTTTGGTGAAGAGTGGGTATACTCGTAAGAATAGAATGAGTAATGAGTTTATTTGCAGCAAGGTTGGAGTGGATCCTATAGTGGAAAAGGTTAGAGAATGCCACCTTAGATAGTTTGGGTATATTTAGTGTAGACAGTGCAGTGTCTCTATTAGAAAAATTGAGTTTATGAATTTCTCTCATATTAAAAGGGGAAGAGGAAGACCCAAGAAGACATGGGGGGCTTCTATTTGATTGTGCACAATGGAAACCCTAGACCTTATTGTGTTTAGGATCCCTAAATCCTAAACCCTAGACCTGGTAGAATTATGATGATCATTCTTAAGATCATAATAAACGTTAACTTAGCCTAAAATAAGAGAAATGAACATTTGTGTTTTGATTGTGACTTTTCTTAGCTTTGAATGTAATTTTTAAATCTGATTCAGATTCTAATTGATTTGTTGGCTTCAGGATAATTTTTATAATAATTTATGATATTTTAGACTAATGTACATAAATTTAGATTATTTGATTACTTTAATCAAATTTATAGTTAGTAAAAGAGTCTTGCTACTTTGCAAACTTTGAAAACTGCTTCTAAATGATAATAACACCAGCTATTTTAAAAACAGCTATATATTTTGAGAATCTGATATTTTCTTACTTTTGTAATGTCCACAAACAATAGACTCGGATGCCTTTATATAATACTTAATGACCACAAGCTGCTTACTTGCGATCTATTTTATACTTTTGTGGGTGAATTCCTAGTTCAAGTAGGCAATCATTTCGAATCTGTAGAGGTAGTAATTTCATTTTTTGCCCTTATGGTATGTTGAGTGCTTTGAACAAAAATTCCTAAGAAATAATTCTGAAATGATTTTATTTGAACTGGGTGTATAGTATTCTGTGATATATATCACTTTAATCTCTAGAAAATATACACTTAATGGTACAGGAATAAATATGTATTTATTCTTTATAAAGAACACACTAGAAAAACAAATCACATTGAATACCCTTAGTAGTTTTTATATTAAAAAAATTGTTTGCTACTTTTTTGCCTAAAATTTTATCATCCACTACTGCTCACTTGTTTTCACTGAAATGATTAGATGTATAGAAAATATGTTTACAATAATAATGACACTGCATGATTATTTCAATATAAAGTGTATCAAGAGATCAGTGAACATATATGCAAACTTGTCTCACTTAACTTCGAGATATTTATTGCAAAAGTATAAAACACGAATTTAAACCTTTAATATTATTTCTTTATTTGTAAACTCGTGTCAATCTATGTAAAGTTTGAAATGAATGCCGATGTGTGTTCGTGCATTGATTTTCAAGTAAAAGTATTTTAATCAAATAACAATAATGAAAATATAAATGAATGCTTTTAATAGAGAATAAATCTGAAAATCAAATACCTTACTGCATTGTGCAGGTGCAGCATTGCATTTCTGACATAGAAAGGGATCAAAATAGAGAAAAAGTTAAATAGAATGACAAAAATATAATTGATAAAACTGAAATTAACATTTACCTTGAAAACTTAAATATGGAGAGCAAAGTAAACATGCAAGCAAAGGATTACTTTAGACAATTTGAGTGCATTGGTTTCTTGAAGACATCAAGACATCCATAATGCCTCGATAATACAAAAAAAATGTAAGAACACTAATTGTGTTGAAGCAAACAATATTCAATCAATGAAGCAACTACTTAATGACATTAAACCTATTATAAGATATTAACTAAATGGAAGCTATGCTTAAATTGGCATAGAAGTATCTATGTTTTTATAGAATACAATCTCATTAAATTAGCAAGTGCAAAAAAAGAAAACTAATAACAAGTAAATAGAATAATGAACCTCACTATGGATTGGCCTACAATGTATTATAAGCATAAACTATCACTCATTAAGTTAAAATCTCATTTTCATCAATAATTTTATTCATCATAAGTTAATTTCTCTATGACACATGCTAAGCAGGAACCACAATTGCGTAAATCATCGTTCCTTACATGAGAGCATGTTCAATTGAGATTTCATATCTAGATAACATTGAGATTTCTATGAATATAATAACTTGATTCAATTTTTGTGAGCATATAAAAGATAAAAATTCCTACTATGACAACCAGCGAATATCACCTGAATAAATACAAAAGGCCAATATTTCTTAACAGTTAAGATAGAAATGACATGCAACATAAAGAGAAGGAAAATGTCAACACTCTTAACAAATGCTCGTAATTTTTCAAAAAAATAGATGCATCAAAAGTTAAAAAGATAGTGCACAAAACCCATGCAAAACAAAATCAACTCAACATGTATTATTTTCGAAAGAAATCCAAGTTGTATAGTAATGAATCATGCCAAAAGATCACAAATGATAGGACCCTATCACTTGATTTTTTTGTCATATAAAACTGTAAACAAAAAAGAGAAGACAAAACCATCTATTTCAATGCTATAGGAAAAGAGCTTAGACTTGCCTTTGAGCTAAATTACAGCAGCTTCCTAAGTTAAGATTTGCTCACGTGGCAAAAATTGGGACTAATTTTCTAATTAGTTTATACCAAAATAATCTCGCACGAACAAAACAAGTCTCAAGTAATATTTTCATCAGTCCATTTTAAAAAAAATATTCATGTAAGAAATATTTTCCTTAACATCTTTAAAAAATTCATTTCAAACCAATGCTTTGATTCACATTGTGAATCTAGTATGAAAAACTCGAACCACCGCCCCCACTCACAAAATGATATATATATATATATATATATATATATATATATATATATATATATATATAATGCAAAAGTACATCATTATGAAATTAGGCATGTTTAGCATGTTAAAAGTTAGGTAGAAACATTCCCTACTAAATAAATACCTTTATATTAGTTTGCAAATATTTTATAAGAGAATTTTACTAAATAAACTAAAAAATTAAAAAAAAATTAAAATAAGGAAGTGGCATGGGCTGTGTAAGAAGGAATTATTGTGGTGCACTTTTCAATGTTTGGTTATGCATATGCTTCGCACTACCTTTTTAACAAGTCCCTAAACCTTTTGTTCAATTTTTTGTTGATTTGTTGGGACATCTAACAATTTTCTTTTTAAAATTAAATCAATGCAATTTAAAAAGGTAAAGTAGAAATTGATAGTACGCAAATGCACTATTGCAGTATTATATGAAAGTAAAAAAATCAAAGCATACAAAAATCAAAATATATAATATAATAAAAGTCAATTTTACCTGAGCAATTTGGTGCCACTGTTCTTGTTTCTCAAGCACAAGTAATGCTCTTTTCAGCAACGGCAAAGGAAAGCTTTGCTCGTTCCATAAACAACATTCTTGGAATCTTTCAAGTCAAGAAGCTAAAATTTAAACTGTTTAGCTAAGATACCTTGATGATATGAGATTTGAATATCAAAGCAGCTTAACATCAAATCCCAACATTTAGCATTATTTCAAAATAGTCATGC
Organism: Gastrodia elata; assembly: GCA_016760335.1. Lineage (NCBI taxonomy): Eukaryota > Viridiplantae > Streptophyta > Magnoliopsida > Asparagales > Orchidaceae > Gastrodia > Gastrodia elata. The sequence continues at coordinate 97,814 of CM028669.1, forward strand.
AGAATAGATGAAATTGTGAGCGCATCACATGCTTATAATCGAGACAGGAAGATAGCTAGCATTGATACTAAATAATAAATCAAAATAAATTTATACTACAAATTGTATGGATAATGACCTGAGATGGATACGTAAGATGTGCTGCAATGATCAAAATATAAAATGGCAAATTTAAAAAATTCATAAGCTAAAAATATAAACAAATGAAATACCTGATAAATATTCTAATACTTTTAAGCATCAAAGTAAAGTAAGTCATACTAGTGGAGACCTTATCGCTTAAGATATTTTCTTAATCTTCTTCAATTTTTGAAAATTTGCATGATTTCTCCTGCAACTGAACAAAATTAAAAAGGCTTTATCGTTTGCTCTAGAGAAGTGGTGATCATAAATCATTTAGCCACAAATGAGAGACAATGCAGCATTGAGATGCATGCTCTATGCCGATGGCAAAAGATCATGGAGAGGGAGAGAATGTAAAATACTTGGTATGAATGCCCAATACGAGGATTCTCAAGTAAAACTAAAGATTGACAAGCCACCAGAGGGGAAACTTATTTAGATGGTTTGCTTCATAAGTACAGATTTCCGCGAATGACAGAGAAATCACTAGATTGAGAGATTTCATTAGAGCTTGTAATGATGAGCAATTGTATTTAGATGCCTTTCTTCTTAATTACAGATTTCTAAGCTTGACAGAGAACAGTCACTATATTGAGAGATTCCATTAGAGCGTAAGAGGATCCCTTGGATCCACATATATAATAAATAAGATCAAATTGTTTATAATCAAAAGTTTTGGAATCAAAGGATGCTTCTGAATTGAACTTGATTAGGGTAATTGAACTTATGTGAATAGTGTCGTTATTCTGGTTTAAAAAGAAATCTGTAGTGGACGTTATTCCGCAAATTCATCAACTATTTTTTCCGGTTTTGGTAGAAATCCTTAGAAGACAATTTTTTCAGGGTGTCATTCTGCTAACTCATATATCATGATGTCAGAACTACTCAAACTTATGGGTAATTAGTGGAGAATACGGTACAGTATAGAAGAAGAAGAAGAGCAAGACTTGAGAATAAAATAAAGAAGTGTTTATGATTACGTTTTTCAAAATTGATGTTTTCTTAAATATCTCAGCCATCAAACTATGGATCTTTTTGAACAAATCACATCAATTGATGTCAAGAACTTCTTTTGTATAATATTCATAACATTAATACACAATTTAGTGAATAAAGATGCTTTAAGAACATAAGAATTCAATTTTCCCATTATTTGAGAATGAATGCAAACAAAGAATACAACCAAGAACTCTAGGAATAAAAGTTCATTTGCTGTATAAATTTTGAAAATGAAGAGGATTTTAAGAATCAAGAATTATTTTTTCAAGGAACTCAATAATTTGATGGTAGTTGTCAATACGGTTTCACCCCAACAAATTTTGAATATTATGATAAACAGTGAGCTAAGCTCAATGAGTTCTCAACTCTAACAAGATAAACTAATTATTTTAATTTAATACTTTTTTCATTTAGCAAATGCTATTGTAGTATATAATTTTATTATGTGATGTGTGTATATGTGTAATTATTTATGGAGCAAACTCCTATATGACACTAGTTGGAGATGCCATATTAATGATAATGGGAATGGAAATGATAATGATTTTTTATGGTGAGCTTCTTAGACTATTACATAATAATATGTTGTGTGCTATGTTTTTATCAAGGGGCAAATATTTTAAATAAACTTTGAGAAAGATTAATGCTGTTAAATATTAAAGATCACATGGTAATGGATATATATATATATATATATATATATATAAATTTTCTTGGAACATTTGTTGAATTTTATAGATTTAAAGAAGAATTACAACATATATAGTTGTTGATCTCCAACAAAATAAAATAAAATAAAACAGGAAAAAAATAAAAAAATCAAACGGTCACCAGACCACCCATAAGAGATGTTCAAAGTAGGAATCTCATAAAATGAAGAAAAAAAAGAAAAACAAGGGATCTCCAAGCTTGTGAAACGAATCTGGTCAATGCTTCTTTTTCGGAGGTTGTATTTTTTTGATCTATTTGAAGACTTATAATCATTTTTCTTTTTTGCGCATTGCTGAAGCAAATTCGAGGAGGATGCTGTGAACAACCTAACATTATGGGAATGCTTCTCATAATCAAAGAAGTGGGGGTGGGTCATCCCCACAGTTATCATCCTCAAAACCTCTTGAGCAACAATATACACACACTGAAGCTGATCCGAGAAAAAAGTTTTATAACCAGATAAATCCTCTTTACTTTACTCGACACAATTGGAAGAAGCACTGCTCGATGGAATCGGCGCCTCCGCCAGGATTCCATTCACTTCAAATTCATCATTCTCATCCATACAATCATTACCTTCAATGGACATGGGAACCTCCACGTATAGTCGAGTCTTCAGCAATCACCAGATCATCAAACTCGGCCACAACTAGTCACAATTTTTAAGAATGACTCGAATTGCATTCCAATCCACATAGAATTCCCAAAAAGAAATGATGGCAATGTAATTCCTTTCGGAACAATCATCAATCACCATCAGTTGTTTGCCAAATAGGCTTTCTTCAGCAACACCATTGGCCTATGATAAAAAGACTGCCTCCATCAGCAGGAATAAATAAAATCTCACATACGCCATCTGGCTAAATTTGAACATCCTCCTTGTTGGAAGGCTAGGAAGCCCGCTTTGTGCTGCCATTGAAAAACAAAATCCGCTTGTTTCTTATGCATACCAAACTGCCCGGAGGGGGGTTCCTCGGCTTATCCAAACCTTTGAGATGGGGATGAACTTTATAGCAATTTGCGATTTTATAGCCTATAGTTTTGCAAGAATGACAATACAATAGGTAAATTTTCAAATATCACATTTTGAAGATAATCATTCTCTTCATTTCCAATCCATATCTCTGAATCAAATGTTTTAGTGAGATCAATATCAACTATAACATGTGCCACCAAGGGATAAATAGGGTTGGACGTAGCATAGTCAACTTTGAGTGGCTTACCAAAATGCAAATCCAAAGAAAAAAAGATAGAATGCATAATCAAGTGAACCTTGAGCAAGGGAAATTAATCCATACTGGTACAATTCAGGGTTCCTATAAAGGGTCAAAAGACCTCGTCCATTTTAGCGATTTCATATGGAAATTATCAATAAAATACATTCCTCAAGCAAATAATCTTGTCTAATCATACTTGTTATATAATTTGATTAGGATGTGATGAAAAGCAATAAGCCCAGCATTGTAAGAGCCCAATAGCCCCAGACCACCAAGAAAATTTAGAATGGCAGCCATCAACTCGTTGGTTTCGACTCTTCCCATCTTGCGTGCACGATAAAGGGGGATGACCCACTTCCTTTGTAAAATCCTTGGCCGTTCCTCGCCTGCCACTATTTCTACCGTTCGTGTGGGTGATCCTCAATCTGTGAAGACCCGAACACATGTGAAGTGTCGAATGGCCACTGCAGCTGTTCGAAATCGCACCTCTTGCAACCTTTGAATCAAACAACCTATGGCTTCACGCAGCAGCATCTGTAATCAGCTTGAATCTTTGAATCTAGAAAGATTCTTTTTTTGTTCCCACGAATTCTTCTTTTGAGAACGTCAAGTGTTCGATAAATTGCCGCAACGAGCATGCATATTCTATGCGCAACAGATGATATCATGCTCTCTCGGGGTAACCTGCGCAGACTATGTGCAGCGATTGATGCCTTTGCTGCAACTTGCATCGCCGCCAGCCTCTCTAAATCTAGATCAAAACTTATTTTACCATTTCTGCCCACTCCTTGAATCAGCATCCAGACAACTTTCCCACCATTGCTTCATGCAAAGCTGCTGTTTTGAAGAAAACAGATAAAACCAAAAGCTGAAAAGAGTTCCAAGTCTCATGACTCTTTTTCCCTCAGTGAGCCTGCGCTTGTACAAATAAAGGCAGAGAGGGATCCAGAGAAGCTGTTTAATCTCTTTAAAGCCAATGCTGAGAACAGTCTTGTGGTGGAGAGCCGATTTGCCTTTGAGGATACCGTGTCCCGGCTTGCGGGTGCTCAGAGATTTGATCTCATTGAGAGGCTTCTTGAGCATTCGAAAGCACTTCCGCAGGGACGGCACGAAGGTTTTGTTGTCAGGATTATTTTGCTTTATGGCAGAGCCGGAATGGCCGATCACGCCCTCAGAACCTTTTATGAGATGCGTAGCTTTCGATGCCCGCAGACAGTGAAGTCATTCAATGCTTTGCTAAAGGTATTGTCTCAAAACAGGAGGTTGGAGGTGGTGCAAATGCTTTTTGTTGAGGCCCCAGCTAAGTTTGGGATAGAGTTGGATGACATTTCATATAACACCATAATTAAAGTATTATGTGAATTGGGTAGCTTGGATTCTGCTTATTTTGTCATGGTGGAGATGGAAAAGGGTAGGAACATACCCGATGTGGTAACCTACACTACACTCATGTTTGATTTCTATAAGAGGGGCCGTGATGAGATTGGCGATGGTTTGTGGAACTTAATGATACTCAAAGGCTGCTCACCAAATTTAGCAACTTTCAGTATAAGAATTCAGTTTCTGGTAGGAGGAGAGGCTGGCAAGCTAATGATTTGGCTGAAAGGATGAATGCTTTTGGCATTAAACACGACGAGCTGACCTATAATCTTATTATCAAAGGTTTTGTATGATGGGTGAACTTGACATGGCAAAGCGGATCTTTTTCTCTATGCAAGAAAGGGGATGCAATCCAAATGAAAAGATTTACCAAACGATGGTTCATTATTTTTGCAAAGGAGGGGAGTTTGATGATGCATTCAGATTTTGTAAAGATAGTTTGCGGAAGAATTGGTTTCCAAATGTTGATTCTATCAATTGCCTCTTGAAAGGCCTCTTGGAGAATTCAGAGGAGAGGAGTACTGGAGAGATTTTATCTTACTCCACTTAGCTCTAGAAACGATCCACAAGAGTGCCTTGGTACTTCTTAAATAATTTGCGCTTGCTGCTGGGTGGAAAATTTGACCGGCTATTGAAGGTATGGTCTACACTTCTTCCAATATCTTTCACAAAGGGTTATGAGACAAAATATTCAGTGCATTATTTGATACAATATTCTTTGTGAGCTGTGTTAGGCTGTAAATATTATTTGAAATATTCATTCCCTTTTAAAAAGTTTATGCATTTCTTAAAAAAAAAATTTCTTGATTGCTCAATGATGATATGTTCTTTGAATAAGTTTGCTATATTACTTGCTTCATATGCTTGGATGATTATTTTATAGTGCAAATATGTACTCTATTGTGTGATTTAGCTGTCATGACGACTCTGCTATATACAGCATGAAGTATGTCTGATTATTTCTTGAGGATATTTGACCATACATGACATTCATTTGCTATTTTTTTATTGCTTAAGAAAAGTGAGTTTATGGTGTATAAACAACTTGTTTATTTTATGCATGTAATAATTGCCTCCAAAAACAAGCCGATAGGTGAATAATACAGGACAAAAGAAATAGTTTTGTAGTTTGCATTCGCAGATGTGTTAATTGCCAATGTCAACATATAAATAATGCAATGAAAAGAACCTTATAAATATCTAAAAATCAATTTAAAGAAATATCATATGAAGAATTGTTTCAATTTGATAAGTGGTTAGTAATGTGGCTGTATGGTTTCAAGGATGAAGAACATCTACAAAAAGGTTTTATCAATAGGTGTTTGAGTAGGGAGCAGTTGTACGACCAACTGTGTTATATGGGGGTTGAATGTTGGCCAACATAGAAGAAACTTATTGATAAAATAAGTGTCAGAGATGAGGATGCTTTGGTGGATGAGTTGGTATACTCATAAGAATAGAATGAGTAATGAGTTTATTTGCAGCAAGGTTGGAGTGGATAAGGTTAGAGAATGCCTCCTTAGATGGTTTGGGCATATTAAGTGTAGACGGTGCAGTGTCTCTGTTAGAAAAATTGAGTTTATGAATTTCTCTCATATTAAAAGAGGAAGAGGAAGACCCAAAAGGACATGGGAGGCTTCTATTTGATTGTGCACAATGGAAACCCTAGACCTTAATTGGGGGACTTCTATTTGATTGTGCACAATGGAAACCGTAGACCTTATTGTGTTTAAGATCCCTAAATCCTAAATTCTAGACCTGGTAGAATTATGATGATCATTGTTAAGATCATAATAAAAGTTAACTTAGCCTAAAATATGAGAAATGAACATTTGTGTTTTGATTGTGACATTTCTTAGTTTTGCATGAAAATTTTAAATCTGATTCAAATTCTAATTGATTTGTTGACTTCAGGATAATTTTTATAATAATTTATGATGTCTTAGACTAGTGTACATAAATTTAGATTATTTAATTACTTTAATCAAATTTATAGTTAGTAAAATGAGTCTTGCTACTTTGAAAACTGCTTCTAAATGATAATAACACCAGCTATTTTAAAAGAGAATCTGATATTTTCTTACTTTTGTAATGTCTTTTTATAATACTTAATAACCACAAACTGCTTACCTGCGATCTACTTTATGCTTTTGTGGGTGAATTCCTAGTTCAAGTAGGCAATCATTTCGAATCTTTATAGATAGTAATTTCATTTTTTGCCCTTATTTTATGTTGAGTGCTTTGAACAAAAATTCCTAAGAAATAATTCTGAGATGATTTTATTTGATCTGGGTGTATAGTATTCTATGATATATATTACTTTGTTCTCTAGAAAATGTACATTTAATGGTACAGGAATAAATGTACACTTGTGTAAACTTTGCATTTCAGTTTTATTGTATTATATTTATAATTAGAAAGTTATACCACTGTTATAGCTCATTTTAGATTTTGCTTGTGGTTTCTGTGACATAAAGTTACACTGGTCTTTTTTATTAGCTTGTTTTGCTAATTCTAATCATTTCTACGCTATATTGGTAGACCGGTTTGGTGTATAAATATTTAAAACAAGTCAATTGGTTGAACCGATACCTATGAATTAGTGATTTGGCGGGTCAAGGGCTGGTGTTGTTTTGGAAATAACGGATTTGACAGTGAAAAGGTGGATATAACTAAAATAATAATTGAAAATCTTGTAGGTCTTTTATTTCTTTGGTTGTTTTTTATAGCTTATCATGATTTCATCATTTTATAGACACTTCTAATAGAAGTTTGAACTTCTTTATACTGAATTTTACTTTCATTCTATATATATTACTTTCTATGATAATATTTTAGCAAGGTCAAAATATTTTACTGTTTGCTGGCATTAGTTGAATCATTTTTATTTTCTGGTATGAATGCTTTTTCACTTTCTTACTTAACAAGTGCTGTGGATCACTTTTAAATGTCAGCATGTTTCCTGCAATTTTTTTATTTGCTATATGTTAGTATTTAATGGTGGATGCATTTTGTCATTTCAGTTCAATTTTTTTATGATGCAAATTTAGATTAAAACAAATTACATCTCATTTTAAATTCAAGTTTGAGCAAAAAGTTAGATAACCAGCTAACTAGCATAGTCATAAACATAGCTTTTTCAAACAAGCTAAAACACGAGCTGAGCTCCAACGTCAGCTCTCTCAAATTTGGCTCATACACACCCCTAGTGAAAGGAACACAATTAAAAATGTTTTCTTTGAAAGCAGTGCGAAGCCTTGCTGAGCCTTTGGCTGTTTGTTATTTCATGCTGCAAGATTATCAATTTTTATTGTGGCTAATGAAATGAAGCAACTTTTATTCTGTTTGCTCGTTTTTGCAGGTAACTTTGGGAATCTTTGAAATTCAAAAGGGATGGTGCTAAAGTACGTGCATAACCTTATTAAGGGGATGTTTGTTTTGTTGTATGTTAGGTGTAAAGTTTTTCCAATTATGGGCCCTTATCGGCCTCGCATTGGCCCTTGCCGGTTTTTGATAGCTCCTCACTGTGCGCTCACAGAGTCTTGCGGCTTTTTGGTCAATAGATTTTTTTTTTTCTGTTTATTTTCTATCATGCAAACTTCAAAATCGAATCACACTAAAAGTTCCAAGCATTCAAAAAGTATTTACTTATTTTTTTATTTTATATGAAACAGTTATCAATATACTTATCTACTCTAGCATTTTTATCTCAGACCATACAGCCTTTAAATGAATTAAAAAATTGATCATTTGTGCATTCTACCATGCTAGTTTATTTTTGGGTGTTTTTTGTAACTAATGCTGCTTCTGTTTTGCTATTGTTGTGATTTGTATATGTAACTTGTTTTTTCAATTTTCTATTGAGTTGTAGCTGTTATAACATGTCAGGTGATCTACTGTGGTATGGGCTTTTTGGGTTCTATTATTATTAGTATCATTATTATTATTTATTGTTGTTTCTCTTTTTCACCTATAATCTAATGTCTGTTATAGGTGTGCAGTGGCTGTGATGTTTTTTGCCGTATTCATATATAAATTTATGTGATCTTATATGAATAGTATTATTGAGTTTAATAAATAATGATGGACAATTGCTTGTGGGTTTCATAATTTTCTTGTATTATTATATGTGCCACTTGTAGGAATTCTTTGTTTAATTGTGAATTAATTTGTCAGAACGGAACTTTGTCGATTTAGTGGTGCTAAGATTTACCCTGGAAAGGGTATTGGATTTGTTCGTGGTAACTCTCAGGTATAGTTATTTTGTGTTCTAGAACACTATTAATTTATGAATTTTATTCAACATGTCCTCACTTTGCAAAGTCTGTTTTATTTAGGTCTTTCTTTTTGCTAACTCAAAATGCAAACGGTATTTTCATAACCGGCTGAAGCCTGCCAAGCTTACTTAGACAGCAATGTATAGGAAACAACACAAGAAGGTAATTATTTGCATTTTTTTTAATTCCTCTTACGCATTTTTGTTTAGCCATGTTTGAAAGCTTTTAAATACACCATGATGATAGTCTTGATGTCGCAGTTCAATGTCCTACTGAATACCGCTGAATGAATTGTGATTTTTCGTGATTTTGGTTAATATTGTAGTTTCATGATTATTTGTGTATACTTGAGTATTTATTTGTTATTTTCTCCACCATTTGTGTTTTCTGTTATACATACATGCAAATAAACATTTGTATTTAAGCTTTTTATTTTTAGGAAACATTTTTCAACATTAAAGATATTCTGTTGATATTTTTTGGTGCAATCTCGTCGGTTGATGGCTTCAAGTTTATCTTAACTATTGAGGAGTTCAAATGGATGATGAGCCTGGTATACTAGATGATAAGTGATTACAATGCACAGGGAAGTATATGCAAATATTGCAGCTATCTTAAGTTAAAAGACTCAATTTTTTGAGTGGTTCATAGTACATCATTATAATTATTATTTTGTGCATCGAGGGAATCATGTATTGGTGTTTAAACGCACCAGTGAAGGTTGCTAGCGATTGGGAAGAACCATGAGGACTGGTGATGCACCAACAAAGATCATCTAAAGCTGACCAAGAGAGCTGAGCTTTGATAAAGGACTGTTTATAGATATATCTGTAAGCGTTTGTTATAGTAGATGATCTGATTTACTTTTAGATCATGTAATATATTTAAATTTGACAAAGCAAAATGTGCAACACATGTACATATTAATTTAATGATTACTTCATATTCTTACAACTAACCTATTGATCAAACCTAAGTGGTGATTTTTTATCATGATTTGGGCATTGAGTCCTAGAAATGAGATTGTGTAGAGTTCTTGAAGATCAGTCAAAGTTTACTATAAATTCACAAAATTGAGAAGCCTTAAATATAAATTCTCTTTCATCCTCCCATTGGATGTCACCTAAGTTGCAATGAACAGTACCTTCAAGAAAAATGTCTTAGGCCCACGATACACAATGATCCGTGATGTGATTACAAGGCCAGTTTGTATGATAAAAATGATATTTCTAGGCACTATAAAAAGAAAGTAGTTTTTCAAAATTTTACAATAACATTTCATTATTCCCTTTGGCAAGTGCCCCAAGCTTCCAAGAACTTGAAATCAATGCGGAAAGGCAATCGACCAATAGCTTCTTGGACGCTCTAATTATCCTTTAGGAAACCTATGCAGTCACACTATATGTTAATTGTCTGCACTCCAATCTTAAGCTATAAGTCATCAAACTGAGGAGTCGCTTCTTGAATGCTAAAATTTAAAATTTTGACCACGAGAATCATATTTAGGCCACATAAGCTCCTGGCCATATGATATATTCTCGGTTTATATAAGTACGAGTATGTTTGGTGGCCAACGTGTGCCTCTCTAAAGTACAAGGTTTTTTATTTTAAGCCCACCATAATATTTAGACTTGCATACCTTGCTCCATTTGATGTAATGTGTGTTGTTTTCTCTCGCACCGCTCTAAGAAAATGATCTCATGAGCTTTTCGATCTCCTTCAGGCTAGAGTCTGGAATGGTTGAATGAAGTGTTACATAAATGGGGATCACCAGAATCTATGAGGTAAGCATACCCAGTTAGAAAGCGGAACAATTTCCCCGGAGTGGACATGTTTGAATCATTCTTTTGGGGTTCTTTGTTTTAAATATCTATCCCCGAGGAAATGATTTTTTTAACTTTAGCATATTTTAAGATGATAGTAAACCTTCTTTGCTTATGATTCATGATTTTACTGCTAAAAATAACTTGTGACTTTTAAGTATTGGCGGCTTGCTCGGTTCAACCACAATACTCTTCAAGTTTTAGTATGATTTTTTTAGCCACTACAATGCTAGTTCAAAGAGTAGAACTTTATCTGCATATAGAGAAGATAAGATACCATCAAACCATTTCAATCTAAGTTTACTTTGTGTTGGGAAGTAGACGGGACAATAAGATAATCCATCTTTCTTTTACTTTGTGCTGGGATGTGGAAGGGGCACCAAAGTAGTTTTAATATCAAAAATAAAAAAGAATGCATTGATGCCAATGGTATGCAAAATGATTCTGATCGATATCCGTGGATATCCATGAATGTCGTCGATTGTTTTACAAAGATATAATAGGTCTATGACACTATAGATTCCCAAGAGGTTGAGGATAATAGTCTTAGAGAAAGTCATCTAAAGATGATTTGGACTTAAAAAAAGTACTATACAGTAAATGCACACCTATACCACTTGTGCATTCCATATTAAAACTATGAGAAATGTTTATTTTATACAATAATGTTCAGAAATATGTTACAAAGAAATATTAAGATTGGATTGGTTGTTAAGTAAGAAATCAACACTAGTCCCTTTGAATATTTTATACAATAATGTTCAGAAATATGTTACTTAGAAATATTAAGATTGGATTGGTTGTTAAGTAAGAAATCAACACTAGTCCCTTTGAAAACTAAGACAATTTATTTTAATTCATCCAAATATTTCCTTGAGTTATCAAAGGTCTTATAAATTGTATTAGTTTTCAAAGGGACTAGTGTTGATTTCTTACTAAACAACCAAACCAATCTTAATATTTCTTTGTATAAAATAAACATTTCTCATAGTTTTAAAATGGAATGCACTAGTGGTATAGGTGTGCATTTTCCGTATAGTACTTTTTTTAGCTAAGGTTGACATCCTTATTATGAAGTCTGAAAGAATTTTAGTACTCCTTTCTTCAAATGATTCAAGTATGAAGTGATCCTCACTAAAGTAGGTCTCTATAATAGACTTTTCTGAGAGATCCTCGCCTGGCCTAACCACCATTAGACCAATGGCATATGGCTTATTCACGTTATCGGCTACTATGAATGGTTTCCGCTGATTGCTCCTTAGTTTAGAGGATTGATATAGCTACGAAGACGCTTCTTGGTCTCTATATTGATTGGATTGATAGGACTGATCAAACCACCTTTAAACCTTTAATAATCTTTAAAGTGATTTAAATCTAGAATCCTAATTTACTATTTTATGAGAAATCCTATGGTTGTCAGACATATAAACTCGGATCGTGAGTGATTTGGCAACTTCACTATAGTAGATTTCAGCATATTTCAGAAGAGAATTATATACCATATAATAGACATCACTTTTGGGTATGAACGGAGAAGAAAGATTGGGATCTTTATCTTTAAATGTCAAGGGAATAGCTTTATCTATTGTAAAATTGATCTCACCCACGTTAGATAGAATCATTGTAAGGTCTATAGTGAACTTACAATACCCTGTGCTTTGAATTTTTGGGTAAGCAAACTGGAGTAAGAGATCCATTATTATTAGACGGAGTAGGCCACTCTCCATAATTAATGGGTAAGGTTCATTGAATTGATGTTGAACAAGAAAGAAACGCTGATGCAGATCTCGGATTGTTTGTAGTTCTAGACTATGTTTACACCAGCTATTCATTAACAAATTTAATTCATTGGAGTGGGATAGATAGTACATTTTAAACCTTGTTTCATGTTTTTGAGATAGGATTTGTGAACTTGGAACTTCCAAGTATAGTTTTATACCTAGGGAGAAAGATACTATACCAAAGGCTATGAGAGGTTAAATAAAAGTCTATTAGAAGCATTCTAAACTAAAGGCTCAAAGTCTATTATAGTAAATGACATACAAGCATTCTAACGGCCTAGTCTCAAGACCCCCCTCTAGTATTAGTCTTAAAATTATCAAAAGCTAATAATAATAAGACAATTAGAGAACAGACTTTTTCCAGAGTTGTTTTATTTAACTCTAAAGGGTTTATTTTTTCAGGGAGTTAATAATACACCTTTAAAGAGTTGTTTTATTTCACTCTAAAGGGATTACTTTTTTTGGGAATACTTTTGGTATAGGGTCTTAACTAAACATAAACAAAACTATTCTACTGGTAGTATTTAAGTAGTTGTTGTTCGGAGTGTTTCAGGAGTGTGAACTGGGTTTTTTTCTTTCAAACCTTTACTTGACAAAGAGAAAGATAAGAACAAAAACTTCTGAGTTCTGGCAATAAGTTAAGGATTCCTGTTCCTGTACAAGGCCTTCGGTTAAGGTACTCAACGTAACCAGGTAAGCTTTAGAACCTATAGTAGTTTTATAAGGTTTCACCCACGGAGCAGTAGGTAGATTAGTAAATAAGGTAAGGTATAGAATAGAGGTTAGGGGGTTCTGAGGTTTCTTTCTTCAAGTAGTAACCGGCCAACAACCCGCTCCTCTCCTGTTGGTTGAGATCAACCTCTCCCCCGGTAGGGCTGCTACACTTCGCATCCTCTTCTCTTTCTCCAATAGGATACCCTCACTCCCGCTTTGCGCTTTGCTGCCTTGTTTCGTGCTACGTGGCCTCATCTAACCGTTAGGCTCACTCTTGCAGAGACTTCCCTAGCCTGCGCTAGGCTGCTGTCTTGCCTTTCAAGTTTATTTCGACCTCTTTCAGAGTGTCTCATCTCTTTCCTACCTACCGGTGGCCTAGCTCCAGGAATAACTCTAGTTCCAGGCTCAGGCTCTTAGTCATTCAATTAGTTTCTGCTCTTGGCTTGTAGAAGTTCTTTTATCTTTCACACTGTTAGAATAAAGAGTCACTACTAACTACTATTCTTAGGGATTACTGCTTCTATGAACTAATTCAACTAAAGTAGGTGAACCAGTTGTTTATTCACTCTTTTATTCTGGGGGAACACCATATCTATAGTAACAGCTACTGAAACTGAACCGGTTCTAGTGCTCTAACCTCGCTTTCCGGCTCCAATCAGATCCTACCTCCGGCTCCGGGTGGCCTTCTACGCCTTAGCTTAGAATTTCTTCTTTGTTCTATTTACTTTGGATGTACCCCCTCTTTATCAAAGTTTCATAGCCCAAGTCACTCCTCTCCTCACCAGCCTGAAGTTCCTATCTTAGTCGGCATCAACGTCAATAATCGGATCAATTACAAACTAGAAGATTACCGGCAAAGGACTCCACACTTAGGATGTACCAAAAGGCTATCTAGCAACTCATTTTCAAATGGTAGCAAACCTCACCTCTAAGTAGAGTAACCTGTACATGAACCGAGAACCAAATCAACTTTTTCCACAGTGAAGGCAGTTGTCTTCTCAGCTAATACTAATAGATGAATTATGCCAAAAGTAAATAGGTACTCAAAGTTGAATAATTCTTTATTTTTTCTTTTTTAAATTTTTTGAAAGGCCGTGTAGCGGGACTAATGCCATGAGGACAATCAATCTTATAGTGGGCTCAGCCTGAGAGGCTCCCCAGAATAGACTCCGAAATGCAACACAACAGCTGGCACAAAGGATCTTTTGCTATTGGTTGATGTGATAGTCAAGTAGGATGCCGAGAGCTATGCTCAATGATGCCCATCATGCGCAAGTGAATAAATAGCCTGCTTACCAATATTAGCTAATCACTTGACGCTGGACTGGAAGTTTATCTCTCTCTTTTTAATTAGCCCAGGCTACCGAGAATGCCTTCTACTTGGAATAAATAACCTATTGTTTAGGCGCTTGCAAAGGCTATAGTATAAGCTATTCTCAAGGACAAAATCTACACATGCTGTCTTACCTAGATCTCAATTCTCTAAAATACTACCAGTCGAACATGATTATGATGAATATATTTTATTTTTAACATGCTTGGATAAGTTGTATTAGAAATTGGAATTAGGGTAGTTCTAATTAGAAATTGTTGTTTATCTATATTTGTTTTTGGAAAATTTATATAGCAATCAAAATCTGCATATCTATGGGATCACCACACTAGTACGCAACTTCCTTTTCAATAAAACTACCCACGAAGAACATCTTCCTGCACTTTGCGCTTCAGTAAAATACATAGCACTTATTTTGGGGAGCGTGATCATTTCTTAACTGCTTGTTTCATATTTTTATTCTCCAAATTTTTGTTGGTATATGTTTTGGAAGAAATCTCAATGCGGCTATATGTGGCCGGCGGGATTTAAATCTTTGACATGTTAAGAATTTAATCAAAAGATTTTAACCACTGGGCTACAACATTCATAATTTTTGTTGGTTATTTTGATTAAACAGGATATTCACGTCGAAACTAATAAGAACAGACGTCGCGCTACAAAGAAACCGCTGTCCCGCTCCATTGTCGGAGCTTCTCTCGAAGTCAGTCAGTCATCCAAAATAAAAGAACTGAAAAACCCGAAATTCGCGACACTGCTCGAGAAGTAGCTCTGCTGTATGTTTTTGAGTTAAACTTTAAACCTGAGATTATGGATGAGAAGAACGTATAGAGAAAATAAAGGGTGAGAAGAAAGCCAAGAAGGCTGAGATTATGGCCAAAACCCAAAAAACCCACTCAAAGGGTGGTGGCGATGTGTCAAAGGCTCCCAAAGGTCCGAAGCTCGGCACCGGTGGCGGCAAGCGTTGATTTGAGAGAGCCTCGCTCTTTCCTATGCTTTTATGTGTTTCTCCCTGTTTTATTTCTTAATTTTAACTGTTTTAGAGAGTTTTGTGGAGCTTTTCTTAATGTTTGGTTGCACTCTTGAAATCATATTCAAACCAATAAATGGTTTGGAGGAGTTTTATTCATGATGGTTTTGTGCTTGGAAGCTATTTTGAAATCCTTTTAATGATGCCAAACATGAATAGATTATGTTTAACTGTGGTTGAGTCAAAATTGTACAAGCTAAAAAATTATCTTCTCATGCATCACTACTATACAATATTTTAATGCTTTTTTGGTATTTGTTTGTCAATGAATTTTAATTGTTCAATATTAAAAAAATTAAAAGATAAATGCTAAAGTATGGTTAAGTAATTTTATAGTATTAATGGTAAATATTGTGTTTGAAGATAGATGGGAAAATCATACGAGAAGTACATTCCTTGAATATTTGCTATATGTTGGTACTTCATATTAGAAGATCATGATCTACTTCTCTAGTTTGCTTACAAAGCTTTCAAGTGAGATGGCTTCATATGAAACTCTTTATGAATGAATATAACTTATCTATTAGTCTTGTCAACTCAACTTTTGTGGGCGGATAATTTTGAAAATCTGTTTAGTTTCAAGATTGGATGCATACAACTCGTAATCAAAATAAAATAAATTGTTACATTGAAGTAGAAGAAGATGAAGGGTCATTTGTGATTAATGCATGGGGGTTGAAAATTTTTCTATTTAAGGGTCAATTTTAGATCAAAGAAGGGTTTCAAATTTTAATATTCAAAAGATTAAAATGAGAGGCTGCAGGAAGAAAAAAAGAGGAGAACTCTTCAAGGGGCAAGCAGTAGATCGTGAAGAGTGAAGAGAAGAAGACATCAAAGGAAATGAGGAGAAGTCAAGTAGAAGTGCAGGAGGAAGATCAAGAGAACCCTAGAAAATTTTTGGGTGTTTCCTAGTACTTTTTCTAAACTCTATTTGATTGTTTTCTGCTATAAATCGATGTCAATGTTTACTTCTTTTTACATGTATGTTTTTATTTATTCAGTATTGAAAAGTTAAATCCCCTTGAGAGGGTTGGGATGTAGTTGTAGGAAAATATAAGGCTGTATTGGTGTTATAACAGAGATGTTTGAATGAATACAATTGATTTATATTTAATTGTCTATATTGTTATTGTGAAGTAATGCCTCGATGAAACTTTGTCAAAATACTTTGCTAAAATTAAAACTTAAATGAATTATCAATTAATAAAAGAACTTGAGTTCCAAGCTTATAAATTGGACATGAGCAAGGAAAGTAGTGCAAGTAGAGCTGAAAATTATGTGACAAGTTCTCAAGCTCACTTGCACCTTTCCTTAAGAGCTCTACCAAGATATTTGATGCTTGTGAACCAAGTTCCTATCAATTTTGCTCTGCTGCTCAGCAAAGTAGAAGGGATGAGAGGATGTTAGAAATCCAATGGATGATGTGACATAGTCCATTGACCTAACGCTTCCTCTCATCTAGCTAAACCGCGTGTGTAATCACATGATGCAATGTTGAAGGAAATTATGTTTGTGAGACCTAACAATTAAAAGAAAATATTTTGTAACATAGATGTAGGAAATCAAAGATAAATTTAAACCACGATCTCATAAAGGTTTAGGTGCCGAGGTAGAACCCCAAGGAGAGTTCTTCTTGTTGCACTAAATCTGAACTTGTTGTAATTGGAGGTTAACTCCAATTCTAATAGTGTTTACTTGATTTAAGGAGGCATGGAGAAATCAATTTTTACATTTAAATAATAAAGTGACAACACCAGATCCTTACAAGTACTACAAAGAAACCCCAACTCTCTCTTTTTGAACAAATCATATCTTATCCTAAGATAATTTGTATTGTTAATTTAGGAACCAACTCAACCAAAATTTGATCTTCTAAACATTATTGAAAGAAGATATAACTTAGTATCAAAACCACCGTTCTCTAAGGATAATAAATTTCAGAACTAAACTTCCACTTATTACTTCAAACAACGTACATTTTGCGTGCAAGCGTAGACGTGTATTTTATATTTGTCAAAAACCCTAAACCATAAAATTTTAAGTCCTAATCAATATAATTTTATTAAAGAAAGATTTATAACTGATAATATTTTGTTGGCCCCAGAATTTATGCAAGATATTAACATAAATATTAAAGGAGGAAATTTAATTACTAGCCTTGATATCTCTAAAGCTTATGTTTCAATTCAATGAGGCTTTATTCTTAAGGTTTTAAAATAAGCTTTTCTAATACTTTTGTGAATATAATCTTTAAAAGTATTTGTAATTGTTAGTTTTTTATTGTTATTAACGGTGAAAAAACTAATTTTTTTAAATCTCATAAAGGAATTAGACAAGTTGATCCTTTGTCTCTAATTCTTTTTATCATTGCGGCTAAATATTTTTCAAGAATTTTAAATGACCTTTTTGGCAAATATCCTTCCATGTATTATAATAACAAGACTGATTTGCATATCACTCACTTTGCTTTTATTGATGATTTTTTAATATTCATGAATGCTAATAAATTTGCTATGAGAAAGTTATTATTTTTGCTTAACCATTTTAAAGAAGTCTCTAGTCTTTACATTAATAAAACTAAGTGTAGCATGATTGGTTCTAAACATATTTCAATGGGAAGATATACCTATATTTTTAATACTAGTGGTTTCTAAAAAAAAAATATGCCCCTTAATTATTTGGGGTGCCTATCTTTAGAGGTATTAACAAAATTTGCTATTATGATTCTTTTTTAACCTGTTTAAGAGAAAAAGTGAATGGTTGGAAGAATAAATTTCTTTATCCTGGGAGTAAAATTACACTTATTAAAAGTATACTTTCTTCTATCCCAATTTATATTTTGCAAATGTTAAACCCATTGAAAATTATATTAAAAAGAATAAAATTACTTTTTAATAAATTTTTATGGGGAACAGTGGATAAGAAAAATAAAATTCATTGGCTCAAATGGAAAGAAATTTGCTATCTTTATGAGGAAGGTGGTCTTGGCTTTAAGAGTCTTCAATATATATTATTGGTTTTTAATGCAAAATTATAGTGGATGCATAGAGAGCAAAAAAATATTCAGGAAAAGTTCATGAAAATAAAACATTGCAAGAATGTTCATCACTTAAATATTAAAAATGAAGACTACTGATTCTAATCTTTGGAAAAGATTGCTTAAGTCTAGAAATTTTGTGGAAGATCACATTGCTTGGGGCATTGGGAATGCTAAGGTTTCTTTTTGGCATGATGTTTGATTTGGTGATGAATCTCTTTCTATTAAGCACCCTGAATTAATTTTTTCTTCAGCTAAAGTCAAGAACTTCATGGATTCTAATAAATGGGATGAAACTAAATTAAAAAAAGTTTTTCCCAATAAAACTGTGGCTGAAATTGTTGCCTTAAATTTTAACAACACTAAAATGGATACTATGATGTGGAAAGATTCTTCTAACTCAACTTTTGTTTTCAAAGAAGTTTGACATTTGATTAGAAAAGGTTTCCATTTTGCATCCATTTATAGCTTATGTAAACAGCATGAAGTGAATCTTAATCACTTATTTATTTCTTACTCAAAAGTTCAAATTATTTGGAATTATGTTCATAAAATATTTAATGATTATTCGACTAATGCTAATTCTATATCTATAAGGAATTTTCTTCTTCAATGGAGGTTCTCTAGTCCTAATTTGAGAAAAGGACATCAAATTTGTTATTCCGATTCTATGCTTATGATTTATTTTGATTGAAAGGAATAATGTTAAATATAGAACTATCACTTTTAATGCCAAAAAGACCATTTAGATGCTTTCTAACTACATTTACATGGCTGCTAAATCAAAACTTATCATTGAAAAGTATATTAAAGGTGATAAATATGGAAGATGCTTTTTGTCTATTCATAAACCTTTTAAAAATCCTCTCAATAAACTTGTGTTATGGAGAAAACTGCCTGAAAATATTTTAATGCTTAATGTGGATGGAAGTTTTGATGGGGCAATTGTAAATTAGATGGTGGTGGTATTTTAAGAGATCATAATGGCTTTATGAAATCTGCATTTCATTTTAATTTTAATGCAACTAATTCCCTTATCTTCGTACAAAAGCAATGATTTTTGAATTACAGCATTGCATTTATTTATGCATTTCTAACATCTGGACTAAATTAGATTGTCTTATTCTTATTATCTTAATCAAAACAAAAGCTAAGGGTGATTGGAGTTTATTTTATATGTTAAAGGAAATCATGTATCTTCTATGATTTTTTAATTATTGCTTCATTTCTCACATTTGGAGAGAAGGTAATAGACCGACGGATTGGTTGGCAAATAAAGGTAGAATCATTGAAGGTTTGCATGTTTTCAATGACTTTGGCAATTTAAAAGCTCTTTGCTATGATTGTAATCTAAATATTCCTTACTTTAGATAATTTTAATGTTGGGGGTTTAGATTTTATTTTATTGCTGCTCTTTTTTTAGAGATGCATTCCTAAATCTTAAATCCTAAACCCTTTTCCTTTTGTGTTGGCTATTTCTTTGGAGGAATTTATTCCTTCTATGCAGTTGGTAAGTTGTATTTCTATTTCATTGCTGGTTGCTTGCTAGTTGCCTCAGGCTTAATCATATCTTCTGATTTTCATTGGGCTATATTGAGAGCCTTTTGGTTATTTGGTTTTGAGCGTTATTATGGTGGAATTGGATATTTTCTTATACGATGTTGTGATTTATTGTTTGAGATGAAAGATCTAGATCTTTAGATTTTGCTTCATGTTTATTTTTTAGGAGCTGGGTATTTTGTTTGACTGTTGTCTGGCTCTTGCTTATTGTTGCCTGCACTTGGTTCTTTCGAATCTCATTTAGATTCAAAAATCTTCATTTTTCTTGGAGCATTGTGTTTTACCTGGAAGCTTTGCAATTTTCCTGAATGCTTTATGTTTTACCTGGAAGCTTTGCAATTAACCTGGAAGCTTTTAGTATTAGTTCTTCATGCATTTTTTTTATTTCTTTAGGAATTATGCTGGTGTAACAACCCAAGGTTGTTACCTAGCTTAATATAAACTTAATCATATCTCAATTATCATTCTATTAAGTTCATATAGTCATTTGAATCAATCACTAAAGATTTGATTCGATTTGGAGCTAAATCAAATATTTTGGATTAATGTAATATTTAATTTATTAGAAAATTGAGGTATTTAATTTGACCTCAAAAATCAAAATCTGACTTTGTTGTTGCGATTGTCATCCTCAAATTAGCTAGGGGTGATATTTTAGACGCATTTGGAAGTCGTCGGGTTTTCACGAATATTTTAATATAATTAAATGCGTCGAAAAATAAAATAATTAAATAATCGTCGGAATCGAAATCCGGCTTCTCCATTAAATTCCTCACCCCCAAATTAGCTTGGGGTGAATTTTTGGGATTTTTCAGAGCGCATTTATTTAATCCGAATTTTTAAGCAAATTAAGAAATTAGAAAATAAATAAATGATTATTTAATTAAGAAAATTTATTTTCTTAATTTGCATTGCTGGCTGCTCATCCCTCTTCCCTTTTTCGGCTGACCCCTCTCCTCCTCCCATTAATTGCAAATCTTAATGGCAAGGCCATCCCTCTTCCCATGCCTCATAGCCTCCCTAGCTCTTGATGGCCTCCCCATTTCTTCTCCCCTTTAAGAAAGAGCTCAGCCCCTCATTCATTTACTTGCTGCCAAGCTGAGAGCTCTCCCTCCTTCCTCCATTGTTGCTCCTTGTGATGAAGAAGAAGAAGAAGTTCCTCCTCCAAGAGTTCCGAGTCTTCTTCCTCCTTTCCTTGCAAGGTCAAAGGTACCCCTTTCCCTTCATTGGTTAATCCAATGGCTATTTCATTTCATTTTTATGCTCATTTGTATATTTAAGATTCTGTGTTACCTTAGTTGTGCATCTATAAGGCTATGTTTAAGATGTAGGAACTCAAAAAAATAAAAATCTGTAAACAATAGGGAATGATATGTAAAGTTGCAAATAAGAATTTCTGTACACCCAATTATTTAACCCCATGGTTTGCATTGATAACTTAATCTTTTGGTACTGATTTGGGTAACAATAGAAAGGTCTCAGAAAGAGCTTTCCAACAGTATATGGCACCGCACGTGAAGTGCTATAGGTTGAGAGTAATTGAGCCAGAAAGTTGACCCGTTGCGGTTTTCGCACATACGAAATCACCGTCTGGCGCTATAGCGCGCCGTAGCGCCCAGAAATATTGAGATGACCATAACTTTGTCTTTTGAACTTCAAATCAGAAAATTTAAAATGCTAGATAGCTTCAAATTTCAGTACCTACAGTAATCAGAGATAATATTTAAGTTTGGAACCCTAGAAAAATAAAAAATGACCAAATTACCCATAACCTTAATTATGTCATCACTTGACAAATTGAAGTCCAATTCGGGTATACTTCCAGTTAAAATACTCAGTGTGATATAGAGAAGCTATATCCACTAAGTTTTCTAGATTTGGACACCAAATGGAAAAGTTAGCTTTATGACCCCTCTTAACTTAGAAAATTACCAAATTGTACTTAGAAATTGATATAGATATAACTAATTCATCATCAGAATTTAGTATTCTTGGACTCTATAGAATCCTTGAACAGCAACCAATAGTAAACTATATAAAAATTTAGATTTTATTAGGTGCAATTTACTAAAATACCCCTTATGCCAAAAATCTTAGTCTGAACCTATAGAACCCATTTCTTATCCAAATTTAGTGTACTTACTGTCCATCTTCATGTTAGATAGTAAGAAATTATTTGGCAGTAAGAAATCCCAATTTGGAGCCCTAAATCAAAAAGTAGCTTTTTGGACTCTTAAGTAGGGGCAAAATTATCATTTTGCCCAAAATTTAGGTTAAACGTTCTTAACCTCTAAACTGCATTCTAAGTCAATAAAACTAATATTTGAACTATAATAGGATCATTCTAAGTGTTAAAAATTAGTTTTTAGTTCAAAATATTAAATTTCCTAAAATTTCCTCTAAGTCTTTTCTTAGGACTTTGCACCTCACATTAGGACTACTCCCAAGACTAGGACTAGCTCATAGGTTAGATTTCATTCTTTGGATAAGTGGGTTATTCAATAAATGAATCCTTAATTTTGTTAGTTTCTAAATTTTACAAATTATTTTGATTATTTGTCTTTCAACCATAGATTCAGGATATGAGGTTTATCCTATTAAGTATGCTTTACTTAATAGAATTTGCCTTAATTAATAGATCACTTTTAGACTGAAACCTAGATCTTATGTTTTATCCTTTTGGATTATGTGATTAAAGCCCAATCTTGTGGTATTTAATTCATAATCTATAGTTATAACAATCCAAGTTGTTACCTTAGTTAATTAGGACTAATCTTAGTCTTAAATATAATTATAAGTACTAATTTGGTCAATTGGAGTCAACCTCCAGGGCCTACCCCAAAATTAGGGATCAAATGGATCGAATCCTAATTTCTGGAAAATCCAGAAACCCTAAAATTGACCTATCTAAATTGACTTCAGATTGGAAAATGGACACAGCCATTGCGTTCATTGACCCCAAATTAGCTTGGGGTGAAGTTTTCGTGTCAATCGGAAGTCGTCGAAATTTCGACGAATATTTTAATAATAAAAATGCCCAAGAAATCGAGAAATCAAAATACTCGTCGGATCGAAATTTCGACCTCACCATTGCGTTCCTCACCTCTGAAATATCTAGGAAAAATATGTTTGAAATTTTTGTAATATATATATATATATATTTAATTATTTAGTTGACGGCGCCGTTCGGCGCCGTCAACTTAAGTGGACGGCGCTAACGGCGCCGTCCGATCGGACGGTTCCATCCGGACCGTCCGATCCGCGCAGATCAAACGGCTCACAGCCGCGATCTGCGACCCTCGGTCCGGGCCGATCCGGACCGTCCGCGTATCGCGGATCCAATGGTCTCGAGCCGTCTCCCTCGGCTTCTCCGTCCCCGACGCCACGCGGCGAGCCCGCCTCCCCTCTGGGCCAATCCGGCCCCTCCCCGGCCTCGGCGAGGTCGCCGGCATCCCCGTATAAGGCCCCGACAGATTGATGGGCTCCGGGTTAGCGAAACCGGAGCCCGATTCAACCCCGACCTGAGCCGACCCCGTCCGAACCCGCGAGCCGTCGATCAGGTACTCCCCGAACTCCTCTCTCGTCCATTGGATTTGCATTTTTATGCCTGAATATCGTAGATCTTAGGATGGATTGACGATCCATCGGACCTGATCGAGTTCGATCAGGTCCGATCGACCCAGATCGAGGCTTAAACCCTTCGGGTTTCACCTCGTAAGCTCTCCCCGTAACCCTAGACCTAGGTTTAGGTTTTACCGGCAACTCCGGCCACCTCCGGCGAAGGTCCACCCGCCGACGTGTAGGCCCCGACGAGGGCTACCGTTAGCCGTGCGGGCCGAGGCGGTCCGGCGCCGGGAAGGCCGGCAAAAGCCATGCCCTAGGCGCCGGCCCTCGGGATGCCTCCGCGAGGGAGGCGAAGTCCCGGTCGGGCCGGGTCGACCCGAGCCCGACCCGACCGCGTCGGGTCCGCGTAAGCCCCGGGTGGGGCCTACTACGCCACGTGGCAGCCTCCGGGCCCGCCACGTGTCACGTGGGGCCCACACGCTGAGCCCGCGACCCCTCGGCTTCGGGCGTGGACCCCACCGCGCCACGTGGCAGCCTCTGGGCCCGCTACATGTCACGTGGGGGGGGGGCCCACACGCCGAGCACCCGCAGCTCTTCGGCTGCCCAAGTGGGGCCCATAGTGCCACGTGGCAGCATCCTAGCATGCCACGTGTCAGGTGGGACCCACCGCCCGAGACCTTTCGGCTTCCCGTGGGGCCCACAGAGCCACGTGGCAGCCTCCAGGCATGCCACGTGTCCACTGGGGCCCACATGCAGTGCAGCACCCAATCAGGTGCTGACACGTGTCATAAGTGGGGCCCACTGCCATCTCAGGTTTAATTAATTACTATTAGTATTAATTAATTACAGTTAGGGGTTAATTAATTATAATTAGTGTTAATGATGTTTCAACAATAATCTTACAATTAATTAATAATTAAGAGATTAATTAGGATTATTTTAATATTAATTAAACCTTAATAGTAATTAGAATAATTAATTATTATTAAACAGTAAACTATAATTAATTATTCTTAATTAAATATTAACAGGTGATTAAGGTTAATTAAACAGTAATTAGTGCTAATGACTTTTTAACAATAAAATAATAATATTATATAATTTAATCATGAATTAATAGATTAATTATTGTTAATTAATAATTAAGCCTAATTAATCACAAATTAATTAAAGGTTAATAAATTCAGAAATTATATATATAACTTTAGGAATGAACAGTAAAATCATTCAATTTGAATAAATGAACAGTAAAATAATTCAAATTGTATTTTTGAATAGTAAAACTTAAAAGTTTAATAACTTTTTGTAGGATGATCCAAACATAGCCAATATAGGTCTCATTTTGATCAAAAAAAATAAGGGATCAAATAATGTAAGTCAAAAATTAATTTTGGGGTACGCATAATGAGGTAACATTTTAGGACCTCTTTAGAACTTCATAACTTTTTACCCAATTATCCAAACATAGTCAATATGGGTCTTAAAATACTCAGGAGAGCAGCCCCATCACTGTAGTAGTATTAGTTTTCTCATTTAGATATCAGAACAAAAAGTCAACCCTAGAATTCTTAGTGAAAAATGACCAAAATGCCATAGACTTCAAACAGCCATAACTTAGTCAAATTAACTCTAAATTAAAAAATTCAAGATTCTAACTAACTTAGAATTTCAATGTCATCAATAAACTAAAATAATATTTAGGATCTAAACCCTATAAATTTAGGTAAAAGACCAAATTACCCATGACATCATTTTGGTCATAACTTGACCGTTTCTCATCCAATTTAGGCGTACTTACTGTCTACCCTCAAGTTAAACAGTAAGGAATCAGTTGGAACTAAGAGAATTCAATTTTGACCCATAAGTCAAAAGTTGACTTTTTGACCCTTAGGGTAGGGGCAAAATGGTCATTTTGCCCTAAGATTGGACTAAGTACCCCCCTAACCTTTAGTTAACATTCCAAAACATTGAAACTAATATTATAGTCATGTTAGTGACATTTAAGTGAGTGAAATCAACCCTTAGATCAGATTCCAGGATTCTTCTAAGTCTTAAACACTACACCGTAAGAACTTTTCCTGAGACTAGGACTAGATCTTAGGTTAGAGTTCATTTATTGGGTAAATTGGGTTACCTAATGGGTGAAACCTTGGTTTTATTAGTTTTTAGACTCTTTTTTTACTTTACAACTTGTTCTGATTATTTTGCCTTTAAATCTTAGATTTAGGATAGGAGATTCATCTTATTAAGTTTGATTACTCAATAGGTTTGGCATTAACTAGTAGGTCACTTATAGAATAAAACTTAGAGCTTAGGTCTTATCTATTTTAGATTATGTGATTAAACCTAAATCTTATAGTGTTTAATCCATAATCTATAGGATCTTGATCAGATCTTAGATAGAACATCTAAATTCACAAAACTAGGATGTATGATTTATTGATTCGACTCGTAGTCATCTATCTGATTAAACTAGATTAGCACCTGATCAGTTCTAATCCTTTTTAACTTATAAAAACGAATTTCTAAGTTACACTCGATAGTAGGAAAATGGTGATCCTAAACTTGTGTAACTTGGAATAATTAGAATGGTTAAGTAGAAAACAAATGATATCACCATGTTTAGTAGAGTCCCTTGCTTCTTTTGATATTTTGTTGCTACACATTCATTGTATTTTTGTGCCATATTTTCTTGAGCATGTCATATGAGATTTTTGATGCATGAATAAAATATTAGGAAAATATGGAGACTCCTTAAATTCTTTGTGAAAATATTAAAGTGATTATTGAAAGGATAATAATTATATGAGCTGCCTCTCAGATATATCCTTATTGCCTAGTCTCCTTATGTCACTAGGGGAAGGACTTATTTTATTGTGTGCCTAGTTGCCTAGCCTCCTTATGTCGCTAGGGGTACACCGTTGGTGCCTTAACCGTACTGGTGCTAAGATCCTTCGATTACTTTTGTGTGCTTAGTTGCCTAGCCTCCTTATGTCGCTAGGGGTACACAGTTTTGTGACTTAGCCGTGATGGTGCTAAGATCTTTCGATATTCGATGGGCTAGATTAGCTCTATTCTGTATGGCAGTTGGTACACGAACATTTATACATATGCAGTTATGATGTTTTGTTTACTTTTCAGCATTTTTATCCAGTCAGCTATTTCTTTGTACTGCTTATATATTTTAGGATGTTAGAACCTTGCTGCTATTTATATGTATCACTACTGAGTTATTTTATTTTAATTGGCATATTTCTTTTAGTCACCAGCATGTTTTGGATGTAGTATTTCTTTTCTAGTACTTGGTTAATTATTTGTATTCATATGCCTTACCTTGTATAGCTTGCACTGAGGCATGTCTTAGCCTCTCTTTTTGCTTAAGTTATAAATAATGGTTTATAGCTTTTCCTTCCTTTTGTATTGCTTGCTGCTCCCTTATACATTATTTCTTAGAAGTTATAGAATGGTGATATTACATAATACATATAAAACTTATCAGCTTAAAATATACTTAGACAATTATCTAACCAGATTTTTTTCTTTTTTGGCTGGGGCCCTACATTGTGAAACCGACAATGGCAGATCCTCTTCAGTTGGACGATCAGGATCTTGGTGTGGAGCTATATCTAGAAGAGGAGCCTGTGGAAGAAGCAGCTATTTAGCCCCTTCTATTTTTAAGTGAGGATAAGTGCACTTTTCTTTTTATTAATTATAACTTAAATTGATGTAATAATACAAGTACTTATGACTGCGTATTTGGATTCTATGCTTCTGTTTTGAGATGCATTTCTTTATACTTATGTTGTGATACTTGGATGTTTTATATTGAAAATCGCTTCTGCACTCTGTATGTTTACTTAGATAGTGACTGAATATTTGCTTCAATGCTCACTCCTTCCCTTATTAGGTGGATTGTGGATTTCATCCTAATCCAATTATAAGTGAAGGGTTAGCTAGAGTGACACACCACCCCTTAACTTATTTCTTATGGATTCAGGGGTGGGGCGCCATAATAGTTTAGTAGATCTTGATCAGATCTCAGATGGAACATCAAAATTCATCAAATTAGGATGTTATGATTTATTGATTAAACTTGTAGTCATGCTTGATTGAATTAAATTAGAACATGATCAGTTATAATCCTTTTAACTTATAAGGATGTGCTTCTAAGTTACACTCGATAGTAGGAATTGAAGATCCTGAACTTGTATAACTTAAAATAATTAGAAAGGTTTAAATAGACAATAATAGTGTCACCATGTATAGAAGAGTCCATTGCTTACTTGAGTTATTTTGTTGCTACGCATTCCTTATATTTTGTGCTTAATTCCTTGGACATATTATATAAGAAAACTCTGTGCATGAAATAAAAACTTAGAATAATTAAGATAATAATTGCCTTTGGGTTCAGTTTTTGGGTGGATTCTGATGCACATTTACCATAATGGGCAGGGGTAAGGAGTAATAAGGAGGCTTAACATTACTCAATGAGGAGTATGTGTTAAGCTTGGAATCCGTATAGTCTTGTAGATGTGCTTGACTCCACAGCTATTTTTGGAAGTGTCCACAAAAACAAAAGTAAAATATCTAAAAGATTCAGCATTTATATTTATTGCCTCCTCAGTTATGCTGCTGGTTCTGTCTGCCTTAGCCCAGTAAGGCTATGGGAATTTCTGTCTGCCCTAGCCCAGAAAGGCTTTGGGAATTTCACTGAGCCCGATTGGCCAATTGTCTAATATGGAAGTCTTTATATACCTGTTTCAGTTATAGCTTACTGTATACTATATTGTGATGCATGTTTCAGTCAGCTGTGTTTCTTTACTTACTTGCTCACTTGTACTTATTTATAAGATGCTAGACTTTACTGCTTATTATATGTACCACTTTCAGATTTTTATCTGTAACTTGCATATGTCATGTGATCATCAACATGTTTAGATTTAGACTTTATCTTCAGTACTTTTACTTACTGCACTATATATATGTATATGCTCATTCCTTGCTTAGTTGCTGAGGTGTGCTTTTTGCCTCACATTTGTATAGTTATACATGCCGTATTTATAGCTTACCCTGTTCTTTGTACACTTATTGCTCCTACTGTTTTTAGTTTACTTTTCGTTACGTTTAAGTATAAAAATGGTGACATTAATAATTCAAATAAATTATTCAACTTAAAATGTACTTAGACAATTATCTAATAAGATTTTCTTTCATTGGCTGGGGCCCCGGCATTATGAAACTGATAACGTCAGATTTGGATAGATTTGAGGAGCTGGGTGCCGAAGGAGAGGAGCCTTATTTAGAGGAGGAGCATCAGCTAGGAGAGACAGGGGCTGCCTAGATTTCTTTTTAGTATTCTGTGAGGATGAGAGATTTTATTCAGTCTTTTAAACTATACATTTAAATGTTGTAATACTACATGTATTGTGACTTTGATTACTTTTTTGTACTTTATTATTTATTGAGCTATGCTGTATTTCTTACTTGATGTATGGTGAATAGATGTAATGTTTATTCTATTTTGTTTTCGCACTATGTATGTATGTCATATTTAGTAATCGATCTTCTTAGTTATTCTGTGCATGTCATTCCCTTATTAGTGGGTTGTGGATCTTACCTAATCCAATGATAAGTGAGGGGTTTGTCAGAGTGACACTCCACTCCTTAGTTTAATGATTGTGGACTTAAGGAGCGGGGCGCCACAGCTGGTCTTTTCTTTTGCTCTATTCTTTTTTTATCCTTTACTGACACCTATTGCAAGCTTTTCTTAGATTATTGCTGTTTAAATATGAGTTATTCTTAAAGTTTTAAAATGTTTAAGCTTTTCTAATACTTTTGTAGATATAATATATAGATGTATTTGTAATTGTTAGTTTTTTATTATTATTAATGGTGAAATAACTAGTTTTTTTAAATCTAATAAAGGAGTTAGACAAGGAGATTCTTTGTCTTCTATTCTTTTTATCATTATGGCTAAATATTTTTTAGGAAGTTTAAATTATTTTTTTGGCAAATAACCTTTCATGTATTATAATAACAAGACTGATTTGCATATCACTTACCTTTCTTTTGCTAATGATTTTTTAATATTCATGAATGCTAACAAATTTTCTTTGAGAAAGTTCTTATTATTGCTTAACCATTTTAAAGAAATTTCTGGCCTTTGCATTAATAAAACTAAGTGTGGCATGATTTGCTCAAAATATATTTCTGTGGGAATATATACTTATATTTCTAATACTACTAGTTTCTCTATAAAGGATATGCCCCTTAATTATTTGGGGGTACCTATCTTTAGAGAAATTAACAAAATTTGCCTTTAAGATTCTATTTTGACCCGTTTAAGAGAAAACATTATGGTTGGATGATACTTCATTCTATCCCAATTTATACTTTGCAAATGCTAAACCCTCCATAAATTGTATTAAAAAGAATAGAATTACTTTTTATTAAATTTTTATGGAGATCAGTAGAAAAAAAAAATAAAATTCATTGGCTCAAATGAAAGAGGTTTGTTATCCTTATGATAAAGGTGGTCTTGGCTTTAAGAGTCTTCAAGATATTATAATAGTTTTTAATGTAGAACTTTGGTGGATGTTTAAAGAGCAAAAAAGTATTTGGGCAAAGTTCATGAAAAGGAAATATTGTAACAATGTTCATCCTTTAAATATTGAAATGAAAACTACTGATTCTAATCTTTGGAAAAGATTGCTTAAGTCTATAAATTTTGTGGAAGACCATACTGCTTAGGGCATCGGGAAAGGTAAGATTTCTTTTTTGTATGATGTTTAGTTTGGTGATAAATCTCTTTCCATTAAGCACACTGAATTAATTTTTTTTTCAGCTACAGTCATGACTTTCATGGATTCTAATCAATGGGATGAAATTAAATTGAAAATGGTTTTGCCCAATGAAACTGTGGCTGAAATTGTTGCCTTAAAATTTTATATTACTGAATATAATACTATGATGTGGAAAGATTATTCTAACTCAAGTTTTATTTTTAAGGAAGTATGGAATTTAATTAGAAATAAAAAGAGTCATTTTTTATTTGAAAATTCTCTTTGGCATAAATTCTTAAAACCATCTATTTTTTTCTTTGGTTGGAGGCTTTGTAAGAATATTTTATCCAATAATAGCAATTTAAAAAGAAAAGGCGTCCAATTTGCTTAAATTTGTAACTTATGCAAGTAGCATGAAGATGATCTTGATCATTTATTTATTTCTTGCTCAAAAGTTCAAATCATTTGGAATTTTGTTTATAAAATTTTTAATAATTATTCTGCTAATGCTAATTATATTTCTATAAGGAATTTTCTTTTTTAGTGGAGGTTTTATGGACCCAACTTGAAAAAAGGTCATAGCAAATTTTTTATTTATATTCTTTGCTTTTGGTTTATTTGGATAGAAATGGATAATGTTAAGTATAGAAATATCACTTTTAATGCCAATAAGATCATTTGGATACTTTCTAATTATATTTACATGGCTGTAAAATCTAAACTTATTACTGAGATGGATTTTAATGGGGATAAATATGGAAGATGTTTTTTATCTATTCATAAACATTTTAAAGATCCTTTCAATAAACTTGTGTTCTGGAAAAAACTGCCTATAAATATTTTAAAGCATAATGTGGATGGAAGTTTTGATGAGGAAAATTGTAAAGCTGGTGGAGGTGGCATTTTAAGAGATCATAATGGTTTTATGAAATCTGCATTTCATTTTAATTTTAATGCTGCTACTTCCCTTATTTTTGTAACAAAAGCAATGATTTGGATTACAACATTGTATTAATTTATGCATTTCTAACATCTGGATTGAATTAGATTATCTTATTCTTATTACCTTAATCAAAACAAAAGCAAAGGGTGATTGGAGTTTATTTTATATGTTAAAGGAAATCATGTATGTTCAAAGATTTTTTAATTGTTGCTACATTTCTCACATTTGGAGAGAATGTAATAGATCGGCGGATTGGTTGGAAAATAAAGGTAGAATTATTGAAGGTTTGAATGTTTTCAATGACTTTGGAAATTTAAAAGAGTTAAAAGCTCTTTGTTATGATGATAATCTTAATCTTCCTTACTTTAGAAAATTTTAATGTTGGATTTGGATTTTCTTTTAATACTGCTCTTTTTGTTAAAGATGCATTCCTAAATCCTAAATCCTAAACCCTTTTCTTTTTGCGTTAGTTTTTTCTATGGAGGAATTTGTTCCATCTTTGTAGTTGGTAAGCTGTGCTGCTTTTTCAATGTTGGTTGTTTGCTGGTTTTCTCAGGCTTAAACTCACTTTTTAATTTTTATTTGGCTATCATGTTGTATTGTGAGCCAATTGGTTATTTGGTTTTGGGCATTTTCTGGTGGAAATGGTAGTTTATTAAAGGGGGATTCTTAATGTTGTTTGTTTTAGAATTCTTTTATAAATCCTAAACTCTATTGTATTGGCTTTTGAGTGGAGGATTTTATTTTCTTAGATGCAATTGTGGTTTATTGAGTTATTTTTGAGATGAAAGTTCTCGATCTCTATATTCTGCATGTGTCTGTTTTTTAGGATGTGGGTGTAACAACCTTAGTTATTATCCTAGCTAAATTTGGATTAATTAAGCCAAACCAAGCTTTGATTTTGACTCCATTAGACTTAATGGGTCATTTAAACCTAACCCTAGAAGTTTGGGATCAAGCAAAGCTAAATTGGAAATTTTGGTATTTTTGGCTATTTTTAAGCACTAGAAAATACTTAAATTAAATTGATCTCTAAATCAAAATCTGATTTCATTTTAGAATTTCCCACCCTCAAATTAGCTAAGAGTAAATTTTTGGGAATTTTTGGAGTTCATTTAGTCCTAAATTGGAGTTAGAATAATTAGGATTTATTATATATTATTTAATTGATTTTATTATATTTAAATTAAATATTTTAATTAATTTTAATGGCGGGATTTGCTGTCGGGACCGCGACAGATCCGCTGTGGGGTCCCGACAGCGGCGCATAGATATAAACCAGTAGAATGTTTATCACGCATCTTGGCGTAGCGCTTTCGACGGTGTGATCCACCTAACGCCATAATTCGATCATAGCCGCTCGATCGACATCCCGATATGATGACCCTCCACGACCCATCTTAAGCAAGTCAGAACGATCGTTGGATCGCTTTGAATCAATTTGACGGATGACATCTTCCCCGATCGGCCGTTACTGATCGAAGGATCTGAACCGCTCCATCCCAACTGGCGCGCCATCGAACGACTAGGCACTTCGGTGATCCACCCCGTCCATGCTCCACCCCGAGTAGCACTTCGGTGATCCACCCATCCCCAAGGCTTGCTGAGTCGACCAATTGAATCCCCTTCGGCCTCTGAACGTGTAGGCATCGAGCTCGGCTCGTAGGGTCAGCACTGTAAGGAGAATTCGATCCTCACAGGCATGCCATGAGTGACGCCTCGGTCGAGTAGCACCCCGACGATCGGGTGCATCACGAATGGGGGTTCATAGTCCAATCGAAGCGTCTCAACTCCAGGAACGTGTAGGGATTTAGAAGAGCTGCCATCATCATCAGGGTGCCGAGAATTTCAACATTGAAGCTCCATTAGGGCGGAGCCCGTCATAAGGAATGAGATAAAGTCATGGGTCGGGTCGACCCGTGACCCGCATCTTTTGATTCTGGGCCGCGGTTAATAAATGAATTATAGGATTAAATTTTATATGATTATTATTTAATAAATTGAATTCCTATAGTTTTTATTTAAATAAAAATGCAGAATAAATTAATCCAATAACTTTAATTATACTAATTCAAATGGTATGATCCAATATACCATTTGAATTAGAAAAATGCAAGGAATCTAAATATAAGATAAAATTATAGATCCAATGGTTGGATTTAAAATAATTCCCTAATTCTTTTCTATTTTTAATTAAATCATAATAAATTTAATTAATAACTAAATTAATTGATTAAGGGCTCTGATTGCTTAATTAATCTTAAGGAACCTATGTAGACCACTAAAGGTAATTTAGGAACCCTAATTTTGTTAACCATGCCCTTATCACCCTAATTAGGGATTAGTGAAACTAAGTCATGTTTAAACCTCTTATTTTGGGTAAGTTAATTACTAATGCTATCTTAAGTATATTAGAACCTATGAGTAAGGTTGGATTGCCCTAAAATGCCCTAAATTTATTAATCACCCTAATTGGTTTAAATAAGTGATTACTGCTAATTAGCTTAATTAGATTGTCAAAACCTAAGATAAGTGTGTTTCCCACTTCATTAGCCAATATGAAACACATTAAAATAGATTAGAAGTAATTTGGATAATTAAATCCTAAAATCCCATACTTGACCTTAAGAGGGGTATTTTGGTCATTTTGACCAAAATGTGTTTTAAGTGCCCCTTAAATCTTGGAAAATTTATTAGATTATCTTTAGTTAGATTATTAGCATCTCTCTGAATTCTTAAGGTAAAAATATTCATATTAAGTTAAGAAATCTTCATTTAGCCTTAAATAAAATACTTAGATCTTAAGTGATCATAAAGGAGTCACTTTGCCTTAATAATTGAATTTAATAATTTTATATGTTAAATCTCAAGTTAATAAGTGCAATTAAGTTAGCTTATGAGCTTAAATTCTAAAGAAAACACATTTATTAAAGTCTAAGTTGAAAACCTAATTTAAGTCTAAAGTGATCAAATCTTAGACCTTAGATCTTATACTTTAGATCTTCTACTTAAATTAAACTATCTCCAATTGAAATTCCTTAAATGATTTATTGTCTGAATCTTTTGAAGCCTTCCATGTGGGTATAGGATGATTCAATCTATAGGATAATAAAATTATCATAAAGATCGAATATAGATATTAGATTCTCAAGTTCTTAATTGATTATTTTATCTTATAATCAATAGAGTAACATTTCATTAAGTTCTTAGTTCTTGGATTCTTCAGCTTATAGGACTTGATCTTTAATGTGGGTATTAAGTATGAACCCTAGATCCTTATTAGGACATCACCTTGGATTTAGGATTTGAACACCAAGGTGGAGTTTAAGTCCAAAATCCTTAAATCTTGATTTACTTAATCAAGATTTGGGTAAGAGAGAAAATATTAATAATTAAGTCATTGATTTATTTATTTAAAAATTATAGTCATCACATGATTATGAATTAGAACTTGATAAGTTCTAATATTAACTTTAAGATCGTAAATTTGAGATTTTACTCGATAGCTGGATATTGGAGATCCTAAATTTGTATCTTCTCAGAATAGTTAGATTGGACAAGTTAGATAATAACAGATATCACATAAGTCTAGATTGAGTCTCTTGCTTACTTTGACTTGATAGCTTAGCATACCTTGGATATTGAGCCTTATTTCTTGAGCATAATAAGAGAACTTAGGATATGGATGATACACCCTAAGTTAGTATTTGTAAAGATCATTCATCTAGTTCTTGCAGTGCTTTCAGTTAGTAGAATAAGTCCTAGCTTAATTTGCCTCTTCAGTTCTAGCATTGTATAGAATAGACCCGGCATAGCGGATTTGGATGTCTAGGATGGGTATTGTTGAACTCTCATTTTGGAGTCCCTGTATAGCCTATTGTCTGGTATGGCAGTACTATGTCTTAGGCTTATTGCTACTCAAGTTCAAGTTTCAGTCTTATTTTTGCTTTGCCACATGCTTCAGTGGCCTTTCTTATAATACTTGCTTGCTTTGTCATATGTCTCAGTGGCTTTATATTACATTTGATTATTTTGTTTTTTGCCACATGTCTCAGTGGTCTTTTCTTTTCATATTTATCTGCATGTTGTATGTATACTCTTATGAATTTACTATATATATAGACATATTTAGGATGCTAGAACTGTATGTTATTTTCAGTACTTGCATTCTTTTATACTCAGCATATTTCAATATGAACATAAGCATGTTAGGATCAAATTTATTATAGTAGTTGCAGTTACTTTTGCTGTTAGCTTCACCTTGTTTACTTTCATGTTTGGTATGTTATTTCATATACTTATTGATGGCTATAAATGGATCGTTTATAATTACCCCGTTTCTTGTATAGTTTGTTGCACCCCATAACTGCTTGCATGTTAGATTAATCAAATGTGGTATCTTTAATTAATCAGTTCATTTAAAATAGCCTAAAATGTACTTAGACAATTGTCTAACTGTAACATTTTTATTTGTTGACTGGGGCCCTGACATTTATGATACCGATAAATGTCAGATTCAGACTTGTTCGTGGGCAGTGCTGCAGGAGAGGAGCCAGTTCAGGAGGAGGATCGTTCTGCAGCTTAGATAGACTCTTTGCATTTTCTTTCAGTGAGATTGAGAGAATTTTATATATTCATTTAATACAGTTTGTAATAATTAAATTCTAGATATATTTTACCTTTCTGCACTTGTGATGAGCTATAGTTTTGTTCCTTTCTCTTCTACTATGTTGTGCTTGTGGATGTTACTTTACACTTTTATGCTTCTACCACTTTTATATACATATGTATTGATGAATGTTTATAGTATTCAAGTGACAAGTCCTGAGCTTAAGGCAAGTTGGGTTTTACCTGACTTTACTTAAGTTGGGGATTTGCCATAGATGGAGCACCGCACTCCCTACTGTCAGTACGGGGGCCCCACTGTTGGTATCAGATAACACCATAAGGTGTCAGAATGGGATCTATGATTCCTTTCTACCTAATGGACCATTCTTTTGAGTTGCAAACATCAATATATGCAACATCCATAACATAGTAGTATCAGTAACTCTATAAAACAAAATTGTGGAAAGAGAAATACTCATATCCTAACAATCCAGTCATCTTGAGTCCAGTAATAACTTAATTTTTCTTCTTTATAGCCAAATAGATCCCGAAGAGTCTGATTTTGACTACTATCTGTGAACCTACAAGCTAGTTTGGAGTCACAGTTTCAAATGGAGACAGGAGAGTAATTGATAGGTAAAAGGAGTTTCAGCAAAATGAATCTTAGTTCTGGACAAACTGTTACATCAAACAACATATCAAGGACTATACTTTTCGATCTATGCCGAAGAATGGTTAAGTAGAGTAGAGTCAGTCTTGAGACACATAGAGTGTCCCGAGTCTCTCTACGTGGACATCGTGACATGCCAGATGGTAGACTATGCCGGAATCTGGTGGTCCAAAACTATGACAAGGCTAGAAAGGAGGCGTAAGAGGAAGCATCCGGAAGTGATATTTAAGGTCTTTTGTGTGGCCTTTAGGGCTGAGTACATTGAGGGAGTTTGAGTGATATTTAAGATAAATGTTATCCTTTGATCTAAATACTTCTAGTAGTACTATGATTTTCTGATATCTTATGTAATCATCTATTTCAAAGTAATGAGAATTTTGCAACTTAGTTATTGTCTTCTTTTAAACAATTTTTGAAATCTGGATGTGTATTGTTTAAATAGAATGAATCATGAATCACCACCTACCGTTACTCCTATCAAAAACACTATCGCCTCTAGTAGTTCCACTGACGAGGTAGCTTATATGCGAGCCATGGTGGCAACTCTGTTGGAAAATCAAGCTCAGCAGGCAATCATTATGCAGAAATTTATGAATGATCGTACAACTCCAGTCATTGTTGCTGTTTCGGCAGTTCCTGTCCCACAACATGCTTCTTCTTTCCATCATTTAATGGATAATCTCCTTCATAATTTCTTGAGGTTAAGACCTCTAACCTTTAGTGGAAATCTGTCACCAACGGATACGGCCGACTGGCTGAAGGCCGTGGAAAGGGATCTCATTAGTCTGAAGATCCCGAACTCAGAAGCTGTCCATCTCGCTACTCGTCTGTTTCATGCGAAAGCAGAATATTGGTGGGTAGAGATCCGAAATACCAAGTTTGCTGACTACAAATTAGAGGACATCCCATGGGATGAGTTCATCGAAGCCTTCAAAACTGAATTTATTCCTCCATCTGCACAAAACATTATTACAGGTACAATTATAAGATTGACTCAAGGGAGTAGTTCGGTGGCTGAATACGAAATGGAATTTTGCAGGTTGATTCATTTTGCACCAGAGATTACTCATTCTGAGTCTACTAAGTGCCACCGCTTTCTCTGTGGACTCCGAGATTCACTGAAGAATCAGATCGTGCTGCTCTGCCTGACTAGCTTCTTTAAGCTAACGAAAACGGCTAAAGTGATTGAGCATCACCAATCTGAAGAGGATCTCAAATGAAAAGCGCAAACGACTCTGAACCCGCAGGGAAACTTCAAGAGACACGAATCTAATCCTGCGAAGGTCTATCAGCTAGAAGCTGCATCGAATGCATAATGAATTCAAGGCAGCACTAAGCCTCATCCATATGGCAAGTGTTATCACTTCTAGAAGTGCTACAATTGTGTGCACACAGGCCACAGATTCTATTGCTGCACCCACACGGAGACAGTGGATGGAGTTCCGATGAAGCCATACCAATGAAATCAGGTGTTTAGAGCGACTATGCTCAGCGGAAGAGAACCAAATCTGGCCATAATGCCAGCACCTGCATCCGAAGTTGCTCTAGCACTGACATCAATTCCTAACTACCAGAGCCAACCCATCAGGCAGAGCAATAATTGTCCCGCTGGTCCTGCGAGAGTTTATGCCTTAACACCTATCGAAGCCGCAGAGGATAATAATGTGGTTTCAGGTACACATCTCTAAACTCCTCTTTTCATAATTGCATTTATGTACTTTAAATTCTTGCAAGTCGTTAATGTATTCATATAAATTAGGCACTCTTTATTTCAATGACCAACCTTGTAATGTATTATTCGATACCGGTGCTAGTCATTCATTTATCTCTGAATGATTTGCCAATATCCTTAAACTACACACATATAACTTAGCATTTTGAGTGTTGGACTTCCATCTGGGGCCCAACTCAGTGCTCATAAGTTTTATAATATCATGGTTCCAATAAATGATCGAGAATTCCATTCCAAGTTAATCATCCTGCCAATAGCAAACTTTGATATCATCCTTGGGATGAATTGGCTCAGTGACAATAATGCCGTGATAAATTGCCTTAAGAAGAAGGTCACTCTCCATTCCAAGGGCAAGTCTGAAATGTTCATAGGAAAGTCCAGTACATAATTATCACTAATAAATGTAATTAAAGCTGAACAGTTGATCAGTAAGGGTTGTGATGCTTACTTAGTCACGATGATGGGTGAAACAAAAGAAAATATCTCTCTCTCTGATTGCAAAGTAGTTAAGAAATTCACCGACGTATTCCCGGAAGATCTGCCTGGCGTACCTCCTTCCAGAGAAGTGGAGTTTGCTATTGAATTAATCCCTGGTACCCAACATATATCTAAAGCTCCATATAGAATGGCACCTAAGGAACTTCAAGAGCTCAATGAGCAATTGCAAGAACTCTTGGATAAAGGCTTTATTAGGCCAAGTATGTCTCCTTGGGGAGCACCCATTTTATTTGTGAAAAAGAAGGATGGATCTATGCGTATGTGTATAGATTATCGCAAATTAAATAAAGTTACCATAAAAAATAAATGCCCATTGCCTAGAATTGATAATTTATTTGACCAGCTATCTAGAGCTATCATATTCTCCAAGATTGACTTAAGGTCTGGATATAATCAATTGTGAGTAAAAGAAGATGATGTAGGAAAGATTGCTTTCCGTACTCGTTATGGTCATTTTGAATTCTTAGTGATGTCTTTTGGACTCACCAATGCACCATCAATCTTCATGGATTTGATGCAATAAGTTCTAAATCCATACTTAGACAGGTTTGTGATCGTCTTTATCGACGATATCCCCATTTATTCTAAAACCTTGGAAGACCATGAAGAACACTTGAGATTGGTGCTAGAAACTCTGCGTAAACATCAATTGTATGCCAAGTTCTCTAAGTGTGAGTTTTGGCTTAAGTCTATTGCATTCTTGGGGCATGTATTCGATGCCCATGGTATTCATGTAAATCAAAGTAAAGTGAGCGCTATTCAGGACTGGGTTCAACCTAAGTCTGTTACAAATATTAGAAGTTTCTTAAGATTAGCTGGATATTACAGGAAATTTGTTAAAGGATTTTCTTAGATTGCTTCGCCTTTGACTAAGTTAACCTAGAAAGCCATTCTGTTCATATGGAGTACGGAATGTGAGGATGCATTTCAAACACTGAAGGATACACTCTCCACACTCCAGTTCTCATTATTCCCAGGGAAGGGTTATACTATTAGGTATACACCGATGCCTCTAGAATTGGTCTAGGCTGTGTATTAATACAAGAGGGTAAGGTAATCGCTTACACATCCCGTCAGTTAAAACCCCATGAGAAAAATTATCCAGTTCATGATCTTGAACTTGCCGCTGTGATCTTTGCTTTAAAGATTTGGCGTAACTATCTATATGGAGTGCAGTGTTCGATTTTCACTGACCATTAAATATTAAAGTACATCTTCACTCAAATAGAATTGAATTGTCACCAAAGAAGATGGTTAGAACTCATCAGCGATTATGATCTTAGTATTCAATATCACCCAGGAAAAGCAAATGTGGTGGCCGATGCCCTTAGTCGTCGTACTACTTTATCCTTTATGTTCGCATCCAGTCCTTTAGAACATGCATTTTGTAAGCTTGAAATTTCCCCAATTAGTGGTGATATGCTAAATTCGCTTTTAGTAAATATTAATGCAGAACCCACTTTCCACAGAGATGTCTCTATCTCATAGACCAAAGATGATGACTATCTGAAGTTTAAGGCAGATATTAAAGGTGGCCTTCGTCACGATATGCAGTTGCAGAATGGTGTAATTTATCAAGGTAATCGATTGTGGATTCTTAAGTCCATGCATCGTGAAGTGTTAATTGAAGGCCATAATTCTGGGTATCATATTCACCCAGGCAGCTCAAAGATGTACCAGGATCTAAGGCAATCATTTTGGTGGCTCGGTATGAAGAAAGATGTAGCCGACTTTGTGGCTAAATGTCATGCATGTAATCTAGTAAAGGCCGAGCACCAAAGACCTGGTGGTCTTCTGCATCCGTTAGAAATTCCTGAATGGAAGTGGTTCGACATATCTATGGACTTCGTCATGGGATTGCCTTGCGCTAAATCAGGTGCCGATGCAATCTGGGTGATAGTAGACCATTTGACTAAATCAGCATATTTTATTTCTATCCGTCAAACTGATTCTATAGAGAAGTTGGCAAAACTCTATATCAAGGAAATTGTGAGATTGCATGGGATTCCAAAATCAATCGTATCTAATAGAGATAACAGATTTACTTCCAAGTTTTGGCAAGCTGTGCATCAAGATCTGGGTACTACTCTAGCCATGAGTATAGCTTTTCATCCTCAAATGGATGGTCAGACTGAGAGAGTAAATCATGTTTTAGAAGATTTGCTTAGACTTTGTATTCTTGATTTTGCTAGTTCCTGGGAAGATCACATTCTGTTAGTGGAGTTTGCCTACAATAATAGTTTTTAAGCCAATATTAAAATGGCTCCTTATGAAGCATTGTATGGTAGGAGATGCAGTACTCTGCTAGCTTGGTCGGAAATAGGAAGCGTTCA
Source organism: Gastrodia elata (assembly GCA_016760335.1). NCBI lineage: Eukaryota > Viridiplantae > Streptophyta > Magnoliopsida > Asparagales > Orchidaceae > Gastrodia > Gastrodia elata. The sequence continues at coordinate 138,929 of CM028669.1, forward strand.
AATTTTTGGATCAGAGTTAGTTGAAGAGACCAACAGTAAGATTCAATTAATTCAACAGAGAATTTGTTCAGTTCTAGATCATCAGAGCAAATATCATGATTCTCATAATCATCTCCTAGAATTCAATGTGGGAGATTCTGCTTATTTAAAGGTCAGCCCAATGAAAGGTGTCTTCAGATTTGGTGTAGCTGGGAAACTCAGTCCCCGCTATGTCAGACCTTTTAAGGTTTTGGCCAAAGTAGGATCATCTGCCTACCTGTTAGATCTTCCTGATGGCTTTGCAGCTGTCCATAACATATTTCATGTATCGTCATTAAGAAGATGTCTCAGAGATCCTACTCATCTCATTCTACTTCCAGCAGTAGAGATACAACCCGATCTTTCTTATGTCAAAGAACCTATCAAAATCTTAGCTTGTTATCAGAAGCAGCTAAGGAATCGTTCAATTCTTATGGTCAAAATTCAGTGGAAGAATCAAACCTTAGAAGAATCTACTTGGGAGAAAGAGGTAGATATGCACAATAAATATCCAGAGCGCTTTGCAAGCCCAAGTATGGTCCTTCTCTTTTCTATCTACTGCATTTAAAACGTGTTCAGTTCCGGTAAGACTTTCTTCACTTAGGTGATGTTGGGGACGACATCATTCTTAAGTGGGAGAGTCTATAATAACCCTAGTTGTTATTTTAGCTAAATCTGGATTAATTAAGCCAAACCATGCTTTGATTTTGACTCCATTGGACTCAATGGGTCATTTAAACCTAACCCTAGAAGTTTGGGATCAAGTGGAGCTAAACTGGAAATTTTGATATTTTTGGCTATTTTTAAGCCCTGGAAAATACCTAAATTAAATTAATCTCCAAATCAAAATTTGATTTCATTTTTGAATTCCCCACCCCGAAATTAGCTAAGGGTGAATTTTTGGGAATTTTTGGAGCTCATTTAGTCCTAAATTAGAGTTAGAATAATTAGGATTTATTTTATATTGTTTAATAATTTTATTATATTTTAAATTAAATATTTTAATTAATTTAAATGGCGGGATTTGCTGTCGGGACCGCGATAGATCCGCTGCGGGGTCCCGACAGTGGCACATAAATATAAACTAGTAGGATGTTTAGCACGCATCTTGACGTAGCGCTTTCGACAGCGTGATCCACCTCGCGCCATGATCTAATCATAGCCGCATGATCGACATCCCGATATGACGGCCCTCCATGTCCCATCTTAAGTAAGTCAAAATGATCGTTGGATCACTTTGAATCAATCCGACGGATGATTTGCTTCCCCGATCGGCCGTTACTGATCGAAGGATCTGAACCGCTCCATCCCAACTGATGCGCCATCGAACGACTAGGCGCTCACCCAGTCACTGTTCAGCTTTGTCCCTGAGTTTCCAAGAAAGGCCCCGACAGCCCGCTCATTCCTGCTATCGTGGCAGTACGGGAGAAGATCCTGTCCCCCACTCCCTTCCCGAATTGATCACAACGGCTAGGGGAAAGAAGTTCCAGGTCTACCCTTCACGGGTCATGGACCGATGATAAATCCCTTGGGTCAGCCATTAGGGGTCAGTCCGAAGGTCCCTCACTGTCGTTCGGGCTATAAATACTCCTGGGATTCCTTAGAGAATCCCTTTGCTCTCGTTGGATAGACTGCTCGATCCTCTTCCTCCCTGTCGGCGTTCACTCATAGTTCGAGCTCCCCAACATCTGAACCTATGGCGTACTGCTGAAAGTGGATGTGTGTCATATGTTCAGACCCTTGGCTAACTTTTTCCACTGTCTGGAATACCCAAGGCCCTCCATTTCATCACAGATGCAGCCAGCTACCAAACTCCAGGTATAGCCTTCGACCTCGCCTCTTCCGTCGAGCTGGTTTCAGCTTGGCTCGCTTCCAATTCAGCCTTAGATGATGCGTTAGGTCCATATCCTAGTTCTTTAGTAGGCATCTAAGCTCTCGGGTGAGGCCTGGCAGTGGACCAGACAACGGATTCACCGTCTGAGTGTGCACTGCCAGTCGGCCTCTGGCTCGCCAAATGTTGCGATCCTTCGATGTAATTAGCCATCCAATAGGTATTATAAGCTCTCGACAGTGATTGTCGAATAATATCGAGGGTTGGGTGCGATCAGATCGATCGATTGGGTTGAGAATCGATCGACCTGATTTTGACTCCCGTCCGCGCTCCACCTCGAGTAACACTTCGGTGATCCACCCATCCCCAAGGCTTGTTGAGTGGACCAATTAAATCCCCACATCGAGCTCGGCTCATAGGGTCAGCATTGTAAGGAGAATTCGTTCCTCACAGGAACGCCATGAGTGATGCCTTGATCGAGTAGCACCCCAATGATCGGGTGCATCATGGATGGGGGTTCATAGTCTAATCGAAGTGTCTCAACTCCAGGAACTTGTAGGGATTGAGAGGAGCCGCCGTCATCATCAGGTTGCTGAGAATTTTAGCGTTGAAGCTCCGTTAGGGCGGAGCCCGTCGTAAGGAAGGAGACGAAGTCATAGGTCGGGCCGACCCTTGACCCACGTCTTATGATTTTGGGCTGCGGTTAATAAATGAATTATAAGATTAAATTTTCTATGGTTATTATTTAATAAATCGAATTCCTATAGTTCTTATTTAAATAAAAATATAGAATAAATTAATCTAATAACTTTAATTATACTAATCCAAATGGTATGATCCAATATACTATTTGAATCAAAAAAATGCAAGGAATCTAAATATAAGATAAAATCACAGATCTAATAGTTGGATTTAAAATAATTCCCTAATCCTTTTTTGTTTTTAATTAAATCATAAGAAATTCAATTAATAACAAAATTAATTGATTAAGGGCTTTGATTGCTCAATTAATCTTAAGGAACCTATGTAGACCACTAAAGGTAATTTAGAAACCCTAATTTTGTTAATCATGCACTAATCACCCTAATTTGGGATTAGTGAAACTAAGTCATGTTTAAACCTCTGATTTTGGGTAAGTTAATTCCTAATGTTATCTTAAGTATATTATAACCCATGGGTAAGGTTGGATTGCCCTAGAACACCCTAAATTCATTAATCACCTTAATTGGTTTAAATAAGTGATTAATGCTAATTAGCTTAATTAGATTGTCAAAACCTAAGATAAGTGTGTTTTCCACTTCATTAACCAATATGAAACACATTAAAATAGATTAGAAGTAATTTGGATAATTAAATCCTAAAATCCCATACTTGACCTTAAGAGGGGTATTTTGGTCATTTTGACCAAAATGTGTTTAAGTGCCCCTTAAACCTTGGAAAATTTAGTAGATTATCCTTAGTTAGATTATTAGCATCTCTCTAAATTCTTAAGGTAAAAATATTCATATTAAGTTAAGAAATCTTCATTTAGCTTTAAATAAAATACTTAGATCTTAAGTGATCATATAGGAGTCACTTTGCCTTAATAATTGAATTTAATAATTTTAAATGTTAAATCTCAAGTTAATAAGTGCAATTAAGTTAGCTTATGAGCTTAAATTCTAAAGAAAATACATTTATTAAAGTCTAAGTTAAAAACTTAATTTAAGTCTAAAGTGATCAAATCTTAGACCTTAGATCTTAGACTTTTGATCTATCTTCTACTTGAATTAAACTATCTCCAATTGAAATTCCTTAACTGATTTATTGTCTGAATCTTTTGAAGCCTTCCATGTGGGTATAGGATGATTCAATCTATAGGATAATAAAATTATCCTAAAGATCGAATATAGATCTTAGATTCTCAAGTTCTTAATTGATTATTTTATCTTATAATCAGTAGAGTAACCTTTCACTAAGTTCTTAGTTCTTGGATCCTTCAGCTAATGGGACTCATAATCTTTAATGTGGGTATTAAGTATGAACCCTAGATCCTTATTAGGACATCACCTTGGATTTAGGACTTGAACACCAAGGTAGAGTTTAAGTCCAAAATCCTTAAATCTTGATTTACTTAATCAAGATTTGGGTAAGAGAGAAAATATTAATAATTATGTTATTGATTTATTTATTTAAAATATATAGTCATCACATGATTATGAATTAGAACTTGTTAAGTTCTAATATTAACTTTAAGATCGTAAATTTAAGATTTTACTCGATAGTTAGATATTGGAGATCCTAAACTTGTATCTTCTCAAAATAGTTAGATTGGACAAATTAGATAATAATAGATATCACATAAGTCTAGATTGAGTCTCTTGCTTACTTTGACTTGATAGCTTGGCATACCTTGGATATTAAGCCTTATTTCTTGAGCATAATAGGAGAATTTAGGATATAGATAATACACCCTAAGTTAATATTTGTAAAGCATATCATTCATCTAGTTCTTGCAGTGCTTTTAGTTAGTCGAATATATCCTAGCTTAGTCTGCCTCTTTATTTTTAGTATTGTATAGAATAGACCCAGGCCTAGCGGATTTGGATGTATAGGATGGGTATTGTTGAACTCTCATTTTGGAGGCCCTGTATGGCCTATTGTCTGGTGTGGCAGTACTATGTCTTAGGCTTATAGCTACTCTTGTTCAGATTTTAGTCTTGCTTTTGATTTGCCACATGCTTCAGTGGCCTTTCTTGCAGTACTTGTTTGCTTTGCCACATGTCTCAGTGGCCTTATATTACATTTGATTATTTTGCTTATTGTCACATCTCAGTGGTCTTTCCTTTTCATATATATCTGCATATTATATGTATACTCTTATGAATTTACTATATTTATAGGCAAATTTAGGATGCTAGAATTGTATATTTTCAGTACTTGCATTCTTTTATACTCAGCATATTTCAATGTAAACATAAGCATGTTAGGATCAGATTTACTACAGTAGTTGTAGTTACTTTTGCTTTTAGCTTCACCTTGTTTACTTTCATGTTTAGTATGTTATTTCACATACTTGTTGATGGCTATAAATGAATAGTTTATAATTACCCTATTTCTTGTATAGCTTGTTGCACCCCATAACTGCTTGCATATTAGATTAATCAAATGTGGTATCTTTAATTAATCAGTTCATTTAAAATAGCCTAAAATGTACTTAGACAATTGTCTAACTGTAACATTTTTATTTTGTTGACTGGGGCCCTGGCATTTGTGATACCGACAAATGTGAGATTCAGACTTGTTCGTGGGCAGTGCTGCAGGAGAGGAGCCAGTTCAGGAGGAGGATCGTTCTGCAGCTTAGATATACTCTTTGCATTTTCTTTCAGTGAGATTGAGAGACTTTTATATATTTATTTAATACAGTTTGTAATAATTAAATTCTAAATGTACTTTACCTTTCTGCACTTGTGATGAGCTATAGTTTTGTTCCTTTCTCTTCTACTATGTTGTGCTTGTGGATGTTACTTTACACTTTTATGCTTCTACCACTTTTATATACATATGTATTGATGAATGTTTATAGTATTCAAGTGACAAGTCCTGAGCTTAAGGCAAGTTGGGTTTTACCTGACTTTACTTAAGTTGGGGATTTGCCACAGATGGAGCACCGTACTCCCTACTGTCAGTATGAGGGCCCCACAATGGGTATTTTGTTTAGCTTTTGGTTGGCTCTTGCTTATTGTTGCATGCACCTAGTTTTTTCAAATCTCATCCAGATTCAAAAAACTTCATTTTACCTGGAGGCTTTACATTTTATCTGGAAGCTTTACAATTTCCTGGAGGCTTTGCAATTTACCTGGAAACTTTTCCATTTACTTGGAGGCTTTGCGATTTACCTAGAAGCTTTCAGTACTAGTTCGTCCTGTGATTTTTTGATTTTATTGGGAATTATATTGGTCATTCTTTTGACTACCATTGATTCTTTTAGTGGTGGAATTTATGTTGTCTCAAACTCTTCCTCTTTTCTTTTTTATCCTTTACTGACATCTACTTGCAAGGTTTTCTCAGATTATTGTTGTTTCAATTATGAGATTTGGACTTCATTGGATATTAACTTCAAGGTTTATCCAATCCAGAAACTTTAAGAGACACTTGAGATGCAGCAAGATGGATGTAAAATTAAGGAAAAGGGCTAATTGTAAGATTACAAAAGCTAGAAGGTTGCTTAATATTGCTTTATTATATAGTTATCGTATGCAAGTTTTTGTTCGGGAATATAAGCTTAAGGTGAGAAGGTCGAATGGTTCGTGGTTGAATCTGCCTCACTTTAGTTTTAATTGATTTGATTCTTCATCCTCTTATGCGTGTTGGCAGTTTTACTTTATGCTTTTATTTTATTTTTGGTTCCTTTTAGGATTATACCATAGGAACTTTTGACTATATATTTTCTTTTGCTAAAGGAACCTTTTAGGAATATACCCTGGGATCCTTTTCTTGGGATGATCTTAGGTATTTCTATGAACCGATCATTCATTTAGGTATCTTTTTTCTTAATCAATAAAATATTTAAATTACCCTAAGAAAAAAAAATCCTAAACTCTGAACCTTAAACCTTGAAGCCTAAACCCTAAACACTTAAATCCTAAATGCTAAACCCTAAACTCTGAGCCCTAAATCCTAAATTGTAAACTGTAAACCATAAATCGTAAACCATAAACCCTAAACCCTAAAACCATAAACCCTAAACCATAAACCATAAACTCTAAACCATTAACCCTAAATCATAAACCCTAAACCCTAAACCATAAACCATAAACCATAAAACCCAAAAATTCTAAACCCAAAAACCATAAACCCTAAACCCTAAACCTTCAGTCCAATATAATGACTGTTGGGCCTCTCTTAATTAGGCCCATCAAATTTTCCTTTGGTGGCTTTTCCTTTTTAAGAATTTTTAAATTTGGTTTCCAAAATTGGATTTTCCAGAATTAGAATTTCCAATTTAGGAATTTTTGAAAGTTGGAATTTCCATATAAATTAATTTTCCAAAATTAGAATTTTCTTTATTTGAACTTATGATTATAAGAATTTCCAAAATTGGATTTTCAAAACTTGGATTTTTTTTTAATATTTTTATGAGGATTGGTCTTATTTATGGTGATTATTTCCTTTTCTATTTTTAGTTTCCTTTCTCAATATTTGGGATTTGACCCATTTGCCATGATCTATAAAGGCTTAAGGGCTGGACCATTGTGAGGCGACTTGGGAAGAGTCTAGTTGTAACAATCCTAGTGTTGTTACTCATTAATTAGTTGCTGAATTAAATTAATTTCTTTTCTAATGCTCTTATAATAGTGTTAAGAGTCTGCACCTTGAGTTTCGTATAATTTGGAGACAATTTGAGACTTTCCAACATTTCATGATTTTTCTAATAATTCTGAAGATGCCTATTTTATTTAGACCTCGGAATAAAAAATAGAGTTCTCCATTGAACTCATCACCCCCAAATTAGCTAAGAGTGGTATTTTGGAAGTGTTTAGAAGTCATTAAACTTTTCTTGATTATTTTAATATTATTTAAATACTCAAAAAATTATGATAATTAAATTGACCTCCGATCAAAAATCCAATTTCATTTTTGAGTTTCTCACCTCTCAATTAGGTAAGGGTGAAAATATGGGATTTCTTGGAGTTCATTTAAGTATTTAAAATTGAGTAAATAAATTACTTAAAATTAATAATTACATATTGCATTTGAATTATTTAATATATGTATTATATCTTATTTTCCAATGGCCAAAATTTGAAAAAGGCGGAGATCCGCCGAACAGCCTAGAATACGGGACAACCTTATAAGACAATCTGAACTGTTCCTCCTTTTTCTAAGGCGGATCAAACGGTCTCGAATCAACCCGATCAAATGAGTTGATTTGGCCGTTCGATTGCCTAATCGAACGAACGACAATGATTATTCCACTGTACACCTTCATCATTCAGGCGATCATGCCTTTGCCGCGACTTGGAAAAGGCATATGACTCCACAGCTGGCCCTCCTGACATCAATTAAGTTCGTATTCTCCCCTATCCTCCTTTACACACTTACCTAAAAGCAATTTGCAGAAGTGGGAGGTTGCGAGAAGATTAGAATATGGAGAAAGACACCAAGCTGACAGAGCCTCCAACTTCCCGAGCCCTAAGGTACTTATCTCCTTCCTCGATCTTCAAATCGAATGCTCTAAGTACTAAAATGACTTAAGTAAATTGTCGTGGCTTGATTGAACTCATAAGAGCCCAATCGAGCTCGAGTTTGTGAATCGTCAGTAGAGGATGTCTGGACCCAGATGTAGGGATATAGGGCATTACCTTATTTTCTATTTCTTACCTATTAGCCTCGATTTTGATCCTGTAACATAGGCTTCAGCGAGGACTCATCGCCGGTGTGCGGGCTGAGCCATGAAACCTTCGGAATCGATGAATATGCCTAACCCTAATTTCATTTTTTTTCGTAATTGAGATGGGGATGAAATGGTTCGTGTACTTCATGTCGTGGCTCAATTGGATTAGTTGAGCCGGGCTGGTCCAGTATATTTGGATCGCGGCCACACCGTCAGCTTTGCGGTCCCCATGTTGATACATGGCCCTCTAGCAGGCTGCCACGTGTCCGACAATGCCAAATTCCACGCTGTTGTCGGGCTCTATTTTTCTGTGTCACCATCCTGTCCTTAATCTCTGTGCCATTTTGAATTATGTGCAGACACATTTATTTTCTAAAATAGAATGTATTAATGATTAGTAATTAATTCTTAATGATTAATTTATGTAACCATTTGCATGTATCTCCCAAATTATTTAGCCAAATTATGCAAATTTATATACTGTTTTGATCAGTAAAATGCATAAAATAATAATACAATATTTACTTTCTGCTATATTGATTATTTTTATTAATCACTATTTAGGTTAATTGACTAATTTCAATTAAATCCCAAACTTTGTATGTGACATAATTTAGTTAATTAATGTCCAAATTTCACATTCCAATAGTCCATTTCAATCACAAAAATGTGTAGGATAATAATATAAAATTAGATTTAGGTTTTGAACTCAAATTTTTTTATGAATTTTAACCCTAATTAGGAGTCCTCCAAATCCTAATTTCCCAAAGTTGTCCAAATTTGACATACTAAGTGCCATTCTTCCCCTTATGTTATAAAGACTTCATATATGCTTTTAAATTTCCATTTGGAGAACATTTGAATGATTTAGGTATTTGGATCCTTTATTAGTGTAAAGTTGCATTTTCTTAATTTTCTAGAATGCATGTTTTAGGTGTTTTAGACTCTAGAATAACAAATATGTCTCACTTTATTACTTCACATATTATTTCAATTATATGTTTGAGACTTAAATGTTCATAAGTTTGATAATTGGAATGCTTAACAATTAATTGATTTATATTTTATCCTTAATAGATTTGCTATAGGATTGAATTAAAATCATGATTTGCTTGTGATGTTTAGAGCTAAATTAATTCTAATTAATGTTGGTAATATTTACACTTATGTAATTGTAATATTATGAATCTATTAGGACTATTTGTATAGCACCTTCTAGACTCAATTTATATTCTTAGAATATATCTTATGGAATTTAGGAACCTAGCTTCTATGATTTGTCATCAAAATCTTAGCTAAAATTATTCCTTATTGTAGAATACTAATTGTATGTCTTAGTTTAATAAGAAAACTTATTAGAACTAATGTACTATAATTAGAATGAAACTTAGTGATAATTCCATAACTTCTAGATCCTTCCATTAAGTCCTCCAGTAAGTTGAGTATTAGTATGCTAATAGTGTACTGACAGACTGTAAATAGACATATGCGCTTACACGCAATTGTACATGGTCCAAAGTAATAATTTGGAATGGTAAGTTCTTGATTTATATCGTCCACAAGGAACGGTGGTTCTGATATTAAGTTTTATCTGCATTCAATAATATTTAGACAATTTATATTTTGGTTTTGGTGTGGTCTCTAATTTAACAAACAAATATTTAATTGAAGATACTATTTAATTTAAGAAGAGAGAGTTGGGGTTTCATTATGTGACTCGTAAGGTCTCGGTGTTGTAATCATGTCATTGCAATTTACAAAGTGATTATACTATGCCTTATCAATCAAGTGAGCATTGCCTTCCTTAGATTTGTCCTCTAATTCCAACAAGTTCAAATCTAGTGCACAAGGAGAACACTCTAGGGGTTCTACCTCAGCACATAAATTCTTATGAGATCAATTTAAGTTAATTTCGATTTCCTACGTCTAGGTTATCAAAATATTCTCTTAGTTCTATGATCTCACAAGCCTTGATTCCCACCAATCAGTGTCATGCGATACACATGCAGTTTAGCTAAGGGAGAAGATTTATTGGACCCAATGGACTATGTCATCCATGGATGATTGATGATCTCTCCCTCCTTCTACTTTGCTGAGCCACAAAGTATGACTGGAGGGGGTCTTAGCTCATAAGCTTCAACTTCTTGGATGAGCTTAAGGAATGGTGCTAATGGGTGTGAAAACTTGTCATGTAGCTCTCAGCTCTATTACACTCACTCTATACTCTAATCCAAATAGTGAGCATTGGAGCACAAGTCTTTTAATGTCTTATACAAAGATTTTCATTCTAGATTTTTTTTTAATTAAGATTTACACGTGATAATCATTCTAGGCATTCAACAAAATGAAACAAAATGTTCAGTTCAAGTTTTATCAATTGCAAATTAACCATACAATGGCTTACACATTACTCATCACATAATTACATCCTAACCCTCTCCAAGGAGGGTTTAGCCTTCCATCATAGTTTTAATATAGCCAGAGATGTAAAAGAAAATGAACCTTGACATCAATTCATAATAAAGAAAACAAGATAGGATTTATAATTGATACTAGGAACAACCCTAAACTTTGGGAGTTTTCTTGGCTCCTTCTCCTTCCTTCTCTTCTTTTTTTCTAAGTTCCTTAGCTTCTCTTCTCTCTTAAACTAGTAAGGTGGTTCTGAACTTCGTTCCTTGAAGAGTTCTCATTCTCTTTGTCACAATAGCTTATAATTTGGATCAATGAATGTCAAAATTGGGAACCCTTGAATAGCCTCAAAATATCCCTTAAATAGGGAAGCTCTCAACCTTTTGCCTTAATCCTTTAAGTGACATTTCATCTTCCCTTCCTTCAATGTAAGCCATTATGTTTTATTCTAATAATCATTTGGAATTTTGTAGACTTAAATATTAATTCTATTTTCAAAAAGGGAGAGGAAGCCTAAAGGTTAGAAATTTTTGCCCTTCCCTATGCTGTTATTAATACAATTTTTGGAGGTTTTTGCATCGTCCACTGTGGTGTGTTACAGTGCACTATGGCGCACTACAGTGCACTATGGCGCACTGCAGTGATCACATCAGGTTCAGTTCAAAACTGATTCTAGGTAGTTGTTCTACTGAAGAATCACCGTAGCTCACTGTGGCAGTTCCGATCCAAACACCGTTCCACTGCAGCACATTATGGCAGCCTTGATCCAAACACTATTCACACATTAAATCTTCTTGATTTATGCTGTTTACTCGAAATGTTGCTGCGCTCCACTGTAGCGTGCAGCGGCGGTTAAACTTTCATGAATGCGGAAAGCTACTGTTCAATTAATTCCCATATAGTTTTTCATTAATATTTTTTTGAATGTCACCATGGCCCGCCATGGCGCGCTCTAGCTAATTCCTTCCAGGCCTGCAGTTTTTGTTCATTATCCTAGGCGTGCTGTGGCGGTTAATCTTTCGTGAATGCAGAGAGTCAGTGTTTAATTAGTTGTCCCAAAGTTTTAATATTACTCCCCAGAAATGACGCCGCGACTCACTGGGGCCAGCCGCAGTGGTTCTCCTTCCAGGCTTGTAGACATGTTTCAGATGAGCCTAATCAGTAGACCTCCATGGCCCGGTGTGGCGCGCTGTGGCACGCCAGAGAGGTTTTCTTCCAGAATTCATCTTTTGCTTCAGATTTATTTTCTCTAGCTTTCTCTTGAAATTCATTAAATTCACTTCAAACTATGGTTGTTCAAGTGATGTTTTGTATGTTTTTTCTTCCTTATTTTTTCATAAATGTTGGATTTATCACACCCCCACACTTAAATTTTTGCTTGTCATCGAGTAAATTCAAAGTGGATTTTTTTAATTTGTTGTCTTAGCAATGGATTCAAGTTAGGATGTGAATATGAGGCTCTTATATCTCTAAATATTGCCTTAAACTTGGGTGATATACAGAATTCCAACCATTACATTCTTCCTAATTCAGGTTCCATGTTTTTATTCCTTTCAAGTTTCCAATCTCAAAGGTTCATGCAAGGCTTTAGCAAAAGGAATATTTATGTGATTGGTTTTAAATGTTTCTAATAACTTTTGGAATTGGACATCTAATTTTTCCCTTGCCATTCTTTGAGGGTAAGGAATGTGAGGAGTGCATTCAGGTTGTTTAGTTAACTGAATTGAGCTTCCTCCCTCATTTCCTTTTATTTTCCCTTATTAGTATCATCTTCCTCTATTAATTCCTCTCTTAAGGCCTTAGATGTATTCTCAGATTTTTAAACACATCAGGTTCTATCATTTTCCCACTTCTTAATGTTATAGAATTTTTTGATTCATTCTCACAATCCATTATTGCTCCAACTAGGACCTAGTCATTTAATTGGCTTATTATTTATTTTAACCTCAACTCAATTCTTTTAACCGTTTCCTCTTGGCTCAAGAGAGTGCGCTCATGCCGATTTAAAGTTGCATCAATTTTGTTTATAAAATTGATTGTGGAAGTTCTAAACTCTCTAAAGGAGTGCTCTAATCCCCTTCTATCCTTACCTTGATTATCCCTATAGTTTAGGACAGCATTAACACCTTCTGTTTCACTATTATCTGCATACTCTCAAGTCTATGGTTTAGTTGGGAAATTTGATTTCTTAGTTTTAAAAATCTGGTTAACTTCATTTACTTGGTTAGCTTCCCTTCTTCCTCATTCAACCATTCATTGGACCATTGCTAAGCATTATTGGCCATTTCCTCTAGAAGGTCATAAGCCTCTTCCTGTGTTTTACTACTTAGAGAGCCTTCGGCAGTTACATTAATGAGTGTCCTCATTGGTGCATTCAACCATTGTAGAAGGTTTGAACTTGCACCAATTGAGGGAACCCATGATGAGGGCTCCGCCTTAAGCATTCTTCAAATCTTTCCTAGCTGTCATATAGTGTCTCCCCCCTCAAATCGATTGAAGTTTGTGATCTCAATTCTCAATTGGCTGTTTTCGCTGGAGGGAAATATTTGGCTAAGAATTTCTTAGCCAAATCATCGCACGTGCAAATCGTGTCACCCGGAAGTGAGCTGAGCCAGCTCTTAGCTCTATCTCTAAGGGAAAATGGGAAAAACCTAAGCTTAACAACATCTTAAGAAATGCCGTTAAATCTAAAGGTGTCACAAATCTCAAGAAAGTTTGAAATATGCGAATTTGGGTCCTCCGTGGCTAACACCCCCAAATTGGTTGTTCTGAACCATGCTAAGAGTCAAGGGTTTGATCTCAATGTTGTTGGCTTTTATGTTTGGCCTAATAATTGCATGGGGAATGCCTCTAACAGTAGGCAGTGCATAATCTCTGAGTGTTCTACCATGTTGTCTCATAACAATTCTCTAGGATTTTCTTCTATGTTTTCCATTTCAGCTTATTGTTGATTTAGAATTGCTTGTTCTCTCCTAGCTCTAAAATATGTTTTTTCTATTTTAGGGTCAAAAAGATTTCAGAAATGTTTCTCCTACTCATGCAATATTTCAAGAATCACCTAGCTAGAGTCAAATTTAGTAGTCAAGTTTATCAATCATCAATTCAAGCGGTTTCTAATTTAACAGTTTTGGTTGTCAGGGATTTCAATTTCACAAACACAGTCCAACAATTTAGTCTCAAAATAGCAGATTTCAACAAAAATAATTCAACACAAATAATGTTCAACAGTTTAAATTTAGCAAATAGTAATCAGCAATATAATTTAGCACAATTTCAGGATTTTCAATTTTTTAGCAGCAAGTAACTAAAGTAAATCTAAATTAACACTATAGTTAGCACAAATATAATTGCAGAAAATAAAAGTATATGCAAATAAGTAAAAAAGAACTAAATCACTATTTGCTAACAGATTATATTTAATACAAAACTAGAAACCATTTCCCGGCACACGACGCCAAAAATTTGACAGACTATAAATACACGTTTGTGCTAGCACGTAAGTGTACATGGTCCGAAGTAATAATTTAAAATGGGTGAGTTCTGGATTTATATCGTCCATAGGGAATGGTGGTTTTGTTAATAAGTTTTACCTTCTTTCAATAATGTGTCGAAGAATTGTTTTAGTTTTTGTTTGGTTCCTAGATCAACAATACAAAGAGCTTAAATTGAGATACTATTGATTAAGAAGAGAGAGTTGGGATTTCTTCATGTGACTCGTAAGGATTGGTGTTGTATTTAATTTATTACATTTCATAAAGTACTTGGATTATTCCAATCAAACCATGTAACATAGTGTTCTTTAGATTGGTCCTCTAATTCCGACTAATTCAAATCTAGTGCGCGAGGTGAACGTACTAGGGTTCTTCCTCAGCACATAGACTCTTATGGGCTCACATTAGATTTATTTTAGAACTCCTACATTTAGGTTTATCAAAATAATATTTAGTGGGTGATCTCACAAGCATTGATTCTCACCAATCAGCATCATGCACTACACACACGGTTTAGCTAAGGGAGAGGATTTATTGAAACCAATGAACTATGTCACATCATCCATGGGTATTCAATGATCTCTCCCTCCTTCTACTTTGCTGAGTTGCAGAGCATGATTGGGGAGGGGGGGGCTTGGCCCATGATAGACTATAAATACATGTCTGCGCTCACACGCAAGTGTACGGGCCTGAAGTAATAAGTAGAAGAGTTACTTTCCAGGATTTATCGAACCACAGAGAATTAGTTATTTTGTTACTAAGGTCTATCTATTCTCACTAATGTTTAAGCTATGATTTAATTGATGAGTTGGTCCTAGACTTAGCACAGAAACTACTAAATGAAGATAATTTTGATAAAAGAGAGAGGAGAGTTGGGGTTATTTCACATGTGATGATACGTTAACAATGTACTTTTGATTTCTCAAGCCTTGTCTTTTCATTTATATTTGTTTATCAAGTGCACATTGATCACCTTGAGATTTTATCTCAAGGTCTCACAAGTTCAAATCTTGTGTACAAAATGAACACATATTGGTTCTATTTTGGCACAAAGATTCTTATAAGATTTTAAGTTTTAGATTTTCATCTTATCTCTTGAATCAAGGAGATTATGATTATTAATGTTTTAAGATCTTATAAGCATTGATTCCACTACAAGCATCACTTGCATTCCACATAGTTGAGATTAGGTATTAATATGTTGGCCTCAATGACTATGTCACTTAATTTATGAGCACTTAACTATTTCTTCCTTTACCTCAATTATGTTGAGCTAAGGAGCTCATTTAGTGGGTCTTAGTATCACATGCATCAACACTTTGATTGAGCTTAGATCAAGGTGCATTTAAGCTCAAGAACTTTGTCACATAGTTCTAAGCTCTCATGCACTTATAAACCTAGCATCCAACCTAAGGTGAGTTGTGGAGCACAAGACAATTTAGTTCTTGAAATTATTAGTTCATTTCCTTTTATCCACATGCAAGATCAAATAATAAAAAGCATATTTATTTTGCTTGAGGAAAACTTCATACATTAATAATAACAGATACACATGAGAATTCCCCAACCCTCCCCAAGGGAGATTTAGCTACTCATTACATAGGAAGTGAAGAAAAACACATACATGGATATAAGACCCTTTGATGATCAACTAGAACATTCCTTGGAAGTTCTCCAGATTTTTTCTTCTCCTTCTTCAAGCTCCTCCCTTAGGTCGCTAGTGCTGCCTTCTTTCTTCTCCTCCTTAGCTAGAGATTGCCTTGCCACCCTTGGAGAGTTCCTCACTTCTCCTTATGCACTCCTCCTCTTAACATAGTGTTTTGAGCAAAATTGTGAACCCTAATCTAGTCAAGAGGAGGTGTATTTATAGGAGAGGGGCTGCATACTCTTTCATCCTCTCCAAAACTAGTAATTTGATAAAAAAAATATGAAGTAATGATGGCAAATTCCAAATTAAAGATGAAGTGACCAATATCCTTCTTATCAAATCAAGAGGCCATCTTCCATTGAAAATCGGAGCTGCTGCAAGGAATGATGGCTGGGGACAAGATGCAGGTTGGGGGTCTTGTCCCAACCGCAATAAATGCTTCTGACTGGCAAAATTGGTGGCGGTCGCAGCAGCACACTGCGGCGCGCTGTGGTGCACAATGGAGCAAGCAAAATAATGCTAAGTCTCCCGCTACCACGCGCATTATCGCGTCCACATTTCGCAAAAATACATGCTGCAGCGCGCTATAGCGGTTCATTTTGCAAATCGTACTGCTACAGCGTGCTGTAGCGGGAGCATTTTACAAAATGCTCTGCTGCAGCGCACTGTAGCGGCTCAATTTGCAAAACGTTCTACTGCAGTGTGCTACCGCTCAAAACCACGCTACCACCCGCTAACCGCGCCTGCGGTTCACAAATGGTCTCGCTGCAGCGTGCTACCACGCCTGCGGTTCGCAAATGGGCCCGCTGCAGCATTACCCCCGCCCCGGTTCACAAATGAGCCCGCTGTAGCGCGCTATAGCGTCATCGTTTGTAAAATGACCCGCTGTAGTGCGCTGGAGCGGGTTGCAGTGCACGGCAGCAGATTCCCTTGAAAATTTTAGAAATTTTGTAAAATTGTCTCAGAACTCTTTTGGATGCCATTTTCCTAAAAAAGAGATAAAATTTTATTTAGGAGCAGTTTAAAGGTTAGAAATGAATGAGTTTTCTTTTATTTTAGACATAATTTATGGATTTATCACACCGCCAATACTTAAATTCTTGTTCGTCCTTGAGTAAGCTCAAAATGGTATTTTTTTCTGTACAATAGAGATGATAGTCACAAAAATTTAATTAGAGTCAAATAAGTCAATGTTTTGTGCATAACAAAAATGAAACAAAACATTTAGTCAACATTTAATATTTTAACCTTAGCAATAAGGGTGGTTTAATCAATTTAATCTTCAAATATTTCAATTTTCATGCTAGACACTAGGTGATGGAGAGAGTTCATTATGGACCCTAGACTAGAAAAGGTGGTCAAAGTCTCTAAGAGTTATGCTATATGTGCTCATTCTTATGAATCACAAAGATGAAAAGATTTGAAGAAGAGATATTTTTCTTTATCCTTTCACATTTTGATCGTTTAAGAGAGAGACTTTTCATCATCCCTTTTTGTTTTGAATATATATTTTCTTCTTTTCATTTTTAGGGAGAGACATTTTTCTTCATTTCCAATATATATCTTTCTGATCATGAAATCCTACGGGAGCCTAGCACACTCTTTTTAGAGTACACACCACATTTCTAGTCCAAGTCCAATGCCTTCCCCCACACTTAGTTCAAGGCATTAAATTGAATTTTTGGAGATTAGATTATCCTCCACTCATTCCTTAATTAAAACATTTTAGTGCTTATAATGTATTTGGTTATTTTTGAATTGCACCATTTTACTTATATTTAAGTCTATCTTGTCAAATTATGATTTCCAAAAAATTTAGAAAAAATATATAGTTTAAGCACACCATAAAAATGAGGGGATATGAAATTCATAAATTAAAATCTTAAAATAAAACACACAAGAAAGAAAAAATACCAAACAAAAACATAAAAATGTACAAAAAGAAAAATAAAACCTAATTAATCCTGGGCTTCTTCCTCTTCATTCGCATCCCCTACGTACGCGAATTCGCAAGGATAGTGCGTCTCCCAGATGGGGGCACCAACAGGAGGTCTTGGCAACACGGAGGCATCCGGTCCACCATGCAAGCTCCAATCCTCAAACATCATCCCAAGGGTTTCATGGAATCGGATTGGAACCTGCGCTGCTGGACGAATTCTTGCTTGAAGAACCCCATGTTCGTGGTAAGAGCCTTGCTAGCTCCACTTGCTGATTGTGGAGACGTAACAAAATCCTGTTCGTGAGGTATGAGTCGGGCGTCGCGAATGTTTCCCCCTGTGCACCCATTCTTTTCTTGGGCAGCTTTTATTTGCTTGCCCGGACATTTAAATTTTAGGATTAAGGGCGCAACCGGGGGGAACGATGAGGTCGGAGGGAGTATCTTGACCCCTTGGGTCTCGCACACCCTGATATCAAAGAACCGAAGGCTAATGCAGTGAAGGGACCCTTGAGAGCTTTCCAAAGCTGCTCAAAAATAATATTAGATATGCGGATCTCGCCTGGCCTAACCAACGAGCACAAGAGGATGCTCGGGTACGGGTCACTTCAGTCAAGTGACTCATAGGACAAAGCTAGAAATAAAACTAGCCAAGCACTACTCATATCCATTAATTTGGAACGAAGAATGTTGGCTAATCCTCATTCCCATTCTGTGTCATTTTCGACGATTTCGGCTACAAGATCAAGGGGGTATTGGCGATATTCTAACAATTCCAAGTTGAAGCAAGAATGTACTTCCTCGAGCCATAGAATTGCTTAATTTGAGCAATCCCAAGGGTGACACCCTTACCTCGACAAAGATTTCGTTGCCCGGCCGCATCGATTGCGTTCGCATAGATCTCTTGGACAATCGCCGGGAACGTAGGGGCTATCTTGGTCACAAACTCCCTCCATTAACGAGGGTTGACATGTTTAACCAGAATGGGTAAGGCTTGGCTGAAACTCCTCTCCAGAATTAACTTATGTTGGGAAGTGATGGAGAAGAATCGGTGCTCGGCCTCCGTGGATGAGAACCTCTTCTTATTAAAGGATCGTCCGAATGAAGATGCTTCCGCCTCCCTCCTTGGATTGGCCTACTTTCCAGAAGACATGGTGAGATATAAGAGCTAGAGAGATCAAGAGCTAAGAGAGAATAAGAGAATGGAATTGTGCAAGGATAACCCCCTCGTTGCCTCCCTATTTATAATCAAGAAAATCCAAGGCAAAGAAGGTGGTCAAATGGTCTTCCCCATGCCATTAATATGGTGATCCATGTGAAGGGGGGGGGGGGGGGCAGCTTTACAGCATGCTTTTTGACTACTTGGGGAACCTAAATGTCATGACCTTTTGACTGCATTGTTCCTAAGACGGAAAAAATCTACATCTGGAGCAAACCGCTGCAGCGCACGGTAGCGGATTGTCCGCTACAGCGTGCTATCGCAGAATTTAAGCTGCAGCGCGATGTAGCAAAATTTCTGCCACAGCGCACCTTCACGGAATCTTTGCAAATGCGCGGCATACCCGCTACAACGTGCTGTAGTGCTGAATTTTTTTTTTTTGGGCTGCCTCCCAAAAAGCACTTAATTTAACATCTTTAGTTAGACTTGCTAACGATCAACTAGTTTGATCCGGTGGTGTCCTCTTCCATAAGCTAAAGATTTTTGAGTGAGCACAACCCACAGGGTGGCTCGAACCTTCGTCATCTCTAACTTCCCCTAGCAGATCCATATCCTCTAATTCAAGCTTTGGGGGAGTCTTCTTCTTCCTTTTCCCTCTTCTCATTTTCCTTTTCTTCACTCCTTCCTTGCTCCCCTTTTCATAGAAGGAGTTGAGCTATGATCAGAATTCCTTTCTTCTAACTTTAAATTTTCAAGTACAATCATCAACCCATAATCTTTCTTCTCTTACCCTTCTCATCACCATCTCATTTCCATCTCTCTTTCTTAAATAAAGTGGGTTTAAGGTCAATTAATTCAATTTTTCCTTTTACATTTGCACTCATAAACTCACGACCTACATCAATAATAGCTTTCACACTCATTAAAAAGGGTCTCCCAAAGATAATCGTGGAATTCTTATTCTATTGATCCCATTCACATACCACAAAATCAGTTAGAACTATAAAACCTTCCAATTCGACTGCAATATTTTTTATATTCAAGAGGGGTAAGGGATTCTAAGTTGGCATATTTCAAAATTATTGAGGTATATTCCATCCCTCCTACCTTTAGATGTTCATAAATATGGTAGGGCATAACATTGACCGAAGCACCTAGATCACACAAGGGATCTACAAGTACTTCATTTCTGATTATGCAGGGGATGCTCAACCTCCCTGGGTCTTCACATTTAGGAGCTGTTAGCTTCTCACTCTCATTCCCTATTTTTCTTTCCATCCCTCTAGCTTTTACCTATTGCACTCGTACCTTTAGTTTTTAATTCCCCCACACATATCTTCCGAATGTATCACACTAACCAACTCTTGGGGTTTATTTCGGTCAAACTGGGTAGGCCCCCTTGCTGCCGAGAGGTCAGCTGCTTGGAGATCTTCCCCAATTGGGTCTCTATATTCCTCAGGGAAGCTTCTATCCCTTAGATAGAAGCATCATGGTGTGTGATAGTGGCTTCTGTGCGGCGCATAAATTGGATCTTTTCCGCTTTGAAGGAGTTGAAGGCCCCTTCTAAATTGGGGTGATGATTATTGTTGTTATTTCCACTATGCATGCCTTGTTGATTGGATGAACTTCCCCATATTGATTTGCATCATTATTATTATTACTCCAAGAGAAATTTGGATAGTTTTTCCATCCTAGGCTGTAGGTGTTGGAGTAAGGGTTATTTATCGAGTTGTTGTTTCTCAGGTAGTTTACTTGCTTAGTGTTGGTTTGTACAAGGGGGTTATTTAGATTGCAATTTTCACTATTATGCTTACCCTCGCATAAATCACAATGCACCTCAACAACATTGACATTCATTCTTTCTATTTTTTCAGTTAAGGCATGTATTTCCTATTGTAACATCATTATTTGATCGTACTCATTTACCTTTAAAGCTTCCTTTTTTAATCTTTCAGAAGGCCATTGATATGCATTGTTGTCCATTTCTCCAAGAGGTCGTAAGATTCATCTTGGGTTTTACCGCTAATAGAACCACCGGCGGCTGCATCTATGAGTGTCCTTGTGGGAGTATTCAAACTATTATAAAAGGTTTGCACTTGTATCCATAGAGGGAACCCATGATGTGGGCAACGCCTGAGGTATTCCTTAAAATGGTCCCACCCATCATATAGAGTCTCACCTTCCAACTGAGTGAAGTTGGTGATCTCAATTCTCAATCTAGCAGTTTTCACTGGAGGGAAATATTTTGCTAAAATTTTTTTAGCCAAATCATCCCATGTCTAGATGGAATCACATAGGTAGAGAGCTGAGCCAACTCTTGGCTCTATCTCTTAAAGAGAATGGGAAAAGCACAATTTAACCGCGTCTTTAGAAATGCCGTTAAACCTGAAGGTGTCACATATTTCAAGAAAAGTTGAAATATGTGAGTTTGAGTCTTCAGTGGCTAATCCCCCAAACTGATTATTTGTACTATACTCAGTGTGGAAGGTTTAATCTCAAAATTATTGGCTTCAATATTTGGCCTAAAATAGCATGGGGATTCTCCTAACAGTGGGTAGTGCATAGTCTCTGAGTGCTCTTCCCTTAGTCTCTCCTAAAAGTTCTCCTATGTTATTGTTGTCCATAATGGCTTGTTGATTTGAAAGATTTTGTTTCTCTCTTAGCCTATAAATATGTTCTCTCAATTTTTAGATTAAAAAGATATTCAGTGCAAACTCTTCTACTCATACAAATAACAATAAGGCTATCCAGAACAATTTTAGCAATAAAGTTCAGCAAGTTGGCAAAATAAGATAAGCAAAATTATAAGATATTAGTTCCTATAATTACAAAAAAAAAAATTAAAAACTAGAAATATATGTAAGAAATGCTTAAATCACTAGCTACTTATAGATTATCCTTAATACGAAATAAATACCAATTCCCCGGCAACGACGCCAAAAACATGATAGACTGTAAATACACGTCTGTGCTCACACGCAAGTGTACATGGTCTGAAGTAATAAGTAGAAAGAGTTACTTTTCGAGATTTATCGAACCACAGAGAATTGGTTGTTTTGTTACTAAGGTCTATCTATTCTCACTAAGTTTTTAGCTATGATTTAATTGATGAGTTGGTCCTAGACTTAGCACATAAACTACTAAATGAAGATAAGTTAGATAAAAAAGAGGAGAGTTGGGGTTATTCCACATGTGATGATATATTACCAATGTACTTTTGATTTCTCAAGCCTTATCTTTCATTTATATTTTGTTTATCAAGTGCACATTGATCACCTTAAGATTTTATCTCAAGGTCTGACAAGTTCAAATCTTGTGCACAAAATGAACACACATTTGATTCTACTTTGGCACAAAGATTCTTATAAGATTTTAGGTTTTGGATTTTCATCTTATCTCTTGATCAAAGAGATTATGATTATTTATGTTTTAAGATCTTATAAGCATTGATTCCACTACGAGCATCACTTGCATCCCACATAGTTGAGATTAGGGATTAATATGTTGGGCTCAATGACTATGTCACTTAGTTCATGAGCACTCAACTATTTCTTCCTTTACCTCAATTATGTTGAGCTAAGGAGCTCATTTAGTAGGTCTTAGCATCACATGCATCAACACTTTGACTGAGCTTAGATCAAGGTGCATTTAAGCTCAAGAACTTTGTCACATAGTTATAAGCTCTCATGCACTCATAAACTTAGCATCCAACCTAAGGTGAGCTATGGAGCACAAGACAATTTAGTTTTTGAAATTATTAGTTCATTTCCTTTTATACACATTCAAGATCAAATAATAAAAAGCATATTTCATTAAGTCCTTTACAATTTAATTTTGCTTGAGGAAAACTTCATACATTAATAAAACACATACATGAGAATTCCCTAACCCTCTCCAAGGGAGATTTAGCTACTCATTACAAAATAAGTGAAGAAAAACACATACATGGATAAAGACCCTTTCATGATCAACTAAGAAAAGAAAATACAAGAGTAAGGTTTAGAAGATATGAGGAACGTTCCTTGGAAGTTCTCCAGATTTCTTCTTCTCCTTCTTCAAGCTTTTCCCTTAGGTCGCTAGTGCAACCTTCTTCCTTCTCCTCCTTAGCTAGAGCTTGCCTTGCCACCCTTAGGGAGTTCCTCACTTCTCCTTATGCACTCCTCCTCTTTACTTAGTATTTTGAGCAACATTATGAACCCTCCCTAGTCAAGAGGAGGTGTATTTATAGGAGAGGGGCTTCATACTCTTTCATCCTCTCCAAAACTAGCAATTTGATAAAAAAAATTTGAAGTAATGATGGTAAATTCTAAATTAAAGATGAAGTGACCAATTTCCTTCTTTGTTTATACTTCTTATCAAATCAAGAGGCCATCTTCCATTGAAAATCAGAGATGCTGTAAGGAATGATGGCTGGGGACAAGATGCAGGTTGGGGGTCTTGTCCCAGCTGCAATAAATGCATCTGACTGGCAAAACTGACGGCGGCCGCTACAGCGCGCTGCGGCGCGCTGTGGAGCACAATGGAACAAGCAAAATAATGCTAAGTCTTTTGCTGCCACGCGCCACCGTGTCCACATTTTGCAAAAAATACCCGTTGTAGCGCGCTATAGCGGTTCATTTGCAAATCGTACCGCTACAGTGCGCTGTAGCGCGAGCATTTCGCAAAAATGCTCCACTGCAGCAGCGCGGTAGCGGCTCAATTTGCAAAACGTTCTGCTGCAGCGCGCTACCGTGCCTGCAGTTCGCAAATGATCCCGCTACAGCGTGCTATCGCGCCCATGGTTTGCAAATGGACCCACTGCAGCTCGCTACCGCGCCGCGCCGTGGTTCACAAATGAACCCGCTGCAGCACGCTACTGCGCCCGTGGTTCACAAATGAACTCGCTGCAGTGCGCTATAGCATCCCCGTTTGCAAAATGACCCGCAGCAGTGCACTGGAGCGCACTGCAGCGCGCGGCAGCTGATTCCTTTGAAAAATTTAGAAATTTTGTAAAATATGTCTCAGAACTCCTTTGGATGCCATTTTCCTGAAAAAAGATAGATAAAATTTTATTTAAGAGCAATTTAAAGGTTAGAAATGAATGAGTTTTCCTTTATTTTAGACATAATTTATGAATTCATCAGCCCATAAGCTTCAACTTCTCGGATGAGCTTAAGAAGTGGTGCTAATAGGATTGAGAACTTGGCACGTAGCTCCCAGCTTTATTGCCCTCACTCCTTGCTTTTTCCAATTAAAGAGCATTAGAGCACATGTCTTTTAATAAAGCCTTATATTTAATAAACAATTCAGGCATTTAAATTGAAATATAAGAATAAGCAAACTTTGAACTCAAATTTTATTCATCACAGCTTCAACATACAACACCATACGTCTCACATTCATCACATGACTATGGCCCAACTCTCTCCAAGGAGGGATCTAGCCTTTCATTGCAATCACAATACAAAAAGATGGATTCAAAGATAAGAACCTTGACATCAATTCGACTGTAAAAGAAACAAGATAAAGTAAAGAGAAAATACTAGGAACTGCCCTGAATTTTGGGGTTCTCTGAATTTATTCTTCTCATTTCTCTTCCATCCTTCAAGCTCATTGTACTTCTCATTCCTTTTGGTCTTGCAAAAGTACTCTGAACCCTTACTTGGAGAGTTCTCATTCCCTCCCAGAAGCAATCCGCTTTTCTAGGTCTTAGAA
Organism: Gastrodia elata; assembly: GCA_016760335.1. Lineage (NCBI taxonomy): Eukaryota > Viridiplantae > Streptophyta > Magnoliopsida > Asparagales > Orchidaceae > Gastrodia > Gastrodia elata. The sequence continues at coordinate 163,491 of CM028669.1, forward strand.
TGTCAAAATTTGGAACCCTCCGATAGTTACATGATGGGTTTTGTATGGATGTCCACAGTGGCGCACGGCAACACCGAGCTCTCAAGTTTGAACTGCTTGAGCGTGCTGCAGCGGTTTAGCTTTATATATACACTTATAAGTTCTTTTTCCCTTGTATTTTCTATGGCGCGCGGTAGTGCCAGTGTCTCAAGTTGAGACCGCTACGACGCATTGTAGCAAGGGCTTCCAATTGAATGCAAACTCTGAATTTGGACAGATTCATTGCGGCGTACGGTAGCGCTAAGCTCTTGGGTTCGATTCTCTCAAGCGTGCTGTGGTGCGCTACGCCGTGCTACGCTGCGCTATAGCAATTCTTTTTCCAGGCCTTGCAGACGACTCCCTAGTTCTTCAATTTTTACTTCATCCGTCGTGGCGGGCTGCAGCGCGTGATGGCGCGCGCTGCAGCGATTTTCTCCCAAAATCTTTCCTTCTGCTCCAAAATTGCAATTTTCTTATTTTGTCCATAAAATAGTTAAAAATATAGCAAAGTATGTTGTTCAAGTAAAAGATTTATATAATTTTCTGCTTTATTGTGCAATAAATATTGGATTTATCATTAATCCATAATTAAACTTAAGAATCTTAAAAAAATGATTCAGTAAATCAATAATAATTCTAAATCTTGAAATAAACATCAATAATACACTAATAATCTACTAATTTGTCATTGATCCATTAATTAAATAAATGGTCTCAGTTTGGTTAAGTTAGGATTTAAATCCTAACTTGTCTTGATTAAGATCTAAATCTTAATCACTTTAAATAAATTAACTTGATTTGAAAGATAGATTAACTTACACAATTCCCATAATGCACCCTAATTTGATATTAATCTTAACTTATTAACTTAGAACTATTAAGATTTTTAATAAGCTATGTGATTGGTCAATCTGAATACTTATCTTTAAATTCTTAATTTTCTCCTAAGTAAAATCACCAACATAATGTAGCCTATAAAATAGAATGGATTTATGAACCAATCATTCCTTAATAAGTTATAAGATTGAATCCCATGATTTTAGGTTGATCAGATGGGTTTACCTATAAGATCTAATCAAATCAAACCTTAAAGAAATAAGAGTTGAAATTTGTATAAATCATAGGACTTAGATTTTCTTTTAAGATAGAAGTGCAAGATCATTATGGTCTTGCCTTAGCATGAATAATTCAATAATTATTAAGCCATAAATAAATAATATATTGAGGTAGGAAGAGCTTATTGTTTACATCTTGCAGTAGGAACTTAGATGCTCCTTATTAGCTTTAGATGCTTGATCTTAGACCCTTATGGTAGAACTACCTAAACACTTAGTATGAGTTTCTCCCATGTGGTAGTAACCTAAAATTGAGTGACTTTTAGGTCACATTCTTGGAATCTTGTGTAGTACCCATTTCAATGGAGTAATGATTCATTAGTATGATAACCCTTATTATTTAATTAGATTTGTGGAAATCAGTAGATTGTTAGTAGAATGTGAAAGTGTATATCTATAATGCTGGATTATTTCAGTAAAATAGGATTAGATGAGTCACTCTTAGTAAGATTGTAGAGTCTCACTTATCTTATGTGATTAGATAAGAATAGCCCAACTTCGAGTAAGTTTTCTAAGCTGAAGTGTTTTATAATTGGGTAACTTGGATGCTTAGTTTGAGAGAATAAACTATAACTGGGTCCTGCCCCTGACTATCGTGCGCTTCAATAAATGCAGTTAAACAAACTAAATATCTCAAGTCATCCTTTTAGAGCACTAAGTATGGTTATAATTAGGGTATTTAATAACTTAGTTTGAGAGCATAAATTGTGACCGGGTTCTGCCCCTTATCGTCGTGCGCTTCGATAAGTATAGTTAAACAAACTAAGTGTTAATTTACCTTTCTTAGAAATATACCAACTATGTGTATATAATCTCTTCAGGTGATGATTCTATATGATCTTAATTAAGATAATCCAGTAAATTAGAATTAGGAGTCAGAATTCACCTAGGTGAATTCTGCACAATGAAGATAAATGGAATCAATATTGGATATTGAATTAATTTCTATATTTTGATGATTTAAAGCATACTAGCATTAAAACCTTAGTATGTCATAAATGCATAAGTCATGTCAATATTAGCAGAGTACTTAGCTCACCTAAGGACTCTATTAGTGGAGCGTTCACTCACTTAGGAATCTATGGAGTGTCCATAAGACACCAAGTCAGCATATCAATGACATAAAGTTCTGTGGCATATTCAAATACATAATTATGAATTTAGTGGCATATAACATAGCTTTAAAACATTATTTACTCAGATTCAAATTATATACTATTTTACACATATTTCAGTAGTTAGCTACAATTTCAAATTTATTTATTGTTTTCTTATATTCTATCTCAGCTTACAATCTTAGTTTATAATTTCAGTTTACAATTTTAGTTTATAGTTTCAGTTACTTTACTTCAGATTTATGTTGTCTTGAGCTTTCAACTGTTTTACTATCTTTTTTATAGTTTTGTTTAAACTACTTAAATGTTAATTAGCAGATAATTGTAAACTATTATAGTAGCTTTCATTGTGTTAGACTTCTTATCTAACACGTGGTACTTTTGGGATCCAGCAATTTGCTAGATCTTGAGCAGTTCGTGGAGCCAGATTAGGTGGAAACTCAGGAGATCCAGGGGGAGTTTGAGGAGCATTAGTGGACTCTTCTTTAGTATTTACTTTCTATTTAAATTTTCAGTTCAACACTTAGACTTTATTTCTGTATTTGTTATATAATGGTTATTTTTTCTCTTTTCTTTTCTGAGATGAATATTTCATTCATCTTCTGTGAATGTTTCTGGATGTATGCTTTAGTTTTTGTACTCTATCTTTTATAGCTTATACTTAATATTGTGTTGTGATCTGAATTTTCAAAAAATGCTAGTATTCGTGTAACTTGGATCATAATTGTATTCATAATCCAATATACATGAGCACCTTACCTAATACTTAAGATAAGGAGACTACACTTATCTTAAGGATTAGTACTCAACCCTCTTCTCTTGAGGCTGAGTTTTAGTGGTTCTTGCGCTCAGCTAGTTTATTCGGGGAAGTTGTGTTTCCTTCTTGAGTAACTCACTATTTTATTGCCAATTTGTTATTCCTTAAACTAGTTGCGCGTGGTGACGGGACTGGGTGCTACAAAGATCCCTTGAACTCTAAGTATCATTAAAATGCTCTTAATCAGCAATGTAATATTTTAGGATCATTCCTTGAGCTATTGGGCTCAGTTGGTTAAATCATAATTTCTTAAGCTTAAATCACTTAATTAAATCATTAAGATCTTAAGGTGATCTTAGACCCTTCCTCTAATCTTGCTTAATAAAATTTAACCTTATGAAATTAGTATTTATCTAAATTTATCAAAATGATTATTCCAAAATAAATATCTAATGAGAAATCCTAATTCCAAATCTTAAATAAGATCTCAAGCAAATAGATTTTAGTCTTAGATCTTAGATCCTTAGTAATTATTCATTTGAATTGCATCTTTCCATTCTTGAAATCCCTATTCGATTGAATCCCTTGAAATATTTGTAGTGGGTTTTGGATTGGCTTAACTTATTGAATAAAGTTATTATTCTATAGATTAAATTTAGATCTTGGATTCTCAAGTTCTTAATTGATTATTTTGTCTTATAATTATAGATTCAGCCTCTCTATAAGATCATAGTTTCATTATCTTTCAGCTTCTAAGATTCACTACCTTTAGGATAAGTGCAGGTATGAACTCTTAGATCCTTAAGAGATTAGTACCTAGGATTTAAGTTTGAACCCCAATTTAGAGTTTAAACCTAGAATCCTTAATCTTGATAGGCATAATCAAGATTGGGTTAGATTATTAAAATACAATAATTAAGTCATTAATTAATGTCTTAACTTTTGTAGTCATTATATCTGATTATGAATTAGAACTTGTAAAGTTCTTATGTTAATTTTAAGGTCATAAATTTGGGATTTTTACAAGATAGTTGGATATTGGAGATCCTAAGTTTGTACTAGCTCAGATTAGAAAGAATAAATTAAATTAGACAACAATAGATATCACATATGTTTAGTTGAGTCTCTTTCTCACTTTGCTTATTGTTACTTTGTATACCTTGTATTTTTGAGCTTTGTACCTTTTCTTGTATTTTTAGTTATTTCATACAAGACGTCTTTTTCTTTTTTTTGCAGCAGGTGCTGCATCAAAACTTATTGCAAAAGAAGGTAAATGGGCCACATTAAGATTGCCTTCTGGAGAGGTTCGACTCAATTTTACTTATAGTATAAGTAAAATTTTATATTCCGAAAAAATAAAAAATCATATTCAGTCCACAAAATATTTGTGAATGTGAATAAGTTGTTTTCTCACCATCTATGGTACAGTACTCCGCTGCTTCGCTTAAATATTTAAATTTTTTGGTTGCTCCCCCACAACCCCTTTGACGGTTTAGGCTACTTCCATTTCGCTCAAACCTTGTTATGTTCTGATGCAAAAATATTCGTACATTTAATTTTATATTTGATAAGAAAAACAATAAAAACAATAGAATCTTATTCGAATTTATTTATTTTTATTTATTCAAACAGAACTAACAGAAAAAACATCGGATTCATTTAATTTAAAAATATTTGACCGGCATCAGCACTGGGAATAGGTCCAGTCCGCCAGGATGTATTACTTTAATATGGGGTATTTGAAAAGTATCCCATGTCAGTTTTGAATGCATAAGAAATCATATTTTATAAATCAATCCATTCAGTTCATTCCACTTATTCAGTGCTCAGTTTAGTAGAGTGTGTTCTAATTAGTCTGCCTCTTCAGTTCAGTTCTTTTGATATAGAATAGACTCGACCTCGACTCTATGGTTATGTAGGATGATATATGTCTGATTCTATAGTCTAACTAGACCTCGACTCTAGGGTTGGCCAATATGATATATGTTAGAATTTTATGTTCAGTGGCTTCATTTAGCCAGTTTCTATTATGGTAGTACTAACTTAGCCACATCTCTTTTTTCTAATTCTTTTTAAATCTAACTAGACCTAGAAGTATTCATATGATCACAAGCATGTTAAGATGAGTTTTCTTTCAATATTTTCAGCTATTATATATTTGCTGCCTAACCTTATTGTAGCTTCTAGTTGAGGTATGTGGTTTTGCATACATCATTTTACTTAGTTATAAATGTTTTGTTTTATAACTATCCAGTTCTTTATTGCTTGTTGCACCTTTTTAAATGCTTGCATGTTAGTAAAATGTGATATATTAAACTTATGGTTTGATTTAAATATGCTTAAAATATGCTTAGACAATTTGTCTAATTGTAAATTTTCTTTTCTTGGCTAATGCCCTAGCATTATGATATCAGCAATGTCAAATTCTAAGATGTTCATTGAGGTTACTTCAGGTGAGGAGCTTAGCCAAGAGGAGGGCCTTCCTGTCGCAGAGACTTAGCTAGTTTTTATTTCCAGCTTGTGAGGACGAGTGTTCATTTTCATTTAAATTTTAGTTTGTAACTTTCTGTAATTTCATATTCAGCTGAGTTACTATCTTTACTTTTTTGTATTGTGTTATGGATGTGGATGTTACTTTTACTTGCTTCCACTACTTTGATATTTTGATGCAAGACTCTCAGTCAGGTGAAAAGTCTCCAAATTAAGGTGGGATAGATTCATACCTTACTCGACTATAGTTGGGAGGGTTTCCACCCGGTGACCATATTCATCGTAATCATGGTAACATCACTATTAGCATGACCATGAAGGGTGCGGGGCTCCATATCAGACCTCTTCTTGATTCCTGCATGCTATAAATTTTCCTCACTCATCTTTGTGAGTTCCTTTACTCACTAAGGATCACTTGAATTTTCCCTCTCCTTCTCCCGAGCTCTTGGCTACTCCCGGTGATCTCAATGCTTCCATCTACTGATAGAAAAGTGGTATGGTGTTCAGACCCTCTATAAAGCTGCTACGATCCTCTAAAAGCTCCAGCTCTTTTCAATTTTTCCTTATCGTGCCTACATTATAGCCTTTTCCTTGCTGAGTCATGTAGACTCAGTGTTCCTTCTTGTATATTAGGATAGGTCTATGTTGATGTGTAGATCCTTCAAGGATTTAGGCTGTCACTACGCATTGATTGAGCTGAATGGAACTCGGTCCATATAGCAAGGACTTACTGTCTGGACAGAGCTGCTGCTCATGGAGTAGGAGCTACACTACAGGGAAATTAGAGCTATATCCCAGTTCAATCACATTCATAATTGCATCCTTTGGCTAATTAAACTCAATGAAATCCTCCATGGGGCTCATCCTAGCTTTGATCGATCGATCAGGATAGTAATATCTCACACTGCTGAGTCTTAGTATTGGTTAAGCCTCTGGGTGCCTCCCAAGCCACATAGCTATAGACTTTTGAAACACCCCAACTCACTGATGGTGGAGGGCTTGAGCTCTAGCTGATTGATTGCCTCTGTGGGGAGAATTTTGGCCTCACAGTAAACCCTAGATGTATGTATAGGGCCGATTCGATGGGGTAGCCATCTGGTGATCCAGTGCCTTTCAGTTAGGGCTTCTTGGTGGGATCGATGCATTTGAACTCCCTGAAGGTGTAGCGATCAAGGCGAGGTGTCAGCATGAACTAGATGTAGAGAATATGGCTCTGAGAATTTTCCCTTGTCGGCCAGTCAAGGGAGAGCGCAGGGACGACGACACTGTCGCCTCTGGCCGGGTCAGCCTAGGCCTACGCAGTGCGACAGTGCCGGCCCAGCCCGGTCCCGCTTGAACTGCATCACCCGATAAATGGGTCGAGCTAATTAATGGAATTATGAATTAAATTCCTTAAGAAAATTAAAAGGAAAATAAGATTAATTAAATAACATATGGTTTAATTAATCCAAAACAATCATATTAAATTAATTGAATAACTTTAGCTATATTGATCCAAATGGTATGATCCAATATGCCATTTTGAATAGAAAAATATAAAGAATAATAATCTAAAATAAAATTCCATTTTTTGTAATTAGAGTTACTAATTTAGCCTAATCTCTCTCAAATTACTGAATAATTAATTCATTTAATGGCCAAATTGCATGTTTAGTGTCTCTCATTGTTTATGAGATAGAGAAGAACCCATATATGCCTTTAAGAATACTTTTGGAATATTAAATTTACTAATCACACCTTAATTACACTAGGTTTTGATTAGTGTCTAATGATCTATTTTAACCTCTAATTTTTGGTAAACTTAGTGTTAATTACTTTCTTATATTCTAAGTTTTATTTTCCTTAATCACTTTTCTTAGCTTTAAAAAGTGATTAGTGCTAATTAAGCTAGTCTTAAATCTAAACTTAACTTTTATGGCTTTATTCTTCTTATTAGACAATATTAAGCCTATTAAATTTGATTTGAATCAATTCGGAAGTCTAAATCTTAAAATCCCAATTTTTACCCTTAGGAAGAGCTTTTTGGTCAGTTGGAACAAAAGTTGGTTCAATAGCCCTTAAATCCTATAAATATCATTAGAATTCTCTAAATCAGTAAGTCAATGCATTATAATCATTCCATAATCTTTTGCTATTGATTAATGGATTCTAAGGTATTTAAGTCCAATTCATCTTAAATCTATTTAAGAGATTCTTAAACTTTTAAGGTGATCTTAAACCCCTCCTCCATATAAACTTATTTAATAAAATTGAATCTTATGAAATTGGTATTAGTTAACTTATCTATCCTCTAATTCAATCTTAACATTCTTCTTAAAAATATCTTAAATGAAAGTCTTAAAGTCTAATCTTAATTTATATCTTAAGTATTTGATCTAAGTCATAGATATTTAATATTTAGTATCTATCCATTAAATAAAATCCATACTGAATTGTATCATTTCATTATTGAAATTCTTATTGATTAAATTTTTTGGAATTCTCTTAGTAGGTTTAGGGGTATTCAACCTATAGAAAATTAAAATTATCCTATAGACTGAATTTAATTCTTAGATTCATAATTTCTTATTTAATTATTTTATCTTATGATTATAGAATTAGCATTTCTAATTAGGTTCATATTTCCTTAATATTTCAACTCTTAAGAGCCCTCTATCTATAAAGTGAGTTTTGGTGTGAAACCTTAGATCCTGAGTAGATTAGTACCTTGAATTAGAGTCTAAACCCTAATTTGGACTTTACACTTTAAATCTTTAATCTTGATTTGCTTAAATCAAGATTTGGGTTTGAGTTATTAAAATATAATAATTAAGTCATTGATTAATCATTTAACCTGTGTAGCTATCATTCTTGATTATGAATTAGAACTTATTAATTTTTAATATTTAATCCTCAAGTCGTGAATCTGGGATTATACTTGATAGTTAGATATTGGAGATCCTAAGCTAGTATTATCTCAATATAGATAGAACACATTAAAATAAGATAACAACAGATATCACATATGTTTAGTAGTATTCTCTTACTTACTTTGACTTTGTTGCTACGCACACCTTGTGTTTGAGCCTTTTTTCTTGAGCATACTAGTTGGACCTAGGATATATGAAGAGTATCCTATGTTAGGTTTTAAAATGCATAAGCATAATTTAATGTTAATTGGTACATTCAGTTCTTAAGTTTTTATTTCAATAGAGGGCATACTAGTTTGTCTGTGTAGCACCCGCCCCGTCGCCGTGCGCAAAAGAATTAAGTACAATCATATCGGTGGTGGAGCGGTGCACCACTCGGGGAGGAATAACCCGTCTCCCCGAAATAGCTGCGAACTAAGCCCATCTGAAGGGCTGCTGACTCAACCTCAAGGAGGGTTTAGAACTAATACTAAAGATAAGAGTAGTATCCTTATCCTAAGTATTAGATAAATACATACATTGGATTTAGAATACAATAGGAATCCAATATATGTATAAGATATCAGCATTTCCAGTATACTGATCACATCACAATACTAAGTATAAGTAGTATAAGAACAGAGTGCGGAAGCTTAAAGAAAATAGCCAGAAAACATTAATCACAGAAGCTGTATGAAAACAAGCGTCTCAGAAAAGAAAAGAAAATACATCCAGAATTATTACAAACATTTACTGAAATAGACATAAAACTGAACTGAAAATACTAAGCATAAAATAAAATTGGAGGAGAGTCCACTAGTACTCCACGGGGTCCTCCTGAATCTCCCGAGTGTTCTCCTGACCTGTCTCAATATACTGCTCAGGATCTAGCAAATTGCTGGATCCCAAAAGTACATTGTGTTAGATAATAAGTCTAACACATCGAAACTAATCTAAACAGTTCTAGTTATTAATTTAATATTTACATAATTTGATTAAATCTGCAGAAGTACTGTAAAGGTAACTAAAAGCATAAAATTATATAAAACTGCATAAAACTGAAGAAATGTAAAGTAAAACTGAACTGTAACTAAATACTGAAAAATAAATCAAAATAGTACTAAATCTCAAATCGAGTAATCATATGTACAATTATGCTGTATGTCACTGAAAGTGTGCATCTGAATATGCTACAATACTGTATGCCACTGATATGCCACCAAAATATCACTAAACTACCGTGAGTAGTACGGTCCAATGTAAACATACATCTAGTTGGGAATACTGTTTACTGATGATGCCGATGCATCCTGAAATTCCCCAGTCAATGTATGCAACATTCCGTAACTCATAGATCATCACTGATACTTATACATTATTCTGACACATCATTCTGATTCTTACGCATCATGCTTATGCTCATGATCATGCTTCTAAACTACATGAGATAAATTTAGAAAATACCTTAAAATCTGATAATGAATCCAAAGTCTCCATTGTGCAGAATCCTGCTAAAAGGATTCTGACTCCTAAATTTAATCTTGTTAATTGGTTAAAGTTGAGTGTTTACTTAATTTATTAGCCGGAGAGAGTGTATACACATATTTAGCATGTTTGCAAGAAAGGTAGATTTAACCCTTAGCTTGTCTAAACTGCACTTATCGAAGCGCACTACGATAGGAGGCAGAAGTCGGTTGTAGTTTACATCTCAAGCTAAGCCGTTAAATGCCATAATTACAAGCATACTTAGTGGTCTACGCAAAGTGACTTAAGATACTTAGTTTGCTTATACTGTACTTATCGAATTGCACTATGATAGTAGGCAGGACCCGGTTGCAGTTTACATCTCAAACTAAGGATCTTGTTCACTAATTATAACACTCTTAGTCTTGAAAAATTTATTTTAACAGGACTGTATTCAGCTAATCTCGCAGGGTAGCACCTGGTCATAAGTCCATATTGGAGTGAATCAACCAATCCTGAATATTAATGAATTAATCCAGTAATATGGGTATACCCTTACTATACCCAATCAACAATCTGAGTTTAGTATATTCTATTTAATCGACAAGGATTTATCAAATCTATTAATCCTTACTCCAATTAGGTGTATCCTACACAAGGCTCTAAGGATGTGATTAAAAGATCACTCAATATAGGTTACTACCACAGGAATAGGCCACATCCTAAGTACTTTAGGTAATTCCTACCACAAGGTATCAAGTTCAACGTCTAAGGTTATGAAAGATCAACTAGGTTTCTACCTCAATAAGTTACAAAAGTCCTTCCTACCTCAATGTATCTTTAGTTATGGTTTTTAGTCATTTCAATAATGATCCTATAGCAAGACCCTTATGATCTCACTTTTCTATTTCTTAAGGTTTACTTGCTATACTTAAATTAAGATGATCAGATCAAATGATTAAAATTCATTTGATCCTTTCCTATTATATAATTATGGGATAAAATCAAAGATCTTTAGAGTTAAATCATTGCATAAATTATTATAATTTTATTTCCATCTTATGCTAATTGTCTTATATAAGAGAAAAAAAGATCTAAAGTTTTGATTCAGATGATTCAATCACACATATTTAATGTTATCCTTAGCACTTCTAATTTAATGATTTAAGATCAATATAAAATCATATGCATTATTGAAATAATGTCAATTAAATTATCTTACAATCAAGTTAATTAATTAAATGATTAAGGTTTAGATCTTAATCAAGACATGCTAGGGTTTAACCCCTAACATTTCTATCATTAAGAGTAATGTTAATTTAAGGGTCAATGACAAATCAATGTATTATTAATGTATTATTGATACCAAACTTTAGGTTTGGATTAAGTATCATCTACTTAATCAAGTTATCAAGATTTATATATTCAAGTAAGCACATTTAAGTGTTCAAATAAATATTGGAGTTCTCTAGTATACATCCTAAAAGTACATAGATAGAAATATGACACAAAAGGGTAATCAATGCTAATCAAATTCTAAATCAAATTAAAAGGATTAGCATTTAATCACAAATCTAAAGGACTTAGGTTTAATGCCATTATTGTTATTAAGGTTTGCCTATTTGATACATACTTTTAAGGATTCTATTACTTAGCATTTGCATGACATACGTTTAAAGGATCCATAGTAGGTTTTGAACACAAATTTAATTTCAACATGGAATTTTATGCAATGCTCAATTTTAGTATAACTTAGCCCCACTAGGGTCCTAGGGGTCTTAAAATATTAAAACAGGGAAGTTTTGGCCATTCCAGCCAAAACTTGGCAGTTTTACAAAATCTGGGCAGTTTCCTAAAATTTCTGGAAAATTTGCAAATTTGGGCGCTGCAGAGCGCTGGAGCGCGCTGTAGCGCTTTCCGCGTGGCAGCGCGCTGGAGCGCTTTCCACGCGGCAGCGCGCTGGAGCGCTTTCCGCGTGACAGCGCGCGGTAGCATTTTCCGCTCTGAGGTACGCTGCAGCCAGCTGTGGTCCGCTGCAGCGCGCTATGGCGCGGGTTGTTGTAGCGGTCGTTTGTTGTGTGTTTTTGTTGTAGCGGTCTGATTTGCAAAAATCACTGTTCAATTAATTTGTTTTGTCATTTCCTAAGTTCTGAAATATTTTGTTATAGTCTGCTGCAGCGCGCTACCGCGCGTTGTAGCAACCCATTTGCAAATCACTGTTCAATAGTTTTATTGGCCGTTTTCCAAGTTTTCATGAAATACCGATGCAGACGTGCAGCGCGCTACAGCGCACTGTAGCGGTTCATTTTACAATTCTACTATTGAATTAGTTAATTTACAGATTTCCTAAGTTTTTGTTCGCTGCCAGCCCGCTGCAGCGACAGACGGTGATTTCGCCAGGCATGAAAACCGTGAGGCCCTTCTTTCAAGTTTAATTATCCTAATCTAGAGATTTCCATGAGTGGTTTCATATATCAATGGAAATTTATTTCCGATACCTTTCCATCGACACCAAAATTGACACGAACGGAACATCCTAACTATACTAAAAATGTAATGAATGATAGGGTATATGAAATAGACAAAAATAGAGCATATTCCTTTGAAGCTTTTAATAGCCTTAATGGATTTCATATGCATAAGGACTTCCAATGGCTACATTCTAACATTATAACCGCATAAGAAAGATAAGGAGAGAAGCAAGAGGGTATTTTTTTATTCTTAGAAGAAGAGGAAGAAGATGAACCTTTACCTTTCCTTTAAGGCTGGAGAGGGGCTTCTCCTTCAAGGTGCAGCAATGGAGGAGGGAGAGGAGGAAGTTTTCAGCAAAATAAGAGAAGAGGAGCTGTGCTCCTCTTTTAAAGGAGAAGGGTGAGATGGAGCCTCATCATTAGCTAGGGGCTAAGAGAGTAGGGCTATCATGGATAAGCCTAATGAGGCATGGCAAGAGGTGAGGGAAAAGATGGCCAAACCGATTTTGAAGGGAGGCTACCAGGAAAATAGTTAGAAAATTAGGGAAATTGCAAATAGGGGACTCAATGATCATTAATTATTTTCCAGAATTATTAAATATTCCGATTTTTGGAACGTGCTCCGAAAATTCCCAAAAATTCACTCCTTGCTAATTTGGGGGTGAGAATTCAACGATGAAGTAGGATTTCAATTCTGACAATTATTTTAATTAGTCTATTTTCGACGCATTTAATACATTTAAAATATTCACGAAAATCCGACGACTTCCAAATGCGTCCAAAATATCACCCATAGCTAATTGGGGATGACGATCGCAACGGCGAAGTCAGATTTTGATTTCGAGGTCAAAATAAATACCTCAATTTTTTTATTAAAATATTTCGAATTAATTGATTGGTCTCCAAATTGCTTCGAACCTTCACGATTAGGTTCTTATGACTATATGATCTTAATGGAATGAAAATCACGATATGGTCATGCTAAAGTCAAACTGGGTGACAACCTTGGGTTGTTACAGACTCCCCCACTTAAAAAAAATGTCGTCCTCGACATCATTACTAATAAGGAAGAATTAAAATGCGAAGAATTAAGAAAAGAAACTTTGAATCTTAAAGGTACCTAAATTATCAAAGAGACTCGGATATTTCTGTCGCATATCGGCCTCTTTTTCCCAAGTGAAAATGTTAGAAGAATGATTCCTCCACTGGATCCTTACTATGGGGATAGATTAGTTATTGAGCTACTTTTGATCCTTACCCAGGATTTTGACAGGCTTAACAATGATGATTGATGATTTGATTGAATTTCTACTAGGGATGATGGAGATTAAGTGATGAGGCTCTCTTAAGTAATTCCTGAATGCATAACACACTGTGTGTTGCGGAGAATTCATCGGACCACCATAGCTTATAGGCTAATGATCTAGATTTTAGACGGAATCCAGAAAGGCCCACAAAGCTTAGACTGAGCCCTATAACCATGGTAGGGCGGCAGATTTCTTTTGTTGGTTTTAATCTTAGGTAGACGAGATCATCTTCTTAGAAATTTAAAAGGAGGATAACGAAGGTTATGATATTATGCCTGCTGAAAATGACTACTTTGGAAATACGTAACATCATGATAATTTTTCTCAATATAGAGTTTGGTCAGCTTCACGACAAAAATTAGCTTAAATAATTGGGATGAAAAATGCCGATTAGGTCAATCAATTAACTACAACCCAGATTGAGTTGACACCGGATCTTGACTTATGATGAGACTCATGGGGAAAACAAATCATACTCTTTTTGGGAATTAGCACAAGATGGAGAGAATTTACAGGCTTCTGATGCCTGCCTCGACTAGGCTAAAATAATGGTACTTGGCAGCATATTCAACGATGCATTCCTTGATAGATTGCATTGCCCTTAGAACTGAAGGTCAGTTTGGTAACCACTCACTATAACCACCATGAACTTAAGAACTGATTTATAGGATTTCAAATTACTCAAAGGAACCTAAGACTTTTAGGGTGTCTTGAAGGCTCAAGGATTCTAGATTCAGAACCCCCATAATAACTAGTCCCTTATAATGCTTCCTTACAGCTTATGGTTAGAGAGTCCTAACCACAACTTTAAGATTATTAGGATGCTAATCAAATTAAGTTATAATTGTCCCTTAATAGGGAAGGCAACAAAAGAAAGAAATGCTAATATTCCACCAAGTTGAATATGATATTAAGGGAATAATGTAAATTCCTAATTTATAACACATGACTTAGCACTATAGGGTAAGGTTACTACCTAGCAGGTGACATCACCTACTAGGCACATCATAAACTAAGGGTCAAAGGTTATATACTTAAACAATATTCAACACATTGGAGAACCTTAGGCAACTAGTTAAGTCACTATAAGACTTAACCAAGACTAAAGGATACTTAACAATTTTGATTTAGTGAATTAGAGTACAAAAGTCTTGGTTTAGGGTTTAGGGTTTAGGGTTTAGGGTACAAGTTATAAGCTATGAATTAGAGTACAAAAGTCTTGGTTTAGGGTTTAGGGTATAAGAATTAGAGTACAAAAGTCTTTAACTACTTTTTTTATTAGAATCTAATGTTTACAAACTAGCTAAAGAATTAGTATTGGACTAAGTCTAATAATAAAGTTAAGTAATTGGCTGCTACGCCTTACTTAGAGGATAAGATTTGGATGAACTAACTATATGAATTAGTTCACCTTAGATTTGAATTAACAAGGAGACATTCCTCTCTTACTAAGGGGTTTTTACTAAGAAAAGGGGATCAACATTCATTTAGGAGGCCTAGCCTCAATGCTAAGGAAAAGCTTGAGATATTAAGTCGCACATGATGACTTTAACACCAAAGATTTAAGATATTACACAAAGACTACTAACACAAGTTATAAGCTATGACTTGGATGAGGCAAGGAACTCACTTACCCATAAGGATAATTGTTCAGAAGCTTAATGAGGCTAAGACTGCAATCATAGGTCATAATTTATGACTTATTGCAGAATTTCTGGAACTAGGTGCTAAAATATAACTCATAAAGTGCTGCTTAACCTTCTAATGATTTATAGGCTAAATTTATCTTAGATGGAAGGAGGGCTTATTCCAAGGGAATAACTAATTAATGCTTAAGTCATATCATGACCTAGGCACATTTTCTTGTGTCAAACTTAAAATACTTGGGAAGGGAGATTTTCATATTAAGGGGAATAAGATCCTCTACAACCAGGCTATTACACTTTAAGTGGCATCCATCACTTAATACAGATTATACTACAGAAAAAGGGGAAATTACCATCCAAATTAAAGATGGATAAGAAAAAGTACAAGGTTACTATTTAAGTCACTAAAAGTGACTTAACCAAAAGGATTTCCTGAGGGTAGTTATAAATCATAATCCAAGAATTTAGAATTCAAAGACTTCACAAACTTAAAACAAAGGTGTAATATCAAAGAGCAAAGAGCCCTTTGACTCAATTGGTCCTAGATCAAAGAGCTAGATGAAACCCATCATTAGACCAAGCCTACTAATTGGACAAGGTTTACTATAAGCTACACTACGATCTTACATACAAAGGTTAGAATGATCTAACCAGGATGTAACCTTACACTAAAGAGGGCGAATACCCAATTTGGATACTCAATCTCACAGAATAGGAAGATTTAACACATCAAGTCACATAATGTGACTTAATACCTTAAAGTTCTAAAGGTCAACAAAATTGATCAAGGCAGGAGATCACTTTATCCATCTAGGATAAGATATTAAAAAAAAACCAGATCACAAGGCTACTACTCGGAGTCATAACATTTTTGAATTAATCAACTAAGGTTCAATGGTTATAACTACCCATTCCAATGGATATGGGAACACTCATTCCAATGGAGTGATGTGATCTAAATCTAAAGAATAAACTAGTCTAAAAATTCAAGTCACAAAGGTGGCTTATCCAATAATACCTTCAGGGCTTCAACAAATCAATTAACCAAGGGGATATGAAGTCTACTCTCCAATTTAATAAGATACTCTACAAGGAAAGAACTAATATTATAAGTCACAAGAGTGTGACTTGACCCAAGAAGAATCTAAGGCTTGACAATTCGAACTAAGGAAGGTTTGGTTTCATAACTAGAGAAGAATGCCCTGAACATAAGATCAGGTTTGTTACTTGAGTAATTAGACTCAAATTAGTGGATAACCCTAATTAAGGATTTATCATATCCCAGCTTATGGTAAAGTTATCTACACAATTCTCCAATTCGGGTTAGGTCCAGTTGGACCCAACACTAAGGCTTAGGAGTGGTTGGATAGCAAGACTTATAGTCCAAACCCTTGGGATTAGCCTGATCTAATCTCAAAGGTGAAAAGGGCAATTTTGGAGGCCTGAAACTAACTTTTATTAACATGGTTCATAATCTAAAAGTTATACACTACTCATGATTTAGCCTATTTAGGCAATATTTAACAAAGCCATTTACAGAGTCCCTAAATTTTTCAGTTTGTACAAGTCCTCTCGAGTTTGCTAACAATTACCATTGCCGAGCCCGCCTGAAGGTGGGACAATGTTCTTAATTGGGGTTTAAATGGGAGGAGATCCTGGATCATGACTGTAACTTCCAGGGATAAAATTTTTTAGGGAACGGAACAAAATCACTTTTTCCTACTTTTCAAAGAGAAGTTGATAGGATATACATAAATGATAATTGATGTGAAAGGGAGATACAAGAGATAATTAAGGAGAATAACTACAATATTCTGCCATAAAAGTAGTACAACAATCATTGTATGAGACTTCTAGATGCTTTCTTGCTAATCTTTTATAGGTCCAGAACTACCATCTATCTGCTGATCCGAGTAAAATCCCCAAAATCTCATGATGATAGCTATCGGAACATGCTGCCTCTAAAAAGGTAGTGGTCACACGATCCAACCATTTTTAAAACTGCATTCGATTATTAGTTCTGATTTCACAATTGCCTTTTGCCAATAACTAATTTACTTGCATATTTTACTCCTTTAAAGTTCATTCAAATCCTAGGATGTCCAGTTTATGCTTTATCATTCACTGTTTTAGCTGCGTTATTATGTTCATTCAACTTTTAGGATGTCCTCATTCTAGACATTTTCAGTTTTCATTTCTGAGATAAACTTGATGAACTTTGGATGCTGCTTTTCTTAAACTTAGTAATTGTGATTATATCCGCTGCAGAGAATGGATCATAAAGTAGATAGGAACATTTCCTTATCTGACACTTTATGATACTTCTCTGATACAAACTGTAATGCCCCGCCCCGTCTCCATGCGCAAAAGAAATAAGTACAATCAAATTGGCGGTGGAGCGGTGCGCCACTCGGGGAAGAATAAACCTGTCTCCCCCGAAATAGCTGCGAACTAAGCCCATCTAAAGGGCTGCTAGCTCAACCTCAAAAAGGGTTGAGAACTAATACTTAAGATAAGAGTAGTATTCTTATCCTAAGTATTAGATAAATACATACATTGGATTTAGAATACAATAGGAATCTAATATATATATAAGATATCAGCATTTCTAGTATACTGATCACATCACAATACTAAGTATAAGTAGTATAAGAATAGAGTGCGGAAGCTTAAAGCAAACATCCAGAAAACATTCATCACAGAAGCTGTATAAAAACAAGCGTCTCAAGAAAGAAAAGAAAATACATCCAGAATTGTTACAAACTATTTACTGAAATAGACATAAAACTGAACTGAAAATACTAAGTAGAAAATAAAACTGGAGGAGAGTCCACTAGTACTCCACAGGCTCCTCCTGAATCTACTGAATGTTCTCCTGACCTGTCTCAATATACTGCTCAGGATCTAGCAAATTGCCGGATCCCAAAAGTACCTTGTGTCAGATAATAAGTCTAACACATCGAAACTAATCTAAATAATTCTAGTTATTCATTTAATATTTACATAATGTGATTAAATCTGCAAAAGTACTATAAAGGTAATTGAAAGCATAAAACTGTATAAAATTGCATAAAATTGAAGAAATGTAAAGTAAAACTGAACTGTAACTAAATACTGAAAAATAAATCAAAACAGTACTGAATCTCAAACCGAGTAATCATATGTATAATTATGCTGTATGTCACTGAAAGTGTGCATATGAATATGCTACAATACTGTATGCCACTGATATGCCACCAAAATATCACTGAACTGCCATGAGTAGTACGGTCCAATGTATACATACATCCAATTGGGAATATTGTTTACTGATGATGCCGATGCATCCTGAAATTTCCCAGTCAATGTATGCGACATTCCGTAACTCATAAATCATCACTAATACTTATACATTATTCTGAAACATCATTCAGATTCTCACACATCATGCTTATGCTCATGATCATGCTTCTAAACTACATGAGATAAATTTAGAAAATACCTTAAAATCTGATAATGAATCCAAAGTCTCCATTGTGCAGAATCCTGCTAAAAGGATTCTGACTCCTAAATCTAATCTCGTTAATTGGTTAAAGTTGAGTGTTTACTTAATTTATTAGCTGGAGAGAGTGTATACACATATTTAGCATGTTTGCAAGAAAGGTAGATTTAACCCTTAGCTTGTCTAAACTGCACTTATCAAAGCGCACTACGATAAGAGGCAGAAGCCGGTTGCAGTTTACATCTCAAGTTAAGCCGTTAAATGCCCTAATTACAAGCATACTTAGTGGTATACCCAAAGTGACTCAAGATACTTAGTTTGCTTAAACTGCACTTATCGAAGTGCACTATGATAGTAGGCAGGACCCAGTTGCAGTTTACATCTCAAACTAAGGATCTTGTTCACTAATTATAACACTCTTAGTCTTGAAAGATTTATTCTAACGGGACTATATTCAGCTAATCCCGCAGGGTAGCACCTGGTCATAAGTCCATATTGGAGTAAATCAACCAATCCTAAATATTACTGAATTAATCCAGTAATATGGGTATACCCTACTATACCCAATCAACAATTTGAGTTTAGCAGATTCTATTTAATCGACAAGGATTTATCAAATCTATTAATCCTTACTCTAATTAGGTGTATCCTACACAAGGCTCCAAGAATGTGATCAAAAGATCACTCAACATAGGTTGCTACCATAAGGAATGAGCCAGATCCTAAGTACTTTTGGTAATTCCTACCACAAGATATCAAGTTTAACTTCTAAAGTTATGAAGGATCAATTAGGTTTCTACCTCAATAAATTACAAAAGTCCTTCCTACCTCAATGTATCTTTAGTTAAGGTTTTTAATCATTTCAATAATGATCCTATAGCAAGACCCTTAAGATCTCACTTTTCTACTTCTTAAGGTCTACTTGCTATACTTAAATTAAGATGATCAGATCAAATGATTAAAATTCATTTGATCCTTTCCAATTCTACAATTATGGGATAAAATTAAAAATCTTATTAGAGTTAGATCATTGCATAAATCATTACAATTTTATTTCTATCTTATGCTAATTATCTTATATAAGAGAAAATCAAAGATCTAAAATTTGGATTCAGATGGTTCAATCACACATATTCAGAGTTATCCTTAGCACTTCTAATTTGATGATTTAAGATCAATATCAAATCATATGCATTATTGGAATAATGTCAATTAAATTATCTTATAATCAAGTTAGTTAATTAAATGATTAAGGTTTAAATCTTAATCAAGATGAGCTAAGGTTTAACCCCTAACCTTTATATCATTAAGACCAATGTTAATTTAAGGGTCAATGATAAATTAATGTATTATTAGTATATTATTGATGTCAAACTTTAAGTTTGGATTAAGTATCATCTACTTTATCAAGTTATCAAGATTCATATATTCAAGTAAGCATATTTAAGTGTTCAAATAAATATTGGAGTTCTCTAGTATACATCCTAAAAGTACATAGATAGAAAGATGACACAAAAGGGTAATCAATGCTAATCAAATTCTAAATCAAATTAAAAGGATTAGCATTTAATCACAAATCTAAAAGACTTAGGTTTCATGCCATTATTGTTATTAAGGTTTGCTTATTTGATACATACTTTTAAGGATTCTATTACTTAGCATTTGCATGACATGATTTAAAGGATCCATAGTAAGGTTTGGACACTAATTTAATTTCAACATGGAATTTTATGCAATGCTCAATTTTAGCCCCACTAGGGTCCTAAGGGTCTTAAAATATGAAAACAGGGAAGTTTTGGCCATTCCAGCCAAAACTGGGTAGTTTTATAAAATCTGGGCAGTTTCCTAAAATTTATGGAAAAATTGCAAATTTGGGCGCTGTAGCGCGTTGGAGCGCTTTCTGCGCGACAGCGCACGGTAGCGTTTTCCGAGCTGAGGCACGCTGCAGCCCGTTGTGGTCCGCTGCGGCCCGCTGCAGCGTGCTATGGAGCGCTGGAGCAGTCTAATTTGCAAAAATCACTGTTCAATTAATTTGTTTTTTCATTTCCTAAGTTCTGAAATATTTCTGCTATAGTCCGTTGCGCGCTACCGCGCGCTGTAGCGACCCATTTTGCAAATCACTGTTCAATTAATTTTATTGGCCATTTTCCTAAGTTTTAATGAAATGTCACTGCAGACCGCTGTGGCGCACTACAGCACGCTGTAGCAGTTCATTTTGCAATTATATTGTTCAATTAGTTAGTTTACAGATTTCCTAAGTTTTCTTGTCCGCTGCAGCGATAGACAGTAATTTCGCCAGGCACGAAACTCGTGAGGCCCTTCTTTCGAGTTTAATTACTCCTATTCTAAAGTTTAGGGTTTAATGTCATATATCAATGGAAAGGTATTTCCGATACCTTTCCATCGACACTAATATCAATACAAACAGAGCATCTTAGCTATACTAAAAAAGTAGATGAATGACAGGGTATACGAAATAAACAAAAACAGAGCATATTCCTTTGAAGCTTTTAAGAGCCTTAATGGCTTTCATACAGGCATAAGGACTTCAAATGGCTACATTCTAACATTATAACCGCGTAAGAAAGATAAGGAGAGGAGCAATAGGGTACCTTTTTATTCTTAGAAGAAGAGGAAGAAGATGAACCCTTGCCTTTCCTTCAAGGCTTGGAGAGGGGCTTCTCCTTCAAGGTGCAGCAATGGAAGAGGGAGAAGAGGAAATTTTTAGCAAAACAAGAGAAGAGGAGCTGCTCTCCTCTTTTAAAGGAGAAGGGTGAGATGGAGCCTCATCATTAGCTAGGGGCTAAGAGAGTAGGGCTATCATGGATAAGCCTTAATGAGGCATGGCCAAGAGGTGAGGGAAAAGATGGCCAGTCAATTTTGCAAGGGAGGCTGCTAGGAAAATAGTTGGAAAATTAGGGAAATTGTAAATAGGGGACTCAATGATCACTTAATTATTTTTCAGAATTATTTAAATATTCCGATTTTTGAAACATGCTCTGAAAATTCTCAAAAATTCACCCCTAGTTAATTTGGGGGTGAGGAATTCAACGGCGAAGTTGGATTTCAATTCTGTCAATTATTTAATTATTCTATTTTTTGACGCATTTAATTACATTAAAATATTCGTGAAAATCCGACGACTTCCAAATGCGTCCAAAATATCACGCCTAGCTAATTTGAGGGCGATGATCGCAATGGCGAAGTCGGATTTCGATTTCGAGGTCAAAATAAATACCTCAATTTTCTTATTAAAATATTCCGAATTAATCGATTGGTCTTCGAATTGCTTCGAACCTTCACGGTTAGGTTCTAATGACTAGATGATCTTAATGGAATGATAATTACGATATGGTCATGCTAAAATCAAACTGGATAATAACCTTGGGTTGTTACAGTCTGCCTCTTCTGTTCAGTTCTTTGAAATAGGATAGACTAGGCCTGGCTCTGTGGTTAGCTAGGATAATTCATGTCTGATTCTATAGTCTAACTAGACCTAGCTCTGTACTTGTCTAGGATGATATATGTTTAACTTTTATGTTCAATGGCTTCATTTATCTAGTTTCTATTATGACAGTACTAATTTAGACACACTTCTACTCTTAGCTCAGTTTAGTGTCAGTCTAGGGGCTTGTTTAGCCATATGTTTTCAGTTATATCTTACTATTTTTTGCTTGCTTTTATAGTTCATTTTAGCTCAATATTTTTAGTTCAATTTTACTCAATTCTTGCATATATATATATATATATATATATATATATATATATATATACATACATATTAAGATGCTCATTTTACTTCAGTTTGTTTTCTTACTTTAGTTCAGATTGTCTTTCTATCAATCAACATGTATTTATTTGATCATAAGCATATTAGGATGAGTTTACTTTCAGCTCTTTCAGCTATTATATATTTACTGCCTAACCTTGTTGCAACTTCTGATTGAGTTATGTTATTTTACATCCTTCATGCTGTTTAGTTATAAATGTTTTATTTATAGCTATCATATTCTTTTGTTGCTTCCTACACCTCTTTGAAATGCTTGCATATTTTAGTAAAATGTGATATCTTAAATATGTTGTTTCATTTAATTAGCTTAAAATGTACTTAGATAATTATCTAATACTTAGTTTTTCTTTTCTTGGTTGGGGACCTAATATTGTGATACTGACAATGTCAGATTCAGAGTTGTTCGTGGAGGTAGCTTCATGCAAAGAGCTTAGTCAGGAGGACCTTACTGCTGCTGTTGAGACTTAACTAGTTTCCTTATCTGCTTGTGAGGATGAGTATTTTTTTCACTTAAATTTTGTCTGTAATAATTAAATTAATCTAGATGTATTTACTTTTCTACACTTTCATACTGAGTTGAGTTACTATTTTTGTTCTTATGTTATAAATATGGATGTTATATTTCTCATCTGCTTTCGCACTTTGATATGCTGATATATGACTTACAGTGTTTAGGAGACAGGGCTTTTAGCTAAGACGAGTTGGGTTGATTCATAACTTAACTATAGTTGGGAGATTTGCCTCAATTGGTAACCGTCTTCACTGTGATCGTGTTAAGATTAGTATTAGTATGACTATGGCGGGGATGAGGTTCCACACTAAATCTAAACCCTAAACCCTAAAATATGCAACCCTAAACCCTAAACCCTAAACCCTAAACCCTAAATCATAAATCCTAAACACTAAGCCTAAACCCTAAACCCTAAATCCTAAACCCTAAACTCTAAACCCTAAATCCTAAACCTTAAACCCTACACCAATTAAAATATTCTATAATTTCAAATGGCTTCCAAATTATAATAAATTTGTAAGGATTGCTCCAAACATCTTTTGGAGACTAACGATGATGTTTTGACCTAATTTGAATATCTAAAACCAAGTAACAACATCGGGGTTGGTACATAGTGACCTTCATGTTTTTTACTGCAAAGTAATTATTTACTATTTCAAATTTTATTTATTTTGCATTGTTGGAAATTTAAAAGGATGAAACTAGGTTGAATATTGATAAATCTAAGATTTATAGTAAAATAAAGGATTAAAAAATATACAAAACATCACATAAACATGCATACTTTGAAATAAATTTCATTATTTTTAGGAAAAACAGGAGAAAAGACAAATATGGAGCAAAAGGGATTTTCTAGAAGAATACCATTGTTGCGTGCCACAACGCACCATACGCGCCATGGCGGTCGAGTGAAAATAAGTCACCTGGAACCGTATCTGCAAGCTTGGAAGGAAAACTACTGTAGCGCGCCACAGCGGGCCACAGTGACATTCCAGAATATTATTTTAAACTGTATGGGAAGTAACTGAACATTAACTTTAAAACTCTTAAGCTCTCCAGCACGCCATAGCGCGCTTGGCTCCACTAAAATAAAATGCAGACCTGGAAGGAATCCGCTGTAGCGCGCCCTAGCGTGCTACAGTGGGCCGCAGCATCATTTCAATTAAACTATATAAATCAAGGGGAAAAATAAATTTAACAGTGGATTCAAAACTCAAACCGCCACAGCGCGCCGTGGCGAGAATTTGAACTAACTCGACCTGTTACAATGTGCAGCAGTGGAACAATATTTCGAATAAAGCTGCTACAGCGCGCTACGATGGATCCCCAGTGAATAGTATGCTTGGTGCCAAACTTAGCATAAATCAGATGTGATCGCTGCAGCGTGCTGCTGCACCCTACACAAATTTTCCCAGGTGAATGCATTAATGACAGCATATGGAAGGCCGAATAATCAAACCTTTGGCCTTCCCCAGCTGTTTGGAAAGTGAAATAACATTAAGACATGTTGTATTCCAGGAGAATAATGGAATAACATTAATTGGATTTCCATGAAGTCATGGAAGATGAAATGCCAACATAATTTATTCTCAAGGGCTGAATGGCTATCTATTTAAGTAACAATTTAAAACTAAATGGGAGTTCCAAATTTTGACATTCTAAGACCTAGAAGGAAGGATTGCTACTGAGAGAGAAGGAGAACTCTCCAAGGAAAGGTTATAGTACCTTTGCAAGATCAAGAGGAAGGAGAAGTACAAGGAGCTTGGAACAAGGAAGAGAAAAAATAAAAAGAAATCCAGAGAACCCCAAATTTCAGGGATGTTCTTAGTATTTTCTCTCAACTTTATCTTGTTTCTTTTACAATCGAACTGATGTCAAGGTTCTTATCTTTGAATGCATCTTTCTGTATTATGATTTCAATGGAAGGCTAGACCCTCCTTGGAGAGGGTTGGGCCATAGTCATGTGATGAGTGTGGGACAAATGGGTTGAAAGTTTAAATTCTACAATGAATAAAGAATGTGCTGAATGTTTATCTTAACTAGTTACTTAGGATGCATGTGTGGAATGTTTGAGATATATATCACTATAGAAATTGAATTTTAAATGATTAAAGCTAGATTATTTAAATAGTCTAAATCTAGAGGGAATGCACATAAAGTTCCTATAACAACCCAAATTGTTACCCAAAACAATTAGGACTGATTTAAGTCCTAAGTTTGATCTTAGCGCACTAATTAAGTTATTAGAAGTTACCACCAAGACCTAGTCCAAATCAGGGGTCAAATGGATCAAACCCTGATTTTGGGAAATCCAGAAACTCTGGAATTTGACAAATTATTTTGACCTCAGATCA
Organism: Gastrodia elata; assembly: GCA_016760335.1. NCBI lineage: Eukaryota > Viridiplantae > Streptophyta > Magnoliopsida > Asparagales > Orchidaceae > Gastrodia > Gastrodia elata. The sequence continues at coordinate 188,898 of CM028669.1, forward strand.
AAAATCAAACTTTGCCATTGTGTTAATTACCCCCAAATTAGCTAGTGGTGATGTTTTGGTGGCAATCGGAAGTTGTCGAAAATCCATTAAATATTTTAATAATATTTAAATACCCCGGAAAATAAGAGAAATTAAATACTCGTCAAAACAAAAATGCGAACTCGCCATTGCATTCCTCACCCCTTAATTAGCTAAGGGTGAATATTTGGAATTTTTCTAAATGCAGTTAATTGATTAATTTTAATTAGGAAATTATTAGAAAATAATTAAATATTATTATTTAAAATTTTCCCTTTAAACGACAACGTCCACTCGAAGTTGTCATTTGGGAATCTACCGTCTGATTTGATGACTCATCCGAGCTGTCTGATCTAGGATCAAATGGCATTCGTGTCACCGTTCCCAACCGCGAGCCCTAGGAGTCCATGCGGCAGCCCCGTCGTCCCGCTCGTCCAATCGAAGCTCCTCCACCCTCGATCGCTCCGCCCAGCTTCCCTTAAGGTTCATACCGACACTTAGGAACTGAGACTTTTGGAGATCAAGCTCAGATCATAGAATCTTAGAATCTAGCACCCGGAGCTGTCCATCCAAGGTACCCCTCTACCCCCTTCGATCCTCATTCGATATCTATTGCGAGGCCTTGAATCATTATTGCATGACATAGATTGGAGTTTGGATGGATCGATCGGGTTGGATTAATCCCGATCAATCGGATTTGGCATAGGGTATACAGTATAAACCGTTACACCGAGTATCGCTGATATACAGTATAAACCGTTATGCCGAGTATCGCCGAACCATAGTGACTAGGGTTAGACCTAGTTCACGCCTCCAACCACCCCTCGAGGTGAAACTACCGGCAATAGGTAGCCTATGCCGGGTTCCGATGCCATGGCCTACTCGTTCGTGTGCTGGTCAGACCCTGGCATCGACCGGAGGGCCTCCATTTTGCATGCCCTAGCTTGGTGCTCACAGAGGAGTCGGGCGATCCGTCAGATCGCCTCAGGTCGGGTCGGACCCGACTTGCATTTGGCCCTGCCACGCCAAATGCGTGGGGCCCGCAGTGCCGCGTGGCACCCTCTTCGTGTTGACTTATGGCATGTGGGACCCATTAGAGCCATTTCGTCTGACAGTGGGTCCCACTGTCAGCTCTGCTGACACCGGGTGGGATTCACGGCCTATCCAGTATTGACGCGTGGCTGCTGGGGGCCCGCCTCTATCGATTCTGTTTCGTCGGGCCGACAGCTGGGTCCCACTGCCTTGACCCATCCAATGATTGGCTGCCACATGTCAAATGGAGGGTCCCACCACCATATTAATTTATTTTTTTTAATAATTGAGTAATGGTTATTTTTAAAGAGTTCGAATTAATTTTAAATGCAGTAAGGCCTTAATTAATTTAATTTGCATGAATTGAATTAATTAAATTCCAAAAACTTTAAACACTCATAGCTATTGAACTATAAGTCCAAATATATTAAATATATATCTCATTTTGCTCAGAAAAATAAGAGAAATATCATGGTAGTGTTAATTTTCCTATAGGATGCTTAGACAGTGTAGTGACATTTTAGGACATCCACTCAATTATACTAAGACTTCAAACCTTCATAACTTTGCACCTACTCATCTAAATATAGTTAATATAGGTCTTAAAGTAATTTGGAGAACATCATGAACACTTTGACAGTATTAGTTTTGTTGTTAGATCATTAGTTTGACTAATCACTTTTAGGACCCTTCCTAATTACCCTTAAAACCCTAAAAATTTAAAGGTCCATATATTAGTCATTTGGACTCCAAATTAGGAAATTCAAAGTACTAGATAGCTTAGAATTTCAGTGTCAACAATAATCTAAAATAAGATTTAGGTTTTGACCCCTAAAAACCATAAATTTACCAAACTACTTCTAACCCTGATTAGGTCATAACTTGACCAATTGAGGTCCAATTTGGGTCTACTCCCAGTTAAAGTACTCAGTGTGATATAGAAAAGCTATAGCCACTGAATTTGTTGAGTTTGGACATCAAATAAAAAAGTTAGATTTTTGACCCCTCTTAACCTTCGATTTTGCATAAATACCCTTAGAATTGAATTGACCATAAATAATCCAATAGACATTAGAATTCAGTGTTTTTAGGCTCAATGGAATCCTAGAATAACAAACAATAATAAATTGTACAAATTGCTAGACTTTACAAGGTGAAATTACTAAATTGCCCCTTAGGTCAAATTCTTTAGTTTTGACTTATAGGACCCAAATCTTATCCAAATTGAGTATACTTACTTTCTATATTCATATTAGATAGTAATGAATTATTTGGTGTCAAGAAAATCCAATTTGGAGCCCTAAATCAAAAAGTAGCTTTTAGGACCCTTAAGTAGGGGCAAAATAGTCATTTTGCCAAAAAATTGGGTTAAGTGTTCTTAACCCCTAAAATATTATTTTAGATCATTAAAATCAATAATAAAGCTAATTTAGGATCAATTTAAGTCTTAAATTCCATAATTTGAATAATTTGTCAAACAACTCAATTTAAGGCTTGAAAACTCCTAAGGCTAATAAACCTTAGCTAAAATCTATCCCTAACTCTTTTAATTGAACAGAAATAGTAAATAAAGCTAACTTATGATAATTTTATTAATTCTTAAGACTCTTTCTAAGTCATTTCATTAAGAGCTCGCTACTAATCTTCACTTCACTTTAGGATTTTTTCTTTAGGAGTAGGAATAGATACTAGGTTAGATTTCATGCATTAAATAATTTGGTTATTCAATGAATGGAATCTTAGTTTTATTAGTTTCTAGATTTTTATACTTTAATTTTGATTATTTAATCTTTCAACTTTAGATTAAGAATAGGAGAATCATCCTATTAAGCTTGATTATACTTAATAGAATTTGCCTTAATCATTAGTTCATATTTAGACTTAAGCTTTAGTCCTTAAGCTTTACCTTTGGATCATGTGATTAACTCTAATTCGTGGTTTTTTATCCATAACCCCTAGTTTAGTATATCTTGAACAGATCTTAGCTTAGAATGTCTAAACTCGTCAATTAGGATGTGATAATTCATTATTTAACTTGCAGTCGATTTTGATTAAATTAAATTAGAACCTGATTAGTTCTAATTACTTTTAACTTATAAGGTCGCAGTTTTATATTACACTTGATAGTAAGAATTGGATATCCTAAACTTGTGTAACTTAGATTAGTTAGAATGGTTAATTAGATAGCAACAGTGTCACCATGTGTAGTAAAGTCCCTTGTTCACTATTGATTATTTATTCTTATGCATTTCTTGTATTTTGTGCCATTATCTTGAACATGACATATAAGACAATATTGTTGCCTAAATGAAAAATTAGAATAATTAGGACAACATTTGCATTGGGTTCAGTATTCATGTTGATTCTGGTGCATATTTACCCTAATGGACAAGGATAAGGAGAAATAAAGGATAACTTAGCATTACTCATTGAGGAGTGTTGTGTTAAGTTTGGAATCCATATAATCTTGCAGATGTGCTTGACTCCTCAGCTTCTTCTGGAAGTGTACTCAGGAGCAAAGTAAAATAACTAAAAATTACTGCATTTATATTTACTGCCTCCTTAGTCACGCCTATTTAGTTCTATTCTGCCCTAGCTCATAAAGGCTTTGGGAATGTTATTATAGCCCGAATGGCCAATTTCTGATTTGGCAGTTTGTACATACTATTCTCTGTTTACTATTTTACTAATGCTTGTTACTTCAGTTACCTTTACTTTATTTTACTTGCTTACTAGTATGTCATAAGATGCTAGATTTTGTTATTTCTTATTATATGTATCACATTCAGATTGGTTATTTCCAACCTGCATATGTCATATGATCATCAGCATATTTAGGTATAGCCTTTCCTTTCAATATTTTTCTTACTGTATTTATACATGTATGCCTAGCCTTGTTTTAGCTTATTTTGAGCTACGGCTTTTTCCTTATTCTTTCTTAGTTATAAATGCTTTATTTATGACTTACCCTTTCCATTTGTATACCTGTTGCTCTTATGCTAGTTAGGTTTTGTATTATTAAGTAAATGGTGATATTAATAAACTTATGAAAATTTATTAGCCTAAAATGTACTTAAACAGTTGTCTAATAAGATTTTTTTCTTTTGTTGGCTTGGGCCTTAGCATTGTGAAATCGATAATGTCAGAACCTGATCGTTTGGAGGAGCTCGTGCTTGAAGAGGAGCCTTATCTTGAGGATGAGCAGTCGGGTGAACCAAAAGCCATTTAGTCCATTTCTGCTTTATTATTAGGATGAGAGATTGCTCTTTTATTTTATTAAACTTATTTAAAATACTGTAATAATATAGGTACCATTATGTTGTATTTTTCTTTATTGTACCATTTATTCTGAGCTGTATATTGTATTTCCTTTATGTATTGTGGTGAATTGGATGTACTATTTACTTACTTTGCTTTCGCACTCTGAGTTTATATTTATTTAGTGATTGATTCATATTGCATGTATTTTTAGCATATCTCTCCCTTATTAGTGGATCATGGATTATACCTAATCCAATGATAAGTGAGGGATTTGCCAGAGTGGTACACCTCCCCTTGGCTTTATCTTGTGGATTGAGGGGTGGGGTGCCATAGGCCCTCGCCGCGACATGATGTTGCAGAGCAAAGATTCTCGATGTAAAACACCTCAAAATTTGAATGGTTGGATGATTTAGTAAAATGAAAGTAATAATCTTGTGCTCCGTAGCTCTCTTATTAGCTAGAGCTAGGAGTGTGTGAACTGAAGCATAAAGTTATGTGATAAGCTCTTTAGCCTAATGGCACCATTCCTTATAACTCAGCCGAGCGATTGATGCATGTGAGCCAAGACTCATGAATCAAGCTCCGCGGCTTAGCAGACGTTGAAGGAGGGAGAGAGCATCGAGTGCCCATTTATGCTGTGACATAGTCCATGTGGTCTAGTGAATCCTCTCTCTTAGCTAAACTGCGAATGATGCGCATGAAGCTAATTGGTGGGAATCAATGCTTGTGAGATCACCCAACTAAATATTACTTTGATAATATAGATGTAGGAATTCTAAAATAAATCTAATGTGATCTCATAAGAGTCTATGTGCTGAGGAAGAACCCTAGTGTGTTCACCTTGCGCACTAGATTTGAACTAGTCAAAATTAGAGGACCAATCTAAGGAACACTATATTCATATGATTTGATTGGCATAATTCAAGTACTTTATGAATTGTAATGAATTAAATACAACATCAATCCCTTACGAGTCACATAATCAAATCCCAACTCTCCCTTCTTAATCAATAGTATCTCAATTTAAGCTCTTTTGCATTATTGATCTAGGAACCAAACAAAACACCAAAACAAATCTTCTAAACATTATTGAAAGAAGGTAAAACTTAGTAACAAAACAACCGTTCCTTGTGGATGATATAAATCTAAAACTCACCATTCCAAATTATTACTTCAGACCACGTACACTTGCGTGCTAGCACAGACGTGTATTTATAGTCTGTCAAGTTCTTGGCACTATTGTCGGGGAACGATTTTCTGTATTGTATTAAGTATAAACTTCTAGTAAATAGTGATTTAGACTTTTTACTTATTTGCTTATATTTTCATTTTTAGTAATTATATCACATTGTGCTAACTTTAGTGTAACTTAGATTTTTAATTTAGTTTCACTATTACTGAAATTTGTGAATTGATAAAATTATAATTGCTGAAATCTATGCTAAACTAAAATTCTGCTAAACTTAGTTGCTGAGAATCTATTTGCTGGAAGGTTATTGCTGAAAAATTCTGTGAACTAAGTGCTAAATTTTATTGCTGAGAATTATTTGCTGAATTGTTGTTGTAATTAAACTACTGTGTTGATTTGCTGAATTACTTCCTTAAACTAAATTCTGAACTTGCAGAATATTTGTTGAAAAATTCTATTTGCTGGAAATTGCTTGCTGAAATCTACTTGTTGAAAAACTGAATTGCTGAAACTATAAAACTTATTTGTTGTGATCTGTTCTAGCTAGCCTTAAACTTAATTTTATGAGTAGGAGAAATTCTAAAATTCTCTTTGACCTTGAAATAGAAAGAACATACCTAAGAGCTAGGAGAGAACAACTAAATTTAAATTAACAATAAGTAGAGATGAAAAATCTAGAAGCTAATCCTAGAGAAGTTGTAGGAGAACAAAGAGGAATAGCATTGAGAGGTTATGCCTTGCCTAATGTTAGAGACATTCCCCATGCTATAGTCAGGCCAAACATAGAAGCAAACAATTTTGAAATCAAGCCATCCACCCTTAGTATGGTTCAGAATAATCAATTTGGTGGATTAGCTATGGAGGACCCAAATTCTCACATCTCAATTTTTTTTGAGATTTGTGACACATTTAGATTTAATGGCATTTCTGAAGATGCCATTAATCTCTGGATTTTCCCCTTTTTCCTAAAAGATAGAGCAACAAGTTGGCTTAGCTCTCTTTCGGGCGACTCGATTCGCACATGGGACGATTTGGCTAGGAAATTCCTAGCCAAATACTTTCCTCCTACGAAATAAGCCTGACTGAGAATTGAAATCACAAACTTCAACCAATATAAGGGTGAAACATTATATGATAGCTGGGAACAATTTAAAGAATGCTTAAGGCAATGCCCACATCATGGGTTTCCTCAATGGATGCAGGTTAAAACCTTCTACAATGATTTGAACGCACCAATAAGGACTCTTATTGATATGGCCGCCGGAGGCTCTATAAGTAGCAAAACTTAGGAAGAGGCCTATGACTTATTAGAGGAGATGACCAATAATGCTTATCAATGGCCCAATGAATGGCTAAATCTAGGAAAAAGAGAAGCAAATCAAATAAATAAGATAAACCAAATAACAATCCTCCAAAATGAGATAAATGCCCTTAACCAAAGACTTGAAAATATGACTGTTAATACTATTCAGGAAATGTATTGTGAGTTGTGCGAGGGAAGGCATGCTAGTGAAAATTGTAACTTAAATGATCCTTTTGCCCCATCAGACACTGAACAAGTTAACTTCTTAAGGAATAATAATGCTGGGCCAAACAACATGTTAAACAACCCATACTCCAACACATACAATTCGAGATGGAGAAATCACCCCAATTTTGCATGGAGTAACAACAATAATAATGGAAATTTTAATGGGGGAACTCTTTTAGCAAACAAGGTTATAACAATAATGATAACACCCAATAGAATCAATCTAACCTTGAAGCCAATTTTAACGTATTTAAGGTGGAAACCATACATTTCATGAAAAGGACTGAATTAACAATTAACCGCCATGATGCCTCCATCAGAGGGATAGAGGCATCCCTTAGGAACATTGAGGCTCAACTGGGGAAAATCTCCCAACAGCTATCCACTCGATAGCCGGGAGCTTTACGTAGTTCAACCGAGGTAAATCCTAGGGAGACGGTGAGTGTTGTTCTTCACTCCGATGGAATTGATGGCAGCCACCTTAACATTCAAATAGAAATTAACAACACTAAAATAGAGATGGATAGAGAGTTGAAAAAAGCTGAGAAGGGTAGATTAGTTGCCTTAAAGTGTGAGGATCTTGGGAGGTTGAATATACCTTACATAATAGAGGGTGAGGTTTTTATAGATCCCTTGTGTGATTTAGGAGCCTCGGTCAATATCATGCCTACAAGAATCTCAATCTAGGAGGTATGGAGACAACATCCATGATCCTTGAATTTGCAAATTTGGATTCTAGAACCCCCCTTGGAATTGTTAGAAATGTGTCGGTCGGTCTAAGAGGTTTTGTTGTCCCCACGAACTTCATCATTTGTGAATGGGACGTATGGAATGAAAATTCCACTCTTATATTCGGACGCCCAATCTTGGCCAACACTAATACCATCATTGATGTAGTGAAGGGAACTATGAACATTAAGGTCGGGGGGAAGGCAGCTCTAATTGATTTAAAACCCACCGTTTAGAAGAAAAAGATGTTAGAATATGAATGGAAAAAGATAATGAGGGAGGAGGAAGTATGTAACATTTTAAATCTTAAAAAGCTCATCCTGGAAGAAAAAGAATTTGACAATAAAACTAGCCCCTCATCTGGAGGAGAGGCTAAGGATGAAGTGATTAGAAAAAAAAAGAATATGAGAGGCAAGAGAAAGAAAAAAAGGGATCTCCTTGCCTAAAAATGAATTGGTTGTGGAAAATAGAATAACTGAAAATGCTATGATTTTGAGCACAACTTCTATTAGTGCTCATGTCTATAAGCCTAAAATATGGAAAAAGAAACTCATCATAAATTCTGAACCAATTTGAACTTAATTGTGTTGGGCTGACGACAAACCAAGCGCTTCTTGGGAGGCAACCCAATTTCTATTTTGTTTGATTTAGAAATGTAGGAGTAGTCATTAGTAATAAAACAACCTAAATTTTGATATGTTAAACAAGTCTGGATGCAAATCAATTGATGAAAATACTGTGTGAACATGCGATGTAGCAGATTTATTTGCTGCAGCACGCCACAGTAGATTTCACCACTACAGCGCACTGCAGCGGACTTCGGACACATGCAAAATTTTTATAAGTCCCGAGGCGCCACAGTGCTCCACGGCGTGCCCCAGTGTGCTGCTGCACGTGGCGCACAGCTGGAGCAGAAATTGACTGCCTTGGATTCCCAAGATAGTCAAAGACGCTATAGCGCACCTTGGACTCAAAACTTGAAAAAATCAGCACTAAAAAGGCTGTATTTTACCCCATCTTTATGACTGAAATTGAATCACCCTTATGTCATTATAAAAGACCAATTTTGACCATGAATTAACTTTCCATAATGTGATTAATTAGATTAAACCATGAATAATTTCTTCACTGCCATTTAAAGACTTGAGGAGGAGAGTGAGGCTTGCACCTCTTGAGAAATCAAGAGAGAGTATCATCCGGAAAGAAGTCCAGCCCTACTAAGAGAGCAGCTGCCCCCATAGCTGGTGGGAGGTACAATAAGAAAAGATTCACCTTGGTTGAAGTCGAACAGAGGTTCAATTATGTGACATTTAAACGTAAGCTGATTCATGAGCAAGGATTCCGACTCTCCTTCCTGTGAACTCAGATCAAATTATGAACAGGGGATGGGAGCATTTGATGGGTCCCCAACACACAACCTACAATGCTATAGTTCAAGAGGTTTACGCCAACACAATTAATGCGTCAGGGTGTAAAATAAATGTCCAAGGAAAGGGAGTGGAGTTTGGGAGCAAATAAGTTGAAAATTTTTATTTATTAAAAGAGGTAGAGGACTGTGCCTACCTCAACCTCATAGGCCAATAATTTGACCCAGCTGCTACTGCAAGTGAGATCACCCATGTTGATGCAGGCTAGAGAGGGAGCTTAGCCAACATTCCTCAAGTACTCCTCACGAAATTGAGTAATGCTTGTCATGTGTTCATCTCCAGCTTTGTAATTCCATCTGGGCATCTCAGCGAGGTGACTCAATTGAGGGCGCTACTCCTTTGCGCTTCAATGGCCTGGATATATTGATATCTCTAGCATTATCGTGGAGCAGCTCTAGAACTCCCTGACCATGCCTTGTGCTGCATTAGCATTTGGGTCACTTATTTCAGGTTTGTGTGAGGATCAAGGGGTTAAAATTTTCTCTTTCGATATCATGATTTCTCCCCGTGCTCCTCTAGAACTGACCAATTTGAGCACCCACACCCACGAGGGGGTGCGGGCCAAGAAGAGGAGGGGGGAGGAAGGAGAAGGTTCAACTTCCACTAGTCGGACCATTACTGATACGATGATGATGCGGATGTACGCTCATCAAAGGGATTTGGGGGTAGCCATGGCGCGGGACATGCGCTTCTTCAAAATAGAAGTGGCTCGATGGCGCCAATTCAAGACGGAATTCCATAATGCTCTAGGAACGATGTTCCAAAGAATGGAGCCTGCATGGAGGACCAGACAGATCTAGACTGGCACGACACCCTATTGGTTAACCCATTCTGGAAATGGAATGGCCAGCAAACTACATATATCAAGACTTCGACGAAGAGGAAGAAAAAGATGAAGAGCACATTGATTGATAGGTTGTTGTTGTTTTCTATTTTCTTGTGTTTATTTCATTTTCAATAAATAAATCTTGGATGGCTTGAACCCTCATTAGATATTGATGTGTTTGCAAGTTAATTTTTTGAAAATATTTCTGCATAAATTCAATAACCAAATCAAATGTGAAACCTTAAGTCACCAATGATGCTTAACCTAAAGTGATCAAATGAATTAACAACTCTATGCTTCTAAAACAAGGTAAAAATCCTAAGTAACCTTCAGTATCCAAGGTATTTAAATGAACATATGTTGAAATTTTATGTGTGGGGGTGGGGAAACCTAAGGAATCAAAACCAATAATTGGCAAGTAATTGAGTGTACAATTGAGTGTGCTAGGCTCCTATAGGGTTTAATGATCACAAAGAACTGAATGAGGATGAAGAAAAATATCTCTCACTTGAGTTAAACAAGAACTTCAAAAATAAAATCAGGGATGAAGAAAAATATATCTCCTAAGGTGAAATTTTTTTTTTTGAGAAAGCAGGATAAAGAAAAATATCTCTCCTGAAAATTTGATTGTTCTTTGTGATTCATAAGAATGAGCAGATATGGCACAACACTCTTGTCACTCTTTAATGCCTAGCTTGTGTTTGAACTCCTAAGGAAATTACCCTCCCCTAATGAAAAAATATGCATCCAATTATTTTATATTAGAGCTAGTGAAAGTGAGATGGGCTTGGAACCTGAATTTGGAAGATAGTAGTAGTTGTGTGTCTGTAATTCACCTCAAATTAAGCAATAATAAATGACAGAACTTCACATTGACATCCAACATTGAATTCACAACCTCAAAAATTAGAAAATACATTTTGAGCTTATTTGAGGATGAGCAAAATTTTAAGTGTGGGGGTATTATAAATCTAAAATTTATATTAAAATAAATGATTAAAAAACTTACAAAACATCACATGAACATGCATACTTTGTTCATCATTTTCAGAAAAAAATAGGGGAAACGACAAATCTGAAGCAAAAGGAAATTTCTAGAAGCAAACCACTATAGCATGCTACAGCGCGCCACAGCGGGCCATGGTGGTCGAGTGAAACTAAGTCACTTGGAACCATATCTGTAAGCATGGAAGGAAAATCGCTGTAGCGCGCCACAGCGGGCCACGATGACATTCTTGAATATTATTTTGAACTATATGAGAAGTAATTGAACAATAACTTTGAACTTTTAAGCTCTTCAGAGCGCCACAGCTTGCTAGGCTCCACTGAAATAATGCACAAACCTGGAAGGAATTCGCTGTAGCGCGCCCTAGAGCGCTACAACGGGCCACAAAGTTATTTTAAGTAAACTATATAATTCAAGGGAAAAAATTAATTGAACCTTGGATTCAAAACTCAAACTGCCACGTCACGCCGTGATGAGAATCTGAATTAACTCGATCCGCTACAGCGCGCTGCAGCGGAACAGTGTTTCGAATGAATCTGCTACAGTGCGCTACGACAGATCCCCATTAAACAGTATGCATGGAGCAAAACTCAGCAGAAATCAGATGCGATCTGCAGCGCGCCACAGCGCTTGACGCAAATTTTCCCAGGTGAAAGCATTAAAATTTATTTTAAAACTCAAAACTCTTATAACAATTCCAAAAGGAACGATTTAAAATATAAAAGATCCTCGCAACATGTTCTTACATATTTTAAAAATTTTTAGGAGTTTGTAATCAATGCATATTGTTCATAGTATTTCTTTTAAAGTAGAGCAATACCTCAAATATATTCTCTGGTATTTAATCATTATTAAAGCACGTAAAATTAATATTTAACTCATAATAATTAAAATTTAGTAGTCAAAATTATTATTAAAATCCATTAAAGATTAATAATTACCAAAGAAAAAAATACGAGTATTTTTGTGGGTAGTGAAACAAGTGGAAAGTAGGGCAAGAAATTTTAGTTAAAGTAAAAAGAGTAATTACAATTCCCGGGTCATATAATTCAATTTACTCACAGCAAGCCACCGACAAACAAACGTTAACATCAAGTAAAGAAGAAAAGTTAACTTGACAATAATTTGGATCTCGAAAACAATTATTGCCAAAGGCTTTGCTCGAGATTTTTGCAGGATTTAATTTGGAGCTCAGCTTTATGCGATTATTGATCCAAAAGTATATAGTGTAAAAGAGTTTGTGTAACAGTTAAGAATCAACTGAAGCATGACTTCGACCAAAGTTGAGATCTCCATTTCATCCCGCCTATCCAATCAAAATGAGGGGCAAATGAAATCCTATTGGACAAGTTATATTGAAATAATAGCATCTTTTGAATGCTATGATACATGAAGCCTTTTACTAAAACATCATCAAGTCCTTCTTTTGCCATATCTTATAAGCACACAATGTTATTTCAATTTATACATTTTTTTTATAAGTATATCTATTGCTTTGAGGTCTGAATGCACGCATTGTCATATGAAACAATTGTATCTGAGACTATAGTGCGTAAACTACAATCAATTGTACCAAATCACAGTTGACAAATTAACAAAATCATTTTGTTTGCATCCAAGAAAATGTTTTTTTGTGACACTAAAAAGTAAAGAGCATGCGAGTTATTTAAAACAGAAAAGGAGAAAGATAAATTTTTATTATTTAAAGGCTTGTATGTGCCTACTACAAAGAATAGAGATGAGCGGCTATTGGAGGAGAAAAATGAGTCTTTAAAGAGTCATTAATAATAATAGAAAAGATACTAGCAATATCTAAGAGAGAGAAGAGTTTAGGGTTTAAGATTTAGACTAATTTTAATGATATAAAAAAAAATATTTTATAGTTTTTATTTTTATAAAATTTTGTTTGAAGGTACTCATTTTTCTCAAAGTGTCTATTATAAGTTACTATTTAAATTCAATAAATCACAAGTGAACACATATATTTAATACTATAAATTACTATTTGGTAAAGAAGATAATCCGCAGGCATGTCAGAAATAATTTGCTGGCATGTTGAAGTTGGATCTTTTGTATTAGCTATTAATTGAGCCTTTCAATTTCTCTTTTGATATGGACTATTAAAAAAAAGTGAACAGCTGGCTCATAGTTATTAGATACTGCTTGAAACCTGTCATAAGCAGAAACAGCACTCGTTGATTTGTTTGTTCCATTCATTGGCAGGATAATAATTCTTGCCGACATAAATCTTTAATGCACGTGAATGGTGTTGTAATTCGTAATAATAGTTAATATATGTATAGTTCGTGGCTTTTACTTATATTATCATATATCTAATAATTTGTTTATTTTTCATATAGAACATAGTTCAAAAATAAAATGCATGCCAAGTCAAGTCTAATTGGATGCAATCGTTATAAATTTCAAGTTGGGCTAACTCTTGAATGGGTCAGAGAGAGTCAATTCAATAATTTTATTATCATTTATCTAAATTTTCAAAATACTTTATAATTATTTAGATCTAAATATGCACAACCTTTTAGACATTACAATACATTATACTAATTGATGAACTCAATAAATATATATAATTCCAATTGGAAAAATATAAAAAATAAGGCAAAGAGTGGCACTACAATGTGCCACAACGCGTTTTGAGCGCACCTGACGAACGTTGCCCGAGAGCAAGGCGTCACAGCGCGCCTTAAGCGGCCACAAACTCGAGAGGAAGGCGTTACAACGTACCGCAGCGAGTAAATTACCGAGAGCCAGGCGCTACAGCGTGCCTTGGCAGATGATTTTCCGAGAGCAAAGCGCTGCAGCGGGTCTTACATGAGAGTTAGGCGCTACAGCGCGCCCTAACAAATATAAAATCGAGAGCTACGAGCTACAAGCGCGCCGCAGCGGGTAAATTCTCGAGAGCCAAGCGTTATAACGCGCTCTAACAGATATAAAACCGAGAGCTACGAGCTACAAACGAGCCGCAGCGGGTAAATTCTCGAGAGCCAAGCGCTACGGCCATCTAAATATTTAATTCGTAATTAATAGTTAATATATGCATAGTTGGTGGCTTTCACTCATATTATGATACATCTAATAATTTATTTATTTTTCATATGGAACATAGTTCAAAAATAAAATACATGCCAAGTAAGTCTAATTGGATGCAATCGATATAAATTTCAAGTTGGGCCAACTCTTGAATGGGTCAGAGAAAGTCAATTCAATAATTTCATTATTATTTATCTAAATTTTCAAAACACTTTATAATTATTTAGATCTAAATATGCACAAATTTTTAGACACTACAATACATTATACTAATTGATGAACTTAATAAATATATATAATTTATTGTTAGAATTTATGTTTTTCATAAGATTAAGTTGCTGCATTTCAGAAAGAAGAACTCCAATTGGAAAAATATAAAAAATAAGGCAAAGAGTGGCACTACAGTGTGCCACAACGCGCTCAAAACGCACCTGACGAACGTTGCCCGAGAGCAAGGCGTCACAGCGCGCCTTAAGCGGCCTCAAACTCGAGAGGAAGGCGTTACAACGCACCGCAGCGAGTAAATTACCGAGAGCCAGGCGCTACAGCGTGCCTTGGCAGATGATTTTCCGAGAGCACAGCGCTGCAGCGGGTCTTACATGAGAGTTAGGATCTACAGTGCGCCCTAACAGATATAAAACCGAGAGCTACGAGCTACAAGCGCGCTGCAGGGGGTACATTCTCGAGAGCCAAGCGTTACAGCGCGCTCTAACAGATATAAAACCGAGAGCTACGAGCTACAAGCGCGCCGCAGTGGGTAAATTCTCGAGAGCCAGGCGCTACAGCTAGCTATAAGCGCGTTGCAGCGGAACATAGCCCGAGAGATGAGTGTCACAGCGCACCATAGCGCACGCCAGGTCGAAAGCCTAGAGCCATAGCGCGTCGTAGCGCCCGCCGCAATTCTGCTCTAGAACAGGCATCCTAGTCAGCATTAGGAAGAGAAACAGATTTAATGTTTTCACGTTCCCATAGTAGGAATTAATAGCAAAATAATTAAAACTCTTCATTTCCAATGGAATAAATGAATAATCCTTAAATACAATTCATTTTCAAGGAGAGGAAGAGGAAGTTGGGGTAGCCGTGCAAATGCTGGGAGTATATTTGTAAAGTTATAAAAGGAAGAATTCAAAACATAGAAAAGGTTCCAAATTTACAGTGGAAGAGCTCTTTAATCTGAGTGTTGCTGAGATTCATTGGAGGAGAGTTCCCAACCCAAGAAAGGAGAAAGCTGCATGCAAAAGGAAAAAGAGAATAATAGAGAGCAAAGAGCTAAGAAGATTCGAGGAGAGATCTAGGTGAACGAGATAGTTGTTCCCTATCATTGTACTATTCCTTTACTCTTTTTGTTTCTTTGCAAAAGCCATGCAAATGTTTAGTTTCTCTTATTTCATTTCTTGCATTTTCAATCTAATGGCAGCCTAAACTTTTATTGGGGAGGGTTGGGCATAAGCATGAAGAACATATGAAAGTAATGCAATGTACTCTTCATATCAATGAATGTTGTTTAGAATCTTGAATGTGTAAATGAAAGAATTGAAATTTTTAAGATTTGTTATATAAATATATGCAATAAATATTTTCATAGTGTAAACCTCATATACCTCATTGATCGCCTTATCCTAAGGATGAGCATGTTTGAGCGTTAATGCTGCGAAGGTCCGTGACAACATTCAACGTGCAAAAACAACCCACGCACAACCTTGGACAAGGCTTGATCAATCGAGCCATGAGAAATGTTAACACTATCTGAGCTCTATAGCTCACTCCTTATTTATGCGAGGTGATTTGTTGCACGTTAAGCTTATAACCACGTGACAAGCTCGTTTAGCATCATAGAACATTACCTTGACTAAATAAAGAGTAGACGTATGTGAGCCGAGAGTGTGGCGCCCCACCCCCTAATCCACAGAATCAGACCTAAGGGGTGGTGTGCCGCTCTGGCAAATTCTTCACTTATCATTGTATTAGGTAAGATTCACAATCCACTAATAAGGGAAGGGTGTGCCCAAAATGGATATAGTTTATCAGTCACTACATCAACATAAATACAGAGTGCGGAAGCATACAAAGTGAACATCACATCCATTCACCATTCATCAAATAAGAAATAATAATATAGCTCAGAAAATAATATTGCAGAAAAGCAATCACAGTCACAAGTACCTGTATTATTATAATATTTAGTTAAAGTTTAAATGAAATCAAAACAACACTCATCCTCACAAATAGAATGAGAAAAACTAAGGGGCTTCTGTTCCAATCTGCTGCGCCTCCTCTAAATAAGGCTTCTCCTCAAACACCGGGTCTTCAATTTGCTCAAGATCTGATATTGTCAGTTTCACAATGCCAGGGCTCCAGCCAACAAAATAAAAATTTTATTAGACAAATTGTCTAAGTACATTTTAGGCTGAAAATTTATTAAGCATTTATTAATATCATCATTTTACACTTAAATAAAGAAAAACTATTTAGCATAGGAGCAGTAAGCAAACTATGAATAGAATAAGCTACAAATACAACATTTATAGCTAAGCAAGGTTTGAGATAAACTCACACCTCAATCAAACTAAATAAAGAATATGCATACATATGTAATACAGTAACTAAGAGTACTAAAAGTAAGTCTAATTCTAAAATACTGGTGATCATATGACATATGCTGATTTAAAATAAAAATCTGTGAATGATACATATAGTAAACAGTAAAATTTAGCACCCAATAAATATACATACAAGTTGTAACAACCCTAGGTTGTTACCTTGTTAAATACACTTATAGCTTAATTAATTTCCAAATACTATTGCTTTTAGAACAGCAAATTGAGCTTATCTAGAAAATTTGAAGTCCATTGGACTTCTCTAAGTCCAAAATGGTAATTTGATTAGTCTAGATGCCCTAGATTAGACCAAAAAGTTTTTTTATCTCAAAATTAAAATCTGATTGCATTTTTGAATTTCTCACCCCCAAATTAGCTAGGGGTGAAAGTTTAGTGTAATTTGAAGATCATTTAGACCATAATTTAATTTAAAATTGAATGGTCTAATTGCATTTTAGGGTTCCTAACAATTCTTATTTGCAAACCTACTCAATCCTTCAGCCGACTACTTTCAAAACAGCGGGCACGATCTGAGACGTCCATTTTTAGAATCAGATCATGCGGTTGGTGCCTTAGTTTAGATGCAATCCATCTCGACCGTTCCGCAGTTTCAACGATGGGATCAGACGACATCTAACCACGCCCATAGGTAGTTCAGATCGCCCGTCAGATCTAGAGATCTAATCCAACGGACGATCTGCTCCGCGCGATCGACCGTTAGCTATCTGAAGATCTGAGCCATCCCGCATCAACGATCGATCAATCCGATGGCTGCCATGGATCCCGCACTGCTCATCGTTTTCTCTTTCTCCGCTCAAATCCCCAATAAGCAGAGCCTGTCCCCCACTCCCTTGGCCAGCTCAGCATAGCCGTTAGAGGTTTCCTCAATACGGTGGAACTTCTGGATTGGGTTTTATGGCCCGGTACTCCCTGGAATGGAAGATCTGAGAGCTATCCATGACTCGAGCCTTGGGTCAAGCCAAGCCTCAGCCTTACCCTTAATATTTCCTAGAGGCTATAAATAGCCTCCGTTCCCTCCTCAGAAGGTTTTGGCTGTTCAATTTAGCTCAATTGGAATTCCTCCCCTACTCACCTTTGCTGGTCTGCCGAGCTTCCTCCAGGCGTTCCCGAGCTTGCGTACAGCTGATAGAGGGTTACACCTAGAGTTCAGCAACCCTAAGAGCCTCTCGGCTACAGCGGACCATGTTCTGTCTTCTAGTCCCAGCTCCGTCTCGCAAAGCCAAGTACCCCCCCATTCTGGACCGAGTCGAATAGGCTCAAAACCTTTCTAATTAATTGTTGAACTCATTTATAGTTTTGGTGAATCCAGAGCAATCCAATTGACATGTTGAGTGTGGCCTGATCGATCGTATCGATCAAACGAACCACCCATCTTGTGGAGCTTGGGGCCGAGTAAGGTCCCAGAGACTAGAGCCCTCCAAGTCACGCCAAGGTAGGGCTTCGATCTGTCGGTGCACCTTGATGATGAAGGGATCAAGCCCTAGTCTCGATGAGCTCCCTGTAAGGAGAATTTATCCTCACAGTGAGGAACTTCCACATGAACTGGGAGAAATGGACTCTCGTGAAATTGCCCACCCCATCTGAAAATTTTTGGGTTCTAAAGGTTGATCCTGATCCCAGCAGTGCGTGGCTATCGTGCTTGCGCCTTGGCATGGCTCAATGACTGAGGATTTCAACATTTAGGGTTAACCCTATCCGTCCTCAGTCGGGGCCAGGCGGGAGGAAGAAGATGACAGCGCGGGTCGGGTCAACCCGTGACCCGCGCTGTCTAACAGTAACGAGCCTCTAGGCCCGAGTAGGTCTGCGCGTTTTGAATACAGGCTGAGGCAGTTTTAAATTTAATTTAAAATATATTCCAAACTAATTTCCTTAAGGAAACTAGAAGAATTAAATCAGAAAAATACAGAATGTATTATTTGAATAAATTTCAATCCACTTGTTTAACCCCTATGATATCATAAATGAAAATGATCAAAAAATCATCAGGAATCTGAATATAAAATAAAATTTCACATATGATGGTTATATTTTCCATTACTACCTAACCACAGCAGAACTTAATTAGACTAATTTAGCAATATTAACTAAATTGCATGTTTAGAGTGCCATTAGTTTGTTGATGATGAGTAGAATCCATGTGCTAAGTGAATTATTTTTCTAATCTTTTTATTTCAAACTATGGCCTAATTTTGTTAAACCATAATTAGTGAATATTAGGGCTTGTAATCACTGAATCTTAGCAAAATTAGTCTCTAATGAATTGTATGGTAATGTACAGCTTATATGCCAAGTTATATGGAATTCTGATGGTTGGATTTAAACTTATGTACTAATCCCTTTTGATTGAATTAAGGTTTGATTAACACTAACTGTTCTGTGTTTTCTAAAAATTTTTTATTAATTTGATGTATAACAATAAGCTAGATGTATTGAAATCAATTATGCAAACTTATAATGTGTAAATTGAACAAATCAAAGGAATGAGAATTTAACCCTCATAATTAATCTTAAGAAATCATAATACTTTGATCAAGCTTTTAAGACTTGATCTAGGTCTGAGATTGCCACCAATAACACACTCTTAACTCACTAATTTGACATTGATCACTAATCAAACACATGATATTAATTGAATAAGAATATGGGTCAAACCCTAATCTACTTAATTAAGGTCCAAACCCTTAAGAACCTTAACTAACGTGGTTGATTGTAAGACAATTAACTTGGCATTTTTCCAATCATACATCTGATTTTATATTGATCCTAAACATTTGAGTAGACATGATAAGGGTATTAATAAAGCTATATGATTGCCTAATCTGAATCAAATCTTTAGATCTTTGATTTTCTCCTAAATAAGACTATTAGCATAAGAGATTAATAAAATCATCTTGATTGAGTAAGTGATCTACAACTTTAATAACATTCTTGATTCAAATCCCATAATCTTAGATTAAGTTATTATCAGATGACCTAATCATCTGATCTGATCGTTCTAAACCTAACTATGAAATAGAACCTAAAATGTTAATATCAGAATTTAGGATGGGAGATCTTAAGCATCTCATCATAAAGATTGCCTTGAAATATTTAAAAGACCTAAATTACATATACTTTGAGGTAGGAGAACTTGTATGACTCATTGAGGTAGAAGCTTAGATGATCCCTTAACCTTAGAATTGATCTTAATCTCTCGTGGTAGAAACCACTTAAGACCTTAGAATGATACTTCTCCTTGTGATATAATCCGTGTTGAGTGATCCATGATCACTTTTGTGTGAAACGTTGTATAGGACTTACCTATTTAGTATAGGCCTTTATAGTCTTGATCATTCATTGATTTATTAAGTAGACTTGTTTGAACCCCGATTATTGGACGGTGTAATATAGTATACCCATATTACTGGTTCTCCAGTAGTATTCAGGATTAGTTGATTCACTCTAATGAGGACTTATGAGCAGGTGCTATCCTACGGGATTAGACGAATACAGTCCCATTAGAATAAATCATTCAAACCTAAGAGTGTATTGAACGGGTATTCATTCCTTAGTTTGATTGAAATACAAATTGCCAATGGCGCAATGCCTCCTAGCGAAGACCGCTTCAATAGGTGTGGCTCAAACAAACTAAGTAATGAGATTCACCTTATTTAAGACACTCAGTATGGTGGTGAGTAAGTGATGAGAATCACTTTTCTTGCAAATGTGCTAAATATGTGTATACAGTCATCCCATCTAGTAATCTTTAATTAAATCTGTAACTTTAATCAATTATCGTTCTAGAAGTTAGGAGACAGAATCCTTTTAATAGGATTTTGCACAGTGGAGACTTAGAATTCATTATCTGCATTCCAAGTTTTCATGGATTTTTGGATTCTTTTAAAAGTATGGGCATAAGCATAAGCATGAGCTTGAAGCACCATCTCAGCAGTGACACATGAGTATCAGTGACAAATTATAGATTACGAAATGTTACATATATAAACTAGGGAATTTCAGGGTGCATCTGTGTCACCATACTGTCTTCCCAATTGGGTGTATGTGTATATTGGACCGTACTACTTATAACCTTTTAGTGATAGTTATACTACATATCTGTGATATACCATACCCTGGCATATTTGATACATCTTTACAGTGACATATAGTACATCATTGGAATTCCTTTCACATCGATTGCTGAGCATTTAACACTTTCATTTACTTTCAGTATTTAGCTTTTGATGTAGTTTTACTCTGTTTAGTCTTTACAGTTGTAGTTACTTAGCATTTTTTTTTTCAATTTTTCTTCAATTTTCCTTACTTTATTATCTACTGCATTTACTTTCCTACTGCATATTTAGTTGCGACATGTTAGACTTCTTGTCTAACATGGGGTACTTTTGGGATCCGACAATTTGCTAGATCCCGAGCAGCTTGTAGAGACAGGACAGGAGGACTCGCAGGAGATCTAGGAGGAGTACGTGGAGCCCTAGAGGATATGTCTGCTTCCTTTTTACTTTTTTTTATTTTATTTCAGTAGACTTTACTTTTCATATATTAAATCAGCTTGTAATAACTATGGATGTACTTTTCTTTTCTTCTCTGAGACGAATGTTTACATACTACTCTGTGATGAATGTATTCTGGATGATATGCTTTTAATTTCCGTGCTCTATTATACTACTATACTTAGTATTGTGATATGATC
Source organism: Gastrodia elata (assembly GCA_016760335.1). NCBI lineage: Eukaryota > Viridiplantae > Streptophyta > Magnoliopsida > Asparagales > Orchidaceae > Gastrodia > Gastrodia elata. Next base: position 210,276 of record CM028669.1, read on the forward strand.
AGCATACTGGAAATGCTGATATATTGATAACGTATATTGGATCCTTACTTGTTTCTTTAAATCCAATTTACGTATTAGCCTAATATTTAAGATAAGTATCCTACTCTTATCTTAAGTATTAGCTATCGATCCTACTCTTAGGTTTGAGTCAGCAGCCTTTAGTATGGCTCAGTCTTATGGCCTATTCGGGAAGATGAGTTTTGCTTGTTCTCTTCCTCCCGAGTAGCGCACCGCTCCGTCACTGGTTTTTACTACTTGTAAACTTTTGCGCACGGCGATGGGGCAGGGCGCTACAGTTGGTATCAGAGATTTATCATAAAGTGTTAGGTAAGGAGTTTGTTCCTATCTACTTTATGATCTGTTCTCTATATTGTGCAAAGATCATAAGTCACTAAGTGTAGTGCAAAGCAATCATCCAAAAGTTCATCAAGCTGTCTCAGAAATGAAAAGGGTAGACTACGTCTAGAATATTGACACCTTAGGAATATACGCATATAATAAATTGATTTAAATACGAATCTTAAATGGACATCTTAGAACTTGAACGAACTTTGAAAGTAATAACAAAATAATAATAAACATACTTATGAGTTGAATCATCTTAGGTATGGAATATTTGCAGTCAGCATCCTTATTCTACCTTAGGAGATTTGATGACTACTGGATAGATGACCTTCGAGATGACCAGATCTATGGGAGGGTCGTAGATGGAGTATCGCCTCATGGAGTTGAAGTACTCGACAAGATTCTTGTTCATTCGTCTTTTGGAGGTACCAGCCTTTCGGTACTTGCCAGAGAATGGCTGGTTCGTGTTACTACTGCGCTTCAAGAGATAGCCTGTCCCAAGGAGCATCGTCTAGAGATTGTAGAAATCTTACTGAGGGGATCAGCAAGTTGTTGGTGGTATTGGGTTTATAGGATACTAGCTCGAAAGAGCCCCATAGTCACATATGATGACTTTTGTGCTGCCTTTTGGGATTGTAACTAGGATTTTAGAGAATCTCATTATGTCATTTCCTTATCTCAATGATATGTTTTGTAGATTCATGTATCTTCTCTTTTGAGAAAGAAATGAATGAATGAAATTATAGTAAAAATTTTATGCTTCTGAATTCACATTGGTATTGTAGTCATGAATCTTGGCTCTCCTTCTGCTCCTACTCCAATCAAGAATGCGGTCTCATTGTCGAGCGGACCTGAAGAGTCCAATCCTAAGACTAGTTTATTGAAGGCCCTGATAGAAAGTAATGTGCAACAAGCGCAAGAGACACATGCTCTTATTCTCTCAGTTAAACAGCAATCTGCACCCCAACAAGGGTTATCATCATCTTCCCACTATTCGAGCGATGGAATCCTGCACAATTTCCTTCATCTACGAACTCCTACTTTCAATGGAGCGATGAATCCAATGGACATGGTGAACTGGCTTAAAATGGCTGAGAAGAATCTGGCCAGTATCAAGTGCCCTAACTTTGAAGCCATCCGCTTAGTGACCCATCTATTTCAAGAAGAAGCAGAATATTGGTGGGAAAATGAGCGGAACAATAAGTTTGCTAACTATGAAGTAGGGGACATTCCATGGGACTTGTTCTTAGAGGCGTTCTGTGAAGCGTTCATACCCACATCAGCCTAAGCAATCCTGGAGGATGAACTTCTCCATCTCACACAAGGTAATCATACAGTATTTGAGTACGAATAAGAATTTTGAAGATTGTCGCGTTTCATTCCGGATTTAGTCAGGACAAAAGCGTCAAAGTGCCACCGTTTCTTGAAGGGTCTGAGAGACTCTATCAAAGTACACCTAGTATCTCATCAGATTAGGACTCTGACTGAATTAATTGAAGCTGCCCGTTTGCAAGAAGGATTCCAGGGTCAACTGGACCAGAAGAGGAAAGCAATAGCCATGCAGCCGAGTAAGGAACACTTTGGCCATCATAAGGTGGCAAGGGTCTAATACATGGAGTCGACACAACCCAAATTTCTGAGCTCTGAATGCAAAAAGATGCATCTATACGGAAAATACTACCACTTCGGTGGTGTATATTTTATTTGTGGTCGTAAGGGCCACCGCTATTTTGAATGCAGGGAAAAGAACACAATCGACGGAGTGCCCATCGACCACTCTCGACACAAACAAGTCTTTTGTGCTCAACCAGTGAACCGCAGAGAGCCTGCCCCTGCCATAATGCCGGCTCCAACTTCAAACTCAAAAGCAATTATGCCAGCACAGAAGCCGAATTATGATCGTCAGGGTCAAAGGCCCCAGAACAAACAACCCTCAGCATCTGCTAGGGTATATATGTTAACTCCTGCCTCTGCTCTTGAGGACAACGATGTGGTGTCAGGTATGCCTTAAAAATTTATTCGTATTCAGTTCTCACCATTTCAGTAATCAATCTTTACCATTCAGTACTTTAAATATTAAGTAGCTATTCTTATTAAGTTACTGTAATCATAAGCACCTTATCAATAAACAACACATCTTGTAATATCCTCTTCAATATGGGGGCAAGTCATTCCTTTGTATCGAAAGATTGGGCTGAGACTCTTAAGCTACCAACCTATCAATTAGCTAGCTCCTTGAGCATCGAGTTACCTTCTAGAGCCTGTATGCAGGCCCAACAATTCTGCAACCTAGATATTCCTATTGGGGGACAAAACTACGAGGCTAAGTTAATTATATTGCCAATCACCAAGTTTGACATAAATCCTAGGTATGAATTGGCTAAGCCAGCATGGAGCTTCCATAAATTGATAAAAGAAGAAAATAACTTTGGGCAGTGGAAGTAAATCAAAATCATTCATCAGAAGATTTAGTACCCAATCATCGCTGATCAATGCAATGACAACAGAAAAATTAGTCAGGAAGGGATGCGACACATATCTCGTAACTATGCTGGGAGAGAAGAAAGAAGTTGTGCCTATTTCTAAGAATTGTATAGTTTGTAAATTTCCTGATGTCTTCCCTGAAGACCTACCCGATCTTCCTCCAGTTAAAGAAGAAGAATTCGCAATTAAATTAATTCTTGGAACTCAACCGCTGTCAAAAGTTCCGTATCGTATGGCACCAAAAGAACTTCAAGAGTTAAACAATCAGCTTCAAGAACTGTTGGAGGAAGGTCTTATTCATTCAAGTTCATCTCCTTGGGAAGCGTCAGTTTTGTTCATAAAGAAGAAGGATGGATCGATGAGAATGTGCATCGATTACAGAGAATTGAATAAAGTAACTATCAAGAACAAATACCCTCTGCCTCGTATTGATGATCTATTTGATCAGTTATCCGGAGCTAAAGTCTTCTCAAAAATAGACTTATGATCGGGATATCACCATTTATGAGTTAAAGATTCAGATATTGAGAAAATAACATTTAAAACCCGATACGGGCATTATGAATTTTTAGTGATGTCCTTTGGCCTGACAAATGTGCCGTCCATCTTTATGGACTTAATGCAGTGTGTGTTGAAAGCATATTTGGACAAATTTGTCATCGTCTTCATCGATGATATTCTGATTTATTTAGGAAGTGAGATAGATCACGAGAACCATCTGCGATTAGTACAAGAAGAGCTACGAAGCCATAAAATATATGCCAAGTATTCTAAATGCGAATTTTGGCTTGACTTAGTTGCTTTTCTAGGTCATGTCATTGTTTCTAAGGGAATCAAAGTCGACCAAAATAAAGTAAGCGTAGTTCAAGATTGGTCACAACCAAAATCGATGACCGACATTAGAAGTTTTTTTGGGCTGGCAGGCTACTATATGAAATTTGTCAAAGGCTTCACGCAAATAGCGTCTCCACTCACAAAGTTGATGCAGAAAGCAGTGCTGTTTGTCTGGAGTCCAGAATGTGAGAAAGTATTCCAATCATTAAAAGATGCTCTTTCCTCTGCACCAGTTCTTGCCTTACCTAAAGAAGGCATGAATTACCAAGTCTATATTGATGCGTCTGGCATAGGTTTGGGGTGTGTATTGATGCAGGAAGGGAGAGTTATAGCCTATGCGTCTCATCAGTTAAGACCACATGAGAAGAACTATCCCGTCCATGATCTTGAGTTAGCAGCAGTAGTCTTTGCTCTAAAAATCTGGCATCATTATCTTTATGGCATCCAGTGTTCTATATTCACCGATCATCAGAGCTTGAAGTACATCATCACCTAACGTGAGTTAAACTATCGACAACAAAGATGGCTCGAGTTAATAAGCGATTATGACTAAAGCATCCAATATTATCTAGGAAAAGCAAACATTGTATCAGATGAACTCAGTTGTTATGCTACCTTATCTTCTATGATACTATCAAGCCCGTTAGAAGAAGAATTCCAAAAGTTCAAAATCAGGCTAGTGCACGGTGCTATGCTATGCACTATAATATCCATAAGCTCAGTTGAACCTACGTTTCATCGCGACGTCTCTATATCACAAACCAAGGATGAAGATTATCTGAAGTTTAAAGTGGACATTGAAAGTGGTCGTCATTTTGATTTTCAGCTTCGAAGTAATGTAATTTATCAAGGAGATCATCTATGGATTCCCAAATCCATGCAACAAGAGATTCTAGTAGAAGGTCACAACTCTGGCTACCAAGTACATCCTGTTAGTACCAAGATGTATCAAGATCTGAAGAAATCGTTCTGGTGGCCTGGGATGAAGAAAAGCATGGCGAAATTTGTAGCAAAATGTCACGCTTGTAGTCTAGTCAAAGCCGAACACCAAAACCCTGGAGGACTTATTCATCCTCTAGCAATTCTTGAATGGAAGTGGTTTGACATTTCTATGGATTTTGTTATGTGATTACCTAAATCAAGATCTGGTGTCGATTCAATATGGGTCATTATCAATCGATTGACCAAATCAGCACACTTTATTCCTATGCATCAAACTGATTCTGTGGAGAAATTAGCAAAGTTGTATATCAGGGAAATTGTCAGACTTCATGGAATTCCAAGATCTATCGTGTCTGATCGAGATAGCCGCTTCACTTCTAAATTTTGGCAAGCAGTGCATCAGGACTTGGGAACTCCTCTAGCCATGAGTACCGCTTTTCATCCTCAGATTGATGGTCAAATAGAAAGAGTTAATCAAGTCTTAGAAGATCTTCTTCACCTCTGCATACTGAATTTTGGAGGTTTCTGGGAAGATCATATTCCTTTCGTAGAGTTCGCATACAACAACAGTTTTCAGGCAAGTATAGGCATGGCTCCATATGAAGCTCTATATGGCAAAAAATGCAGTACTCCATTAGCATGGTCTGAAATTGGTAGTGTGCAATTTTATGGCTCTGCTTTAGTGGAAGAGACAAATTGAAAGATTCAACTGATTCAACTAATCTAACAAAGAATCAAAGCAACTCAAGATCGTCAGAGTAAGTATCATGATGCTCATCATCGTGCTCTAGAATTTGATGTTGGAAATTTTGCATATCTTAAAGTTAGTCTGATGAAAGGTGTATATCATTTCGGTGTAGCCTGAAGAAGCTAAGTCCCCGCTACGTCGGACCATTTGAAATATTAGAAAAGATTGGTTTCGCAGCTTATAGATCGAAGCTTCCTAAAGATTTCTCTGCAGTGCATAATATTTTCCACATTTCATCTCTGCGAAAATGTCTTAATAACCCATCCCACTTAATCCAACTTCTAGCGGTATCTCTCCAACCAAATTTTTCTTATGCGGAAGAGCCAATTAAGATCTTAGCTCATGATCAAAAGCAGCTGAGAAATCGCTCAATCCCAATGGTAAAAGTTCAGTGGAGGAATCGCTCTTTAGAAGAATTCACTTGGGAGAAAGAGGCAGATATGAGAAAGAAGTACCCCAGTCTCTTTGAAACTCCAGGTACCCAATAACTTTCTAAATTTTATTCTATCCTTAAAGTTCCTACAAGTTTGTCTTCTATCTTGAGATGATGTTGAAAATGACATCATTCTTTAGTGGGGGAGTGTGTAACAACCCTAGGTTGTTACCCTGCTAAATACACTTATAGCTTAATTAATTATCAAATACCATTGCTTTTAGAATAGCAAATTGAGCATATCTAGAAAATTTGAAGTCCATTGGATTTTTCTAAGTCCAAAATGGCAATTTGATCAGTCTAGATACCCTAGATTAGACCTAAAAAATTTTTATCTCAAAATTAAAATCTGATTGCATTTTTGAATTCCTCACCCCCAAATTAGCTAGGGGTGAATGTTTGATGCAATTTGGAGATCATTTAGACCATAATTTAATTTCATATGGAATGGTCTAACTGCATTTTAAGGTTCATAACAATTCTTATTTGCAAACCTACCCTATCCTTCAGCCGACTACTTTTAAAACAGTGGGCGTGATCTGAGTCGTCCATTTCTAGGATCAAATCGTATGGTCGACACCTTAGTTTAGATGCAATCCATCTCGACCGTTCCGCAGTTTCAACGATGGGATTGGACGGTATCTAATCGCGCCCATAGGTAGTTCGGATCGTCCGTAGGATCCAAAGATCTAATCCAACAGACGATCTGCTCCCCGCGATCGGCCGTTAGCTGTCTGAAGATCTAAGCCATCCCGCATCAACGATCGATCAATCCGACGGCTGCCATGGATCCCACACTGCTCATCATTTTCTCCTTCTCCGCTCGAATCCCTGACAGGGAGATTTGAATCCCCGACAAGCAGAGCCTGTCCCCACTCCCTTGGCCAGCTCAGCATAGATGTTAGAGGTTTCCTCAATGCGATGGAACTTCTGGATCGAGCTTTGCGGCCTGGTACTCCCTGTAATGGAAGCTCTAAGAGCTATCCATGACTCAAGCCTCGGGTCAAGCCAAGCCTCAGCCCTACCCTTAATAATTCACAGAGGCTATAAATAGCCTCCGTTCCCTCCTCAGAAGGTTTTGGCTGTTCAATTTAGCTCAATTGGAATTCCTCCCCTACTCGCCATTGCTGGTCTACCGAGCTTCCTCCAGGCGCTCCCGAGCTTGCGTACAGCTGATAAAGGGTTGCACCTAGAGTTCAGGAACCCTAAGAGCCTCCCGGCTGTACCGGACCACATTCTGTCTTCTAGTCCCAGCTCCATCCCACAAAGCCAGGCACCCCCCATTCTGAACTGAGTCGGATAGGCTCAGATCCTTCCTAATTAATTGATGAACTCATTTATAGTTCTGGTGAATCCAGAGCAATCCAATTGACGGGTTGAGTGTGGTCCGATCGATCGTATCGATCAAACGAACCACCTATCTTGTGGAGCTTGGGGCCCAGTAAGGTCTCAGAGATCTAGAGCCCTCCAAGTCACGTTAAGGTAGAACTTCGATCCGACGGTGCATCCTGATGGTGAAGGGATCAAGCCCTAGTCTCGGTGAGCTCCCTATGAGGAACTTCTACACCGACTGGGAGAAATGGACTCTCGTGAAATTGCCCACCCTATCTAAAATTTTTTGGGTTCTAAAGGCTGGTCCTGATCCCAGCAGTGTGCGGCTATCGTGCTTGCGCCTTGACACGGCTCAATGACTGAGGATTTTGGCATTTAGGGTTAACCCTATTCGTCCTCAGTCAGGGCCAGGCGGGAGGAAGAAGATGACAGCACGGGTTGGGTCGACCCGTGACCCGCGCTATCAAACAGTAACGGGCCTCTAGGCCTGAGTAGGTCCGCGCATTTTGAATACGGGTCGAGGCTATTTTAAATTTAATTTAAAATATATTCCAAATTAATTTCCTTAAGGAAAATAGAAGAATTAAATTAGAAAAATACAGAATGTATTATTTGAATAACTTTCAATCCACTGGTCCAAACCCTATGATATCATATATGAAAATGATTAGAAAATCATCAGGAATCTGAATATAAAATAAAATTTCACAACTGATGGTTAGGTTTTCCATTATTGCCTAATCACAACAAAAATTAATTAGAGTAATTTAGCAATATTACTTAACTAAATTGTAAGTTTAGGGTGCCATTAGTTGATGATGAGTAGAATGAATATGCTATGTGAATTATTTTTCTGATCTTTGTATTTCAAACTATGCCCTAATTATGTTAAACCATGATTAGTGAATATTAGGGTTTGTAATCACAGGATCTTAGCAAACTTTGTTTCTAATGAATTGTATTATAATGTAGAGCTTATATGGCAAGTTATATAGAATTCTGATGGTTGGATTTAAGCTTATGTACTAATCTCTTTTGATTGAATTAAGGTTTGATTAATACTAAGTGTTCTCTATTTTTTAAAAATTTCTTATTAATTTGATGTATAACAATAAGCTAGATGTATTGAAATCAATTATGTAAACTTATGATGTATAAATTGAACAAATCAAAGGAATGAGAATTTAACCCTCATAATTAATCTTAAGAAATCTTAAGACTTTGATCAAGCTTTTAAGACTTGATCTAGGTCTGAGATTGTCACCAATAACGCACTCTTAACTCACTGATTTGACATTGATCACTAATCAAACACATGATCTTAATTGAATAAGTATAGGGGTCAAACCCTAATCTACTTAATTAAGGTCCATACCCTTAAGAACCTTAACTAAAGTGGTTCATTGTAAGACAATTAACTTAACATTTTTCCAATCATACATCTGATTTTATATTTATCCTAAACATTTGAGTAGACATGATAAGGGTATTAACAAAGCTATATGATTGCCTAATCTGAATCAAATCTTTAGATCCTTGATTTTCTTCTAAATAAGACTATTAGCATAAGAGATTAATAAAATCATCTTGACTGAGTAAGTGATCTACAACTTTAATAACATTCTTGATTTAAATCCCATAATCTTAGATTAAATTGTTATCAGATGACCTATTCATCTGATCTGATCATTCTAAACCTAACTATGAAATAGAACCTAAAATGTTAATATCAAAATTTAGGATGGGAGATCGTAAGCATCTATTCATAAAGATTGCCTTGAAATATTTAAATGACCTAAATTACATATACTTTGAGGTAGGAGAACTTGTATGACTCATTGAGGTAGAAGCTTAGATGATCCATTAACCTTAGAATTGATCTTAATCTCTCATGGTAGAAACCACTTAAGACCTTATAATGATACTTCTCCTTGTGGTATAATCCATGTTGAGTGATCCATGATCACATTTATGTGAAACCTTGTATAGGACTTACCTATTTAGTATAGGTCTTTATAATCTTGATCATTCCTTAATTTATTAATTAGACTTGTTTGAACCCCGATTATTGGACGGTGTAATATAGTATACCCATATTACAGGTTCTCCAGTAGTATTCAGGATTGGTTGATTCACTCTAATGAGGACTTATGAGCAGGTGCTATCCTGCGGGATTAGACGAATACAATCCCATTAGAATAAATCATTCAAACCTAAGAGTGTATTGAACGGGTATTCATTCCTTAGTTTGATTGAAATAAAAATTTCCAACGGCGCAATGCTTCTTAGAGAAGATCGCTTAAATAGGTGTGGCTCAAACAAACTAAGTAATGAGATTCACCTTCTTTAAGACACTCAGTATGGTGGTGAGTAAGTGATGAGAATCACTTTTCTTGCAAATGTGCAGACTATGTGTATACATTCATCCCATCTAGTGATCTTTAATTAAATCTGTAACTTTAATCAATTATCGTTATAGAAGTTAGGAGATAGAATCCTTTTAGCAGGATTCTGCACAGTGGAGAATTAGAATTCATTATTTGCATTCCAAGTTTTCAAGGATTTTTGGATTTTTTTAGAAGCATGGGCATAAGCATAAGCATGAGCTTGAAGCACCATCTCAACAGTGACACATGAGTATCAGTGACAAATAATGGGTTACATAATGTTACATACACAGACTAGGGAATATCAGGGTGCATCTGCATCACCATACTATCTTTCCAACTGGGTGTATGTGTACATCGAACCGTACTACTCATAACCTTTCAGTGATAGTTCTGTTACATATCTATGATATACCATACCCTGGCATATTTGATACATCTTTACAGTGACATATAGTACATCATTGGCATTCCTTTCACATCAATTTCTAAGCATTTAACACTTTCATTTACTTTCAGTATTTAGCTTTTGATGTAGTTTTACTCTGTTTAGTCTTTACATTTGCAGTTACTTAGCATTTTTTTTAGTTTTTCTTCAGTTTTCTTTACTTTATTATCTATTGCATTTACTTTCCTACTCATAGATAATTGCAATGTGTTAGACTTCTTGTCTAATATAGGCTACTTTTGGGATCTGGCAATTTGCTAGATCCTGAGCAGCTTGTAGAGACAGGACAAGAGGACTCGCAGGAAATCGAGGAGGAGTACGTGGAGCCCTAAAGGATCTATCTGCTTCCTTTTTACTTTTTTTTGTTTTATTTTAGTAGACTTTACTTTTCATATGTTAAATTAATTTGTAATAACTCTGGATGTACTTTTCTTTTCTTCTCTGAGACGAATGTTTACATACTGCTCTATGATGAATGTATTCTGGATGATATGCTTTTAGCTTTCGCGCTCTATTATACTGCTATACTTAATATTGTGATGTGATCAGTATTTTGGAAATGCTGATATATTGATAACGTATATTGGATCCTTACTTGTTTCTTTAAGTCCAATTTATGTATTAGCCTAATACTTAAGATAAGTATCCTACTATTATCTTAAGTATTAGCTCTCGATCCTACTTTTAGGTTCGAGTCAGCAGCATTCAATATGGCTCAGTCTTCTGGCCTATTCGGGAAGATGAGTTTTGCTTGTTCTCGTACTCCCGAGTAGTGCACCGCTTCGCCGCTGGTTTTTACTACTTGTAAACTTTTGCGCACGGTGATGGGGCGGGGCACTACACAAGTGAGCAGGTAAGAAAAGTAAGACAACTAACTGAAATAATATGCATCAATAATGCAGTAAATAGTAAACTGAAACTGAAATAAGTACGTATAACTGCCATATCAACAAGAATTGGCCAATCCGGCCTAGTATAATTACCAAAGCCTTTTTGGGCTAGGGCAGATAGAAATTACCATAGCCTTTTGACAGGCTTTGAATACGTCTGCGCTTGCACGCAAGTGTACATGGTATGAAGTAATAATTTGGAATGTGAGTTCCGAGATTTAGCATCCTCAGGAAATTGGGTGTTTTGTTACTAAGGTATATCTACGTTCAGAAATGTTTAAACTATGCGTATTTTGTTGAATTGGTTCCTAAACAAGCACAACAATTCTTAGCAGAAAATAACTATGATAAAAGGAGAGGAGAGTTGAGTTTCTCCCACATGATATGTTAGATGACTTATGTATGATGATTCCTCAAGTGTTTACTTTTCTTTATTTTTTAAATCAAGTGCACATTGTCCTCCTTAGAGTTTAACTCAAAGATTTACAAGTTCAAATCTTGTGCTTGAAATGAACACACAGTCAGTTCTATTTCATCATAAAGACCCTTATAAGATTTTAGATTATTAGTTTTCTCCTCTTTTCTTAATTATAGAAATGGGGGTTGTTTATTTAATATCTTACAAGCATTAATTCCACTAAGAACTTCACGTGCATCATGCACAGTTTAGATAATAGAGTGATTCATTTGGGTTCAATGATTATGTCACCTTGTTCATGAGCACTCAAAGAATCCACTCCATCCTTTTACGTATGCTGAGCAATAGAGCATATTTAGTGGGTCTTAGCTCACATATTTCAACACTTTAGTTGAGCATAGATCAAGGTGTACTAGGCTCAAGAATTCTCTCACATAGTTCTAAGCTCTTATGCACTCATGATTCAAGCTCCAAACTAAGGGTGAGCTATGGAGCCCAAAACTTTCTAGTCTTGATGTCATTTAGTCCTTTGTCTTTTGGTCCACATTCAAGTTCACAATAATCTCTTACATTTCTTTAACAAGCCATTTAATTCACATATTTTCTTTAAAGTTTGAGGAAATTTTCATACATAATAGTCTCTTTCAATTCATGTAGGATTGTCCCAACCCTCCCCAAGGGAGGTTTAACTCTCCATTACATTAGAGATAAAGAAGAACACATACATGGATAAAGACCTTTTTATGATCAACTAAGAAAAACACAAGATAAAAGCTTAGAGAATACTAGGAACGTTCCTTTGATGAAGTTCTCCGGACTTCTCCTTTTCTTGTTCTTAGTTGCTTCTCCTAGGCCCTTAGTGCTGCCTTTCTTCCTTCTTCCCCTTAGCAAGAGGAGTTCTTCCACCCTTGGAGAGTTGTCCTTTTCTTATATGCAGCCCTCTTCTTACTTAGGATGCTAGTGAGCCAAGTTTGGAACCTTTTTTAAGTCAAGAAGCGATGTATTTATAGAGGGGCTGCATTCTACTTCTTCTCATTCAAAATCTACTTTTCCCTCTTCCAAAATTCTGCTATGATGATGGCAAAACCAACTTGAGGGGTGAAGTGGCCTCCACTTTTCTATTCTTTAATCTCCACATCACCTCAAAATGTCAATTTTCCATTTAAAAACAACTCTGCCGGGAGACAAGGAGTAGGTTGGGGGTCTTGTCCCAACCATAATAAATGCTTAGTTATGGCAGAAATTCGGCGCGCCGGAGCACGCTGTGGCGCGCTCCAGCGGTCAAATTTTGTGAAATGGACCATTGTGGCGTGCTGCGGCTTTCTGGGCTTTTTTCTTGGATGGTCTGCTGTAGCTCGCTGTAACGCACTGTGGCGCGCTGCAGCGCCAGGGTTCCGCAAGTTCTCCCACTGTGGCGCGCTATAGCGCTAGATTTTTGCAAGTTGATCCGTTGCAGCGCGCTATAGTGCTAGAGTTTCGCAAGTTGATCTGTTGCAGCGCGCTATAGCGCCAGAGTTTCGTAAGTTGATCCGTTGCAGTGCGCTATAGCGCCAGAGTTTCGCAAGTTGATCTGCTACAGCGCGCTATAGCGCCAGAGTTTCGCAAGTTTGCCCGTTGCAGTGGATTTCTTCTAAAAATTTTCCAGAATTGTCCAGAATTTGTTGGGTTGGCATTTTTTATTTAAAGTAGGCAGAATTTGATTAAGGAAGCAGTTTCAATATGAAAATGAATGAAATTTTCTTTTATTTAGGATATAAATTATGGATTTATCACCTTTCTGGGCTAGGACAGACATAATAGAACCGAACATTAAAATTGAAGAGGCAGTAAATTCAAATGCAAAGTCTTTTAGTTATTTTACTTTTAACTTCGTGGACATGTCCAAAAATAGCTGAGGAGTCAAGCACGTCTACAAGACTAAATGGGTTCCAAGATTAACACACACTCCTCAATGAGTAATGTTAAGCATCCTTATTTCTCCTTACCCCAGTCCAGTAGGGTAAAATGTGTTATATTAACCAGTAACTGAACCAAATGCAAATGTTATCCTCATATTATATGTTTTCATTTTCATGCAATAATATTTTCTTATATGACATGTCCAAGGAAAATAAGCAAAAAGTTCAAGGAATGCGTAGCACAAAATCAAGTAGTAAGCATGGGACTCTACTAAATATGATGATATCATTTTTTTCTAATTAAACCATTCTATCTATTCTAAGTTACACAAGTTCAGGATCTCCAATTCTTACTATCGAGCGAACTTAGAAGTATGACCGTATAGGTTAAATAGGATTAGAATTGATTAAGTTCTAATCTAATTCAATCAAGTACGACTATGAGTTAAGTAATAAATCACAATGTCCTAATTTGATGAATTCAGACGTTCTATACTAAGATCTGATCAAGATATACTAAACTAGAGATTATGGATTAATCACATAATCCAGAGGGTAAGACTTAATATCTAGGTTTCAATTTAAATGTGATCTATTGATTAAGGCAAATCCTATTAAGCAAAGTCAAACTTAATAAGATAATTCTCCTATCCTAAACATAAGGTTGAAAGACAAAATAATCAGAATTAAGTTGTAAAATCTAAAAACTATTAAAACTAAGGTTTCATTTATTGAATAACCCACTTATCCAATAAATAAAGTCTAACCTATGATATAGTCCTAGTCGCAAGAATGGTCCTAATGTGATGTGTAAATCCTGAGGAACAGACTTAGAGAAATTTTAAGGATTTTAACTAATTTGACCTAATACTTATGGAGGTTTGATTAGGACCTAAAATATCACTAGGTTAAATATACCCCGGATCAAATTTTTGATTAGCGCCATTTGATTCCTTTTGTTTTTCCGAGTAAAATGAGACCTATATTTGCTATGTTTGGATCAATATTTTTAAAATTATTAAACTTACAAGTTTTATTTAATTTAAAATAATTTTATTTAATTTATTATTTATTTATACAAATTAAATGAATTTACTATTCTAATTATTTAAATTAGTTTACTATTTTTAATAATTAAGGAAAGATGCTAATTATTAATTGCTATTAATTAAATTAATTTAATTATGATTAATTAATTAATTAAATTAATTCCATTGATTATTAATGTTTTATTAATCTACTAATTAAATAGATTTAATTAAATCTTATTAATTAAATTAATTACCTTTAATTAGTTATTGCCTAATTAATCATCCTAATTTCATTCACTAGTTATCATTAGCTATAATAATTAATCATTAATTAGTTAATTTCATTAATTAACTTAACCTTAATTAATATAACAGAGATTATATATTATATACTAACTTAATTACAGAAACTATTAGTAATCTAAATATTATTATTTTACTGATAATAGTTTATTAAACTACTGCTAATAGTAAATTAATTAATTTAACTATTGCTTAATTATTGATTAACTTCTAATAAGTATTTATTAACAATTTAATTACTAATTAACCTAATATATAATAACACTGACATATACATTAAATATATATATATATATATATTATAAAAGATTTATGCAGAACAATAAATGCAGTGGGACATACTACTACAAGTGGCAAGCAGGGGTTGGATGGTGCAGAGCTGCGGGTCCCACCATAGGTGACGCGTGACACGCGTCACACTGTGATACGCAGACGGGATCCCAGCGGGTCCCACGGCAATAGTCGAGATGACTGTGGGACCTGCAGCCACGCGGCCGCGAGAGATCGTGACAGCGTGACCCAAGAGGGCCCCACCGCCATGCGTCCAGGCTACGGGCCGGACCGGCACGTTGCGGTTCAGATCGGTCGAGTGTGTCCCGGTCTGAGGCACCTCGGAGGCTCTTCATCTCCCGCTCAACGCCATTAGGGATAGACGGCTGATCGATCGAGGATTCGATCGATCGAGCCGAACACCAAATGCGAGGATTGACATATTTTGCAATGGAAATGCTTGATTAGAGAAGTAAGAGGACTAGTACCTGATTATGGATTGTCGAAGACTGTTTCTAGGGCTTCTGTGCTGCGAGGCCGACGGTTCGAGCTCAAACGTGCAAAAGGCCCAACCCTAGGCGCAGAAGGGAAGCTTAATTGGAGACGAGAGGAAACAATCGAGGATGGGGCTTCCGGGGCTGGTCAGCGTGAGCGGTGGGAAAGCCACGTGGAAGTGGTGGAGTCCCCGATGGGGACGAAGGCCTGAGACATTCTGATCTCAGATCAGATGGTTCAGATTCATCGTCTGATTCGGACGGCGAATTAAACGGCACACCCTAAATGGCCTGATGGTGTCACTACTTAACGACACGCGCAGAAATTAAAATTAAATAATTTAAATAATTTAAATAATATTTTTATTTAAATCATAATATTAATAATTAATCATATTTAAATAATCAACTCCCAAAAATTTTCAAATACTCACCCCTAGCTAATTGAGGGGTGAGGAACGCAACGACGATGTCGGATTTTTGATTGGACGAGTATTTTAATTTACCAATTTTCGGGGTATTTAAATATTATTAAAATATTCGCCGAAATTTTGACGGCTTCCGATTGACACAAAAACATCACCCCTTGCTAATTAGGGGGCAATGGGCGCAATGATGAAGTCCGATTTTTGATTTGAGGTTAATTTAAATATGTCAAATTTTAGGGTTTCTGGATTTTCCAAAAATTAGAATTTAATCAATTTGACTCCTGATTTAGACTAGATCTTAGTGGATAATTCCTAATGACTTGACTAATACTTAGGATCAAGATTAGGACTGAGATTAGTCCAAAATAACTAAGGTAATAACTTGGGTTGTTATAGGCTCCCCCACTTAAGAACAATGTCGTCCTCGACATCACTCAAGTGGAAAGAAAAGCCAAGATAACAAAATATGAATTGAATTGAAAGCTTAGAATGATGGGAAAGAAATACCTAGATTCTCGAAGAGTCTAGAATATTTAGCTCGCATATCTGACTCCTTTTCCCAAGTGGCTTCATTTTGGGAATTAGTCTTCCAC
This sequence comes from Gastrodia elata, assembly GCA_016760335.1. Classification (NCBI taxonomy): domain Eukaryota; kingdom Viridiplantae; phylum Streptophyta; class Magnoliopsida; order Asparagales; family Orchidaceae; genus Gastrodia; species Gastrodia elata. Next base: position 226,554 of record CM028669.1, read on the forward strand.
TGAACTTTGATTATTTCGATAGCACGATTCCTAAGTTGCTTGCGATCTCGGGCCAAGATTCGAATTGGTTCCTCGGCAAATGACAGATCGGGCTGGATTTGAATTTATGGGAACTGAACCAGATGAGATGGATCTCTGAGGCACTTCCTTAAAAGATGATACATGGAATATATTGTGAACTACTGCGAAGTCATTTGGAAGATTTAGTCTGTATGCGGAAGAAACTATCCTGGATGCTACCTCAAACGTGCCGACATAACGGAGGCTAAGTTTCTCGGCTATGCCGAATCTAAAGACTCATTCATTAGACTGACCTTCAAGTAAGTGAAGTCTCCAACTTTAAATTCTAGCGGACAGTGGTGCATGTCATGGTATTTACTCTAGAGGTCTTGAGCTGCATGAATCTGCTGTTGAATCAACTGAACTTTCTTATATGTTTATTCTACTAATTTTGATCCGTACAACTGAACACTGCCTATTTCTGACCACGCTAAATGATCTGCAAGCACATTTTCACTCTCTTTCTTATCCCGAATTTCAAGATCAAATTCTTGCAAGAGTAACACCCAACGTATCAAGCGTGATTTTGCCTCTTTCTTTTGAAGGAGATACTTAATAGCAGCATGATCAGTATAAACTAGTTTTAGACTCAATAAGATACGACCTAAATTTAGTGAAGGAAAAAATGATGGCTAGAAGCTCCTTTTTAGTGGTAGCATAATTTCTTTGAGCATCATCTAGGAGCTTACTAGCATAGTAGATTGAATAGAATGTTTGTTCCCTTTGTTACCCAAGGACAGCACCTACTGCAAGGTCACTCGCATCACACATAATTTTAAAAGGTGAATCCCAAATTGGAGTAGAAATTATTGGAGCTGAGATTAAAGTAAATTTTATTGCATTGAATCCTTTTAAATAATTTTCATCAAAGTTAAACTCGACATCCTTTCCTAGCAGTCTACAAAATGGCATACTTATATTTGAGAAATCCTTGATAAATATTCGATAAAATCCCGCATGCCCAAGGAAGCTTCTAATTCCCTTTACATTGATGGGAAGGGGAAGTTTTTTAATTATCTCAATCTTTGCTTTATCAACTTTTATCCCTCTCCTAGAAATTAAATGACCAAGAACAATACCCTCTTCGACCATGAAGTGACATTTTTCCCAATTCAAGATTAAATTTGACTCTTCACATCTTTTCAAAACCTTTCTTAGATTAATTAAGCAATGATCGAAAGAGGTTCCGACACTAGAAAAATAGTCCATAAAGATTTCCAAGAATTCCCCTATCATATCAGAGATAATTGCCATCAGACAACGTTGAAAAGTAGTTGGAGCATTGCACAATCCGAAGGGCATTCTTCTAAAGGCGAATGTCCCAAAGGGGCAGGTGAAAGTTGTTTTCTCTTGGTCTTTAGGTGAAATTATGATTTGATTGTATCCTGAATACCCATCAAGAAAGCAGAAATAAGGATTTCCTGCCTATCTATCAAGCAATTGGTCAATAAAGGGAAGGGGATAATGATTTTTTCGAGTGGCTTTATTTAATCTCCTATAATCGATGCACACTCTCCATCCGGTCACAGCTCTAATGGGGATCAGCTCATTGTTGTTGTTGAGAACAACTCTCATCCCACTCTTTTTGGGAACCACATGTATAGGGCTCACCCAGGGGATATCAAAAATGGGGAAGATGATTCCAACATCTAAGAGTTTAATGATTTCCTTGTGAACTACTTTTTTGATGTTTGGGTTTAATTACCGCTGGGGCTTAATTGAAGGTTTGGAGTTATCCTCCAAAAGAATTCGATGCATACAAAGAGTTGGACTAACCCCCTTCAGATCAGCTATACTCTAACCCATTGCTCTTTTAAAACCATACATAAAAGACTCTCTTGATGCTGAGTTAACAAGGAGGAGATTATTACAGGAAGAGATTCAATTTCCCCTAGATAAGTGTATTTTAAGTGTGAGGGAATAGGTTTTAATTTAATTTAGGAGGACAAATTACCGAAGGTTGAATTATTTTCCTTTCCTGAATCAATTCCTTAATAACTTCCATGTCAATGGGATCTTCATCTTCCTCCTCAGCTAATAGTCCTTCATAATCCACATCTCCCATTACCTATGCATCTTCTATTGAATTGATTTTCCAACAATCTTCATTAGGTTTAGATGGGTGTCTCATAAAATTATTCACATAACACTTAATCTCCTCTTCCCCATATTGCAACTTCAATTCCTCTTTATCTACATCAATCAAGGTTCTTCCTGTTGCTAAGAAAGGTCTACTTAGAATAATAGGAATTTCTTGATTTTCATCTTCCATATCCAAGATTATGAAATCTGCAGGGAAGATGAACTTGTCAACCTTCACAAGTACATTTTCCACAATTCCTAAGGGGGATTTTATGGATCTATCGGTAAATTGGAGGAGAACAGAGGTGGGTTTTAGATGATCAACTTCTAGTTTCTTGAATATGTAGAAAGGCATTAAATTAATGGATGTCCTAAGATCACAAAGGGCTTTTTGGAAAGATTGGCATCCAATCGTGCAAGGGATAGTGAAACTCCTTGGGTCCTTCTTTTTGATGGGAATCTTCCTTTGAAGGATTGCACTATATTCTTCTGTTAATGCCATGGTCTCATTTTTATCAATCTTTCTTTTCTTGGAGAGAATGTCTTTCATGAACTTAGCATAACTAGGCATTTGCTTTAGAGCTTCTTCGAAAAGGATATTGATATGAAGAGTTTTAAAGGTTTCTAGGAATTTTTGATATTGGACATCAAGTTTCTCCCTAGCCAACCGCTGAGGATAAGGGATATGAGAGATTTCCTTAGGTTGATCTCTAGGTTCTTCCTTTTCTAAATCCCTTGCAACACTCCTCTCTGCCTTGATCATTTCTCCTTCCTCCTTCTTTTCCTCTCTTACAACCTCCTGTGTAGTTTTTCCACTTCTCAAGGTTATTATGTTTCCTGACTCCTTTCCATACTCATCAATCACTCCTACTAGTGAAGGTTGCTCTAACTGCTTCATGGTATCTTTTAATTTTTGTTATATTCATCTTATCGACTCCTCTTGCCTCAGAAGAGTGTGCTCATGCCTATTTAAGGTGACATCAATTTTATTCATGAATTCAGTTGTAGAAGTTCTAAATTCGATAAGTGAATTTTCAAATCTCTCTCTATTCCTTCAATGATTCATGATTATATTGACATTTCTCAACTCCCCATCATCCTCCTGACAAGAGTTTACATACCCACATTCTAGTTTCTTATTGAGTTGGGAGATATGATTTTGCAGCTCAATGATTTGCTATGAGTTTCCTAGTGAGTTACATTCTTTTTTATCACAGTGATCATTATTATGGAGAGGCCATTGGTAAGCATTATTTGCCATTTCTTCCAAGAGATCAATTGCCTCCTCTTAGGTTTTTTCGCTAATAGAACCACCGGCGGCTGCATCAATGAGTGTCCTTGTGGGAGCATTCAAACCATTGTAAGAGGTTTGCACTTGCATCCATAAAGGAAACCCTTGATGTGGCAACACCTGAGGCATTCCTTAAAACGGTCCCATCCGTCATATAGTGTCTCGCCTTCCAACTGAGTGAAGTTGGTTATCTCAATCCTCAACCTAGCAGTTTTTGCCGGAGGGAAATATTTGGCTAAGAATTTTTTAGCCAAATCATCCCACGTCCGGATGGAATCGCTTAGAAGAGAGCTGAGCCAACTCTTGGCTCTATCTCGTAAAGAGAATGGGAAAAGCCGCAATTTAACCGCGTCTTCAGAGACACCGTTAAATTTTAAGGTGTCACATATTTCAAGGAAAGTTGAAATATGTGAGTTCAGATCTTCAGTGGCCAATCTCCCAAACTGATTATTTTGAACCATACTCAGAGTGGAAGATTTGATCTCAAAATTATTGGCTTCTATATTTGGCTTTACAATAGCATGGGGGATTTCCTTAATAGTGGGTAGTGCATAGTCTCTTAGTGCTCTTTCCCTAGGCTTTCCTAATGGATCTCCTAAATTTTCATTATAGTGGTCCATAATGACTTGTTGGTTTGAAAGGTTTTGTTCTCTCCTAGCATGCAAGTAAGTTCTTTCAATTTCAGGGTCAAATAGATAATTTGTGCAGACCCTTCTACTCATACACTATAATAATTAGGCTATCAAAAACAAATTTCACAATAATGTTCAGAAATTCAATATGAATAAAAGAAACAGAAAAGTAAGTTGTTAGTGCCTATAATTACAAAAAGCAAAAAGTAAAAGTATATTCAAGAAAATACTTAAATCACTAGCTGCTTATATATTGTCCTTAATATAAAACAAATTCCAATTCCTCAGCAACAATGCCAAAAACTTGACAGACAGTAAATACACGTCTGCGCTTGCACGCAAGTGTACGTGGTCTGAAGTAATAAGTGGAAAGTGTTAATTTTTGGGATTTATCGAACCACAAAGAATTAGTTGTTTTCTTACTAAGGTTTATCTATTCTCACTAATGTTTAAGTTATGAATAATTAGTTGAGTTGGTTCTAGATTAAGCACAATAATCATTGAGTAGAAAATAAGTCAGATAAAGAAAGAGGAGAGTTGGGCTCATCCCGTATGTCATGATAAGTTATAAATGCATGATGATTCCTCAAGCATTGTCTTTCATTTACCTTAAATTTAAATCAAGTGCACATTGTTCTTCCTTGAGTTTTATCTCAAGGATTCACAAGTTCAAATATTGTGCACGAAATGCACACACAGTTGGTTCTATTTCGGCACAAAAATTCTCATAAGATTTTAGGTTTGTAATTTTCATCTTATCTCTTGATCAAGGAGATGAGAATTATTAATTTTTAATATCTTACAAGCATTGTTTCCACTAAAAGAGTCACTTGCATCACACATAGTTGAAATGAGAGATTAATATGTTGGGCTCAATGACTATATCACCTCATTCATGAGCACACAACTATTTCTTTCACTCCCTCAATTATGTTGAGATAAGGAGCTTACTTAGTGGGTCTTAGCATCACATGCATCAACACTTTCTCAAATAGTTCTAAGCTCTCATGCACTCATAGATCTAGCATCTAACTCAAGGTGAGCTATGGAGCACAAGACACTAGTTTTTGAGTTCATTAGTTCATTTTCCTTTAATTCACAATCAAGACTATAATAATAACAAGCATTTCTTAAGCAAGGCATTGAGTTTAAATATTTTATTAATACTTGAGAAAAACTTTATACAATTAAAATGTAACTATCAAACACATGGGATTGCCCCAACCCTCCCCAAGGGAGATTTAGCTATCCATTACAAAAGAGATGAAAAAGAATACATACATAGATAAAGACCATTTCATGATCAACTAAGAAAAGAAATTACAAAAGAAGAGTTTAGAAGATACTATGAATGTTCCTTAGAAGTTCTCCAAATCCTTCTTCGCCTTCTTGAGGTTCCTCTCTTAGGTCGCTAGTGCCGCCTTCCTTCTTCTTCTCCTTGGTAAATTGACTCTTCTACCCTTGGGGAGTTCCTCTCTTCCACTATGCTACTCTCCTCCTTAAGTGATTTGAGCAAAAATTGGAACCCTCCTCTAATCAAGAGGAGTGATATTTATAGGAGAGGGTTGCATCCTCATACTTGAGTTCAATAACCAGCAATGCTAATAATAAAAAATTCTGAGCAATGATGACAAAAATCCCAATTGATGGTGAGGTGACCAATATCTTCATTTGTTTAGCCAATACATCACCTCATAAGCCTCCTTTTCATTTAAAAATGTAGCAGCTATAGAGGGAATGATGGCTGGGACAAGATGCTGGTTGGGGGTCTTGTCTCAGCTGCATTAAATGCTTCTGCCAAAGAAAATTACTGCGGGCCGCTGCAGCGCGTTGTAGCGTGCTCCGGCGCACTACGACGTGCAATGGCGCAAGATAATTCAGCTAAGTGTCCCGCTATCGCGCGCTACCACGTCCAATTTTTGCAAAGTCACCCACTGTAGTGCGCTACCGTGCCCGCGGTTCACAAGCTGAACCACTGTAGCGCACTGCCGCGTCCGCACTTTGCAATGTCACCCACTGCAGCGCGCTACTATGCCCATGGTTTGTAAGCTGAACCGCTGCAGCGCGCTGCTGCGTCCGCATTTTGCAAAGTCACCCGCTTCAGCGCGCTACTGTGCCCGCGGTTTGCAAGCTGAATCGCTACAGCGCGCTACCGCGCCCGCGGTTCACTAGCTGAATCGCTGCAGCGAGCTGCCGCATCTGTATTTCGCAAAGTCACCCACTGCAGCATGCTATTGTGCCCACGGTTTGCAAACGGACTCACTGCAGTGCACGATCGTGCCTGCGGTTTACAAATGGAGCCTCTGTAGCACGCTACCATGCCCGCAGTTTGCAAATGGACCCGTTGCAGTGCGCGATAGTGCCATAATTTACAAAATGACCCGCTGCAGCGCGCGGGCAGTGGTTTCCTTTGAAAAAATGTGGAAAATTGCTTAAATGTCTCAGAACTCCTTTGGATATGCCATTTTCCTAAAAAGATAGACAAAATTTGATTAAGGAGCAGTTTAAAGATCAGAAGTGAATGAAATTTTCCTTTATTTTAGATATAATTTATGGATTCATCAGATACGCTGCATTAGGTTCATGAAGATTTAAGAAGCACTTGTCAGTCCAAAAGACATGACTAGAAACTCAAAATGCCCATATCGGGTCCTGAATGCAGTCTTAGAAACATCTTCATCCTTGACTCTAATCTGGTAGTAACTTGATCTTAAGTCAATCTTGGAGAAGATCTTTGCTCCAGCGAGTTGATCAAACAAATCATTGATCCTATGGAGAGGATACTTATTCTTCACAGTCACTTTATTGAGCTCATGGTACTCTATATACATCGCATTGAACCATCCTTCTTCTTAACGAATAGGACAGGAGCTCCCCAAGGTGACATGTTAGGGCGAACAAATCCTTTCTCTAACAACTCTTACAACTGCTCTCTAAGCTCCTGTAGTTCTTTTAGAGCCATCCTATATGGAGCCTTAGATTTTGGTTGAGTTCTAGGGACAAGTTCAATAGAAAACCCTACCTCTCTTAGAGGAGGTAGTCCAGAAAAGTCTTCAGGGAACATGATGAATCCATAAATTATATCTAAAATAAAGGGGAATTTCTTTCATTTCAGATTTTTATGATGCTCCTAAAATCAATTTTTTCTATCTTTTTTGGGAAAAAGGCATTCAAGGGAGTTCTGAGGCATTTCTGGAAAAATTTAATTTTTATTAAAGGAAATCCGCTACAGCGCACTACAGCGCGCCGTAGCGGGCTGCAGCGGATTATTTACTAGGGGCTCAACTAATTGAACAATGATTTTTGCAAAATGAGTCGCTACAGCGCGGTCTGCAGCGGAAGTATTTAAAACATATAAATGGGGGGCTCAACTAATTGAACAGTGATTTCTGCAAAATGAACCGCTGCAGCGCGCGGTCGCGCGCTGCAGCGAAAGTATTTAAACTATATAACAGGGGGGTTCAACTAATTGAACAATATTTTTCGCAAAATGAGCCACTATAGCGCGCGGTCGCGTGCTGCAGCGGTTAGCTGCGGAATTATTTAAACCATATAAATAAGTTGCCCACTAATTGAACAGTGTTTTTTGCAAAATGATCCGCTACAAAGCGCGGTCGCGCACTGCAGTGGTTTGCAGCGGAAATATTTTTGAAAAGAGAAGTAATTGAACAGTAGAAATTGCAAAATGGCCCGCTGCAGCGCGCTGCAGCGGGACATCTTCCAATGCTTAAGCGCGATAGCGCGCGGCAGCGGGGGACTTGTCAAATTTGCTAAAGACCATTGCATGTCGCAGCGTGCTACAGTGCGCTGCAGTGTCCCGCTGCAAATTTTCTCCAGACAACATTTATTGCGGCTGGGGACATGACATGTATCCTGAACTTTGTCCCCAGCCATCATTCCCTATAGCTGCTACAGTTTTATTTGAAAAAGAAGGTATTGAGGTGATGTTTTGGGTAAACAAATGAAGATACTTGTCACCTCACCATCAATGGAAGATTTTGCCATCATGATTTTAGAATTTTAAATGGAAATGCTGATTTTGAAATGAAGAAGAAGAAGGCAGCCCCTCTCCTATAAATACCCCTCCTCTTGACTTGAGGAGGGTTCACAATTTTAGCCAAGAAATTCCACTAAGTAAGGAGGAGTGCTAAGGAAGAGAAGAACTCCCCAAGGGTGGCAAAGCAAGCTCTTGCTTTAGAGGAGAAGGAAGAGGCAACACTAGTGACCTAAGAAGGGAACATTGAGAAGGAGAAGAAGGATTTCAGAGAACTTCCAAAGGATCGTTCCTAGTATCTTCTAAACTATATTCTTGTATTTTCTTTTTAGTTAATCATGAAAGGGTCTTTATCCATGTATGTGTTTTTCTTCTTTTCTTTTGTAATGAGTAGCTAAACTCCCTTGGGGAGGGTTGGGGTGAAGTCCCATGAGCATGATATAATATTAATGTATAAATGTTTTCCTTAAGCATAATTTATTTTGTGATCTTAATATCTTGTTAAGAAATATTTTGTCTAATTTAGTCTTGAATATGGAATAAGAGTAGAGAATTAAATGTTCAAAAACTAATCGTCTTGTGCTCCTTAGCTCACCTTAGGTTGGATGTTAGGTTTTGAGTGCATGAAAACTTGGAACTATGTGACAAAGTCCTTGAGTTCAATGCACCTAAATCTAAGCTCAACCAAAGTGTTGATACAAGTGATGCTAAGACCCACTAAATGAGCTCCTTAGCTCAACATAATTGAGGTAGAGGAAGGAAGTGTTGAGTGCTCATGAACTAAGTGACATAGTCATTGAGCCCAACATATGAATCCCTCATCTCAACTATGTGAGATGCGAGTGATGCTCATAGTGGAAATCAATGCTTGTAAGATCCTAAGATTTAAAAATCAAGCTCTCCTTGATCAAGAGAATAAGATTGAAATTTAAATCCAAAGAATCTTACAAGAATCTTTGTGCCGAAGTAGAACCGAATGTGAGTTCATTTTGTGCACGAGATTTGAACTTGTATGACCTTGAGTTAAGCTCAAGGAAAATAAAGTGCACTTGATTTTAATTAAAATGAAAGATAAAGCTTGAAAAATTAATATACATAATTATTATATCATGGTTTGTGGGATGGTCCCAACTCTCATCTTTCTCTCATCTTGCTCTTTTTGCTTAGTGATAATTATGCTAATTTTTAGACCAACTCATCCAAATACATTGTAGCTTAAACATTAGTGAGAATAGATACACCTTAATGCCAAATCAACCAATTCTCTGAGGATCGATAAATTCCTAGAAATTAACACTTTCCACTTATTAGTTCAGACCATGTACACTTGCGTGTGAGCGCAGACATGTAATTACAGTCTATCAAGTTTTTGGCGTCGTTGCCAGGGAATTGGTACTTGATTTGAATTAAGGACAATCTATAAGTAACTAGCGATTTAAGCATTTAATTTCATATATTAGTAGTTTTACATTTTTTGTAATTATCAAAGCTAACATTTTACCTTTTAGTTATTTTATTTCTGCAAAACTGTTTGATCTATATTGCTAAGTCGTTCTTGATAAGCCATATTTTTAGTTGTATGAGTAAAAGAGTTTGTACTGAATATCTTCTTGATACCGAAATAGATATAACATACTTACAAGCTAGGGGAGAATGAAACCTATCAAACCAATAAGTCATTATGGATAATTGCATAGAAAATTTAGAAGAGCCTAGGGGAAGAGCACTTAGAGACTATGCACTACCCACTATTAGGGAAATCCCCCATGCAATTGTAATGCCAAATATTGAAGCTCGCAACTTTAAAATCAAACCTTCCACACTGAGTATGGTGCAAAATAATCAGTTTGGAGGATTAACCACTGAAGATCCTAACTCACATATTTTAATTTTCCTTGAAATATGTGATACCTTCAGATTTAACGGTGTCTTCGAAGACGCGGTTAAATTGCGGCTTTTTCCTTTCTCTCTGAGAGATAGAGCCAAGAGTTGGCTCAGCTCTTTACTGAGTGATTCTATCCGGACTTGGGACAATTTGGCTATGAAATTCTTAGCCAAATACTTCCCTCCGGCTAAAACCGCACGGTTGAGGATTGAGATCTCCAACTTTATTCAGTTGGAAGGTGAGACTCTGTATGATGGGTGGGATCGCTTTAATGAGTACCTCAAGCATTGCCTACATCATGGGTTCCCTCTTTGGATGCAAGTGCAAACATTCTACAATGGTTTGAACGCTCCAACGAGGACACTCATTGATGCAGCCGCCGGTGGTTCCATTAGTGGAAAAACCCAAGAGGAAGCATACGACCTCTTGGAAGAAATGGCCAATAACGCATACCAATGGCCTTCTAAAAGGTTGAAAAAGGAATTTGTAAAAGTTAATGAATCTAACCAAATAACATCTCTTCAACAAGAAATTCATGCCTTAAATGAAAGAATAGAACGAATGAATGCCAATGTGGTTTCAGAGGTACACTGTGAGTTGTGTGAGGGTAGGCATAACAGTGAAAGTTGTAATTTAAACAACCCCTTCGTGCAAAATTATATTGAACATGTAAACTGCCTCATAAATAATAACCAGATGAACAACCCCTACTCCAACACATATAACCCAGGGTGGAAAAACCACCCAAATTTCTCTTAGAGTAATAATAATAATAATGCTAATCAATATGGGGGGAGTTCATCCAACCAGCAAGGCATGAACTACAGAAACAATAATAATAACTATCAACATAATTTAGAAGGGGCCTTCAATTTATTTAAAGCCGAAATAACCCAATTCATGCGCCGCACTGAAGTAACCATAACACGCCACGAGGCTTCTATATTCCTAAGGATTAGAAGCCTCCCTTAGGAATATAGAGACACAATTGGGGCAAATCTCCAAGCAGCTTACCTCTCAGCAGCAAGGGGCTTTACCCAGTTCAACTGAAATAAACCCGAGGGAATTGGTGAGTGTGATACATTCTGAAAATGTGTCAGAATGATTGTATAATGAGAATGTGAGTGCAACAAACTTTAAACTAGGGGAATTGAAAATAAGAAAAGGGAATGACCACGAAAAGCTAACTGCCCCTAAATGCGAAGATCCAGGGAGGATGAGCATCCCGTGCATAATAAGAAATGAAGTATTTATAGATCTGTTGTGTGATCTAGGTGCTTCAGTAAATGTTATGCCCTACCACATCTATGAATATTTAAAGGTAGGAGGGATGGAATATACCTCGATGATTTTGGAGTTTGTTAATCTTGAATCCCTTACCCCTCTAGGAATGATAAAGAATGTTGCAGTTGAATTAGGAAATTTTATAGTTCCAACTGACTTTGTGGTGTGTGAATGGGACCAATGGAATAAAAACTCCACGATTATCTTTGGGAGACCCTTTTTAATGAGTGTGAAGGCTGTCATCGATGTGAGTCGTGGTGTAATGAGCATGAGTGTTAAAGGAAGAGCGAAAATGATTGATCTTAAGCCAACTATCTTTAAAAGAAAAGAGATGGAGGATGAAGTGAGAAAAAGGGTTAGAGAAGAGAGGCTATGGGTCGATAATGTTTTAGAAAACCTCACAATTGAATAGAAACACTTTGATGGCTACTCTACTCCTTCCTCTGAAAGGGGGAGCAAGGAAGGAGTAAAAAAGAGAAAAATGCGATGAGGGAAGATAAAGAAAAAGACTCCCCCAAATTTTGAAACTAAAAAAATGGATCCTTTATTAGTAGTTGAAGATGAAGAGAGTTCGAGCCACCATAAGGGTTGTGCTCACTCGAACATCTTTAGCTTATGGAAAAGGAAACCACCGGATCCTACAAATTGACCATTAGTGAGTCTAGCTTAGGACGAGAAACTAAGCGCTTATTGGGAGGCAACCCAACCATAAAAAAAAAAAATTAAAAAATTTCTGGCGCTACAGCGGAAATTCCGCGACAGCGCGCTGCAGTTGGTAAACCGCGCGTGTAGAGCATCGCGATGGCACACGGAACCATTTGTTCCGCTCCAGCGTGCTAACGTATAAAATCTGCTACTGCGTGCTGCAGCGGTTTGCCCTAGTTTCGAAAAATTTTTCTGTCTTGGGAAAATCCAGTCAATAAGTCATGCCCTTTGGGTTTCCAAGACAGTCAAAAAGTTGCTGAAAAAGCTGCCCCCCCCCCCTTCACATGGATCACCATATTTATGGCATGGGGAAGACCATTTGACCATCTTCTCTTACCTTGAATTTTTTTGGGCTATAAATAGGGAGGCAATGGGTGGGGGTATCCTTGCACCTTTCCAATTCTCCTATTCTCTCTAAGTTCTTGATCCTCCTAATCCTCATTCCTTGCCATGTCAACCGGGAAGAAGGCAATTGCTTGAAAGAATGTTGAAGCCTCCTCGTACGGAGGAACTTTCAACACGAAGAGGTTCTCTTCTGCGGAAGCCGATCACCGCTTTGTTTCCATCACTTCCCAACGAAAGTTGATTATGGAAAGGAGTTTTAGCAATGCCTACCCCGTCCCGCATGAGCAAGTCACCCCACGGGGATAGGGAAAGTTTGTGACCAAGAGAGTCCCTACATACTCAGCGATCATCCAGGAGGTGTATGCAAACGCCATTGATGCGTCCGGGCAGCGGCTCTTCTGCCGGGGTAAGGTTGTCACCCTAGGGATTGCTCAAATTGAGCAATTCTATGGGCTTGAGGAGGTATATTCATGCTCTTACTTGGACCTCTTGGATTCTCGCTTTGACCCCCATAGTCTCATTGCGGAAATTGTCAACGATGACATAAAGTGGGAAGGAGGACTAGCCAATATCCCTCGCTCTGAATTGACAGAGACGAGCAATGCTTGACTAGTGTTCAATTGTAGCTATGTCATGCCCACGAGTCACTTAACGGAAGTGACCCATGCCCAAGCGCTCCTCTTATGCTCGTTGGTTAGGGCGAGCGAAATCCGTATTTTGAGCATTATCTTTAAGTAGCTATGGAAAGCTCTCAAGGGCCCTTGCGCGACATTGGCCTTTGGGTCTTTAATATCGGGGTTGTGCGAGACCCAAGAGGTTAAGATCCTCTTCTCAGACTCTATTGTCCCCCCTAGTTCTGCCCTTAACCCTTCAAACCTAAATGTCCGAGCAAGCGAACGAAAGCTACCCAAGAAAAGAAGGGGACCGAAAGGGGATGCATCCGCAACTTCCGACTCGCGCCTCACGAACCAACTTTTGGTGCGCCTCCACAATCAGCATGCGGAGCTTAGCAAGGCTCTTGCAACTGATATGAGGTTCTTCAAACAGGAAATCGGCCAATAGCGCAAGTTCCAATCTGAATTCCACGAAGCCCTTGGGATGATGTTTGAAGATTGGAGCTTGCAAGGTGGACCGGATGCCTCCGTGTTGCCAAGGCCTCCTATCGGAGCTCCCATTCCGGAGATGCGCTACCCTACCGAGACATCATATGTAGATGAGGAGGATGAAGAAGGAGAAGAGGATGACTAAATAGGTTGTATTTGTTCTTTACTTGCAATTTTTCTTTTTTTTCTTTTGTATCTTTATTCTTTAGTATGTTTTTATTTTGAAATTTTAATTTATGAATTTTTCTTATCCCCTCATTTTTATGGTATTCTTAATTGACATAATTTTTCTAAATTTTTTAAAAGAAATGAAAATCACAAAAATATAAAAATCAAATTTGACATAAGTAAAAGAATGCATAAACAAAAATAATTAAATGCATTATAAGCAAGAAAATGCTGTACTTGAGGAAGAAATGGAGGATAATCTAATCTTTAAAAATTTAAATAAATGCTTGAACTAAGTATGGGGGAAGGCATAGGACTTTGACTAAAAGATGTGGTACGTATTCTAAAAAAGGGTGTGCTAGGCTCCCGTTAGACTTCATGATCACAAAGATATATATTAGGGACGAAGACAAATGTCTCTCCCTAAAAAATGAAAAGAACAAAATAATTATGAAAAAAGGGATGATGAAAAATATCTCTCCCAATTAATCAAAATGAGAAGGATAAAGAAAATTATCTCTCATTTAAATTCTTTGTGATTCATAAGAAGGAGGACATATATCACAACTCTTGGAATCTTTGATCACTTCCTTAGTCTAAAGTTCACAATGATTGTACCCATCACCTAATTTAAAATATTAAAAATTCAAAAAATTGGAGATTACTTGATTAAACCACCTTATTGCCACAAGTAAAAATATTAATATTGCTAAAATATTCATTTCATTTTTGCCATGAACATATCTTGACTTATATATATTCTAATTGCATTGTTGTGATTTTCATCCCTACAAAAATAGAAAAAAAATATTATTTTGAGCTTACTCGAGGACGAGTAAGAATTTAAGTGCGGGGGGTGTGATGAATTTATAAATTATATCTAAAATAAAGGGGAATTTCTTTCATTTCAGATCTTTATGATGCTCCTAAAATCAAAATTTTCTATCTTTTTCAGGAAAAAGGCATCCAAGGGAGTTCTGAGATATTTCTGGAAAAATTTAATTTTTATTAAAGAAAACCTGCTACAGCGCGCTGCAGCACACTACAGCGAGCCGCAGCGGGCTGCGGTGGATTATTTAAACTATATAACAGGGGGCTCAACTAATTGAACACAGTGATTTTCGCACAATGAGCCACTACAGCGCACGATTGCTTGCTACAGCGGTCTACAGCGAAAGTATTTAAACCATATAAATGGGGGGCTCAACTAATTGAACAGTTATTTCTGCAAAATAAACCGCTACAACGTGCGATTGCGCGCTTCAGCAGTCTGCAGTGGGACATCTTCCAATGCTCAAGCACGGTAGCGCATGACAGCGGGGGACTTGGCAAATTTGCTAAAGACTATTGCACGCCGCAGCGCTACGCAGCGCGCTGCAGTGGCCTGCCGCAAATTCTCTCCAGACAGCATTTATTATGGCTAGGGACATGACCTCTATCCTGAACTTTGTCCCCAGCCATCATTCCCTGCAGCTGCTACATTTTGGGTAAACAAATGAAGATATTTGTCACCTCACAATCAATGGAGGATTTTGCCATCATGAGTTCAGAATTTTAAATGGAAATGCTGGTTTTGAAATGAAGAAGAAGAAGGCAGCCCCTCTCCTATAAATACCCCTCCTCTTGACTTGAGGAGGGTTCACAATTTTAGCCAAGAAATTCCACTGAGTAAGGAGGAGTGCCAAGGAAGAGAAGAACTCCCCAAGTGTGGCAAATCAAGCTCTTGCTTTAGAGAAGAAGGAATACGGCAGCACTAGCGACCTAAGAAGGGAACATTGAGAAGGAGAAGAAGGATTCCGTAGAACTTCCAAAGGAGCATTCCTAGTATCTTCTAAACTCTATTCTTGTATTTTCTTTTTAGTAAATCATGAAAGGGTCTTTATCCATGTATGTGTTTTTCTTCTTTTCTTTTGTAATGAGTAGCTAAACTCCTTTAGGGAGGGTTGGGGTGAAGTCCCATGAGCATGATGTAATATTAATGTATGAATGTTTTCCTCAAGCATAATTTATTTTGTGATCTTAATGTCTTGCTAAGAAATATTTTGTCTAATTTAGTCTTGAATGTGGAATAAGAGTAAAGAATTAAGAACTAATTATCTTATGCTCCTTAGCTCACCTTAGGTTTGATGCTAGGTTTTGAGTGCATGAAAGCTTGGAACTATGTGACAAAGTCCTTGAGTTTCATTACACCTTAATCTAAGCTTAACCAAAGTGTTGATGCAAGTGATGCTAAGACCCACTAAATGAGCTCCTTAGCTCAACATAATTGAGATAAAGGAAGGAAGTGTTGAGTGCTCATGAACTAAGTGACATAGTCATTGAGCCCAACATATGAATCCCTCATCTCAACTATGTGAGATGCGAGTGATGCTCGTAGTGGAAATCAATGCTTGTAAGATCCTAAGATTTAAAAATCAAGCTCATCTTATTCAAGATAATAAGATTAAAATTTAAATCCAAAGAATCTTACAAGAATCTTTATGACAAAGTAGAACTGAATGTGAGTTCATTTTGTGCACAAGATTTGAACTTGTAAGACCTTGAGTTAAACTCAAGGAAAACAAAGTGCACTTGATTTTAATTAAAATGAAAGATAAAGCTTGAGAAATTAATATACATAATTATTATATCATGGCTTGTGGGATGGTCCTAACTCTCCTCTTTCTCTCATCTTGCTCTTTTTGCTTTGTGATATTTGTGCTAATTTTTAGACCAACTCATCCAAATACATTATAGCTTAAATATTAGTGAGAATAGATATACCTTAATGCCAAATCAACCAATTCTCTGAGGATCGATAAATTCCCGGAAATTAACACTTTCCACTTATAACTTCAGACCACATACACTTACGTGTGAGTGCAGACATGTAATTACAGTCTGTTAGAACACATCCAGGAACTCTCTAATGATGATAGTTTCTTCTGAACTACTTACTTATTTCTCTTCGCCCTAGAATCGCATAACAACCTTTACTAACAAGACGCTTGGCTTCAATAGCATTGATTAAGAATGAAGTCAAGCCAATTTTTCCTATAAACACTTCAGGTTTCTTTCCAACCTTAAGTGAAACTCGCTTACAAAAACAATCTATTACCGCATTAAAATCACTTAACCAATCCATTCCTAAAATCATGTCAAAATTTGTAATGGACATAACAATAAGTTTGGATTGGAAGAATTGGTTACTAATTGGGATGTCTACCAAACAAAACTCATTAGCACACATCTCAGCACCAGATGACATTTAAATTACTAAGGGATTGCCTAGGCTAAAATATTGAAGATTTAAGGAAGATGCACAACTCATTGATATGAAAGAGTGACTAGCACCAGTGTCAATGAGAGTGTCATAGAACTAGTTTTTAATAATTAGAGTTCTTATAGCAGTGAAAATAAACTCTAATCACACTAATGAAAATTAAAACAATTGAAATTAAAATTATTGAAGAAAATGAAAACTGAAAATAGGAAAGTAAATTTAGAACATACCGGTAACAATGCTATTATCATCTGGGGAAGCTGAAGACGACAGAGCGTATACCCTTGGTACTGTAGGTGATTGAGCAACGGCCTTGCCCTTACCTTCCTACTATAGTGACCTTGCTTGGAAGATGAAGGTACACCCTTTTGGTGTTGAGCATTTCCACTAGTAGGGGGAGCATTAAGGCAAGTGCTGGCACTTGAGAATTTAGAGGAATTGGATTCTGAACAGAACCTTGACGATTGATCTTCATCTTGTCCATAGTCCAGTTAGCATGACAGTACCAATGTTTATGATTGGTTCTGCCACATACGTAACACCTACCACCTGTATGGTAGCACTTCCCATAAGGATGGGGTCTGTTACATACTGCTCCTATATTTTCTTGCTGGCCTTGCCTAGGATTTTGGCTAGGGTTTTGATTTGGATTTTGGCCAGAAGTAAGCTGGTAGGCCCTTTGGACCATGAGAACAATTTCTCTAAAAGGGTTTTGATCTGGAAGGTTGAGGATGGGAGCACTTCTTCAAATCCATCTCAAATTGATGGTACTCTACCATACGAGCACCTTCCAAGAGCATGGGAAAACTTTCATGATGTTGAGACATCAAATGACTTTTGATAGAATCTCTAAGACTGGACAAAAACTAAGTGCACCTAGCCACTTCAGTATGGAGTATATTTGGACACTTAATACTAGATAGTGTCTTTTCAATAGCCTTCAGCCAATCAATGGCTTCAAAATGGGAAACTGAACCATTGAAGGTTGGAGGGTTCAGATAAAGGAAGGTAAGAAGGTAGGCATCCACAATAGGGCTTGAGGATGGCTGTGGAGCCATGAGAAGTTCAGGAATAATGAGAGAAGAAGCTTGAGGAGGAGTTGGGCATATTTGGGATGGAACTGGAGAAGGTTGGGAAAGGTTACAGGATGAAGCCATCCTTTTTGCTGCATGTGTTTGTGCTTCAACCATTACCTTCGTCATATCCAACAAGTCCTGCATTTGCTTAGTTTGAGAAGTTGTAGTGGAAGTATGTTCTTCCACTATTGGTTCAATAAAAGTATTTGAATTTGGATCCATTCTAAAGAAAGGAAAAAGAAAACATCATTCAAAAATTGAAGATGTTAAGAAAGAAAAATTCTCATTAAAATTTAAAACTTTTAAGAGATTACAATCTTTGGAGAAAAAGAAGAAGACATAAGTAAGAAGAAGCTATTTACAAAGCTACTAAAGGAAAAGTAGAAAGAACAAAAGGAAGACTAGTACTACTAGTTGCAAAATTATGAATAAAATATATTTTTGAAGTCTTCATAAGTGGGGGCACAATGAAGATGCCTACAACCATGAATTAGTACTCTATGCGCATGACAGCACCAATTTATGGCATAGTAATCAAATACCATGGTAACACGAGAGAGCCTTTCCCTAGCTAATTGAGGGAAATGATCACCTCAAAATAGACAAAACCTCAAAATTTTATTCAGAACATCACCTCCTACAGCAGATACTCCCAAGTAAACTCTACCAAAAGTTAGCCCATACCAATGATCATACTCCCAATGTTGGAAGAATAATTTGGTATAAAGTCTTAGTTCAGCACTAGGATCTGCAATCTGAAAGTTTAATTAAAGTTTAAGTTAGAAATTTAGATCACTTATTTGATTGAAAATGCGTTTACTGTCCTAAGATGTCATTTATTTATTTTTACTATACCATGTTATTTGCTTTTGGATGAATGGATGTGTTTTTCTTAACTTAAAGTTCTCAACTTGGCTCTGATATCAACTATGATGACCCCAATATTGAGAATCACTTAACTCAATATTATATGTTACCACGATACATAATACTGTTAGAAGAAAACTAATCCAAATCATTAGATATTGTGTTTGGCCAAGGATTTAGGAGAGGGTCTTAAGTTAAGATGGAAGGAAAATTATGAATAGTTTTAAGTAGTTTATAAGTGAGGATGCTGTACATGATTTTACAAAAGGGAGTAAGGTAGAATTTAGCATATGATACATGTAAGAAGACATGAGATTTGTAATTTAAAATGATTGAAATAAACACTTGCAACCTTAGACATGAAATTTTAGATATTTAGTGAGTAACTGACATGTAAGTTATAAGTCTATATTTTTGCCAAATTATTCTAAGTCTAAATTTTCTTAAAAATTTTGATAGAGTCTCCCTTATAAGTGGTTAAGGAGACACCTACAAGGTAGGCATGCAAGACTTCCATTATAATGGAAGTTATATATTTTAAGTAAAAAAATAGCCTAAGCTAACATGCATTTAATACATTTTAACTCCAATTCTAATATAGAGTTCAATCCTTTTTATAGGATTGCTCATTTCCAATTCTACAATGGAGTTCAATCCATTTCATAGGATTACTCATTTAGAATTCTAAAATAGAGTTCAATCAATTTCATAGGATTGCTCATTTACAATTTTAAAAATTTAAATGGAGAAAATCACATGTATAACAATTGTCTACCCTAAGGTTTGCTTTATCATAACATTTAATATTCAGATATATACATGAAAGGATTATTACTTAGATAAGAAACTAAATTCCAATTCTATAAACAAATGAATATACAACTAATTTCAATTTAACATTCTAAGTAAATATGCAACTAAAGACTTAATTAATATGCAAATTTTATACAATTATAACCATTCATCCATTCAATACATTCATTCATTCATTCATCACAAGCATTTAAATATAATTAAGCTCCAACAAAGTTTATTAAAAGTAAAGTAAACGACATTGATACAAACTAACAGTAAATTTAAAGGAAGAGAAGAAATTTGTTAGCTCACTTGAAGTTTTTATTAAGCTATAATTTTAATATATAATAAGCGGAAGCAGTTTAATTTTTAATGCTTGGTCCAGCTCCACTAGCCTCCAAGTACACCTGATCTATCACATATTGGCATTTAAATATGATAGGGCAAAGCCAAGAAATAGAAAATCTGGTTAGACTAAATAGTCTAAGTACAATTTAAGATTGGCTAAACATGTTATTGGTTTAATTGCATATCACATTTCTAATTACAGAGTAAGTACAAGCATGGGTGCAATATGGTAAGCATACAAGCAAGGAAAAGTAAGTAAGAAAAACAAGTGAGTTAGAATACTTACTAAAGTATACATCCTAGCCTGCAAATAATGCAAGAGTAAAAGTATCCTAAATATGCTAGAAATAAACTAATATGCATATGAAAGTAAATAAAGTAAAGCATGTATATATTCAAATGAACTTATGCTAATCAAGGAAAATCAATAGTGAAATATTTAAATAAAATTATATAACATTCACTGTAATCTAAATAAACTGTAAATGAGTAAAGTACAGTTCTAAATCATAGAAAATGCATAGTAAGGAAATTGAAGGAAGATCTTAGACTATTAGCCAAAGATTCACATAGTCTAGAACTATGAAAAGTAACATAGCTAAAAGCTATGGTGAGTCTTAACAATCTATAAGATTGAAGATCTCATATGTTTAGTAATTGATGTTAATTTAATCTATACTCAGTCTATGTGCATATTCAAAATGAAATGAGGAGTTAAACACGTCTGTTTAATAACTAAGGAAAAGCGGGGTCTACCTACAACACTCATATTCACCCTCTAAGAATGTGAGGTCTCCTTATTACTCCATTTTCAGTCTGCCCTAGACTGATCCACCATATAGACCCCTAGTAATTTTAATGTGAAAGTCTTATTCATGCACAGTGTCTTATATGAATGATTCAAATGAAAAAGGCTCAAAGCTAAGCAAGCATTCAAGGAAAATCAATAATTGCAACTAAGTGATATCCAAAGTTATATAATTTTAATGGTCTACTTAATGATTGGAGTTAATTGAGCTCCCAATTAACTTTGAGATCTTGATCTCAAGTTAATTATAATAAAGTAGTAATTGGGCTTTTGAAAATAGTAGATTCAGTTCGATTAATATGATGGGATAAAATAATTTATAAGTGTAATTATTACTATTAGAAACTAGATCTTAATCTCATCCTAACTATAAGATCTAATTATAATAATTAAATCAAGGCTTAGGTGTCTAGTAGGAAGAGATCAAGATAAAAAAATATTTAACTTAAGAAATTAGAACTAAGATAAAACTAATAAGGTTCACTAGGGTTCACTAGCTAGGTTGTAGTTTGAAGGACCTAATCAATCAAATGTTAATCTAGCTTTATTATAAGTAATGGTAAGGTTTAGGGTAAGTAATTAATAGGACTTAAGAACTACAAGTTCTAAGCATACTATTAGTTGATATTTAAAGAATTTAATAGGATTCCTAAACTAATATAAGTAAGTTAGGGATTCCTATTACTACATCTTAAAATATTAAGAAAAGGCTTTAGGGATTAGGATGAATAAACTAAGTCCTAATCTAATCACTAAAGCTAAATCTAATTGATTTACAGATCTATAATTACTAAGGCATAAAGACTATTGATCCTTAATGGGTGTAACTAATAGGTCTATCGATCAACTATAGATTAATTGCAAATTATTCCTAGGGTTTTTACCTTAGGGTTGAAAGGTGAATTAAGCACTTGGCAATTAATCCTCATTAATAGAAAGCTTAGAACTAAGCTCATATAAATGAAATCTAATTGGTAATGGAGATAATAAATGTGTTATGTTAGCTATCCTAGGGTTTTATAAGACCTAAAGTAAGCTATTTAGAATTTTAGGATAATCATAATAATACTAAGTAAGAGTCAAAAACCTAAAATCCTTAATTGTTGTCTAATAGAAATGATATATATATATAAATGAAATCCTAATGTCATAAGGAGAAGAATGACACTAAGTATGTCAATTTTGGACAACTTTAAAAAAATTAGGGTTTTAATGACTCCTAAATTAGGTTAAAAAGTGATTAATAAAATTAGGGTTCAAATATTAGATTTTATTTTATATTATTGTTCCTCATATTTTTGTGAGTGAAATGAACTATTTGATCATTAAATTTGGATCTTAAATAATCAAATTAGGTGACATGGAATAATGGAAATTAATTTGAAATTAATTAAATGAATCCTAAATATTGACCCATCAAAATATTTATCAAAATAGAAATTAAAATGCATATTATTAATCTACTCATTTTTTGTGATAAAAATGGTATATAATATTATATTATTTGGATGAGTATAATTAAAGATACAATCAAATGAAAATTTACATTTAATTAATCATTACAATTTAATTCCTAATCATTTATATATTACTGCACAAAATTATAGAAGACAGCATGGAATTAATTGGTGCAAAATTTAATAAAGAGAGGGCAGTGTAGAAATCTTAGCGCGTGGAATTCGATGCGCTGTCACGACACGCGTCGGATCAAGAAAGAGACGTGTGTCAGCTCCACGACTAGCGCAGAACACGCGATCTTGCCAGTCGAACCAGTCCGGTTCGAGTAGAACACCCGGACCCAAAACCCACGGGTCTGTACTGCGTTGTCCCCAATTAGAACCCGTGAGAGGAGCAATTAGGGTTCGACCTCTCGGGTGAGTTCGAGGGCCTCACGGTGTGGCCCGCATACCGATGAACAGCCCTTGCCAAGACCGACCCAAAGAACTACGGATTGGGCTTAGACGATAGCGGGGTAGACTGCTAGGTCAAACCCTAAGTCACACGATTTGGACCCAAGGCTTTTCCTGTAGACCATTATGGTTTGCCTTATTCGGGCTCGATCGTTGTTCAAAATGAAGGATTGTCGATCGGAATAACGACATACCAAAATAATTTAATAGGGGGATGTATGGATTTAATACCTGAAGCTTCCAAAGATCACCAGTTTTGCTAATTTTAGGGATAGGGTTTAGCTAACTTGCACCGAGCACAGAAGGAAGGAGAAACGCGAAGTCTAGAGCTCCCGCTTTAGCTTTAGGAAATATGAAGTGAGCAGAGTAGGAAATTATAGCCGAGGAGGGCCAGCTAGAGGGCTGGATGGTCCTTTGATTGACATCACAGAGGATCGTGCGAAGGGGACGTATAGTGTTTGATCTGAACCATCAGATCAAACCCTCGATCCAACGGCCAGATTTCTTTGATCAATTCACAGCCGTCAGATCCTATCCTAATACGCGCAATGATCATGATTTAGCCGCTGTGGTGTTCGGTGTTTGGCACCTCCTTTAGGATCTCTGCAGTTTGAAATTTTAATCGAGTGGAATTAATTAATTTATAATATATAAATTAGTTAATTTAATTTAGTTAAATAATTAATATACACATTTTATTAATCAAATTTAAATAACTAAATGCACTCCAAAAAATCCAAAAAATTTACCGCTTCCTAATTGAGGTGTGGGGAACTCAAAAATGAAATTAGATTTTCATTCAGAGGTTAAGTTAATTATCTTAATTTTTTGGGTATTTAAATATTATTAAAATATTCAGGGAAAATTTGACGACTTCCAAACACTTTCAAAATTTTGAGGTATAATTAATTTAGGCATTCTCAGAATTATCAAAAAACTAGGAAATATTGAAAATTGCCAAATGATCTCGAAATCACACGAAAATTAAATTAGAGACTCCTAATACTATTATAAGACTAATGACAAAGGATTAGAGTCAATTAGGTCACTAATTGATGGATAATAACACTAGGTTGTTACCGCACTGCAGCGCCCGCTTCTTGATTGCTGACCATTGAAGCGCGCTGTAGCACCTCAGCTTCAGGCTTAGTTCCACTGTGGTGTACTGTGGTGCACTGCAGTGTGCTGTGGCATGCTATAACACCTGTTCTTTGCTTGAACAATGAAGTCTCCACAACATAACAAGAAACCCTAAGTTGACCAAAATACCCCTAACCTTAGTTTGGTCATAACTTAACCAAATGAGGTCCAATTTGGGTCTACTCCCAGATAAAGTACTCTGTATATTATAGGAAAGCTATAGCTAATGAGTTTGTTAAATTTGGATATTAAATGGAGAAGTTAGGTTTTTGACCCCTCTTAGCCTTAGAAATTACAGAAATGCCCCTAGAATTGAGTTGCTCATAACTTAACTAATAGAACTCAAAATTTGGTATTCTTAGACTCTATGAAATCCTTGAATAGCAAACAACAATAAACTGAATAAATTTTTTGATTTCATTAGGTGAAAATTGCTAAATTGCCCCTTAGGTCAAAGTTCTTAGTTTGGACCTATAGGACCCAATTATTGTCCAAATTTGGTGTACTTATTGTCAAACTTTATGTTAGACAGCAAGAATTATTTTGGCATAAGAAAAAATCCAATTTTGAACCATAAATCAAAAAGTAGCTTTTGGACCATTAAGTAGGGCAAAACGGTTATTTTGTCCAAAGTTTAGGTTAAGTGTTCTTAACCCTAAAATAACTTTTAAATCATTAAAAATAGTAATAAAATTGAATTAGGATTAGTTAAGTCACAAATTTCCTAAATTGAGCAATTTGATAAAAAAATCCCCATTAAAGGCTTAAAATCCCCAAGTAAAGGTGCATTAATTAGCTAAAATCTACTCTTATCTCCTTTAAGTGATCAAAACTAGCAAATGAAGTTAAATTAAATTAAACTCCATCAACTCCCACATCATCTTATTAAGAGCTTTATTAGGAATCTACACCTCACATTAGGGCCCTTTCCTAAGATTAGGAATAGATCCTAAGTTAGATTTCATTTATTGGATAAAGTGGCTAACCCAGTGAATGAAACCTTGATTTTATAGTTTTCTAGATTTTCATAATTTAAATCTAATTATTTTATCTTTCAATCTTAGATTAAGAATAGGAGAACCATCCTATTAAGCTTGATATTTGCTAAATAAGGATTTGCCTTAATCATTAGTTCATAGTTAGATTAAGAAAAAAAACCCTAGATCCTTAGACTTTACCCTTGGATTGAGTGATTAACTCCAATTTGTGATGTTTAATTCATAATCCCTAGTTTGGTAGATCTTGATCAAATTTTAGTCTAGAATGTCAAAATTCAGCAATTAAAATATGATTATTATTAGTTAACTTATAGTCAATTATGATTGAACTAAATTAGAACATGATCAGTTCTAAGTGCTATTAACTTATAAGGTCCTTCTTCTAAGTTACACACGATAGTAGGAATTAGAGATCCTGAACTTATGTACTTGGAATAGTTAGAATGGTTAATTAGATAACAAATAATGTTACCTTGTATAGTAGAGTCCCTTGCTCACTATTAATGTACTTCTGCTTTAACATTACTTGTATTTTGTGCCATTTCATGGAACATGTCATATAAGATAACATTGTTGCATGAATCAAAAAAGTAGAATAATTAAGATAACATCTACATTGGGTTCAATTTTCTGGTTGATATGGCACATTTTACCTTAATGGACAGGGGTAAGGAGAAATAAGGGATAACTTAGCATTACTCATTAAGGAGTGTTGTGTTAAGTTTGGAACCCAAGAAGTTTTGCAGACATGCTTGACTCCTCAACTGATTCTGGACATGTCTATGGGAGCAAAGTAAAATAACTAAAAATTCATTGCATTTGTATTTGTTGCCTCCTCAGTGCTGCCTGTTCAATTTTGTTCTGCACTAGCCCAGAAAGGCTTTGTGAATGTTACTGTGGCCCGACTGGCCAATTTCTGATATGGCAGTTTGTACGTACATGTTACTATTTACTATTTACTATTTATTGTCTTACTATTCTATTTTAATTCAGTTAGTTTTACTTTACCTGCTTACTGCATATTATAGGATGCTAGATTTTGTTGCTGCTTACTATATATATCATAATCAGATTATTTATCTTTAAATTTGCATATATCATATGATCATCAACATGTTTAGGGTGTAGTCTTTCCTTTAAGTACTTTTGTTTACTTTTTTTATACATATATGCCTAGCCTTGTTTTAGCTCATTTTGAGGTATCTATTTTGCCTCATTCTTATTTAATTATAAATGCTTTATTTATAACTTACCATTTCCATTTGTATGCCTATTGCTCCTATGCTAGTTAGGTTTTATATTGTTAAGTAAATGGCAACATTAATAATTCATGAAATAATATTAGCCTAAAAGGTACTTAGGCAATTGTCTAATAAGATTTTTCTTTTGTTGGCTGGGGTCCTGGCATTGTGTATTCAGGGGCGGGCCCTGGCATTGTGTATCTCGTGGATTCAGGGGTGGGGCACCATAGCTACGAATATCTGGTACTGACCTAGGCTGCCCTCAATCTTGGATTACGTTAACTTTTTGTTGATCTACACAAATTTCTTGGGCATCAACTATATGACCCAAGAATACTACAGATTCTAACTAGAATTCTCACTTAGAGAACTTGGCATAAAGCTGATGAGCTCGCAATAATTCTAGGATTGCTCTGAGGTGATCTTCAAGATTTTTTAGGCTCTTAGAATAGATAAGAATATCATCAATGAAGATCATGACAAACTTATCCAAGAACTACATCAAAACTCTTAGCATTAAGTCCATAAAAATAGATGGCACATTAGTAAGTTCAAATGACATCTCTAAGAACTCAAAATGACCATAGCGAGTGCGAAAAGCAGTTTTCTCTATATCAGAATCCTTCATTTGCATCTGATGATATCCAGATCTCTGATCAATCTTGGAAAAAATGATGGCACTGGATAGCTAATCAAATAAGTCATCGATTTTGGGCAATGGGTACTTATTCTTAATGGTTACTTTATTATGCTCACGATAATTTAGGCAAATACGCATAGATCCATCATTCTTCTTAACGAATAGAACTGGCGCTCCCCATGGAGACATATTGTGTGGCGCCTGCCCTCGTCGAGGTCCCACTAACACAAATATTAGCATGATTACGATGGAGTGGCTATGGCGTCCCACCCCTTAATCCACAAGATGAATCTAAGGGGTGGTGTGTCACTTTGGCAAATCCCTCACTTAACATTGGATTAGGTGTAAACCCTATTCCACTAGTAAGGAAGAGATAAGCCAGTGTATACATGCTATGTAATCAGTCACTAAGAAAATACAGAATCAGAGTGTGGAAGCAAGGTAAGGTAAATATACATCAAGTTTATCATAATAAATAGAGAAAATGTAGCATACAACTCAGAATAAATAGTATAATAAGGAAAACACAGTCAAATAGTACCTATATTATTACAATATTAATTAAGTTTAAATAAACTGAAATGAAATCACTCATCCTCACAATAAGCAGAAAAGACTAAACAGCTTCAGCTCCTTCCTAATGCCCCTCCTCAAGATA
The DNA here is from genome assembly GCA_016760335.1 of Gastrodia elata. Taxonomy (NCBI): domain Eukaryota; kingdom Viridiplantae; phylum Streptophyta; class Magnoliopsida; order Asparagales; family Orchidaceae; genus Gastrodia; species Gastrodia elata. The sequence continues at coordinate 253,846 of CM028669.1, forward strand.
TGGCTCCACTTCTGGATAAGGCTCTTCTTCAGCACCAAGCTTCTCAAATCTATCCAATTCTGACATTCTGAGTTTCATAATGCCAGGGTCTCAGCCAACAAAAGAGAAATTTTATTAGACAATTGTCTAAGTACATTTTAGGCTAAATATTTTTCATATGTTATTAATATCACCATTTTACTTAAACAAAACAAAAATCCTAATTAGTATAGGAGTAGTAAGCATGCAAGGAGAAGGATAAGTTATAAATACAATATTTAAAACTAAATAAGATTTGAGGCAAAAGGGTACACCTCAAGTAAACTAAGCAAGAATAGGCATATATGTATAATATAGTAAATAAAAGTACAGAAAGAAAAATCTTATCCTAAACATGTTGATGATCATATGATATACTAATTTAAAAGAAATTAGTCCAATAGTGGTACATATAAGTAAGTAACAAAGGTCTAGCATCCTATAATATACAACTGAACAAGTAAAGAAAGGTAGACTAAAGTTAAGTATGACGGTAAACTGGAAATAGCGAACAGTAAACAGTAAAGGTAAATAATAAATAGTGAACATGTATGTAAGTACTGCCATAACAAAAGAGAGCTAATCTAGCTTGCTAATATCAAAAGAATTCTTAGCATCAACGCAGAGGCTAAGGTGCCAAAATATTCCTAGCGTCATCTGAGGCTATGTTGGAATAACAAAACAGAAATTGAACTGAAGAGACAGTAATCACAAATGCAGAAATATTTTAGTTATTTACTTTACTTCTGTGGACATATCTAGAAGTAGATGAGGAGTTAAGCACATCTGCAGGACTATATAGGTTCCAAATTACACAAGTTCAGGATTTCTAATTCCTACTATTGAGTGTAACTTAGAAACACGACCTTGCAAGTTAAAAGCAATTAGAACTAATCAAGTTCTAATTTAGCTCAATCAGAATTAACTACAAGCTAAATAATAAATCATCACATCCTTACTTGATGAATTTAGACATTCTAGGCTAAGATCTGATCAAAATCTACTAAATTAGGGATTATGAGTTAAACACCATGAAATTGGAATTAATCACATAATCCAAGGGTCAAATATAAGATCTAAGATTTTTAAGTCTAAAAGTGAATTAAAGATTAAGACAAATCCTATTAAGTGTAATCAAGCTTAATATGATGATTCTCCTATTCTTAATCTAGAGTTAAGAGATAAATAATCAAAATCAAAGTATGAAAATCTAAAACTTAATAAAATCAAGGATTCATTCATTGAATAACCCACTTTATTCAATGAATGAACTTTAACCTAGGATCTATTCCCATTCCTAAGGAAAAAGTCCTAAAGTGAAGTGAAGATTCGTAAAGGGCTCCTTATGAAAAGACTGAGAGAGATTATAAGAATTGATTGAATTTATTTCAATTTAACTTAATTTGTTATTTGTATTTAATTAGGAAAGTTAAGAATGAATTTTAGCTAAGTAAGGCATATTATCATTACTTAGAGTTTTCCAAGCCTAAATTAGGATGTTTAACAAATTATTCAAATTATGGGATTTAAGACTTAAATTGATCATAAATCTATTTTATTACTATTTTTAATTATTTAAAAGATATTTTAAATTTTAGGCAAAATGACCATTTTGCCCCTACTTAAGAGTTCAAAAAGTTACTTTTTGATTTAGGGCTCTAAATTGGATTTTCTTATTACCAAATGATTCCTTACTATCTAACATAAATCCCTTATTTTAACCTAAGGAACATATCTTCCAAATTATTATGTTATGATGGAGGAATGTATTCCATCTTTGAATGCTTCGATGAATGATTCCCACAAAACATCTTCTATATTATAGTTAGCAAACAATGTGTTTCTAATATTATCCCAACAATACTATGCCTCCTCTTGGAACATGTGTATTGTTAGTTGGATAGCCTCTGGAGTAGGACATTTCATATTCGTTAAATTTTTCTCCACTAGTTTTGTCCAACTATCTGTATCCATGGCAAACAGATTCCCATTGAACATGGGGGTTCTTAAGAGGTTGAAGCTATATAATAGTCCATTAGTGGACTGGTAATGATGTTGTAGGGGATAGCATGGTGCAGGGGCCACTGATGCTGGTGAATGGTTATGGTTGCTTTGGAAAAAAATCAATCTTTTGATCCATTCAGTTTGTCTTATGTGGGTGTCCACTAGATTTCTTATAGTTTCTGGTAACGCAGTAATCTCTCCAGAAGAGCTACTGGAGGCAGCGAGATTGAAAGATGACTGTCCAAGCTTCATTTTCACTGGAATTGAAAATAACACTTCTTAGAGATTGAGAAGAAATTCAAAATACCATTTCATTTTATTTATCATAAAAAGGTAGAATGAAATATTGTCATAATAAGGATGATGAAATTTGAGGCATAAAGTAAATAGCTAAAAATTGTATTTTATATATTTGTAGTAAAAACAAGGTGAAAGTCTTCAAAGGTGACTTCTTGGTGTTCTCTCCTTAATTTCTTGGAAAGCTCCCAAGAAGTGGTGTTCCACCAATCTTCAGCTCCATCTTGAAGGAGAAGGTTCATCAGTGGGACCCTGATGTCTTCATAACACTCCATTGCTTCAAGAATGGAATCTACTTGCTTTAGCCACTCCTTAGCTAAAATGGGAAATTCAAGTCCTCTAAAAATGGCATGTTGAAGCAGCTTGTCCAACACTATAATCCCTCTTTCGGAGACTCCATCTACGGATCTTCCATACCTTTGACCTATTTGGTAGTTAAAATCCCATAGTAACTCAAACCTCTTAGTGTAGAATTCTAGGTTTGACATTTCAAGTTTCTTTGATCCTATAGATTTAATCAAACTTCTTGAGTTAATAGAACTGTTTATCATTCTTAAAGTTATCATTACTTGAGCTTTATACTTGAGTATTTTATGTTACTTATATAATTATTTTCATTCTATGTCTTTTATTCATAGCATATGATTATAGTAATATGGATGTCTTTCAAGTATTCATTTAGTGACTGTATTGCAGAAGAATAATCCATTAGGTAGATAGGAATGAAATTCCAATCTGATACATTATAGTGTTCTCTGATATCAACTATGGCGCCTTCCCCCATCGCGGTCCCGCTAATACGAATATTAGCACAATTATGGTGGAATGGTCATCATGGTGCAATTCCTCACTTAACATTAAATTAGATTTTCATCACTAAACCATTAATAAGGGAAGGATGTGCCAAATATACAACTGAATCATTCACTAAATGACAATACATGAATATTAACACACAAAAACTGTACATCTGCGCTCACGCGCAAGTGCACGTGGCCTGAAGTAATATTGGGATGGTGAGATCCTAAGATTATCGTCCTCTGGGAACGGTATTGGTTTTGTTACTAAAGTGTACTAGAATTCACTAATGTTTGAATGATGATTTGAGTTTTTTGATAGTTTGGTCCTAATCTTAGCAAGCAAGAGTTTCTTTTATTAGAAACTTATTTTAGAGAAAATAGAAAGAGTTGGGTTTCAGCATGCAATTTGTTAAGAATTTATGTAAGTACTCTTCTATATTAATTTAGTGTCGAATGACATGAACAAACTATTTTTATCAAGGGACATAATCTTCTCAGGGGTGTCCCCCAAATGTATTATGTCTAACCTAGTGCTCAGAGATGAACATGTTAACGCTCAATCTCAACACATAGGCTTTCATGTGATCATTAGTGATTGAATTCCACGCTTACGTCTAAATCTACAATTTTAGTTTTTCATCACATGAATTTGATTCTACTAATGGTTCACATGCATCAATTTTAGGTTTAGCTTAGGAGATGACCCATTAGGCTAGATGGGCTATGTCACATCACCCGTAACACATAATGTATCTAACTCCTTGCAAAAACATAAAATGAGATATGGAGCTCAACTAGTAGCTCTTGGCATTACATGCATCAACTTCTCAGCTCAAACAGGAGTCATGCAATAATTTTCGTTATGCACAAACTTCTCACATAAACGGATTGTCAGCAATGGAGCTCAGAGATCATTAAATATCCCATGGTTCTATTAATATGCTTATATCTAAGGGGTTGCACTCGCCATTATCGCATAGTGAATGATGTCACTAACATTCATGTTCATCGGCTTGTTTTCCCTTCTCACCGCTCTTCTCCATTGTGTTCCAATACTTGGTCCTCTCTCTTTCAAAATACAGCCTCCTCCTTCCTTGAGCAGTGGGGAACTCTCCTTCTCTATCTCTTGCAGAAGCTGCTGGTTTAAGCTCTCTTCACTTTGCCAAAATTAGGAACCCCCACTTAATCTTCAATTATTCTTTCTATATACCTTTTTTCCAGCTGCTCCATAATTTATTCAGTAATAAACTCCTCATTTAGAAAATTGTATTTACCATAACAATTTATTCTTTTATTTTCTTTGTAATGAAGAGTTTTAGCTATTTTGGCATTTAAGTCCTGCTGTTGCTGGGCAAAAATTCCGGCAGGTGCTGCAGTGCGCGGTAACACCAGGCTTACTGTCTAGAGGGTGCTACGACGTGCGGTAGTGCCATGCGCTCTGTCTAGATGGCGCTACGACGCGCGATAGCACCAAGCATTTGAATTGAGTTGCACTGTGGTGTGCGATAGCATCGTGGTCTCCGAAAAGAGGGCACTACGGTGCATAATAGTGCTAGAGTCTTGATATTCAGTCTACCACAGTGTGCGGTAGCGCCAGCATTTCAGCCTTTTGGCTGCTGTAGCACGCGGTAACTCTAGTGTTTTGGCCTTTGGATCGCTGTAGCATGCGACAACGAGATACTTTCAAATAATTCAATCATGGAATTTATTATATATTCATCATGGTGCGCAGTAGTGCCAGAGTCTCGGTTGAAGGAACACTATGGCGTGCTGTGGCGCCAATGTTTTGGTCTTTGGACTACTGTGGTGCGCGGTAGCATGATACTTTTGAACATTAATTTATTTGAATCACTTAGCAATATTTTAATTCCACTATGAAATACGCTAGTGCCAGTGTCTTGGTTTTGGTTCCGCTGCAGCGTGGGATAGCGCTAGGGTTTCGATCCTTCGACTGCTGTGGTGCGCGGTATCAAAATACTTCGAATAATTAAATCATGGAAGAAATTATACATCTGCTGTAGTGCACTGTAGCATCAGAGTCTCTATTGAAGGCCCGCTATGGCACGCGGTAGCATGGCAATCTCGTGTTGATATCTGCCACAGCGCGTTGTGGCGTGTTGTAGCGGGTTTCTTATAGATTTTCTGATTTCTTCTCATAATTCAATTTAGCTCTTCTTTGTCTTAAGAATTAGCAAAAACACATCAAAGCATACAAGTTCCCACCAAAAATGTTTGTTTTTCTTATCTTAAATTACTGTAAATCTTAGATTTATCAAATATTAGAGTGCAGAAGTAAATAACAATTAGTATCCATGCAATCATAATGCTGAAATAAAGTAATATTCAGCTCAGAATAAAATGTGCAGTAAAGAAAATACAATATAATACCTATATTATTACAACATTTAATAAAAGAGTAACCTAACGAAGGCTCCTCAACAAACCATCCTAAGCAGTTTAGGAGCAACAAAATGTCAATAGAAAATGATAAAGCTATAAATTATATATTTATAACTTAAACAAAGTGTGAGATAAGAAGATATACCTCAATTCAAAGCTACAGAAAAGGTTATGCATTTTGTATGTAAGAACTACTAAGTACAAGAAAAGATCTTGAACAAGTATGATCAATTTCATTTATGTTGATTTTTTGAAGTACATGCAATATAAGCAATACTGAACTAAAATCTAGCATCATAACATGCTTGCACATAAAACCAAAAGCTAAAATCACTTAAATATTGAAATACTGTAAATGTTGTAAATACTAGGAAAATATTGAAAATACTAAAATTGAACTGAATGTAATTGAAACTAACTACAAGCATTTTAATTGGACATGTGCCTATATTAAACCTTCCATAATAAAAAATTGGCTCAACTAGCTACCGAATCCAAAACTGAAATATCTAGGATACTAATGCCTAGATGAACAAATCCATCTAAGCTAAATTCAAATCATCCAGGACACTAATTCCTGGGTACTAATTTGTAATGTACAACACTTAATATCAAAAATATAGAGGTAGACTAACTAGAACACATTTCACTAAATAGCTATCTTATTTACTAAGTAATTTGATCTATCTAACACATTTAATACAATTATGTTCATGACTTATGTAATTTCAATTCAAACATAGAACATTCATCAAATACTCTATGTTTCATCTAATATGTCAAAATATTACAGAATGGTGTAATTTATCAAGGTAATCGATTGTGTATTCCTAAGTCCATGCATCGTGAAGTAATAATTGAAGGCTATAATTCTGGGTACCATATCCATCCAGGCAGTACTAAGATGTACCAGAACCTAAAACAATCATTTTGGTGGCCAGGTATGAAGAAAGATGTAGCTGACTTTGACGATAAATGTCATGCCTGTAATTTAGTAAAGGTCGAACACCAAAGACCTGGTGGTCTTCTACATTCATTAGATATCCCTGAATGGAAATGGTTCGATATATCTATGGATTTTGTCATGGGATTGCCTCGTGCAAAATCAGGTGCCGATACAATCTGGGTGATAGTAGACCACTTAACTAAATCAGTGCATTTTCTTCCCATTCGTCAAACTAATTCTGTAGAGAGGTTAGCAAAACTCTACATCAAAGAAATTGTCAGATTACATGGGATTCCGAAGTCAATTGTATCTGATAGAGATAGCAGATTTACTTCTAAATTTTGGCAAGCTGTGCATCAAGATCTGGGTATGACTCTAGCCATGAGTACAGCTTTTCATCCTCAAATGGATAGTTAGACTGAAAAAGTAAACCAAGTTTTGGAAGAATTGCTTAGACTTGCTGGTTCCTGGGAAGATCACATCCTATTAGTGGTGTTTTCCTACAATAATAGCTTTCAAGCTAGTATTAAAATGGCTCTTTATGAAGCACTGTATGGTAGAAAATGTAGTACTCCACTAGCTTGGTCAGAAATAGGAAGCGTTCAGCTCTTTGGTTCATAATTAGTTACAGAAACTAGTAGTAAGATCAAATTAATTCAGCAGAGGATTTGTTCAGCTCAAGATCGTCATAGTAAGTATCATGATTCTCATCGCCATCTCCTAGAATTTAATGTGGGAGATTCAGCGTATCTAAAGGTCAGTCCAATGAAGGGTGTTTTCAGATTTGGCGTAGCTGGGAAACTCATTCCCCGCTATGTTGGACCTTTCAAGGTTTTGGCCAAAGTAGGATCATCTGCCTACCGGTTGAATCTTCCCGATGATTTTGCAACCATTCATAACGTATTCCACATATCATCATTGAGGAGATGTCTTCGAGACCCTTCCCATCTCATTCAACTTCTAGCAGTAGAGATCCGACCTGATCTTTCTTATGCCGAAGAACTTATCTGTGGCAACCCTAGTTGTTACCTTAGCTAAATTTGGATTAATTAAGCCAAACTAAGCTTTGATTTTGATTCTATTGGACTCAATGGGCCATTTAAACATAACCCTAGAAGTTTGGAATTAATCGGAGCTAAAATGAGAAATTTGGTATTTTTGACTATTTTTTAAAACCTTAGAAAAAATCTAAATTAAATTGATCTCCAAATCCAAATCTGATTTCAATTTTCAATTCCCCCCCCCCCCCCCCCAAATTAGCCAAGGGTGAATTTTTGGGAATTGTTGGAAATTTTTGGAGCTCATTTGGTCCTAAATTGGGTTTAGAAAATTTAAGAAGAATTATATATTATTTAATTGGTTTTATTTTTATTAAATTAATTTTTTTTTTAAAATTAATTAAATAGGCAGGATTGCTGTCGGGACCGCGGCAGATCCGCTGCAGGGTCCCGACAGCGGCGCACCGTGTTACGCCAGTAGGATGATTAGCAGGCATCTCAGCGCGTAATCCAAAGGCAGTCACGGACGCTCGATCGGCATCTTATATCAGATGTTCAGGATTTGATCCGCATTTCCGTTAATCAATATCCGTATCAGGCTGTCCATCTCCAATGTCTTCGCCATCAGACGACTGCTAAGCACCCCGCCCTGTTCACCATTGTCCTGAAGAGATCCCGGACCCGACAACAAAAATTCGCTCGTACCATCCACGTCAACCCTGTCTCCCACTCCCTCTGCCACATCCTCTCGACCATTAAGATCTTCCCGGTTCTGGTAGAACAAAGCTCGGTGGGTCACAAGGCCCTGCTAGCCCCAATTGTGGAGGTCCGTGGCTTTGCCCTTATCCGAGCCTGCACCATGGCCTCTAGCCATGGTGTCCACCCCTGGACCTCCCCCTCGCCTATAAAAACCCTCAGCGCATCTCAGTGAACCCCTTTTTGCTCAATGAGACTCACTAATTCTCCCAGCTGGATTCCGGAGCTCTTGGCAATCCCGGTGACTAGACTGCTCCGTACAGCTGATAGAGGGGGAGGTCTAGAGTTCAGACCCCCTTGCCGAGCTCCTATAATCCTCTGGTGTGATCTAGGCTATCGGCAATGCCTCCGTCGCTACAACTCTTCAAACCAAGGTACAACCTCTTTCCCCTTCTCTCTGTCGAGCTGGTTTTAACTTGACTCGCTTCCTCTTTGGCCTAGATGTTGCATTAGGACCCCTCCTTAGTTTCCAACAGATGTTCAGGTCTTCTGGTGAGGCTTGGCAGTGGGCCAGACGGCATAATTGCCATCTGAGAGCGCATTGCCAGTCGAGCCATTTCACTAAAGTACGGCTTACCTCACCAAGGCAATTAATAATAGGATATTTGCTAGAAGCTGTCGGTGATAATTGTCGAACCATATCGAGGGCTAGGTTCGATCAGATGAATCAATTCGACTGGAATCGATCGATTCAACTGCAGTTCTCGTCTATGGTCTACCCCGAGTAGCACCCCACTGATCTAGACCATCCTAGGACCCTCTACTCACTATATCGCTTCCTCTTAGGTCCCTGAACGTGTAGGGATCGAGACGGCCACAATTCGTGGCCGCTGTGAGGAGAATTCACTCCTCACAGGTGCGCCTGAGGAAGAGCCTTGGCCAAGTAGCACTCCATCGATCCGGTGCCTCCCAGCTAGGTCTTCTTGGCTTAATTGATGCATCTAGGGTCAGGGATCGTGTAGCCATTGAGATCAAGGCAGGGCTCGGCCGGAGTGCGGAGAATTTGATAATTAAAGGCCGCCCTAGGGTTCGGGCATCGTGTATCATCGAAAGGAAGGAGGCGAAGTCATGGGTCGGGTCGACCCGTGACCCGCGCGTTTTGGAATCAGGCCGACAGTTAATAAAAGAATTTTTGGATTTAAAATCCTTAAGGAAATTAATCTATAATTATAATCCTAAAGTGTTTATTTAAATAAAAATATAGAATAAATAATTGAAATAACTTTAAGAATACTGATCCAAATGGTATGATCCAATATACCATTTGAATCAAAAAATATAAGGAATCTAAATATATAATAAAATCACAGATCCAATGGCTGGATTTAAAAATATTTGCCTAACTCTTTGCTGTCCTTATTTAAATCATATTAAATTAAATAAATATTCAAATGAGAAGATTAAGGGCTCTGATTGCTCCCTAAACCTTAGACAACAATTTCAGACCCTTAAAACCAAATTTGGATATTAATTTCTCTTAATCACTCCTTAATCACCCTAATTAAGGATTAGTAAAATTAAACTTAATTAAGCCTCTGATCTTGATAGAGATTGTTCCTAATGCTATCCTAAATATACTAGAACTATTTGGAAAGGTTGGATTGCCCTAAGATGCCCTAAATTTACTAATCCCCATAATTAGCTTAATTAAATGATTAGTGCTAATTAGTTTAATTAAAGGGTCAAAACTTAAGATAAGTGTATTTCCTACTTTAGTAATCAAGATGAAACACATTAGAGCAGATTAGAAGTGAATTGTATAACTAAACCCTAAAATCACAACTTTAGCCTTAAGAGGGGTATTTTGGTCATTTTGACCAAAATGTGCTTAAGCGCCATTAACCTTGGAAAATTTAGTAAATTATCACTAATTAGAGCATTAGCATCTCTCTGAATTCTTAAGTTAAAGGCATTCATAATTGAGTTAAGGAAATTTGCATTAGCCTTAAGTAAAGATATTTAAAACTTAAGTGATCTTAAAGATGTCACATTGCCTCAATAATCAAACCTAATAATGCTAAATGATGGACCTCAACTTAATAAGTTCATTTTAGTTAAATTATGAACTTAAAGAAAAACAAAGTGAAACTCCTAAGTTAAGAATCTAGCTTAAAGTTTAGAGTGATCAAACATCAGATCCTGAAATCCTAGAACCTAGACTTAGATCTTCAATTTGAATTGAACTATCTTCAATTGAAATTCTTTAAATGATTTATTATCTAACTCTTTTGAAGCCTTCCATATGGGTTTAGGATTGATTCAATCTATAGGTTAATGAAATTATCCTAAAGATTGAATATAGATCTTAGATTTTGCATTTCTTAATTGATTATTTTTGTCTTATAATCAGTAAAGTAACCATTCCCTAAGTTCTTAGCTCTGGAATCTTTCAGCTTATAGGCTTCCTCACCTTTAAATTGGGTATTAAGTATGAACCCTAGATCCTAATTAGGATACCACCTTGGATTCAGGACTTGAACACCAAAGTGGGGTTTAAGTCCAGAATCCTTAAATCTTGATTTATTTAATCAAGATTTGGGTAAGAAAGTAAATTATTAATAAATTAGGTTGTTGATTTATTCATTTAAACCATATAGTCATCACATGATTTTGGATTAGAACTTGTTACATTCTAATATTAACTTTAAGGATGTAAATCTGAGATTCTACTCGATAGCTAGATATTGGAGATCCTAAACTTGTACCTTCTCAGAGTAGTTAGATTTGGTAATTAGATAACAATAGATATAACATAAGCTTAGATTGAGTCCCTTGCTTACTTTGATTTGAATTGCTTTGCATACCTTGGTTATTGAGCCTTATTCCTTGAGCATAATAGAAGAACTTAGGATATGGATGATACATATTAAGTTAGTAATTAAATTGCATACCATTCAGTTCTTGCTTTGCTTGCAGTTGGTAGAATATGTCCTAGCGTAGTCTACCTCTTTAGTAATAGTATTGTGTAGGATTGACCCAGGCCTAGAGGATTAGGATGGCCTATTTGGCTGGGTATCGATTGATATTTCAGTATTGGGGGCCCTGGATGGCCTATTGGCTGATATGGCAGTACTATGTCTTAGGCTTATTACTACTTTAGCTGAATTGTTTAGTATTGTTTTCTATTTTGCTTTGCCACATGCTTCTGTGGCCTTAGTTTCAGTACTTGCCTTACTTTTGTCACATGTCTCTGTGGCTCACATTTACATAGTTTGCTTGCTTTTGCCATATGTCTCATTGGCCTTTTCTTTTTCTTTTCTTAACTAGCATGTTGTATGTATACTCATATGGTTTACTTATATATATTGGCATGTTTAGGATGCTAGAATTTCATGTTTAATTCAATATTGTATTCTTTATATACCCAGCATATATTGATATGATCATAAGCATGTTAGGTTCAGAATTGTATTATAATTGCTGTTTCTTTTAGCTTTTAACCTCACCTTGCTTATTTTGTATTATATGTTATTTTCATACTAGTTGATTGGCTATAAATGAATAGTTTATAGTTACCCATTTCTTTCATAGCTTGTTGCACCCATTATTGCTCACATGTGCAGATAATTTAAATGTGATATCTTTAAAATAATCAGTTCATTAAAATAGCCTAAAATGTACTTAGATAATTGGCTAACTGTAACCTTTTTATTTTGTTGGCTGCGGCCCTGGCATTTGTGATACCAAAAAATGTTAGATTCAGACTTGTTCATGGGCAGTGTCGCAGGAGAGGAGTAGGTTCAGGAGGAGGGTTGTGCTGCTGCTGTTTAGATAGATTTTGCATTTTATTTCAGTGAGATTGAGAGACATTTTCATTCTCTTTAAACTTTAGTTTATAATAATTAATTCTGGATGTATTTCATTTCTGCATTTCGATGAGTTGCTGTATTATTTTTTTTCCTTTTTCTACTATGTATGCTTGTGGATGTTACTACTCGCCTATTGCTTCTGCCACTTTGATATTTACATATATATATATATTGATGATGTTATAGTACTTAGTGACAAGTCCTTGGCTTAAGGCAGGTTGGGCTTACCTAACTTTACTTAAGATGGGGGTTTGCCACAGTGGAAACATTGTACTTCCTTGTTGTTAGTATGGGGGCCCCACACTATCAGAATCTTAGCTCATGGTCAGAAGTAGCTAAGAAATTGTTCAATTCCTATGGTCAAGATTCAGTGGTAGAATTGATCATTAGAGGAATCTACTTGGGGGAAAGAGGCAGATATGCGCAATAAATATCCACAGCTCTTTGCAAGTCCAGGTATTGTTCTTCTCTTTCTCATCTATTGTAATTAGAACTTGCTCTATCCCAGTAGGAGTTTCTTCACTTGAGTGATATCGGGGACGACATCATTCTTAAGTGGGGGAGTCTGTAATAACCCTAGTGTTTACCATAGCTAAACCTAGATGAATTAAATTAAACCAAGCTTTGATTTTGATTTCATTAGCTCAATAGGTCATTTAAACCTAACCCTAGAAGTTTGGAATTAATCGGAGCTAAAATGGGAAAGTTGGTGTTTTTAGCTATTTTTAAGCCCTGAAAAATACATAAATTAAATTGATCTCCAAATCCAAATCTGATTTCATTTTTGAATTCCCCACCCCCAAATTAGCTAAGGGTGAATTTTTGGGAATTTTGCAGCTCATTTGGTTCTAAATTGGATTTAGAATATTTAAGAATAATTATATATTATTTTATTGATTTTATTTATATTTAAATTAATTTTTAATTAAAATTAAAATGACGGGATTCGCTGTCGGGACCGCGGTAGATTCGCTGTGGGGTCCCGACAGTGGTGCATGCGTACAAGCCACCCGATGCAATAACATGCATCTTAGTGCTCTCAATCCAACAACTCTCATAACACGCGCCTTGATCGAATCCTACCCACCCGATCGGCATCTAGCATCCAATGCATGAGATCTTCACCACAGTTTTGTTAATCAGTAGCCGCATTACACTGTCTATCACCAACAGCTTTGTGGATCAGACAGTGGAGGTAATCTAGCCACTGTAGACCTTTGTCCCCGAGAGGTCTCGCCTAATAGAGGGAATTTTGCTCGTTATGCCATGTAGCCATGCCCCCCACTCCCTTCTGCCTTGTCCCCTAGGCCGTTAGGATCCTTCCGATTGTGGCTGAACCCAGTAGGATGGCTCGGTAGGCTCGAACCCTCCCAATTGTGGGAAAATCGGAAGAGCCCTCGGCCCGAGCCTCTACTCCAGGCCCGAGCTCAAGAAGCCACCCCCATAGTTCCTAATTCCTTTAAATACCCTCTGCGCACCCCAGTGACCTCCTTTGCTCACTAAGACCCAATGATCCTCCCGGCTGAGTTTCTAGAGCATTCGGTGACCCAGCGACTGGACCTGCTGCGTTTGCTGATAGAGGGCGCGGTCTGGCGTTCAGACCCCCTTGCTAGAACCTCGGCAGTGATCGCGAGCGACCTGAGCCGTCTGCATTGCCTCTATCATAGCCATTCCTCATCTTCAGGTATAGCCTCTACCCTATCTCCTCAGTCGAGCTGATTTCAGCTCGGCTTGCTTCCAGTACTGCCCTAGATGATGCGTTAAGTCCATATCCTAGTTCCTTAGTAGGCGTTTAAGCTCTCGAGTGAGGCCTAGCAGTGGGCCAGATTGCGAATTGCCGTTTGAGCGCGCACTTCTAGACGAGCGCTCCATCGACGCAATTAGCCATCCTTTAGGCATTAGGAGCTCTCGTCAATGATTGAGAACCATATCGAAGGGTTGGGTGCGGTCGAATCGATCGATTCGAGTGAGAACCGATCGACCCATCAAGAGCTCCAGCTCGCCTTAGACCACGAGTGGCACCCCATTGATCCAGACCATCCCAGAACCCCTCGGCTCGCCCTACTGTTTCCCCTTAAGTCCCTGAACGTGTAGGGATCGAGACGACCACAATCCGTGGCCTCTATGAGGATAATTCACTCCTCACAGGTGCACCTTCAGAGACGTCTCGGTCGAGTAGTACCCCAGCGATCCGGCGCCTCCCAGTTGGGGCTTCTTGGTCCAATCGACGCTCCCCGACTCCAGAAATGTGTGTGGGGATTGATTTGAGCCACCGCCGTCGCCCGGGTGTTGGGAATTTCAGCATTGAAGATCCTTGAGCTCGGACCCGGCGAGAGGAGGAAGACGAAGTCATGGATCTTGGGCCGGGCCGACCCTGACCCGCGCCTTTTTATTTTTGGGCCGCGGATAATAAAAGAATTATGGGATTAAATTTTCTATGGTTATTATTTAATAAATTGAATTCCTATAGTTTTAATTTAAATAAAAATACAGAATAAATTAATTTAATAACTTTAGCTATACTGATCTAAATGGTATGCTCTAATATACCATTTGAATCAGAAAAATACAAGAAATCTAAATATAAAATAAAATCACAGATCCAATGGTTAGATTTAAAATAATTGATTAAACTTTCTTTTATTTTTAATTAAATCATAATAAATTCAATTTATGACTAAACTAATTGATTAAGGGCTCTGATTGCTCAGTAAATCCTAAAGAATAATTGTAGACCCTTAAAACTAATTTTCAATAATAAATTCTCTTATTCACTCCTTAATCACCCTAATTAAAAATTATTGAATTAAACCCTAAATTAACCTCTAATTTTGGGTAGGCTAGTTCTTAATGCCATCTTAAGCCTATTAGAACCTAAGTGTAAGGTTGGATTGCCCTAGAATGCCCTAAATTCACTAATAACTCTAATTGGCCTAAAAATGTGATTAGTATTAATTAGCTTAATTAGGTTGTCAAAACTCAAGTTAAGTGTGTTTCCCACTTCATTAATCAATATGAAACACATTAAAATAGATTAGATTCAATTTAGATAACTAAACCCAAAAATCCCATATTTAGCCTTAAGAGGGGTATTTTGGTCATTTTGACCAAAATATTCTTAAATGCCCTTTAAACCTTGGAAAATTTAGTAAGCTACCCTTAGATAGATTATAAATGTTTTACTGGACTCTTATATTAATAATGTTGATCATGTGGAAGTTTATTTAAGAAATCTTCAATTAGCCCTAATTAAGACACTTAGACCTTAAGTGATTGATCCTAAGGAAGTCACTTAGCCCTAATAATTGAATCTAATAATTTTAGATGATAAATTTCAATTTAATAAGCTCAACTAAGTTAGCTTATGAGCTTAAATTCTAAAAGAAAAACATTTAGGAAATCCTAAGTTAGAAAACTAGTTAAGTCTAAAGTCATCAAATCTTAGATCCTAGACTCTAGATCTTCTACTTGAACTAAACTATCTCCAATTGAATTTCTTTAAATGATTTATTGTTTAATCTTTTGAAGCCTTCCATGTGGGTATAGGATGATTCAATCTATAAGATAATGAAATTATCTTAAAGCTTGAATATAGATCTTAGATTCTCAAGTTCTTAATTGATTATTTTATCTTATAATCAGTAGAATAACCCTTCACTAAGTTCTTATCTCTTGGATCTTTCAACTTATAGGATTCTTTACCTTTAATTTGAGTAGTAAATGTGAACCCTCGATCCTTAATAGGACTTTTTCCTTGGGTTCAAGATTTGAACACCAAAGTAGGGTTCAAGTCCAAAATCCTTAAATCTTGATTTACTTAATCAAGATTTTGGTAAGAGAGTAAAATTTTAACAAATTAGGTCATTAATTTATTTACTTAAACCTTATAGTCATCACATGATGTTGGATTAGAACTTGTTAAGTTCTAAAATTAACTATAAGGATGTAAATTTGAGATTCTACTAGATAACTGGATATTGGAGATCCTAAATTTGTACCTTCTCAGAATAGTTAGATTGGGTAAATAGACAACAACAGATATCACATAAAGTCTAGATTGAGTCTCTTGCTTACTTTGACTAGATTTGCTTAGCATACCTTGGATATTGAGTCTTATTCCTTGAGCATAATAGGAGAACTTAGGATATGAATGATACATCCAAAGTTAGTAATTGAATTGCATATCATTCAGTTCTTGCCTTGCTTGTAGTTGGTAGAATATGTCCTAGCGTAGTCTACCTCTTCAGTAATAGTATTGTGTAGAATTGACCCCGGCCTAGAGGATTGGAATGGCCTATTGGCTGGGTATTGATTGATATTTCAGTATTGGGGGCCCTAGATGGTCTATTGGCTGGTATGACAGTACTATGTCTTAGGCTTATTGCTACTTTAGCTAGATTATTCAGTATTGTTTTCTATTTTTCTTTGACACACACTTCAGTGGCCTTACTTTCAGTACTTGCTTATTTTTCCACATGTCTTAGTGGCTTTGCATTATATTACTTGCCTTGCTTTTACCACATGTCTCAGTGGCTTTACATTTCATAGATTGCTCAGCTTTTGCAGCATATCTTAGTGGCCCTTCCTTTTCTTTTCTTTTGTATGAATTAGCATGTTGTATGTATACTCTTATGGCTTATGTATATTGGCATGTTTAGGATGCTCGAATTGTATGTTTATTTTCAGCATTTGTGTCCTTTATGTACTCAACATATGTTAATATGATCATAAGCATGTTAGGTTCAGAATTTATATTATAATTGCTGTTTCTTCTAGCTTTGACATCACCTTTTCTATTTGGTATTATATGTTACTTTTCATACTAGTTGTTGGCTATAAATGGATAGTTTATAGTTACCCGTTTCTTTCATAGCTTGTCGCACCCCTTATTGCTCGCATGTTTAGATGATTTAAATGTGATATATTTAAATGATCAGTTTATTTAAAATAGCCTAAATTGTTCTTAGACAATTGTCTAACTGTAACATTTTTGTTTTGTTGGCTGGGGCACTGGCATTTATGATACCGACAAATGTCAGATTCAGACTTGTTCGTTGGCAGTGTTGCAGGAGAGGAGCAGGTTCATGAGGAGGATCGTGCTGCTACTGTTTAGTTAGATCTTGCATTTTATTTTAGTGAGATTGAGAGATGTTTTCATTTTCTCTTAAATTTAGTTTCTAATAATTAATTCTGGATGTATTTCGTTTCTACATTGTGATGAGTTACTATATTATCTGCTTTCCTTTTTACTATGTTGTGCTTGTGGAAGTTACTACTCGCATATTGCTTCTGCCACTTTGATATTTGTATGTATATTGATGAATGTTATAGTATTTTGGTCATAAGTCCTTAGCTTAAGGCAAGATGGGTTTTCACCTAATTTTACTTAAGCTGGGGATTTGCCACAGTTGGAGCACCGTACTTCCTATTGTCAGTACGAGGGGCTCCACAGTCAGATACTAATAAATTCCAAACTCAATTTCCACTCCTTAGTTGCTTTTCAAGTCTCCACTTTTATGTTTGTGATGTTTTTTCTTTATTAGGGGTAAGAGTTCCTTAGGAATTCATAAACTAATTAGGCACGAGTGAGTAACTTAAGGTTTTGTACCATATGTGCTCCTTTAAAATCACAAAGAACAATTCAAATTCAGGAGATATATTTTTCATCATCTTATTTTTGTCAAATTTTTATACTTAGGGAGAGATATTTTTCTTCATCCCTGATTTTATTCTTTTTGAATTATTGTTCAGCTCAAGGGAGAGACATTTTTCTACATCCCTATCTCATTTTTTTGTGATCATGAAGTCCTACAGGAGCCTAGGACACTCATAAGTTCACTCAATTCATGCCATTTATTAACTTAGTTCCTCTGATTTTCCCACCTCCACACTTAGACTCTTAGCAACGTTCATATTAAATTTTTGAAGACTTGATGCAACTTAAGATTATTACCTTGTTTGGAAGGCATTAGGGCTGTCAATTCGTTCAATCACTATTTTATTAAGCACAGATATTTTGACATTATTCTTCATCCTTTGTTTCTTATTGAATCATGCATTTTAAAATTTTAGAAAAAATAGACAATTCAAACCACAAATTATAGCATCATATGAGGGTAGATCAAATTCAATATTCATTTAGTGAAAAGGCAAACAAAGCACAAACTAAACTAAAGAAAATAAAAGAAAATAAAAATGCAACCTTATTAATATGGGTTACCTCCCACCGAGCATTTGCTTTAACATCTCAGCCTAACACTTGTAATCCTTACCAAAGTTATTCCTTCTATAGTAAGGTCTTGCAGTGTTCATCCCCCTTTCTCTTATAGATTTCCTTCTTCTAAGTAGAGATTTAAACACTGCCCATTCACTTTGAATGTGCCATCTTTTGAACTGATTTATATTGCTCCATGCAGGTATATCTTCTCTATTGTATACAGACCTATCCACATTGACTTTAACTTTCCTAGAAACAATCTCAATATTGAGTTAAATAGGAGAACCTTCACTCTGAGTTGAAAATGCTCTGGTTTAATTAGCTTATCATTCCATTTCTTAGTTTTCTCTTTATAAATTTTAGCATTTTCATAAGCATTGACCCTGAGTTCCTCTAATTAACTTAATTGCAGAATTCTATATTCTCCTTCTTGTTTTAAATCAAAGTTCAGTTTTTTAATGGCCCAAAACACTCGGTGCTCCAACTCCACTGGTAAATGGCAGGATTTACTGTGCAGTAGCTTGTAAGGGGACATTTCTAAGGGGGTTTTAAATGGAGTCCTGTATGCCTATAGGGCATCCAAAAGTTTTGATGCCCAATCCCTTCTATTTTGACTTACTATTTTCTCTAAAATTTGTTTTAATTCCCGATTCGAAACTTCAATTTGGCTGCTAGTTTGAAGGTAGTAAGCTGTACCCACCTTATGTTTCACCCCATAACTTTTCAGTAAAATCTCTAATTATTGTAGCAACCCAAATGGTGTTACCTATCAATTAGTGATCTATTTAACTCTAATCTTCTTCCATTAGACTTATAATAATATTAAGAACCTCCATTTTAATTTTCATACGAATTGAAGATCGTTTGACAATTTCTAGTATTTCCTGGTTTTCTGATAATTCTGAGATTGCCTAATTTATTTAGACCTTAGAATCGAAAATGGAGTCCGCCATTGGACTCACCATATCCAAATTAGCTAGAGGTGTTATTCTAGAAGTGTTTGGAAATCGTCGAATTTTCCCTGAATATTTTAATATTATTTCAATACTCAAAAAATTAAGATAATTAAATCAACCTTCGATCAAAAATTTGATTGCAGTTTTGAGTTCCTCACCCCTCATTTAGGTAAGGGTGAAATTTTGGGATTTTTTGGAGTCCGATTCATTATTTAAATTTGAGTATTTAATTGTGTCTAAGTATTTAATTAAATAAAGTAATTAAATTAAATAAAATATATTTATTAATTTTAAATTATTTAGCCGAATCTTCGAAATGACGGAGATCTGCTACACGGGTCTTAATAGCGTGCAGCGGATCGGCTCTATCACGATCGTTCCTTCTTTATTACCCAAGATCCAACGGCTCAACATCCTTCCTTGTAATCTGACCGTCAGATCAATCCACTGATCCGACAATCCTGATCGTCTACTGTACATCGTGTGCAAGCATGACCTCTGTGCATCAGGTGAGGATGTCCAGCTGCTCCAGCCATGCTCTCGAGCCTTAGTAACCTCCGCTTCATCCTCCATTCTTCCATTTTGGCTCAACCTTCCTCTGTGCCGTTTGCTAGGAGCAGGGGGAGGCATTTCGAGCTCTACTCCCTTGCCCTAATTTCGAGCTTATTTTCTTGTCGGCAGAAGACCTCCAAGTACTAGTCCCTTTGTTCTTTCCCTAAATCACATAGTTTAATACAACTCGAGCATAATATTGCTGTTTTCAAACTTTGATCGGCCTCACTCATGCACGATCGAACTCGTATCAGCCTAATTTATGGTTTAGCCTGAGAACTTAGGGTATCTTCTAACAGTTCTATTGATTACTGGATAAGCTTAATTTTGATCCTGGAAGGACGGCTTTGGCGAGGCCATCTCGCTGGTGTGCAAAGTGTCCCCAGAAACTATCGAAATTTATAGTAACTCTAAACCCTAAATCATCGTTTTCGGCGATTCACTTAGGGACGAAGCGGCTCACCCAAGGTTTTGACCTCGGCCTATATTTTATGACTGAACTGGAACGGTTCAGTGATTATGGACCACGCAGTCTTCCATTTATTAAGGATGACGCGTCAGCACGTGTATATATGTGCTGTACTGATTTTTTGTGCCGTCCGTTTATCCATGCCAATGATTAAATTCTTGTCACTTCATAAATTTTTGCGCTTCTTTTAGAATTAGGTGCTGATTAACTGTTATTAATTAAATGAAATGTGGTTATTAATATATATGCAATTAATTAATATTTAATTAATATAATTTCATTTAATTATAATTTGCTTAATTCTTATCCAAAATATATGATATAATATATCATTTTGATCACAAAGATGTATAGATTAATAAAATGATATTTATTTTCTATTTTAGTGAATGTATTAATTAGTCATTATTTTAGATTTGTTTAATTAATTTTCAATTAATCCCAAATTTGTATGTGACCTAATTTGATCATTTAATGTCCAAATTAAATGATCCAATAGTCCATCTCACTCACAAAAATGTGAGGAGTAATAATATGAGATCAAATGTAAGTTTTAAACCCTAGATCGTATAGTGACTTCTTAACCCTAATTATGAGTCCTGAAAAACCCTAAAATCTGAACGTTGTCCAAATTCGACCTAGTTGGTGTCATTTTACTCTTGCTAAAAGGATTACATATTAGTATATATCATTTAATTTGGACAATGTTTAGTTTTAGGTTTTTGGCTCCTAAATTAGAGTAATTTGTTAATTTCTAGTTTCTTAAATTTCATCTTTTAGGTATTTCAAACCTTAGGATAGCTAACTTGTCACATTATGTTCTTCTCATGTCAATTTTAAATGCATGTTATGATCTTAGTTCTCTTAAATTACTTATTTGAATTAATTACAAAATGCTTGATTCACCTTTCAACATTAAGATAGAAGCTATGTGATTGATTTATAACTTGATTTGTTGATGATCCTTAGAGCTAATTTAATACATCCATTAATTATAGTTAACTTTAATACTTTTGTAGTTGTAAGTTACAAATTATTTAAGACTAGCTTTGAGTAACTAGATTAGATCCTAGTTCACTTCATCTTAGTCCTTAAGTCCACACTTAAGTCCCTTAAAGACTTGTAATATGAGTCCTAAATTCAGTTAGAATAGTTTAGGAATCCTATTGATTTCCTTAACTTTCAACTTATAGAAAACATAGAGTTTATAAATTACAAATCCTTCTTTCCTATGCCTTTAAACATTTCCTTTTATATTAACCTAGCTAGATTAGTATTTGATTGGATAGATCCTTCCAACTACAACTTAGCTACAGAATTTTAGTGATTTGAACATTAATTTCCATTCTCTTTAAATATGATAATTTCATAACCTCATCCTTCCCTAACTAGTTTCCTAAACCTTAATTTAGTTAACTATATAAATCTTGTGGTTTAAGGTAAGGATAGGATTAGTTTCATTTTAGTATGGTTATACTTATAAATAATTTTTTCATCTCATAGAATGAAATGAAACTACTATTTTCAAAAATCCCAACTACTTATATTACTCACAATTGACTTGAGATTAATATCTCAAAGTCAATTGGGAGCTCAATTAGCTCCAATCATTAAGGAGATCTTTAAAATTAGATAACTTTGGATATCACATAGTTTACAATTATTAAATTGTTCCTTGAATGCTTACTTAGCTTTGAGCGTTATTCATTTGAATCATTCATATAAGATATTGTGCATAAATAAAACTTTCACATTTAAAACAGCAGGGGTTTATATTATCAGTTAAACTAAGGGCAGGCTGATTAGGAGTAATAAGGAGACCTCACATTCTCAGAGGGTGAATGTGAGTGTTATTTGTTTTGAACCCCACTTTCTTTTACTTGTTAAACAGACGTGTTTAACTCCTCACTTCATTCTGTATTTGCCCACAGAATGAATACATTCATAAAATAACTTCAATTAAATAAAAAATGAGATCTTCTACAACCTTATTGATTGTGAAGACTCATCATAGCTTTTTAGCTATGTTACTTTACAAGTCCTAGGCTATATGTATCTTAGACCAAGAGGCTAAGATCTTCCTTCGATTACTATGATTTGTACTTTCCATATTATTAATACTGTACTTTACTTGTTTACAGTTCATTTAGATTACATTTAATGTTATTATAATTACATTTAAATGCTTCACTGTCTTCTTTTCCTTACTTAGAATAAGTTCATTGAGCATATAGATGTTTTATTTTATTTACTATCATATGCACTTTAGTACTTTTCTTAGCCTATCTAGGATGCTTTTACCCTTGTTTTACTTGCAGGCTAGAATTTCTAATTATGTGTGTATTCTTACTCACTTTACTTTTCCTTAGTCTTCCTTGCTTTTCCTTACTTTATATTCCCTATATAAATGCTTTCATTTGCACCGCTACTTACTTTCATATTGTAGACTAGTTGTGATATCCAAAATGAATGTTAAAATATTTAGCCTAATCTTAAAAATGTGCTCAGACCATTTAGTCTAACTATAATTTTTATTTTTTTACTTTGCCCTGTCACATTTAAATGCCAAAATGTGATAGATCAGGTGAATTTGGAGGTTAGTGGAGCTGGACCAAGTACTTAAGTTTAAAGATTATAAATTGATTTCGCAAAATTAGTCTTTCTTGTTTCATTTAAATGTGAGAGAGAGCCTTACTTTCTTTACTTTCTTATTATTTAGTTTGGTATGTAATAACTAAAGTAAATTGTTTTGTATTTACTATGCTTATGTTGGAAATTAGATCTTTTACTTAAATGCTTGGTTTGGATGAATGGATACTTAAATTAAATTTAGTTGCATACCTAACTAGAATTTAGATGCATAGTTAACTAGAATTTAACTGCATACATAATTTAAGAAAGATGTTAATTCCTTATTTTGAAATTATGTTTGATTTAGGATGTGTGAATCCTAGGATAGCAAATCACTTCATATGATTTTCTCACTTATGATTTTGAATTATATGTTTAGATCTTACATATCCATAAATGTGATGAATGTAAATATTCAATGCTCATTCATGTTGAATTCCTTCTATTATAAATTTACTTAGGAAAGATCACATGAATGAATTAATTTGTACATACATCTCATAATGTATACTCATATTGTATGTGCATATTATTATCATCTTCATACTTATAATTGCAATTACTTTAGTTACATACATTTAAATTCATATTCATCATATGTATCTAACACATTGTCTTTTCTTATATTTTCCCATCTTAACTTAATAACCTCTTATAAATCCTTAGCCAAGCACATCATCTAATGACTTGGGTTAGCTTCCTTCTAATCCAGTATTAGATGTTGTGGTGACACACCGATGTTGAGTTTAGTTATTATTGAATATTAGGGTCATCACAGTTTGTATCAGAGCCAAGTTGAAAACTTTAAGTTAAGATAAAGATATATATTTATCCAGAAGCAAACAATACATAATAGTAAAGATAATTAAATGACATCTTAGTATAGTAAATGCCTTACTAATCCAATAATTGATTTAAATTTCTAACTTAAATTGCAATCAAATTTTTTCAGATAGCAAATAATGAAAGTGAACTAAGATCCTTTTCTAGATCGTTTTTCTTTTATTGGGAGGATGATAGTTGGTTTGGTTCAGCCTACGGTCGTGAGTACTTTGGAGTATCTCAAGCCGGTGAAGTTTGGGACAAGATTTTAAAGTGTTGTATTTTGCGAGGCAATTGCATCCCACAATTGGCTAGAGAATGGCTTTCTCGAGCCTCTACGACCTTTAAAGCCATAGCTTGCCCCGATCACATACGCTTTAAAATTTTGGACGAATTCTTTAGCGACTATGCCATTGATTGGTGGTGTCCTGCTCATGAAGTGCTAGTTCGAGGGAGTAGACATCTCCGTCATGCTTGTACCTATGAAGACTTCAAATTTATATTTTATGCAAAATTTTGTAACTAGTAGTGCTAGTTTACTTAAGATTTAACTTCTTTTTCATTAGTAACTTCTTGTAAATAGCTTCTATTTTACTTATGTTCTTTTCTCTTTCCTGCAAAGTTTTATCTCTTAAATATTTCAAGTTTAATGAGAATTTCTTTTCCTATCTTCTTTAGTTTTTGAATTGTGTTTCCTTTCTTTCTTTAGAATGAATCTTGATTCAAATAATCTTGTTGAACCTGTAGTGGAAGAACCTACTTCCACCACAACTTCCCATACTGATCAAATGTAAAGTTTGTTAGAGATGATGAGGGTTTTGATAGAAGCTCAAACCTGTGCTGCAGAAAGGATGGCCTCAAACCCGTGCTGCAGAAAGCATGTGCCCTTTCTCAACCTTGTCCTACCCCATCTCAACATTGTCCAACTCCTCCTCAAACTTCTTCTCCAATTCCTCTTGAAGTTCTTGTGGCTCCACAACCAACTACTGGTCCTATTGGGGATGCCTATCTCCTTACTTTTTTTCGTATGAATCCTCTGACACTCAATGGCTTTGTTTCTCACTTTGAAGTTGTTGACTGGTTAAAGGCAATAGAGAAAAACTTGGCCAGTATTAAGTGTCTTGAAAGTGAATGCCTTTGTCTTGCCACTTACCTATTTTATGGCGAAGGTGAGTATTGGTTGGATGGTGAGTTGAAGACTTATTTCTCAGATGTTCAGTTGGAAGATATCTCATGGAATGAGTTTGATCACGTTTTTTGTGAAGAATTCGTTCCTCCATCTACTCAAACCATAATTGAGAATGACTTCATACAACTTACTCAAGGAAGTTGTTCTATTCACGATTATGAGATGGATTTCCATAACCTTTCCCATTTTTCTCCCAACATAGTTCACACTGATGTAGCAAGGTGTATTAGATTCCTATCCGGTCTGAAGGATTCCATCAAGAGTCATCTTATGTCTCAACATCATGATGAATTCCCTAAGCTTTTGGAAGGTGCCCGTATGGTCGAGTATCGCAAAGCTCAGATGGAGTTGAAGAAGCATTCCCATCCTCAAACCTCAAGATCTGAACCTTTCAAGAGGAATTATGCTCTTGGTCCCATGATCTTCCAGCTCACTCCAAGTAAGAATCCTAATTATAATCAGAAGCAGATTCAGCAAGGAAGACCTGGTGTTAGATATAACAGACCGCATACTTATGGAAAGTGCTATCACATTGGTGGTATATGTTACATCTGTGGTAGAACTAATCAATGTCATTGGGACTGTCGTGCCAATTGGACTGTGGATAAGATGAAGATGAATTGCTAACCTACTGTTAAAAACCCTACTCCTCTAAATTCCCAAGCACCAGCACTTTCCTTGATGCCTTCTCCTGTGAGTGGAAGTGCACAACATCAGAAAGGTGTACCTCCATCTTCTTCTAAGCAAGGTCAGTATAACAGAAAGGATAAAGGCAAGTCTGTTACTCAACCTCCTGCCGTACTGCGAGTCTACGCTTTGTCTCCTCCTACTGCTCAAAATGACGACAACATTGTTACCGGCATGTTCTACATTTAATTTCCTATTTTTTGTCTTTCAATTCTTCTGCATTTCATTTTTAGTATTTCTACTTTAATTTTCATTAGTTGTAATTAGAGTTTATTTTTAATGCTATAGGAACTCTAATTATTAAGAATCAGTTCTATGACACACTCATTGACACTGGTGCTAGCCACTCATTTATGTCTGTGAGTTGTGTTTTTTCCCTTAACCTTCAACATTTTAGCCTAGGCAATTCCTTGGTAGTGCAAATGCCATATGGTGCTGAAATGTGTGCTAGTGAATTCTGTTTGGTAGACATCCCAATCAGTAACCAATTATTTCAATCCAAACTTTTGTTATGTCAATTACAAACTATGACATAATCTTAGGTATGGATTGGTTAAGTAAGTTTAACGCCGTTATAGATTGCTTTAGAGAGAGAGTTTCACTTAAGGTTGGAAAGAAACTTAAAGTTTTTGTAAGAAAACTTGGCTTGACTAGATCCTTAATTAATGCATTTGAAGCGAAGCGCCTCATTAGTAAAGGTTGCTGTGCAATCTTTTTAACCTTAATCGGTAAGGAAAAGCAAGTTAAAAGTCCAGAAGAGATTATCATCGTTAGAGAGTTCCTAGATGTGTTCCCTGAAGACTTGCCTGGACTACCTCCTTTGGGTGAGGTAGAGTTTTCTATTGAACTTACTACTAGGACTCAACCTAAATCTAAGGCTTCGTATATAATGGCATCGAAAGAATTGCAAGAGCTTAAAGAGTAGTTGCAAAAGTTATTAGCTAAAGGATTCATTGACCCTGGTATGTCACATTGGGGAGCTCTAGTCCTATTTGTCAAGAAGAAGGATGGATCAATGCGGATGTGTAAAGACTACCACGAGCTTAACAAAGTGACTGTGTAGAATAAGTATCCTCTTCCTAGGATCGATGATTTGTTCGATCAGCTCGTCGGAGCAAAAATCTTCTCCAAGATTGACTTAAGATCAGGTTATTACCAGATTCTTGTCAAGGATGAAGATGTTTCTAAAACTGCATTCAAGACCCATTATGGGCATTTTGAGTTTCTAGTCATGTCTTTCAAACTGACAAATGCTCCTTCCATTTTCATGGACCTAATGTAGCATATTCTTAAGCCGTATCTTAACAAGTTTGTCATTATTTTCATCGATGACATCCTAATCTATTCTAAGTTAGCTGCTAAGAATGAGGAGCATCTGTGTGCCGTTCTTGAGTTGTTAAGAGAGAACAAGTTATTCACTAAGTTTTTTAAGTGTGAGTTTTGGCTCAGTTCGTAGCATTTTTAGGTCACATGATTGATGTTGAAGGCATTAGAGTAGATCAAAAGAAAATCTAAGCTATTCAACAGTGGGTCCAACCTAAATCTATAACAGAGATTTGTAGTTTCCTAGTACTCACTGGCTACTACAGAAGGTTTGTTCCTAGATTTTTTCTAATCGCTTCATCGTTAACTCAATTAACTAGAAAGAAAGTTTCGTTCATTTGGAGCACATCCTATGAAGAATCTTTTCAGAAGTTGAAACGGTTGTTGACTTCTGCTCCTATTTTAGTACTTCCTCATGAGGATAAAGATTTGCAAGTTTATATTGATGCCTCTAAGGTAGGACTTGGTTGTGTTCTGATGCAAGACTGTCGTATAATAGCCTATGCCTCTAAACACCTTAAACCCATTGAGAAAAATTATCATGTGCATGATCTCAAACTTGCAGGGGTAGTTTTTTCTCTTAAATTTTGGAGACACTACCTGTATGGAGTTAAGTGTCAGATATTTACTGATCATCAAAGTTTGAAGTACATCTTCACTCAAAAAAAACTTAACTGTTGTCA
This sequence comes from Gastrodia elata, assembly GCA_016760335.1. Lineage (NCBI taxonomy): Eukaryota > Viridiplantae > Streptophyta > Magnoliopsida > Asparagales > Orchidaceae > Gastrodia > Gastrodia elata. The sequence goes on from CM028669.1 coordinate 281,403, forward strand.
ACGTAGGTGGCTAGAGTTACTTTGTGACTATGACTTAGAAATCCAGTACCGTCTGGGTAAAGCTAATGTTGTAGCTGATGCCCTGAGTTATAAAGCAACTTTATCTTCCATTTGTTGTAACAAATCTTTGATCGAAGATTTTGTTAGATTGAATCTTGAGCCGATGAGGTCTGCTAGTTTGGGCACTCTGCTATTTGCTATTCAGTTAGATGATTCTCTAAGGTCTAAGATTGTGGAAGCTCAGAAGGAAGATGTGAGCTATTATGTTCTATTTTTCAATATCGTTAGTGGAAAGAGATCTAAATTACATCTTGATGCTGAAGGTGTGATTTCTTAGAAGATTAGATTATGGATTCCTAAGAGCTTACAGTTGTAAATACTGTCAAAAGCCCATAACTCTGGTTACACTGTTCATCCCATAAGTAGTAAGATGTATCAGGATGTAAAGAAGTTATTTTGGTGGTCTGGCATGAAGAGAGATATTGCAATTTTCATTTCCAAGTGCCATTTTTGTTCTTTAGTTAAAGCAGAACATCAGAGGCATGGTGGACTTTTCAAACCCTTAGACATTCTTGAATGGAAATGGTTCGATGTTTCCCTGGACTTTATTGTGGGTCTGCCTAAATGTAAGTATGGTTCTAACTCAATTAGGGTGATAGTTGATAGACTCACAAAGTCTTCTCACTTCCTTCTAATTTGTCAGACAGATCCTGTGGAAAAGTTAGCTAAGCTTTACCTTAAGGAAATTGTTTGTTTGCATGTTATGCCTAATTGCATAGTTTCTGAAAGAGTCAGTAGATTTACTTCTAAATTCTGGTTTATTGTTCAGCGAGACTTGGGGACAAATTTAGCGTTGAGTACTGCTTTTCATCCCCAGACTAATGGTCAAATTGAGAAGATTAATCAGATCTTAGAAGATCTTCTGCATCTTTATGCTCTTGATTCTGGCAGATCATGGGAAGATCATCTTGTCTTAGTTGAGTTTGCCTACAATAATAGTTTCCAGTCCAGCATTGGTATGGCTCCTTATGAAGCTCTTTATGATAGGAGGTGTACAACTCCTGTTGCTTGGACTGAAGTATGAGACTCTCAACTTTATTGTTCTAAACTGATCAAGGAGACTACTAGAAAAGTTCTTATTATTAAGCATAATAATATGATAGCTTAGGATCAATAGAAAAAGTATCATGATGCTTGTCATCATCCGTTAAAGTTTCAAGTTGGTGATCGTGCGTATTTGAAAGTAAGTCCGAAGTGAGGTGTGCAAAAATTCGATGTTTATGGTAAGTTGAGTCCAAGTTATTTGGGACTCTTTAAAGTGATTGAAAAAGTTGGAAACTTAGCATATAGGTTGGAGTTACCTAATGACTTCTCAGCTGTGCATAATGTGTTTCACGTCTCATCTTTAAAAAAGTATTTGTTAGATCCTAATCAGCAAGTTCAGATTCCGGCAATCGAATTGCAGCCTAATATGATTTTTATAGTTAAACATGTTGCAATTCTGGGGTGGGATCTTATGTAGTTAAGGAACCACATCATTCCTATTATCAAAGTCCACGTGGAAGAAAGAAGAGGATATGTAAAAGAAGTTTCTAGAATTCTTTTCTTAATCAGGTAGTTTTAATTCTTTCATTTTCATTATTGTTTTATTAGACTTCCTTTGTGTATTTTCAATTTCTTATTTTTATTTATTGTGTATCGTGGGAGACACTCATTTTAAGAAGGGGAGTCTATAACAACCCTAATATTATTACCCATCAATTAGTGACCTAATTGACTCTAATCTTCTTTCATTAGTCTTATAATAGTATTAAGAACCTCAATTTCAATTTTCATGTAATTTGGAGATCGTTTGATAATTTCCAGCATTTCTTGATTTTTTGATAATTATGAGAATGCCTAATTTATTTAGACCTCAAAATAAAAAATGGAGTCTACCATTGGACTCACCACATCCAAATTAGCTATGGGTGGTATTTTGGAAGTATTTGGAAATTATTGAATTTTCCCTAAATATTTTAATATTATTTTTATACTAAAAAAAAATTAAGATAATTAAATTGCCCTCCAATCAAAAATTTGATTGCATTTTTAAGTTCCTCACCCCTCATTTAGGTAAGGGTAAAATTTTGTAATTTTTTGGAGTCCAATTCATTATTTAATTTTGAGTTACTAATTGTGTCTAATTAATTAATTAAATAAAGTAATTAAATTAAATAAAATATATTTATTAATTTTAAATTATTCGACTGAATCTTCAAAACGATGGAGATCCGCTGTGCGGGCCTTAACAGTGCGCAGTGGATCGGCTCCATCAAGACCGTTCCTTCTTTATTACCTAAGATCCAACAGCTCGACACCCTTCCTTGTAATCTGATCGTCGGATTGATCCGCTGATCCGACGGTCCCGATCGTCTACTGTACGTCATGTGCAGGCACGACCTCTGTGCATCAGGTGAGGATGTCCGGCTACTCCAGCTGTGCTTTCGAGCCTTAGTAACCTCCGCTTCATCCTCTATTCTTCCATTTCAACCTAGTTGGTGTCTTTTGTTTTGATGAATGTATTAATTAGTTATTATTTTAGATTTATTTAATTAAATTTCAATTAATCCCAAATTTGTATGTGACTTAATTTGATCATTTAATATCCAAATTAAATGATCAAATAGTCCATCTCACCCACAAAAATGTGAGGAGTACTAATATGAGATAAAATTTAGATTTTGAACCCTATATCTCATAGTATCTCTTTAACCCAAAAAACTATAAAATCTTAATGTTGTCCAAATTCAACCTAGTTGGTGTCATTTTACTCCTTATGCTATAAGGATTGCATATTAATGTATATCATTTCATTTGGATTATGTTTAGTGATTTTATGTTTTTTCCTCCTAAATTAGAGTATTTTTGATAATTTATAGTTTCTTAAATTTCATGTTTTAGGTATTTAAAATCTTAGGATAGCTAACTTGCCATATTATTTTCTTCCCATGTCAATTTCAAATGCATGTTATGAGCTTAGTTCTCTTAAATTACTTACTTGAATGAATTACAAAATGCCTGATTCACATTTCAACCATAAGATACAAACTATAAGATTGATATATAACTTGATTTGTATATGATCCTTAGAGCTAATTTATTATATCCATTAATTGTAGTTAACCTTAATACTTATGTAGTTGTAGGATATGAATTATTTAAGACTAGCTTTAAGCAACTAGATTAGATCCTAGTTCACTTCATCTTAGTCCTTAAGTACACACTTAAGTCCCTTAAAGACCTATAATAGGAGTCCTAAATTCAGTTAGAATAGTTTAGGAATCCTATTGATTTCTTTAACCTTCAACTTATAGAAAACATAGAGTTTTTAAATTACAAATCCTTCTTTCCTATGCCTGTAAACATTTCCTTTTATATTAACCTAGCTAGATTAGTATTTAATTAGATATATCCTTTCAACTACAACTTAGCTAGAGAACTTTAGTAATTTGAACCTTAACTTCAATTTTCTTTAAATATGATAATTCCATAACCTCATCCTTCCCTAACTAGTTTCCTAAACTTTGTTTAGTTAACCTATATAAATCTTGTGGTTTAAGGTAAGGATAGGATTAGTTTCACTTTAGTATGGTTATACTTATAAATTGTTTTTTCATCTCATAGAATGAAATGAAACTACTATTTTCAAATATCCCAATTATTTATATTATTCATAATTGACTTGAGATCAATATTTCAAAGTCAATTGGGAGCTCAATTATCTCCAATCATTAAGGAGATCATTAAAATTAGATAATTTTGGATATCACATAGTTTACAATTATTGAATTCTTCGTTGAATGCTGCCTTAGCTTTGTGCCTTATTCATTTGAATCATTCATATAAGATATTGTGCATAAATGAAACTTTCACATTTAAAATAATAAAGGTTTATATTATTGGTTAAGTTAAGGGCAAGCTAATTAGGAGTAATAAGGTGACCTCACATTCTTAGAGGGTGAATGTGAGTGTTATTTGTTTTGAACTCCGCTTTCATTTACTTGATAAATAGACTTATTTAACTCCTCGCTTCATTCTGTATTTTCCCACATAATGAATACATTCATAAAATAACTTCAATTAAATAAAATATGAAATCTTCGACAACCTTATTGATTGTGAAGACTCATCATAGCTTTTTAGATATGTTACTTTACATGTCCTAGGCTATGTGTATCTTAGACCAAGAGGCTAAGAACTTCCTTCGATTACTATGATTTGTACTTTCCATGTTTTTAATACTGTACTTTACTTGTTTATAGTTCATTTAGATTGTAGTGAAAGTTGTTATAATTACATTTAAATGCTTCACTATCTTCTTTTCTTTACTTAGCATAAGTTCATTGAACATATATATGCCTTATTTCATTTACTTTCATATGCACTTTAGTACTTTTCCTAGCCTATTTAAGATGCTTTTACCCTTGTTTTACTTATAGGCTAGAATGTCTAATTATGTGAGTATTCTTACTCACTTTACTTTTTCTTAGTCTTCCTTACTTTTCCTTACTTTTACTTACTTCCGCTGCTTACTTTCATGTTGTAGACTAGTTGTGATATCCAAAATGAATATTAAAATGTTTAGCCTAATCTTAAAATAAGCTTAGACGATTTAGTCTAACTATACTTTTTTTTTGTTGGCTTTGCCCTATCACATTTAAATGCCAAAATGTGATAGATCAGGTGCATTTGGAGGCTGGTGGAGCTGGACCAAATGCTTAAACTTAAAGATTATAAATTGCTTCCACATAATTTGTCTTTCTTGTTTCATTTAAATGTGAGAAAAAGATTTACTTTCTTTACTTTCTTATTATTTAATTTAGTATGTAATAACTAAAGTTAATTGTTTTGTATATACTATGCTTGTGTTGGAAATTAGATCTTTTACTTAAATGCTTGGTTTGGATGAATGGATAGTTAAATAAAATTTAGTTGCATACTTAACTGGAATTTAGATGCATACTTAATTGGAATTTAACTGCATACATAATTTAAGAAAGATGGTAATTCTTTATTTTCAAATTATATTTGATTTAGGATGTGTGAATCTTAGGATAGCAAATTGCTTCATATGATTTTCTCACTTATAATTTTGAATTGGATATTTAAATTTTACATATCCATAAATGTGATGAATGTAAATATTTAGTGCTCATTCATGTTGAATTCCTTCTATTATAAAATTGCTTAGGAAAGATCACATGAATGAATTAAATTGTACATACATCTCATAATATATACTCATATTATATGTGCATATTATTTTCATCTTCATACTTATAATTATAATTACTTTAATTACATACATTTAAATTCAAATTCATCATATGAATCTCACGCATTGTCATTTCTTATATTTTCCCATCTTAACTTAAGACCCTCTTCTAAATTCTTTGCCAAACACAGCAACTAATGATTTGGGTTATCTTCCTTCTAATCTAGGATTAGATGTTGTGGTGATGCACCGATGTTGAGTTTAGTTATTACTTAATATTGGGGTCGTAACAGTTGTCTATTATAGAAATGCTTTCCACCATCGCTTATTAGAATTCTAAGCTTGCCAAATCTTGTTAGCATATGCTCTTTGAGAAATTTAATGATAGTTTTAGCATCATTGTTCACACATGCCATAGTCTCCACCCATTTCTAAATATACTCAGCAGCCACAAGAATATACATGTTTGATTGGAATAAGGGAAATGGGCCCATGAAATCAATTCCCCAAACATCAAATAACTCAGCCTCAAAGATCCCATTTAAAGGTAGCTCATCTATTTTACCCAAATTCCTAGTTCTTTGGCATTTATCATAGCTTTTAACATATATAGTAACATTCTTAAATAGATTTGGCCAAAAGAAACTCGATTGAATCACCTTAGCAGCAGTGCAATCAATTCCATGATGTCCTCCATAAGGAGATGTGTGGCAATGGTAAAGGATGTTGTCAACTTCAGATTCTGGAACACATCTCTTTAAGAGTTGATCAGTGCAACATTTATAAAGACAAGAATCATACCAAAAATAGTTTCTTATATTGGCAAATTTTTTTTGTCCTTTGTTAAAAATTTAACTCTTTTGGTATAACCCCTTCTGCAAGATGATTTGCATGGTCGACAAACTATGGGAGTTTTGTTGAAGCAATAGAGTAAGGCTTTTCATCAGGGAACATCTCACTAATATCATTCAGTTCATCATGAGCAAGATGGGTCAATCTAGAGAGATATTCAGCCACCACATTATCACTCCCCTTTTTATCTCGGATTTTGAGATCAAACTCTTGTAGAAGCAAAACTCAATGTATGAGGCATGGTTTTGCTTCTTTCTTTTTAAGGAGGTATTTAACGGCAGCATGATTGTGTATACAATAGTTTTTGACCCAATGAGATATGACTGGAATTTGTTAAATGCAAAGACAATAGCCAATAATTCTTTTTCAGTTGTAGCATAATTTCTTTGGGCATCATCCATGAGTTTACTAGCATAAAAAATTGAGTAAAAGATTCTTTTTTTTCGCTGACCAAGGACTGCCCCGACAGCAAGATCACTCACATCACACATAATTTCAAAAGGGAGATCCCGATTTGGAGTATAAATATGGGAGCAGAGATCAAGGTAGCTTTAATAGTATTGAATCCTTTTACACAATTTTCATCAAAATTGAATTCAATGACCTTTCCTAGAAGTCGACATAGTGGCAAACTTATCTTGGAAAAATCAGCATACCCAAGGAAGCTTCTTATTCCCTTCACATTTATAAGAGGAGGGAGTTTTTTAATTACTTCAATTTTTGCCTTGTCAACCTCAATTTCCTTCTTTGATATCAAATGACCAAGGACAATCCCTTCTTCAACCATGAAATGACATTTTTCCTAAGTTAAAATTAGATTAGTGCCTTCACATTTTTTAAGAACCTTACTCCAATTGGCCAAATAATGATCAAAGGATCTACCCATAACAGAAAAATCATTCATAAATATTTTTAAGAATTCTCCTATCATATCCGAGAAGATTGTCATTATACAACATTAGAAAGTGGCTGGAGCATTGCATAATCCAAAGGGCATTCTTCTAAAGGCAAAGGTTCCATAGGGGTAGGTGAAAGTTGTTTTCTCTTGATCTTCCGGGGCTATTAGAATTTGATTATAGCTGGAATAACCATCCAGAAAATAGAAAAATGATTTCTCACCCACCTATCAAGCATTTGGTCAATGAATGGGAGAGGGTAATGGTCCTTCATAGTTGCCTTATTCAATCTCATATAGTCAATGCATACTCTCCACCCAGTCACCTTTCTGATTGGGATTAATTCATTGTTATCATTCAGCATCACGGTCATCCCACTCTTTTTTGGCACCACATGAATTGGGCTCTCCCAAGGGCTATCCAAGATAGGAAAGATAATTTCAGCATCTAAAAGTTTAATAGTATCTTTAGGCACAACCTCTTTGATGTTAGGGTTTAAATGCCTTTGAGGTTCAATTGAAGGTTTTGAGTTATCTTCCAAAAGGATACGGTGCATACACAAAGTTGGACAAATCCCCTTCAAATCAACTATACTCCACCCAATTGCCCGTTTATGATCTTTCAAAACCTTGCATAATTGATTCTCTTGATGTTGGTTTAGTAGAGAAAAAATTATTGCAGGTAATGAGGTTCCTTCTCTTAAACAAACGTACTTTAAATGAGTTGGCAAAGGTTTTAACTCTAATTCAGAAGGAACATCAATGGATAGTTGAATTTTCTTCTTTTCTTGAATTAATTCCTCAACGTCTCCTTCTCCCTCAAGGTCCTCAACTTCCTCATTTACTTCTAAGTTTAACTCTCCCACTTCTTCCAACATCATCACATCTTCAATCATATTAATTCTCCAAAAATCCTCATTAGGCTTTATTGGGTGCTTCATGGCATCATTGATATTAAATTTCATCTCTTATCCCTCGCAGCGTAAACTCAACTCCCTTTTATCAACATCTATCATGATTCTACCGGCAGCTAAAAATGGTCTCCCCATTATTATTGGGATGTCTTGGTTTTCAATTTCCATTTCTAAGAGAATAAAATGAGCGGGGAAGATGAATTTATCAACTTTCACAAGAGCATTTTCGAGAATTCTGATAACTCCAAGATTTATAGTAAAATAAGTTAATAAAACAAACACTTTTTTTCAGTTTAAAATTATATTTTCATGTGCTTTCGCTGCTTTTCAGGATAAAAGATGAGCAAATTAATATGGCTTAAATATGCAATTATGGGAGAAAATCATCGTGGCGCACCCCAGCACACCACCGTGCGCCCTAGCGGCATGAGAGCAGTTTGCAAAACCTGGAGCAATTCTACAGCGTGCCAAGGCGACATTTGTGGAACATAGGTAGAGGAAATAAAATTTAATTGAGCTACCACAATGCACTATAGCGGACCAAATTCAAAACTCGATCGCTACAGCGTGCCACGGCGGAATGAATATCAAAATGAGATTTATTTGATCTGCCATAGCGCACTGCAGTGGGGGGGGCGATTCAAAACTGAGATGCTACAGCGTGTTGTGGCGCGCCACAGCATGTTGTAGCGTGCTACAGCGCTCGCCGTATTTTTTGCCATAAATAAGCATTCAAGGCAGCATAAGGAAGGCCAAAGAATTTAGTTATTCCCTTTCCCATAGCAAAAATTAATAGCAAATCAAGTTAAACTTCTCATTTTCAAGGGTTTGAAAGAATAAATAATAAAGAAACAAATTAAAATATGAGAAAGATGGAAGGGGTGGCTATTCTAAATGCTAAGGAGACTCCCAAAAATTATAAAAGCATAGATTTATGACAACATGGGAGAGAGCAAAAGGCTAATTTAATTCTTTTACAAAGCAAAATATAAATGCAATAGCCTAAGACCCTTTATTCCAAGGGAATAAAAGAATAATCATTTAGTGAAAGAACAATTTTTTAAATGGGATTTATTGGCTAAATTAAATTTAAAAAAAAAAACTGAAATCAAATCTATAAAAGGGAGAATAGAAGATTAAGAACGGGTTCCCAATTTTGACATTCATTGATCCAAATTATAAGCTGTTGCGAGATAGAGAAGGAGAACTCTCCAAGGAAGGAAGTTCAGAACCACCTTATTAGTTTAAGAGGAAAGAGAAGCCGAGGAACTTGGAGAAAAGGAGAGAAGGAAGGAGAAGGAACCAAGAGAATCCCCAAAATTCATGGTTGTTCCTAGTACCATTACCAAACCCGATCTTGTTATCTTTATTTTTGAACCGATGTCAAAGTTCATTTTCTCTTATATCTCTTACTGTATTGAAACTGTGATGGAAGGCTAAACCCACCTTAGAGAGGGCTGGGATGTGATTATGTAATTGGACTAGAGCAGAGAGTGAGTACAATTAAGCTGAGAGCTGCGTGACAAGTTCTCATGCCCATTAGCACCATTCCTTAAGCTCATCCAAGAAGTTGAAGCTTGTGAGCCAAGCCCTCTTCCAATCATGCTCTGCAGCTTAGCAAAGTAGAAGGAGGGAGAGATCATCGATCACCCATAGATGATGTGACATAGTCCATTGGGTCCAATGAATCCTCTCACTTAGCTAAACCCTGTGTGTAGTGCATGATGTTGATTAGTAGGAATCAAGGCTTGTGAGATCATAAAACTAAAAGAATGTTTTCATAACCTAGACGTAAGAAATTGACATTAACTTAAATTGATCTCATAACAATTTATGTGCAGAGGTAGAATCCCTAGGGTGTTCTCCTAGTGCAATAGATATGAACTTATTGGAATTAGAAGACCAATCTAAGGAAGGCAAGGTTCACTTGATTGGTAAGGCATAGTAAAATTACTTTGTAAATTGCAATGACATAATTACAACATCGAGACCTTACGAGTCACATAATAAAACCCCAACTCTCTCTTCTTAAATCAAATAGTATCTTCAATTAAATCTTTTTTTGTTAAATTAGGGACCACAACAAAACCAAAATATGAATTGATTAAACATTATTGAATGTAGATAAAACTTAGTATCAGAACCACCGTTCCCTATGTACGATATAAATTCGAAACTTACCATTCCAAATTTTTACTTCGAACCACGTATTTGCATGCAAGCACAGACGTGTATTTACAGTCTGTCAAGTTCTTAGAGCCGTTGCTAGGGAACAGTTTCTAGTTTTATATTATTAGTAAATAGTGATTTAGAATTATCTTTGTTTTGCTTATATATTTTTTTATTTCTTGAGTTTACTTTTCTTTTAATTTTTTTAGTTTTTATCTTCATATATGGAGTACTCAAATTTCATGGACATGCACAATAATAATAAAAATTAGTGTATTTGGTGTGGGGGAACACATTCAAGTTCTGATTGTAATACAAACAACCCTTTTGCACCTTTGAGAACAAAATTGATTAATGACATTAAGTTTGACCATAACTTGCAACACAATTACACTCACTTTGATATGAACTTTAACAACACAAACTGGATGAGTGAACAGTCTTATTTAGAATAATCGGTAGAAGATTTTAGTGGTCATGTGAACTATAATTTGCACAAAACTGAACCAACCTTGATTAGGCACGAATTTTACCAGGAAGGTAAAAAGCAACTATATAAATTAATTGAAGCTAAGTTAGACTTTATATTGCAAAAATTAGCTAACCCTGTCTAAGAAGTGCTGATTTGTAGGGAAAAAACTTTAAGTCAAATAAATAATGAAAATGAAAAAAAGTTAGAGTATCAATTTGAATTAGACAATTTGAAAATGCAACAAAAAATGCCAACATATAGTGAAAACACTTTAACTCAAACAAATAATGAAAATGAGAAAGAGTTGGAGTACCAATTTGAATTAGACAATTTAAAAATGCAACAAGATTCTCAAATAGAAATAGAAGATCAAATGCAATCCAAAAATTATGTCTCCTACATACCTCAAGTGCATCTACCTCAATGTTTAACAATAAGTGATGCATTATTTGAGTATAAGCAAGGTAAATTGATTCAAAATAATGAAGGTGTCAAAACCATTTGAGATATCTCAAACATTAACAAACCCCTTAGAAATATTGATGATTATTGTGTGTAATGTGAATTTGTAGAGAAATGCTTTGATCTTACTCCTAAGAAAATTGAATTTTATGTCTTTTTGCAAAATGAAATTGAGAATGATATTAATGATGAATTTGATGAGTTTTATGACAAATATAAGGCAAGAAATGAGAAGAATGAAAAAAAGAATAAAAAGAAAAACTATTGTTAGTTAGAAGACATAAGCTGGACATGGAAGGAAAAAGATAGTATAGCTATCATTCATAATGATTACATTATTAAACAAGATCGTACTCATCCTAAAGCCTTAATGAAAATCTGGAAAGAAATTTTAAAGGGATATAAGCTCTTTTTGGTCAGGCTGAGGATATTAAACTAAGCGCTGGTTGGGAGGTAACCCAACAAATAATTTTATGTTTTTGTTTGTTTCAGATTCAAAATAGTTCATGTGTGCATCAATAAAGGAGCAGGAGGAATCTCACGCATGATTGCAGTAACGACAGTGTGGGGCCCCCATACTGACAACAAGGGAGTATGGTGCTCCAACTGTGGCAAACCCCCAACTTAAGTAAAGTTAGGTAAACATAACCTGCCTTAAGCCAAGGACTTGTCACCAAGTACTATAACATTAATCAATATATATGTAAATATCAAAGTGGCGGAAGCAATAGGGGAGTAGTAATATCCACAAGTATACATAGTATAAAGAGGGAAAATAATATAGTAACTTATCGAAATATAGAAATGAAACACATCCAGAATTAATTATTACAAACTAAATATAAAAGAAAATGAAAATGTCTCTCAATTTCACTGAAATAAAATGCGATATCTAACTAAACAGTAGCAGCATGATCCTCCTCCTGAACATGCACCTCTTATGCAACACTGCCCACAAACACGTCTGAATCTGACGTTTGTCGGTATCACAAATGCTAGGGCCCCAGCCAACAAAACAAAAAGGTTACAGTTAGACAATTGTCTAAGTACATTTTAGGCTATTTTAATGAACTGAATATTTTAAAGATATCACATTTAAATTAACTAAACATGCGAGCAGTAAGGGGTGTAACAAGCTACGAAAGAAATGGGTCACTATAAACTATCCATTTATAGCTAACAACTAGTATGAAGACCATACAATGCAAAATAAATAAGGTGAGGCTAAAAGCTAAAAAGAAACAATAACTACCATACAATTCTGATACTAACATGCTTATGATGATAATAACACATGATGAATATATAAAAGGAACACAAGTACTGAAAACATACAATTCTAGTATCCTAAACATGCCAAAATATATACAAGTAAACCATATGAGTATACATACAACATGCTAGTTAAGAAAATGTAAAAAGACAAGCCACTGAGACATGTGGCAAAAAGCCAAGAAATCTATGAAATGTAAAGCCACTGAGACATGTGGCAAAGCGAGCAAGTACTGAAAATAAGGCCACTAAAGCATGTGTCAAAGCAAAATAGAAAATAATACTGAACAATCCAGCTAAAGTAGCAATAAGCCTAAGACATAGTACTGCCATACCAGCCAATAGGCCATACAGGGCCTCCAATATCAATCAATCAATCCCCAGCCTAACCATCCAATTATGCTAGGTCTGAGTCCAGTTTATACAATACTACTACTGAAGAGGCAGACTAAGCTAGGACATATTCTACTAACTGCAACAAGGCAAAACTGAATGATATGCAATTCAAATACTAACTTAGGATGTATTATTCATATCATAAGTTTACCTTTTATGCTCAAGGAATAAGGCTCAATAACTAAGGTATGCCAAGCAAATCAAATCAAAGTAAGAAAGGGACTCAATCTAAACTCATGTGATATCTGATGTTATCTAATTACCAAATCGAGCTATTCTGAGAAGGCACAAGTTTAGGATCTCCAATATCCAGCTATCGAGTAGAATCTCAAATTTACGTCCTTAAAGTTAATATTAGAACTTAACAAGTTCTAATCCAAAATCATGTGACTACTATATAATTTATGTGATTAAATTAATGAGCTAGTTTATTAGTACTTTACTCTCTTACCCAAATCTTGATTAAGTAAATAAAGATTTAAGGATTTTGAACTTAAACCCTATTTTTGAGTTCAAATCCTAAATCCAAGGAAGTATCCTAACTGGGATCTAAGGTTCATATTTATTACCCAAATTAAAGATAAAGAATCCTATAAGCTGAAAGATCCAAGAACTAAGAACTTATTGAAGGGTTATTCTACTGATTATAAGATAAAATAATCAATTAAGAACTTGAGCATCTAAGATCTATATTGAATCTTTAAGATAATTTCATTATCTTATAGATTGAATCATCCTATACCCACTTGAAAGGTTTCAAAAGATTAAACAATCAATCATTTAAAGAATTTCAATTGGAGATGGCTTAATTCCAAATTGAAGATCTAAGTCTAAGATATAAGATCTAAATATGACCAAAATAACCTCTCTTAAGCTTAAAATTGGGATCTTAGGGTTCACTTATCCAAATTAATCCAAATATGTTTTAATGTGTTTCATATTGATTTCTAAAGTAGGAAATACACTTATCTTAAGTTTTGACCCCTTAATTAAGCTAATTAGCACTAATCACCTACTTAAGCCAATTAGGGGGGATTAATGAATTTAGGGTATCTTAGGGCAATCCAGCCTTACCCTCAGGTTCTAAAAGGCTTACTTTAGCATTAGGAGCTTACTTACCCTAAATCTGAGACTTAATTAAGGTTAAATTTACTAATCATTAATTAGGGTGATTAAGGGGTGATTAAGAAAAATAAATATTCAAAATTAATTTTAAGGGTCTTTAATTATTCTCTAGGGTCTAAGGAGCAATCAGAGCCCCTAATCTCCATATTAGGATATTTATTAAATTTAATATGATTTAATAAGGACAGCAAAGCATTAGGCCATTATTTTTAAATCCAACCATTAGATCTGTGATTTTATTTTATATTTGGATTCATTATATTTTTCTGATTCAAATGATATATTGGATCATATCATTTGGATCAGTATAGCCAAAGTATTTAAATAATTTATTATGTATTTTTATTTAAAATAAGACTATTGGGTTTGATTAATTTAATTTGCAACTATTAAAAATGTCTTCCGATAATTATTAAATTGACTCGGCCCAAAATCAGAACCGTGCGGGTCACGGGTCGGCCCGGCCCAGGACCCATGACTTCGTCTTCCTCATCTCGATGGGTCCCGAGTCAGCAGAACTTCCGCGCTGTAATTTTCTGTGCTCTGGCAACGGTAGCAGCTCAACTCGATCCCTAAACATTCCTAGAGTCGAGACGCATCGATTGGACCAAGAACCCCCATCTGGATCCCTCTGGGTCGATGGGGTGCTACTCACCCGAGACACCTTCAATAAGGCATCTTAGGCCGACTATGAGGGGACAATTCTCCTCACAGAGGCCTCAATTTGATCGAGGTTCGATCCCTACACGTTCAGGGAAGTGAGGCGAGTCGAACCCCCATACTTTCTTAACCTGGGGCGCATCCAATCGTTGGGTACTTACTCGGACTCAGCCATGCCTCGGCCGCTAGCTCAATCGATCGATACGATCGATTCGAGCTAGCTTAGCCCCAGGCGACAATTACCACAGGTTCTTTAGGTGGCTACAGTTCACTAGACAACATCCAGGGCTCATCCAGAGGATAGGAACAAAATGGAGCTAAAGGATATTCAATGGGGGAAAGGCTGTACCTGAAGTCGGGGTTATAGGCCTGACCGAGGAGAATTGAAGTGCTCCTAAGCTTCCTGAAGGTTAAACGAAGGTGCACAGGGGGTCTGAACACTAGACGGGCCCTCTATCAGCGATCCTAAGCTTCTGGAATCCCGGGATTTTTCGAGGAAGACGGAAGCTCCAGAGACTTCAACTGGGGAAATTGAGGGTTCACAGTGGGCAAATGGACTCACTGTGAATCACTGGGGGTATTTATAGGCCTGAGGGAGCTCTGGGGGTGGTGTCCAAGGCTTGGCAGTGGCAAGAAGTTCGGGCCGAAGGAAGAGGTTCGGGCCAACAGCCTTGGGCAAATTGGGAAGAAGGCAACCAGCAAGGTGAATGCGCCGAGGGCAGGAGAGGAATTTTGAAGCTTTTCCCATACTGCCACGCGGCTGAGGAGATCCTGGCTGTCGGGGGGGGGGGGGGGGACCAGGCGTAGACGGGTCGAGGGGAAGATGAAGATCCACATCGCTCGGGATGCTCCAGACCGTCTGATTGATGGACCATCGGGGCAGAATGGCCCTGATCTCCCGATAATTAATGACGAACCGCGGATAAGAGATCGACCGTTGGATTAGATCGGATGATCTAATGGCGGATTGGGGATGCTTGCGGCGGGTGGGTTAGGCGCCGCAGGATTAAATCTCAGACCCGCGGAACAGTCGAGATTAAACGGGTCCGATCGAAGGCGCGAGCCGTTAGATCAAATCCCGCAGAACAGACGGCTCGAATGGCGCCCGCGGTTTGGAAACCCACCGACCATTGGAAAAGGTATAATTGTAATTATGAAAGTTTAAAACCCTAATTTGCAATTAAACCTATTTAAATTAAATCCAAAAAATGCCTAAATGACCTCCAAAAATTCCCAAAGTTTCACCCTTAGCTAATTTGGGGGTGCGGAATTCAAAAATAAAATCAGATTTTAATTTGGAGATCAAATTATTTTAGGTATTTTCTAGGGTTCAAAAATAACCAAAAATACCAAATTTTTCATTTAAGCTCCAAATGATTCCAAACTTATAAGTTTAGGTTTAGATGACCCAAAGAGTCCAATGGAATCAAATTCAAAGGTTGGTTTAGCTTAATTAATCTAGATTAAGCTTGGGTAACAACAAGGGTTGTTATAGACTCCCCCACTTAAGAACAATGTCATCCCCGACATCACCTAAGTGAAGAATAATTCTACTGGAGTAATACAAGTTACAATACGATTGATAGAAAGAGAAGAATAATACTTGAGTTTACAAAGAGTTGGGAATATTTATTACGCATATCCACCTCTTTCTCCCAGGTAGATTCCTCCAAGGATTGATTTTTCCACTGAATCTTAACCATAGGAGTTGAACGATTCCTTAGCTGTTTCTAATCATGAGCTAAGATTCTGATAGGTTCTTCAGCATACGAAAGATCAGGTTGAATCTCTACTGCTGGAAGTTGAACGAGATGAGAAGGGTCTCAAAGACATCTTCTCAAATGATGATACATAAAATACGTTGTGAACAGCTGTAAAGCTATCAGGAAGGCTTAACCGGTAGGCAGATGGTCTTATTTTGGCCAAAACTTTGAAAGGTCCAACATAGCGAGGACTAAGTTTCCCAGCTACGCCAAATCTGAAGACACCTTTCATTGGATAGACCTTTAGATAAGCAGAATCTCCCACATTGAATTCTAAGAGATGGTGGTGAAAATTGTGATACTTGCTCTGATGATCTTGAGCTGAACGGATTCTCTGCTGAATTAATTTGATCTTATTACTGGTTTCTTCAACTAATTCTGAACCAAAGAGCTGAACGCTTTCTGTTTCTGACCAAGCTAGCGGAGTACTGCATTTTCTACCATACAACACTTCATAAGGGGTCATCTTAATACTAGCTTGAAAACTGTTGTTGTAGGAAAACTCCACTAACAGAATATGATCCTCCTAGGAGCCAGCAAAATCAAGAATACAGAGCCTAAGAAAATCTTCCAAAACTCGATTTACCCTCTCAGTTTGACCATCTGTTTGAGGATAAAAAGCTGTATTCATGGCTATAGTCGTACCCAGATCTTGATGCACAACTTGCCAAAACTTGGAAGTAAATCTACTATCTCTATCAAATACGATTGACTTCAGAATCCCATGCAATCTGACAATTTCCTTGATGTAGAGTTTTGCTAACTTCTCTACAGAATAAGTTTGACGGATGGGAAGAAAATGCGCTAATTTAGTTAAGCGGTCTACTATCACCAGATCGCATTGGCACCTGATTTTGCATGAGGCAATCCCATGACAAAGTCCATAGATATATCAAACCATTTCCATTCAGCGATATCTAATGGATGGAGAAGACCACCAGGTCTCTGGTGTTCGGCCTTTACTAATTTACAGGAATGACATTTGGCCACAAAGTCAACTACATCTTTCTTCATACCTGGCCACCAAAATGATTATTTCAAATCTTGGTACATCTTAATACTGCCTGGCTGAATATGATATCCAGAATTATGGCCTTCAACTAAAACTTCTTGATGCATGGACTTAGGAATCCACAATCGATTACCTTGATAAATTACACCATTCCGCAACTACAATTCATGACGAAGAACACCTTCAATATTTGCTTTAAGATTCAGGTACTGATCATCTTTGGTTTGTAAGATAGAGACATCTCGGTGGAAAGTGGGTTCCACATTAATATCTGCTAATAGCGAACTCAGCATATCGCCACTGACTGGAGAAATCTCGAGCTTACGAAATTTAGGTTCTAAAGAACTGGATGAAATCATAGAGGTTAAAGTAGCATGATGACTAAGAGCATCGGCCACTACATTCGCTTTTTCTGGATGATATTGGATACTGAGGTCAGAATCGCTGATGAGCTCCAACCATCTTCTCTGGCGACAATTCAACTCTCTCTGGGTGAAGATATACTTCAAACTTTGATGATCAGTAAAAATTGAACATTACACTCTGTACATATAGTGATGCCATATTTTTAAGGCAAATATTACGACTGCAAGTTCGAGATCATGAACTGGATAATTTCGCTCGTGGGGTTTTAACTGACGGGAGGCAAGGGCAATTACCTTACACTCTTGCATTAAAACAAAACCTAGAGCAATTCCAGAGGCATCAGTATATATTTGATAGTTCAAACCTTCTTTAGGTAAAACAAGAACTGGAGTGGTAGAAAGTGCATCTTTTAGAGTTTGAAATGCTTTCTCGCATTCAGGACTCCAAATGAACGGAACTCCTTTTTGAGTCAATTTAGTCAATGACAAAGCAATCTGGGAAAAGCCTTTAACAAACTTTCTGCAGTATCCCACTAATCCCAGGAAACTTCTAATGTCAGTGACAAACTTAGGTTGAGCCCAGTCCTGAATAGCATGCACTTTACCTGATCTACTCGAATACCCTGAGCATCGACTACGTGCCCCAAAAATGCAATGGAGTTAAGCCAGAACTTGCATTTAGAGAACTTGGCATAAAGTTGATGCTCGCGCAAAGTTTTTAGTACTAACCTCAGATGCTCTTCATGATCTCTTAGAGTTTTGGAATAATTGAGGATATCGTCGATGAAGACGATCACAAACTTGTCCAAATACAGTTTTAGCACTCGTTGCATTAAATTCATAAAGATTGATAGTGCATTGGTGTAACAACCCAGAGGTTGTTACTTGTTAATTAGAGCTCTAATTAATTTTAAATCTCTTTCATTACTCTTACAATAAAGTTAAAAGTCTCCACCTCAAATTTCGTGCGAATTGGAGATCATTTGTCGATTTCCAGCATTTCCTGGTTTTCAAATAATTCTGAAGAAACCTAAATTATTTAAACATCAGAATTAAAAACAGAGTCTGCCATTGGACTCAGTAGCTCTAAATTAGCTAAGAATGTTATTCTGGGAATTTTTGGAAATCGTTGATTTTCCCGGATTTTCTGCTGAATTTCAATCGCTCTAAAATTTTCGTTAAATTAGGATTCCAATTTAAGTCAAATAAAAATGTAATAAAAATATTCCCTTATAATGCCTATTAAAAGAATCCTACTACAAAAATTTGAGCCCGTTTGGGATTCCGGATTGTCCTGAATAAATTCATGAACTTTAAAATTCAAAGGCTAATAATATAAAAAATATAAATTAGATTTTAAAAATTTTTGTATATCTAAGTTAAGCATCATATGAGGATAATATATTTCAAGTTTCGTTAAATTTTGAGTTTCGGATTTATCATAACTAATTTTCTAAGTTTTTCGCTTAAAAATTAATATAAAATAAAATACTCGTACAAATTCGATAATTTTTAAATACGTGTGTTTGTCTGGTCGAGACGGTCGTTTCGATACCGAGTTTGTAATTTTTGGAGCTTAAATGACTTCAGATCTTGTCTCAGAAATTTCAGCCATTTATTTTGATCCAACGGCTAATATAGATCCTGGTTTTTTTATACCTCTTCAAAAACCTAAATCCTAATTACTCTCAGCCGAAAATTCATTCTCTCCTACGCAAGCCAGTCACGCTCGGTCGACACTCCATACGCACGCGATTCCTTCTTCGTCTCGACGCGTGGATCGCGCCGCCCTTCGCTCCAATGGGAAGGCTCGAACCCATGCCGCCTCTACTCCTTATCTTCGTGCATTCAATCTCTTAGCAGCAAGGGGGATTTGGAGGACAGCAAACTCTAGCCGAAAGTCGAGGAAGCCAAGCAAACCCTACACGAGTCTCCATTCGCCAATTTCCCCTCTAGCCGAGAGCCTTCCAAGCCAACGCCTTCACTCGCCGAACCCTTCTACTCGCCGAGCACCTCTTCAAGTTGAGTGAGAAAGCAAAGGTACGAACCTCCATTTATCTCCTTCACTTCATAAATCACTTAATGAGTGTATCCCTACCTTTAAAGAGAATATCTATTAAATAGATTGAATCTGTTTATACCAATCAACTTTAAGTTTTGATCATCACTTTCCATTATGATTGATGATATAGAAGTGGCTTTAAAAATTAATGAATAAGTTGTTATATAGATTTCAATCCAGTCATACATAATTGATGTATTAGCAATTTAAAGTCCCTCCTTACATCAAATATATGCTAATCTGAGATTTGTGAATGTTCAAAGTAACAATATCTTCAAATCTGAAATTTCAAGTTATTTGGTGGTGCTCAAGCTCTCTATATTGTATGAACTTATATAATTATAAGAAAAAATTTGATAACTATGCAGTAGTAGTTGTATTTTGAGTATTGAATATATGTTAAAAGTCTTTTTATATGTAATAACTGAATAATGATGTAATCTGAAGTTTAAGTGCTTAGGGATGGATGTAATTTAACATTTGCATGCAATCTTTTTATATTTTGCTACATATTGATATCAAATCAAAAGCTTTAGATGTTGGTGGTATATTATCAAAATATTCTAATAATATTTTGAAAGGAATCTCAATATCTCTTTGGCTTAATAGATCTTCTTATGTACACGTGATTATTTATATATGAAAGTTCCATACTTCTTGCAAGGTTTAGTGTAATCCAATTCAAACTATTAGAAAATTTTTATGTTTGCTTTTAAACTGTTGTTACCTTAATGATATAGTTGGGAAAATAAAAAGATGGAATACCACGAATGTTTCTTTTCTATACTTATCTAGAAGCCTAAGTGAATCTATGATTTGAATTTCACAAAATAACCGAGTTGTTAATATGGCAATATGGTAATACTTTCAGTTTGGGCATTCAACTATATGCTTTATTTTTCTGCCGACGCCTTTGTTTCCCGCTCCATCATGAAATATTTATAGGATTATAGGAAAAATAGAATGCATGCACTTTAGGATTTTAAGTTTGTTTAGCTTTTGTAATTAATTTGGCACATTAAAAGTTCTTATATCAATCATAGGTAGGTGTCTATTATTGAATAAATAAAATTTATATTGCACTTATCTGAGTGACATTTTGATTGTACTGGATCTGAACGTTTTCATTTCATCTTTTAATTAGCTATCATCCACAAAGTAACTATGTAATATGTACTAATATTATACGCTGCCTGCATATTTATTTTGATTTCACATACATTTGCAATGATTATTTCATGCATACGATTATTCTAGAACTCTGTAATGTTTAGTTTCTCTTAAGTGTATATTTGACCTAATTTGATTATCTTATAGTTAATTCAATTAATATTCTAGTGAATTACAGAAAAATCAATACGAATATGAGTTATTTTGAAATTTGTTGCTAGAAAAGATGTTTAAGAATGTTATGTTAAAAGTAGATAGAGCTGTCCAGAAATGGGTTTGTAATAAATATCTGATTTAGAAATTAAAATATGACAATCACCTTAAAAGAAGAGAGATCTAAATATTTGATAGTATTATTATCAAATACTGCTATATATATTTGGAGATCTGGATACTGTTATACAAATCCTGCCATTTATCCTTTAAAGATTAATGTTGTTATATTTATTATATGCTGAATTTAGATTATAAATGCCATCATTTTCTTTCATTAGAATCATAAGTTACCATGAGATCAAATGTTTAATGCTGCAATTATTTTAATGAGATCCAAATTGCTGTCATTTAATTTCAATAAATTCAATTGCTGCTATTAATTTTGTGTGGGATCAAACCACTGTTATTAGATAAGTAATAGATCAATTGCTGCCATAAATTATGATTAAAGTGCGTGAGTTGCTATCAATTGAGTAAGAGAATGAATGCTGCCATCATATGCTGCTTTCCTCCCCAAATTGAATGGGATAAAATGTTGCCATGTAATTTAGGAATTTTGAATGCTGCCACTTGAGTTGAACAATTCATTTGCTGTTATGTATTATAGGAGATTCATATGCCGTAATTTATTTTGTAAAATACAATTGCTGCCTTTGAACTTATATGTGATTAAAATGCACTGCCATTTATATTCAAAGTGCATCACAGTTTAATGAATGTTTAATAGTTTTGAAATGCTGTGCAAATTTTGTTTCCATGGCTATTAGTACCACTAGATACTATTATGTTATGTTTGCAATTGCTGCTACCCTATTTACTAAATGACACCACTACTACACGTGCCAAGTTTTCAGTGAAACTTCTCTATGAACAATGGTCATTTTAAGTGAATGCAGCCATATTTCTTGATCTGTTAATGGTGCCAAGAATTGCACTTGATAAACATTTTGGATAAAAAGTTTAAACATTTGTTACGTAGTTTAGAACTTGTGTTTTCATTCGCTTATTAGAGATTTATAATGTTGCACGTGTCATCTTCTCATGATATCTATTAAATGCATATTTCAATTTATGGGCTGTCAATTAATTTATAAATCAAAATTCTGTTATGAAATTTAGGAGATCTAAATGTTGCCAATTATCTCAGTAAATACACATGTTGTAATATATATATTAAGGAATCTAAATGTTATCATTATAAATGTCGCCATCTATGTTTTACAAAAGTTGCCAATGGATTATAAGTAGTAATGCTCTCATTCTTTACATAATCCTATGATGCCACCAATTTCATAAGGGAAAGTATATCAAATAAGGAAACCTGTGCTACCATTTATTTCAATAAAACTAATGTTGCCATTAAATTTTTATTCAAATCAATGCTGCCCATTAAATCTATAAGACTAAATGCTGAGTTCAAATAGAAACATATAATGCTGAATCATTAAAGCTGTAATTATTATTGCAGAATTTAAATTGGAATCCATTAAACATAGGATGCTAATGATAAGCCTCAGTCTTAGCTATTTTTGTGGAATGCTGAAACTGTATAATTCTATGCTTTATATGTATAAAAGAATACTGCTGCCTTTTCATTTACAATAGTTGTTATTAATTTTAATGTATTCTTTTATGCTACCATCTATTATGAGAAAAATCATATCAACTGTATACTAGTATATATAATGTCGTTTCTCTTATTAAGAATCACATGTTGCTATCTTTTTTATGAGATAAAGATGTGAATACATGTTGCCTTTCTTCCCAAATTAAATGGGATAAAATGCTGCCACTATTATCAAATGAAATGGGAGATATGAGTTGCCATTTTATAAAACAGATCTTATGAGATTAAATGATTAGCTCAACTATGATTAAATGTTGTTACCTATTAGATTATAATTAAATGTTATTATCTCTTGAAATAAATGAGATCTTTTATATTGTACCTATTATAAATGATGTTGTTCCAATGGATATGTATGCTATTCTTAAATCTGATGATGTGTTTATCCTAGTTATTTCTATAAATGCTGCCATTTAAAGATTAAATTGCAATGTTAAATCAAATACAAATTGTAAATCAAATGTCGAAATTCTTTATTAAATAATTTCATATGTTGTTATCAAAATGTTAAATTCTATTTTTCTTTGCAGGATAAAATAAAATGTTAAATTCTCATTTTCTTTGCAGGTTAAGTTGTGAAAAATCAATACAGGAATGTTAAATTAATGCTATGTGCAAAAAGTCACATATTACTGATTTTAGTCAGCATCTCATTTTAATTGATGTTTAATAAAGGAAGTAGATATTAAATTGCTTAGTTTGATTTTATGTATTTGAAATTACTGTAGAATTAGAAATGAGTAATCCTATAAAAAAGATTGAATTCTATTTTAGAACTGGAATTAAACTCTATTTTAGAACTGGAAATAAGCAATCCTGTAAAAAGGGTTGAACTCTATTGTAGAACAGGAAATGAGCAATCCTATAAAAGGGATTGAACTCTAATTTAGAACTGGAGATTGATTGTGAAAATTGTATATTTGAACAAAAACAAAGGAGACTACCGAAATTTTTAAGAATTTTAAGACTTAGAAAAATTTCAGAAAATTTTAATATTCAATAGTAGTTCCTTTTCTTTTTAAGCTTTGGATAAGTTTTTCTTTTATTTCAAATTAAGTTTAACTTATCTTTTTCCTAATTTCAATTTTCATGAAAATAAACTTACATTGATTTTAGAATTGACATAAGACCAAATATCTATAAGTCAATTTGGAGTTTAATTAACTCCAATTATGAATATATTATTAAAAGTTTAGATAAACAAGAAGATATCACATATATTTACAATTTTTGCAATCTATTGAGTGCTTGCCTAACTTTGAGCCTTTTCCTTGAACATTCATTCAAGAGCATTGTGCATAAATAAATATTTTCTTAAAATTTTAAAGGGAATGCCTTATGGTAAATTGAGTACAAAAGAAAGTGCTTATATTAGAACTTCACATTTTAGAGAGGGTAAATGTGAATGTTCATCTTCCCCACTGTATCTGGTTAAGCAGACGTGCTTAACTCCTCGCCCATTCTGTTGTGTACTCCTACAGAATGAGGTAGTTTCTAAATGTAACTTTAACTAAATATATAAGAGATTCTTTTATGAATTGTAAGATCTCTTCATAACTGTTTAGTTATGCTTTCATATCATAGTTTTAGACTATGATTATCTTAGATTGAGAATCTAAGATATTTTCTCATTTCCTTTAGCTTTACACTCTCTATTTTTAGTATTGTGTATTGCTTATTTCAATTTAATTTGAATACAGTGTATGTTGCTTAACTTCAATTAATGCTTCACTGTATGTCAATTCCTTACTTAGCATAAATTCCATTTGATCATATTTTGCTTTCATTTTAAGCACATAGCAGTTTCTAGCCTTTAAAATGCATTCCTTACCAATTTTCAGTAATAGGCTAGAACTTTAATAAAAAGTGAGTATTTTTACTCAATCATTTTCATACTATTTTCCTTACAGTTGTGCTCGATACTTTCCCATACTATATGGCATTTACTGCACCACTGCATACTTAAATTGTAAATTATAATTGTGATATCTTGTTAATCTAAAAACATAGCCAATTTAAAAATGTGCTTAGACTGTTTAGTCTAACTACACTTATCTTTTTCTTAGCTTTGCCCTATCATATTTAAATACCAAAATATGATTGATCAAGAGCCCTTTTATCCGAGTGATGCAGGTTCAAGTACTTGAAGAATTTATAAAGCAATCTACTTCTGCTTGATTTTAATAGATTACTCATATAGTGAGAGAAAGAGAGTGATTTACATATTGCATTTTTCTCTTACTTTTAAAATTTGTAATAAACTATCTAAGTTACTTTTGCTTACTCTTTTAATCTGTATCTTCTATGTTTGAAACTATTTGGGATGAATTAGTGGATTTATCTAATTTCTAACATTAAAAATATTTGCAATATTGCATTTATATGTATCTTCATTTATTTAGCTTAACAAATGCTCAAAAAGTGACTTGGCCACTTAGCATCACACTTGAATAGTTTTCTTCTAATCAAGTGTTAGGTGCTAAAGTAACACCCCAATATTTAGATTAATCTTCTATCCAATTATTGGAGCTATTACAATTGGTGAGTCCGAATGACATCACCAAAAACTCGAAGTGGCCATAATGAGTATGGAAAGCAGTCTTCCCTACATCATCTTCTTTTACTCACAGTTGATGGTATCCAGACCTTAAATCGATCTTAGAAAATATCACGGCTCCGGATAACTGGTCGAACAAATCATCAATTCTCGGTTGTGGGTATTTGTTCTTTACGGTGACCTTATTCAATTCACGATAATCTATACACATACGCATAGATCCATCCTTCTTTTTCACAAATAAGACCAGCGCTCCCCAAGGAGACATGCTTGGCCTGATGAAGCCTTTATTCAAGAGCTCTTGCAATTGCTCGTTGAGCTCTTGAAGCTCCTTAGGTGCCATTCTATAAGGTGCTTTGGATATCGGCTAGGTACCAGGGATCAATTCAATAGAGAATTCTACTTCTCTGAAGGGAAGTACACCAGGCAAACTTCTGGAAATACATCGGCAAACTCTTTGACTACTTTACAATCAATAAGAGAGATACTCTCTTTTGTTTTGCCCATCATGGTAACTAGGTAAGCATTACAACCCTTAACAATCAATTGTTCGGCTTTATTGGCATTTATTAATGATAACTGCGTGCTGATTTTTCCTATAAACATTTCAGGCTTACCCTGGGAATGAAGAGTGACCTTCTTTTTATAACAGTTTATCACAATATTATTGTCACTGAGCCAATTCATCCCAAGGATGATATCAAAGTTAGCTATTGGCAGGATGATTAGTTTGGCCTAATATTCCTGATCATTTATCGGGACTTTGATATTGCAAAATTTATGGGCAATTAGTTGGGTTCCAAATGGAAATCAGACACTCAACGTTTGTGCTAGGTTGCATGTGCGAAGTTTAAGGTTATTGGCAAATTGTTCAGAGATAAACGAGTGACTGGCATCGGTATTGAACAATATATTACAAGGTTGGTTGTTGAAATAAAGTGTGCCTAAATTTATACAGTTTCGCATTAACACCTTGAAAAGATTTAAAATACAGAAATGCAATTACCAGTAGAGAGGTTTAGGAGTGTGTACCTAAAACCACATTGTTATCTTCTGCGACTTCAATAGGAGTTAAGGCATATACTCGTGCTGGGCCAGCAGGACGATTGTTAAGTTGCCATCATTGATAGTTCTGAGAATTGGGGGCTGGTGTTTGCATGTGAGTAACTTCAGAAGCAGGGGCTGACATTATAGCCAGATTTGGTTCTCTCCGATTCAGTGGAGTTGCTCGGAATACTTGCTTCTTACGGTAAGGCTTCATTGGAACTCTGTCTACTATTTCCATGTGATCGCATTGATAAAACCGGTGGCCTATACTCCCATAATTAAAACACCTCTGGCCAAAATGGTAACACTTTCCATACGGATGTGGCTTAGTACAGTTTTGAATTTGTTCAGTAGTAGGTGCTGCTTCTAGCTGATATACTCTTGTAGGGTTAGATCCGTGTCTTTTGAAGTTTCTCCGCGGGTTTAGAGTTGTTTGCGCTTTATGCTTAAGATGCTCTTCAGATTGGTGATGCTCAATCACCTTAGCCATTTCCACCAGTTTGCAGAAGCTAGTCAGACAGAGTGGCACTATTTGATTCTTCAATGAACTTCGGAGTCCACAAAGAAAGCGGTGGCACTTAGCTGACTCGGAATGAGTGACTTCTGGCGTGAAACGAATCAATCTACGAAATTCCCTTTCGTATTCCACCACTGAATGACTTCCTTGAGTCAACCTCATGATTGTGTCTGCAATAATGTTTTGTGTGGATGGGGGAATGAATTCAGTCTTGAAGGCCTTGACGAACTCATCCCAGGGGATGTACTATAACTCGTAGTCAGCGAACTTGGTATTTCGGATCTCTTCCCACCAATATTCTGCTTCAGCATGAAACAGATGGGTGGTGAGACGGACAGCTTCCAAGTTTGGGACCTTCAGACTAATGAGATCCCTTTCCACAGCCTTCAGCCAATCAGCTGTATCCATTGGTGACAGGTTCCCACCAAAGGTTGGAAGCCTTAACCTCAAAAAATTGTGAAGGAGATTATCCGCCGAATGATGTGAAGAAGAAGCAACTTGTGGAGCATGAACTGTTGGGGCAGCAACATTGACTGGAGTTGTACGATCATTTAGTAATTTCTGCATAATGAGCGCCTGTTGAGCTTGATTTTCCAACATAGTTGTCACCATGGCTCGCAGATGAGCCACCTCATCATTAGAACTACTAGAGGTAACAGTGTTCTTGACAGGAGTAATGGTAGGTGGTGATCTAAAATCCATTCTAGTTTAAGTTTAAAGAAAAAGACAAACTCAGAATTTACTCTAAGGAAGAGAAATCAAAATCTTTCATTAATTATAGAAATAAGAGATTACAATATCAAAACTATAAATCTAATAGGGTTTCCTGCGAATGAAATAACATTTATCCTAACTATCATTCAAACATTATCAATATACTATGCCCTAAAGGCTACACAAAAGTCCTCAAAAGTGACTTCCCAACGCTTCCTATTACGTTTCTTCTCAAGCCTTGCCATGGTCTCATACCACCAAACTTTGACGTAATCCACCATCAGGTTTGTCACAATATCTACATAAAGTGACTCAGGACACTCTATGTGTATCAGAATGAACTCTACTCGGCTCAACCATTCCCGAGCATATATGGGAAAGTTGAGCCATCGATATACACCTTGCTGTAAAAGCTTCTCTAAGACTAAGATCCCTTTTGCTGAAACTCCTTCAATCTGCCAGTTGCTTTCCTGACTCCATTTGAAGCTACAGCTCCAAACTGTCTTGAAGGCATGCTGATAATAGTCTATATCGGACTCTTCAGAAATCATTTGACTATAAGGATAGAATTTTATTACTTTTGTGCTTGTGGAGTCCCCGTACTGACAATATGGAAGTACGGTTCTCTAACTATGGCAAATCCTCAACTTTAAGTAAAGTTAGGTAAGCCCAACCTGCCTTAAGCCAAGGACTCATCACCAAGTACTATAACATCACAATATACAAATATCAAAGTGGCGGAACTAATAAATAATAGAGTAACATCCACAAGCATACATAGTAGGAAAAGAGAATGCAATATAGTAACTCATCATAATGCAAAAATGAAATACATCCAGAATTAATTATTACAAACTGAAGTTTAAAGAGAATAAAAAATGTCTCTCAATGTTACTGAAATAAAAGGCAAAAATCTAACTAAACAACAGCAGCACGATCCTCCTCATGAACCTGCTCCTCTTCTGTGACACTGCCCACGAACACGTCTGCATCTGACATTTATCGGTATCACAAATGCCAGGGCCCCAGCCAACAAAATAAAAAGGTTACAGTTAGACAATTGTCTAAATACAGTTTAGGTTATTTTAATGAACTGAATTTTTTAAAGATATCACATTTTAATTTAACTAAACATGCAAGCAGTAAAGGGTGCAACAAGCAATGAAAGAAATAGGTAACTATAAACTATCTATTTATAGCCAGCAACTAGTATGGAGAAGATACATTGCAAAATAAATAAGGTGAGGCTAAAAGCTAAAAGAAATAGTAACTATAATCTAATTCTGAACCTAACATGCTCTGTGATCATGTTAACACATACTGAGTATAAAAAAGAAACACAAGTACTAAAAACATGCAATTCTAGCATCCTAACATGCCACAATATATATAAGTAAGCCATATGAGTATACATACAACATGCTAGTTAAGAACAGGAACAGAAAAGAAAAGCCACTGAGACATGTGGCAAAAGCAAAGCAATTTATGAAATGTAAGGCCACTGAGACATGTGGCAAAATAGGCAAGTAGTGAAAATAAGGCCACTGAAGCATGTGGCAAAGCAAAAACAAAAAACAATAATGAACAATCTAGCAAAAGTAGCAATAAGCCTAAGACATAGTGCTGCCATACCAGCCAATAAGCCATACAGGGCCTCCAATATCCATCAATCAATCCTCAGCCTAGCCATCCAAAGATGCTAGGTCTGAGTCCAGTCTATACAATACTACTACTAAAGAGGTAGACTAAGCTAGGACATATTCTACCAATTGCAAACAAGACAAAAATAAATGATATGCAATCCAAATACTAACTTAGGATGTATTATCCATATCCTAAGTTCTCCTATTATGCTCAAGGAATAAGGCTCAATAACCAAGGGATGCCAAGCAATCTAGTCAAGGTAAGCAAGAGACTCAACTTAGACTTATGTGATATCTGATGTTATCTAATTACCAAATCTAACTACTCTGAGAAGGTACAAGTTTAGGATCTCCAATATCTAGCTATCGAGTAAAATCTCAGATTTACGTCCTTAAAGTTAATATTAGAACTTAACAAGTTCTAATCCAGAATCATGTGATGACTATATGGTTTAAGTAAGTAAATCAATGACCTAATTTATTAATATTTTACTCTCTTACCCAAATCTTGATTAAGTAAATCAAGACTAAATGATTTAGGACTTAAACCCTATGTTGAGTTCAAATCCCAAATCCAAGGTAATGTCCTAACTAGGATCTCTGGTTCATATTTACAACCCAAATTTAAAGTATAGAATCCTATAAGCTGAAGGATCCAGGAACTAAGAACTTATTGAAAGGCTATTCTACTGATTATAAGATAAAACAATCGATTTAGAACTTGAGAATCTAAGATCTATATTCAACCTTTAAGATAATTTCATTATCTTATAGATTGAATCATCCTATACCCACATGGAAGGTTTCAAAAGATTAAACAATCAATCATTTAAAGAATTTCAATTGGAGATGATTTAATTCAAATTGAAGATCTAAGACTAAGATCAAAGATCTAAGGATCTGAGGCTTGATCACTTTAGATTTCTAAATTAGAGTTTTAACTTAAGAGTTTTCATTTGTGTTTCTTTTAGAATTTAAGTTTATAGTTAAACTATATGGAGCTTATTAAGGTTGAAATTGGCAATTTTAAGTATTAGATTAAACATCAAACTCATATTGATCCTTTTTGGCTACTTAAGATCTAAGGATCTGATGTTTGATCACTTTAGACTTTAAGCTAGATTTTAACTTAGGATGTTCCATTATTGTTGCTTTTAGCATTTAAGCTTATAATTTAACTAGTTTGAGCTTATCAAGTGACTTTTGAAATGATTACATTTAAGTGTTAAACTTAAGTGACTTCTTTAAGGTCACTTAAGATCTAAGTGTCTTAATTAGGGCTTAATTGAAGATTCCTTAAACTAATGATCACATGAAATTGTTATTAGTCTAAGAGTTTAGGGAACATTTCTAATCTATCTTAGGGTTAATTTACTAAATTTCCTATGGTTTTAGGGCACTTAAGCCCATTTTGGTCAAAATGACCAAAATGCCCCTCTTAAGGCTAAAAATTGGGATTTTAGGATTTAGCTACCCAACTTAGATCTAATCTGTTTTAATATGTTCTATATTGATTAATGAAGTATAAGTTTCACTCATCTCAGATTTTTGACCACTTAATTAGGCTAATTATCACTAATTACTTAATTAGGCCAATTAGGGTGATTAGTGAGAATAGGCATCTTTAAGGCAATCCAATCTTACACTTAGGTTCTATTAGACTTAATATTGCACAAGAAACTTACTTACCCTAAATCTGAGATTTAATTAAGATTAAAATTACTAATCATTAATTAGGGTGGTTAAGGGGTGATTAAGAAAAATAAATATTCAAAATCAGTTTTAAGGGTCTCTAATTGTTCTCTAGGATCTACGGAGCAATCAGAGCCCTTAATTTCCATATTTGGATATTTATTAAATTTAATATGATTTAATTAAGGATAGCAAAACATGTGGAAAATATTTTTAAATCCAACCATTGGATCTGTGATTTTGTATATTTAGATTCCTTGTATTTTTCTGATTTAAATGGTATATTGGATCATACCATTTGTATCAGTATAGCCAAAGTTATTCACTTAATTTAATCTGAATGTTTATTTAAATTAAAACTATATGATTTAATTAATTAATTGCATAACCTTTAAAAATACATTCATAAAATTAATTAATTAGATGCGGCCCGAAATCAAACCGCGCGGGCCGGGTAGGCCCGGCCCAGGACCCGCATCTTCGTCTTCTTCCTCTCGACAGGTCTCGAGTCAGCCGAGCTTCAGCACCAAAATTCACGGTGGTCCGGCGACGACAGAGGCTCAACTCGATCCCTACACATTCAGGGAGTCGAGACGCGTTGATTGAACCAAGAACCCCCATCTGTATCCCTCTGGATTGACGGGGTGCTACTCGACCGAGACGTCTTCGATACAGGCATCTCAGGACGACTATGAGGGGAAAATTCTCCTCACAGAGGCTTCGATTCGATCGGGGTTTGATCCCTACACGTTCAGGGAAGTGAGACAAGTCGAACCCCCAACTTATCTTAACCTGAGGCGCAGCCAATCGCTGGGTCCTTACTCGGATGCAGCCATTGGCTCAGCTGCTAGCTCAGTCGATCGATATGATTGACTCGAGCTAGCTTAGCCCCAGGCGACAATCACCACGGGTTTCCTAGTTGGCTAAGGTGCTCTAGATGACATCCAGGGCTCAATCCAAAAGACATAATGGAAATGAGCTGAAGAAATTTCAATGGAGGAAGGCTGTACCTCAAGTCAGGTTGCAGGCTTAGCCGAAGGGAATTGAGGTGCTCCTGAGCTTCCTGGAGGATGGACGAAGGTGCACAGGGGGTCTGAACACTAGACTCAATCAGCGGTTCAAGCTTCTGGAATTTCCAGGATTTGCCGGGGAAGATAGGAGTCCAGCAGAGCTTCAACTAGGCAATTGGGGATTCAAAGTGAGCAAAGGGACTCACTGTGAAATCCCGGAGGCATTTATAGGCTCTAGGAGGTCTTAGGTATAGAGGTTAAGTCTCGAGCTTGGGAATCGGCTCAGCCCGAGGCTTCTCCCAATTTCTACAATTGGGAGGGTCCGGACCTCCCGGGCCATCCTACTGGGTTCGGCCACTCTCGAAAGGATCCTAACGGCCTATGGGACAAGGCAAGAGGGAGTGGGGGACAATGCCGGCGTGGCACGGCTCGAGCGAAAATTCTCTGTCAGGGCGGGATCTCTCGGGGTCGATGGTCCACAGTGGTAGGGTTCTTCTCCACCGTCTGATCATGACACTGTTGCGGGTAGACGGCCTGATGCAGTCCCTACTTAACCGAAATGCGGATTAAATCCCGTGCGTCCGATATCAGATGTCGATCTGGCGGATGGGATTAGATCACGGCGCGGGTGTCGTGAGCCGTTGGATTAAGAGCGTTAATATGCGTGTTCGATCATCCATTCGGCGGTTATGGTGCCCCGCTGTCGGGACCCCGCGGCGAATCTGCCGCGGTCCCGACAACAAATTCCGTTTAATTAAAATAATTAATTTATTAATTTAAATTAAATAAATCTAATTAAATAATATATAATTATTCTTAAATATTCTAAATCCAATTTAGGACCAAATGAGCTCCAAAAATTCCCAAAAATTTACCCTTAGCTAATTAGGGTATGAAGAATTCAAAAATAAAATCAGATTTTAATTTGGAGATCAAATTAACTTAGGTATTTTCAGGGCTTAAAAATAGCCAAAAATACCATATTTTCTATTTTAGCTTCAAATGACTCCAAACTTCTAGGGTTAGGTTTAAATGACCTATTGAGCCCATTGGAATTAAAATTAAGTCTTTGTTTAGCTTAAATAATCTAAGTTTAGCTGAGATAATAACTAGGGTTGTTACAGTGTTAGACTCTAGATGACTAAATTATTAGGGTGGGAGTATTCTCCTCCTATATTTTCATAGAGTTACTAACACTATTATGTTATGGATGTCATTTATATTGATGTTTGTATTTCAGAAGAACGGGCCAAAAGGTAGAAAGGAATCATAGATCCTATTCTGACACCTTATGGTGTTCTCTGATACCAAATATGGGGCCCCCGTACTGCTAACAAGGGAGTACGGTGCTCCAACTGTGGCAAACCCCCAACTTAAGTAAAATTAGGTAAACTGAACTTGCCTTAAGCTAAGGACTTGTCACGAAGTACTATAACATTCATCAATATATATATATATATATATATCTATGTCAATATCAAAGTGGTGGAAGCAATAGTCGAGTAGTAACATCATAGTAGAAAGAAGGAAAACAATATAGTAACTCATCGAAATGCAGAAATGAAACATATCCAGAATTAATTTTTATAAACTGCATATTAAAGAGAATGAAAATATCTCAATCTCACTAAAATAAAATGCAATATATAACTAAACAGCAGCAGCACGATCCTCCTCCTGAACCTGCTCCTCTTCTGCGACATTGCCCACGAACACGTCTGAATCTGACATTTATCGGTATCACAAATGCCAGGTGTAACAACCCAGGTTGTTACCATAATTAATTAGGGCTAATCTTAAGTCTTAAATATAATTATAAGTGCTAATTAGGTCAATTAGAGTCAACCTCTAAGACCTAGTCCAAATCAGGAGTCAAATGGATCA
This sequence comes from Gastrodia elata, assembly GCA_016760335.1. Classification (NCBI taxonomy): domain Eukaryota; kingdom Viridiplantae; phylum Streptophyta; class Magnoliopsida; order Asparagales; family Orchidaceae; genus Gastrodia; species Gastrodia elata. Next base: position 315,156 of record CM028669.1, read on the forward strand.
AATCCTAATTTCTGAAAATCCAGAAACCCTAAAATTTGACCTATCTCAATTGACCTCCGATCAAAAAATGGACATCGCCATTGCGTTCATTGACCCCAAATTAGCTTGGGGTGAAGTTTTCGTGTCAATCGGAAGTCATCGAAATTTTAACGAATATTTTAATAATAAAAATACCCCGGAAATCGAGGAAGCAAAATACTCATCGGATCGAAAATTCGACCTCGCCATTGCATTCCTCACCCCTCAATTAGCTCGGAAAAACATGTTCAAAATTTTTGGAAAAAAAAAAATATATATATATATATATATATATATATTATTTTAATACTTAACGGCGTGCCGTTAAGTATTTAACTTACCATCAAATGTAGCTGACGGTGTCGTCTATCCAGACGGCGCCCTCGTAGCCGTTGGATCGGGCCCGGATCCAACGGCTACGGAGCCACCGTCCTCGACGGCTCCGTCCCTCCCCGCCTGGCCAACCGGAGCCTCCCCCGACCTCGGCGAGGTCGCCTGAGGTCCTATAAGACCTGAGGCGAGCTCGGGGCTCCGGATTTTGCGAAACCAGAGCCCAGAAGAGACGAATCCGAGTCGAGCCATCCCGAAGCCCGCGAGCCATTGAATTCAGGTACCCCGATTCCCCTCATCTTGCATTCGATTATTGCAATTTTCATTTCGAAACGTTATTCCACGATCCTGATTGACGATCCAACGGACCCGATCTAGGCTAACCCAACCGGATCGTCGACAATTAGGCTAGGGTCTACAATAGAAACCGTTAGCCGTAACTCTAGAAACTAGGGTTCCGATTTGCCGCCGATCCCTGCCACCTACGGCGAAGGCCCGCCCACCGACATGTAACGACATGTAGGCCTCATCGAGGGCCACCGTCGGCTGTGTGGGCCGAGGTGGTCCGGCGCCGGGAAGGCCGGCAAAGGCTGTGCCCTATCCCGGTGCTCACGGGCGTCTCCGCTAGGGAGACGAGGTCCGGGTCGGGCCGGGTCCACGTAAGCTGCGGGTGGGGCAGCTACGCCACGTGGCAGCCTCCGGGCCCACCACGTGTCATGTGGGGGCCCACACGCCGAGTCCGCGACCCCTCGACTTCAGCCGTGGGGCCCATCACACCATGTGGCAGCCACTGGGCATGCCACGTGGCATGTGGGGCCCACTGCCCGAGCCGCGGCTCTTCGGCTTCGGCTGTGGGGCCACCTGTGCCATGTGGCAGTCGGCCGGCATGCCACATTTCCCGTGGAGCCCCCAGCCTGAGCCCTGCACGGCTCTTCAGCTCCCCTGTGGGGCCCACCGTGCCACGTGGCAGCCTCTGGGCCCGCCACATATCAGGTGGGACCCACTACTCGGTCAATCGCGGCGATTCGGCTCCCTGTGGGGCCCACAGGGCCACGTGGCAGCCTCTGGCAGTGCTATGTGTCATGTGGGGCCCACTGCCCAGTCACCCGAGCCGACTCAGCCCTCCTATGGGCCCACAGTGCCACGTGGCAGCCTATGGCAGTGCCACGTGTCCAGTGGGGGCCCACAGTGCCACGTGGCAGCCTCTGACAGTGCCACGTGTACAGTGGGGCCCACTGTCTATTAATTTAAAATTAGTTATATACTATTAGTGATTAATTAAATATAGTTAGTGGTTAATTAAATTAGGCGTAGTGTTAATTACTTTTAAATAGTAAAACTTTATAATTAATTAACTGAATTTAGTAATTAAGAGATTAATTAGAGGTTAATTAAATATTAATTTAACCTTAATAGTAATTAGAATAATTAATTATTATTAAACAATAAAATATAATTAATTATTCTTAATTATGTATTAACAGGTAATTAAGTTTAATTAAATAGTAATTAGTACTAATGACTTTGCTACAGTAAAATAATAATAAATATAATTTAATTAATTAATTAATAGATTAATTAATATTAAATTATAATTAAGCCTAATTAATCACAGATTAATTAAAGATTAATAAATTTAGAAATCATATAAATAAACTTTAGGAATGAATAGTAAAATCATTTAATTTGAATAAATGAATAGTAAATTAATTTAAATTGTATTTTTGAATAGTAAATCTTAAAAGTTTAATAACTTTTTATAGGATGATCCAAACATAGCCAATATACATCTCAAAATACTTAGAAAAATGTAAGGAATCAAATAACGTAGTATAAAAATTAATTTTGGGTACGTATAATGAGGTAGCATTTTAGAACCTCTTTAGGATCCCATAACTTTTTACCCAATTATCAGAACATAGTCAATATGTGTCTTAAAATGCTCAGGAGAGCGGCCCCATCACTGTAGTAATATTAGTTTTCTTATTTGGACATCAGGCCAAAAAGTCAACCCTAGAATTTTTAGTGAAAAATGATCAAAATGCTCCTAGACTTCAAACGTCCATAACTTAGTCAAATCAACTCCAAATTAAAAAATTCAAGATGCTAACTAGCCTAAAATTTCAATGTCATCAATAAACTGAAAGAATATTGAGGATTTGATCCCTAGAAATTTAGGCAAATGACCAAATTACCCATGGCCTTATTTTGGTCATAACTTGACCGTTTCTCGTCCAATTTAGGCGTACTTACTGTCTATCTTCAAGTTAGACAGTAAGGAATCAGTTGGAACTAAGAGAAATTAATTCTAACCCATAAGTCAAATGTTGACTTTTTGACCCTTAAAGTAGGGGCAAAATGGTCATTTTGCCCTAAGATTAGATCAAGTACACCTACCCTTTAGTTAACATTCCAAACACTAAAATTAATATTATAATCATCTTAGCGATACTTAAGTGAGTGAAATCAACCCTTAAGTCAGATTCTAGGATTCTTATAAGTCTTAAGCACTACACTTTAAGGACCTTTAATAAGACTAGGACTAGATCATAGGTTAGAGCTCATTCATTAGGTAAATGGGTTACTCAATGGGTGAAACCTTAGTTTTATTAGTTTTTAGACATTCCTTTTATTTTACAACTTATTCTGATTATTTTGCCTTTAAACCTTAGATTTAGGATAGGAGATCCATCCTATTAAGTTTGATTACTTAATAGGATTTACCTTAACTAGTAGATCACTTATATAATAAAACCTAAAACTTAGGTCTTATCTTCTTTGGATTATGGGATTAAACCTAAATCTCATAGTGTTTAATTCATAATCTATAGGCTTAGAAGATCTTGATCAGATCTTAGTTAGAACGTCTAAATTCACAAAATTAGGATGTATGATTTATTGATTTAACTAGTAGTCGTCTATCTGATTGAACTAGATTAGAACCTAATCAGTTCTAATCCTTTTTAACTTATAAGGACAAGTTTCTGAGTTACACTCGATAGTAGGAAAACAGTGATCCTGAACTTGTGTAACTTGGAAAGTTAGAATGGTTAAGTAGCAAACAAATGATATCATCATATTTAGTAGAGTCCCTTGCTCCTATTTGATATTTTGTTGCTACGCATTCCTTGTACTTTTATGCCATATTTTCTTGAGCATACCATATAAGATTGTTGATGCATAAATAAAATGTTAGGAAAATATGGAGACTCCTTAGATTCTATGTGAAAATATTAAAGTGATTAATGAAAAGATGATAATTATATGAGCTGCCTCTCAGATCTGTCCTGATTGCCTAGCCTCCTTATGTCGCTAAAGGAAGGACTTGTTTTGTTATGTGCCTAGTTTAATATTCTCCTTATATCGCTAGGGGTACACCGTTGGTGCCTTAGCCGTACTGGTATAAGGTTGCCTTGTATGCTTAGTTTACTAGCCTCCTTATGTCACTAGGGGTATACAGTTGGTGCCTTAGCCGTACCGGTGCTAAGAACCTTCGCTTTCTTTGTGTGCTTATTCGCCTAGCCTGCTTATGTCGCTAGGGGTACACAATTTTAAGACTTAGCCATGATGGTGCTAAGCTTCTTAGATATTCGATGGGCTGGATTAGCTCTTTTCTATATGGTAGTCGATGCACAGATATTTATATGCAGTTATGTCATTTTGTTTACTTTTCAGCCTTTTTATTCATCCAGCTTCTTCTTTGTACTGCTTTTATATATATTTAGGATGTTAGAATCTTACCGCTATTTATACTTACCACTGCTGAGTTATTTTATTTTAATTGGCATGTTTCTTTTGATCACTAGCATGTTTAGGGTGTAGCATTTTTCTTACTGCACTTGTTTGATTTTGTATATTTATATGCCTTACCTTGTTTAGCTCGTATGTGAGGCATATCTTAGCCTCTCCTTTGCTTAAGTTATAAATAATGATTTATAGCTTTCCCTTTTCTTTTGTACTGCTTGCTGCCCCTTTATATACATTGTTGCTTAGAAGTTGTAGAATGGTGATATTACACAACACATAAAACTTATCAGCTTAAAATGTACTTAGACAATTGTCTAACCAGATTTTTCTCTTTTTTGGCTGGTGCCCTACATTGTGAAACTGACAATGGCAGACCCTCTTTAGTTAGATGAGCAGGAGTTAGGAGTGGAGCCATACCCAGAGGAGGAGCCCATGGAAGAAGCCGCTATTTAGCTTTTATTTTATATGTGAGGATGAGTGTATTCGCATTTTCTTTTATTTAGACTTTAAAATGATGTAATAATACAGGTACTAGTGACTGCGTATTTAGATTTTATACTTATGTTCTGAGATATTTTTCTTTATATTCATGTTGTGATGCTTGGATGATTTATATTGAAAAATTGCTTCCGCACTCTGTATGTCTACTTAGATAGTGACTGAATGATGATTCTATGCTTACTCCTTTCCTTATTATGTGGATTGTGGATTTCATCCTATTATAAGTGAAGGGTTAGCTAGAGTGACCCGCCACCCCTTAACTTAATTCTTGTGGATTAAGGGGTGGGGAGCCACACCAGGACCCCAGCCAATAAAATAAAAAGGTTACAGTCAGAAAATTGTTTAAGTACATTTTAGGTTATTTTAATGAACTGAATATTTTAAAGATATCACATTTAAATTAACTAAATATGCGAGTAGTTAGGGGTGCAACAAGCTACGAAAAAAATGGGTAACTATAAACTATCCATTTATAGCCAACAACTAGTATGAAGACCATACAATGTAAAATAAATAAGGTGAGGCTAAAACCTAAAAAGAAACACCAACTACCATACAATTCTGACCCTAACATGCTTATGATCATATTAACACATGCTGAATATATAAAAGGAGCACAAGTACTGAAAACATGTAATTCTAGCATCCTAAACATGCAAAAATATATTCAAGTAAACCATATGAGTATACATACAACATGCTAGTTTAGAAAAAGAAAAGAAAAGCCATTGAGACATGTGGCAAAAAGCTAAGCATTCTATGAAATGTAAAGCCACTGAGACATGTGGCAAAGCGAGCAAGTACTGAAAATAAGGCCACTGAAGCATGTGGCAAAGCAAAGTAGAAAACAATACTGAACAATCCAGCTAAAGTAGTAATAAGCCTAAGATATAGTACAGCCATACCAGCCAAAAAGCCATACAAGGCCTCCAATATTAATCAATCAATCCCCAGCCTAGCCATCCAAATATGCTAGGTCTGAGTCCAGTCTATATAATACTACTACTGAAGAGGCAGACTAAGCTAGGACATATTCTACTAACTGCAACAAGGCAAAACTGAATGATATGCAATTTAAATACTAACTTAGGATGTATCATCCATATCCTAAGTTTTCCTATTATGCTCAAGGAATAAGGCTCATTATCCAAGGTAAGCTAAGCAAATCTTGATTAAGTAAATAAAGATTTAAGGATTTAGAACTTAAACCCTTTTTTTGAGTTCAAATCCTAAATCCAAGGAAGTATCCTAACTGGGATCTAAGGTTCACATTTATTACCCAAATTAAAGATAAAGAATCCTATAAGCTGAAAGATCCAAGAACTAAGAACTTATTGAAGGGTTATTCTACTGATTATAAGATAAAATAATCAATTAAGAACTTGAGCATCTAAGATCTATATTCAATCTTTAAGATAATTTCATTATCTTATAGATTGAATCATCCTATACCCACATGGAAGGTTTCAAAAGATAAAATAATAAATCATTTAAAGAATTCCAATTGGAGATGGTTTAATTCCAAATTGAAGATCTATGTCTAAGATCTAAGATCTAAGGATCTGAGATTTGATCACTTTAGACTTTAAGCTAGATTTTTAACTTAAAATTTTCCATTATTATTTCTTTTAGAATTTTAAGCTCATAAGTTAACTTAACTAAACATATTAATGTGAGATCTTAGCATCTACAATTTTTGGGTGCAATTTTTAAGGCAATGGTGACCCCTTTAAGATCACAAAAGATCTAAGTTTTTTAATTAAGACTAAATGAAGATTCTTTAGTTTAATATGAATATTATGGACATTATTAGCTTAAGAGTTCAGAGAGACATTAATGATCTAAGTTAGAGTTAATTTACTAAATTTCCCAAGGTTTTAGGGCACTTAAGCACATTTTGGTCAAAATGACCAAAATAACCTCACTTAAGCTTAAAATTGGGATCTTAGGGTTCACTTATCCAAATTAATCCAAATATGTTTTAATGTGTTTCATATTGATTTCTAAAGTAGGAAATACACTTATCTTAAGTTTTGACCCCTTAATTAAGCTAATTAGCACTAATCACCTACTTAAGCCAATTAGGGGGGATTAGTGAATTTAGGGTATCTTAGGGCAATCCAGCCTTACCCTCAGGTTCTAATAGGCTTTCTTTAGCATTAGGAGCCTATTTACCCTAAATCTAGACTTAATTAAGGTTAAATTTACTAATCATTAATTAGGGTGATTAAGGGGTGATTAAGAAAAATAAATATTCAAAATTAGTTTTAAGGGTCTCTAATTATTCTCTAGGGTTTAAGGAGCAATCAGAGCTCTTAATCTCCACATTAGGATATTTATTAAATTTAATATGATTTAATTAAGGATAGCAAAGAGTTAGGCAATTATTTTTAAATCCAACCATTGGATTTGTGATTTTATTTTATATTTAAATTCCTTGTATTTTTTTGATTCAAATGGTATATTGGATCATACCATTTGGATCAGTATAGCCAAAGTTATTTATATAATTTATTATGTATTTTTATTTAAATTAAGACTGTAGGGTTTGATTAATTTAATTCGCAACTATTAAAAATGTCTTCCGATAATTATTAAATAGATGCAGCCCAAAATCAGAACCGCGCGGGTCACGGGTCAGGCCCGGCCCAGGACCCACGACTTCGTCTTCCTCCTCTCGACGGGTCCCGAGTCAGCAGAACTTCCACGCTGAAATTCTCGGTGCTCCGGTGATGGCAGCGGCTCAACTCGATCCCTAAACATTCCTATAGTCGAGACGTATCGATTGGACCAAGAATCCCCATCGAGATCTCTCTGGATCGATGGGGTGTTACTCACCCGAGACAACTTAAATAAGGCGTCTCGTTTCGAGATAGCTTAGCCCCATGCGATAATTACCACAGGTTCCTTAGGTGGCTACGGTTCACTAGACGACATCCAAGGCTCATCCAGAGGACAGAAACGAAATGGAGCTGAAGGAATTTCAATGGGAGAAAGGCTGTACCTGAAGTCAGGGTTACAAGCCTGACCAAGGAGAATTGAAGTGCTCCTAAGCTTCCTGAAGGTTAGACAAAGGTGCACAGGGGGTCTGAACACCAGACGGGCCCTCTATCAGCGGTCCTAAGCTTCGGGAATGCCTGGATTCACCGAGGAAGACGGAAGCTTTAGAGACTCCAACTGGGGAAATTGAGGGTTCATAGTGAGCAAAGGGACTCACTGTGAATCAATGGGGGTATTTATAGGTGTAACAACCCTAGGTTGTTACCATGCAAAATAAATGTTGATTGATTCAATTTTTAACATCATTGCTTTAGAACATTAAGATAAGTCTATCTAAAAAATTTGAAGTCCATTGGACTTCTCTAAGTCAAAAATTACAAATTTATCAGTCTAAATGCCCTAGCCTAGACCCAAAACATTTTGACATCAGAATTAAAATCTGATTGCATTTTTGAATTCCTCACCCCCAAATTAGCTAAGGGTGAAATTTGGTACAATTTGGAGTTCATTTGGGCAATAATTCAATTTAAATTAAAATGGTTCAATTGCATAAAAGGGTTCGAAACAAATGGATTTTGCAAATATACCATAATACCTAAATAAACGGCCGGGTTCCGCTGTGCGGACCGTGGGCGATCCGCTGCGGAGCCCGGGTCACACGACAGCGGCATCCCGTGAATCCAGCCGTTTTGCCTTTTTGATCTACGGCCAGGATGCAATCCAACGGAACTGGCGATCTGTCGTTTGATCTGTTCTATGGATCCTACGGCCAGGATCGCTCCCGCGATCGGCCGTTAGGATCCGAGCGATCACAGCCATAGCATCTTTCGATCAATCAATCAGATGGCATCCAGGGCATCCCGCACTGTGGATCATTGTCTTCCTCCCGATCGCCCTCCCGACAGGGCTGAATCCCCGTACTGCCAGCTGTCAAGCTTGTCCCCCACTCCCCGCGCCACCTTAGCAAGCCGTTGGGATCCTTCCCGTTATGGCAGGGAGCTCCCGATCGGGCCTAGCGACCTGGCCGAGCTCAAATTGGAAGCTTGAGAGCTCGGCCAAGGCCCGACCTCTCGGGCCTCCCCAGCCAGAGCCAGTGGCTCCATAAGGTTCCCTAAGTTCACCCAAGCCTATAAATAGCCCCAGATCTGCTTCAATTGATCCCTCCTGATCAATTGAAGCTTCTAAAATTTGTCGCCATTGCCGAAGTCTCAGAGCTTCACCCAGGCGCTCCTGTGCTCCTGAACCGCTGATAGAGGGTTACTCCTGGAGTTTAGGACCCCTAAGAGCTTCCAGAGTCCCTGCAGCAGCGAGCCAAGATCCATTTTTCAATTCGTCAAAAAACCAGGTATCCCTCTTACTGGAATCGAGCCAATGAGGCTTGAGTCCTCCTCCTTTTGATGTGCATGAGTTTATATTATCGTTTCGAACCCACGGGTATCAAAATTAAGATCTAGGCTAGCCCAATCGATCGAATCGATCGATCAAAAGTTGATTTCTGAAGGATCATCTCGGTCGACCCAGGTCCTAGCGATCCAGGCCATCCTAGACCCTCAGACCAGAGGGCTTGGATCCGTCTCACCTCCCTGATGGTGTAGGGATCGAGCCCAAGGTCTGGTGTGGTCCCTGTAGGGAGAATTATCTCCCTACAGTAACACCATTGAAGGAGCCTTGGGTGAGTAAGGTCTGGCTGATCCAGACCGTCTCACAAAGGGCTTGGAGTCCCAATCGACGCGTCTCGACATGGTGATGGTGTAGCAATCGAATGCTGGCCGATCCGTGGACTGGATGCGCCGGAATTTGGCGATTAGGTTTTTCCTAATCGGCCTTTTTTCACGGGTCGAAGGACGGGGGACGATGACACTGTGCGAGCCAGGTCAGCCCACGACCCGCGCGGTGCGATAGTGCCGGGTCTCCCGGGTCGCGGCCGACCCGCGTGTTTTGATTTTGGGATGAGCCGATTTAATTAAATCGAAATTTTGGAATTATTTTCCTTAAGGAAAATAATTCGATTAATCAAATCATAGGGATTTGATTAAATAAAAATACAGAATGTATTATTCAAATAACTTTTAATCCACTGGTCAAACTTTTATGATATCATATATGAAAATGCTCAGAAAAATCTCAGGAACTGAAATATAAAATAAAATCACACATCTGATGGTTAGATCTTTAATTATTGCCTAATTACATTGAATCTTAATTAGGGTAGATTAGCAAATTTACTTATCCAAATTGCATGTTCAGGGTTCCATTAGTTCACTAATATTAAGTAAATTGCATGTTATAAGTATAACATTTTTCTGAATTCTGTAAATATAGTTATGCTCTAATCTTGTCAAATCTTAATTAGTAAATTTTAGGGTTTATACGCATTGGATCATAGCAAACCTAGTCTCTGATTATTTGTATGAATAACTAGGACTTGCATGCCAAATTTCATGTAATTTGAATGGTTGGATTTTTATTTACGTGCTAATCCTTTTTGCTTGAGTTTAAGGTTTGGTCAGCACTAAGTAACCACTGTTTATTTGACTTTAATTATTATTTTGACTTATAACAGTAAACTAAATGAAACAAATTAACCTTTTATAAACCTATTAAGCATACTTGAATAAATCCAATACTAGAATCTTAAATATCTTAATTAACTTAAAAAATCTTTAGATTTGGATCAAGTTTTTAAGACTTGATCTAGATCTAGGATTGCCACCAATAACACATAATTAACCCACTAATTTGACATTGATCTTTAAATACACGCTTGATTTGACTTAAGACTTGAGAAGGGGTCAATCCCTAATCTACTTAAGGCAAATCTAAAACCTTAACAACCCTAACTCAACTATATTGATTACAAGACTGTGAATTAAACATTTTCCAATAATACATCTGATTACTATTGATCCTAAACATTTGAATTAGACATGTTAAGGTTAATAATAAATCTATGTGATTGCTTGATCTGAATCTAAACTTTGGATCCCAGATTTTCTCTTAAGAAAGAAGACTAGCATAAGAAGACAATTAAAATCATATTGATTTAAACAAGTGATCTAATCCCTCACAATATGCTTGATTTAGTTCCCATAATCATAGTCTAAGTGTGATCAGGTGATCCCATCATCTGATCTAATCATTCTAAAGCCAATAATAAACCAGAACCTAATAGTCTTATATCATCATTTAAGGGGAGATCTTGATGCTCTCTAAATAAAGATCGTCTTAAATTATCTAAAAGACCTAAATTTATATATCTTGAGGTAGGAAGCCGCGTATGAATCCTTGAGGTAGAAGTATAGAAGATCCCTTCACCTTAGAGATTGATCTATTCTCCTTGTGGTAGTAATCACTTATGATATTAGAACAGATACATCTCCTTGTGGTAGAATCCATATTAAGTGATTCCTGATCATATTAGAATTGTGAAACCTTGTATTGGACTTACCTATTAGTCTAAGACTTGTAGTCTCGATAAATCCTTGCTCTAATAAATAGATTTGATTGAACCACGATTGTTGGGTAAGAGTAGTATAGTATACCCATATTACTGGTACTCGGTGATAATCTGGATTGGTTGAGTCACTCTAAGTAAGATTTGTCTTTGTTGCAATCCTGCGGGCTTAGGTGGACATAACCTCGCTTAGAATAAATCAATCAATCCTAAGAGTGTATTAAATGGGTACCCATTCCTTAGTTTTATTGAAGGACAGTTGCCATCAGGCAATGCCTCCTGGCGAATATCGCTTCAATAGGTATAGCTTAAATAAAACTAAGTAAAGGGGAATTACCTTCCTTAAGACGCTAAGTATGATTGTGAGTTTAGTGACTAAATGCTTAGTTTGAGATAGAAATCATCACCGGATGGTGCCTCCTAATGAAGATCGCTTTATTAGGGTGGCGTAATCAAACTAAATGTTACGTCCTATCTTTGCAGCATATTTAATATGTGTATACAATCATCCTGCCCCATGATCTTTGGGTAAATAAGCAACCTTAACTAAATATCAATCTAGAGATTTGGAGTCAGAATCCTTTTAGCTAGATTCTGCACAGTGGAGACTTAGGATTCATTTATGTTTCCTACTATATTCTTCATGGATTTTGTGATTTCCATTCATATCATATAATGGAATAAGCATAAGTATAGACATGAATTGAGCTCATTCCTTCTGTTGTGACACATGGTTATCAATGATATAGTATGAGGTATGGAATGTTATATACACAGACTGGGGATCTTCAGGGTGTATCTGCGTCACCATACTGACTTCCCAACTATTGTGTTTACATTGGACCGTACTACTCATAAACTTTCAGTGATAGTTCTGTGATGTACTGTGGTGTAGCATATCTGAGTGTATTATTTCAGTGGCATATAGTACAGTATTTGACATTCCTTTTACATTGGCTTTGAGTATTTGATGTCTTCATTTACCTTCAGTATTTACTTTTGACGCAGTGCTACTTTGCTTAGTTCTTACAGTTCAGTCATTTGATGCTTTCCAGTTTTCCTGCATTTTTTTTACTTTACATTCTTGCATACCTATTATGTTTAGTTTAGCTTGTATAGTTAGCTTCGATGTGTTAGACTTCTTGTCTAACACGGGGTACTTTTGGGATCCGGCAATTTGCTAGATCCCGAGCAATTGCTGGAGATAGGTCAGGAGGACGTCCCAGAGACTCAGGAGAGCACTTGGAGCCGTAGGGGATTGAGCACCTACTCTTACTTTTTAGTCCTTTTTCAGTATTCTGGCTAGACTCTTTATATTTCTGCATTATTATGGTTTTTAATAAAATTATGGATGTACTTTTACTTTTCTTTTCTGAGATAGATATTTTCTATTGCTTGAGACGAATGTATTCTAGATGTTATGCTTTTAGCTTTCGCACTCTGTTATATTACTATACATAGTATTGTGATGTGATTGGCGTACTGGAAACGCTGATATATTTTGTAATGTACATGGGTCCTTCTTTCCTCCCTTACACCTTATGTACGTACTAAGTCTAATACTTAGAATAAGGGTTCTATTCTTATCTTAGGTATTGGCTCTCAAGCCTACTCTTTGGGCTCAAGTCAGCGGCCTTCAGTATGGCTTTGTCTCTTTAAACCTATTCGGGACCATGGGTTTTACTTGTATGGCCCACCGCATCCTAAGTAGCGCACCATTCCTCCGCCATTCTATAAAGTATACTCGTATTTTTGCGCACGGCGATGGGACAGGGCGCTACAGTTGGTATCAGAGAAGTATTATAAAGTGTCCGATAAGGAGCTTGTTCCTATCTACTTTATAATATGTTCTTTGCGACAAGACAATATCACAATTACTAAGTGTAGCGCGAAGCAAACATCCAAAAGATTCATTAAGCTGTCTCAGAAATAGAAAGGAAAGTTATGTCTACGATACTGACACCCTAGGAATTAAACGCACGTAAAAAGGTAACATAAAATGACATCTTAGGATTTAAACGAATTTTGAAAGAATAATGAATGAAATATTTATGGGTTAAACTATTTTAGGGAATGGAATACTCATCGTCAGCATTTATGTTCTACCTTAGGAGGTTTGATGATTATTGGATAGATGACCTTCGAGATGGTCAGATCTACGGGAGGATGGTGGATGGAGTATCATCCCGAGGAGTCGCAGTACTGGACAAGATCCTGGTTCATTCATCATTTAGAGGCACCAGTCTTTCAGCACTTGCCAAAGAGTGGCTAGGTCGAGTTACCATGGGACTTCGAGAGACAGCCTGTCCAGAAAAGTACCATCTAGAGATTGTAGAGATCCTACTGAGGGGATCAGCGAGTCGGTGGTGGTATTGGGTCGATAGGAGATTAGCTCGGAAAGGCCACTTAGTCACATATGATGACTTTTGTGCTGCCTTCTGGGTAGAGTATTGTAACTATACCCTAGAAATTTCCTCATGTCATTTCTTGTTATCTTGTTTTCATATTTTGATGTATTCATGTATCTTCTTTTATGAGAAAAGAACTTGAAAATGAATGAAACCTTCTAAAATCTGCATCATAAATGCAGCTATGAATTCTGATTCCCCCTCAGCTCCCACTCCTATTAAGAAGATGATCCCATCGTCAAGCGGGTCTGAGGAATCGAGTCTTATGGCCAATCTAATACAGGCCTTGATTGATAGTAATGCACAACAGGCGCAGGAGACACGATCTCTCATCCTCTTAGTCAAATAACAATCCTCCGGATCTTCCTCCTATAACTCAGGAGATGGAGTCCTACACAACTTCCTTCGTTTTCGCACTCCCACATTCAACGGGGCATTGAACCCCATGGATACTATAACATGGATAAAGTTAGTGGAGAAGAATCTGGCCTTAATTAAATACCCTAATTTTGAGGCAATCTGTCTGGTGACCTACCTGTTCCAAGAAGAAGTGGAATATTGGTGGGAGAATGAACGGAACAACAGATTTGCGGATTTCGAGATAGAGGACATTCCATGGGATATGTTCATGGAGGCATTTCACGAAGCTTTCATTCCTGCCTCAGCTCAAGCAATTCTAGAAGATGAACTTCTTCACCTCACACAAGGGAGTAGGTCAGTATCTGATTACGAACAAGAATTCAGGAAACTGTCAAGGTTCGTTCCAGATTTAGTAAGATCGGAAGCATCCAAGTGCCACCGCTTCATGAAAGGTTTGAGAGACTCTATTAGAGCACACTTAGTCTCACGGCAGTTCAAAACCCAAATAGAGTTGATCGAGGCTGCCCGTCTACAAGAAGGATTCCAAAGTCAGCTGGACCGGAAGAGAAAGACCATAGTCACGCACCCACGAGACGAGCGCTTTGGCCATCGCAAAACGGCCAGAGTCTACAACATGGAAACTACACAACCTCAGCCTCAGAATTCTGAATGTAAGAAGAAGCACCTATATGGGAAGTGCTACCACTTCGGTGGTGTATGTTTCACTTATGGCCGTAAGGGCCACCATTACTATGAATGTAGGGAGAAAAAGACCATCGATGGCGTGCCCATCGACCACTCCCACCATAAGCAAACCTTTCGTGCTCAACCCGTGAACCAGCGGGAGCCCGCTCCTGCCATAAAGCCGGCTCCTACGATGAACTCAAGGGCAAGTGTACCAATGCAAAGGTCAATGTACAACCGCCAAGATTCAGGAACCCAGAGCAAGCAACCCTCGGCATCTGCCCGAGTGTATATGTTAACTCCAGCTTCTGCTCTTGAGAATAACGACGTGGTGTCAGGTATGCCTTAAATCAATTCTCTTTTCTTGCTGTACTAAATATATGTCCTTCGTTATTCCCGTATCTCAATTATCAAATGAACTATTCTTACGCAAATTATCGCAACTATAGGCACATTAACCATAGATGACACAACTTGTAATGTTTTATTCGATACGGGGGCAAGTCATTCTTTCATGTCGGAAGAGTCAGCTAAAACACTTAAACTACAGACACATCAACTAACCAGTTCATTAAGTATTGGGCTACCTTCGGGAGCTCGTATGCAGTCTCAACAATTCTGCAATCTAGATATTCCTATTGAGGATCAAAACTTCAGAGCCAAGCTAATTCTATTGCCAATCACCAACTTCGACATAATCCTAGGTATGAATTGGCTAAGCCAACATGGTGCGTCCATCAACTGCCAAAAGAAGAAAATAACTTTGGGTAACGGAAGAAACTCCAAATCGTTCATGGGAAAATTTAGCACCCAATCGTCGTTAATCAACGCCATGGTGGCAGAGAGATTAGTAAAGAAGGGATGCAATGCGTACCTTGTAACAATGCTGGGAGAAAAGAAAGAAGTTATACCTCTTTCTGAGAACCCTGTAGTTTGTGAATTTCCCGATGTTTACCCTAAAGACCTGCCTGGTCTCCCTCCGAACAGAGAAGTAGAGTTCACCATAGATGTAATTCCCGGAACCCAACCACTGTCAAAGGTTCCTTACCGCATGGCGCCAAAGGAACTTCAAGAGCTGAACAACCAACTTCAAGAATTATTAGAGAAGCGTCTCATCCATCCAAGTTCATCCCCTTGAGGAGCACCGGTGCTGTTCATTAAAAAGAAAGATGGATCGATGAGAATGTGCATCGATTATAGGGAGTTAAACAAAGTAGCTATTAAGAACAAATACCTTTTACCGCAAATCGACGATCTGTTTGATCAGTTATTTGGAGCAAGGGTCTTCTCCAAGATATACTTGCCATCTTGGTATCATCAATTGTGAGTTAAGGATTCTGATATTGAGAAAACAACGTTTCGAACTCATTATGGACATTACGAATTCTTGGTGATGTCTTTTGGATTGACGAATGCACCATCCATTTTTATGGACTTAATGCAGCGTGTGTTGAAAGCATATCTGGATAAATTCATCATCATCTTCATTGATGACATACTGATTTATTCCAAGAATAAGACCTATCATGAGAAACACCTTCGTATAGTACTTGAAGAACTCAGGAACTACGAACTCTATGCTAAGTATTCTAAATGTGAATTTTGGCTTGATTCTATCGCCTTTCTGGGTCATGTCATCGACTCTCAAGGGATCAGGGTGGATCAAAACAAAGTAAGCGCAGTCGGAGAATGGTCAGAACCAAAATCCGTGATGGATATCAGAAGCTTCTTAGGACTGGCAGGTTATTATAGAAAATTCGTCAAAGGTTTCTCACAAATTGCGTCTCCTCTCACCAAATTGACTCAAAAAGCAGTACCTTTCATTTGGAGTCCAGAATGTGAGAAAGCATTTCAAACCTTGAAAGATGCTCTTTCTTCTGCCCTAGTTCTCGCCTTACCCAAGGAAGGATTGAATTACCAAGTTTATACTAACGCATCTGGTATAGGTTTGGGATGTGTATTAATATAGGAAGGAAGAGTTATAGCCTACGTGTTTTGACAATTGAAACCACATGAAAAGAACTATCCTGTTCACAATCTTGAACTAGCATCAGTAGTCTTCGCTCTAAAGATTTGGCATCATTATCTGTTTGGCGTCCAGTGTTCCATATTCACCGATCATCAGAGCTTGAAATATATTTTCACCCAGCATGACTTGAATTGTCGACAGCGAAGATGGCTTGAGTTAATAAGCGACTACGACTTAAGCATTCAATATCACCCAAGAAAAGCGAATGTCATAGCAGATGCACTCAGCCGTCATGCTACACTATCTTCTATATTTTGCACTAGTACATTGGAGGAAGAATTCCGAAAATTTGAAATTAGGCCAGTGCGTGGAGACATGTTAAGCACACTGATATCTATGAGCTCAGTTGAACCAACCTTCCATCATGATGTCTTCATCTCTCAAACCAAGGATGAGGATTATTTGAAGTTCAAAGTCGATATCGAGAGTGGATGTCGCTTCGATCTCCAGCTTCGTGGTAATGTAATTTACCAGGGTGATCGTCTATGGATTCCTAAATCCATGCATCAAGAGATTCTGGTCGAAGGCCATAATTCTGGCTACCAAGTACATCCAGGTAGTACCAAAATGTACCAAGATCTGAAGAAGTCGTTCAGGTGGCCCGGTATGAAAAAGAGTGTGGCAGAATTTGTGGCAAAATGTCACGCTTGCAGTCTAGTAAAAGCTGAGCATCAAAAGCCTGAAGGACTCCTTCACCCACTAGCAATTCCTGAATGGAAATGGTTTGACATTTCTATGGATTTTGTTATGGGTTTACCTAAAGCAAGATCTGGTGCGGATTCGATTTGGGTCATTGTTGATCGATTGACCAAGTCAGCTCATTTTATCCCAATGCGTCAAACTAATTCTGTGGAAAGATTGACAAAGCTGTATATTAAAGAAATTATCAGGCTCCATGGAATCCCAAGATCTATCGTATTCGATCGAGATAGCCGTTTCACCTCTAAGTTTTGGCAAGCGGTGCATCAAGACTTGAGGACTACTCTAGCCATGAGTACCGCCTTTCATCCTTAGACAGATGGTCAAATAGAAAGAGTCAATCAAGTTATGGAAGATCTCCTTCGTCTCTGTATTCTGGACTTTGGAGGTTTCTGGGAGGATCACCTTCCCCTTGTAGAATTCGCATACAATAATAGCTTTCAAGCAAGTATCGGTATGGCACCATATGAAGCTTTGTACGGCAGAAAATGCAGTACGTCATTAGCATGGTCTGAAATTGGCAGTGTTCAGCTTTATGGGTCAGAATTGGTTGAAGAAATAAATCGTAAAATTCAGCTAATCCAGCAAAGAATCAGAGCTGCTCAGGATCGGCAGAGTAAATATCACGACGCTCATCATCGTGCTCTGGATCTTGATGTGGGAAAGTTTGTGTATCTAATGGTCAGCCCAATGAAAGGTGTTTATCATTTTGGTGTAGTCAGAAAATTAAGTCCTCGCTATGTCGGACCTTTCGAGATATTAGAAAGGATTGGTTCTGCAGCTTATCAACTAAAGCTTCCTGAAGACTTCTCTGCAGTTCATAATGTTTTCCACATCTCCTCTCTGCGAAGATGTCTCTATGATCCATCTCACTTGATTCAACTTCCAGTTATATCACTACAGCCAGATCTCTCTTATGTAGAAGAGCCGATTAAGATCTTGGCTCATGATCAGAAGCAGCTAAGAAATCGCTCCATCCCAATGGTAAAGGTTCAATGGAGGAATCGCTCTTTAGAAGAATCTACTTGGGAGAAAGAGACGGATATGAAGAAGAAGTACCCCAATCTCTTAGAAACAACAGGTACTCTTTAAATTCAAAAGTCTTATTCATGTTCTCATATTCTCTCATAATTATCTTCTCTTAAAATGATGTCGAGGACAACATCGTTCTTAAGTAGGGGAGTCTGTAACAACCCTAGGTTATTATCATGCAAAATAAATATTAATTGATTCAATTTTTAGCATCATTGCTTTAGAACATTAAGATAAGCCTATCTGAAAAATTTGAAGTCCATTGGACTTCTCTAAGTCAAAAATTACAAATTGATCAGTCTAGATGCCCTAGCCTAGACCTAAAATATTTTGACCTCAGAATTAAAATCTGATTGCATTTTTAAATTCCTCACTCCTAAATTAGCTAAGGGTGAAATTTTGGTGCAATTTAGAGTTCATTTGGGCAATAATTCAATTTAAATTAAAATAGTTCAATTGCATAAATAGGTTCCAAACAAATGGATTTTGCAAATATACCCTAATACCTAAATAAACGGCTGGGATCCGCTGTGCGGACCGCGAGCGATCTGCTGCAGAGCCCGGGTCATGCGACAGCGGCATCCCGTGAATCCAATCGTTCCTCTTTTTTGATCTACGGCCAGGATGCAATCCCGCGGAACACCCGATCCGTCGTTGGATCTGTTCCGTGGACCCTACGGCCAGGATCGCTCCCGTGATCGATCGTTAGGATCCGAGCGATCCCAGCCATAGCCTCTTCCAATCGATCAATCAGACGGCATCCATGGCATCCCGCACTGTGGATCATCGTCTTCCTTCCGATCGCGCTCCCGATAGGGTGAATCCCCGTACTGCTAGCTGTCAAGCTTGTCCCCCACTCCCCGCACCACCTCAGTAAGCCGTTGGGATCCTTCCCGTTATGGCAGGGAGCTCCTGATCGGGCCTAGCGACCCGGCCGAGCTGAAATTGGAAGCTTGAGAGCTCAGCCAAGGCTCGACCTCTTGGGCCTCCCCAGCCCGAGCCAATGGCTCCAGAAGGTTCCCTAAGTTCAGCCAAGCCTATAAATAGCCCCAGATCTGCTTCAATTGATCCTTGCTGATCAATTGAAGCTTCTAAAATTTGTCACCATTGCCGAAGTCCCGGAGCTTCACCCAGGCGCTCCTGTGCTCCTGAACTGCTGATAGAGGGTTACTCCTGGAGTTAAGGACCCCTAAGAGCTTCCAGAGTCCCTGCAGCAGTGAGCCAAGATCCATTTTTCAATTCGTCAAAAAACCAGGTATCCCTCTTATTGGAATCGAGCCAATGAGGCTCGAGACCTCCTCCTTTTGATGCGCATGAGTTTATATTGTCGTTTCGAACCCACGGGTATCGAAATTAAGATCTAGGCTAGCCCAATCGATCGAATCGATCGATCGAAAGTTGATTTCTGAAGGATCATCTCGGTCGACCCAGGTCCCAGCGATCCAGGCCGTCCCAGGCCCTCAGACCATAGGGCTTCGATCCGTCTCACCTCCCTGATGGTGTAGGGATCGAGCCCAAGGTCTGGTGTGGTCCCTATAGGGAGAATTATCTCCCTACAGTAACACCATTGAAGGAGCCTCGGGTGAGTAAGGTCTGGCTGATCCAGACCGTCTCACAAGGGACTTCAAGTCCCAATCGATGCGTCTGGACATGGTGATGGTGTAGCAATCGAATGCTGGCCGATCCGTGGACTGGATACGGCGGAATTTGGCGATTAGGTTTTTCCTAATCGGCCTTTTTCCGCGGGACGAAAGACTGGGGGACGAAGACACGATGCGGGCCGGGTCAGCCCATGACCCGCGCGGTGCGATAGTGCCGGGTCTCCCGGGTCGCGGCCGACCCGCGTGTTTCAATTTTGGGCCGAGCCGATTTAATTAAATCGAAATTTTGGAATTATTTTCCTTAAGGAAAATAATTCGATTAATCAAATCATAGGGATTTGATTAAATAAAAATACAGAATGTATTATTCAAATAACTTTTAATCCACTGGTCAAAATTTTATGATATCATATATGAAAATGCTTTAAAAAATCTTAGAAACTTAAATATAAAATAAAATCTCACATCTGATGGTTAGATATTTAATTATTGCCTAATTATAGTGAATCCTAATTAGGTAGATTAGCAAATTTACTTATTCAAATTGCATGTTTAGGGAGCCATTAGTTTCCTAATGTTAAGTAGACTGCATGTGCCAAGTATAACATTTTTCTGAAATCTGTAAATATAGTTATGCTCTAATCTTGTCAAATCTTAATTAGTGAATTTTAGGGTTTATACACATTGGATCATAGCAAACCTAGTCTCTGATTATTTGTATGAATAACTAGGACTTGCATGCCAAATTTCATGTAATTTGAATGGTTGGATTTTTATTTACGTGCTAATCATTTTTGCTTGAGTTTAAGGTTTGGTCAGCACTAAGTAACCACTGTTTATTTGACTTTAATTATTATTTTGACTTATAACAGTAAACTAAATGAAATGAATTCACCTTTTATAAACCTATTAAGCATACTTGAATAAATCCAACACTAGAATCTTAAATATCTTAATTAACTTAAGAAATCTTTAGATTTGGATCAAGCTTTTAAGACTTGATCTAGATCTAGGATTGCCACAATTAACACATAACTAACCCACTGATTTGACATTGATCTTTAAATACACACTTGATTTGACTTAAGACTTGAGATGGGGTCAATCCCTAATCTACTTAAGGCAAATCTAAAACCTTAACAACCCTAACTCAACTATATTGATTACAAGACTGTGAATTGAAAATTTTCCAATAATACATCTGATTACTATTGATCCTAAACATTTGAATTAGACATGTTAAGGTTAATAATAAATCTATGTGATTGCTTGATCTGAATCTAAACTTTGGATCCCAGATTTTCTCTTAAGAAAGAAGACTAGCATAAGAAGACAATTAAAATCATATTGATTTAAACAAGTGATCTAATCCCTCACAATATGCTTGATTTAGTTCCCATAATCATAGTCTAAGTGTGATCAGGTGATCCCATCATCTGATCTAATCATTCTAAAGCCAATAATAAACCAGAACCTAATAGTCTTATATCAACATTTAAGGGGAGATCTTGATGCTCTCTATATAAAGATCATCTTAAATTATCTAAAAGACCTAAATTTATATATCTTGAGGTAGGAAGCCGTGTATAAATCCTTGAGGTAGAAGTATAGAAGATCCCTTCACCTTAAAGATTGATTTATTCTCCTTGTGGTAGTAATCACTTAAGACATTAGAAGAGATACATCTCCTTGTGGTTGAATCCATATTAAGTGATCCCTGATCATATTTGAATTGTGAAACCTTGTATAGGACTTACCTATTAGTCTAAGACTTGTAGTCTCGATAAATCCTTGCTCTTTAAATAGATATGATTGAACCACGATTGTTGGGTAAGAGTAGTATAGTATACCCATATTACTGGTCCTCAGTAATAATCTGGATTGGTTGAGTCACTCTAAGTAAGATTTGTCTTTGTTGCAATCCTGCTGGCTTAGGCGGACATAACCTCGCTTATAATAAATCAATCAATCCTAAGAGTGTATTAAATGGGTACCCATTCCTTAGTTTTATTGAAGGACAGTTGCCATCAGGCAATGCCTCCTGGCAAATATCGCTTCAATAGGTATGGCTTAAATAAAACTAAGTAAAGGGGAATTACCTTCCTTAAGACGCTAAGTATGATTGTGAGTTCAGTGACTAAATGCTTAGTTTGAGATAGAAATCATCACCGGATGGTGCCTCCTAATGAAGATCGCTTTATTAGGGTGGCGTAATCAAACTAAATGTTACGTCCTATCTTTGCAGCATATTTAATATGTGTATACAATCACCCTGCCCCATGATCTTTGGGTAAATAAGCAACCTTAACTAAATATCGATCTAAAGATTTGGAGTCAGAATCCTTTTAGCTGGATTCTGCACAGTGGAGACTTAGGATTCATTTATGTTTCTTACTATATTCTTCATGGATTTTGTGATTTCCATTCATATCATATAATGGCATAAGCATAAGTATAGACATGAATTGAACTCATTCCTTCTATTGTGACACATAGTTATCAATGATATAGTATGAGGTATGGAATGTTATATACACAGACTGGGGATCTTCAGGGTGTATCTGCGTCACCATACTGACTTCCTAACTGTTGTGTTTACATTGGACCGTACTACTCATAAGCTTTCAATGATAGTTCTGTGATGTGCCGTGGTGTAGCATATCTTAGTGCATTATTTCAGTAGCATATAGTACAGTATTTGACATTCCTTTTACATTGGCTTTCGGAATTTGATGTATTCATTTACCTTCAGTATTTACTTTTGACGCAGTGCTACTTTGCTTAGTTCTTACAGTTCAGTCATTTGATGCTTTCCAGTTTTCCTGCATTTTTTTTACTTTACATTCTTGCATACCTATTATGTTTAGTTTAGCTTGTATAGTTAGCTTCGATTTGTTAGACTTCTTGTCTAACACAGGGTACTTTTGGGATTTGGCAATTTGCTAGATCCCGAGCAATTGCTGGAGATAGGTCAGGAGGACGTCCCAGAGACTCAGGAGGAGCACTTGGAGCCGTAGGGGATTGAGCACCTACTCTTACTTTTTAGTCCTTTTTCAGTATTCTGGCTAGACTCTTTATATTTCTGCATTATTATGGTTTTTAATAAAATTATGGATGTACTTTTACTTTTCTTTTCTGAGATAGATATTTTCTATTGCTTGAGATAAATGTATTCTAGA
Organism: Gastrodia elata; assembly: GCA_016760335.1. Lineage (NCBI taxonomy): Eukaryota > Viridiplantae > Streptophyta > Magnoliopsida > Asparagales > Orchidaceae > Gastrodia > Gastrodia elata. Next base: position 338,198 of record CM028669.1, read on the forward strand.
TGTTATGCTTTTAGCTTCCGCACTCTGTTATATTACTATATATAGTATTGTGATGTGATTGGCGTACTGGAAACGCTGATATATTTTGTAATGTACATGGGTCCTTCTTTCCTCCCTTACACCTTATGTACGAACTAAGTCTAATACTTAGAATAAGGGTTCTATTCTTATCTTAGGTATTGGCTCTCAAGCCTACTCTTTGGGCTCAAGTCAGCGGCCTTCAGTATGGCTTTGTCTCTTTAAACCTATTCGGGACCATGGGTTTTACTTGTATGGCCCACCGCATCCTAAGTAGCGCACCATTCCTCCACCATTCTATAAAGTGTACTCGTATTTTTGCGCATGGCGACGGGACGGGGCGCTACAATATGCCTGAGGGAGCTCTGGGGGTGGTGTCCAAGGCTTGGCAGTGGCAAGAAGTTTGGGCTGAAGGAAGAGGCTCGGGCCAACGGTCTTGGGCAAATTGGGAAGAAGGCAGCTAGCAAGGTGAACGCGTCGAGGGCAGGAGAGGAATTTCAGAGCTTTTCCCGTACTGCCACGCAGCTAAGGAGATCCTGGCTATCGGGGGGGGGACCAGAATCAGACGGGTTGAGGGGAAGATGAAGATCCACAGCGCTCGGGATGCTCCAGACCGTCTGATTGATCGACCATCAGGGCGGAACGACCCTGATCTCTCGATACTTAATGAAGAACCGCGGATAAGAGATCGACCATTGGGTTAGATCGGATGATCTAACGGCGGATCGGGGATACTTGCGGCGGGTGGATTAGGCGCACAGGATTAAATCTCAGAACCGCGGAACGGTTGAGATTAAACGGGTCCGATCGAAGGCGCACGTCGTTAGATCAAACCCCGCAGAACGGACGGCTCGGATGGCACCCGCGGTTTGGAAGCCCGCTGACTGTTGGAAAAGGTATAATTGTAATTATGAAAAGTTTAAAACCCTAATTTGCAATTTAACCTATTTAAATTAAATCCAAAAAGTGCCTAAATGACCTCCAAAAATTCCCAAAATTTCATCGTTAACTAATTTGAGGGTGGGAAATTCAAAAATAAAATCAGATTTTAATTTGGAGATCAAATTATTTTAGGTATTTTCTAGGGTTCAAAAATAACCAAAAATACCAAATTTTCTATTTAAGCTCCAAATGATTCCAAACTTTTAGGTTTAGACTTAGATGACCCAATGAGTCCAATGGAATCAAATTCAAATGTTGATTTAGCTTAATTAATCCAAATTAAGCTTGGGTAACAACAAGGGTTGTTACAGACAGTTTGTCATTATTTATATCAGGTTATTTTATTCCTTACTACACTTAGTAAAGTATGTTCATTTTGCCTTCAATATTGTGCTTTTTGTTTTTGTTTAAATAAATCTTAGTGAATTACTATCCCTTAATTTTTGTGCCAACAAAATGTCATTATCTCTGCAATTTTTTTGAAAAATTTTAATGGGCTGAATTCAATTGTAGTGGAACATGTGAAGATTTTCTTTATTCTAATTTACTTAACAAGAGGTGATCAAGCAAAACGTATAGTTTTAAAATTTTTCATGCTAGATCATCTTACACTCATTTTACTATAAGTCTCCAAAATAAAAAATGTATGATGCTTTAAACCTAAGTGTGGGAATGAGGTCAAGGAACTTGATTTAGAGAAAGTAAGAAATGATGAAATAGAAATGTGCTAAGCTTTTGTAGGACATACTTAATGCAATGAAAATAGATGGGGATGAAGAAAAATGTCTCTCTCTTGAACTGAATATAAAAATAAAATCCATGGATGAAGAAAAATATCTCTCCCAAAGTAAGAAAATTGAGAAAAAATATAATGATGAAAAATATCTCTCCTGAAAAGAAATATTCATTGTGATTTAGAAGAAGAAGCACAAATGGCATGAGATTCTTACACACCGAATCTAATATTCTTAGTTAAGCAATTCTTGAAAATCCCCCTGGAATTATGAGTTGAGTATCATACATTTAGAAAATAGAAACTAAAATAGTCAAAATAAAGGAAAACATTAGTATGAGACTTGATAGAATCTGAATTCTTCAAATCACCTTGTTAAGTAATACATGAAATGGCAAAAAGACTTCACACATATCCAATTGAATTTTGCAATATAGAAAATTAAGAAAAATTATTTTTGAGCTTACTCAAGGACGAGAAAGAATTTAAGTGTGGGTGTTATAACTCCAAGATTTATAATAAAATAAGTTAATAAAAACAAACATTTTTCAGTTTAAAATAATATTTTTTGATGTGCTTTCACTACTTTTTAGGATAAAATATGAGCAACTTAAAATATGGCTTAAATATGCAATTCTGGGAGAAAATTGTCGTGGTGCGCCCTTGCGGGCCATCGCGCGCCCTAACAGCATGAGAGCAGCTTGCAAAACTTGGAGCAATTATGCAATTCTGGAAGGAACCCATTGTATTGTGCCCCATCATGCCACAATGTGCCAAGGTGACATTTGTGGAACTTAAGAAGAGGAAATAAATATAAATTGAGCCGCCACAACGCTCTAGCGGACCAAATTTGAAACTCGATCACTATAGCACGCCGCTGCGGAATGAATATCAAAATGAAATTTATTTGATTCGTCAAAGCACGCCACAGCGGGGGCCAGTTCAAAACTGAGATGCTACAACGCCCACTACATTTTCTGCCATAAATAAGCATTCAAGGTAGCATAAGGCCAAAGAATTTAATTCTTCCCTTTCCCACAGTAGAAATTAATAGCAAATCAATTTAAACTTCTCATTTCCAAGGGATTGAAAGAATAATTTAAAAAGAAATAAATTAAAATATGAGGAAGATGGAAGGGGCGACTGCACTAAATGCTGAGGAGACTCCCAAATGTTATAAAAGCATAGATTTATGATAACATGGGAGAGAGTAAAAGGCTAATTTAATTCTTTTACACATCAAAACATAAATGCACAGCCTAAGGCCCTTCATTCCAAGGGAATAAGAGAATAATTATTAATTGAAAGCACAATTTATAAATGGGATTTATTGCCTGAATTAAATCTAAAAAAAAATTGAAATCAAATCTATAAAAGGGAGAATGGAAGACTGAGTAAGGGTTCCCAATTTTGACATTCATTGATCCAAATTATAAGCTGCTGTGAGAAAGAGAATGAGAACTCTCCAAGGAAGGAAGTTCAGAACCACCTTACTAGTTCAAGAGGAAAGAGAAGCTGAGGAACTTGGAGAAAAGGAGAGCAGGAAGGAGAAGGAACTAAGAGAACCCCCAAAATTTAGGGCTGTTCCTAGTACCTTTTCCAAACTTGATCTTGTTTTCTTTATTTGTGAACTAATGTCAAGGTTCATTTTCTTTTACATCTCTTGCTGTATTGAAATTGTGATGGAAGTCTAAGCCCACCTTGGAGAGGGTTGGGAAATAATTATATGATGAGTAAGGTATAAGGTGTTGTCTATTTAATTTGCAATTGATAAAAGTTGATCTGAACGTTTTGTTTCATTTTGTTGAATTCTTGGAATGATTATCAAATGTAAGTCTTAATTAAACCAAATTTGGAATGAAAATCTAGGTATAATACATTAAAAGACTTGTGCTCCAATGCTCACTAATTCGATTAGAGCATGGAATGACTGCAATTGAGCTGAGAGCTGCGTGGCAAGTTCTCACACTCATTAGCACCATTCTTAAGCTCATCCAAGGAGTTGAAGCTTGTGACCCAAGGCCCCCTCCAATCATGCTCCAAGGCTCAGCAAAGTAGAAGGAGGGAGAAATCATCGTTCACCCATGGATGATGTGATATAGTTCATTATGTCTGATGAATCCTTTCCCTTATCTATACTGCGTGTGAATGACGCTGATTGGTGGGAATCAAGGCTTGTGATATCATAGAAGTAAAAGAATGTTTTGATAACCTAGACTTGGGAAATTGACATTAACTTAAATTGATCTCATAAGAATTTATATGCAGAGGTAGAACCCCTAGGGTGTTCTCCTAGTGCACTAGATTTGAACTTGTTGGAATTAGAGGACCAATCTAAGGAAGGCAAAATATTCACTTGATTGATAAGGCATAGTAAAATTACTTTGTAAATTGCAATGACATGATTATAACACCAACAGCTTATGAGTCACATAATGAAACCCCAACTCTCTCTTTTTAAATCAAATAGTATCTTTAATTAAATCTTTGTTTGTTAAATTAGTGACCACACCAAAATGAAAATACAATTTGTCTAAACAATATTGAACGTAGATAAAACTTAGTATCAGAACCACCGTTCCCTGTGGATGATATAAACCCGGAACTTACCATTCCAAATTATTACTACGGACCATGTACACTTGCGTACGAGCGCAGACTTGTATTTACAGTCTGTCAAATTCCCAAAGGGTTTTGACGGATCTATCGGCTAATTGAAGAAGAATAGAAGTAGGTTTCAATTGATCTATTCCCAATTTCTTATATATGTAAAATGGCATTAGAATTTTGGATGCACCTAGGTCACAAAGAGCTTTTTGGAACGAAAGGTTTCCAATAGTGCAAGGGATTGTGAAACTACCTGGATCCTTTCTCTTAAGGGGAATCTTTTGTTGAAAGATCGCACTACATTCTTCTGTTAAAGCTACTATTTCCTTCTCATAAATCTTTCTTTCTTAGATATAATATCCTTCATAAACTTAGCATAGCTGAGCATTTGTTCTAATGCTTTAGCAAATGAGATATTTATGAGTTGTGTTTTAAAGGTTTCTAAGAACTTGTGAAATTTGACTTCTAGTTTCTCTCTTGCCAATTTTTGAGGATAAGGAATGTGTGGGTTAAATTGTGGTTGGTTATTCAACTGGGTTTGATCAGACTCCCTCACTTCCTACTCCTCTTCCTCATCAATATTTCCTTTGTCCTTTATTGTTTTAGTCATTTTCTTATCTTCCTTATACACAACTAATTTAGTAATTTTTTCACTCCTCAAGGTTATAAAGTTCCCCAATTCATTCTCACACTTTCTTATTGCTCCCACTAAGACAGGTTTTTCTAATTGGCTCATGATTTCTTTTAATTTTTGCTCTATTTTTTTTACTGTGTTCATGTTGGTTTAGTGTCGCATCAATTTTGTTCATAAACTCATTTGTTGAAGTTTTGAATTCTCTCAAAGAGTGCTCAAACCTACCTCTACTACCACCTTGATTATTTCCATGGTTCGTAATTGCATTTACACTCCCCATTTCATATTCAACCCTTTGAATGGAATTTAATTTCATACTTTCTAACCTTTTGTTGAGTTGAGAGATTTAATTTTGGAGTTCAAGAAATTGTTGTGAGTTTTCTAGTGAGTTGCACTCATTTTTCTGATCATGCCTTTCAGTAGACCATTGATAGACGTTGTTAGCCATTTCCTCTAATAGCTCATAAGCTTCCTCCTGGGTTTTACTACTAAGGGATCATCTAGCAGCTGCATCAATGATTGTCCTTAAGGAACGGATGGTTTTGATACCAAGTTATATCGACTTTTAATAATGTTTAGATAAATGAGTTTCAGTTTTGATTGTTCCTAATTCAAACATGCAATGATCTTAATTAATGATATTGTTTGATAAAGAAGGAAGGGTAGAGTTTTCATCATGCTAGTTGTTAGGGACTGGTGTTGTATTTAATTTATGTAATTTATAATGTTTTCATGCCAATTTATCAAGTGAACATTTTTTTCATTAGATTTGCCCTCTAATACCGACAAGTTCAAATCTAGTACATGATTTGAACACACTAGTGTTCTATCTCAGCATATAGACTCTCATGAGATCGCATTTTAAATTATTAGCAACTCCTACGTCTATGTGGGGCCCCCGTACTGACAACAAGAAAGTACGGTGCTCCAACTATGGCAAATCCCTGACTTAAGTAAAGTTAGGTAAACCCAACCTGCCTTAAGCCACAGATTTATCACCAAGTGTTATAACATCATCAATATACAAATATCAAAGTGGCAGAAGCAATGAATAATAGAGTAACATCCACAAGCATACATTGTAGGAAAAGGGAATGCAATATAGTAACTCATCATAATGCAAAAATGAAATACATCCAGAATTAATTATTATAAACTGAAGTTTAAAGAGAATGAAAAATGTCTCTCAATCTCACTAAAATAAAAATGCAATATCTATCTAAACAGCAGCACCACGATCCTCCTCCTGAACCTGCTCCTCTTCTGTGACATTGCCCACGAACACGTCTGGATCTGACATTTGTCGGTATCACAAATGCCAGGGCTGGTAAAAAGGTTACAGTTAGACAATTGTTTAAATACATTTCAGGCTATTTTAATGAACTGAATATTTTAAGGATATCACATTTTAATTTAACTAAACATGCAAGCAGTAAAAGGTGCAACAAGCTATGAAAGAAATGGGTAACTATAAACTATCTGTTTATAGCCAGCAATTAGTACGGATAACATACATTGCAAAATAAATAAGGTGAGGCTAAGAGCTAAAAAAAATAGCAACTACAATCCAATTGTGAACCTAACATGCTCTATGATCATGTTAACACATGCTAAGTATATAAAAGAAACACAAGTACTGAAAACATGCAATTCTAGCATCCTAACATGCCAAAATATATATAAGTAAGCCATATGAGTATACATACAACATGCTAGTTAAGAACAGGAAAAGAAAAGAAAAGCCAGTGAGACATGTGACAAAAGCAAAGCAATCTATAAAATGTAAGGCCACTGAGACATGTGGCAAAGTGAGCAAGTACTGAAAATAAGGCCACTGAAGCATGTGCCAAAGCAAAACAGAAAACAATACCGAATAATCCAGCTAAAGTAGCAATAAGCCTAAGACATAGTACTGCCAAACCAACCAATAGGCCATCCAGGGCCTCCAATATCAATCAATCAATCCCCAGCCTAGCCTTCAAATATGCTAGGTCTGAGTCCAGTCTATTACTACTACTGAAGAGGCAAAGTAAGCTATGACATATTCTACCAACTGCAAACAATGCAAAACTGAATGATATACAATTCAAATACTAACTCAGGATGTATCATCCATATCCCAAGTTCTCCTAATATGCTCAAGGAATAAGGCACAATATCTAAGGTATGCAAAGCAATCTAGTCAAAGAAAGCAAGAGACTTAATCTAGACTTATGTAATATCTGATGTTATCTAATTACCAAATCTAACTACTCTGAGAAGGTACAGGTTTAGGTTCTCCAATATCTAGCTATCGAGTAGAATCTCAGATTTACGTCCTTAAAGTTAATATTAGAACTTAACAAGCTCTAATCCAAAATCATGTGATGACTAAATGGTTTAAGTAAGTAAATCAATGACCTAATTTATTCATATTTTACTCTCTTACCCAAATCTTGATTAAGTAAATCAAGATCTAAGGATTTAGAACTTAAACCCTATGTTGAGTTTAAATCCCAAATCCAAGGTAATGTCCTAACTAGGATCTAGGGTTCACATTTACAACCCAAATTTAAGGTATAGAATCCTATAAACTGAAGGATCCAGGAACTAAAAACTTATTGAAAGGTTATTCTACTGATTATAATATAAAATAATCAATTAAGAGCTTGAGAATCTAAGATCTATATTCAATCCTAAATATAACCTCATTATCCTTTAGATTGAATAATCCTATACCCTCATGGAAGGTTTCAAAAGATTAAACAATCAAACATTTAAAGAATTCCAATTGGAGATAGTTTAATTCAAATTGAAGATCTAAGTCTAAGATCTAAGATCTAAGGATCTGAGATTTGATCACTTTAGACTTTAAACTAGAGTTTTAACTTAAGAGTTTCCATTTGTGTTTCTCTTAGAATTTAAGTTCATAGTTAGACTATATGGAGCTTATTAAGGTTGGAATTGACAATTTTAAGTATTAGATTAAACATCAAACTCATATTGATCTTTTTAGGGCTTCTAAAGATCTATGGGTCTGAGGTTTGATCACTTTAGACTTTAAGCTAGATTTTAACTTAGGATGTTCCATTATTGTTTCTTTTAGCATTTAGGCTTATAATTTAACTAGTTTGAATTTATCAAATGACTTTTGGAATGATTACATTTAAGTGTTAAGCTTAAGTGACTTCTTTAAGGTCACTAAAGATCTAAGTGTCTTAATTAGGGCTAAATTGAAGATCTCATAACTTCCATGTTAATATTAGTAATACTCTTAATTTAAGGGTCCAGAGAACATTTCTAATCTATCTTAAGGTGGTTTACTAAATTTCCAAGGTCTTAAGGAGCATTTAAACACATTTTGGTCAAAACGACCAAAATGCCCGTCTTAAGACAAAAATTGGGATTTTAGGGTTTACTTATCCAAATTATATCTAATCTATTTTAATATGTTTCATATTGGTTAATGAAGTGAGAAACACCCTCATTTTAGATTTTAACCACTTAATAAAGACTATTTATCTTTAATTACTTTATCAAGTCCATTAAGGTGATTAGTGAAAATAGGCATCTTTAGGGTAATCCAACTTTACCCTTAGGTCCTAATCGATCTAATATAGTATTAAGAGCGTACTTCCCCAATTTCAGAGACTTCATTAGGGTCTAAATCACTAATCCTCATTTAGGGTGATTAAGGAATGATTAAGGAAATTAAATGTCCAAAATAAGGTTTAAGGGTCCCTAATTATTCTCTATGGTCATACAAGTGATCAGAGCCCCAAATTTCCATGTTTGGATAATTATTGAATTTAATATGATTTAATTTAAAATAGAAAAGGTTTAAGCAATTATTTAAAATCCAACCATTGGATCTGTGATTTTATTTTATATTTAGATTCCTTGTATTTTTGTGATTCAAATGGTATATTGGATTATAGTATTTTGATTTGTATAACTAAAGTTATTTAATTAATATAATCTAAATATTTATTTAAATTGGAACTATAGGGTTTAATTATTTAAATGCATAACCATTAAAAATGTTATCCAATAAATATTAATTAGGCGCGGCCCAAAATCAGAACCCCGCGGGTCATGGGTCGGCCCGGCGCAAGATCCACGACTTTGTCTCCTTCCTCTCGATGGGTCCCAAGTCAGCCGAGCTTCAGCGCCAAAATTCTCGGCGCTCCGGCGATGACAGAGGCTCAACTCGATCCCTACACGTTCTGGGAGTCGAGACACATCGATTGAACCAAGAACCCCATCTGGATCCCTCTAGATTGATGGGCTGCTACTCGACCGAGACGCCTTTGATACGGGCATCTCAGGCCGACTGTGAGGGGACAATTCTCCTCACAGAGGCCTCGATTCGATCGGGGTTCGATTCCTACATGTTCAGGGAGTCGAGACGCGTCGAACCCCCAACCTATCTTAACTTAAGGTGCAGCCAATCGCTGGGTCCTTACTCGGACTCAGCCATTGGCTCGGCTGCTAGCTCAGTTGATCAATACGATCAACTCAAGCTAGCTTAGCCCCAGGAGATAATCATCATGGGTTTCCTAGTTGGCTAAGGTGCTCTAGATGACATCCAGGGGTCAATCCAGAAGACATAATGGAAATGAGCTGAAGAAATTTCAATGGGGGAAGGTTGTACCTCAATCGGGTTGCAGGCTTAGCCGAAGGCAATTGAGGTGCTCCTGAGCTTCCTGGAGGATGGACAAAGGTGCACAGGGGGTCTGAACACCAGACGGGCCCTCTATCAACAGTTCAAGCTTCTAAAATTTCCAAGATCCGCCGGGGAAGACGGGACTCCCGCAGAGCTTCAGCCAAGCAATTGGGGATTCACAGTGAGAAAAGGGACTCACTGTGAAATCCCAGAGGCATTTATAGGCTCCAAGAGGTCTTAGGTCTGGAGGCCAGGGCTCAGGCTTGGGAATCGGCTCTGCCCGAGGCTTCTCCCATTTTCTGCAATTGGGAGGGTCCAAACCTCCTTGGCCATCCTACTGGGTTCGAACACTCTCGGAAGGACCCTAATGGCCTAGGGGACAAGGCAGGAGGGAGTGGGGGACAATGCTGGTGTGGCACAGTATGAGCGAAAATTCCCTGTCGGGGCGGGATCTCTCGGGGACGAAGGTCCACAGTGGCAGGGTTCTTCTCCGTCATCTGATCAAGAAACCGTTGCGGGTAGACGGCCCGATGCAGTCCCTACTTAACCGAAATGTGGATTAAATCCCGTGCGTCCGATGTCAAATGCCGATCGGGTGGATGGGATTAGATCATGGCGCGGGTGCCGTGAGCCGTTGGATTAAGAGCGCTAATATGCGTGCTCGATCATCCATTCGGCGGTTATGGTGCCCCGCTGTCGGGACCCCACATCGGATCTGCCGCGGTCCCGACAGCAAATCCTGTTTAATTAAATAATTAGTTTAATTAATTTAAATTAAATAAATCCAATTAAATAATATATAATTATTCTTAAATATTCAAAATCCTATTTAGGACCAAATGAGCTCCAAAAATTCTCAAAAATTCACCCTTAGCTATTTAGGGTATGAGGAATTCAAAAATGAAATCAGATTTTGATTTAGAGATCAAATTAATTTAGGTATTTTTCAGGGCTTAAAAATAGCCAAAAATACCAGATTTTCTATTTTAGCTCCAAATAACTCCAAACTTCTATGGTTAGGTTTAAATGACCCATTGAGTCCAATGGAATCAAAATTAAGGGTTGGTTTAGCTTAAATAATCTAAGTTTAGTTGAGATAACAACTAGGGTTGTTATAGACTCCCCCACTTAAGAACGATGTCGTCCCTGACATCACCTAAGTGAAGAAAGGTTCTATTGATATAATACAAGTTTAAATACAATTGATAGAAAAGAGAAGAGCAGTACCTGAGTTTACAAAGAGCTGGGGATATTTATTAAGCATATCCACCTCTTTCTCCCAAGTAGATTCTTCTAACGATCTATTCTTCCACTGAATTTTGACCATAAGAGTTGAACGATTCCTTAGCTATTTCTGATCGTTAGCTAAGATTCTTATAGTTCTTCGGCATACGAAAGATCCGGTTGAATCTCTACTGCTGGAAGTTGAACGAGGTGAGAAGGGTCTCGAAGACATCTTCTCAATGACAATATATGAAATACGTTGTGAACAGCTACAAAGCCATCAGGAAGACTTAATCGGTAGGCAGATGATCCTACTTTGGCCAAAAATTTGAAAGGTACAACATAGCGGGGACTAAATTTCCCAGCTACGCCAAATTTGAAGACACCTTTCATTGGATTGACTTTTAGATAAGCAGAATCTCCCTCATTAAATTCTAGGAGATGGTGATGAGAATCATGATACTTTCGTTGACAATCTTGAGCTGAACGAATTCTCTGCTGAATTAATTTGATCTTATTACTGGTTTCTTCAACTAATTCTGAACCAAAGAGCTAAACGCTTCTTGTTTCTGACCAAGCTAGCGGAGTACTGCATTTTCTACCATACAACGCTTCTTAAGGGGCCATTTTAATACTGGCTTGAAAACTGTTATTGTAGGAAAACTCCACTAATGGGATGTGATCTTCCCTGGAACCAGCAAAATCAAGAATACATAGCCTTATCAAATCTTCTAATACTTGGTTCACTCTTTCAGTTTGACCATCCGTTTGAGGATGAAAAGCTGTACTCATGGCTAGAGTCGTACCCAGATCTTGATGCACAGCTTGCCAAAACTTGGAAGTAAATCTGCTGTCTCTATCAGATATGATTGATTTTGGAATCCCATGCAATCTGGCAATTTCCTTGATGTAGAGTTTTGCTAACTTATCTAAAGAATCAGTTTGATGGACGGGAAGAAAATGTGCTGATTTGGTTAAGCGATCTACTATCACCCAGATCACATCGACACCTGATTTTGCACGAGGCAATCCCATGACAAAGTCCATAGATATATCAAACCATTTCCATTCAGGGATATCTAATGGATGTAGAAGACTACCAGGTCTTTGGTGTTCGACCTTCACTAAATTACAGGCATGACATTTGGCTACAAAGTCAACTACATCTTTCTTCATACCTGGCCACCAAAACGATTGCTTCAAATCTTGGTACATCTTAGTACTGCCTGGATGAATCTGATAACCAGAATTATGGCCTTCAACTAAAACTTCTTGATGCATGGACTTAGGAATCCATAATCAATTACCTTGATAAACTACACCATTCTGCAACTGCAAATTGTGACGAAGACCACCTTCAATATCTATTTTAAGTTTCAAATACTCATCATCTTTGGTCTGCGAGATAGATACATCTCGGTGGAAAGTGGGTTCCACATTAATATTTGCTAAGAGCAAGCTCAGCATATCACCACTGACGGGAGAAATCTCAAGTTTACGAAATTCAGGTTCTAAAGAACTGGATGTAATCATAGAGGTTAAAGTAGCATGACGGCTAAGAGTATCCGCCACTACATTCGCTTTTCCTAGATGATATTGGATACTGAGATCATAATCACTGATGAGTTCCAACCATCTTCTCTGGCGACAATTCAATTCTCTCTGGGTGAAGATATACTTTAAACTTTGATGATCAATGAAAATTGAACATTGCACTCCGTACAGATAGTGACGCCATATCTTCAAGGCAAATATTACGGCTGCAAGTTCAATATCATGAACCGGGTAATTTTGCTTGTGGGGTTTTAACTGTCGAGAGGCATAAGCAATTACTTTTCCCTCTAGTATTAAAATACAACCCAGACCGATTCCAGAGGCATCGGTATATACCTGATAGTTCAAACCTTCTTTAGGTAGAACAAGAACTAGAGCGGTAGAAAGAACATCCTTTAGAGTTTGAAATGCTTCCTCGCACTCTGGACTCCAAATGAACGGAACGGCCTTTTGAGTCAATTTAGTCAACAATGAAGCAATCTAGAAAAAGCCCTTAACAAACTTCATGTAGTATCCCGCTAATCCCATGAAACTTCTAATGTCAATAATAGACTTAGGTTGAGCCCAGTCCTGAATAGCTCTTACTTTACTCTGATCTACCTGAATACCCTGAGCATCGACTACGTGCCCTAAAAATGCAATGGAGTTAAGCCAAAACTTGCATTTGGAGAACTTGGCATACAGTTGACGCTCATGCAAAGTTTCTAGTACTAACCTCAGATGCTCTTCATGATCTCTTAGAGTTTTGGAATAAATGAGGATATCATCGATGAAGATAATCATAAACTTGTCCAAATACGGTTTTAGCACACGTTGCATCAAATCCATAAAGATTGATGGTGCATTGGTGAGTCCGAATGACATCACCAAAAACTCGAAGTGGCCATAGCGAGTACGAAAAGCGGTCTTCCCTACATCGTCTTCTTTTACTCGTAGCTGGTGGTATCCAGACCTTAAATCAATCTTGGAAAATATCACGGCTCCGGATAACTGGTTGAACAAATCATCGATTCTAGGCAGTGGGTGTTTGTTCTTTATGGTGACCTTATTTAATTCACGATAATCTATACACATACGCATAGATCCATCCTTCTTTTACACAAATAAAACTGGCACTCCCCAAGGAGACATGCTTAGCCTGATGAAGCCTTTATTCAAGAGTTCTTGCAATTGCTCGTTTAGCTCTTGAAGCTCCTTAGGTGCCATTCTACAAGGTGCTTTGGATATCGATTGGGTACCAGGGATCAATTCAATAGAGAATTCTACTTCTCTGAAAGGAGGTACACCAGGCAAATCTTCTGGAAATACATCGGCGAATTGTTTGATTACTCTACAATCAGCAATGGAGATATTTTCTTTTGTTTCGCCCATCATGGTAACTAAGTAGGCATTACAACCTTTAACAATCAATTGTTCAGCTTTAATTGCATTTATTAAGGATAGTTATGTGCTGGTTTTTCCCATAAATGTTTCAGGCTTGCCCTGAGAATGGAGAGTGACTTTATTTTTATGACAGTTTATCACGACATTATTGTCACTGAGCCAATTCATCCCAAGGATGATATCAAAGTTAGTTATCGGAAGATTATTAGCTTAGCCTGAAATTCTTGATCATTTATTGGGACTTTGATATTACAAAATTTATGGGCACTTAGTTGGATTCCCGATGGAAGTCCAACACTCAACTTTTGTGCTAGGTTGCATGCGTGAAGTTTAAGGTTCTTGGCAAATTGTTCAGAGATAAATGAGTGACTAGCACCGGTATCAAACAATACATTACAAGGTTGGTTGTTGAAATATAGTGTGCCTAAATTTACACAGTTTTGCATCAACAGCTTGAAAAGAATTAAAATACAGAAATGCAATTTTAACAGAAGAGGTTTAGGAGTGTGTACCTGAAACCACATTATTATCTTCGGTGGCTTCAATAAGAGTTAAGGCATATACTCGTGCAGGTACAGCAGGATGATTATTAGACTGCCATCGCTGATAGTTCTGAGAATTGGGGATTGGTGGTTGCTTGTGAGCAACTTCAAAAGCAGGGGCTGGCATTATAGCCAGCTTTGGTTCCCTCCGGTTCAGTGGAGTTGCTCGGAACACTTGATTCTTATGGTAACGCTTCATTTGAACTCCGTCTACTATTTCCGTGTGGTCGCATTAATAGAATTGGTGGCCTGTACGCCCACAATTGAAACACCTCTGGCCAAAATAGTAACACTTGCCATATGGATGTGGCTTATTACAGTTTTGAATTTGTTTGGCAGTAGGTGCTGCTTCCTGCTGATATACCTTCGCAGGGTTAGATCCATGTCTCTTGAAGTTTCCCTACGGGTTTAGAGTGGTATGCGCTTTTCGATTAAGATCCTCTTTAGATTGGTGATGCTCAATCACCTTAGCCGTTTCCACTAGTTTGAAGAAGCTAGTCAGATAGAGTGGCACTATTTGATTCTTTAGTGAACTTCGGATTCCGCAAAGAAAGTGGTGGCACTTAGCTGACTCGGAATGAGTGACTTCTAGCACAAAACGAATCAATCTACGAAATTCTCTTTCGTATTCCGCCACTGAACGACTTCCTTGAGTCAACCTCATGATTGTATCTGCAATAATATTTTGAGCGAATGGGGGAATGAATTCAGTCTTGAAGGCCTCGACGAACTCATCCCAGGGGATGTCTTCTAACTCGTAGTCAACAAACTTGGTGTTTCAGATCTCTTCCCACCAATATTCTGCTTCCGCATGAAACAGACGGGTGGCGAGATGAATAGCTTCCAAGTTCAGGACCTTAAGACTAACGAGATCCCTTTCCACAGCCTTCAGCCAATCGGCTGTATCTATTGGGGACAGGTTCCCACCAAAGGTTGGAGGTCTTAACCTCAGAAAATTGTAAAGGAGATTATCCACCGAATGATATGAAGAAGAAGCAACTTATGGGGCATGAACTGTTGGAGCAGCGATAGTGACTGGAGTTACACGATCATTCAGTAATTTCTACATAACGAGTGCCTGTTGAGCTTAGTTTTCCAGCAGAGTTGCTACCATGGCTCGCAGATGAGCCACCTCATCGTTAAAACTACTAGAGGCAATAGTGTTCTTGATAGGAGTAACGGTAGGTGGTGATCTAGAATCCATTCTAGTTAATTTAGAAAAGGAGACAAACTCAGAATTTACTCTAAGGAAGAGAAATCAAAATCTTTCATTAATTATAGATATAAGAGATTACAATGCCAACACTGTAAATCTAATGGAGTTGCTTGAAATGAAATAACATTTGTCCTAACTATCATTCAAACATTATCAATATACTCTGCCCTAAAAGCTACACAAAAGTCCTCAAAAGTGGCTTCCCGATGCTTCCTATTACGTTTCTTCTCGAGCCTTGCCATGGTCTCATACCAACAAACTCCAGCGTAATCCACCATCAGGTCTGTCACAATATCTACATAAAGTGACTCAGGACACTCTATGTGTATCAGAATGGACTCCACTCGGCTCAACCATTCTTGTGCATATATGGGAAAGCTAAGCCCTCGATATACAACTTACTGTAGAAGCTTCTCTAGGACCAAAATCCCTTTTGCAGAAACTCCTTCAATTTGCCAATTGCTTTCCTGCCTCCATTTGAAGCTACAGCTCCAAACTCTGTTGAAGGCACGCTAATAATAGTCTATATCAGACTCTTCATAATTCATTTGACTTTAAGAACAGAATTTTATTACATTTGTGTTAGACTCCAGGTGATTAATTATTAGGATGGGAGTATTCTCCTCCTACATTTTGCATAGACTTACTGACACTACTATGTTATAAATGCCACTTATATTGACGTTTGTATTTCAGAAGAATGGTCCATTATGTAGAAAGGAATCATAAATCCCATTCTGACACCTTATGGTGTTCTCTGATACCAACTGTGGGGCTCCCGTACTGACAACAAAGAAGTACGGTGCTCCAACTATGGCAAATCTCAGACTTAAATAAAGTTAGGTAAACCCAACCTGCCTTAAGCCACGGATTTGTCACCAAGTATTATAACATCATCAATATACAAATATCAAAGTGGCGGAAGCAATGAATAATAGAGTAACATCCACAAGCATACATAGTAGGAAAAGAGAATGCAATATAGTAACTCATCACAATGCAGAAATGAAATACATCCAGAATTAATTATTACAAACTGAAGTTTAATGAGAATGAAAAATGTCTCTCAGTCTCACTGAAATAAAAATGTAATATCTATCTAAATAGCAGCAGCACAATCCTCCTCCATAACCCTCTCCTCTTCTGCAACATTACCCACGAACACGTCTGCATCTGACATTTGTCGGTATCACAAATGCCAGGGCCCCAGCCAACAAAATAAAAAGGTTACAGTTAGACAATTGTCTAAATACATTTTAGGCTATTTTAATGAACTGAATATTTTAAAGATATCACATTTTAATTTAACTAAACATGCAAGCAGTAAAGGGTGCAACAAGCTATGAAAGAAATAGGTAACTATAAACTATCTGTTTATAACCAGCAACTAGTATGAAGAATATACATTGCAAAATAAACAAGGTGAGGCTAAAAGCTAAAAGAAATAGCAACTACAATCTAATTCTGAACCTAATATGCTCTATGATCATGTTAACACATACTGAGTATATAAAAGAAACACAAGTACTGAAAACATGTAATTCTTGTATCCTAACATGCCAAAATATATATAAGTAAGTATACATACAACATGCTAGTTAAGAACAAGAAATGAAAAGAAAAGCCACTGAGACATGTGGCAAAAGCAAAGCAATCTATGAAATGTAAGGCCACTGAGACATGTGGCAAAGTAAGCAAGTACTGAAAATAAGGCCATTGAAGCATGTGGCAAAGCGAAATAGAAAACAATACTGAACAATATAGCTAAAGTAACAATAAGCCTAAGATATAGTACTGCCATACTAGCCAATAGGCCATACAGGGCCTCCAATATCCATCAATCAATCCTCAGCCTAGCCATCCAAATATGCTAGGTCTGAGTCCAGTCTATACAATACTACTACTGAAGAGGAAGACTAAGCTAGGACATATTCAACCAACTGTAAACAAGGCAAAATTGAATGATATACAATTTAAATACTAACTTAGGATGTATCATTCATATCCTAAGTTCTCCTATTATGCTCAAGGAATAAGGCTCAATATCTAAGGTATGCAAAGCAATCTAGTCAAAGTATGTAAGAGACTCAATCTAGACTTATGTGATATCTGATGTACTCTAATTGCCATATCTAACTACTCTGAGAAGGTACAGGTTTAGGATCTCCAATATCTAGCTATCGAGTAGAATCTCAGATTTACGTCCTTAAAGTCAATATTAGAACTTAACAAGTTCTAATCTAGAATCATGTGATGACTATATGGTTTAAGTAAGTAAATCAATGACCTAATTTATTAAGATTTTACTCTCTTACCCAAATCTTGATTAAGTAAATCAAGATCTAAGGATTTAGAACTTAAACCCTATGTTGAGTTCAAATCCCAAATTCAAGGTAATGTCCTAACAAGGATATAGGGTTCACATTTACAACCCAAATTTAAGGAATAGAATCCTATAAGCTAAAGGATCCAGGAACTAAGAACTTATTGAAAGGTTATTCTACTGATTATAAGATAAAATAATCAATTAAGAACTTGAGAATCTAAGATCTATATTCAATTCTTTAGATAATCTCATTATCCTATAGATTGAATTCTCCTATGCCCTCATGGGAGGTTTCAAAAGATTAAATAATCAAACATTTAAAGAATTCTAATTAGAGATGGTTTAATTCAAATTGAAGATCTAAGTCTAAGATCTAAGATCTAAGGATCTAAGATTTGATCATTTTAGACTTTAAACTAGAGTTTTAACTTAAGAGTTTCCATTTGAATTTCTCTTAGAATTTAAGTTCATAGTTAGACTATATGGAGCTTATTAAGGTTAGAATTGACAATTTTAAGTATTAGATTAAACATCAAACTCATATTGATTTTCTTAGGGCTACTTAAGATATAAGGGTCTGAGGTTTGATCACTTTAGAGTTTAAGCTAGATTTTAACTTAGGATGTTCCATTATTATTTCTTTTAGCATTTAGGCTTATAATTTAACTAGTCTGAACTTATTAAGTGACTTTTGGAATGATTACATTTAAGTGTTAAGCTTAAGTAACTTCTTTAATGTCACTTAAGATATAAGTGTCTTAATTATGGCTAAATTGAAGATTTCATAACTTCCATGTTAATATTATTAACATCCTAAATCTAAGGGTCCAGAGAACATTTCTAATCTATCTTAAGGTGGTTTACTAAATTTCCAAGGTCTTAAGGAGCATTTAAACCCATTTTGGTCAAAATGACCAAGGTGCCCCTCTTAAGGCAAAAATTGGGATTTTAGGATTTACTTATCCAAATTAGATCTAATCCATTTTAATATGTTTCATATTGGTTAATAAAGTGAGAAACACCCTCATTTTAGATTTTGATTACTTAATAAAGACTAATTATCTCTAATTACTTAATTAAGCCCATTAAGGTGATTAGTGAAAATAAGCATCTTTAGGGTAATCCAACCTTACCCTTAGGTCCTAATAGATCTAATATAGTATTAAGAACTTACTTCCCCAACTTTAGAGACTTCATTAGGGTCTAAATCACTAATCCTCATTTAGGGTGATTAAGGAATGATTAAGGAAATTATGTGTCCAAAATTAGGTTTAAGGGTCCTTAATTATTCTCTATGGTCATACAAGTGATCAGAGCCCTAAATTTCCATGTTTGGATAATTATTGAATTTAATATGATTTAATTTAAAATAGAAAAGGTTTAAGCAATTATTTTAAATCCAACCATTCGATCTGTGATTTTATTTTATATTTAGATTCCTTGTATTTTTCTAATTCAAATGGTATATTAGATCATACTATTTGGATTTGTATAACTAAAGTTATTCAATTAATTTAATCTGAATGTTTATTTAAATTGGAACTATAGGGTTTAATTATTTAAATGAATAACCATTAAAAATGTTATCCAATAAATATTAATTAGGAGCGGCACAAAATCAGAACCGCGCGAGTCATGAGTCGGCCCGGCGCAGGACCCACGACTTCGTCTCCTTCCTCTCGACGGGTCCCAAGTCAGCCGAGCTTCAGCGCCAAAATTCTTGGCGCTCCGGCGATGACAGAGGCTCAACTCGATCCCTACACGTTCAGGGAGTCGAGACGCATCGATTGAAACATGAACCCCCATCTGGATCCCTCTGGATCGATGGGGTGCTACTCGACCAAGATGCCTTCGATAAGGGCATCTCAGGCTGAGTGTGAGGGGACAATTCTCCTCACAGAGGCCTCGATTCAACTGGGGTGCGATCCCTACACATTCAGGGAGTCGAGACACGTCGAACCCCCAACATATCTTAACCTGAGGTGCAGCCAATCGCTGGGTCCTTACTCGGACTCAGCCATTGGCTCGGCTGCTAGCTCAGTCGATCGATATGATTGACTCGAGCTAGCTTAGCCCCAGGCAACAATCATCACAGGTTTTCTACTTGTCTAAGGTGCTCTAGATAACATCTAGGGCTCAATCCAGAAGATGGAATGGAAATGAGCTGAAGAAATTTCAATGGGGGAAGGTTGTACCTCAAGTCGGGTTTCAGGCTTAGCCGAAGTGAATTGAGGTTCTCCTGAGCTTCCTGGAGGATGGATGAAGGTGCACAGGGGGTCTGAACACCAGACGGGCCCTCTATCAATGGTTTAAGCTTCTGAAATTTTCAGGATTCGCCAGGGAAGATGGGACTCCCGCAGAGCTTCAACCAAGCAATTGGGGATTCACAGTGAGCAAAGGGACTCACTGTGAAATCCCAGAGGC
Source organism: Gastrodia elata (assembly GCA_016760335.1). Taxonomy (NCBI): domain Eukaryota; kingdom Viridiplantae; phylum Streptophyta; class Magnoliopsida; order Asparagales; family Orchidaceae; genus Gastrodia; species Gastrodia elata. Next base: position 358,446 of record CM028669.1, read on the forward strand.
ATTTATGAGCTCCAGGAGGTCTTAGGTCTGGAGGCCAGGGCTCGGGCTTGGGAATCGGCTCGGCCCGAGGTTTTGCCCATTTTCTGCAATTGGGAGGGTCCAGACCTCCCGGGCCATCCTACTGGGTTTGGCCACTCTCGGAAGGACCCTAATGGCCTAGGGGACAAGGCAAGATGGAGTGGGGGACAATGATGGCGTGGCACGGTACGAGCAAAAATTCCTTGTCGGGGCAGGATCTCTCGGGGACGAAGGTCCACAGTGGCAGGGTTCTTCTCCGCCGTCTGATCATGAGACCGTTGCGGGTAGACGGCCTGATGCAGTCCCTACTTAACCAAAATGCGGATTAAATCCCGTGCGTCCGATGTCAAATGCCGATCGGGCGGATTGGATTAGATCACGGCGCGGGTGCCGTGAGCCATTGGATTAAGAGCGCTAATATGCGTGCTCGATCATCCATTCAGCGGTTATGGTGCCCCACTGTCGGGACCCCCCAGCGGATCTACCGTGGTCCCGATAGCAAATCTTATTTAATTAAAATAATTAGTTTAATTAATTTAAATTAAATAAATCCAATTAAATAATATATAATTATTCTTAAATATTCTAAATCCAATTTAGGACCAAATGAGCTCCAAAATTCTTAAAAATTTACCCTTAGCAATTTAGGGTATGAGGAATTCAAAAATGAAATCAGATTTTGATTTAGAGATCAAATTAATTTAGGTATTTTTCAGGACTTAAAAATAGCAAAAAATACCAGATTTTCCATTTTAGCTCCAAATGACTCCAAACTTCTATGGTTATGTTTAAATGACCCATTGAGTCTAATGGAATCAAAATTAAGGGTTGGTTTAGCTTAAATAATCTAAGTTTAGTTGAGATAACAACTAGGGTTGTTACAGTCTAGGTTACCAAAATAGTCTTATAATGCGATAATCACACAAGCATTGATTTCCACTAACTAGCATCACACGCTACACACACATTTCAGATAAGGAAGTGGATTTATCGGGCTACATGGACTATCTCACATCATCCATGAGCACTCAATGAGTCCTCTTCCTAGTTTCACGTCTACTAAGATGAGGAGCTCTATTAGTGGCTCTTGGCTCACATGCGTCGACCTATCAACTGAGCTCAAGGAATGGTGCAATTAGGCTCAAGAGCTTGTCACATAGATCTAAGCACTAGCACACACATACCTAGCTTTATGCTGATTGGTGAGCTATGAAGCTTAAGAATATTAATGTTGCTCAATCAACTTTCCATTTCATTCTTGAGGTGTTTTACACAGATAATCCTCGCTCACCAAAGACCTTTATGTGCATTCCATCTATGCTTGAAGTGTTTAGTTGGCTAAGCATTATTTCCATTAGAAACATTTTCTTAATAAAACACAGATTTTTAATCATTCCACCGCATGCATTCTTAAGGACAAATCTAGATGAACATTTAAAGCAAATTTTATTTCATTGCAAGAAAATACATACAACATCATTGTCCCATACATTTCACATGACTACAGCCCAACCTTCCCCAAGGAGGGCTTAGCTTTTAATTACAATAGAAAATAAGAAAGAAATGTACAAGAAATAGAATCTTTTCATGGTTAATCTAAAAGAAAATCAAGAGAAAAGTTCAAGAGAATACTAGGAACTGCCCTTTCGTGGCATTCGCTAGATCTTTTGCCTTGGCCTTTCTATCTTCTTTCCCTCTAGTTCATTGGTGGTAGTCCTCCTATTCCTTCCTTGAGTGGATCTCTTCTTCCTTCCTTGGTGAGGGCCTCCTTATCTTCTCTTAAAGCAAACATAGAATTATGATCAATGAATGTCAAAGAGAGGAACCCTCTTTATGTCTTGCATGGCAGCTTATATAGATGAGCCTCCAACCGCTTTTCCATTAATTATGCTCACCCTTTCCAACTCCAAGTTTTAATGGCTTGCCATTATGATTATTCCAATATTCTTTTAAGACACAATAGGACTTTAATTATTTGGAGTTTCCAAACAGCTGGGGAAGGCAACTGATTTGAATTTTCGGCCTTCCCTATGCAGTCATTAATGCTCATTTTTTTTGGCAAAAAACACAACTGGCGCGAGAGCGCACGGCAGTGCGCTGCGGTGTGCTGTAGCATTTCATTTTCGACATTTCCCCGCTGTGGCGCGTTGTAACACTTCAGTTTCGAATTGGTCCCCGCTGCAGCGCGATGGCTGACCATGACGTGCTGTAGCAATTGAGTTTCAAATGAAGCCCGTTTTATCGCGCTCTGCGGATCCATTAAATAATATTTAATTTTTATTCAGCCGTGACGTGCTGTAGCGATTGATTTTTGAATGAGGCCCCTGCTATAGCGCGCTGTGGAGGATTAATTAAAATTCAATTATTCTGACCAAGTTTCATGAATGTCGCCTTGGCACGCTGCGGGGTGCTGTGGCATGCTTCAGCAGTATTCTTCCAGATCTTTAGAAATGCTCCACATGCTCTCTTGCAGCTAGGGCGAGCCGTGCATGCTGGGGAGCGCTACGACAGTTTCGTTTTTCCCAGATTCTTTTTTTGTTGTTCTTTTGCTTAAAAATGTTGAAAAACTCATCAAAGCAAGCTATTTTAACACAAAATTGTATGTATTTCTCCTTTATTTTATTATAAATTTTGGACTTATCATCTATCTCTATGAACTACTCTGAATCTGACATTATTGGTATCACAATATCGGGGCCCCTGTCAAGAAAAGAAAAACTTGAGTGTCTAAGTACATTTTAAGTTAATTAAATGAAAACTATATATTTTAAGATATCAAATATTACAAAACATTAAATATTAAAGAGGTGCAATAAGCTATAGAAGAATAGGATAGTTCAAAATGAAAGATTTTTAACTAAAAAAAATGAAGTATGCAAATAATATACCACAACAAAAAGCTGCAATAAGGTTAGGTAATAAATATGCATATAAATATAAATGCTTAAATTGCTGAAAGTAAAACACATCATAATATGCTTATGATCATATGAATACATGCTAAAAAAAAAATTAAAGAATACTGAAACAAGCATTACTAGCATCCTAATCCATATAAAGAACATAGTAGAACTAAACTGAATGGGAAGAGTGTGTAAAAATAGAAAATTATATATATATAAAATGCTAGAAAAGAAAAATTGGCTAAAAAAAGCAAAAGAAATGGAATTGAATCTAAATTGAATCTAGAGATGTACCTAAGTTAGTATTGTCATAACATAAATTGGCTAAATGATAAATCTAAGATTTATAGTAAAATAAGATAATAAAAATAAACATTGTTCTGGTTAAAAATGCGTACTTTGAGATGATTTCACTAGTTTTCAAGAAAAAAAGGAGCTAAACTGGATCTGGGCTAATACAAGAAATTTTGAAAGAAAACCGCTATGGCGCGCCCCAGCACGCCACAGCATGCTCAGGAGGAACTCGCCAAGCTCAGATTCAGCAAGTATTTAAGGTAGACCGCCAAGGCGCGCCCAAGCATGCCATAACGCGCTCAAGCGGGTACAAACCTGAGAGCTCAGCACTATCGCGCACCACAGTGGGTACAAACCCAAAAGCTTATCTCTATCGCGCATTGCAGCGGTACTGTGGGGCCCCGTACCCTCCGTGGTCATGTTAATATTGGGAGTAACATAATTATGGTGAATACGGTCTCCAACTGTGGAAAATCTTCCAACTATAGTCAAGTCTGGTATAAACCCAAACCACCTTAATTAGAATACTGATCACCTGGAACTGAAGATCATGCATCAATATATCAAAGTAGCGGAAGCAGAAAAAGAATACAACTTCCACATCACAGCACCGTAAGAAAAGTAAGGCAATAACTCAGCTCTATATACCAATGCAGAAAGTAAATACATCTAGAATATTAATTTATTACAAACTGAATTTAAGAGAATAGGAACATTCATCCTCACAACTAAAGATAAAGCTAACTAGCAATGCTAAATAGCAGGAAGGTCCTCTTCATAGCAAGCTCCTCTCCAGCAAGAACCTCAATGAATATCTCCGAATCTGACATTATCAGTATCACAATATCAGGGCCTAGCCAAGAAAAGAAAACTTATAGTTAGACAAATTATTTAAGCACATTTTAGGCTAATTTAAATGAAACTGAACATTTTAAGAGATCATATCTTTCACTAAGCATATGTGTAAGTAAGGTGCAATAAGCTACAAGAATGGGATAGCTATAAATCAACATTTATAACAACTTAAAGCAAGATATGTACATTAACATACCTCAACCAGAAGCTATAAAAAGGTTAAGTAGTAAATATATAACAATTGAAAATATTAAAAGTAAATTTGTCTAAACATACCTATAATTATATAAATATATGCTAATTTTCATAAATAAACTTGAATTGAAGCATAAGAAAACTGAAATAAGACTAGCATCCTAAATATGCAAGCACTGAATAAATATACTGAACTGAAAGTATTGAATTAAAATAAACCGTAAAAATGTACAAAAAATAGTAAAGATACAAGTAAAACATATGGCTAAATAAGCCACTAAACTGGAACTAAATTAAAACTAGAAGTATGCCTAAAGTAGTACTGTCATAACATGAAATGGGCCAAAATAGAGCCACTGTACAGAAAGTTCAAAATGTATCCACCTAGGCATCCTCTGAGCTAGATTTTAGTTGAATTTAAAGGCTTAGACATGTATCCCCCTAGCCAAGTATAGAGCTAGGTTTGAGTTCAATCTATAACCACAGAATTGAACTGAAGAGGTAGAATAAGTTAGAACACACTCTACTATATTGAATGAACTGAATGAAGTTAAATCATGTTTATGCAAATTAAAATCCAACATAGGGTACTCATCAAATATCCTATGTCCAATTATTATGTTCAAGGAAAAAAGCTCAAATACAAGGTATGCCAAGCAGTAATAATCAAGTAAGCAAGAGACATAACTAGACATATGTGATATCTGTTGTTGTCTAAATTTAATTCATTCTATCAATTCTGAGCTAGTACATGCTTATAATCTCTAATATCCATCTATCTAATACAACTCAGATTTAGGACCTTATAATTAGCTTTAAAACTCAATAGTCCTAATATGTAATCAAACTATAAGGGTTAAGAAATTAAATCAATAACTTAATTGAAGTATTTTAATAACTCAAACCCAATCTTGATTATGCCAATCAAGATTAATGATTCTGGGCTTAAACTCCAATTCGGGGTTTAAGCCTGAATCCAAGGTACTAATCTTCTAAGGATCTAAGGGTTCACACCACACTTTTTCTATAATAAAGAATCTTAGAAGCTGAAAGATTAAGGAACTCTAATCATAAAGAAATGTTAAGTTTATGATCATAAGACAAAATAATAAAATAAGAACTTAATAATTTAGGATCTATGTTCAATCTATAGAATAAATACAATATTCTATAGGTTGAACAAACCTAAACCCACAATAAAGAATCAAAAGGATTCAATCAAATAAGAAATTCAATAATATGATGGTATAATTCAAATGAATGATTAAGGATCTAAGATCTAAGTCTAAGGTTTAATCACTTAAGACTTCAAATGAGATTTAGACTTAGGGATTTCATTAAGTCATTTTCTTAAGAATAACTATTATGATTAATTATTAACAAAGTACTTAAGACTGGTTTCATAAGATTTAAATTCCATTACGCAAGATTAAGGGAAGTCTCTAAGATCACTTTTAAGATCGTAAGACCTATTTAAGGGAATTTTAAAAAGAATTAAGCCTTAACACTTTAGATAATTCAACTAGGTTTAAAAGCTAAAGTAATGATCTTAATACTTTGCATTATTGATTAGAAGAATATAAATAACATTTATAGGGTTTAAAAGCTCTTAACAAGCTTTTGGTCAAAATGACCAAAATACCTTACTTAAGGCTAAAATTGAGATTTAAGATTTAAGCATCCAAATTGATTTTAATTTCTAATAGGATTAGAATTGACTAATAAGTGAAATGAGGCACTTACATTCAAGTCTGAACATTAGATTAAATAATTAGTACTAATCAACTTTTAAGGCTAACAAAAATTATTAAGGAAATTAGGGTTTAAAATGGTATTCTAAACACTTAGGCAAGTTCTAATATACTTAAGAAGACAATAGGAACTTAGTTTACCAAAATCAATGTGTTAATTAGGCCATTAATTACTAATTAAGATTTTGGATGTTTAAGAGGTGATTAACAAATTTAAAGCTCTTAAATTATATTTGAAGGCACGAATAGGTTTTTCTCAGTCTTATGAATAATTAGAAACTCTAATCATGAGATTTGGACATGCATGAGCACACTCTTCTAAGGCAAGAGGAGTTAGTAAGAAGAATAGAACAAAAGCTAAAAGAAATCATGAAGTAGTCAGAGCAACCTTCATTAGTGGGAGTGATTAGTGAGTCTGAAAAGGAGTCGAGGAATGCAATAATCCTGAGAAGTGGAAAAACTACAAGGGAGGTTGCAAGAGAGGAGAATCATGAAAACATAGCAAAAATGAGAGAGGAAAAGAGGGAGGAAGGAGAAATGATCAGGGCAGAGAGGAATATTGCAAGGGATTTAGAAAAAGAAGAACCTAGAGATCAACCTAAGGAAATCCCTCATTTACTTTATCCTCAGCGTTTGGCTAGGGAGAAACTTGATGTCCAATATGACAAATTCCTAGAAACTTTTAAAACTATTCATATCAATATCCCTTTTGTAGAAGCTCTAGAGCAAATGCTTAGTTATACTAAGTTCATGAAAGACATCCTCTCCAAGAAAAGAAAGATTGATGAAAAGGAGATCATGGCATTAACAGAAGAATGTAGTGCAATCCTTCAAGGGAAAATTCCCATCAAAAAGAAGGATCTAGGGAGTTTCACTATCCCTTGCACTATTAGATGCCAATCTTTCCAAAAAGCCCTTTGTGAACTAGGTGCATCCATTAATTTGATGCCTTTTTACATATTCAAGAAACTAGAAATTGGTCATTTAAAACCCACCTCTGTTATCCTCCAATTCACCGATAGATCCATAAAATCCCCCTTAGGAATTATGGAAAATGTACTTGTGAAGGTTGAGAAATTCATCTTCCCTATGGATTTCATAGTATTGGATATGGACGATGAAAATCACAAAATTCCTATTATTCTAGGGAGACCTTTCTTGACCACAGGAAGAACTTTAATTGATGTGGATAAAGAGGAATTAATGTTGCGATATGAGGATGAGGAGATTAATTTTTATGTGAATGATTCTATGAGACACCCGTCTAAACCCAATGAGGATTGTTGGAAAATCAATTTAATAGAAGAAGCTTGGTTGATGGAAGATGTGGAAGAAGAGGGATTGTCAGCAAGGGAAGAAGATGAGGATCCCGTTGACATGGGAGTTATGGAGGAATTGATTAAGGAGAGGAAAATAATTCAACCTTCAATAATTAGTCCTCCTAAATTAGAATTAAAACTTCTTGCCTCACACTTAAAATATACTTATCTAGGGGAAAATGAATCTCTTCCTATAATAATCTCCTCCTTGTTAACTTAGCATCAAGAGAGTCTTTTATGTAAGGTTTTAAAAGAGCACAAGAGAGCAATGGGTTGGAGTATAGCTGATCTGAAGGGGGTTAGTCCAACTCTTTGTATGCATTGAATCCTTTTGGAGGATAACTCCAACCCATTAATTATGCCCCAGTAATGATTAAACCCAAACATAAAAGAAGTAGTTCACAAGGAAATCATTAAGCTCTTAGATGCTGGAATCATCTTCCCCATTTTTGACCACCCTTGGGTGATCCCTATACAAGTGGTTCTCAAAAAGAGTGGGATGACAGTTGTTCTCAATGACGACAATGAGCGGATACCCACTAGAACTGTGACTGGATGGAGGGTATGCATTGATTATAGGAGATTAAATAAAGCCACTTGTAAAGACCACTATCCTCTTCCCTTTATTGACCAAATGCTTGATAAATTAGCAGGAAATTCTTATTTCTACTTTCTTGATGGGTATTTAGGATATAATCAAATCCTAATTTCACCTGAAAACCAAGAGAAAATGACTTTCACATGCCCCTTTGGGACATTCGCCTTTAGAAGAATGCCCTTCGAATTATGCAATGCTCCAGCTACTTTTCAACGCTGTATGATGGCTTTCTTTTCTGATATGATAGGGGAGTTTTTGAAAATCTTTATGGATGACTTTTCTGTTGTTGGGAGCTCTTTTAATCATTGCTTAATCAATTTAGGAAGGGTTTTTAAAAGATGTGAAGAATCTAATATAATCTTAAATTGGGAAAAATGTTATTTCATGGTGGAAGAAGGTATTGTCCTTGGTCATTTAATTTCTAAGAGAGGAATATAAGTGGATAAGGCAAAGGTTGAGGTAATTGAAAAACTTCCCTCTCCCATCAATGTGAAAGGAATTATAAGCTTTCTGGGGCATGCTGGGTTCTATAGAAGATTCATCAAGGACTTCTCCAACATAAGTTTGTCGCTCCGTAGATTACTAGGGAAGGATGTCGAGTTCAATTTTGATGCAAATTGTTTAAAAGGTTTCAATGCGATAAAAACTGCTTTAATCTCTGCTCCAATAAAAACTACTCCAAATTGGGATTCTCCTTTTGAAATTATGTGTGATGTGAGCGATCTTGCAATCGAGGCTGTCCTTGGGCAGTGGAAGGAATGAACCTTCTATTCAGTTTACTATGCTAGTAAGCTCCTAGATGATACTCAAAGAAATTATGCTACCATAGAAAAGGAACTCCTAGCTGTCATCTTCTCCTTCACTAAATTTAGGTCATATCTCATTAGGTCTAAGATAATTGTTTACACTTATCATGCAGCTATTAAATATCTCCTTCAAAAGAAAGAAGCAAAACCTTGCTTGATACATTGGCTGTTGCTCCTACAAGAATTTGATCTAGAAATTTGGGATAAGAAAGGGAGTGAGAATGTGCTTACAGATCATTTATCTAGATTGACCCACCTTGATAATGCCAAGTTGACCGAAATTAGTGAATCATTCCCTGATGAGAAGCCTTATGCTATTGCTGAAAATCATTCTCCTTAGTTTGCTGACTTTGCAAATTATCTTGCAGGAGGAGTCATACCAAAAGACATGAGCTACCAACAAAGAAAAAAAAATTCGCTTACATTAAAAATTACTTTTGGTATGATCCTTTTTTGTATAAATGTTGTAATGATCAACTATTAAGGAGATGTGTTCCTACCTCTGAAATTAGAAACCTTTCCCTGGCCCTTGTAAATCCTTAGGTCTCTTTTATTATCACACATCTCCTTCTAGAGGGCACCATGGGATTAAATGAACAGCTACTAAGGTGCTTCAATCTGGATTCTTTTGGCCCCACTTGTTCAAAAATGCTGCTGACTTTGTCAAAAGTTGTGATAAGTGCCAAAGAACCGAAAACTTAAGCAAAAGGGATGAGCTCCCCTTGAATGGAATCTTTGAAGTAGAGTTATTTGATGTCTAGGAAATTGACTTCATGGGATCATTTCCCTTATCCCAAACCAATATGTATATCCTTGTGGTGGTGGAATATGTGTCCAAATAGGTTGAGGCGTTAGCATGTGCAAACAATGATGCTAAAACTATTATTAAATTTCTCAAAGAGCACGTGCTCGCTAGATTTGGGACACCCAGATTCTTAATCAGTGATGGGGGAAAACATTTTTGCAATAGGCAGTTGGAGAGTATCTTAAAAAGCTATGGGGTGAGACATAAGGTGGGTACTTCTTATCACCCTCAAACTGGCAGGCAAGTTGAAGTCTCAAACAGGGAGCTTATGTAAATTTTAGAAAAAACTGTGAACCAAAATTGAAAGGATGGGACTTCAAAACTTCAAAATGCCTTGTGGGCATATAAAACTGCCTTTAAGACCACTTTAGGAGTGTCTCCTTATAAGCTTATTTATGGTAAATCATGTCATCTTTCGGTGGAATTGGAGCACCGCGCCTTTTGGGCAATAAAAAAATAAACTTTAACTCCAAAAAAGTAGGTGCACAAAGAATGCTGCAATTAAATGAGCTTGATGAATTCATATTAAATGCCTATGAAAGTGCAAAACTGTATAAAGAAAAAACAAAAAAATAGCATGATAAGCTGATCAAGCCAAAACATTTTCAACCTGGAATGAAAGTACTGCTTTTTAACTCAAGATTAAGATTATTTCCAGAAAAATTGAAGTCAAGATGGACAGGACCATTTACTATCACTAAAGTTTTCTCTCATGGAATAGTTGAAGTTGCCTCCAATGATGGCACTTTTAAAGTAAATGGGAATCGTCTGAAGTTATACTTGGAGGAAGGAATATTTCAAGAAAAGGGCGGATGGACCCTTCAGGACCTCCCGGATGAGGGTATTACATAAAAGATCTTTCTCGTGTCGAGCTGAGACATTAAAACAAGCGCTGATTGGGAGGCAACCCAAAAGACAAATAGGTTGTATCTTTTCTTTCTATTTATATTAATTGTTGTTTCTTTGTACTTTTTATTTTGTGTATCTTATTTTGAGAACTTAATTTATGAATTCTCAGATTCCCAAAAATTTTCTAGTAATTAAAAATGATAAATTTTTCTAAGTTTTTCAAGAAATGAAAGTCACAAAAAAAAATTGATGAAGAAAATGATATGAAGTAAGAGATTGCTTAACAAAAAGTGATCAAATGCATTGATAGCATTAAAACTTTTTAACTAAGGAATGAATTAAGATTAATTTAATCACCAAAAATTTAAATTAATACTATGAACTAAATGTGGGAGAAAGCTTTGGACTAGGACTAGAGATTATGGTGAGTACTCTAAAAGAGTGTGCTAGGCTCCTGTAGGACTTCATGATCACAAAGATTTGAGTTGGGGATGAAGAAAAGTATCTCTCCTTAAGAATGAAAAGAGAAAAACATAAAAAAGGGATGATGAAAAATATCTCTCCCAAATGAAAAAAATGAAAAAGGATGATGAAAAATATCTCTCCTTTAATCTTTTCATCTTTGTGATTTATAAGAAGGGGCACATACGGCACAAAACTCTTGAGTTTTTTTCTACCTCTCTAGTCCAGGTTCTCCATGGAACCTTCCTCATAACCTAGTAATAAGCATAAAAATCAAATGCTTGGAGATTAACTGATTAAACCTTACTTCATATCCAAGGTTAGAATATCTAAATGCCAAATGACTTCGATCATTTTAGTTAAGCACAAACCTCGACTTGCTAATCAAAATCTAAATTAATATCTTATGTTGACTATCATACCTAAGAAAATAGAAAATTACTATTTTAAGCTTACTCGAGGACGAGCAAGAATTCAAGTGTGGGGGTGTGATGAATCCATAAATTATATCTAAAATAAAGGAAAAATTCACTCATTTCTAATCCGAAAACTACTTCCTTAATCAAATTCTGTTTATCTTTTAAGGAAAATGGCCTATCCAAGGAATTCTGAGTCATTTGTGCAATTTTTCAATTTTTTCCAAAGGTAACCGCTGCCGCGCACTGCAGCGCGTTACAGCGGGTCATTTTGCAAAAATGAGAGCTGTCGCGTGATGCAGCAGTTCAGTTTGCAAACCGCAGGCGCGATCACGCGCTGCAGTTCAGTTTGCAAATGCTGGCACTACAGCACGCTGCAGCGGAGCATTTTGCGAAATGCCGGCACTACAGCGCGCTGCAGCAGTTCAGCTTGCGAACTGCGGGCGCGATTGCGCGCTGCAGCAGAGCTCTTTACAAAACGTTAGCACCACAGTGCATTGTAGTGGGCCTCTTTACGAAAATTTATCGTGATCGCGCGCTGCAGCGGCCTCTTTGCAAAATTGTTTCCGCCATAGCGCGTTGCAGCGCGCCACAGTACACTGCAGTGGCCCACTGCAATTTCTTCTAGCAGATGCATTTAATGCGGCTGGGACAAGACCCCCAACTAGTACCTTATCTCCAGCCATCATTCCCTCTACAGCTGCTACATTTTTAAATGGAAAATGGTCTTTTGAGGTGATATAATGGCTAAACAAATGGAAAGAATTGGTCACCTCACCCATCATGTGGATTTTGCCATCATTGCTCAGATTTTGAAAAGGCATTTTATGGTTTTTGATCTTAAGTGTGAAGATGCAGCCCCTCATCTCTAAATACCTCTCCTTGTGACTAGAGAAGGGTGCTAATTTTTTCTCAATTGAACTAAGTAAAGAGGAGGGCTACATAAAAGAAGAGAGGAACTACCCAAGGGTGGAAGAGCTCATCTTGCTAAGGAGGAGGAGAAGAAAGGCAGCACTAGCGACCTAAGAGAGGGACTTCAAGTAAGGAGAAGAAGAGTCCAGAGAACTTCTAAAATATGTTCCTAGTATCTTCTAAACTCTTATTTTGTAATTTCTTTTCTTAGTTGATCATAAAAGGATCTTTATCCATGCATGTGTTCTTTTTTATCTCTTTTGTAATGGAGAGCTAAACCTCCCTTGGGGAGGGTTGGGGTAATCCCATATGTTTGATAGTTACTTTAATTTGTATGAAGTTTTCCTCAAGAAATAATAAAAGTTATAAACTTAATGCCTTGCTCAAGAAATGCCTAATATTACTATAGTCTTGATTGTGAACCAAGGGAAAAATGGATTAATAAAGTCAAGGACTAATGTGTCTTGTGTTCCATAGCTCACCTTGGTTTTGATGCTAGATTCATGAGTGTATGAGAGCTTAGAACTATATGAGAAAGTTCTTGAGCTTAATGCACATTGATCTAAGCTCAACTAATAGTTGATGCATGTGATGCTAAGATCCCACTAATTGAGCTCCTTTGCTCAACATAATTGAGAGAGAGAATGGAATAATTGTGTGCTCATGAACGAGGTGACATAGTCATTGAGCCCAATGAATTCCAACCCTCATTTCAACTATGTGTAGTGCGAGTGATGCTCTTAGTGGAATCAATGCTTATAAGATCTTAAGAATTAATAATCCTTATCTCCTTGATCAAGAGATAAGATGAAAACTACAAAACTAAAATTTTATAAGAATCTTTGTGCTGAAATAGAACCGATTATGTGTTTATTTCGTGCACAAGATTTGAACTTGTGAATCCTTAAGATAAAACTCAAGGAAGAACAATATGCACTTGATTTAAATCTAAGTAAAGGAAAGATAAATGCTTGAGGAATCATTATGCATAAGTGACCTATCATGACATGTGGGAGAAACCCAACTCTCATCTTCTTTTTATCTAACTTATTTTCTACTAAGTAATTTTTGTGCTTGATTATGAATCAACTTAAACCACGCACTCATAGCTTAAATATTAGTGATAATAGATACACCTTAGTAACAAAATATCTAATTCTCTATGGTTCGATAAATCCCTGAAACTTAAACTTTCCACATATTACTTCAGACCACATACACTTGCGTGCAAGCGTAGACGTGTATTTACAGTCTGTCACATCTCAAGAATCAACAAACCTCTTAGCAATCTTGATGATTATTGTTTGAATTTGTTGAGAAATGCTTCGATTTTACTAATAAGAAAATTAAATTTTGTGCCTTTTTGCAAAATGAAAATGATATTAATGATGAATTTGATGACTTTAATGACAAATATAAGGCGAGAAATGAGAAGAAGAATTATTGTAAGTTAGAGGAGACAGGCTGGACCTGGAAGGAGAAAAATAGAGTAGTTAACATTCTTAATGATTACATTATTAAACAAGCTTGTACTCAGCCTAAAGCCTTAATGAAAATATGGAAAAAAATTTTAAAGGGATATAAACTCATTTTAGTCAGGCTGAGGACGTTAAACTAAGTGCTGATTGGGAGGCAACCCAATAAATAATTTTATGATTTTATTTTTTTCAGCTTCTAAGTAGTATCAGTGTGTGTCAATAAAAGAGTAGGAGGAATCTCATTATTTATATCAAGTTGTTTCATTCCTTATTACTCCTAGTAAATTATTTTTATTTTTTCTTTCAAGATTATACTTTTCATTTTTGTTTAAATAAATTTTAGTGAATTACTTTCTCCCAATTTTTGTGCAAATACAATGTCATTATCTCAGCAATTTTTTAAAAAATTTTAATGGGGAGAATTCAATTGATATGGAATATGTGAAGATTTTCTTTATTCTAAATTATTTAACAAGAGGTGATCAAGCAAAACAAATGGTTCAAAAAAATTTCATGTTATTTTACACTCATTTTACTATAAGTCTCCATAATCAAAAATGTATGATGCCTTAAATCTAAGTGTGGAGGTGGGGTTAAGAAACTTGATTTAGAAAAGTAAGAAATGGTGAAACAAAGAATGTGCTAGGCCTTTGTAGGACTTAATAAATGCAATAAAAATAGATGGGGATGAAGAAAAATACTCTCGCTTAAATTGAATACAAAATGAAAATTCAGGGATGAAGAAAAATATCTCTCATAAAATAAGAAAACTAAGAAAAATATCTCTCCTGAAAAGAAATATTCATTACGGTTTATATGAAGAAGAACAAATGGCATAATATTCTAACACATCAAATTTGGCTTTGTTTTATTCAAGCAACCCTATCACACTCCCCCCCCCCCCCCCCCCCCCAGAAATAAAGAGTCGAGCATCATATATTTAGAAAATGGAAATTAAAATAGAGACTTTTTAGAACTTGAATCCTTCTAATCATTGTCAAGTAATACATGAAATAGCAAAAAACACTTCATACATATCCTACTGAATTATGCAATCTAAAAAATTAGAAAAATTCATTTTTTAAGAATACTCGAGGACGTGCAAGAATTTAAATGTAGAGGTATGATAAATCTATGATTTATAGTAAAATAAGATATAAAACAAACACTTTTTAGTTAAACATATATACTTTAAGGTGCTTTCACTGGTTTTAAGGAAAAAGAGGAGCTAAACTGGATCTGAACTCACCAAGCTAAAATTCAGTAAGCATTTAAGTAAGGTTTCCACAGTGCACCCAAGTGCGCCATAGTGTGCTCAAGCAGGTACAAACACGAGAGCTTGACGCTACCGCAACAGGTACAAACCTGAGAGCTCGGTGCTACCGTACGCTGCAGCGAGTACAAACCCTAGAGATCGGCGCTACAGTGCACCACAGCGGGCAGTCACTTAACATTTTTTCTGAAGCAAAATCGTCGCAGTGCACCCTAGCGCACTGCAGCACACCATCACGCTCGCCGTAAATTTACCTAGGAATAGGCATTTAATCAGCACTGGAAAAATGAGGAGACTTAATTTTTCCCCTTCCCATAGTAAGAATTTATGGCAATATATTTAAACTTATTTAGTTCTTAAGAGATTAAAAGAATAATTCATAAAGAGACAAATTAAATTTTGAGGAAGATGGAAGGGGAGGCTGCACTAAATGCTGAGGAGATTTCCAAAGATTTTAAAAGCATAGACTTAAGACAACACGGAGGAGAGCAAATGGTTGATTTAGTTCTCTTACATAGAAAAACATAAATGCAATAGCCTAAAACCCTTCATTACTAAGGGAATAATGAAATAGTCATTTAATGAAAACACAATTTTTTAATGGGATTTATTAGCTGAATTAAATTTAAAATAACTAAAAAGAAGTCTATAAAAGGGAGAATTGAAGATTGAAATGGTTGTTCCCGTCTTTGACATTCCAAGATCTAAAATCAGAGCCTGCTGTGAGAAAGGAAAGGAGACCCTCACAAAGGAAGGAAAAGAGAACCATTCACGATGAGAAAAGACGATCATCTCAAGGTGTGACAGCCGCCCCTTCTAATCACAAGGCTTAAGGAGTGGTCGTCACTAAGCACATCTCATACTTAACATTAGGTTGGAATTTAAGACTCCAATCCAATCTTAAGAAAAAGAGGTGCTTTTCTGAATAAAGTAAAGATTAACAATCACTTAATGAGTATCAGAGCGCAAAAGAAAAGAATCCACTGAAGTAAACATCCATACTATAATACAAAGATATCCAGCTCAGAATATATATACAATGCAGGAAAGTAAAGTACAAAGTTCTATATTATTACAAACGTTTAAAGTTTAAAAGCTGAAAAGAAAAGAGTCTCTCATCCTCATAATATAAAAGTAAAGTAATCTAATAAGTAAACTAAGGTCCCTCAATAGTCTGAACCTCCTCCTGGATCTGCTCCTCTCCAGGCTCAATGTCTTCAAAAAATGCTCAGAATCTACCATTATCAGTTTCATAATGGTAGGGCCCCAGCCAACAAAATAAATATCTTGTTAGACAAAATGTCTAAGTACATTTTCAGGTAATGAATTTTAATGTATTTTAATGACATCACAACTAAAATTAAGCATAAAATAGTGGTAAAGCACAAAAAAAGGAAGAACAAGTATTGAGGTAGAAACATATCTCAACTCAGGCTATAATATAAGGTAAGTAAGATACAAAAGTAAATCTACTAAGTACAAAAAAAGTCCTAAAGAATATGATCAAACTAACATGCCAGAATAGTATAAGTAAAAGTACTGTACTGAAAGTATAAGACTAGCATCCTAACATGCTCTCAAGTAGGTAACATGCTGACATACAAAAAGTTCTGAAATGTAAAGGAACTGCAGAAAATGAAAAAAATATGAAAGAAAGAAAAATGTACTGAAACAGTAAAGTAAAGTAAGTCTGAAGAAAGTATGTAAAGTAATTGTAAAATGTCTAAAAAGTAAATGTAAGTTATGTTAATTAAATTATTGTACTTGTGAGATACTCTTACTTAGTCTGCCAAATAGTAAAGTCCATCTGGTAATCTAGGAGAAATATCCCAGATTAAAGTAAAGTTCATCAAAAGAGACATCTAGGAGAAACATCCCAGATCCTAAAGTAAATCCACAAAGTACCTAAAGGGCAAATAGGAGAAACACCCCCATGCTAAAGTAAAGTACCATAGGGGAAATTCCCTAGGCAAAAGCAATCCTAAAGTAAAGTCATACTAAGTGGCAGGTTAAGTAAAACATAAATCACAAGTAAAATGTTGTATATTAAAGTTTCTTTTAAAATTATGCAAATGAAATATGAATGAAACTCAAAGTATGATATAAAGTAAGTAGCAAATATTCAAGTATGTCCCAAGGTGTAAAAAGGTTCAAATGACAAGGAAAGCATGGGAATTCAAATCAATGAAATAATTTAGCACTACACAAACTTTGTGATATCATCTGTTTTCTAATTTAGACGTTCTAACTACTCTAAGTTACATAAGATTTAGAATCAACAATTCTTATACTGTCTGTAACTTAGAATCACAAACCTACAAATTAAACATAATTAGGGTTGGCCAAATCCTAACTATATGAAAATTAAAAGACGACTACTTGATTAAATAAACAAATCATCGTCCTAAGTTATCATTTTATAAATTTAAAATAACCCTTGATTAGCCAAATCAAGATTTAAAGAATTAAGAATCAAGTTTCAAAGAATGAGATTTAATTCTTAATCACAAGTTTATCCTAATGGGCTAAGGTTCAATCCCATCTTACTGATTAAAGGTTAAGGCAAATCCTATTGAATTAAGTTAAATTTAATATGATAGATTTCTAATCCTAATTCTAATGTTAAAAGATCAAGCAATCAGTTAATAAACTATGAAAAATCTAATAAACTAGTAAAATCAAGGTTTCACCTTAATAAGTAACTCATTTTACCCATTAGATGAATTCTAACCTAAGATCTAAGCCTAATCTTAGGAATTAAGGCTCTTAAATGCTAAGAGTATCACTCAGACACACATCCTAACTAAAGTTATAAGACCTAAAGGATGATCTAAGAAATTTAAAAGAAATGAAATTTCTTTCATAATTTACTTAAGTTTTAATCAAAACTTAATTTAGGGTTTTCTTCAATTTTCTAATTAAAGACATAGAATTATTTAAATTATAGTTTAAATCATTTTAATTACTATTTGATATGATTTAGAGATAAAATTAGGTCTTAATTTCATTAAACCCTAATTTTGGGCAAAAAGACCATTTTGCCCCTCCTTAAGGGTCTAAATCTCATCTTTATGAATTAACACTAAATTATGAATTTTAACAATGTGGAATAATTACTTTCTATCTATTATGAGTTTAGACAGTAAGTTTTTTAAATTTGGTTAAGTATTAAGCCTTATAGAGTCAAATTAAGGAATTTGACCTATAAAGGCATTTTGATAATTTTACCCTAATGACATACAATTTTTATGTCAGTTTATTTAAGGTTATATTCTAAGGTTTCCATAGAACCTAAATTTATTGAATTCTGATGTATATTGGTTAAGTTACAACCAAAACAAGGTTTAGGGTTAAATTGTAATTAAGGGTTCTTAATTAAGGGTCAAAAATCCTAACTTTATCATTTGGTGTCCAAATTGAATAATTTTAGTGGTTGTAAGTCACAATTAATCCACTGATTCTAATGACTAGTGGTAGGTTCAATTTGGACTCCATTTGGCTAAGTTATGGCTTAATTAGGGTTTAGGGTGATTAGTGAGTGATTAGTGAAATTAATCACCTAATCACTAATCTAACCTATAGTTAGGTTTTAATATGTCCTAAGAATTTTCTGAAACTTAGTTTGTCCAATTTGAATTATTAAATTTGCTAATATTCACTAATCAAGTTTTTAGGTTAATTAGAGGTGATTAGCAAATCTAACCGTTGGATCCTAAATATTTTTATAGATCTCTGTAGATTAGGTTTTGTTGATTTAAATTAGTATTTGGATCACCTAATTTGGAGCTAAGATGACTAACTTATGGTCATTCGAAGTTTTAGGTCAAATTAAGCTAATTAGGGTTAGGTCCTAAATATCATTAGTCAAATGCTAATCCAAACAGCAAAGTTAATATTTTCAGATTAATCCTTAGGATTTTGTGAGTATTTTAAGACCCATATTCAATAGGTTTGGATTAGTGTGTGCAAAGTTATGATCATTTGAAGTTTGAGACATTTAGGATTTAATGTGGGGGTCCTATATATCACTAGTCGAAATAATGATTTAAATGTAGAATTGATAGTGCCAAAATATCCCTCTTATTTTTTTGTTTTCAATGATATATAATTTTGATAAGTTTCATTTAGTAGATTAATAATTATTAATAATTAAAGATTTTATTTAAATTAAATAAACCCACTTTAATTCAAAATTTAAATTATTAAATCTTTACATTAATCCAATCGGCGCGCGGGATCCTGCACTACACGTGGCATACAATGGCGATAGCTAGATGGGCGTGGGACCCACATTTTGATTCTGATGGCCGATGCATGGCCACTAGAATTGAAGACAGCGTCTTCGTCCTCCATGCCCCGACGCAGAGGCGAAACTAGGGCTTCGAGAGACTCACAGTACTGGGCGCTAAATGAAGAAATATAGGTGTTGATCGAGAGGTCCTTCTGGTACGTCTCGACGGACACCGCAATCGACGTTAATGGTTCCTCCCAACCTTAGGAATCGTGACGCCCTAATTTGAGGGATCGAAGGTTAACGCAGCCACAGACAAATCGACCCGAAAATCATATGAATTCTTTTGATCCTAATTCGATATACAATTATTAGTTACAATTAATCAAAACTAATCACCATGAGAACTCATTCAGGAGAATTAAGTAACAATTCGCAGGATTCAGTGATTGACTACAAAGAAGAATTATGAATTGAATTGATTTGGTCTTGATAATTGGCAGAATTATAGGCATAGAATAATTGCAATAACTATCGAAATGATTTAATTGATAGTTTCAAAAGGTCATAGTACCTCGATCCGAGCTTGAAGGGAGGAAAAATTCGAGCGAAGGCTGGAGCAAAAAGGGATTTAGGGTTCGAACGACAACCTTTCCATCTTCGAGCAACGCTAGGGTCTAGGTCGAAAAATGTAGTAGAGCCATCAGAAGACCTAAATGAGCCAGACGGAGAAGTCAGAAGGCGGTGATCGACGTCTGGCATTGATACTAGGCGACACGCGTCGCCGAGCGCCACGCGCAATGCACGCGAGGAAGATGGAGTGCTACCGTCTGATCTGATGATCAGACGGTCCTGAATGACCCAAAATTCCTGACGGCGCAAGATATGAA
This sequence comes from Gastrodia elata, assembly GCA_016760335.1. Taxonomy (NCBI): domain Eukaryota; kingdom Viridiplantae; phylum Streptophyta; class Magnoliopsida; order Asparagales; family Orchidaceae; genus Gastrodia; species Gastrodia elata. Next base: position 378,501 of record CM028669.1, read on the forward strand.
AGAGGGACAGTGTTTCTTAAATTAAACGGCGTCGGAAATAGTTAAGTTATTTAAAAATATATTAATATTTAATAAAATTTAAACCTACTTTATTAATTAATTTCAGTTAATTAAATGTATTCCACAAATTTCCAATAAATCCCCCCTAACTAATTGAGGGGTGAGGAACGCAACGGCGCACTCGGATTTTTGATCTGACGAGTATTTAATTACTTGAATTTTTAGGATATTTAAATAATATTAAAATATTAGCCAAAAATCCAATGACTCCCAAATGCCTCCAAAATTTCACCCCTGACTAATTTGGGGGTTCTGAACGCAATGGTGAAGTCAGATTTTTAATTTGATGTCTAAATAAAAAGTCAACTTCTAGGGTTTTGGAATTTCCAGAATTTTAGATTTTGACCCAGTTGACTCTTAGTTTGACCTAGGTTTTAGAGATAAGTTCTAAATGACTTCTTTAGTGTACTAGAATCCTAATTAAGACTTAAATTAGTCTTAATTAACCTAAGTAACAACCTGGGTTGTTACACAAGGAGCTGAAAGGGAAGAAGTTGGAGAGCAAGGAAAGATCCAGAGAATGCCAAAAAGCTATTCCTAGTATTCTTCTCAAAACTCTTCTCTTGATTTTCTTTCAGTAGAACCATACAAAGGTTCATATTCTTGTATGTTATTTCTTACATTTATTTTGTAATGAAAAGCTAAACCCTCCTTGGGGAGGGTTGTGTCAGCATCATGTAATGAGTAAAAGGGACTTATGGTGTTTATATGAATCTTCTTCAATGATAAAATTATATTTCATTTTGATTTAGATATATTATTTATGTTTGCATACCTGTTGAATGAATGCTTATTTATTTTCTTAATGGCTTATAATAAAAATAATATCAAACCAACTCTACATTTCAAGCTAAAGGGAATTATGTGGAAATAAATATTATGTGATCACTGATTCAAAATGATTATTTTGATATCTTAGACGTAAGGAATCTTAATTAACTCATATTGATCACTTGAGAGTCTATGTGCTAAGATCGAACCCTTGTGTGTTCATCTTGTGCACTAGATCTGAAATAGTTGGAATTAGAGGACCAATCCAAGGAATACTATCTTCACTTGATTAAATTAGCATGAAAACAAGTTTCATTAAAAATTGAATGAATATGAGTACCGACACCAGTTCCATAACAATTTGCATGATGAAAACCCAACTCTCTCTTTCACTTAAATAGTAAATTTAGACTAAGATCTTTGAATTGCTAATTAGGAGCAGATCAAAAACCTCAAAGTATCATTAGTCTAAACATTATTGAAAACAAATACACCTTAGTAACAAAACACTCCGTCCATGTGTATGATAAATCTCAGAACTCACCTTCCAACTATTACTTTGGACTGCGTGCACTTGCTTGCAAGCTTAGACATGTATTTACAGTCTGTCAAGTTTTAGGCACCGTTGCCAAGGATGGTGACCTGTTTTGTATTAAAGTTAATTTGCGAATCAATAGTGATTTAGAATTATCTTTGTTTTGCATATAATTACTTATTTCTGTAATTTAGTTTTCTATTAATTTTTATAGTTTTTATTTTCATATATGGAGTACTCAAAACTCATGGTCATGCACAATAATAATCAAAATTGGTGTAGGTGGTGCAGGAGAACACATTCAAGTTCTGATTATAATACAAACAACTCTTTTGCATATTCGAGAATAAAACTGATTAATAACATTAAGTGTGATCACAACTTGCAACATTATTACACTCACTCTGATATAAACATTAATAACACAAATTGGATGAGTGAGCAATCAATATTAGAAGACTCGGTGGAAAATTTTAGTGGCAATGTGAATAATAATTTCACAAAACTGAACCAATCTTGATTAGGCACAAGTTTAATCTGGAAGATCATGAGCATCCAGGTAATTCAATTGAGTATAAGTTAGAATTTATATTGCAACAATTACCTAACCCTATCCAAGAAGTGTTGATTTTTAGAAAAGAAACTTTAACTCAAACTAAAAATGACAATTAGAAAGAGTTAGAGAATCAACTGAAAATAGACCATTCGAAAATGCAACAAGAAGTGCCAACATGTAGTGAAGAAGATTTAACTCAAACAAATAATAAAAATGAGAAAGAGTTGTAGTATCAATTTAAATTAGATAAATTAAAAATAAAGCAAGATTTTTAATCAGAAAAAATTAATCAAATGCAATCTAAAATTTTTGTCTCCTATACACCTCAAGTACATCTACCTCAATGTTTAACAGTAGGTGACACATTATGTGGCACCCCACCCCCTAATCCACAAGATTAAGCTAAGGAGTGGTGTGTCACTCTAGCTAACCCTTCACTTATTATTGGATTAGGATGTAATCCACAATCCACCTAATAAGGGAAGGAGTAAGCATAGAATCAAACATTTAGTCACTTAATAAGAATTCATATAGAGTGCAGAAGTGATTTATAATAAGAAATATCCAAGCATCATAGTATAAATAGCAGGAAATATAACTCAAAATATAAGCATAGAAATCCAAATACACAGTCAAGAGTATCTGTATTATTACATCAATTTAAAGTTTAATCAATGAAAGTAAAAATGCTCTCATTCTCACTTAAAAAAGAAAACTAAACAACTGCTTCTTCCAAAGGCTCCTCCTCTGGATATGGCTCCACATCTAGCTCCCGATCGTCTAACTGAAGAGGATCTGCCATTTTCGGTTTCACAATGTAGGGCCCCAGCCAAAAAAAGAAAAATCTTGTGTTAGACAATTGTCTAAGTACATTTTAGGCTGATAAGTTTTTATGTGTTTTGTAATATCACCATTTTACAAATTCTAAGCAATATCTATAACAATATAGGAGCAACTAGCAATATAAAAGGAAGGAAAAAGCTATAAACAATTATTTATAACTTGAGCAAAAAGAGATGCTAAGATATACCTCAAATGCAACATAAGCAAGGTAAGGCATATAAATATAAATAATCAATAAGTACTGAAAGAAAATACTACATCCTAAATATGCTGGTGATCAAGAGATACATGCAAATTAAAATAACATAACTCAACAGTAATACATATAATAGTAGCAAAATTCTAACATCCTAAAATATGTATATAAGCAAAACAAAGAAATAGCTGACTGAATAGAAATCTGGAAAAGTAAACAAACATCACGACTACATATATATATATGTCCATATATTAACTGCCATACAGAAAAGAGCTAATCTAGCCCACCGAATATCGAAGGATCTTAGGACCAGTATGGCTAAGGCACCAACGATGTACCCCTAGTGTCATATGAGACTAGGCAATCAGCACACAATGAAATAATAGAAGATATAAATAAGGGCTTCCCCTAGTGTCAATAAGGAGACTAGGCAATTAGAAGACAATACTGAGAGGCAGCTCAAACACATACAATTATTATCTTTAATTAATCACTTTAATACTTTCATAAGAAATCTAAGAAGTCTCCATATTTTCCTAACATTTTATTTATGCATCAAAGATCTTATATGATATGCTCAAGGAGTTGAGGCACAAAACTATAAGGAATGCGTAGCAATAATCATCAAAGTAAGCAAGAGACTCTACTAAATATGGTGATATTATTTGTTTTCTAATTTATCCATTCTAACTATTTCAAGTTACACAAGTTCAGGATCACCATTTTCCTACTATCGAGTGTAACTTCGAAACTCATCCTTATAAGTTAAAAGGATTAGAACTGATCAGGTTCTAATCTAGTTTAATCAGATAGAAGACTATGAGTTGAGTCAATAAATCATACGTTTTAGTTTTGTGAATTTAGACGTTCTATCTAAGATCTGATCAAGATTTTTTAAACCTATAGATTAAGGATTAAACACTATGAGATTTAGGTTTAATCACATAATCCAAGAAGGATAAGACCTAAGTTCTAGGTTTCATTCTAATAATGATCTAATAATTATGGTAAATCTTATTAAGTAATCAGGCTTAATATGATGAATCTCCTATCCTAAAACTAAAGTTAAAAGACAAAATAATCAAAATAAGTTGTAAAATAAAAGAAAAGTTTAGAAACTAATAAAGCCAAGGTTTCACCTATCGGGTAACCCATTTACCCAATGGATGAACTCTAACATATGATTTAGTCCTAGTCTCAGGAAAAGTCCTTAAGATGTAGTGTTAAAGACTTAGGAAAATTTTGGAATCTGACCTAATGGTTGATTTCACTCGCTTAAATATCACTAATATAATTATAACATTGGTTCTAGTGTTTTGGAATGTTAATTAGAGGTTAAGAGTATTAGTCCAATCTTAGGGCAAAATGATTATTTTTGCCCCTACTTAAGGGTCCGAAAAGTCAACTTTTAATCCAAGGTTCCAAGTTATAATTTCATAGTTCTAAATGATTCCTTACTCTCTAACTTGAAGATAGACAGTAAGTACGTCCAATTTGGACGAGAAACGGGTCCTACAGGTTTAAACTAAGGTTTTTGACTTAAGGGCATTTAAGTAATTTTTACTCTACTGAAAACTAAGTTTTTATACAGTTTATTGTTGGTGATTGTTTAAGAATTCCATAGAGTCCAAGAACGTTGAATTCTGAGGTCAATTGACTAAGTTACGGACGTTAAGATTTGATATTTAATCATTATATTTTATTCTTACTGTTAAGAATAATTGTAAGTGTTATTGAACTATTCATAATTAGTTAATTACCTAATGGTTTATATATACTATTTGACTTTTCTAGTAAATTAATAACTAAGTTAATATATTAATGATTAAGATAAATTTGTTGATAAGATTAATTACCTAATATTGACGGATATTACTGTTGATTTAATCAATCGTTCACCATCTGAGATTAATTAGCTAATTTACTTGGTTAAGTGATTAATACCTAATAATTAATTATATACACGTATATATATAAATATGTTTGTTAATAACTTAATCCATATATTAAGTTGATCGATTTAATTATTTAATGATATCAAATTGTTTTGATCTACTAACTATCCTTTATTAACTAACTATCAATTAAAGTTTAAGGTTACTAGTGTTCTATGGTATATGAACATATATAACCTAAAGTTAACTACTAATTAACCTGATATAATAAATTTACTAGTCGCCTTATCAACCTATCATTAATATTTATACAAGCTCAGTGTTAGACTACCTAAGTAGTCCAATTAGTCCGCCTATTATCTTTGATAATATATATATATATATATTTATATTTTATGTTAAAGTCTCTGTCATGTTTCTTAAGTTTTGTTCTTTATAAATGCTAAGTAACCCTATCCATCTATTATTAAGTCATATATATATATATGTAAAAACTATGACTACACTTAGGATGTGTCCTAAATAACTATATATCTATATATATATATATATATATATATATATATATATATTAATTAAGTAAGCTACTGCATTTGCCTAAGTGTTTATGTCTATATTTATCCTTTGAGGTTTCGAACCACATTTAATTTGTGTTTATATTAAAAGTACGTTAAGTGATTTGGTAGTTAATTTAAATCTTGCTTCGTCATTCTTACTATACATTAATTATCTTATACTATATAAGTTTTGCTTCAATTAAAATTAACTTATTATAATATTTTGTTTTAATATATATATATATATATATATATATTATTAAGATGTGTATGTACGGATCCGCCTATATAGTTTTCCCTCTTGTATTTAAGTATTTGCAATTATAAGATCCTATAACTTTATATATATATCAATGCATATCTAGGCATAGATATGCATATTTACCTACACGCATATATATATATATATATATATAATTTACTTTTATCTAGATATATTTAATCACCTAAAAATTTATATTTATTGCTCTGAGTATGAATAACTAAATTTGAATGTGGCTAGGTGTATATTTACATACTTTATATATGTCATTCTTATGTTTACAAGTAAATTTATTTTCTGCGGGTCAAATATCTACCTATATAGGGTCAAATATCTACCTATATAGTTAGATCTTAACTATTCGGCAGATTGAATCCGGCGAACTTATTTTAGCTAATATCGTTAATTTTTTAACCACTTGGGTAGATTTATACCCATTCCCTAAGCATACGTTTATTTTTAAATAAATGCTCGCATAAGTGCGTATATATTAACGCAATAATCACGTTAAGTTTTTCTGAATATATATATATAGCTTTTATAATTAACTCACTGCTAGTTAAGTTAACTGGATCATTTATCTTAATTAAACTAACTGGGTTAACTAACTTGTTAAAATGGTTAGTTAGGTCACTAACTAAATATTGATTTTAACATAAATTAATCCAATTAATACATATACATATATATATATATATATATATATATATATATATATATATATATATATATATATATATAATATTAACTTGTCCGTTTAATTAAATTTAGTACGCCATTAAGTGTTCAATTACGGCTATAGTTCTTTAATTAAATCTAAGTTATCACTTAGTACTAGTTAATCTCAAAAGTAATTAACTTAATGTTGCTTGATTACTTAATCTATCATCTATAATCTAAATTATTTAAATCAAACTACTCAATAATTTATTATATCTGTAAGTCCCGAATATGTAAGTATATATATATATATATATAAATTAGTAATTATGAGAATGATGAGGCGGGGCCGCTACATACACGTGGCGGCCCACGGTAGGCGCAGGACCCAGGAGCGGGGCCCACGAGCGTCGGCTGAGCTGACTGCGAGCCCCACGGGCTGACTTGCGCACACGCGAACCGATTACTCATTGATTGATGATGGCACACAAACATCTTAATTAGGGAACCAACGGAGGGTTTAGGAGTACCTGATCGAGCGTCGGGGAGGGGTCGATCAGGTTCGCTGGAGGTCACGCCAACAGCTCCTAGTTTGCCTAAGGATCCTCGCAGGCCGTCCTTTGCTCTTAAGGAGTAGCGACGGAGATATGGGGAGCGTGCGGAGCGCGCGAGGGCACCGCAGTGACGGCGCGGGCGAGGGCGCCACGTGGCCTCACTAGGTTTGGCGTCGGGGACGACGAAATCTGGACCGTCCATTTCGGACAGTCCGATGGGCCGGATCGGGGATGACGGTGTCAATAAGGGAAACGGTGCCGTTAGTTTGGAAAATAATTTAAATATTTAAATTGTTAATTTCTATTTATCCAAAATTAATTCTAATTAATTATTTTAATTCCCAAAAATTCCCAAACACTCGCCCCTAGCTAATTGAGGGGTGAGGAATGTAACGGAGAGCTCATATTTTTGATCCGACGAGTATTTTGATTCCTCGATTTTCAGGGCATTTAAATATTATTAAAATATTCGTCGAAATTTCGACTACTTCCGATTGCCACGAAAACATCACCCCTAGCTAATTTAGGGGCAATGAGCATAATGGCGAAGTCCGTTTTTCAATCCGAGATTAATTTAGATAGGTCAAATTTTAGGGTTTTTGGAATTTTCTAGAAATCAGGATTCGATCCATTTGACTCCTAATTTGGAATAGGTCTTAGAGGTTGAGTCCAGTTGACCTAATTAGCACTTATGATTAGTCTTAAGACTAAGATTAGTCATAATCGACTAAGGTAACAACCTGGGTTGTTACACATTATTTGAGGATGAGCGAGGAAAATTGATTCAAAATAATGAAGGTTTCAAAACTTATTGTGGCATCTCAAGCATCAACAAACCTCTCAGAAATCATGATGATTATTGTGTGCAATTTGAATTTGTTGAGAAATGTTTTTTTTTTACTCCTTAGAAAATTGAATTTTACGCATTTTTGCAAAATGAATTTGAGAATGATATTAATAATGAATTTGACGACTTTGATGACAAACATAAGGTGAGAAATGAGAAAAATGAAAAGAAGAATTATTGTAAGTTAGAGGACATAGGCTAAACCTGGAAGGAGGATTAATCCAATGTCGTCATCCACGTTTCTCGCACACCGTCCCCCTGCGTTGTTTGCATTAGCGGCCGAATTCGATCGTTCGATTGATTTGATTGACGGTATCCACGCCGTCTCCTTCGTTCGGTACGTGATGCCCTCCGTGTCTCCTCGTGTCGTGCAACACTTACAGTCCACCAGGTGCATGCCCACTGCTTCCAATGGTACTGATATAGCTTTTAGCATTTATGTCTTCACTTCTTTTTTGAATTATCATCGAAGCTAAGCCTGAAAACCCTTGATTCATCCTCTTCGGTCATCCTAAGCTCGCAGCCGTTCATTCAAGGTACTCGCCGATCTCCTCAATCTCATAATATCTCATTTTCAAATTTATTCCAATCATTATTTCATGCATTTAATTGCTATATGTGTAGATCCGATCAAACTCAAATGAGTTTGATCAGGTCAACTTAGCGATTCACCTACAGTTATGAGCACTAATCGCTCGCGTCCGCCTTTAGTCTCCCAGGGTTAGGATCGGTGATAGATCTAGTTCACCTCTGCTCATGATCCACTTATCCTTGGATAGGTTTTGGTGTCTTCCTTCGAACAGTATGCAGTTTGAACTTCGTCGCCTTTGGGATAGCCCAGAAATTGATGCCTTAATCCTTTGTGTGGTCGGAAAGGTGTCGATCCCTTTGTGTGCCGGGTCGGGTCGGGTCTAGCCAAACTCGTGTTTGCTTGGGATTGGGGTAGCCATTAGGAGCTAAGTTTAAGGCGTGGGGCCCGTAGTGTACCCCTCGGCATGTCGCCGCTAGCCACATGGAGTTGAGTCCCGCTCGTCCGTGTCAGCCGGTCGCGTCAGCTGCTGTGGGCCCATAATTCTTCCTCTTCTGCCAGCTATTTTTTGGGGCCCTCCAATCAAATCGCCAACCATTTTATTTTATTGCAGAATGAAGAAATTATTAAATGGAATTAAATAAATATTAGATTAATTAAATCAATTAATCTCAAATATTCAACCCTCCATAACTTTACATCTACTCATCTAAATATATCAAAATTATATATCATTTTGATCAGCAAAAATCAAGGATCATTTTGGAACTATCAATTTTCCATTTGGATGTATATTTCACCTAGTCAAATTTAGGATCCTCAAATAATTACCAAAATGCCCTTATACTTCAAATGATCATAACCTTGCACACACTTACCCAAACATATCCAATATGGGTCTCATTTTAATCAAGAGATCCTCAAGAATATTCTAGTAGTGTTAATTTCTTTATTAAATGTATATTTTTCCTAATCACTTTTAGGACCCTACCCTAATTATACCTTTAAACCCTAGAACTTTAATTGACCATACTTGGTCAATTGAGCTCTAATTTAAGACTTCTAATATACTATTCTGATCAGAAGAATGTGTAATTCAGTAATCTATAAAAATATTTAAGTTTTAGTGAATAGATTTATTAATTAGCCTTAATTACCCTAAATCTTGATTAATAAAAATTAGCATAATTAGTGATCCAAATTAAGTAATTTAAGATCTTGACAGTTTCTAGAGTATATTAGAACCTAGTGGCAGGATTGGTTTTGTGATTTTATGCTTAATTTCAATAATCACTCACTGATCACCCTTAACCCTAATTGGGTCAGAACTTTACTAATTGAAGTTTAAATTGGGTCTACTCCTAATTAAAATACTCAGATATGGAAGCTATAGCCATTGAGTTTACTGAATTTGAACTTCAAATAGAAAAGATAGGTTTTTGACCCCTTTTATAAAACCCTAAATTTACATAATTGAACCCCAAAACTGATTTGTTCATAACTTAATCATTAGATCTCAAATTTTAGAATTCTTAGATTCTATGAAATCCTTGAACAGTAAGCATTAATAAATTGACTAAAATATTAGACTTATTAAGAGAAATTACCATTTTGCCCTTATGAATCAATCTCTTTAAATTGAGCTTATAAGGCTTAATAATTATCCAAATTGGGTGTACTTATTGTTTATCTTTATGTTTGACAGTAAGTAATCCTTTGTCATTAATAAATTCTAATTTGGAGCCCTAAATCAAAAAGTAACTTTTTAGACCCTTTAGCAAGGGCAAAATGATCAATTTGCCCAAAATTAGGTTTAAGTGTTCTTAAGCCTTAGAATCATAAGTTAATCATTAAAATCAGTAAATAAAGTGATTTAGAATCAAAATCTCTTGATTTAAGCTATTAATTAAATTTCTATGAGAAATCCTAAGTTATTCCCAAGTAATTAAATTCTCTTTTTTGATTTTCAGTTCGGTAGAGTGTGACCTCATTAGTCTACCTCTTTAGTTAGGTTCAGCCTAGTAGTGCGGCTGCTAGTTTGTCGATAAGTTTATCCATGCCTTGCCCCCCGCCTAGGACTGTGCATAATAGACTTTTTTGTTCTGTGACTTATTTAGCCTATTTCTGATATGGCAATACTAGTTTTAGGTATACTTGTACTCTTCATTTTAGTCTTTCTGCCTTAGCCCAGCAGGCTATGTGAGATTATGCATGTTTTTAGTTTGAGTGGTTTGTTTAGCCATTGTAGTTTTCAATTCTATATTTACTATTTTCAGCTCACTTTTAATGTATTTCAGCATTTCTTATTTACTGTCTAATTGGATTACTAGTTTATTTATATGAGAAGATGTTAGTTTGCATGGTCATTTTCTAGCTTATTCATGTGATAGGATGGTAGTTTGTTTACTTGTTTATAAATAAGTTGTTAATTTTGTCTACTTATGGGATGCTAGTCTTGTTTACTTGGTTATATAATTGTAGGATGCTAGATTTGCTTTTAAGTTGTTTAATTTAATTCCATGTTCATTTTTGTTATGTAAATCAACATAAGTTTATATTGATCATAAGCATATTTATGGAGTTTTCTTTTAGTTATTAGTATTTTATTCTTTCTTTTATTACCTAACCTTGTTGCAGCATTGATTTTGAGATATGTGCTTACTTAGTTATAAACTTATTGTTTATAGCTTCCTGTTCATTTCATATGCTTTCCTGCACCTATGTTGTTTGCTTAGTTGTTAAGTAATGGTGATATATAAAAAGAACTTGAAAATTTATCAGCCTAAAATGTACTTACATAATTTGCTTAATAAGATTTTTTTCTCTTTTTAGCTGGGGCCCTATCATTGTGAAATTGACAATAATAGATTCTGAGTTATTTGAGGTTGTGGAGCTGCCTGAAGATCTGCAACAGGAGGAGGAGCATGCTGCTAAAGATTCTTAGATCCTTAATTTTATTTCTTTTTTTTTTAATGATGATGAGTGCTTTTATTTCTGCTTAGTTAAACTCTTTAATGTTTTGTAATAATACAGGTTAAAAATTGTATTTTTTATTACTATACTTGTTCTGTGTTGTATGTTTTACTTTTTATATTATGATGGAATGGATGTTTATATTTTGCTTCTGCACTCTGAGTAATTCATTTATTATCATTTAGTGAATAGTTCTTGTGAATGGCAAACTCCTTAATTATAATAGATTTGGGTGAATACTTAATCTATCTATAAGTGAAGAACTTGTCATTTGGTGACCACTTCACCAAAATCATGTTAACTTAAGAGTTAACAGTACCACGGCGGGGCTGGGGTGCCACAACACATAAAGGTCCTCGCCTCAAATGTATGTTTGCTGCACGAGGATTCTTGGTGTAAGCACCTTGAGATTGAAATTAAAGGTTGATTATGTAACTTTAATCTCTTTCAGCTCCATAGCTCACCAATTGGTGTAAATCTAAAAATATGTGCATTAGTGCTTAGAGCCTAGTGAGAAGCTATTGAGCCTAACAACAGTATTCTTTGAGCTCAGTCAAGAGGTCGATGCATCTGTGCGAAGAGCCATCAATGAAGCTCCGTAGCTCAGCATATGTTAAAGGAGGAAGAAGAATTTTTGAGTGCTTATGGATGATCGTGACATAGTCCATGTAGCCTGATAATTCACTTCCTTATCTAAACTGCGCATGTAGCATGTGATGCACATTTTTTACTTATTTGAGTGAGCGCCAACTGAAGTTGGGCTCGAACACATGCTTTCATCATTGGTTTTATTTTCTACCCTACTTTCACTAATTATGAGGGAAGCTCCGTCTTCTTCTTCCCTCTCCTAGTCTTTTTCTTTTTGTTTTTCCCTTTACCTTCACCTCTAGATGAGGTGTTAAGACTAGTTACAATATTCTGGTCACTAAGTGCAAGCTTCTCAAGTTTGAGAGTCTTACATAAATCCACCTCCCTGACTCTCCTTCTCAGTTCTAGCTCCATGACCCTCTGTTTAAATAGAGTTGGCTTCAGATCAATCACTTCTACTCTCCCATAAACCTTTATACTCATTAAACCCCTGCTAACATCTATAATAGCTTTGGTGCTGGCTAGGAAGGGTCGCCAACAGATGATAGTGGAATTTTCATTCCATCTATCCCATTCATAATTGACAAAATCAGTAGGGACAACGAAGCCTCCTAGCCCCATTGGCACATTCTTAGCAACTCCTAAAGGGGTTAATGATTCCAGATTGGCAAACTCTAAAATCAAGGATGTGCTCTCCATCCCTCCTATCTTAATATGCTCACACAAATAGTAAGGCATGACATTGACTAAGGCTCGAAGATCACACAAGGGATCTAAAAAAACCTCACTCTTTATCACATAGGGGATGCACAATCTGCCAGGATCTTCACATTTTGGAGCAACCAGCCTCTCATTTATAGATTTTCTAATCCCTCCTTCATCTCCCAATTCAGTTTCATCTAGATCATTTTGCTCTTCAAGGTGGTCACTCTCAATTCTGTCAGAATGAATGACGCTCACTGTCTCTCTAGGATTTACCTCTATAGAATTGGGCAAGGCTCCCTGCTGTCGAGTGGACAACTATTGGGAAATTTGCCCAAGTTGAACTCTGATATTCCTAAGGGATGCCTCTATCCCTTGGATGGAGGCATAGTGTCTGTTGATAGTCAATTCAATCCAACTTATAAATTGAATCATTTCCGCCTTGAAGGCATTAAAGGCTCCTTCTAAATTTGAAGGTTGAGGTTGAATATTGTTTCCATTATTATGCCTTTATTTGTTAGATGAATTGCCCCTATTAAAATTGCCATTATTATTATAATTACTACATGAAAAATTAGGATAATTTCTCCATCCAAGATTATATATGTTGGAGTAGGGATTGTTCATCATATTATTTTGGTTTACCACTGAACAAAGAGTCCAACATGTATCATTTGGCCAACCATGGGCCTAGATCATAGCCATACTATGGAATCAGACATGTATCATCCAAACGAATCATGGTTTGATTCGAGTCGATTCTATTACCAAAGAACTGAACTGAAGAGGCAAACTAACTAGAACACACTCTACTGAGCTGATATCTAAAAATTGAAAGAGTTGATTTAAAGTTAAATAATGTTTATGCATTTCAAATCTAACATAGGATACTAATCGAGTATCCTATGATCACCAATATTTCTAAGATATAAAGCCCAAATACAAGGTATGCAATGCAACAAATTCAAAGTAAGCAAGAACTCTACTAAGCATTTGTGATATATGTTTGTTGTCTAATTTGGATTGTTTTATTTACTCTAAGATAGTACAAGCTTAGGATCTCCATTATCTAACTATCAAGTATAATCCCAGATTTATGGCCTTAAAGTTAAACATTAGAGCTTAACAAGTTTTAATTCTTAATCAGAAGTGTCGTCTATCAAGTTTAATAATTGATCAATGACTTAATTAATGTAGTTTAATAAGACATACCCAATCTTGATCCAAAAAGATCAAGATTTAAGGATTTAAAGTTAAACTTTAATTTGGGGTTTAAGCTATAAATCCAAGGTACTAATATTAAAGGATCTAAGGCTTTACATAAAACCTTACTCTAAAGGTAAAGAATTTTAAGGGCTAAAAGATTAAGGAAATTTGATCCTGATTTAGAAAGGCTGCAGTCTAAAATAATAAGACAAATTAATCAAGTAAAAATTTTCAAATCAAAGAAGTAGATTCAATCTATAGAATAATTTCATTATCTCATAAGTTGAATAACTCAAGCAATTGAGAAGTGAATCTAAAGGATTTAACACTTAGGATATTCCTAAAGGATTTTAAGAATGAAGGTTACAATTCTTAGGAGACTTCATCTCTTGAATAGCTCAATCACTCAATAGATTTAAGCTATTATAATCTAAGATCTAAGGTTTTAGATTAATTGCTTAAGATCTTAGCTAAGGTTAGTTTTACGCTTCTTGACAGACCTAAATTTCGTGTCTGCGCTTGCACGCAAGTGTATGTTGTCCGAAGTAATAATTTAGAATGGTAAGTTCTGGATTTATATCGTCCACAGAGAATGGTGGTTTTATTACTAAGTTTTATCTACGTTCAATAATGCTTAGACAATTTGTGTTTTGGTTTTAGTGTGGTTCCTAATTTAACAAAGCAAAGATTAAATTAAAGATAGTATTTGATTTAAGAAGAGAGAGTTGGGGGTTCATTATGTGACTCGTAAGGACTTGGTGTTGTAATCATGTCATTTCCATTCATAAGGTAATTTTTCTATGCCTAATCAATCAAGTTAACATTGCCTTTCTTAGATTGGTCCTCTAATTCCAACAAGTTCAAATCTAGTGCACAAGGAGAACACCATAGGGGTTCTACCTCGGCACATAGATTCTTATGAGATCATTGTTAGTTAATTTCAGTTTCCTACATCCGGGTTACCAAAACATTCTCTTAGTTCAATGGTCTCACAAGCTTTGATTCCCACCAATCATCTAAGGGAGAGGATTCATCGGAGCCAATGGACTATATCACATCATCTATGGGTGTTCGATGATCTCTCCCTCCTTCTACTTTGCTGAGCCATAGAGCATGTTTGGAGGGGGCTTGGCTCACAAGCTTCAACTTCTCAGATGAGTTGAAGGAGTGGTGCTAATGGCCTTGAGAACTTGTCACGTAGCTCTCAGTACTATTGCACTCCCTCCTTGCTCTTATCCAATCAATGAGCATTAGCGCACAAGTCTTTTAATATCTTATACAAAGATTTTCATTCCAAATTTAGTTTATTAAAGATTTACATTTGATATTCATTCCAGGCATTCAATTAATAATAAAGAGAAATTCAGCTCAAATTTTATTCATTGCAAATTCAACATACAACACCATAAACCTTACTCAGCACATAATTACAGCCCAACCATCTCCAAAGAGGGTTTAGCCTTCCATTACAATTTCAAGACAGCATGAAATATAAAAGAACATGAACCTTGACATCGATTCACAAATTAAAAAAATAAGATAGGGATGAGAAATGGTACTATGAACAACCCTGAATTTATGGGGTTTTCTTGGTTCTTTTTCCTTCCTTCTCTTCCATTCTCCAAGTTCCTCTGCTTTTCTTCTCTCTTGAACTTGCAAAGTCATTCTGAAATTTCTTCCCTAGAGAGTTCTCCTTCTCTTTCCCAAAGTAGCTTATATTTTGGATCAATTAATGTCAAAATTGGGAACCCCTCTTTAGTTTCATAATATTATTTATATAGGGATCCCCTCAGTTTTGTGCATAAATTATGCTTAACCTTTCCTCTTTTTTGACTTCATGATAGCCATTTAATATTATTCCTTTATTCCTCTTGTATATAGTAGGTTTTATTGCTTTTGCAATAAAACCAAATGGGGAAGGCCAAAGGTTGGAATTTGCGGCCTTCCCTATGCTGTTATTAATGTGAATTATGGGCATTTTTGCACCGGCGCTGCAGCGCACTATGGCGCGATCCAGCGTGCTGTGGCGTGCTATAGCGGTTACATTTCATTCCTGCTGTGTATGGCTCCAAACATACTATTTTACTAGGGATTCACCGTAGCTCGCTGTGGCAGCTTCGTTCGAAACATTGTTCAACCGCAGCTCATTGTAGATAGTCAAGTTAATTTAGTTTCTTGCCATAGCTCGCTGAAGTGGTTTGAGTTTCAAATCCACTGTTCAATTAATATTTTCCCTTGATTTATATATGGTTCACCTTAAATGACGCTGCAGCTCATTATAGCATGCGAAGGCGGGCTACAGCGGATTTTCTTCCAGGTCAGTTTTATTCTTCATGGGGGTTGGTGCGCTGTGGCGCGTTGGGAGCGCGCTGTAGCAGTGAAATGTTCAAAATTGTTGATTTTTACTGTTCAATTAATTCTTCTAATGTTTCAATTAATATTCTTAAAATGTCGTCATGGCCCGCTATGGCGCGCTACAGCAGTTTTCTTCTAGGCTATGCAGGTCAAGTCCAGGTCTCTCCTTTCTACTCATCCGCCATGGCGCACACAGTGCGCTGTGGCACGCTGCAGCGGTTTTCATCCAAAATTTCCTTTTTGAGCTCCATCTTGCCCTCTCTCCAATTTTTTCCTAAAAATGTAGGAATTCTCATCAAAGTATGCAGGTTCATATAGTGTTTTATATATTCTTACTTCTATATTTTACTATAAATTTTGGATTTATCACTTCTCCATAAGACATGTTTAGGAAGAACACTAAAATTGTGTGGATTGTGGTTAAGTTGACTAGTACTATTTTCATAAGCTTTGTATATTTATTTAATAAGTCTATATTAAAGATATAAGATCACCTTAAGGTTTAATGGTTCTTAAGTGCATTTTAAGAGGGTTTTAAGATTTAATAATTATGATCCATAAATTAAGTCTAAAAGCTTTTAAAATGATCCTAAGCCATTATCTGACTATTTTAAAGAATTTTTAAATAGAAGTTTTGGGTTTAATGGCCCTTAAACCAACTTTTGGCCAAAATGACCAAAATGCCCTTCTTAAAGGGATAAAATTAGGATTTCATGATTTAGGATTCCAAATTGATTCTAATCAGTTCCAATAGGTTCATTACTGCTAAATGAAAGATTTAACACCTTAATTATCAAATTTGTACATAAGGTATACCTAATCAGCACTAATTAAATTTCAAGGTCATTAAGGGTGATTAATAATATTATGCTATGAAAGTGAGACCTAAGTTCATAAATGGGAGCTATATGACTTATGGAGTTCATGGGTATCAAGATCTTAAAAATCAGAGATCAATTAAACTAATTATTTACTAATCACTAATGAGGATAATTAGGAAGTGATTAGTGATTTAAATAAATTTCATAATATTTATTGTGGCATAATTAGGTTCTCCTCTGTCATAAGAATATTTAGCGATATTAAGCATGCTATTTGACAAAGAAATGAATCAAATAATCACTAATTAATATTTTAGAGAGATTAGGCTAAATTAGAAATTCTGAATACAAAAAGTGACATTTTATTTTAGATTAATATTTCTTATATTTTTCTAATCAAAATAGAATATTGGATCATACTATTTGGATCAACATAGATAAAGTTTTTCAAATAATTTAAATTGAATGATTTTAATTAAACTATCATAGGCTAATTTAATTAATTCGATTTTCCATTTAATTTACTTAAGGAATTTAATTCCAATTAATTGAATCAATTACTCCCAGCTCGAAATCAAAAAGGCACAGGTCACCTGGCAACCCGGCCCGATACTATGGATCTCCCGCATATCTCTTCGTCCCGATGTGACAAATTTAGAGTTAGCTTTCAGAGCCTAATTTACGACTTCCAAACCATGTCGTTGCCTTGTCTCGATCGTTGTTGTTCCACAGAACTAGGACGTAATGATTGCATCATGAAGACCTCTCTGGGTGGAGCGGGGACACCAGATCGCTACTCCTCCTAAAATCTCTAGCTCAAGAATTAGGGTTTTACTGTGGGGATGAAATACTCCTCCCAGGATCTATTGCTCAACCAAATTTTCATCCTTACACCATCAGTGAGGTGGAACGAATCGAAACCTTAATGCCAATAGGTGTGAGAGGCGCCAGATCACCAGGGTCTTACTCGAGCTCGGTTGCAGGCGGTGTCAAAACCTGATCGATTAGAGTTATTAATTAGGGCTAGCCTGAGATTCAATGACAGTCACATTAAGCTCGGTTAGCCAAGGGGATTCCATCACAAGAAGGGAGGAGGAGAATTGTGCACCCTAGTTCAATGAGGCATCGTCGTCCTCACTGGATAGTTAGGCTCCTCCCTAACAGTAGATGTCTACTATTTGGACTACGCTAAATGGTGTAAAACATGCAGGAGCTTCCTAGTATAGAGACTAAGTCTAAGGAATAACACAAAACTATCCTAGTGAGCTCAATTGACGTCAAGTCTACTCGACCCAATAAGGAAGGGGCAGGTACCTAGAGAGGGGTACTAAACTGAATGGAGAAGGTTCGAGTGTGCTCCAGAGGCTGCAACTGATCCCAGTAGCTTTCTTAGGATCTCAAGAATGTCTTGGGAGCTTGAACGTCAAGCTTAACCCACTGAATTATTGGGAGGTTTCCAGGAAGCATACAGGGAGCTGAGTTAAGTGCGATAGAAATTGCAGGAGGACTAGAGGAGAGTTTAATGAATTTAGGTCACGCACAAAGAGCAAAAATTGCTAGCGAGGACAACCTTGGCTATTTATAGCTAGAGGCACGGAGAAGAGGCTGGAGGGTCAAGTCCAAGATCAAGCTAGGGCCATAGGCTTGAAGGCTCTACTGCTAGAAATGGACAAATTGGGCCTCGTGGCTCGCCAAGGGTGCTCAACCACTAAAGGGAAAGATTCTAACAGATTTCCTGATGGCGTGCGAGAGTGGCAGACAGCTCTGACGCCATTGGTATGAACGGGGCACTCGGTTGTCAGGCTAACCATTGGGGGCCAAGGTCTACAGGGCTTGATGAAGGCACGACCATCTAATTAGCAGAGCCATTGGGAATGGACGGTCTGATGAGCCTTCTAATTAACAGAATTGTGGAGCACTGTTAGCCATTAGATTGCAGGTGCGATCCAGTGGCTGGCAATGGATCTAGGCACGACTCATCAGCGTCATCTGATGCGGGGGCAGAGATTCGTGCAAGTGAATCCTGACGTGAGAAAGGCTGCGCTAGTATCGGGACCCCGCAGCGGATCTGCCGCGGTCTCAACAGCAAACCCTAGCTGAATAAAAATTAATATTATTTAATATAAAAAATATTAATTACTCTTTAATTAATTTAATAAATTTTAATGGTTTTAAATCTAATTTAGGACTAAATGATCTCCAAAAATTCCCAAACTTTTACCCTAAGCTAATTAAGGTGTGAGGAATTCAAAAATGAAATTAAATTTTAATTTGGAGATTAATTTAATTTAGCTAATTTTCAAGATTCTAAAATAGGCAAAAATAGTTATATTGCTCAAATAAGCTCTGATTGATCCCAAACTTCCAGGATTAGGTTTAATTGACTATTTAAGTCTAATGAAATGGGAGTTATCACTTACTTTAGCTTAGATTTAGTAGAGTAACAACCCTGGGTTATTACATGATACTTTTGTAACAACCCAAGGTTGTTATCTTAGTCAATCAAGATTAAGCCAGGTCCTAATTTTGATTCTAAAATTCTTAATAGTCATTAAGAGCACACCCTGAAGTTTTGGTTCAAATTAGGTGTCAAATGAAACAAACCCTAATTCTGGGAATTTAAGGAACCCTGGAACTTGACCTAATTAAATTGACATCAAATTTAAAATTGGACTTCGCCATTGCGCTCATCACCCCAAATTAGCTTGGGTAATGTTTTGGAAATATTTGGAAGTAGTTGGAATTTTTTCGAATATTTTAATATATTTAAATACCACATAAAATAGAAAAATTAAATACTCATCGAAATCAAAATTTGACTTCGTCATTACGTTCCTCACTCTTCAATTAGCTAGGGATGAAATTTTGAATTTTTTATTAATTTATTTTATAGTTCAATTTTAAATATAAAATTTAATTTAATTATTAATTTATTAATTTTTGAATAATAGGTGGGTGGGACCCACCATATTGATCACGGATCGGATCCCATCTCCTTTCGGGTCGGCCCCATTAATCGGACAGCTCGATTCGGGCCGTTCGATCAAACCCATCTCATTAGATGGCCCGTAGGCATCTTCCCCACGTGCGATGCGTGCCCTGCTGTGTGTGCTTGTGGCAGTCCCTCTCACCTCGTGCAGATCTCGTCATCACTCTACATCTACCATTAAAGGCTTATGAGTGCATGGGATCTCGGTTACACTGTTAGGATTGAATCGTGCCATCAATGAGCTCGCGCACTATCGACCCGATCGAACCAGGACCTCCGAACTGTCAAAGTAATGGTACCCTGATCTCCTCGCTCACTTGAGAAATTTCAAATCTTCCAATTATATTATCCATTCAATACCTTAGATTAATTGTTGTCCGGGTTCGATCGGGGTCGATCAAACCCCGTCGAGTCAATTTCACTGAGCGTCCACAGTAATGCACAGTAGAACCTTGTCTCGCTTCCCATCTTTCCGTGAGGGTTTTCCTATGTTGTAGTTTACTAGAGATTTAGTTACCCTTAGGAGATGGTTAGCATGACAGTCGGAAGGTCTCTTCGAGACCTTTCACATGGCATGCGAGTCGGCCTCCGGCGATGGTGGGAGGGTCGTCATTCTTGATGCCCTATCCAAGTTGTATCAAGATCCGTCGGGAAGAGGAGGATCCTTCCCGGGTCGGGTTGGGTCAGACCCAACCCAAGCTTTGCACTCGATGGAAGCGGGCTCTGTTGTCTGTCCGAGTCGACGTCAGCGCCTATCCCACTCTGTCACATGTACTGTGGGATCCACCAGCTCATCAACGTCCTCCATGTGGGCCCCGCCTGTTTGATGAAGCCATGGATAGAAATACTTATTTAAGGATGATTATATTAAAATTTATAACTTAATTAATTGAATTAACAGAACTTCAAACATTTATATTTTGCAACACAATAATCTAAATATATTCATGTTATATCTCATTTTAACCAAAAAATACCAAGAATATTATGGTAGTATCAATTATGTTGTCTGATGTGTGTTTTACTTAATGACTTTTATGACCTTTCTTAATTACCCTATTAAGCCCTAAAATTTAATTTAACCACAACTTAGTCATTTAAACTCTAAATTATATTATCTAATATATCATTTTGATCAAGACAACAAAGGGATCAGTAAATTGCAAAAATAATTTAGATTTGGTGATTAGATTCCCTAATTAGTCCTAATCACTCTAAAACTTAATTAGTAATTATTAGCATAATTAATGATCCAAATTTAGAAATTTAAGTTGTTGTAGACTCCTAGGGTGGAGTAGAACACCTTAGTGAAATTAAATTTCTATTTCTAAAATTAATTTCACTAATTACTCACTAATCATATTAAACCCTAATTAGGGCATATAAGTAAGGTAAATGAAGTCCAAATTAGGTATACTATCAGTCATAGTACTCAGTTTATTATAGAAAAGCTATAGCCACTAAGTTTGCTGAATTTGGATATCATTTGGAAAAGTTAGGTTTTTGGACCATTTCCTAAACCTCCTAAATTATATATTTGAACCCCTAAGTTGTTTTAGCCATAACTTGGCCAAATGATCTTAGAATTTAGTGATTTTAAACACTATCGAATACTTAGATAGTAAACAACTAAAGTATAATAAAAATTTCTTATTTCCATAAGTAGAATTACTAATTTAGCCCTAATTAGCTAAAACCCTAGTTTGAACTCATGAGACTTAATACTAGGCCAATTTGGATGTGCTTACTATCTATCTTCATATTAGACAATGAGTACCCATTTGGTACTAATAAATTTTAGTTTTTAACCCTAAACCAAAAAAGTTATATTTTAGATCATTAAGTAGGCACAAAATGGTCATTTTGCCCAAAATTTTGATTTAAGTGCCTTTAAGTCCTAGAAATAATTATTATTCTTAAAATCAGTAAAATAAAAACTTAGAAATCAAATATATATCTTATGGTGTATGATAATATGACTTTATTATCTTAACCTTAAACATATACTCTATTGATTTCCTCTTAATTAAGAGAATTAGCATAATTTAACTTGCATCAAATCATTAAAATATGTTAATTTTCAAATGATTAATTATTAATAATATGCTAATTTATCCCATGATTTGATTATTTAATCAAATTTAGGAGCTTAGCAATCTAGCTTAATAATCTTCCATTATAATTAAGTGATTGATTTTTATTAAACTGTTCATGTATTTGAACCTTTAGTTTGATTTCATGATTCAACTTAGGATAGAGAACTAAATGTTTTAATTATAAGTTTTTAATCTCTTATCATCTTGCTATATTTTATAAATTTAATATTTTATGCTTTAAATTTAGGAAAAATATTGAGGTAGGAGATATCTTATTAAATATATATTGAGATAAGTCTTTAGATGAACCTTTTGAACTTTAGATAATTGAGCTTCTATTTTGTGATAGTATTAACCTAATGAACCATAGATTAAGCTTAAACGAGGTAGTTCACCTAATTATAGTGACTTCTATGTTGCAACCTTGGAACCCCATTACTTATAACTCCTAATAGAGAATGGATTCATTAGTCTGAATTTACTTAGTTTCTAAATAGTTAGTATAGAATGATAGTATTAGTGTTTATCATGTAACGATTGTAGCGTATATCTATAAAGCTGATTTGATTCAGTAAGGATAGGTAATTGGTGTTGTGTTGTGGAGACTTCACTGTCCAAAAACAACACAGGCATCGTAGGCATTGCAGCATGCCACATTGTGCTACAGCACACCACAGCGCGCTACAACACACCACAGTGCGCCACAGCGTGCTACAGCGGAACCAAACCCGAAGCTGAGGCGCTACGGCTCCCCTCAGCGGTCAGCAATCGAGAAGCGGGCGCTGCAACGCGCCACAAAATGCGGGCGCTACAGCAGATGTAAGTTTGAAAGTTGACCGCTACAGCGCGCTCTAGCGATCGACGGAGTTCTGCTTCGTTTCAGGTCTTGATCTAAAGAAATTGAGGGATATTTTAGACTTTTTGGGTCCATTATGGAGCTAACTACTTAAGCCTAAGTAGTGGAGGAAAACCTAAGGCTTTGGCAATCAGTTTGGAGGCTGTGGAGGAGAAGAACCCTAAGCTAAACCCTAGGGAGCTATTGAGCAAGAGAAGGCTTACTGTTTGAAGAAGAAACCTCAGGCAGTAGCAGCTTCTTCCCTTCTCCAGTCTAAGAGTAAAGCTACAGCTATGAATGTTCAGGTGATATAGCTCTTATAACTCTATAAACTTTGAAGCCTTTTTATAGTGGATTTTTTCTCGTTGGTGTGGCTCCGTGATTCTTCCCAATCTTTGGGTTTTCCATGTTTATACTTGTGTTTGGATGATTTGTATGTGCTGCAAATTTCTTGCAATGATTTTGTGATTTCTAAGTTAGCTTAGTAATCGTCAATGTACCCTGATCCTCAAAGTCTTTGGACTTTGGTTTGTTATTTGCATTACAAGTGCCATTCCGCATTAGGTATCCTGTACATCACTAGTGTTTCAAAATAAGTAGTATCAGATATTAGGTTCTTTGCCTTGTTGTTAAGGAGTGTTTGCATATTTGAGTGGGAGCTATGGCTGAAGAAATGAGACACAAGATTGAGAAGTTCAGTGGGACGAACTTTGCATTTTGGAAAATGCAAATAGAGGATTTGCTCTACCATAAGAAGTTGCATCTTCCATTGAAAGGAGCCGACAAGAAACCTGGAACTATTACTGATGAAGAATGAGATGTTCTTGATAGAACCAAATTAGGTTTGATACGCTTATCACTGTCTTTTTCTATTACTTTTAATATCATTAATGAGAAAACTAGTGTAGATCTCATGAATGCTCTGATGAGAATGTCTGAGAAGCCATCTGCTTTGAATAAGGTTTTCCTAATGAAGATTATTTAATATGAAGATGATGGATGGATATTTAGTGACTGAACACCTCAATGGGTTCAACACTATGATGAGCCAGCAGAGCTCAGTTGGCATCAGTTTTGATGATGAGGTCCAAGCCCTATTGTTCCTCTCTTCGTTGCTGGACAGTTGGTAAGGGCTGGTTACAACCATCAGTAATTCATCTAGAAATGCGTCATTGAAGTTCAATGACATTATTGGGCTAGTGTTGAATGAGGAGGTGTAGAAAAGATCTCATGGAGAAGCATCTACCTCAGCACTGAATGCTGAGAGTAGGGGAAGACATGCTAAAAGGAGACATACTAGGAATAGGTCTATGTCTTGGCAAGGTAAATCAGGACACAAAAAAGCAAAGCCAGATTGCTAGAATTGTGGGAAGGAAAGTCACTTCAAGAAGGACTGCCCTACTCTAAAAAAGCCAAGTGGCGGTGGTAAGATTTTGAATCCCACTGTAAATATATCAGCTGAGGAGGATCATGATGCTTTGATCCTCCCACTTGTTAACATGAAGTCCTGGGTTGTAGACTCGGGCGCCTCTTTTCATGTGACTCTGTCAAGGAGTGCCTTTTAGAACAACACCAAGGGTGACTTGGGGAAAGTAAATCATGGAGGTGATAAGGCGTGTAATATCGTTAGCAGAGGTGATGTGGATGTGAAGCTACCAAGCGGCGTTGTTTGGAAGCTTAAGGATAACAGACATGTGCCATTTCTAAGAAGAAATTTGATCTTAGTGAGCCAGTTAGCTAGAGAAGGCTACATCACTTATTTCACACGAGACTTATGGAAGGTTACCAAGTGTGCACTCATTATTGCATAGGGTAGTATGGAAGGTACACTTTACTTGATCAATAAAGTGTTTGATACTATTGCAGCTGCAGAGGAGATAGATGCAAATTTACGGCACCGGAGGCTTGGCCATATGAGTGAGATGGGGCTGAAATCTTTACAGTCAAAAGGGAAGCTCCAAGGGCTGAAATTAGTAGATTTGGATTTCTGTGAAGACTGTGTGCTAGGCAAGTTGAAGAAAGTTTTATTCTCTAAAGTTGGAAGGGAGCTCAAAAGCATAAAATTAGAGTTTGTACGTACAAATGTATGGGGGACCAGCTCCTACATCTTTCATAGGTAGAGTAGCATACATCACCTTCATTTATGATCATACAAGAAAGGTATGGGTTTACTTTCTCAAACATAAATCTGATGTGTTTGATGTGTTTTGAAAGTGGCTAGCTTTGGTGGAGAATGAGACCGGATTAAATTGAAATGCTTAAGGTCTGACAATGGCGGCGAGTATGATGAAAAGGAGTTCAAGGATTTATATGCCTTGAGAGGAATCAAGAGTGAGTTTACGGTCCCTAAAACACTGCAGCAAAACAGTATTGCAAAATAGATGAACCATACAATCACAGAGAGAGTCAGGAGCATGAGATTTCATACAAGTCTCGCAAGGTAATTTTGGGCTGAAGTTGTCAATACGGTTGTATACTTAATCAATAGGGGACCTTCCATACCCTTGAATGAAGGGATCCCCGGAGAAGCTTGGAGCAAAAAGGAGGTGAAGTTGAACCACCTCAAGGTATTTGGCTGCTCATCCTATGTGCACATTGATGCAGGATTCAAGAGCAAACTTGATGCAAAGGCAATCAAGTGCACATTTATTGGATATGGTGCGGGTGAGTTCATATATAAATTCTGGGACAATCAGAATAAGAAAGTTATCATAAGCAGGAATGTCACTTTTAATGAAAGTGAGATATACAAGGATTGTATGGGAGTCAAGACTGACTCCAAGGATGCTTCAGATTGAGAACCCTGGCACATAGAGATTGATAATAGCACTGAGCCAGATGTTGGAAAAGCTCAAGAGGGTGTCAATATTGAACTACAAATACCCATGTTAAGAAGATCCACAAGGGTATCTAGACCACCACAGAGGTACTCTCCTTTTTTCTATCTGTTATGATAGTGGTGAACTAGAAAGCTAGGTTGTCATGAATGATGAAATGGCATTACTCATGTCAAATAGGACATGGGAGTTGGCACCCTTACCAACTAGGAAGAAAGCTCTTCAAATTAAGTAGGTTTACCAAATGAAGGAAGAGATGAATGTAAGCAAGCACTACACGGCGAGACTTCTAGTAAAAGGTTTTCAGCAAAGGTATGGGGTCGACTACAGTGAGATCTTCACCCCAGTTGTGAAGATGATAACCACAAGGATTGTACTGAATTTAGTTGCAGTTGAAGATTTGCATCTGGAGCAAATGGATGTTAAGACTGTATTCCTTCACGGAGAACTGGAAGAAGAGCTTTATATACAACAGCCTGAAGGAAACAAGGCTCAAGGGAAAGAGAAGTCTAAGCTAGTGTACAAGCTTAAGAAAAGCCTCTATGGCTTGAAGTAGGTGCCAAGGCAGTGGTACAGAAGGTTTGATAAGTTCATGTCAGAATCAGGGTACAAAAGATTCCAGGTGAATCACTATTGTTACAAAAAGCAGTACAAGTCCTCTTATATCATTCTATTATTATATGTAGATGACATGTTGATTATAGGATTGGACATGGAGGAGATAAAGATACTGAAAGAGCAGATGTCAAGGGAATTTGACATGAAGGACTTAGGGTTGACCAAGTATATTCTTAAAATGAGAATCTATAGGGAAAGAAGTGCAAGAATTCTGAAGCTATCGCAGATGGATTATGTTGAAAAGGTGTTGAAACAATTCAACATGAATGAAGCAAAGCCAGTGGGCACTCCCCTAGAAAGTCACTTCAGCTTATCAAAGGAATAGATGCCAAAATCTAAAAAGGAGAAGGAACATATGTTGAAGGTTTCTTATGCTTCAGCAGTTGGGAGCTTGATGTACGTGATGATCTGCACGAGACTAGACATTGCCCATACTATGAGAGTGGTCAGCAGGTTCATGGGAAACCCAAGAAGGCACCATTGGGATGTGGTCAAGTGGATCATAAGGTAACTGAAAGGTATAGCAGACAAAGCTCTATGCTTTGGAAGATCTGATATCATTTTGTAGAGATATGTAGAGTCAGATCTTGTAGAAGATGTTGATAGCAGTAAAAGTACTACAGGCTATGTCTATACATTGGGTAG
Organism: Gastrodia elata; assembly: GCA_016760335.1. Classification (NCBI taxonomy): domain Eukaryota; kingdom Viridiplantae; phylum Streptophyta; class Magnoliopsida; order Asparagales; family Orchidaceae; genus Gastrodia; species Gastrodia elata. The sequence goes on from CM028669.1 coordinate 405,434, forward strand.
TGCAGCGATGAGCTGGATCTCCAGGTTACAGAACATTGTATCACTATCTACAATTAAAGCTGAGTACGTTGCCATCACGGAGGCAAGCAAGGAGATGATTTGGTTGAAGTGTTTCATGGTTGAATTAAGCAAGGAGCAGAAGGATGTGAGGCTCTACAGTGATAGTATGAGCACCATTCACCTAGCTAAGAATGCTACTTTCATGCCAGGACAAAACACATTTAACTCCATTACCATTTCATTCGAACAATGTTGGAAGAAGGGCAGCTTGGATTGGAGAAGATTCATACTTCTAAGAATTCAGCCAACATGCTTACCAAAGTAGTAACAATGGAGAAACTGAAGATACATGTAGCTTTAGTTGGCCTTGGTACATGAAGGGAGGGCAGTGGTGAGCCACACCATAATCCTTGACAGACATAGAAGAAGATAGTGAAGGTTCAATGGAGGAAGCTAAGGAAGGTTGCGTGGAAGTCTCCAAGTGGGAGATTATTGTGTTGTGGAGACTTCTGCGGCGCCCCGCACCCTTAATCCGCCAAAGGATTAGGTTAAGGGTAGGGTGTCACTCTGGCTAACCCCTCACTTACCATTGGATTAGGATATACTCCACAATCCACCTGATTAGGGAAGGATTAACACAGAATCAATCTAATAGTCACTATATAAGTAAACGTACAGAGTGCGGAAGCGATTTAAGGAAATATAAATCATCCAAGCATCACAATATAAATAGCAAAAGTAGAACCCAAAATATAAGCATTCAATCCAAATATACAATCAAAGGTACCTGTATTATTACATCATTTAAAAAGTTCAAATAGAATAGAATGTGCAAATACTCTCACCCTCACATATAAAATAAAAGCTAGACAGCGACTTCTTCTACGGGCTCCTCCTCTGGGTATGGCTCCACTCCTAACTCCTTCTCATCTAATTGAAGAGGATCTGCCATTGTCGGTTTCACAATGTAGGGCCCCAGCCAAAGAAAAGGAAAATCTGGTTAGTCAATTGTCTAAGTACATTTTAAGCTGATGAATTATTATATGAGTTAAGTAATATCTCCATTCTACAATATCGAAGCAACATATATTTATATAAAGGAGCAGCAGGCAATACAAGAGAAAAGGAAAAGCTATAAACCATCATCTATAGCCTAAGCAAGAAAATGAAAGAGGCTAAGACATGCCTCGCATACAAACTAAACAAGGAAGGGCGTATAAATATACATAACTAAACGAGTGCAGTAAGAAAAATTCTACATCCTAAACATGCTGGTGATCAATAGAAAACAAGCCAATTAAAATAAACAACTCAGCAGTGGTACATATAATAGCAGCAAGGTTCTAACATCCTAAATATATATATAAAAATAGTACAAGAAAATAGCTGACGGAATAAGAATACTGAAAAGTAAACAACAACAACTGCATATAAAGTCATACGTGCATCGACTGCCATACAGAAAAGAGCTACTATAGCCCATCGAATATCAAAGAAGCTTAGCACCATCACGGCTAAGTCATAAAACTGTGTACCCCTAGCGATATAAGGAGGCTAGGCAAATAAGCACACAAAGCAAGCGAAGGGTCTTAGCACCAGTGCGGTTAAGGCCCAACTGTATGCCCCTAGCGACATAAAGAGGCTAGTAAACTAAGCATACAAGGCAACCTTAGCACCAGTATGGCTAAGGCACCAACGGTGTACCCCTAGCGACTATAAGGAGGCTAGTAAACTAGGCACACAACAAAACAGGTCCTTCCCCTAGCGACAGAAGAAGGCTAGGAAACAAGGAAATATCTGAGAGGCAGCTCATATAATTATCATCTTTTCATTAATCACTTTAATATTTTCACAAGGAATCTAAGGAGTCTCCATATTTTCTTAACAGTTTATTCATGCATCAAATGTCTTATATGATATGCTCAAGGAAATATGGCACAGAAATATAAGGAATGCATAGCAATAAAGTATCAAATGGAAGTAAGGGACTATACTAAATATGGTGATATCATTTGTTTTCTACTTAACTATTTTAACTATTCCAAGTTACACAAGTTCAGGATCACCGTTTTCTTACTATCGAGTGTAACTCAGAAATTTGTCCTTATAAGTAAAAAAAGGATTAGCACTGATTAGGTTCTAATCTAGTTCAATCAGATAGATGACTACGAGTTAAATCAATAAATCATACGTCTTAATTTTGTGAATTTAGACATTCTAACTAAGATCTGATCAAGATCTTCTAAGCCTATAGATTATGGATTAAATACTACAAGAATTAGGACTATTCACATAATCCAAAGGATAACACCTAAGTTCTAGGTTTTATTCTATAAGTGATCTACTAGTTAAGGTAAATCCTATTAAGCAATCAAACTTAATAGGATGAATCTCCTACTTTAAATATAGGGTTAAAAGATAAAATAATCAGAATGAGTTGTAAAATAAAAGAAAGTCTAAAAACTAATAAACCAAGGTTTCACCTATTGGGTAACTCAATTTACCCAACAAATGAATTCTAACCTATGATCTATTCCTATTCTCAAGAAAGGTCCTTAAGGTGTGGTGCTTAAAACTTAACAGAAATTATTAGAATCTAACTTAAGGGTTGATTTCATTCACTTGATTGATACTAAGAAGTTTATAACATTAGTTTTAAGGTTCTAGAAGGTTAACTAAAGGGTAAATGTACTTAATTCAATATTAGGGCAAAATGACCATTTTGCCTCTACTTTAAGGGTTAAAAAGTCAACTTTTGACTTAGGGGTCAAAATTGAATTCTCTTAGTTCCGATTGATTCCTTACTGTTTAACTTGAAGATAGACAGTAATTACGCCTAAATTGGGCGAGAAACGGTCAAGTTATGTCTAAAATAAGGCTAGGGGTAATTTGGTCGTTTACCTAAATTTCTAGGATTTAGATCCTATATATTATTTTAGTATGTTGATGACATTGGAATTATAGGTTAGATAGCTTCTTGAATTTTTGAATTTGGAGTTGATTTGACCAAGTTATGGCCATTTAAATTCCAAGGGCATTATGGTCATTTTTCACTAAAGTCAACTCTAAGTTATAGGGTTGACTTTTATCTCGATGTCCAAATGAAAAAACTAATACTACTACGGTGATGGGGCCGCTCTCCTGAGCATTTTAAGACCTATATTGACTATGTTTCGATAACTGGGTAAAAAGTTATGAGGCTCTAAATAGGTCCTAAAATGTTACCTCGTTATACGTACCTCGAAATAAATTTTTACATTACGTTATTTGATTCCTTATATTTTTCTGAGTATTTTAAGACCTATATTGGCTATATTTGGATCATCCTACAAAAAGTTATTAAACTTTTAAGATTTACTATTCAAAAATATAATTTGAATAAATTTACTATTCATTTATTCAATTTAAATGATTTTACTATTCATTCCTAAAGTTTTTATATAAAATTCCTGAAATTATTAATCCTTAAGTAATCTATAATTAATTAGGCTTAATTATTAATTAACATTAATTAATAATTATTTAATTAATATTTTACTGTAGCAAAGTAATTAGTGCTAATCACTATTTAATTAGTTTTAATTATTTATTAATATCTAATTATGAATAATTAATTATATTTTACTATTTAATAATAATTAATTATCCTAATTATTGTTTAAGGTTTAATTAAACTTTAATTAACCCTAATTAATCTCTAATTATACTTAATTAATTAAGGTTATTATTCAAAAGTAATTAACACTAATCCTAATTTAATTAACCACTAACTGTAATTAATTAATCATTAACAGTAATTAATTAACACTAACAGTAATTTAATTAATAATTTAATTAACAGACAGTGGGCCCCACTAGACACGTGGCATTGCCAGAGGCTGTCACGTTGCACTGTGGGCCCCACAAGGGCTGAGTCAGCTCTGTGACTGGGCAGTGGGCCCACCTGACACGTGGCACTGCCAGAGGCTGCCACGTAGCACTGTGGGCCCCACGGGAAGCCGAACTGCAGCAGTTGTCCGGGCAGTGGGTCCCACTTGCCACGTGGCGGACCTAGAAGCGGCCACGGGGCGTTGTGGGCCCCACTAGGGAGCCGAACTGCCGCGTGGGGCTCGGGCAGTGAGTACCACTTGCCACGTGGCGGGCCCAGAGGCGGCCACGTGGCGCTGTGGGCCCCACTGGGGAGCCGAACCGTTGCGCGGGCTCAGGCTGTGGGCCCCACGTGACACGTGGCGTGCCGGCTGGCTGCCACATGGCACTGGGGGCCCCACGGCCGAAGCCGAAGGGTCGCGGCTTCGGCTGGTGGGTCCCACTGGACACGTGACAGGCCCAGAGGGTGCCACATGGCCGGGTGGGCCCCACCCGGCTGACGCGGACCCGGCTCGGGGGAGGCGGGCTCGGGTTGACGCGGCCCGACCCGGACTTCGTCTTCTTTGCGAAGACGGGCTGAGGGCGCCGGGTTAGGGCACGGCTTTTGCTGGCCTTCCCGGCGCCGGACCACCTTGGCCCGCACGGCCGACGGTGGCCCTCGACGAGGGCTACACGCCGGTGGGCGGACCATCGCCAGAGGTGGTCGGGATCGCCGGCAATTCTAAACCCTAATATCTAGGGTTTCGGCGGCTGCGAAAAATCAGCCCGAGGCTTCAAGCCTCGATCTGAGTCAGCTGGACCTGATCGAGGTCGATGAGGTCCAGTTGATTGTCGATCTAAGTCCTAACCTACAATTCTAAGGTTATGCGACGGCGAAAGGAGAACGGAGGAGGGAGATCGGGGGTACCTGAGGTCGACGGCGGACGGGTGGCTGGGCTTCGGGGCTTGATCTGGCTCGATCTGGGCTCGGATTTTCGCAAACCCGGAGCCCAGAGGTCAGTCGAGGTCTTATAGACCCGTCAGCGACCTCACCGAGGCCGGGGAGGGGCCGGAATTCGCGGCGGCCCGCCGCGTGGCGCGCGAGGGTGACGGAGCCGAGGGAGACGGCCCCGTAGCCGTTGGATCTGGATTTAGAGCCAACCACTGCGATGGCGCCGTCCGATCTGACTGCGCCGCCAGCTACAGATGTCGGAACAGTATTTACTTAACGACGACCGTTAAGTAATTAAGTAAGTAATATTATTATTATTATTTTTAATTTCCAGAAATTTTTGAACATATTTTCCTAGCTAATTTGGGGTCAAGGAATTAAATGGCGATGTCGGATTTTTGATCCGACGAGTATTTTGATACCTCGATTTCCGGGGTATTTTTATTATTAAAATATTCGTCGAAATTTTGACGACTTCCGATTGACACGAAAACTTCACCCCAAGCTAATTTAGGGTCAAGGAACGCAGTGGTGGTGTCCGTTTTTCGATCGGAAGTCAATTTAAATAGGTCAATTTAAATAGGTCAATTTCTAGGGTTTCTAGATTTCCAGAAATCAGGATTCGATCTATTTGACTTTTGATTTGGATTAGGTCTCACAGGTTGACTCAATTAATCTAATTAGCACCTATAATTATGTTTAAGACTTAGGGTTAGTCCTAATCAACTATGGTAACAACTCGGGTTGTTACAACTTCACTGTCCAAAAATAGCACAAGCGCTGCAGCACGCAACAACGTGCTCCAACGCGCCACAGCGCACTATAGCAGAATCAAGCCCGAAGCTAAGGCGCTACGGTGCGCCTCAGCGATTAGCAATCGAGAAGAAAGCATTGCAGCGCACCGCAGCTGAGTCAAATGCAGGTGCTACTGCACCATAGCGCACCGTAGTGTGCTACAGTGAATGCAAGTTTGAAATGTGGGAGCTAAAGTGCGCCGCAGCTTGCTATAGCGGATGCAATTTTGAAAGTCGACCGCTACAGTGCGCTGTAGCGGTCGACGGAGTTCTGCTTTGTGTTAGGTCTAAATCTAAAGAAATCTGAGGGATATTTTGAACTTTTTTGGGTCCAAAATGGAGCTAGCTACTTAATCTTAAGTAGTGGAGGAAAACTTAAGGCTTTGGCAATCAGTTTGGAGGATTGGAGGCTGTGGAGGAGAAGAACCCTAAGCTAAACCCTAGTGAGCTGCTGAGCAAGAGAAGGCTTACTATTTGAAAAAGAAACTTTTAGATGTAGCAGCTTCTTCCCTTCTCCATTCTAAAAGTAGAGCTACAGCTGTGTATGCTGAGGTGATATAGCTCTTGTAACTCTATAAACCTTGAAGCTTTTTCATAGTGGATTTGTTCTCGTTGGTGTGGCTCTGTGATTTTTTCCAATCTTTGTGTTCTCCACGTGCGAATTTCTTGTTGTGATTTCTAAGTTAGCTCGATAACAATCAACGCATCCCGATCCTCAAAGTCTTTGGACTTTGGTTTGTTGTTGCCAATACAAGTGCCATTTCACATTAGGTATCTTGTGTATCGCTGGTGTTTCACAACAATTAGATGATTCAACTTTAATGAAATTGTAGGTTCCCATCCTGTCTTAGATAAATCTACAAGAACATTATGATAAATTCCTCGAATTAAATCAAGTGTGTTATAAGTATAGGATTGAACACCGTAGTTTGAGAGAATAAACCATAAAAGAATTATGTCCCTTATCTTTGTGCGTATCGCTAAGTGCAATGTTTCAAATTACCTTTCTTAGGGTATTTTAAGTTATATTTTAATTAGAAAATTGATTAACTTAGTCTGAGAGAATAAACTGTAAAAGAATTATGTCCCTTATCTTTGTGTGCATCGATAAGTGTTGTTAAACAAACTAAGTGTTTTAGGTTGCCCTTCTTAGAAATATATTATTTATGTATATGCACTCCCAACATGTGATAGCTTAAGAAAAGCTTAACAGAGCATTATGGGATGAAGTGGGCATCAAGATATTGAATTCCTAATGAGATGTATGTGGGCATCAAGCTGTGTATTCATGACAATTCAATGGTATTTCATATGTTCTTATATTGGCATACATTATGGTTCTAATATAGCATGATTACTCTATTTTCAGTCTTTACAGTAGATTGTTATAGCATTTCTTTGTAGTTATTATTATACTTTACGTTCCAGCTTTTAGTTACTTCAGTATTTTCTGTAGTTTTTTTTTTTTCATTTAAATGTTAACTTTTGTAAACTGTATAAATGTATGTTGTAGTATTTTGTTGGTATTAGACTTATTGTATAATATGTGGCACTTTTGGGATCCGATAATTTGCTAGATCCAGAGCAATTTGGTGAGCAAGCATTGGAGTCTATTCAAGAGATTCAGAAAGACTCGGTGGCCCACTAGAAGATCCAGTACTTGCTCTTTTAGTTGTTTTTAGTTGTGAGATAGAGAGATCATTATTCCTGCTATTTTCATTTTAAAGCATTGGTTTGTAATAATTATCTAGATGTATGTTCTTTTATTTTCTTTCTAAGATGAACGCTTCTAGTTGGCTTTGTGATGAACGTTTGGATGAATGCTTTTAGCTTCCGTACTTTGATTATTCCTACTTATGCTTAGTATTATGTTGTGATCGGTAGCAAAAGCTCATCTACAGTACTCCTATACATTGAAAATATCCTTCTTGTCTTACTAAGTCCGATGTATATAAGTATTCCAACTAATACTTAAGATAAGGATACTACTTGTCTTAAGGATTAACCCTTAGTTCTACCTTGTGTTGACTCTTAGTTTTCACGTGTGAAAAGGCTTATAAACCTTTCCAACTAACGCGCCGTTCCGCCGCCAATTGTTTAGGGTACTTACTCCTTAAACACCTTTGTTGCGCGCGGCGATGGGACGGGGCGTTAGAACTTTAGCTTGAGAGAATAAACTATGAAAGGATATTTATCTCTTATCCTTGTGCACAGGGATAAGTGCAGCTAAGCAGTCTAAGTGTCCAAATTCATCTTTCTTGGAATACACTAGTTGTACGTATGCACTCTTAACATATGGAAAATTTGATTAGATACTCGATTTAATATCGAAATTAGTTGATGAAAGGATAAGTGTAATTAGAAGTTGATAAATATGTAAATTAGGTAGCTTTATGAGCAATTTATTAAAACTGTGAAACTTGAATAAACATACATAGTAGGATATGATAGTATAAATGGTTATATAACAAAACGGGATATCTTTTCTATTTTCCTTTTATGGATTATTCATTATTTAAATCTTTCAATTTTGACATAAGATGAATCACATATGCATGGTATATTATTAGCAGTACGATGGCACACATAGGATATGTTAGCAGTGTGCTAACACACCTAGGATCGGAATGCAATTGGCATCAATGTTATATGTACATATAACATATTTCACAGTATTATCATATGCATATTCATTGACAAACAATTACAGTTCAATTTCATATTTTCATTCAGTTTACAATTTTATTTTCAACATCTACTTTTATCATGTTTACCTTTAGTTTTGAAATTGTTTAGTTTATGTTTTAAAAATTGAGTTTACAATACAACTTTATTTTCAGCTTATTTATTGTGATGATTTTTGTTTTACTATTTATTTAGTGATTTATTGAATAATATACCTAAATTTTTAAGAAAAAATATAATACTGTAATCAACCTAAAATATATTATTTAATATAAGATTTTCTAGTGATTTATGGATAATATACCTAAATTATTAAGAAAAAATATAATACTGTAAGCATCCTAAAATATATTATTTAATATAAGATTTTCTTTTTTTTAGGTGAGTCTCACATTATGAAATTAATAATATTAGTATTTCTCTTAAAAATATTGAAGAACACCAAAATATAAAATACAGCCGCATGAACTAGAGAGGAAACAATGCATGAGTCCAACGTCTATATATACTACACCACACTAATGCTCTCCTCGCATTCTTTACAAGCGCATACGAGCATAAACACCAATGAGCAGCAACAGCAGCAGTGTGTGCAATGGAGAGGAAGTGGAAGTCATCCTGAGAACCCAGGAGCTTGTATGGAACCAAACTCTGAGCTTTGTAAAATCCATGTGCTTGAAGTGCGCGGTGGAGCTGGGCATAGCCGAGGCGATCGGCCAGCACGGGGAGGCAGCGACGATCCCCGTGCTGGCGTCGCACCTCTCCGTGCCCGAACCCAAGCACGGAGCTCTGCGGGCCCTAATGCGCCTTTTGTCCCGAGAGGGCATTTTCCGTTCTGGTGCCACCCTCTCGGGCGAGGAGTCGTTTGAGCTTGCGGAGGCCTCGCACCTGCTCCCCTCCACCTCCCCGCTAATCCTCTTTTTTCTCCATCCAATCATCCTTGATTCCTACCACCAGCTGTCCCGCTGGCTCCGAGGGCCTTCCCCCGCCACCTCCTTTGAGATGGCCCATGGACAAACCGTCTGGGATCTCACCGAGGGCCACCCCCAGTTCAGTGCCATCTTGGATGAAGGCATGGCCAGCGACTCCCGCCTCATGGCGGCCGCCCTCGCAGGAGCTGACGCCTTAAGCGGTGTCACCACCATCGTCGATGTCGGCGGGGGCAACGGCTCCAATGCCGCCGCTCTTGTCCGCATTTTCCCCAACCTCAGCACCTGCATTGTTCTCGACAAGCCTCGCGTCATTGCTGCCGCAATCAAGCCGGCGCCTGCCGATGAGCCCAAAATTCAGTTTGTTGCCGGAGATATGTTTCTCCACATCCCCAGCGCTGATGCTGCTCTCCTCAAGGTAACTTCCGAAGAGTCATACAGTCGAAAAGTAAATCTGAGATTGCTTGTGTGCACTCACTGTCTCTACAGTGTTATTGTGTAGAGGAATGTTATTTGATACACTTTTTTTTTAATTTAGCCTGCACTTTAAAAAAGTTTTATCCAATAAAATTTGTGCATATTTAATTAGTATTTTTTTATTTATATTAAAATAATATAAATATTATTTTTAATATTTATATTAAAATGATGTTCAAATTTTATTAAATAAAATTTTTTAAATATCATATCGGATGAGTTGAAATAGGATTTCTCTATTCTTATTATATATAAAATTTAAAATATAATTGATTTTGTGTAGTGGGTATTGCATGATTGGAGTGATGAAGAGTGCGTGAAGATACTGCAGCAGTGCAAGGAAGCGATTCCAAGCAAAGAGGAAGGCGGAAAAGTGATTATAATCGATATGGTGATGGGCGTGTGCATTAGCTCTCAGACTTCGGCGGAGACGCAGCTTCTGTTCGATTTGAATATGATGACACTTTCCCCGGGAAGGGAAAGAGATGAGTCTGAATGGTGCAAGCTCTTTGCTGCTGCGGGCTTCTCTGACTACAAGATCACGCCTTCCCTCGGTTTAAGATCTCTTATCGAAGTCTTCCCTTGACCACCTCTCAGTTATTCGCTTTCGATTTGTTGTCTTTCGGGTTCTAAATAAATTTGATACTTATTTCTCCTCTTCTTTTTTTTAGTCCTCTCAAAAACCCCTTCTGGAAGTATTTATTATGCATCCGAGTTTTATTTATTTTAAGGAAGGTGCTATAATACTTCAATAAATATGAAAAATCAATGCTCTACAATAATTATTGTATTTAAAATAATTATTAATATATTTAAAAATTAGTAATTAACTCATAATCAATAATATTCACTATTATAATCATAATTAAAAACTTATTAATAACTTAGAAAAAAAAGTACTGAGGCATTTGTTCGGTGTAGTATTTTTCTTATTTTAATATTGAGTTGATTTTATGCAAGCTAACTCTTTTGCAGTATTTTATGTTGAATATATTCTTTAGTATATATGGTTAGGTGATACTGATTTTGTTGCAAAGTATTAATTATGTTAGATGCTTTCCTAGTGGATCAGATCTTTCTTTATTAATCTTAAAAGCTAAATTTCTCTGCATCCACAAAGCTAAACACAACTTCTACTATCTTCCTCGACGGTGAAGAGGAGTCCGAGTGTCATATCTAAAAGTAGAGCAATCCATCTTCCTATTCCTCGACAAAGCTGAACACAACTTCCGCATCCTCGACCGTGAAGATGGGTTCCGCTAGCTATCATTGAAGTCACCAACTCTGTCGTCTGCGTGTGCTTGTCTGCCAAATGCTCCGATCGTCGAAGTCTCTGCACTTACGCAGATTCAACCTTCTCCATGTTAAACTCGACGACGCCAACTATACTCTCTAGTGATCCCAATTCCTTTCGATCTTCCGTGCCCATGAACTGCTTCGGTTCGTCAGCGGAAGCCAATCTGCACCACATCCTACACTACCGAACAACAATCTTCCAAAACCACAATATGTCTTCTTGTTCAAATAGGACCAAATGATCCTCATATGGCTCATTTCAACGCTAACAGAAAATATGTTCGCTTAAGTAGTCTGTAAAGAAACAACTATGGAAATGTGGACTGTGTTGGCTGCCACATTTGTTTAAAATCTCACCCAACAACTCAACATTGCAGGTTCACCTATCACAGATCAACAATTGGTTCTCAATCTATTAACTGAACTTGGATCAGAATACGCCTCTCTTGCAATAGCAGTTATAGTGCGTATTGAATCCATCGCTCTTGATGAGTTCATCGGAATATTTATCAATCTTGAATTAATGTATTCTGACATACTCACTTCATATATGCTTCTTACTCCTCTTGCAAATGCCATAGAACTTCAGCGCCCTCATCTACAGCAAACATAAGCATGTTTCATCCAAGAGGAAGATAACATCCCAGGTACGGCCGCGGAGGTGGCAGAGGTTGTATCTCTATTATTTGTGAACTATGCAATCGCACCGGACATCTTGCCACAAACTGCTATCACATGCAAAATTTTGCCTAGAATCTTGTCGTCCGTCCCCCACCTGCAATACAAGCTTCGTCCACATCGTACTAGGCCACAGAACCACGAGTAAAACCTTGGATCCTTGACATCAGTGCCAAACCATCATGCCAGCCCTCACATCAATTCTATGAGGACCATCCATCCATATCGTAGCCATAGATAACTGCAAATCGGATATGGTAACACCTTGGAGATTGCCACATAGGTTCAATCCTCATAAATCATCCTTCATGTTCCTTTCATTTACAAAACATCTTGCTTGTTCCTCACTTAACTAAGCATATCATTTCAGTCTGTCAATTTACCCTAAACAATAATGTCTACATTGAATTTCACCCACTCTATTGTGTTATCAAGGATACCATAACGAAGAAAGAGATCTTGTGATGAACACTTTCTAACAGGCTATACCCTTTTCCCTCTACCACCGCTTGAGAGACCAAAATTACGTAGTCTGTGCTTGCACGTAAATGTATGTAGTCTGAACTAAAATAGGATGGTAATATCTGAGATTTATCATCCATTGGGGAACAGTGTTTTATTTTGTTACTGGAGTATACTTATTTTCACTAATATTTAAGTGTTAAGATGGTCTATTTTCTTGGTCCTGATAACAATTTTAGAGTTTCTAACTTGAAATTACTTATGGAAATATAGGGAGAGTTGGGATTTATCATACATGTTTATATGATTTCATGAAAGCACTCATCTTCTCAACATCATGTTAAATTAATTGGATTAATTTTATAAGTTTATTCAAGGGGCTTAGTCTTCTCTAGTTAAATGACTGAATGTACTAAGTCTTGTCTAGTGCTCTGAAATTAACACTAGTAGGTTCAATTTTGGCACATAGACATCCATGTGATCTTTATTTTATGAGTTCATTTCTTACGTCTAAGTAATGAAATCTATATTTTAAGTTGAATATCACATGAAATTGAATCTACTAATGGCTCACATGCATCCCCTCTAGATTTAGCAATGTCACAAGTTACTAAGCCAAATAGGTTTATGGAACATCTCATATATCTTAGTGCAACAGTAACCTCGCATAAATCTAGAGTGAGGTATGGGACTCAATCAGTGGCTCTCTGCTCACATGCGTCCCCTTTTAATTTAGTCACGGTGATGATCTACGAAGTTAAATGAGCCTGTCACATGACTCATGCTTAACATGTAACAATCACCTTGCATAAATCATGAGTGAGCAATGGAGCTCAAAAAGTGTTAACGATTTCTCATGTTGATTGATTAACCCTTGCCCAAGGTTGTGCATGGGCTGTTTCTGCACGGTGAATGTTGTCACTTACATTCGCAACATTAATGCTCAAGCATGCACATCCCTTAAACAAGGAGACCAATGAGCTCAATGAGGTTCTTACGATAAAATAATATTATTCATGGATTTAAATAAGGAAACATAAGTTCTAATTATTTCACTCACACAGCATGCAATCATTTCAATTTTTTTGAACAATCATTTATTGATAAGAAGAGCACAATGCTTTACATTTATATGACCTTAAATTTTTATACCCAAGGAGGGTTTATGATGCCATTAAATTAGATATAAAGGGAGAGAACTAAGAGAAACTAAGCCCTTGCATGGCTTTTACAAAGAAAGAAAAAGAGTAAAGAAAGGGGTACAATACTAGGGAATAGCTATCACATTATCTTGGATCTCTCCTCCTTAATTCTTCTTAGTTCCTTGCTTCTCTATTCTTCTCCCTTTTCTTGGCCTACAGCTTCTTTTCTTCGATAGGGAACTCTCCTCTGATTGATCTCAGTAGCACTTTAGGTTAGGAACTTTTCCACTGAAAATTCAGAACCTCTCTTCCTCTTCAATCCTTGTTTTTATAACCCTCAAGACAGCTTCCCAGCATTTACACATGTAACGCCCCATCCCATCGTCACGTGCAATTTGTTTAAGAGATAACAGATTGGCAGTGAGACGGTGCGTTACTCGGGAAGGATCCAAACACAACCTCCCCCGAATAACTGTAAGAAGACAACTACTGCATATGGCCTACTAATACTCAACCTTAAGAGATGGGGGCTGAGCACTAATCTTAAAGATAAGTGTAGTATCCTTATCTTAAGTATTAAGTAAGGTACTCATGTATATTGGATTAAGAATACAAATGCGATCCAAGTTATACGAATACTAGCATTTTATGAATATCTAGATCATATCACAATACTAAGTATAAGCTGTAAAATAATAGAGTGCAGAAGCTAAGCTGTGGGGCCCTGTACCACCGCAACCATACTAATACTTCTATTAACATAATTAAGATGAGTACGGTGCTCTAACTGTGGCAAATCTCCAACTTAAGTATAGTCAGGTATAACCTAGCCCACCTTAAGCAAATAACTTGTCACCTGAAACTGAGAACATACATCAACATATAAAAGTAACGGAAGCAAAAAATAGTAGAACATAATATTTTAAATGATAAGAAAAGAGCTCTCATCCTCACAGCAGGAAATAAAGTCTAACTACTCGGTGACAAAAAGGTCCTCCTCCTGCCCAAGCTCCTCTCCAGCAGAACCACCAACAAACAGCTCTAAATCTGATATTTGTCAGTATCACAAATACCAGGGCCCTAGCCTACATAAGAAAAAGGTTACAGTTAGATAAATTGCTTAAGTACATTTTAAGCTAATTAAGTGAACTGAATATTTAAAGATATCACATTATTTCTTTAAGCATGCAAGTAATTTAAGGTACAACAAGTTACAATAAATAGGATAGCTATAAATAATACATTTATAACTAAACAACAAGTATACAAAATAACATACTAAACATGAAGCTGAACAAGGTAAGGCTAAAATGTATAAATAACTGCAAGTACTAAAAGTAAAACTCATACTAACATGCTTATGATCACATGAATACATGTTGATTTCATAAAAGAAAATTGTACTGAAACGTGCTGAAATAAGTATACAAAATTAGCATCATAAACATGCCAATACATAATAATTACTGAACTAGAATAAATAGGCAAGTATGCAAAACTAATAAGTAAAAGCTACTGAAGCATGTGGCAAAACAAGTCTAAGTACTGAAATGAAATAAAAGTAAAGCCACTGAAACATATGGCAAAACAAACCAAAGTACTAGAACTGTACTCAAGTAAAAGCATTCATAAATATAATATTGCCATAATAGAAATAGGCCATACAGGACCTCTGAACTGAAAGTTCAACATGTTTCCATCTTAGACATCATCAGAGCTAGGTTCGAGTTTAACTTATAGAATAAGATATGTATCCATCCTAGCCAAGCACAGGGCTAGGTCTGAGTCTATTGTATAATAAAATTGGAACCGAGGAGGCAAACTAAGTTAGGACACACCCTACTGAACAAAATGCACTAAATGAACTGAATGAATGTTTATACTTTTCAAATACTAACTTAGGATATATTATCAATATCCTAAGTTCACCTATTATGTCTAAGGAAAAAAAGCTCAATATACAAGGTTTGTAGAGCAACAATAGTCAAAATAAGCAAGAGACTCAACTAGACTTATGTGATATCTATTGTTGTCTAATTTAATTTAGTCTAACTATTCTGAGAAAAATACAAGCTTAGGATCTCCAAAATCCAGCTATCGAGTATAATCCCAGATTCACGACCTTAATGTTAACATTAAAACTTAACAAGTTCTAATTCATAATTAAATGAAGACTATAAAGGATTAAAGTAAATAAATTAATGACTTAATTAATATGTTTTACTCACTCAACCCAAATCTTGATCATGCAAATCAAGATTAAGGATTCTTGACTTAACTCTAAAATTGGGGTTCAAATCTTGAATCCAAGGTTCAAATCTACTAAGGGTCCAAGGTTCACATCAAATAATAATCTAAAGGTGGAGGATCTTAGGAATTGAAAGATTTGAAAGCTAGGATCTTAATAATAGGTTCTTTTATTATCATAAGACAAAATAATCAATCAATAATATAAGAATCAATGATCTATATTCCATCTATAGAAAAATCACATTATTCCATAGGTTGAATCAATCTCCCACTAGGAGGCTTCAAAGGAATTAAGATCATAAATCAATTAAGGATCTCCAAGATGATGACACAATTAGATCAAAATGATTAAGAGTCTAAGATTTAAGATCTAAGGTTTGATCACTTAAGAACTAAACATGAAATGTAGACTTAGGATTTACATAACCCTTCTTTTAAAGTTATAGTTCATGGATGATTTTAATAAGGCACTTAAACTAGAATTTGAAAGCTAGTATTAATTAAGTTATTCTCCAATGAGGAGTCTTAAATTCTCTTCAAGGACTTAAGATTTAATTAAGGAAATTTAAGACTTAAAATACGTAGACCAATTTTATTAAAGTTAAAGTTACAGAAAGTATACTAATGCATTAATTATAAACACATTACTGAAATTCTAGGGTTTAAGGGTGCTAAGCAATACTTTGGTCAAAATGACCAAAATACCCTTCTTAAGGCTAAAATTGGAAATTTAAGATTTAAACATTCAAACTAATTCAAATCAATTTTACTGTACTTGATATTGGCTAATGAGATGAATGAAACACTTAGCTCAAGGTTTGATATTATAATTAACCTAGTTAGCACTAATCATAATTTATGGCTAACTAAGAAAATTAGGGCACAATAGCATGATCCAAGCTCACAGGAGAGTTCTAATATTTTAAAGAAAGCAATTAGAACTTGGTTCACCAAAATCAAAGGGTTAATTAAGGCTTAATTCTACTAATTAAAGATTAGGGTGATTAAGGGATAATTAGCAAGTTTTGAACTCTTAAATTATTTATAAGGGCATACATGGATTCTACTCTATCTTATAAACAATCAGAGACCTAAATTAAGATTTTTAGACATTAATTAAATTAATTATGAATTTATTAAGATCAGAGGAAGATTAGGCAATTTTGGAAAATCCAACCCTTGTATCATGAATTTTATTTCATATTATTATTCATTATATTTTTCTGATCAGAATGGTATATTGGATTATACTATTTAAATAAGAATTAATTAAGTTATTTCATTAATTTAATCTGAATGTTTATCATTAATCAGATCATAAGATATTTAATAAATTCTATTTATCAATTAATTAACAAGAGGAATTTAATTTTTAAATAAATTAATTAACCCAGCTCGACTATCAAACCGTGAGGGTCAGAGTAGGACCCGAATTGGCTAGCACTGTCGCACTGCGCGGGCCTAGGCTGGCCCAGTCTGATACGCTAGTGGCTTCGTACCAGATACTCCCTTCACAGGCAACCGCAGAAGGGTACCATGGACCACCAAATTCGTCGCCGATAATCCACGCTACGGTGAGCATTCAATCGCCACACCTTCATGAGGTCAAGGCACGTCGATTGAACCTAAAAACCCTAATTAGGATGAGCTAGAACATCGTATGGCTATTCAAACATCCAATTTCAAATGACTAGGGTTCACTGTGAGGGGATAATTCTCCTCACATAAGCCACTAAATAGATGGGGCTTGATCCCTACACCATTAGTGAGGTGAGGCGAGTCGAACCTCCAAGGTTTCGTAACCTAGGGTGTAGCTAATCGCTAGGTCCATACTCGGACTCAGCCATGGCTTGGCTGCTAGCTCGATCAATTGATACGATCAATTAGAGCTAGCTTAAACCCTAGAAATAATCAGGGTAAGTTCCTAAGGGGATAAGGCAACTAGAAGACATCTAGAGGTTCAATCTAAAAGCTTAAATGAAGAACTGAACTCACACAGTTAAGTGCGAAGAGGCTGTACCTGTAACTGGTATTGTAGGCATGGCCGAGGGGAATGAAGGCTAGTTGGAGCTTGTAGAAGATCACAGCAACCTCGTTGGAGGGTATGAACAACAAACACGTACCCTCTATCAGTGGTACGCAGCTCCTGGGATGCCGATATTTGAGGGGATTTTCCAAGATGATGAGGAACTCCAGAGGACTTCAGTTGGATAATTGGGGATTTACAGTGAGCAAAGGGACTCACTATGATGTCACCAATAGTATATATATGAATTAGGAGGCTCTAGGGGTGGACTCCAAAGCTTAGAAATGAGGGCATGGCTCAAGCCGAAGGAAAGGCTCAGTTCAAACGGGCGAGGGAAATTCAGGGAGAGCACTACCGGCAGACGATCGCGCCCAAGGGTAGAAGAGGGAGATTGGGATATTTCCCGCACTGCCATGGGGGCTGAAGGGATCTGGCTGTCAGGGTGGACCAGTTGGGTGAACGGACGAGGGGAAGGAGATGATCCACAGTATTGGGAACGCTGGGAGCCATCTGATAGATCTTTAGTTAGACCGGACAGCTCTGATCCTCGGACATCTAACGGCTGAACACAGATAGAAGGTCAGCCGTAAGATCAGATTGGGAAATCTAACGATTGATCGAGGGTACTTATGGCATATAGCTAGATACCGTCAAATCAAACCTCAAAACTGCGAAATGATTGAGATGAGACGAATTAGATCAAGGGTGCGGGCCTGTGGGGCCCCGTACTAACAATAAGGAAGTATAGTGCTCCAACTATGGCAAATCCCTGACTTAAGTAAAGTTAGGTAAGCCCAACCTGCCTTAAGCCAAGAACTTACCACCAAGTGCTATAACATCATCAATATACAAATATCAAAGAGGCGGAAGCAATGAATAATAGAGTAACATCCACAAGCATACATAGTAGGAAAAGAGAATGCAATACAATAACTCATCATAATACAGAAATGAAATATATCCAGAATTAATTATTACAAACTGAAGTTTAAAGAGAATGGAAAATGTCTCTCAATCTCACTGAAATGAAAATGCAATATCTATCTAATCAGCAGCAGCACGATCCTTCTCCTGAACCTGCTCCTCTTCTGCGATACTACCCACAAACACGTCTGAATCTGACATTTGTTGGTATCACAAATGCCAGGGCCCCAGCCAACAAAATAAAAAGGTTACAGTTAGACAATTATCTAAGTACATTTAAGTCTATCTTAATGAACTGAACATTTAAATATATTACATTTTAAATTAACTACACATGCAAGCAGTAAAGGGTGCAACAAGCTATGAAAGAACGGGTAACTATAAACTATCTATTTATAGCCAGCATACAATGCAAAATAAACAAGTGGAGGTGAAAAGCTAAAAGAAACAGCAATTATAATACAATTCTGAACCTAACATGCTTCTGATCATATTATACATACTGAGTATATAAAAGAACACAAGTACTGAAAATGTGCAATTCTAGCATCCTAAACATATCAAAATATATATAAGTAAGCCATATGAGTATACATACAATATGCTAGTCAATAACGGGAAAAGAAAAGAAAAGCCACTGAGGCATGTGGCAAAAAGCAAAGCAATCTATGAAATATAAAGGCACTGAGACATGTGGCAAGGTGGGCAAATATTAAAAATAAGGCCATTAAAGCATGTGGCAAAGCAAATCAGAAAACAATACTGAACAATCTAGCTAGAGTAGCAATAAGCCTAAGACATAGTACTGCCATACCAGCCAATAGGCCATACAGGGCCTCCAATATCCATCAATCAATCCCCAGCCTAGCCATCCAAATATGCTAGGTCTGAGTCCAGTCTATACAATACTACTATTGGAGAGGCAGACTAAGCTAGGACATATTATACCAACTGCAAACAAGGCAAAACTGAATGATATGCAATTCAAATACTAACTTAGGATGTATCATCCATATCCTAATTTTCCTAATATGCTTAAGGAATAAGGCTCAATATACAAGGTATGCAAAGTAATCTAGTCAAAGTAAGCAAGAGACTCAATCTAGACTTATGTGATATCTGATGTGATCTAATTACCAAATCTAACTACTCTGAGAAAATACAAGTTTAAGATCTCCAATATCCAGCTATCATGTAGAATCTCAGATTTACGTCCTTAAAGTTAATGTTTGAACTTAACAAGTTCAAATCCAAAATCATGTGATGACTATATGGTTTAAGTTAGTAAATCAATGACCTAATTTATTTATATTTCACTCTCTTTCCCAAATATTGATTAAGTAAATCAAGATTTAAGGATTTAGAACTTAAACCCTATGTTGAGTTCAAATCCTAAATCCAAGGTAATATCCTAACTAGGATCTAGGGTTCACACTTATTACCCAAATTAAAGGTAAAGAATTCTATAAGCTGAAAGATTCAGGAACTAAGAACTTAGTGAAAGGCTATTCTACTGATTATAAGATAAAACAATCGATTAAGCACTTGAGAATCTAAGATCTATATTCAATCTTTAAAATAATTTCATTATCTTATAGATTGAATCATCCTATACCCACATGAAAGGTTTCAAAGGATTAAATAATCAATCATTAAAGAATTTCAATTGGAGATGGTTTAATTTCAAATTGAAGATCTAAGTTTTAGATCTTAAGATCTAAAGATCGGAGGTTAGATCACTTTAGATTTCTAAAGTAGAGTTTTATCTTAAGAGCTTCCATGTGGTGATTCTCTTAGAATCTAAGTTCATAGTTAAACTATATGGAGCTTATTAAAGTTGAAATTGACAATTTTAAGTATTAGATTGAACATCAAACTCATATTGATCCTTTTAGGCTACTAAAAATCTAAGGATCTGATGTTTGATCACTTTAGACTTTAAGCTAGATTTTAACTTAGAATTTTCTATTATTATTTCTTTTAGAATTTTAAGCTCATAAGTTAACTAAATTGAACTTATCAAAGTGGTTTTGATAATTGAAATGATTAAATTTAAGGACTAAGCTTAAGTGACTTCTTTAGGGTCACTTAAGATCTAAGTGTCTTAATTAGGGCTAAATTGAAGATTTCTTAAATCAATGATCACATTAACATTATTATTAGTCTAAGAGTTCAGAGAACATTTCTAATCTAACTTTGGGTTAATTTACTGAAATTTCTAAGTTTAAGGAGTATTTAAACACTTTTTGGTCAAAATAACCAAATTGCCCCTCTTAAGGCTAAAATTGGGATTTTAGGGTTTAGTTATCCAAATTAATCCAATTCTATTTTAATGTGTTTCATATTGATTAATAGAGTAGGAATTTCACCTATCTCAGATTCTTAACCACTTAATTAAACTAATTATCATTAATTACTTAATTAAGCCCATTAAGGTGATTAGTAAATTTAGGCATCCTTAGGGCAATCCAATCTTACCCTTAGGTTCTAATAGATCTAATATAATATTATGAGCTTACTTCCCCAATTTTAGAGACTCAATTAGGGTCTAAACCACTAATCCTCATTTAGGGTGATTAAGGTATGATTAAGGAAATTAAAGGTCCAAAATTAGGTTTAAGGGTCCCTAATTATTCTCTATGGTCACATAAGTGATGAGAGCCCTAAATTTCTAGGTTTGGATAATTATTGAATTTAATATGATTTAATTTAAAACAAAAAAGTTTAACCAATTATTTTAAATCCAACTATTGGATCTGTGATTTTATTTTATATTTAGATTCCTTGCATTTTTTTGATTCAAATGGTATATTGGATCATACCATTTGGATCAGTATAGCCAAAGTTATTTCAATTATTTAATCTGCATTTTTATTTAAATTAAAACCATAGGTTTCTATTTATTATTTAATTTCCTTAAGGATTTTAAATACATAAATTCTTTATTTATCTATCGGCCCAAAATCAAAACACGCGGGTCGGGGTCGGCCCGACCCAAATTACACCGTCTTCTTCTTCTCGCATGCGCCCGCAGCCCAAACCCTAGGACCAGCTTCCAGCGCCCAATTCTCCACGCTCCGGTCACGCCAATCCCCGATCTCGACGGCTACTCCATCCCTGACTCTAGACGCATCGATTAAACCAAGAAGCCTCTGCTAGGAGGCGCTGGATTGCCGGGGGACTACTCGGCCGAGGCGTCTTTGAAGACGCACCTGTGAGGAGTGAATTCTCCTCACAGAGGCCACGGATTGGAGCCGTCTCAATTGCTACACGTTCAGGGACCTGAGAGGAAGCGATTGAGCGAAATGAGAGGTTCTGAGGTGGTCTGGATCACTGGGGGGCTACTCGGCGTATTCTGTCGTTTAGAGCCGCGACTGGATAGATCGATTCCAGTCGAATCGATTGACCTGGTCGAACCCACTTATCGATACCAGACTACAATCATTACCCGGAGGTTTTGATGCTAACAAGACGGCTAATTGAGCACGAGAACATCATATCGAACAAGCCAGAGGTTCCTCTGGCAGTACACTCAAACGGCGAATTTGCTGTCTGTCCTACTACCAGACCTCACCCGCAAACTCGGAGGTCCACAGAGGAGCTAGGTAGAGGTCCTACACAGCATCTAGTGCTTAAGCAAGGAAGAGCCGAGCTGGATCTAGCTCGACAGAAAGAGGGGAAGGGAATGGTTGTACCTTGGTTCAAAGAAGCTCAGAGACAGAAGACAATGCAGATAGGTAGGATCGCACCAGAGGGTTGCAGGAGCTCGGCAAGGGGGTCTGAACACTAGGCCACGCCCTCTATCAGCAGACGCGACAGGACTTATCGTCACATTCGCCGAGAGCTCCTATTGCTTCAGCCGGGAGATGAGGGGATCACAGTGAGCAAAGGAGCTCACTGTGAGTATTGGGAGGTATTTATAGGACGTGGGAGACCTAAGGAGTGGATGCCAGAGCTCTGGTTTGGAGCTTGGCTCGACCCGGGGGTTGACTCGCCATTGCCCATTTGGGAATGGCTCAGCCATCCCTACCCATCCCTGCGGCTTGGCCACAATGGGAAGGACCCTAACGGTCTAGCTGACCTGGCGGGAAGGTGGCAGACAGGACCGACGTGGCGGGGTACGGGAAATTTCCCGCTGTCGGGCAGGATCGTCGTAAGAACGACGATCCACAGTGGTAGGGGTCGCCCCTGCCGTCTGATGCCAAGGCTGTTGGGAATTGACAGCCTGATGCGGCCTCTAATTAATCAAACGTGGATTAAATTTCGAGCGTCGGATCTAAGATGCCGATCGGGCGGGTAGGATTCGATCGAGGCACGCGAGATGTGAGCCGTTGGATTAAGAGCGCTGAGATGTGTGCTCGATCATCCATTCGGCGGGTATGGTGCCCCGCTGTCGGGATCCCGCAGCAGATCTGCCGCGGTCCCGACAGCAAATCCCGGCTATTTAAAATAGATAATTTATTTAATTTAAATAATTTAAAATCAAATTTAATAATATATAATTATTTTTAAGTATTCTAATTCCAATTTAGGGCAAAATGAGCTCCAAAAATTCCCAAAATTTCACCCTTAGCTAATTAGGGTATGAGGGATTCAAAAATAAACTCAGATTTTGATTTGGAGATCAAATTAATTTAGGTATTTTTCAGGGCTTAAAAATAGCCAAAAATACCAGATTTTTCATTTTAGCTCCAAATGACTCCAAGCTTCTAGGGTTAGGTTTAGATAACCCATTGAGTCCAATAGAATCAAAATTAAGGCTTGGTTTAGCTTAAATAATCTAAGTTTAGCTGAGATAACAACTAGTGTTGTTACAAGACCGTTGGATCAGATCTGTGGAAATTAATAGCCCGGGTGGCACCCACGGTTTGGGGTCAGCTGATCATTGAAGGGAAGGTATATTTGCAATTATAAATGGTTAAAAACCCTAAATAGCAATTGAACTGATTTAAATTAAATCCAAAATAGGCCTAAATGACCTCCAAAATTTCCCAAAAATTCACCATTAGCTAATTTGGGGGTGGGGAATTCAAAAATGAACTCAGATTTTAATTTTGAGATTATAGTATCTTAGCAAATTTTGAGGATCCAAAAATAGGCAGAAATACTAAAATACTAAAATGAGTTCTGATTGATTTCAAACTTCTATGGTTAAGTTTAAATGACCCATTGAGTCTAATGGAATCAAAATTAAAGCTTAGTTAAGCTTAATTAATTTGAATTTATCTAGGGTAACAACTATAACTATTATAAACTCCCCACTTAAGAATGATGTCGTCCCGACATCACTCCAGTGAAGAAGTACTACAAATACTGAAATACTAAATGGGATCAAAAGGAAAGGAAAAGGAATCGTAACTGGGCTTGCAAAGAGCTGCAGATATTTATTGTGGATATCCACTTCTTCTTCCCAAGGAGATTCTTCCAAAGATCGATTCTTCCACTGGACTTTAACCATTGGAATTGAGTGATTTCTTAGCTGCTTCTAATCACGAGCTAAGATTTTCACTAGCTCTTCGGCATACAAAAGATCGGGCTGAATTTCTACTACTGGAAGCTGAACGAGATGAGAAGGGTCTCTAAAACATCTTCTTAATGATGATACGTGGAACACATTGTGAACGGCTGCAAAGTCATCAGGAAGATTCAACCTATAAGCTGATAATCCTACCTTGGCTAGTATCTCAAAAGGTCCAATATAGTGGGACTGAGTTTCTATGCTACACCAAATCTGTAGACACCCTTCATTGGACTGACTTTCAAATAAGCAGAATCTCTAATGTTGAATTCTAAGAGATGATGATGAGCATCATGATACTTGCTCTGATGATCTTGAGCTGAATAGATTCTCTGCTGAATTAAATGAATCTTCTTGTTTGTTTCCTCAACTAACTCAGATCCAAAAAGCTAAACGCTTCATATTTTTGATCAAGCTAGCGGAGTACTGCATTTTCTACCATTCAATACCTCATAAGAAGCCATTTTAATACTAGTCTGATAGTTGTTGTTGTAGGCAAACTCTACTAATGAAATGTGATCTTTCCAGGATCCAGCAAAATTGAGAACACAAAGCCTAAGCAAATCTTCCAAAACTTGATTTACTTTTTTAGTCTAACCATCCATCTGAGAATGAAAAGCTATACTCATAGCTAGAGTAGTCCCCAGATCTTGGTGCACTGCTTGCCAAAACTTGGAAGTAAATCTGCTATCTCTATCGAATACTATCAATTTTGAAATACCATGCAGCCTGATAATTTCATTAATGTAGAGCTTTGCGAGCTTCTCTACAGAGTTAGTCTGACGAATAGGAAGGAAGTGTGCTGATTTAGTTAATCAGTCTACCATAACCTAGATTGCATCGGTGCCAAATTTTACGCGAGGCAATCCTATAACAAAGTTCATTGATATATCAAACCATTTCCATTCAGAAATTTCTAACAGATGCAGAAGACCACCCAATCCTTGGTGCTCAGCCTTTACCAAGTTGTAGGCATGGCACTTAGCCATGAAATCGGCTACAGTCTTCTTCATACAGGGCCACCAAAATAATAGCCTTAAGTCCTACATTTTTGTACTTCCTAGATTAATATGATATCCAAAATTATGGTCTTCTACTAACACTTCATGGTGCATGGATTTAGGAATCCACATGCAATTTCTTTGATAAACCACACCATTATGCATCTATAAATCTTGATGATGACCACCTTCAATATCGACTTTGAATTTTATATAATCTTCATCCTTGGTCTGCGAGATGGAGACATCTTTATGGAAAGTAGGTTCCACATTGATATTTACTAGAAGCGAACTCAGCATATCACTGCTGACTTGAGAAATTTCAAGCTTACAAAATTCTTGTTCTAAATAACTGGAGGCTATCATGGCAGATAAAGTAGCACAATGGCTAGTGCTGCCTTCTTCCTCTTCTCCCCTTGCAAAAGCTTGCCTTGCCACCTTTGGGGAGTTCTCTCTTCCTTTGGCTCTCCTCCTTACTTAGTGGATTTTTATTAAAATTGTGAACCCTCCTCTAGTCAAGAGGAGGGGTATTTATCGGAGGGGGGAGGCTGAATTCTCCTATTCATTTGGAACCAAATTTTCCATAAAGAATTCTGAATTCATCATTGCAATACTTTTTCCATTAATGGTGAGGTGACAATAATCTCATTTCTTTACCCAAAACATCACCTCAAAGCTTCCCTTTTTAACAAAAAACGGCTGCTGCAGGAAATTGTGGCTGGAGACAAAATTCAAGATTGAGGTCATGTCTCCAGCTGCATTAAATGCAGTGTCTAAGGAAGAATTCGACGAGTCGCTGCAGCAAGCTACGACGTGCTTTAGCATACCTTGGTCCCTAGCATATTAGCTAAGTCCCCCGCTGCAGCGCGCTACTGCGCGCTGTAGCAGTTGATTCCGCAACCACTATTCAACTAGTTCTTTTTCCTGCTTTTATAGAGTTAGAAATATTTCTGCGGCAGACCGCTGCAGCGCGCGACTGCGCGCTATAGCTGTGAATTCTGCAAAAAACACTGTTCAATTAATTTGGCTGCCCATTTTATAAAGTCAAGAATTTCTACAGCAGACCGCTGCAGCGCGCAACCGCGCGCTGTAGCACTGAATTCTGCAAAAAATATTGTTCAATTAGTTGGGCGGCTCGATTTATATAGTCAAGTATTTTCACTATAAATCGCTGCAGCACGCGACCGCCCGATGTAGCGGTGAATTCCGCGAATAACACTGTTCAATTAGTTGGGCAGCCCGATGAAGTCAAGCATTTCCGCTATAAACTGCTGCAGCGCGTGACCACGCGCTGTAGCGGTGAATTCCGCGAAAACTGTTCAATTAGTTGGGCGGCCCGATGAAGTCAAGCATTTTCTGCTATAATCCGCTGCAGTGCGCGATCGCGCACTGGAGCAATAAATTTCGCGAAAAACACTGTTTAATTAATTCTCATAAAGTTTAGATATTTTCGCTGCAACCCGCTGCGGTGTGCGGTTGCGCGCTGCAGCGGATTTCCTTTAGTAAATTTTAAAAAACCTGTAGAAATGCCATAGAACTCCTTTGGATTCCATTTCCTAGAAAAAGATAGAAAAATTTGATTTTAGGAATAGCATAAAGATCTTAAATAGATGAATTTTTTCCTTTATTTAGATATAATTTATAAATCTGATAATTTAGACGTAAGAAATCAGATTATACTCATATCGTTCATGCAATGGTCTATGAGCCGAGATTAAACCTTCTTGAGTTCATCTCATGCACTAGGTATGAAATAGTTGGAATTAGAGGACCAATCTAAGGAATGCTATTATCACTTGTTATAATTTATATATGAACAAGTATTATTTAAAGTTGATGAATAAGAGTACTTAAACCAATCCTATAATAAATTGTATGATAAAACCCAACTCTCATTTCTTCTCAAATTGTATTTTCAAATTAAGATCTTTGCCTTGTTAATTAGAAATCAACAAAAATAACAAAATATCATTGATCTAAAGATTATTAAAGTAAATATACCTTAGTAATAAAATACTCCGTTCCCTATGGATGATAAATCTCAGAACTTACTTTCCATTATTACGTTCGGCCATGTACACTTGCGTGTGAGCACAGACGTGTATTTACAGTCTGTCAAGTTTTTGGCGTTATTGCCGAGGAACGGTGATCTGTTTTATATTAAGAATAATTTATGAGTCAATAGTGATTAAGAATTATTGTTGTACTGCATATATTTTCTTATTTATATAGTTTACTTTTATCTCAATTTTTATAGTTTTTATTTTTATATATGGAGTACTCAAATCTCATGGTCATGCATAGTAATAATCAAAATTGGTGTTAGTGGTGCAGGGGAAACATTCAAGTTCTGATTGTAATATAAATAATCCTTTTGCACCTTCGAGAACAAAACTAATTTAATAACATTAATTGTGATCACAACATGCAACATTATTACACTCACTCTGATATGAACATTATTAATACAAATTGGATAAATGTGCAATCATACTTAGAAGAATCGGTGAAAGATTTTAGTGGGATTGTGAACAACAATATGCACGAAACTGAACAAACCTTGATTAGGCACAAGTTTAATATGGAAGATCAAAAGCATCTATGTAAATCAATTTAGGCTATGTTAGAATTTATATTGCAATAATTAGCTAACTCTGTCTAAGAATTTCTAATTTTTAGGGAGGAAACCTTAACTCAAACAAATACTGACAACGAGAAAAAGTTTGAGTATCAACTCAAGTTAGACCATTTGGAAATGCAACAAGAATTGCCAAAATGTAGAGAAGAAGCTCTAACTCAAATAATGATGAAAATGAGAAAGAGTTGAAGTATCAATTTAAATTAGATAAATTAGAAATGCAATAAGATTTTCAAACAGAAAAAATTGATCAAATGCAATCCAAAATTTTTAGCTCTTATACACCTCAAGTACATTTACCTCAATGTTTAACAATAGGTGACACATTATTTGAGGATGAGCGAGATAAATTGATTCAAAATAATAAAGGTGTCAAAACCATTTGTGGCATCTCAAATATCAATAAACCCCTTAGCAATCTTGATGATTATTGTGTGTAATTTGAATTTGTTGAGAAATACTTTGATTGTACTTCTAAGAAAATTGAATTTTTTGCCTTTTTACAAAATAAAATTAAAAATGATAAATTTGATGAGTTTTATGACAAACATAAGGCAAGAAATAAGAAGAATGAAAAGAAGAATAAAAAAAAGAACTACTGTAAGTTAGAAGACACAAGCTGAACCTGGAAGAAAAAAGATAGTGAAGCTGACATTCATAACGATTACATTATTAAGCAAGCTCGTACTCATCCTAAAGCTTAATGAAAATCTGAAAAGAAATTTTAAGGGGATATAAACTCTTTTTTGGTCAAGCTGAAGATATTAAACTAAGCGCTGGTTGGGAGGCAATCCAACAAATAATTTTATGTTTTTGTTTTTTTATATTCTAAGTAGTACATGTGTGCGTCAATAAAGGAGCAGGAGGAATCTCGAGCATGATTGTAGTAACATTAAATCGACATTTATAATAGGTTGTTTAATTTCTTACTACTCCTAGTATACTTTTTTATTTGCCTTCAAATTTGTATTTTTTGTTTTTGTTTAAATAAATCTTAGTGAATTACTTTCCCCCAATTTTTGTGCCAATAGAATGTTATTATCTCAGCAATTGTTTTGAAAAATTTAATGGGCTAAATTCAACTGTGATGGAATATATGAAGATTTTCTTTAGTCAAAATTACTTAATAAGAGGTGATCAAGCAAAGCGAACAGTTCTAAAATTTTTCATGCTAAATTATTTTATACTCATTTTACTATAAGTCTTCATAATAAAAAATTATGATATCTTAAATCTAAGTGTGGGAGTAGGATTAAGGAACTTGATTTAGAAAAATAAGAAATAGTGAAACAAAGAATGTGCTAGGCTTCTGTAGAACTTATTGAACATAATGAAAATAGATGGGGATGAAGAAAGTTGCATCTTCCTTGAATTAAATACAAAAAGAAAAATCTAGGGATAAAGAATAACATCTCTCCCAAAGTAAGAAAAACTGAGAAAAATAGGATGAAGAAAACTATCTCTCCTAAAAAGAAATATTCATTGCATTTATAAGAAGAAGCACAAATGGCACAAGAGTCTAACACACCGAATTTGTCTTTGTCTTAGTCAACCAACCCTAAGAACCCCCCTCCTAGAAATAAAGAGTCGAGCATCATACATTTTGAAAACAGAAACTAAAATAGCCAAAATAGAGGGAAACATTATTATGAAACTTGTTAGAATTTGAATCTTTATAATCACATTGTTAAGTAACACTTGAAATGACAAAAACACTTCACACACATCCTATTGAATTTTGTAATATAGAAAATATGAATAATTCAGTTTTTAGCTTACTCGAGGACGAGCAAGAATTTAAGTGTGGGGGTGTGATAAATCTAAGATTTATAGTAAAACAAGTGAATAAAAACAAACACTTTTATGTTATAAATGTATACTTTGATGTGTTTCTACTACTTTTTCAGGATTAAGTTGTGCAAAGTAAAATATGGGCCTAAATATAAAATTCTAGAAGAAAATCACTATGGCACAAACCTGAGAGCTCGGTGCTATCGCGCGCCATCGCGGTCACAAGAGAGAGAGCTCGGCGCTATCGCCCGTTGTAGCTGCCACAAACTCGAGAGCTCGGTGCTATCGCGCGCCGTAGCGGGCACAAGACAGAAAGCTCATCGTAAGACTTCTAAAGCAAAACAGCTGCAGTGCGTCATAGTGCTCGCCATAAAAATGCTTAGAAATATGCATTTAATCAGCATTGGGAAGAGGATGAGACATAAGTTTTTCCCTTTCCAACGCTAGTAATTTAAAGCAATACATTTAAACTTCTTCATTTTCAAAAGATTGAAATAATAATTAAAAAAGAAACAAATTGAATTCTAAGGAAGATGGAAGGGGTGGCTGCACTAAATGCAGAGGAGACTTCCAAAGATGATAAAAGCACAAATTTAAGACAACATGAGGGAGAGCAAGAGGTTGATTTGATTCTCTTACACAGCAAAACATAAATGCAACAGTCCTAAAACCCTTCATTAATAAGGGAATAAATGAATAATTATTTACTAAAAAGATAAATATATAAATGGGATTTATTGGCTGAATTAAATCTAAAATAGTTGAGAAGAAGTATATAAAAGGGAGAATTAAGGATTGAGAGGCTGTTACCCTTTTTGATATTCTCAACTCCAAAAATTCTGAAGCTGCATCAAAAGAGAAAGGAAAAACCCTACCCAAGGAAGGAGAAGGTGACCACCAAGGGGAAGTAGAAAGAACATTTAAGAAATTAGAAGGGAATGTGAGGTTGGAGAGCAAGAAGGAAACCGGTGAACGCAAGGGCTGTTCATAGTATTTCTCTTAATCCCTTCTTTATTTTCTTTGCTATAAGAACCATGTAAAGATTCGTCTCCTTGTTTTGTATTTCTTACATTTCATTTGTGATAGAAGGCTAAACCCTCCTTTGGGAGGATTGGGGCTATGTCATGTAATTTTTATGGGATGAAATGGTGTTTGTACTCATTTTCTTCAATGAATAAAATTCTTAATCATATTTTGGTTTAGATATGAACTTGTTTGAAAGCATGCTGTGTGATAAATGTCTTATAAAATTAAAAAGTTATTAATGAAAATACTATCAAGCCAACTAATCATACGAAAACTAGAGACATGCACATAAAGGTTCTCACCGCAAATATATGTGATAATATTCGTTGTGCTAAGATTCTCGATGTAAGCACCTTAGGATTAATATAATGAGTTTAACTTGGTAACTTAACTCTCTTAAGGCTCCATAGCTCACCAATTGTTGTAAAGCTAGGAATATGTGCATTGGTTCTTAGAGCCTAGTAACAAGTTTTTGAACCTAATAGTATTGTTCTTTGAGCTCAGTCAAGAAGTTTATGTATGTGAGCCAAGAGCCACCAATTATGCTCTATAGCTCATCATAAGTTAAAAGAGGAAGAGGAAGAATTGTGTGCTTGTGGATGAATGTGACATAATCCACTTAGCCCGATAATTCACTTCCTTGGCTAAACTATGAGGGAAGCACGTGATGCTAATTGAGTGGAATAAAGTTTGTGTGATTGTTAAAAGTAAAATTATAAATATGATAACTTTGATGTAAGAAATCGGATTTGACTCATCTCTATCATGCAAGGGTTTATGAGCCAAGATTAAACCTTCTTTAGTTTATCTTGTGCACTAGGCGTAAAATAGTTGGAATTAGATGATCAATCTAAGAAATGCTATTATTAATTGGTTATAATTTGTATGTGAATAAGTATTATTTAAAGTTGATGAATAAGAGTACTTACACATATCCCTTAACAATTTGCATGATAATACCCAACTCTCCCTTCTTCTCGAATTGTATTTTCTAATTAAGATCTTTGCATTGTTAATTATGAGCCAACAAATATAATAAAATATTATTGATCTAAACATTATTAAAAGTAAATATACCTTAGTAACAAAACACTCTATTCCCTATGGATGATAAATCTCAAAATTTGCCTTCCATTATTACTTCGGACTGCGTACACTTGTGTGCCAGCGCGGACGTGTATTTACAGTATTTCAATATGTTATTTTATTTAGGAAATAAGATGAACACACTGGTTTAATTTAATTTAGGATTTGAACCCTTATTTTTATAATCACTTTTTATCCCTAATTAGGAGTCCCAGAAACCGTAATATCCAATGTTATCCGATTTTGACCTATTTAGTGTTATTCTTCTTCTTATACTATAAGGATTTCATATTTACTATTATCTTTGTTATTGGACAAAACATGGTGCAATTAGGTATTTGGCTTCTTAAATACTCAAATTATGTGATTTTCATGACATTATAATTTGCATATTTTAGGCTTTAAAACCATAGGACAACAAATATGTCTCACTATTTTTGATATGTATGTCACTTCATTTGTAAATTTAATCTTGGATTAGTATAGATTAGATTCTTGTAGGCTTAGCTCAAATTATTGATTAAACCCTTAATATTAGGAGACTAATTGTAAGAATGATTTCATAACCTTGATTTGATTATAATCCTAAGAGCTGGCTAACCCTTCCATTTAGTATATTTAACCTTAGCACATATCTCTTTATACGATGTGAACATATTAGGACTAGTTTTCCAACACTTAAAAATCATTCCCTTTAGCTCTTAGTCTTTACTTTAAACTCTCTAGCATTTGAAAAGTAGTGTTCCTTAATTAGCTTGTTTGATTTAAGTATTCTCTAGGCTTTCATAACCTATGACCCTTAGTGAACTAGAACTTATAGTTTGAAATCCTTCCTCTTCCATATACTTAGACCTCTACTAATAATGTTCCCAAATAATCTAGTGATTGTCTAATCTAGATTTCATCAATTTCAAGTTATTGTAGATGAACTTTAGTAGTGATCTTCAAATTTCACTTTTTTAGGTTTAGTAAGTCCTTAGCCTTTACCTTCATCCATTAGTTCTTTAAGCCTTGAATCTAGTAGTAAATATTGATTATGTGGTTTAGGATTAATGTAGAATTGACCTCATTTTGCAACAATATACTTATATATTATTTTGTCATTTAATAAACTTAAATCAAATTACTATTTTCTAAAACACAATACACTTATAGTATTACTTACAATTGACTTAAAGATCAATATCTCTAAGCCAATTAGGAGCTTAATCAGCTCCAATCATTAAGTTAGATAACTTAAATATTAGACAATTTTGGATATCACATAGTTGAAAATCACTTGAATTCTTTAAATACATGCTTTGCTTTGAGATTACAACCTTGAACATACTTATAAGACTTTATGCATAAATAAAATATTTATAAATAAGATATAAGGGTTTCTTGGTAGTGGTTAGGGTAGGCTTAGGGGAAATATAAGGAGACCTCACATATCTTAGAGGAGGAATGTCAGTGTTTATTTTCTATAAGACCCCATTTTCCTTGCTAGTTAGGCACACATGCTTAGCTCCTCGCTTGTTTTGTAACTTGACCCGCATAACAGAAAATTAAAATAACTTGAACAACAAAAATTATTGGGTTATCATAATCTTATTGATTGTGAGAACACGTCATAGCACTTAACCTTTGCTTACTTTTCATAGTTTTTTGCTATGCCTTCTTAGCCCAAGAGGCTAAGCTTTTTCTACTTTACTAATTAGCTCTTACTTATTGTACTGTAGTTTACTTACTTACAATTTCACTTTCATGCAGTGTATGTTGTTTTACTTATTTTTCCTGCTTCAATACTTTAGTTTGCCTTTACTTAGCATAACATCTATTGAACATATTCATGTTTTCATTATATACTTTCATATGCACATTAGTAGTTTCTAGCCTTATTATGATGCCTTTTCCCTTGTTGTTGCAAGCTAGAGCAAACCTAATTGTAAGTTTTTACTCCTTACTTTTTTATTATCTTCTTTACAATTATTTTACGCTTACTTTGATTCTTTAAATGCTACGTTATTAGTACTTAATTGTAAATTGCATATGTGATAGCCAACCAAACTATAATTAAAAATTAGCCAATCTTAAAATGTACTTAAATTATATAGTCAAATCACTTATTTTCTTTTTTTGGCCTATGCCCTACTATATTTTATAAACCAAAAATACGATAGATTAGGAGCCTTTTCTAGATAAAGGAGCTGGACCTAGTTCTAAACTCTAGTAGCTTTGAAGATTTCTGCTTTCTCATCTTTTATATTACTATTTTTGTAAGAAGGGAGTATCTACTTTCTTTACTCTTTAAATTTAGTTTGAAGTAACTTAATTTCGGTGATATTTTACTTGATTTTGTAATGGGGTTACTTTCATTATTAGTTGCTTAGTTTGGATAGTGGATTAAATGCACTTATCTACTTACATATTTCTGTACTTGTATATTTCATTTATTTACTTACACCCTAACAAAGATTCTTGGCCACACACCACTCAATGTTAGATTGGGTTCCTTTTAATCCAGTGTTAAGTGCTGTGGTAGTGCCCTATTATTGGATTGGGTTCCTAATCTGATATTGGGGTCATTACAACAGCTTTCTGAGTCAGTCTGCCCAACGGAGAGATAATCTAAGAGAAGCCCTTAACGAATTTTTTGTAATAACTGGATAACCCAAAAAGTATCGAATATCAGTCACTAACTTGGGTTGTACCCAATCTTGGATGGAACTAAACTTATTTTGATCTACGCAGATTCCTTTGGCATCAATTACATGACCCAAGAATGCTACAAAATCTAGCCAAAATTCACACTTTTTGAATTTTGCATATAGTTGATGAACACATAATATTTCCAACACTGCTCTTAAATGATCTTCGTGAGTTTTCAAAGTTTTGGAGTAGATGAGAATATTGTCGATGAAGCCGAAGATGAACTTGCCCAAATAAGGCTTAAGGACTCACTCCATCAAGTCCATGAAAATTAATGGTGCATTAGTGAGTCCGAAAGACATCACAAGGAATTCATAATGACCATAACGAGTGCAAAAGCTATCTACTTTATATCAGAATCTTTTACTCATAATTGGTGATATCTCGGTCTTAGATTGATCTTTGAAAATATGACAATACCGGATAGCTGATCAAACAAATCATCGATTCTAGGCAATGTGTACTTATTCTTAATGGTTTATATTATTTAGCTCTCAATAATATGCACAACGCATAGAGCCATCCTTCTTCTTAACAAATAGAACTGGCGCTCCCCAAGAGACATACTAGGTCTAATGAAACCCTTACTTAAGATCTTTTACAATTGCTCGCTAAGCTATTGCAGTTTCTTAAGTTCCATTCTGTATGACGCTTCAGAGATAGGTTGAGTTTTAATAACTAACTTAATAAAAAATTATACTTCTCTTGCTAGAGGTAAGCCAGGCAAGTCTTCAGGGAATACATCAGCAAAATTGCACACTACTTTACATTCAGTGAGAGGAATGATCTCCTTAGCTTCACCCATCATTGTGATAAGGAATGCATCACAACCTTTACAAATCAAGTTCTCGGCTTTAATAACATTGATTAGAGATGCTTGAGTGCTAATATTTCCTATGAAAGTTTCAGGCTTGCCAAGGGAATGGAGTGTGACTTTCATCTTTTGGCAGTTGATAACTACGCTGTAACAACTAAGCCAATTCATTCTGAGAATAATATCAAAGTTGGCTAGACATGGAACGATCAACTTGGATTCGAATGCTTGATTATTTAACGGAATCTTAATATCATAAAATTTGTGAGCACTGAGTTGGTCTCCAGAAGGAAGTCCAACATTTAGTGACTTTGCCAACTTATATGTACGTAGATTAAGGATCTTAGTGAAACATTTAGAGATACAAGAATGACTGGCCCTAGTGTTGAATAACACATTGCAGGGTTTGTCATTTAGATAGAGTGATCCTAAGATTATATAACTGACTGCATTAAATACTTGCAATAACAATTATGTAAGAATACGTATAATTTTGCAAAAGAAGATACATTCAGAAAGGTGTACCTAAAACCACATTATTATCTTCTATAGTTTCAAGAGGAGTTAAAGCATACACACGAGTAGGACCATCAAGACGGTTATTAACCTGCTTCTTAAAGTTATTCTAGTTCTGAAATCTTGGAGCAGCAACTTTCTCCATTACTAGCTCAGAGGCTTCAGTTGATGGAGGTGGCATTATCGCTGATGAATCCATAAATTATATCTAAAATAAAGGAAAAATTCATTTATTTCTGATCTTTAAACTGCTCCTAAATCAAATTTTATCTATCTTTTTAGGAAAATGGCTTATCCAAAAGAGTTCTAAGACATTTATGCAAAATTCCATTTTTTTTCAAAGGAAACCGCTGTCATGCGCTGCAGCGCGCTGTCATTTTGCGAAATCATGCGACAGTGCGCTGCAGCGGGTGCATTTGCGAAAAAAGGGTGCGTTAGCGCGCTGCAACGGTCCATTTGCAAAACACGAGCGTGATAGCGCGCTGCAGCGGCTCCATTTGCGAATCGCGGGCGCGATAGCACGCTGCAACAGATGACTTTGCGAAATGCGGACGCGACAGCGTGCTGCAGCGGTTCAGCTTGCGAACTGCCGGCGCGGTAACGAGCTGCAGCTGGGCGATTTGCAAATGGAACCGCTATCGGGTGCTGCAGCAGAGCATTTTGCGAAATGCTCCCGCTACCGCGCGCCGCAGCGATACGATTTGCAAAATGCTAGCGCGGCAGCGGGAGACTTAGCGGATTTTTACCCGCATCATTGTACGCCGCAGCGCGCTGTAGCGCCCGCCGCATTTTTGTCAGACAGGAGCATTTACTGCAGCTGGGACAAGACCCCCAACCAGCATTTTGTCCCAACCATCATTCCCTCTGTAGCAGGCTATGTTTTTATATGGAAAAGAAGATCTTGAGGTGATGTATTAGCTAAATAAATGAAAATATTGGTCACCTCACCATCAATGGAAATTTTTGCCATCATTGCTCAAAATTTTCTATTGGAATGGCTGGTTTGGATCTTAAGTGGAAGAATGCAGCCCCTCTCCTATAAATATCACTCCTCTTGACAAGAGGAGGATTCCTAATTTTGCTCAAAACCACTATCTAAAGAAGAAGGGTGCATAGTGGAAGAGAGGAACTCCCAAAGGGTGGAAGAGCCATTTTTGCTAAGGAGAAGAAGAAGGAAGGCAGCACTAGCAACCTAAGAGAGGAACTTCAAGAAGGAGAAGAAAAATCTGGAAAACTTCCAAGGAACATTCCTAGTATCTTCTAAACTCTACTTTTGTAATCTCTTTTCTTAGTTGATCATGAAAAGGTCTTTATCTATGTATGTATTTTTTTCATTTCTTTTGTAATGAGTAGCTAAATCTCCCTTGGGGAGGGTTGGGGTAATCCCATGTGTTAGATAGTCACATTTTTATTGTATGAAGTTTTCCTCAAGCATCAATAAAATGTATGAACTCAATGCCTTGCTCAAGAATTGTTTTTATCGATTTAGTCTTGATTGTAAATTAAAGAAAAATAAACTTATGAACTCAAGAACTAAAGTGTCTTGTGCTCCATAGCTCACATTTAGTTACATGCTAGATTCATGAGTGCATAAATGCTTAGAACTATGTGAGAACGTTCTTGAGCTTAGTGCACCTTAATCTAAGCTCAACTATAGTGCTGATGCATGTGATGCTAAGACCCACTAAGTGAGCTCCTTAGCTCAACATAATTGAGAGTGGGAAATAATTGGTTGCGTGCTCATGAATGAGGTGACATAGTCATTGAGCCCAACATATTATTCCCTCATTTCAATTATGTGAGTGACTCTCCTAGTGGAATCAATACTTATAAGATCTTAAAAATTTAATAATCTACATCTCCTTGATCAAGAGATAAGATAAGAACTCAAAACCTAAAATCTTATAAGAATCTTTGTGCTGAAATAGAACCGATTGTGTGTTCATTTTGTGCACAATATTTGAACTTGTGAAACCTTGAGTTAAAACTCAAGGGAGAACAAAGTGCACTTGATTTAATTTTAAGTAAATAAAGGACAAAGCTTGAGGAACCATCATGCATTCTTTACTTATTATGACATATGGGATGAACCCAATTCTCCTCTCCCAATCTAGGACCAACTCAACCAATTATGTCATAGCTTAAATATTAGTGATAATAGATAAACCTTAGTAACAAAACAACCAATTCTCTGTGGTTTGATAAATCCCAAAAACTAACACTTTCCACTTATTACTTCAAACCAGTACACTTGCGTGCAAACGCAGACATGTATTTATAGTCTGTCAATTGCCATCCTTGGATCTCTTTTTATTTATGAACATGGCACAAAAGACTTGGTTTCACTGGGAAAGATTGATGTGAATATCCTCCAC
Source organism: Gastrodia elata (assembly GCA_016760335.1). NCBI lineage: Eukaryota > Viridiplantae > Streptophyta > Magnoliopsida > Asparagales > Orchidaceae > Gastrodia > Gastrodia elata. The sequence continues at coordinate 443,351 of CM028669.1, forward strand.
CATTTCCCGATGAGTGCAATTGTAAAATAGATGACCCTAACAACCACAAGTGAAACATCGATGGCCGAAGTGATAGCACTTGCCTTACGGATGGGGTCTATTACAACCCTGAATTGATTTAAACAGTACGAAAGCTTTGTTCTGATAGACTTTAGCATGCTGAGGCCTGTGCTTTTTGAATACCTCATGGTGACTAAGCACAGAATGAATCTTTCTCATCAGGTGTCTTTCATATTGGTGGTGCTCCACCACTCTTGCAGTCTCGACTAACTGGAAAAGTCGGTGCGATACAAAGGGACTGCGTGATCCTTAATGGAATCTTGCAGACCACTCTGGAATTGATGGCATCGGGTGACTTCAGATCTAATGAGGTTAGGAGCAAAGTGAATCAGACTCTTGAACTCCATCGCATACTCTGAGACATGATAACTTCCTTGCTTCATTCTTAACAATGTGTCTTCAATTATATTTAGTGCTGACGGAGGAATAAATTTTGCCTTGAATACATCCACAAATGTATCTCAAGGAATATCTTCAATATTGCAGTTCACAAAATGAGTATTCTGAATATTGTCCCACCAGTACTCAGCTTCCTCATGGAACATGTTAGTTATTGTAACAACCCAGGTTGTTACTTTGGTTAATTAAGATCTGACCAAAGTAACAACCTGGGTTGTTACAAACTCCCCCACTTAAGAATGATCTCGTCCTCGACATCACTCCAGTGAGAAATAAATAAGCGGATATAAAGAAATGAATTGTAATAGGCTAGAGTTGAAGAATTACCTTAGTTAAAAAGGCTTGGGTATCTCTGTCACATATCCACTTCTTTTTCCCAAGTGGCTTCATTACATGATCTATTCTTCCACTGAACTTTTATCATATCGATTGCTCGATTCCTTAGTTGCTTGCGATCATGAGCCAAAATCTGAATTGGTTCTTCAGCATATGTTAGATCTGGTTGAATTTGAATTTCTGGGAATTGAACCAGATGTGAGGGATCTCTGAGGCACTTCCTTAAAGATGACACATGGAATACATTATGAACTGCTTAAAAGTCATCTAGAAGATTTAATTGATAGGCGGAGGAACCTATTTTTGTCGATATTTCAAATGGGCAACATAACGAGGACTTAGCTTTCCTGCTATACCAAATCTGAAGACTCCTTTCATAGGGCTGACTTTCAAATATGCAAAATCTCCAGCTTTGAATTCTAAGGAACGATGATTCCCATCATGATATTTCTTTTGGCGATCTTGAGCTGCACGAATACGCTGTTGCATCAACTAAATCTTCTTATTCGTTTCTTCTACTAGTTCAGACCCATACAGCTGTACACTGCCAATCCCTGACCATGCCAATGGCGTATTACACTTCCTGCCATATAATGCTTCGTATGGAGCCATTTTTATGCTAGCTTGGAAGCTATTGTTATAGGAAAATTCTACTAACAGCATATGATCTTCCCAAGATCTAGAAAAATCAAGAATACATAATCTAAGTAGATCTTCTAGAACCTGATTTACTCATTCTGTCTGTCCATCTGTCTGTGGATGAAAAGATGTACTTAATGCTAGAGTTGTGCCTAGATCTTGATGTACAGCCTGCCAGAATCTTGAGGTAAATCGACTATCTCTATCCGATACTATTGATTTAGGAATCCCATGTAATCTGATCACTTCTTTAATGTAAAGTTTGGCAAGTTTCTCCACAGAATCAGTTTGATGAATGGGAATAAAGTGAGTAGATTTAGTCAATCTATCAATAATCACCCAAATTGCATCATATCCTGATTTTGATCGGGGCAATCCCATTACAAAGTCCATTGATATATCTAACCACTTCCACTCAGGTATCTCAAGTGGTTGAAGTAAGCCACCAGGCCTTTGATGTTCTTCCTTAACCAAACTACATGCATGGCATTTCTCAACGAACTCTGCCACACTTCTTTTCATCCCAGGCCACCAGAAGGACTGTTTTAGATCTTGATACATTTTTGAGCTTCCGGGATGAATTTGATAACCAGAATTATGACCTTCATTTAATACCTCCTGTTGCATGGATTTAGGAACCCATATACGATTATCTTGATAAATCACTAACCAGTGTAATTGTAAATCATGACGGCGTCCTCCTTCAATATCCATCTTAAACTTCAAGTATTCTTTGTCTTTGGTTTGAGAGATGGAAACATCCCTATGAAATATGGGTTCTACATTTATGTTGGTTAATATTGAACTCATAATATTACTCCGAATAGGAACAATTTCCATCTCTTGAAATTCTTCTATTAATGAACTCGTAGTGATCAATGTTGATAAAGTTGCACTACGGCTAAGGGCATCAGCCACCACATTTGCTTTACCTGGGTGGTATTGGATTTCTACATCATAATCACTTAATAATTCAAGCCATCTTCTTTGATGACAATTCAATTCACGTTGAGTGAATATGTATTTCAGGCTTTGGTGATCAGTGAAAATGGAACATTGAACACCATATAAATAATGACGCCATATCTTTAATGCAAAAATTACTGCAACAAGTTCTAGATCGTGTACTGGATAATTCCTTTCATGAGGCCTCAAATTTCTTGAAGCATATGCAATCACTTTTCCTTCTTGCATTACTACACAACCTAGTCCAGTTCCTGAACCATCTATATAAACTTGATAGTTCATACCTTCTTTTGGCAACACTAATACTGGAGCAGTAGAAAGAGCATCTTTTAAGGTTTGAAATGCCTTTTCACATTCAGGAGCCCAGATAAATGGAATAGCTTTCTGAGTTAGCTTAGTTAATGGAGCAGATATTTGAGAGAATCCTTTAACAAATTTTCTATAGTAGCCAGCAAGACCTAAGAAACTTCTTACATCAGTTACTATCTTTGGCTAGTTCCATTCTTGAATAGCATAGATCTTCTGTTGATCAACTCGAATTCCTTGAGCATCTACAATATGACCCAAGAATGCTACTGACTTTAACCAGAATTCACATTTTAAAAATTTAGCGTATAGTTGATGTTCCCACAAGGTTTCTAATACAGTTCTTAAATGATTTTCATGATCTTCCATAGTCATTGAATAGATGAGAATATCATTAATGAATACAATTACAAATTTATCTAAGAATGGTTTTAGGACTCGCTGCATTAAGTCCATGAAAATAGACGGTGCATTTATGAGCCCAATGGACATTACAAGAAATTCGTAGTGTCCATACCGGGTTCTAAATGCTGTCTTCTCCATATCATAATCTTTTACTTGAAGTTGATGATATCTCGATCTTAAATCAATCTTCGAGAATACTATTGCTCCGGATAACTGATCAAATAAGTCATCGATTCTGGGAAGTGGGTATTTATTCTTAATAGTGACTTTATTTAATTCTCTGTAGTCTATACACATTCGCATATACCCATCTTTCTTCTTTACAAATAATACCGGAGCACCCCATGGTGACATACTTGGCTTAATAAACCCTTTATCTAATAATTCTTTTAGTTGCTCACTAAGTTCATGAAGTTCCTTAAGAGCCATTCTGTAAGGTGCTTTTGAAATTGGTTGGGTACCTGGTACTAAGTTTATTGCCATTTCAACTTCTCTTGGTGGAGGTAACCTAGGTAGCTCTTCAGGAAAAACATCAGCAAATTCATTGACCACCTTTATCTCAGAAAGTGGTATCTCCTTTTTACTTTCTCCTAGCATAGTAACTAGGTGTGCTGCACAACCCTTGTTCACTAACTTAGATGCTGTTATTGCATTGATAAGTGAACTTAAAGTACTAAACCTTCCTATGAATGTTGATGTAGTGTCTGGTGATCGAATTGATATCTTCTTTTGTTGACAGTTAATAGTAGCATTGTGAGAACTGAGCCAATTCATACCCAAGATTATATCAAAATTTAATATTGGTAAAATTATTAACTTGGCTTGAAACACCTGCTCATTTAAGGGTACTTGAAGGTTACAGAAGTGGGTGGTATTGAGTTGGGTTCCAGATGGTAGCCCAACTGCTAAAGATCTTACCATTTTGTAACGAGGCAAGTTTAAATCTTTAACAAAATTTTTAGATATAAATGAATGGCTTGCTCCCGTATCAAATAGCAGTTTGCACGGATGATCATTAATACTTATAGTGCCTAAACAAAATAGTAATTACTTAGAACTTATTTAGAGCTTGAAAATAAATGCAATATGAATTATGTATACCTGATATCACATTATTATTCTCTGTAGCTTCCACAGGAGTAAGAGAATATACTTTAGCTGGTCCTGTAGTCTTCTTAATAACCACTTGTTTTTGAGGATTTCTGGATGTACTGGGTTGATTTGATCTTCCTTTATCATTCCTCTAGACCATTCTTTCAGTTTGGGGAGTAGGCATAATGGTCAGTGGTTGATCCTGTAGATTGATTGGAGTTGGATTTAACATTTGTTTGCATCTGGAATGATCAATACGAACTCCATCTATAGTTTCATCATAATTACATTGTTGATAGAAGTGTCCTTTGCGACCACATGTATAGCAACATTGTTTATTGTGATAGCATCTTCCATATGGATGTGGTCTTGTACATCCATTGTAAGGATCTGTTGGTGGACTCTCAGCTTTCATTTGATATACTTTTCCTGAAGAAAGCCTGATTCTTCTGGGATCGTTGTTCCTTTGAGAAGACATATTGAAAGTTCTCTTACTTTCTTTTTGGGCTAAATTTCGATCAATTACACGAGCTGTTTCTATAAGTTCCATAAAGTTGGATAGTTATAATGGAATAATTTGATCCCTTATCGATTCTTTAAGACCGCTGAGGAATCGGTGACATCGAGACCCTTCTGTTTGTACCATGATTGGTGCAAATTTGGATAGTTTTCTGAATTCTATCTCGTATTCTGATAAAGTCCGATTGCCTTGCTTGAGATTTAGGAACATATCCCCCAAATTATTTTATACGAAGGGAGGCACATACTCAGCCATAAATGCTTCTACAAACTTACTCCAAGGGATTGTATTAATCCTATACCCGGTGAATACTGACTGGCAGATATGATCTCACCAAAATTCTGCTTCTTCTTGAAACATATGTGTAGTTAAACGAATAGATTCTGACTCAGGACAATTTAAACTTATAAGGTTCTTTTCAACTACTTTTATCTAGTTAACTATATCCATTGCAGACATAGTCCCATTGAATACTGGGTTTCTTAATCTAATGAAACTATGTAACAGTCCATCAGTATTTTGTTGATATTGTTGAGAAGGGAGATTAGATGTTGGGTTAACTGAGGTAGGAGAGGGGTTGCTCTGTATAGCCATTAGCCTTTCTATTTTCTCTATCTGTCTGGCATTGGTTTCCACTAGTGTTTTGACAGTTTCTAATAATGCACTAATTTTTGATGATTGACTGCTTGCCGTAGCTGGAGCTGATGAAGATTGACCGGGGTTCATTATTATACCTGAATTTAGATAATAACATTCTATTTAGAAGAATGAAAGGGCATTTTATTCAGTTATCCTAATCATGTAATATTAGAAAATATTTTTATATTAATTTGTTCTTAAAGTTCTTACTAAGTTTAAGTATCTTTGTGTTCTTGCTCTAAGTATTTTATTCCTGTTATTCTAAATATTTCTTTTGTATACCCAGCATGTGTTAATATGATCATAAGCATGTTAGGTTCAGAATTGTATGGTAGTTATTATTTCTTTTTAGCTTTTAACCTCACTTTGTTTATTTTACATTGTATGTTCTTCATACTAGTTGCTGGCTATAAATGGATAGTTCATAGTTACCATTTTTCCATAGCTTGTTGCACCTATTACTGCTTGCATGTTTAGTTAATTTAAATGTGATATCTTTAAAATATTTAGTTTATTAAAATAGCCTAAAATGTACTTAGACAATCATCTAACTGTAACCTTTTTGTTGTGTTGGCTGGGGCCCTGGCATTTATGATACCAACAAATGTCAGATTCAGACGTGTTCATGGGCAATATCGCAGAAGAGGAGCAGGTTCAGGAGAAAGATCGTGCTGCTGCTGTTTAGATAGATTTTGCATTTTTCTTTAAGTGAGATTGAGAGACATTTTCATTCTCTTTAAAATTCAGTTTGTAATAATTAATTCTGGATGTGTTTCATTTCTGCATTTCGATGAGTTACTATATTGTTTTCCCTCTTTCTACTATATATGCTTGTGGATGTTACTACTCGCCTATTGCTTCCATCACTTTGATATTTACATATATATATATATATATATATATATATATATATTGATAAATGTTATAGTACTTGGTGACAAGTCCTTGGCCTAAGGCAGGTTAGGTTTACCTAACTTTACTTAAGTTAGGGGTTTGCCATAGTTGGAGCACCGTACTTCCTTGTTGTTAGTACGGGGGCCCCACAGTTGGTATCAGAGAACACCATAAGGTGTCAGAATGGGATCTATGTTTTCTTTCTACCTAATGGACCGTTCTTCTGAAATACAAACATCAATATAGGTAACATACATAACATAGTAATGTCAGTAACTCTATGCAAAATGTAGAAGGAGAATACGCCCATCCTAATAATATAGTCATCTGGAGTTTTACACAAATGTAATAAAATTCTATCCTCATAGTCAAATGAATTCTGGAGAGTTCGATATAGACTATTATCTACATGCTTTCAAGATAGTTTGGAGCTGTAGCTTCAAGTGGAGGCAGGAAAGCAACTGGCAGATTGAAGGAGTTTCAGCAAAAGGGATCTTAGTCCTGGAGAAGCTTCTACAGCAAGCTGTATATCGAGGGCTCAACTTTCCCATATACGCACAAGAATGGTTGAGCCGAGTGGAGTCCATTCTAATACACATAGAGTGTCCTGAATCACTTTGTGTAGATATTGTGACAAACCTGATGATGGATTACACCGGAGTTTGGTGGTATGAGACCATGGTAAGGCTCGAGAAGAAGCGTAACAGGAAGCATCGGGAAGTCACTTTTGAGGACTTTTGTGCAGCTTTTAGGGCAGAGTATATTGATAATGTTCGAGTGATAGTTAGGATAAATGTTATTTCATTCTCAAGCAACCCTATTAGATTTACAGTTTTGGCATTGTAATCCTTTATTTTTATAATTAATGAAAGATTTTTGATTTCCCTTAGAGTAAATTCTGAGTTTGTCTTTTTCTTTAAAATTAAACTAGAATGGATTCCAGATCATCACCTATCATTATTCCTATCAAGAACACTGTTGCCTCTAGTAGTTCTAATGATGAGGTGGCTCATCTGCGAGCCGTGGTGGCAACTCTATTGGAAAACCAAGCTCAACAGGCGCTCGTTATGCAGAAATTACTAAATGATCGTGCAACTCCAGTCATTGTCACTGCTCCAACAGTATATGCTCCACAAGCTGCTCCTTCTTCACATCATTCGGCGGATAATCTCCTTCACAATTTTCTGAGGTTAAGGCCTCCAACCTTTGGTGGGAACCTGTCACCAATGGATACCGCCAATTGGGTGAAGGCTGTGGAAAGGGATCTCATTAGTCTGAAGGTCATGAACTCGGAAGCTGTCCATCTCGCTACCCGTCTGTTTCATGCGGAAGCAGAATACTAGTGGGAAGAGATCCGAAATACCAAGTTTGCTGACTACGAGTTAGAGGACATCCCCTGGGATGAGTTTGTCGAGGCCTTCAAGACTGAATTCATTCCCCAATCCACACAAAACATTATTGCAAACACTGTCATGAGGTTGACTCAGGGGAGTCATTTAGTAGCTGAATATGAAAGGGAATTTCATAGATTGATTCATTTTGTGCTAAAAGTTACTCATTCTGAGTCAGCTAAGTGCCACCGCTTTCTTTGTGGACTCCGAGGTTCACTGAAGAACCAGATCGTACCGCTCTGTCTGACTAGCTTCTTCACACTGGTGGAAACGGCTAAGGTGATTGAGCATCACCAATCTGAAGAGGATCTTAAGCAAAAAGCACAAACAACTCTGAACCCAAGGGGAAACTTCAATAGACACGGATCTAACCCTGCAAATGTATATCAGCTAGAAGCTGCACCTACCGCCGAACAAACTTAAAACTGTACTAAGCCACATTCGTATGGCAAGTGTTACCATTTTGGCCAGAGGTGTTTCAATTGTGGGCGTACAGGCCACCGGTTCTACCCATGCAACCACACGAAAATGGTAGATGGAGTTCCAATGAAGCCTTATCAGAAGAAGCAAGTGTTCCGAGCAACTCCATTAAATCGGAGAGAACCAAATATGGCTATAATGCCAGCCCCTGCTTCTGAAGTTGCTCAGACACAGCCACCAGCTCCCAATTCTCAGAACTATCAGTGATGGCAGCCTAACAATCATCCTGTTGGTCCTGCACGAGTATATGCCTTAACTCCTATTGAAGCCACATAAGAGAACAATGTGGTTTCAAGTACACACTCCTAAACCTCTCTCCTACTAAATTGCATTTCTGTATTTTAAATCTTTTCAAGTTGTTGATGCCAAACTGTGTAAATTTAAGCACACTTTATTTCAACAACTAACCTTGTAATGTATTGTTCGATACCAGTGCCAGTCACTCATTTATTTCTATTGCCAAAAGCCTTAAACTTCACGCATGCAACCTAGCACAAACATTGAGTGTTGGGCTTCCATCTGGAACCCAACTAAGTGCCCATAAATTTTATAATATCAAAGTCCTGATAAATGATCAAGAATTTCGGGCCAAACTAATTATCCTGCCAATAGCTAACTTTGATATCATCCTTGGGATGAATTGGCTCAGTGACAATGATGTTGTGATAAACTATCATAAGAAGAAAATCATTCTCCATTCTCAGGGCAAGCCTGAAATGTTTGTAGGAAAAACTAGCACGCAGCTATCCTTAATAAATGCAATTAAAGCTGAATAGTTAATTGTTAAGGGTTGTAATGCTTACCTAGTTACCATGATGGGCAAAACAAAAGAGAGTATCTCTCTTGCTGATTGTAAGATAGTTAAAGAATTCGCCAATATATTTCCAGAAGATTTGCCTAGTGTACCTCCTTTCAGAGAAGTAGAATTCTCTATTAAATTGATCCCTGGTACCCAACCGATATCTAAGAACCTTATAGAATGGCACCTAAGGAGCTTCAAGAGCTCAACGAGCAATTGCAAGAGCTCTGGAATAAAGGCTTCATCAGGCCAAGTATGTCTCCTTGGGGAGCTCCGGTTTTATTTGTGAAAAAGAAAGATGGATCTATGCGTATGTGTATAGATTATCGTGAGTTGAATAAGATCACCGTAAAGAATAAATACCCACTGCCTAGTATTGATGACTTGTTCGATCAGTTATCCGGAGCCGTTATATTTTCCAGGATCAATTTAAGGTCTGGATACCATCAACTGCAAGTAAAAGAAGATGATGTTGGGAAGGCTACTTTCCGTACTCGTTATGGCCATTTTGAGTTTTTGGTGATGTCATTTGGACTCACCAATGCACCATCAATCTTTATGGATTTAATGCAACGAGTGCTAAAACCATATTTGGACAAGTTTGTGACCATTTTCATTGACGATATCCTCATTTATTCCAAAATTTTGAGAGATCATGAAGAACATATGAGGTCAGTGTTAGAACCTCTGCGCGAGCATCAACTATATGCCAAGTTCTCCAAGTGCGAGTTCTGGCTCAATTCCATTGCATTCTTGGGGCACGTAGTCGATGCTCAGGGTATTCGAGTAGATCAGAGTAAAGTGTGTGCTATTCAGGATTGGGCTCAACCTAAGTCTGTCAGCAACATTAGAAGTTTCCTGGGATTAGTGGGATACTACAGAAAGTTTGTTAAAGGTTTTTCCCAGATTGCTTCGTCGTTGACTAAATTGACTCAAAAGGCCGTTCCGTTCATTTAGAGTCCTGAATGCGATGAAGCATTTCAAACTCTAAAAGATGCACTTTCTACCGCTCCAGTTCTTGTAATTACATATGTATCACCTAGTCTTGTTTTAGTTTACTTTTGAGGTATGTCTATTGCCTCACTGTTACTTAACTTATAAATGTTGTTATTTATAACTTTCTATTTTTTTCCATTATATGCTTGTTGCTCCCATTTTAATTTCTTTTGCTTAAAGTTAGGAAAATGGTGATATTAATAATTCATGAAAAATTAACAGCCTAAAATGTACTTATACAATTGCCTTTTTTTTTTGCTGGGGCCATGGCATTGTGAAACTGATAATATCAGTTCCTGAGCATTTTCTTGAGGCTCCAGTACCTACAGTAGAGCCACTTCAGGAGGAACTTTAGTCCAGAGTTGTAGAATTTTAGTTTGTCTCTTTCCTTAGTAAGGATGAGCGTTATTTTTCTTTCATTTAAATTTATTTAAAATTGATGTAATAATTCAGGAATCGTATTTTCTTTTACTGCACTATTTTATTCTAAGTTGTACGTCACATCTGTATTATGATAAAACTGGATATATTACCTTTCTTGCTTCCGCACTCTTAGATATTATTTACTTAGTGATTGATTTCCTTGCTTATATCCTGAGCACATCATTTCCTTATTAGTGAAAAGTATAAAAGTATGACTATTTATATGGGGTGTTTATTGTGTCTAAAGCCTTAAAAATATTTGATTTTGTGTATCCACACGCTCTAATAGAACAATCACAATATCAAACAACATGTCGACACGATTCACAGAAATATTGGCAAATATCAGATCTTTTAAGGGTGTTCTGATAATCAATCATCAGAATCTATCTAAAACATAAGATTATTATTATTATTATTTTATTATAGTAGATTTACATAAGTATTATTATCAGAAACTAGATGAAAATAAAAGTATCACTATTAGTTAAAAAATAAAATAAAAATAACTAAAAGTATATTATTTTAATTAGGTTATATATCTATTCTTTTATTCTCTTTTTGATTTATATAGGTTTTGAAAATTCTTACTTTCTATATTTTTTATTTATTTATTATGGATTCCAATTGCATGAATAATAGCTTATACACTTTTATACTAAATTTATCCCAACGATGCTCTTATACCAACTGTGGCAACTTGCGGTTTGGTCAGCATAGCTAATTCAGCATTATGTGCTCACTCCCCAGGATCATATCGAGGTTTAGTATAACATTGTATTTAAATGCATACAAAATATACACTTCCACATTCATTGCAATATTCAGAAATACCATAATAATAAAGGAAATATATTCATTACAAAGATAATAATTATTTTACAAAATCTATTATACAATAAGCAAAAAAGCTAAAATATTACGAAAATTAGTATCTAAGAAAATTAGCATCTAAGTTGATCCATCATGCATTAGCTCTTCCTCAAAGACTTGATCCAAAGATTATTCCTAAACTTTCATATATATATATATATATATATATATATATATATATATATATATATATATATATATATATATATATATATATATATATATGTATATGATAGAGAGAACTAAGAAAAAGAAAAGAAAAAAAATATTTAATTAGACATAAAGGTTTAAGTAAAGTTTATAGGATATTAAAATTTGCATATAATATTAAGCGACTGAAGTGAAAGTTGCAAAAATTAGGATATATATATATATATATAGAAAAAAAAAATGACTGAAATGAAAGTTGCATAAATTATGAAAATACACATATATAGAAAAAAAATGATAGAAATAAAAGCTGCGGAAATTAGAAAATATATACATATATAGAGAAAAAAATAATATAAATGAAAGTTGTAGATATTAAGAAATATATATATATATATATATATATAGAAAAAGAAAGTGACAGAAATGAAAGTTATCAAAATTAAAAAATATATACATATACAGAAAAAAAAATGGCAGAAATAAAAATTATAGAAATTAACAAATATATATATATATATATAGAAAAAAAGAAAATGACAGAAATACAAGTTGCAGAAATTAGAAAATATATATATATATAGAAAATGACATAAATGAAAGTTATAGAAATTAGGAAAATATAAATATAAAAAAAAGAAAAATGACAGAAATAAAAGTTACAAAAATTAGAAATATATATGTATATATAAAAAAAATTCATAAATTGAAATATAATAATAATAGTAATAAAATTAATATTAATAATAATAATAATAATAATAACATTATTATTATTATTAAAAGAAGAAGAAGAGATAAAAAGAATATAAAATTTTTCTTCTCTTTCTTATTTTTTACTCTATCTTATTGTTGATGAAGCTTTGCTGGAGGTCGGCAAGGGGAATCGGTGGTGGCCGAGCAAGAGAGAGGGAGGAGTTGAAGGGGAGAGAAGAGGGAGAAGAATGTTGGAGGATTAGGGGGTAGGAGGGTGTATTTATTATTATTTTCTCTCTCATCCATTATTTGGATGAGGACAAATTTATCATCTTCTTCATAATTGTTTCGAGTATTCAATTTGACTTTTTCTTCCTTATTTTTATCTCTTCTCTTTTTCTCTCTTTTTTCTCTTTCTTCTTTCTCTCTCTTCCATTATTTTCTCGAAAATAACAAAACTTGATGCGGAGGTGTATCTTAATGAGACAAATATACTTGTGCAAAATTTTTTTTATTTGAAGTAATATTTTATTTTTTATTAATTTTTGAAGATAAAAACTTCAAAAATTAATTATAGTCAATCAAGAGCTCTAAATTTGACGAAACTTTTTTTGTAGCATTTTTATAATATTCTTAATATAACGACACCAAAATCACTTAATTTGGAGTATTTAATTTTTCCAATTTTTTATTTTAAATAATTCAGAAATTAATTCAAGAGTATCCATTATTTGGATTGCTCCCAAACTTGAGTATTATGATCATAAAAATATACTCTATCCAATAGTATTTTTAGTTTGCTCTAATTTTAAAGTCACTCGGGATCCTTATTTTTAAGTTGGACTTAGTCCTAATTATCCTAGTAACAACTTGGGTCGTTACACTAAGCCTGCTTAAATGAAGATTTACAGCATGATGCCAACTGGAAGGGGAACCTTGCCAAATATTCCTTGTGCCCTGCTAACCGACTAGTGCAACGTGTGGCACGTCTTCATCTCCAGCAAAATAATGTCATTAGGCATTTAAGCGAAGTGACTCGGGCTAGGTCGTGCTCATCTACACAATTGAACGACCCATAGATATACATATCTCAAAGGTCATACTTGAGCATCTCTAGCACACTCTAACTGGGCCTTGCGCAACCTTATCTTTTGGATCCTTGATTTTTGGAATATGCCTCTACCAAGGAGTTAAGGTAAACTCAGAAGAGCCGATGATTCCTACCTGCGCTCCTCTAACTCATTGAAATCTACACTCAATTCCAAGAGGGGAAGAGGAGCCATAAGGGAAGGCACGGGGAGGAAGGAGAGGCATCTTCTTCAACAGGCATAAAATCTACACTTAAAAATATTTAAAAAGAGATTAGTAAATTGAAGGAATAACATAAGTGAACTGGGAAGTGTGTGGAAGAAGACTTGAAATACTGTAAAACTGTCATTTAACAATAAAGCATGTTTAACCAAGACTTCAACACAGCTCATGGGACAATACTTATAAATTAGAATCTGCATGCAAGCCCAGAGAATTGTCTTCCCACAACCTCCAGTGCTTGAACCTCCTTTAAATGTATCTTGGCCTAAATATGAAAAATAAGATGATGAGGAAGATAAAGATGATGAAGAAGATGATAGAGAGGAATAAATAGGTTGTAAGCTTTTCTTTTTGTTTTGTACTTTTTATTTTTTTATTTTGATTTCATTTTCTTTATCTTGGGATTATTCATCCCAGCTTTTACTCTTGCTTGTATTTTCATACACATCAATTAATGCACTTTTGTGAATTAAAAGCTACACCTTTAAGCTCAAATGAATAATCATTAAAATTTTTCTAAATTTTGTAACTAAATATTTGTGGCATTGGACAAGTGAGTGGTGGTATTTTGTTATTATATTCTCAGCTAAAAAACTAACTAGAGTCATCACTCCATGTTCCCTTGTCAAAAACTCATGCTACTTTATACAAAGTGTGGGAGAAAATAAGGCTAGTATGAAATAAACACAAGTTTGGTGAAATTAATGAATGTGTCAGGCTTCTGCATGACATACTGAATGCAATATAAGAATAATGGGACGATGAAAATTTTCTCTCCCTAAGAAAAATAAAGATCATAAGGAAGGAATATAGATGAAGAAAAATATCTCTCCCAAGCACTAATAGAAAATCAAAATGAAGAAAAATATCTCTCCCAAAAAATTATACACATTGCATTTCAGAAGAAGAAGAAGAAGAACAAATAGAACACCAATTTCTAGAGACACCAACTCAAGTTAATGCAAGATCATGCCTGAAGGTTCCCCCTAATATCTATTCAAGTATTCATACCGTGTTTTAAAGCAAGGGAGAAAGGGTAGTGACATGAGTTGGATAATGTTGAACTTAAAACAATTGAGAGCCTAACCTTGTCAAAATAACATCATTGAATATGCATTAATTTACAAAGAAAAATTTAATTACTACTTAATTCCGAGCAAGATTGTGTAACAAATTATCCTAAAGAGCTATTCAGTGCTTACTCGAGGACGAGCAATAAATTAAGTGTGGAGATGTGATGAATCCATCAAACATAGTTAATTTAGTATTAATTGTTATGCTTTAAATAGGTTTAGTGTACTTTGATTTGTGTTTTCTATGGCATTTCAGGACAAAAGAACTGAATGAAGGTTAAAGAAGAAACCTAAAATCTGGAAAAAGACAGGCGTTACGGCACGCTACAGTGCGTGACAACGCGCCCCAGCGCGTTGTGGCGGAAGCACACCTGAGAAGATTGAGCGACAGCGCATCGCAGCACCCTTCAAATAGAGAGATCAGTGCTTCAGTGTGCTGCAATGCCCAACCAACAGAGAGATTGGAGCTATAGCATGCTGTGATGGGTCTAGATAAAGAACTTGGTGCTACAACGCACCATAGCGGGCCTCAAATGCTTATTCGAATAAAGAGCCCAGTGCTACATCACTTCGTAGTGCATTTTGGTGCTACAGTGCACTACTGCACATTCTTGCACTACAGCGCGCCGAAGCGCATATTAAACATTGAGTTCGGTGCTGCAGCACGCTGCAGCACTCATTAAATAAAAAGCTCAATGCTATAGTGCTCTGTAGCGCAATCCAAATATTCATCCTCCCCATTCACTGAATCTCTTCTTCTCCGCCTCCTCACACGATGGAACGCTCTCCCCCGTCAGCCATTTCAGCTTCACCTTCCATCGGTCGTTAACCTCATCAATGTCAACTAGTACTTTGCCATTATCCTTTAACTAGGGTTCTCTACTGAACGCACGAGCTTCAACAGTCATATAGGAGGCCGACGACTGACGCAGAACTTAACCATATCATTATAGCAGAGATTGAGTGCACCAAGGAGGAGCGTGGAGAGTTCTTGAAGATATTGTCAAGAGAATTAAAGAATCCGCTAAGCCATTCATGGCTACGCCCGCATGATCTGCATCGGAGCTTGCGTCGTCACCTTCACAGTTAGTGACCTCAGCATTCTCAATGCCATCGCAGGTGCATACAACAAGAATATCCCTATTATATGCCCGGTTTGTGGCCCTAACACCAACGATTATGGGACTAATCGAATTATGCATCACACCATCGCCCTTTCGAATTTCTCTCAGAAGATTCGCTGCTTTCAGACTGTCACATGATTTTAGGCGGTGGTGAATAATTTGAATGATTCGCATGAGCTCATAGATTCAGCGATCGCCACTGCTCTTAAAGAGAATAAGCCTGTTCATATATGCATTAGCTATAATCTTCCCATCGATCCTCTCCTCAGCTCATGGCCGAGCGACCCACCTTTTTTTGGCCGAGCATCAGTCAACATTAGCAACCGCCGAACCGATGACCAGTCCTTCCTAGCCTCGTAAACCTCATATTGGTGCCTCTGAGGTACCTTAGCATTAATAATATCAGGTGTTGCCTTTGTGAACTTAATATAAATATTTATCATTATATTAAATGAATCAATTTTACTATTAATATCATATTCATCATCTAAATCAAAAATTTTGAGTTAACATCAGAACAAAATAGATTGATATGTTCTCTTTATTGGTGATTACCAAATGCTGAGCTGCAATTTATGAATATGTATAGTTTGTAGCTGTATCGGTGATTAAAGATATCTTATGCAAATATTATGTGTATTGGAATCATAAACATTAAAGAGACTCAATGGAATGATTTATTTTTAGGCTTGCTAATTCCTTCGACTCTCCCTCACTCTCCTTCATCATCGTTGAGGCACCTAAATGTTATTAGCAAGATTTTAAAGATTTGAAGTATTAATCTTTTTCATTAATACATATATATGCAAGAAAGTAACAACATATAAACATATTCTTAAACATAAATCTTTAAAATGGATAATAGATAATATGTATATGATACAATGCTAAGAATGAATTATGTGATGTGGATTAAAGTCTGTTAAGATACATATGAAGAGCCAAGTAAGAATATATGTATAGTTAGGTTAAATCAAATAAGATTATGTTTATGTTTTTAATGTAATAGCTGATTAATTATATATTGTTGCCTCTATCTTGAATCATTTTTAGGGAAGATTGGATGGGCTAATGGTAATATGTTATTTAGGATTTCTTCGATATCAAATAAATTTTATTAACCACTTAATGTTATTAGCTTAATTAACTCATCATGCTTCTTTAATTAACTAATTGTGTTAATTAATTTATATCGGTAGGTTATAATTTGGATTATCTTATTATTAATTTTAAATTATATTATGTTGTATTAAGCAAATATACATACTCTTAAGTTCTTAACTTAAGTAAGCTAAAATGTAAGTACAAATTGATTGAAAATAATTATAGAGTAAGCTTAGCTAAACCAAATTAAGTGCAAAACAAAGTATCTTTAGATTCATGTCTGTAACAACCCTAGGTTATCACCCTGCTAATCTAAAGCTTATTTAATTATTATTTTTGATTCTATTGTTTTTAGAACATTAAGTTAATCTAATCCTAAAAATTTAAAGTCCATTGGACTTCTCTAAATCAAAGATAATACTTTGATCAGTCTAGATGCCCTAGATTAGAACTAAATTATTTTGATCTCAAAATTAAAATCTGATTATATTTTTGAATTTCTCACCCCCAAATTAGCTAGAGGTGAAAGTTTAGTACAATTTGGAAATCATTTAGACCATAATT
Source organism: Gastrodia elata (assembly GCA_016760335.1). NCBI lineage: Eukaryota > Viridiplantae > Streptophyta > Magnoliopsida > Asparagales > Orchidaceae > Gastrodia > Gastrodia elata. The sequence continues at coordinate 460,591 of CM028669.1, forward strand.
CAAATTTGTTTAAAATGGTCTAACTGCATTTTAGGGCTTCCAACAATTCAAATTTGCATTTATACCCTCTAAACTAATTAAACGGCTGGGATTTGTTGTGCGGACCGTGGGAGATCCACTGCAGAGCCTGGATCACATGACAACGATGCTTCCATCATATCTGTCATCCACCCAATCAATCTGACGGCTAGGATTAGATCCCGCAGAACCGCAAATCTGCAGTTAGATGCGTCTTGTGAACCCTACGGCGCGAATTTAATCGGATCCGGCCGTTAGGATCTTGAGGATTAGGATCGTCGCACCTTTCTGATCGATCAATCAAATGGCTTCGGGCCCTCCTGCGACTGTGGATCTTTGTCTCTACCTCGCCTGCACCCGACCGAAGATCCCCCTGTACTACTAGCTACCCTCCCAATCCCCGACTTGCACCTCCAGCTCAGCAAGCCATTAGGGATCTTCCCTTTATGGTTAGGTGCCCCAATCAGGACTCATGGCCCGACCGAGCTCGAATTGGAAATTCGAGAGCTCGGCCATGGCTCGACCTCTCGTGACCTTCCCAACCTAATCCAGTCCTCTGTAAACTTCCCCACTCCCTGCTAAGGTTATAAATAGCCCCAGCATTGCTCCATTTCATCCTTAATGATCAATTGAGCTCAGTTTCCTTGTCGCCATTGCTGTCTACCAAGCTTCCTCCAGGCGATCCCAGGAGCTTCGAACCGCTAATAGTAGGCTCTCCTGGTGTTCAGGACCCTTTGTAGTGTCTGGAAGCTCAGCTAAGGCCAGCCACATCCTCAGTCGATCATCCTGAGTCCAGCCATGAAACCAGGTACCCATATTTGTAAGCTGTGAGTCAATAAGGATCGGGCTCCTCTCCATTTAATTCATCTTGATGCTTATTATCATTTCAAACTCATTGCCATCTTAATTAGGCCCTGACCTAGTCCTGATCGATCAAATCGATCGACCAAGCTAAGTCCTAAAGGGATGCCTTAGGTCGAGTAAGGCCCCGGCATTCCAGCCCACTTCAGGCCCTCAGACCAGGGGGCTTCGATCCGTCTCACCTCCCTGATGGTGTAGGGATCGAGCCTTGGATCTAGCGTGGCCTCTATGGGGAGAATTGTCTCCCCACAGTAGCTCCATTAAGGGAGCCCTCGGGTGAGTAAGGTTCGGCCGATCTGAACCACCTCACAGGGGCTTCGAGTATCGATCGGTGCGTTTTGGCTAGGGGATCGACTCTCAATTGACCCGAGGCCAAGGCGTGCGCTCTAGATGGAGAATTTCACCATCTATGGTGTGGGGCCCCCTACTTTCCCGTGGTAATGCAAATACTGATATTAGCATAATCGCGGGGAGTACGGTGCTCTAGCTGTAGCAAATCCCCAACTTAAGTAAAGTCGGGTAGAACTTAACCTACCTAAAGTCAAGGACTTGTCACCTGGAACTGTGAATATATATCAATACAAATCAAAGTGGTGGAAGTAAGAAACAGTATAATATAACATCCACATCATAATATAGTATAAGAGAGTAAAAGAAATAGTAACTTAGATTAAATGTAAAAAAATAAATATATCCAGAGTTTAATTATTACAAACTGAATGAAAGTAAAGATCTCTCGAAACTTTATAGCAAAAAGTAAATCTAATTAAATAGCAGTAGGAAGATCCTCCTCCTGCACCAGCTTCTTTCCTGCAGTACTGCCTACGAATAGCTCAAAATTTGACATTTGTTGGTATCACAAATGCCAGGGCCCTAGCCAATAAAAGAAAAAAGTTATAGTTAGACAATTGTCTAAGTATATTTTAGGCTATTTAAGTGAACTGAATATTTAAGATATCACATTTAAAAAATTTAAACATCCAAGCAAAGAGCAGGATAGCTATAAGCTAATCATTTATAGCTAATCAATAAGTAAAAAAAATAACATACAAAGTAACAACTAAACATGGTGAGGCTAAGAGAAAAATAACTGCAACTACTGAAATAAATCTGATCCTAACATACTTATGATCACATAGATATATGCTGAGTATATAAAGAACATAAGTGCTAAAATAGCATATAATTCTAGCATCCTAAACATGCTAATATTTAATACTAAATAATAAGAGTATTTATACAAGCATGCAGATTAATATGAAAAAAGCCACTGAGCCATGTGGCAAAAGTAAACTAAGTACATGAATGAGCAAAAGTAAAGCTACTGAGACATGTGGTAAAGCAAGTCAAGTATTAAAAGAAAGGCTACTGAGACACGTGGCAAAGCAAAACAAATACTAAAAATTGAACTGAAATAGAAGTAAGCCTAAGATATAGTATTGTCATAACAGAAACAGACCATACAAGACCTCTGAACTGAAAGTTCAACATGTATCCATCCTAAGCATCTTTAGAGCTAAGTCTGAGTTAAACTTATAGAATAAGACATGTATCCATCCTAGACATCCGCAGAGCTAGGTCCGAGTCTATTCTATAACAAAACTAGAACTAAAGAGACAGATTAAGCTATGACACACTCTACTAACGGAAAACACTGAAAGAACTGAATGAATACTATGCTTTTCAAATATTAACTTAGGATGTATCATCCATATCCTAAGTTTACCTATTATGCTCAAGAAACAAGGCTCAAAGTTCAAGGTGTGCAAAGTAGCCAAAGTCAAAGTAAGTAAGAGACTCAATCTAGACTTATGTAATGTCTATTGTTATCTAATTTATTCAACTAGCTATTCTGAGAATATACAAATTTAAGATCTCCAATATCCAGCTATCGAGTATAATCCAAAATTCACGACCTTAATGTTAACACTAGAACTTAACAAGTTCTAATTCTTAATCATTTGACGACTATAAAGTTTAAAGTAAATGAATCAATAACTTAATTATTATTATTTTCCTCTCTTAACCCAATTCTTAATTTAAGTAAATCAAGATTAAGGATTCTGAATCTAAACTCTACTTTGGTGTTCAAATCCTGAATCCAAGGTAAAATCTTAATAAGGATCTAGGGTACACCCTTAAACCCAAATTAAAGATAAGGAATCTTATAAGCTGAAAGATTTAGAAACTATGATCTTAATTGAAAGGTCACTCTACTGGTTATACGATAAAATAATTAATTAAGAACTAAGAATCTAAGATCAATATTCAATCTTTAGGATAATTACATTACTTTATAGATTGAATCAATCCTATACCCATAAGGAGGGTTTCAAAAGGATTAAATAGTTAATTAAGTAAGGAATTCCAAATGGAAGTAATTCAATTCAATCAGATGATCTAAAGTCTAAGATCTAAGATCTAAGATCTATGTTTAAGGTTTGATCACTTTTATACTTAAGCTAAGATTTAGACTTAGGATTTTACAAGAGTACTTCTTTTAGAATTCAAACTTAATCATCAACTTAATTAAGTTATTAACCTAAGGATCTAACATTTTGAGATAGTTAGACTTAACTCTTAGGACAAAGTGGTTTTAAGAACACTTAAGGTCTTAAGATCTTAATAAGGGCTACTTAAGGTTTCTTCACTTAATATCAATATCATTAACATAAGATTTCAGAAAGGTGCTAATAATATAACTAGAGATATTTTTTTGAATTTTCAAGGTTTAAGGGGTGCTTAAACACATTTTGGTCAAAATGACTAAAATACCATTCTTAAGGCTAAAAATAGCATTTTAAGATTTAATCATCTAAATTGATTCAATTCTATTTTAATGAACTTCATATTGATTAATTGTAATAACCCGGTGTTGTTACCAAGATGATTAGGCATAAACCTAATGAGATTATGAGAAAATTCAAGATCTTAATTTAGACCAAATAAAAATCAAATAAAAATATTTTCAAATAAAGCATATTGAGAGGATCCACCTGCCAAAATTGGAGCACAATCGGGGTCCCGGATTCATCCTAAATAAATTCAGAAAGTTTAAACTTCCAGAGTTAATAAAAGATAAAATAAAAATCGGATTTCAAAAAGTTTTTTAGATTTGAGTTAAGCATTATAAGAGGACTATATGTTTTAAGTTTGTAATTTTTCGGGTTCCGGATTAATAGTAGTGAATTTTTAAAGGTTTTACTTAAAAATTAATATAAAATAAAATACTCTTCCAAATTCAATAATTTTTAGATGCTTGCATTCGTCTCGTCAAGATGGTCGTTTTGATACCAAGTTTGTGATTTTTATAGTTCATCTGATTATTCAATCAACCCTTATAATTTTCAATAATTCTTAACCACTTAATCTTGATCGAGTGGCTCTCATCCAAATTGTTTGAGTTTATATATAACTCTCTCTCATAACCTAAATTTCCTAAACCTAAAAATCCTGCCTCTCATTTCTTCCCTTAGTCAAAAATCCCCCTCCCTCTCTCGATCGAGCGAAGCCTCCCTCTCGTTCGAGAGCCTCTCCTCCTTCTCTTCTCCATGGCCGCTCGAGAAGCCCTCCTTCCAAGGTCGAGAAGCAGCCTTCATCCTCCACGACCGAGCTCGAGCAGCTCTCACCTTCCATGAACGGAATACATGAAGGTCCTTACATCCTTACTTATTTGATCTGTTACCCTTTTATGCTAATTAAGCATGTGTTCTGATAAAATACTTTTAGTTTGATACATAATGTCTACCAAATGAATGCATAAGAATCATTTATTGTCTATCTTAATGGAGTTGAAGCAAATCAATTCTAAAGGAGCTGATTTAATTTGAATAAGTTCAAAAGAGGAAGGAAAATTACGCATTTTGCTTCTCCTTCTACTCTGTGATTTAAATAATGGATGTTTATATCATTCGTTTATATTCAATTTCATTTCTGTTTCTTTATCTCAATAAGAATTTGCTAATTTTTTTTTGGTATATTAGCTATTGAAATGTTTATGGATTTTGATTCAAATTTTCTTTATTTAACTGTGCATTCCATATAATCCTTCTCTCCTTAAATTCAAGATTTCTAATCCTACGCATGTGGTAAAGATCTGTATCTTCATATATGTATATATATATATATATATATATATATATATATATACTTTTAAAATGAGCCCTACATAATTATTAGATGCTGTAACTTTTTGTTCTAAATATTGTCCAAATACACCTCATCTCAATGATAGAAAGCTCAAAAAAAAATTAAGCATTCTAGCAAACATTGATGGTGGCTGCTTAGTCCCATCTATATCCTTTTGGAAACTCTTTTCAGAAGCAAAAATGTGCTTTATCTTGCTGTCATTTTCGAATGTGGCTGATTTCGTGCGTTGCTGGTATTGCTTATTTGCTGACATTTCGATATTTTTGGAGCAGTTTGTTGTATGAAAATCAAAACGAAAGTTCATTGCGCCTTTATCTTTGAATATATGGTTCTCTTTATTTTCCCTCTTCTTATATCTGGCTATAAAATGATGCATATCTTCTTTATTCCATTAAATAATTTGACATCTTCAGTTACTCACTTTAACGCTCAATTGGTTATATTATATGGCTTCATTGAAAGAAAGCCAGGCAACGCAATGACGTTACACCCACAGAAATCCAAAGTTATTTGACAAACTTTTTAGTAGTCTAAAAATGGCTTCTTAAGCTAAACATCATATAATTAACGTGTAAATCCAATAAATTAATTATTTCATAAATAAATTAACCAATACATAAGCACAAGTTAGTTGCTTAATTGAGTTTAAGGCTCCCAATATATGAAATGTTGCTTATTAAATGTCATAGTAGTAGTAGTATCCAAAGCTTAAGATAATTTATTAATCTCCTAAATAATTGTAAGTGATCTTAGTGAACTTTGCTTATCATTGGTCTTTTATTTTTGAGCAATCAGCACCAATCAAATATTCATTATCCTATATTTGCTTACTCAAATAATCCAGGTGGTGTGATTGCTAATCACAAAAGAGGCTCGTAATTAAATTGCACCTTTCATTCAATCATCAAGTTGTAAGACTCAAAATACATGTGCCAGGTACGTTACGTACTTAGAACTTTATTGAGTTTTGTATTCTTTTAATTATTTTATTTTCTTGAGCTCTATGTACAGTGCGTACACCACTTGCATAGATCTTAGCATAATTAGGAATTTGATTGTTATTTGAAAACTATGACATCAGAATAAGAACTCTTACTAAATAAGTAGTAATCATCACCTTAGTTGAAAATTGTAAATTATGCGGACATGAATGAGAACCTAGAGTTAAAACTAAAACACTTCCTTAGGATCTTCACTCCATCATAGGATCTTTTCCTTAAGATTAGGAATAGACAATAGGTTAGATTCATTCATTGAATAAGTGATGTATTCAATGAATGGAACCTTGGTTTTATTAGTTTCTAGATTTTCATAATTTGATTTTGATTATTTTATCTTTCAATTTTAGATTAAGAATAAGAGATTCATTCTATTAAGCTTGATTTTTACTTAATAGAATATGCCTTAATCATTAGTTCACATGTAGATTGAACTATAAATCTTAAGCTTACCTCTGGATTATGTGATTGAACCCAAATTTGTGGTGTTTAATTCATAATCCTTAGCTTAGAACGTCTCAATTCATCAATTAGCATGATGATTTATTATTTAACTTATATTCAATTTTGATTGAATTAAATTGGAACCTGATCAGTTCTAATTATTTTCAACTTATAAGGTCGTGCTTCTAAGTTGTATAACTTGGAATAGTTATAACGACTTAAATAGACAACAATAGATATCATATAAGTCTAGATTAAGTATCTTGCTTACCTTTGTCTAGATTGCTTTGCACACCTTAAATATTGAGCTTTATTCCTTGAGCATAATAGGAGAACCTAGGATATGGATGATACATTCTAAGTTAGTACTTGAATTGCATATCATTCAATTATCGTAGTACTTGCAGTTAGTAGAATATGTCCTAGCTTAGTCTGCCTCTTCAGTAATAGTATTGTGTAGGATTGACTAGGCCTAGCAGATTTGGATGTCTAAGCTGGGTATTGATTGATATTGGAGGCCCTGTATGGCATATTAGTTGATATGGCAGTACTATGTCTTATGCTTATTGCTACTTTAGCTGAATTTTTCAATCTTATTTTCTTTTGTTTTGCCACATGCTTCAGTGGCCTCACTTATAGTGCTTGCTTGTTTGGCACATGTCTCAGTGGCTTTGCATTATATTACTTGCTTTGCTTTTGCCACATGTCTCAGTGGCCTTTCTTTATTTTAATCTGCATGTTGTATGTATACTCTTATGGATTAACTATATATATTGGCATATTTAGGATGTTAGAGTTTCTTGTTATATTCAGTACTTGTGTTCTTTTATACTCAGCATATTTCAATGTGATCAAAGCATGTTAGGATCATAATTATTATAGTAGTTGATGTTACTTTAGCTTTTAGCTTCACCTTGCTTACTTTCATGTTTTTATGTTATTTCGCATACTCGTTGATCAATTATAAATGGCTAGTTTATATTTACCCCATTTTCCTTGTAGCTTGTTGCACCTATTTATTTTGCTTGCTTAGTAATATTAGTAAAATGGTGATATCTTTAAATTTATGTAATTTTAATAGCTTAAATTATACTTAGACTTATTAAAATCTAACCAAATTTTATTTTTTTGGATGTGCCCTGTCATATATGTACATATGGCAGATCAGGAGTATAGGTCAGATCCAGTGCTTGAGGATTTAGCTGATAGCAGGTTAAGGTAAAGTACAGCACATTGAAGGAGATATGCTTTCATCTTCTTTGTCTACATTTATTAAAAGTGTAATACTAAGTTTTCTCATTCTTACTATTCTGCATTTAATGTATTGTATGTGAATGAATTAATATGGACTGTGTCTGGATGCCTCTTTTATTTTACCTATTTTGCACTGGTATACAATATGTATGTTTCTATTAGATCTTGCTAATCTCTTGATTAGTATCACGGATATGTTTTTAGTTTAATGTCCATGGTACTAATGACGACCACCTCTTAAACTTAGTTGATTAAGGGGCGACCGTCACATTAATGAAGTGGATTACACACTTATCTTAGGTTTTGGTAAACTAATTAGCCTAATTAGCACTAATCTCAATTTAGGCCAATTAAGGTGATTAAGGAAATTATGGCATATTAAGATGATCCAAACTCAATTATAGGTACTAATATACTTAAGAAGACATTATGAACTAGATTCATCAACATCAGAGATTAATCTAATGCTTAATTTATTAATCCCAAATTAGGGTAACTAAGGAGTAATTAATAAAATTGAGTTACTTAAATTACTTTTAATAGTCTACATAGGTTCTCTATAGTCTCATGAGCAATCAGAGATCTTAATTATCATTTTTGGATAATTAATGGATTTATTATGATTTAAATAAGATTAGAGAAAGACTAAGCAATTCTTTAAATTCTAATAAATAGATCTTTAATTTTATTTTATATTATTATTCCTTGTATTTTTCTAATTAAAATGGTATATTGGATCATACCATTTGGATAAGTATTGATTAAATTATTTCATTAATACATTCTAAATATTTATTTAAATCAGAATCAAAGGGAATGTATTTATAAATTATTAAACATAAGAAATATAATTCCAATAATTTGTTTATTAAGCTGCGACCCAAATTCGAAATCGTTCGGGTCGAGGTCTGATGCAGCCCAAAGCGCTAGTGCATCGTCCCTAATACCCCCCTTACGCAAACAGCCGCAGGGAGGGGCACCTTGGACCGCCAAATTCATTGCCGATGGGCCACACCACGACTAGCATTCAATCGCCACACCTTCAGGATGTCAAGGTGCATCGATTAAACCTAGAAGCCCTATCTGGGACTGGCCAAAACGTCGGATGGCTACTCCACCGAAGCGTCCCTTTACAGACCATTAGGGTTTAGTGTGAGGGGATAATACTCCTCATAGAAGCCACTAAATGGATGGGGTTCAATCCCTACACCATCAGTGAGGTGAGGTAAGTCGAATCCCCAAGGTTTCATAACCTGGGGTGCAGCCGATCGCTGGGTCCTTACTCGGACTCAGCCATGGCTCGGCCGCTAGCTCGATCGATCGATACGATCGATCAGAGCTAGCTCAAACCCTGGCGATAATCACAACTGGTTCCCTAAGTGGCTAAGGATAGTTAAGCGACATCTAGAGGCTTGATCCAGAGGTAGAATGAAGAACTGAATTTAAGAAATTCAGTGGAAGAAGGTTGTACCTAGAGACGGGGTTGCAGGCTCGGCCGAGAGGAATTGAGGTGAACTGGAGTTTCCCAAGCAGCAGACGCACATTCGCAGGGAGTCTTAACACCAGATGGACCCTTTATCAACGGTTCTAAGCTTCAGGAATGTTGGGAAATTGCTGAGATGATGGGAGCTCCAAGTGACATTAAATGGCCAATTGAGGATTCACAGTGAGCAAAGGGACTCACTGTGAAGTCCTGGGGGTATTTATTAGTCTAAGGGAGGTCTGGGGGTGGATGTCTGAGCTTGGAAATGGAGGAAGGCTCAGGCCGAAGGGAAGGCTTGGTTCCAACGGCCATGGGAAAATTGGGGAGACTACTACCGGCAGACGATCGCGCCAAGGGTAGAAGAGGAAGAACGGGTTTTCCCGTACTACCACGGGGGCTGGAAGGATCCTGGTTGTCGGGGGGGGACCAAACGCGGATGGGGCAAGGTGAGGGACATGATCCACAGTGCTCAGACTCGTGCCCGCTGTCTGATGGATCAACCGTTGGTCTCGGGCAGCTCAGATGGATTATTTAAACGGATAGATGGCAGCCGTCAGATGCGAGCGATGGATCCGACGCTTAGAATTAGATCCTACCATGGAGGAGATCCCGCCATTAGATGGTTTACGCTAGGATGCGTGCTATGGCATCGAGTGGCTAGAACCCATGTGCCGCTGTCGGGACCCGCAGCGGATCTGCCACGGTCCCGACAGCAAATCCCAAATATTAAATATATATATACATATATATATATATATATGTGTATATGTATATGTATTTAAATTTAATTAATATTTATTCATTTAATAATTAATTTAAATTTAAATTAATTTTATAAATCCAAGTTATGATTAAATGAGCTCTAAAAATTCCTACAAATTCACCCTTAGCTAATTGAGGTGTGAGGAATTCAAAAATGAAATCAGATTTTAATTTGGATATCAAATTAATTTAGATATTTTACAGGGCTCAAAAATAGCAAAAATATCAAAATTCTCAATTTAGCTCCGATTGATTTCAAACTTCTAGGGTAAGGTTTAAATAACCTATTGAGTCTAATGGAATCAAAATTAGAGCTTGATTTAGCTTGGTTAATCTGAATTTAGCTAGGGTAACAACTATGGTTATTACATAGGGTTTTCCGGATCAGTCTTTGCCGAGAGGGGTCGAGGCTGGGATGATGGCACTGTGCGGATCGGGTTAGCCCATTACTCGCGCTGCGCGACAATGCCGGGTTCCTCGGGTCCCGGTCGACCCGCGCCGTTTAGCTAATGGGCCGAGCCCTTATTTAATATTCCGATTAATTTGAATTTTTTTCCTAAAGAAAAATAACCCAATTAATCTAATCGTAGGGATTTATTTAAATAAAAATGCAGAATGTATTAATGAAATAACTTTCAATCTACTGATCCAAATCCTATAATATTATATATCAAATTAATCAGGAAATCTTCAGGAATAAGAATATAAAATAATAATAAACATCTAATTGTTAGATTTTCCATTTTTTCCTAATTAAATCAAATCTTAATTATGGTTGATTAGCATAAGTACTTAGTCAAATTGCATGATTAGGGTGCCATTAGCTTCCTTATGATTGGTAGAATGAATGTGCTAAGTAGTTTAATTTTCTGATCTCTGTATTTTAACTTATGCCCTAGTCTTGTTAAACTATGATTAGTGAAAATTAGGGCTTCTAGTCATTAGATCTTAGCAATCTCAGTCTCTGATTAATTGTATGATTAAATAGAACTTAGATGCCAACTTATATGAAATTTTGATGGTTAGATTTGTAATTAAGTGATAATCCTTTTACATTAGTTTAAGGTTTGATTAGCACTAATTACTTTCTATTTTTCTGAATGATATTATGCTCCATAACAGTAAGATAGATGTAATTAAATCATGTATTCCATTTTATGATATATAAATTGAATAACCTTAAATTTGAGATCTTAAATATCCTAATTAAGCTTAAGAAGTCTTAAGACTTTGATCAAGCTTTAAGACTTGATCTAGGTTTAAGATTGCCACCAATAATACATCCTTAATTCATTGATTTGACATTTGATGTAACGCCCTGCCCCGTCATCGCGCGCAAAAGACAAGAGATACGTGTACATCCTGCGGCAGAGCGGTGCGCTACTCGGGATGACGGGTATACAAGCAAAAACCCATCTTCCCGAATAGGCAGGTCTAAGACTAAGCCATGCTGAAGGTTGCTGACTTGATCCTAAGAGTAGGATCGAGAGTCAATACTTAAGATACGAGTAGAGTACTTACCTTAAGTATTAGACTAACATGTATATTGGATTTAAAGAACAAGTGAGGATCCAATATACGTCATCAATGTATCAGCATTTCCAATATGTTGGTCGCATTACAATACTAAGTATAGTAGTATAACAGAGTGTGGAAGCTAAAAGCAATACATCCAGAATATATTCATCACAAGCAGTAGTAATATTCATCTCAGAAAAAGAAAGTAAAAGATACATCCAAAACTTATTATAGACTATTTTAAATGCAGAAATATATAAAGTCTATTGTAGTACTGAAATAAATTTGAAAATAAAAGTAGATGTCCGATCCACTAAGACTCCATGTACTCCTCCTGGACCTCTTATATGTCCTCCTGACATATCTCCACAAGTTGGGAATACAGTATGGTGACACAGATGCACCCCAAAATTCCCCAGTATGTGAATGTAATATTTCGTAACCCATACTTCATCACTGATACTCATACGTTACTGCTAAAATGATACTTCAAGTTCATACTCATGCTTATGCCCATGATCCTATTCTATATGAGTAAAAACCTAGAAAGCCATGAAAACTTGGAATGCAGATAATGAATTCTAAGCCTCCACTGTGCAGAATCCTGCTAAAAAGGATTCTGACTGCTAGCTTCTATAATGATAATTGGTTAGAGCTGCAGATTTACTTTAAAGATAATTAGGTAGAATGATGGTATACACATATGTGGCGACCGGGGATCGAAGTTCGAGAGTCTTTAAAGAACAATTCATCTCAATTGAAAATATATACATTTTTATAATTCAAAAAAAATATAATAAAATAAAATAATAAAATCTATAGTCCTTTTATACATAGAGCCAAAACATATATGAAAAGTTATAACAGTTTGAATTTTACAAAATATGAAATAAAATATCTACATTCTTCTGCTTCTTCTTCTTTTAAATTTGACAGATCTTCTAAGTCTTTTTAATTATCAAAACCTGAAAAATTTAGTTTACTAGTCAGGTAAGAGTATGCAAATTGTTCTTATAATAGCATCCTATAATAGGTATGAATCAATTATGAAAATAACAGAAAAAACTGCAAATAAAGTAAGCAATTTCTAAATACAATTTCTGCCCTACAAAATAGCTGTGAAAATCAACATATATGAAATAAAATTTATCAAAAGCATTTGTAACAATAAGTCGAGTCCGGAGACCCCTGAGCCCAAATGGGTAAACCCATATGCATAATCTGTAGGAAGCTTCTCTCGCCACTCGTCGGTAGCTTACTCAAATTAGGAACTGAGGGTGTGTATTTTCTCTGGATTTGCCTACTTCCTATAAGAGGCTAAATCCCTCCATATAACTCCCAGGGGCTGCCAGCAGGCCCAATGTGTATAGATTCTCAGTGTTGCGTTCCACCCTCCAAAGACAAGCACCACAAAATATATATATATTTGTTACATGCTTTTTGATATAATTCTTTTGCAGATTAAAATGCGGTAAGCAGTGCAAATAATACTCAAATGGAAAATGGCTCAAATAAGAATACTGAAATAATGCTTATAAGTAAATTTGCGTACCTGACTTATTTTGATAAAATCAATCAAATTTATTTTTTTGATCTGCCAAAAATAATTCAATTTATTAATTTAATGCTTTTATTATGATTATGCTTATAAAAAGACTATTTTGATTTATTTGAATTATTAAGTTTATATAATTATTTATGCCTTATAAGGTCAAATTGTGAATTTGATCTTATAAGGGCATTTTAGTAATTTTACCCTTAATATAATATAAAATTTATATTAGTTTATTGAAGATTATGTCCTAAGGTTTCTATAGAGTCCAAAATTATCAAATTCTGATATGAATTGGTTAAGTTATAGCTTTCTAATTTGGAGGGTTTAATAATTAGGGTTTATTATAACTAGAGAGTGATTATTGATTTTAGTCACAAAATTATTAAACTATTTATATATTTAGGTTCTAATTTACTTTATGAGTCATTTAAAACTGAAATCACTTAATTTGGATTATTATATTTATTAATATTCACTAATCAAGTTTTTAAAGTAATTAGTATTAATTAAGAGATCTAACCATTGGTTCCTAAATATTTTTATAGTTTATTGATATTTAGGATTTTCTGATCTAAATGGATATTTGGATTACTTAAATTGGAGCTAAATTGGCTAACTTATGGCTATTTAAAGTTTCTATGGTTAAAGGCTTAATTAGGGTTAGGTCCTAATTGTAATTAGTCTTAATTTAATCCAAATACTAAAATAAACACAACTAGAATATTTCTTAAGTTTTTTTGAGTATTTTAAGACCTATATTTGATATATTTGGGGTAGTGAGTGTAAAGTTATGGTTATTTGAACTTTTTGCAATATTTTTCCTAATTATCCTAAAATATTACTATGCAAAATATAAGTCATATTAAAAATTAAATGGTATTGATAAATTCCTTAAATTTTGCAGATAAAAATGATATATTTATTTGTTAAATTTTATTAAGTATTTTGTAACTTATGAATTTCTAAAATTTGGTTATTTATTTAATCACTTAGTATATTACTTTTACTGTTTTATAATTATATTTATATTAATGTTATTGTTAAGATAATACTCTTAATTTAAGTTTCTGCTTATATATTTTGTTGTTTACTTAAGTATATAAATGTATTTAAATTTGATTAATATTATTAAATATTTTATTTATCTGTTAAATATATTTATTTAAATCGAATATTTATCAAATAATATTTTATTTTCTTTTTACAAATTTATTTATATTAATGTTATTGTTTTATTTTATATTTATTTATAAAAATTTCTGATTAATAAATTAATTTTGTATCATATTTATAAAATTTGTTGTTTTATTAAATTATTTATCTCTTAAATTTTCTGTTATTATTGTTTTCTTTTATATAATTATTTATATTAAAGTTTTTTTTTATTAGATTTTTATAATAATTTCTTTTTCTGCAGGATTAGACGGTGGCGGGCCCCTCGTCCACGTGGCACTTTCCTATTTGCTTACGGGATGCAGGTGGGACCCACGACTATTCAGATATGATTTGCTGACCGATGCATGGGGCCCACCATGCCTCCGCTGCGCCTCATACGTGGACCCAAAATGGGATGCCCGCAGGTGGGGCTCGGCCCGACCCGATTTCACAGCGTCTTCGTCTCCTTCACTCGCGACGTGAAAGATTAGGGCTTGAGGATTAGGGTTCTTCTAAACGATTTTGTGGCTCAGCCCGCACAGCAACGTGTAGAGGAGATCAAGACCTAGCTAATAACATAGGTTTCAAACATTGGGGTGGCCTACTTAGCACGAAATCTGAAACCCTAAGAAGGTATGCCGAAGGAACTCGCAGTTTTAATGGTAAGTACTGTGGCAGTCAACCCTAATTGGCATATATCAAACACGATCGGCTTAATCTAGACCATAAAATTTACAATCTAACTTATGAAATCATTAACCAGTACAATAATCAGAGTATTGATTGAGTAATTTGAAAGATAAGGATACCTTAGATGGACGGCAGGGGATGTTCTAGTTCGATCTTGAAGTTTCAGGTTTTCTTATGCTCTGTGATTGAAATCAAACCAAAGAATAGGTTTAAGGCGTTTTAAGTCGATCCTAAATGGTGACTGAAAACGGCAGTCTTTATCCGGATGGAGGCGAAAAGCGCTGGCGTTCGCAGAGTCAGTCGCGCGTCTGTTGCCAGCAACACGCGCTGAATCGCGATAGAGACGATACGGGGATCGTCTGATCCCCGATCGAATGGCTTAGAAGGACCGTCAACTCCAAACGGCGCAATTAAAAGAAATCAAACGACGGATACTATTCTGGATGGCACCGTTAAGATTTAATTAAATAAATAAATTTAATTAATTAATCTTAACTTAATAATTATTTTCCAAAATTTTTAAAAATATCAATCCTAGCTAATTGAGACCTTCTGAACACAATGGTGCACTCGGATTTTCAATCCAACGAGTATTTAATTACTCAAATTTTCAGGTATTTAAATAATATTAAAATATTCGTCTAAAAATTGACAACTTTCAAATGCGTTCAAAACTTCATCCCTAGCTATTTTGGGGGTGGTGAACGCAATGGTGAAGTCAGATTTTCAATCTGAGATCAAAATTATTTAAATATTAATAAATAATTACAAATGAGATTTTGGTATTTCACAACATACTTAGTGTCTTTGCAAGGAAGGTAATTCTCATCACTTAGTTTGATTAAGCCACCTTAACAAAGCGATCTTCGATAAGAGGCATCACCCGTTGGCGATTTGTATCTCAAGCTAAGTTATTAAGATGCCCCACACACAATCACACCTAGTGTTTTAAAGGAGGTAACTTCAGTTACTAAGTATGGTTGAGCCAGACCTATTGAAGCGATCTTCTCTAGGAGGCAATACCGCTGGAAATTTTTTTTTCAATCAAACTAAGGAATGAATACCCATTTAATACACTCTTAGGTTTGAAAGATTTATTCTAACGGGACTGTATTCGTTAAATCCCTCAAGTTAGCACCCGCTCATAAGTCCCTATTAGAGTGAATCAACTAATCCTGAATATTACTAGAAACTAGTAGTATTGGTATACTATACTACATCACCCAATGATCAAGGTTCAATCAAGTCTACTTGATAAAGTAAGGAATTATCAAGACTATTAAGGCCTAAGCTAGTGGGTAAGTCCTATACAAAGTTTCACAAACTTGTGATCAAGGGTCACTTAGCATGGATTCTACCACAAGGAGAAGTATCAATCTAATGTCTTAAGGGATTCCAACCATGAGGGGTTAAGATCAATTTCTAAGGTTAAGGGATCTTCTAAGCTTCTACCGCAATGAGTCATACAAGGTCTCCTACCTCAAAGTATATGAATTTAGGTCTTTTAATGTTTCAGGATGATCTTATGAAGAGATGCTTAAGACTCCTCAATCTAACATTGGATATTAATATATTGGGTTCCATTTCATAATTAGGTTTAAAATGATCAGACCAGATGATCGAGTCACCTGATCACAACCTAATCTAAGATTATGAGATTTAAATCAGAAGATGTCATTAAGATTTTAGATCAATTATTTAATCAAGATGATTTTATTAATCTCTTATGCTAATCCTCTTACTTAGGAGAAAATCAAGGATCTAAAGGTCTTGATTCAGATTAAGAAATCACATAGAGTTATTGTCAACCTTATCTTGTCTAATTTGAGTGTTTAAAGTCAATATCAAACCAGATGCATTATTGGAAAATGTCAAATTCATTGTCTTATAATCAAGTCAATTAAGTTAAGTTTTAAGGGTTTGGATTCTTCTTAAGTAGATTAGGGTTTGATCCTTTCTCATACCTTAAGTAAAATTAAGGGTGTGTTTAAAGATCAATGTCAAATCAGTGGATTATTCATGTATTATTGGTGGCAACCTCATACCTAGTTCAAGTCTTAAAAGTTTGATCCAAGTCTTAATATTTCTTAAGTTAATTAAGGAGGTTAAGATCTCCAATTTTTTTGTTTTGTCCAAATTATACATTATGAATTAATATCTAAAGTTTCCAATACATTTATTCTACTGTTATGAAGCATAAAAATAGAAAAGTTTATGAAAACAGAAAGTACTCAGTGCTAATCAAATCCTAAATTCATTCAAATAGATTAGCACTTAATTACAAATCTAACCATTAAAACTAGTTGCAATTTGGCACACAAGTTCTACTTAATAGGTTAATTAATCAGAGCCTAAGTTTGCTAAACTCTAGTGAGTATAAACCTTAATTTTCACTAATCATGCTTTAACAAAATTTGGGCATAATTGAAATTACAAAACTCAGAAAAATAATCCACCTAGCACATGCATTCTGCTCATCATAAGTAAACTAATGGCATCCTAATCATGCAATTTGGTTAAGTATATTTGCTAAATCATCCTAATTAAGGTTCACTATAATTAAGCCATAATTAAAGATCTAACCATCAGATGTTAATTTTTATTTTATATTATGGTCCCTGATGTTTTGCTGATCATTTTAATATATAATATCATAGTGTTTAGATTAGTGGATTAAAAGTTATTCAATTAATATATTCTGTATTTGTATTTAATTAAATTCCTAAGATTTAAATAATTAAATTATTTTCCTTAAGGAAAATAATTCCAATTATTCGGATTTTATTAAAATGGACTCGGCCCATTAGCGGAATCACGCGGATCGACCGGGGCCCGAAGACCCGGGACTGTCGCACCGCGCGGGCCACGGGCTGACCCGACCCGCACAGGGCTTCGTTCCCGCGCCTTCGTCCAGACAGACAGGGCCGATTAGGGAAACCCTAATCACCAAATTCTGGCGCAACCAGACCACGGCAGGTGTGGCAAAAGATCGCCACACCTTCACCATGACCAGGCGCACCGAACGAGACCCGAAGCCCTCTGTGAGACAATCTGGATCGGTCGGACCTTACTCACCCGAGAGCTCCTCTAATGGAGCTACTATGGGGAGGCAATTCTCCCCACAGAGGCCATGCCAGACCCTGGGCTCGATCCCTACACCATCAGGGAGGTGAGGCGGATCGAAGCTCTCTGGTCTGAGAGCCTGGGAGGGTCTGGATCGTTGGATCCTTACTCGACCGAGACGACCCTTAAGCGACTTAGCCCGATCAATTGTATCGATTGATTGGGGCTATATTAGGTCCTAGATATGATTACATTAGGTTCGTATTGACAATACGCAAGCTTACGTATCAAATTGAAGGAGGTTCGAGCCTTAGTGGCTCGAAACCAGCAACTGGGGTACCTGGCTTTGCCGAGGGGTTGTAGACGTCGTAGGGAACAATGCCGGGCCTGCTGTGCTTCCTAGAATTTCTTTAAGAGTTCCTGAACACCATGAGACTCTTCTATCAGCGGTACGCATGCCGGGAACACCTGGGGATCGCCTACGCAAGCTCGGGAGTTTAATAATGGCGGAAGGTACCGAGGCTTCAATTGATCAGCAAGGGTCATTGGAGAGGGGATAGGGCTATTTATAACCTTGGCCGAGGGTTGGGAAGCTTCTGGAGGGCTGGCTCAGGCTGGAGAGGTCCCGAGAGGTCAGGCTATGGCAGAGCTCTCGAATTTCCATTTTGAGCTCGGCCGAGTAACGAGGCCCGAATGGGTTACCTAGCCATTACGGGAAGATCAACAATGGCTTGCTGAGCTGGACGCGCAAGTGGGGGACAAGGCTGGGCAGCTGGCGATATGGGGATTCCTCCTGTCGGGTGCAGCAAGTGAGAGGAAGATGAAGGTCCATAGTAGCGGGACCTTCGGATGTCGTCCGATCTATCGATCAGATGGCAGAACGGCTCGGATTGCTTAGATCTTAATGGCTGATCGCGGGAGCGATCCGGGCCGTTGGATCGATCGGGTGGATCCGAGGGTAGATTTGAGGTTCCACAGGATTAAATCCTGGCCATTGGATAAGAAGGCGGAATGGCTAGATTTATGGGGTGCCGCTGTTGCGTGGCCCAGGCTCCACAGCGGATCGCCCACGGTCCGCACAGCGGATCCTGGCCGTTTAATCGGGTATAAGGGTAGATTTGCAAAATCAAATTGTAAGAAACCCTTTTATGCAATTAGACCATTTTAATTAAATGTGAATTATGGCCTAAATGATTTTCAAATTGCACCAAATTTTCACCCTTAGCTAATTTGGGCGTGAAGAATTCAAAAATGCAATCAAAATTTAATTTTGAGATTAAAATATTTTGGGTCTAGGCTAGAGCATCTAGACTGATTAAAATATCATTTTGGACTTAGAGAAGTCCAATGGACTTCAAATTTTCTAGATAGGTTCATTTTAAGGTTCTATAAGTAGTGGTATTTAAAATTGATTAGGTTGCCTATAATTTTAGCAAGATAACAACCTAGGGTTATTACATTTGATCTATAAATAAACACTTGATTTTGATTAGATAAGAGTAGGGGTTAAACCTAATTTATTTGATTAAGATCCAAACTCTTAAACCTTAATTAAATTAATCTAATTACAAGAAAATGCAATTTGATATTTTTCTAATAATGTACCTGATTTGGTATTGATCTTAAACTATTGAATTAGAAATGATAAGGATAATAATAAAGCTATGTGATTGAATAAATCTGAATCTGAGCTTTGGATCCTTGATTTTCTCATAAATAAGACCATTAGCATAAGATGATTAATAAAATTGTATTGATTTAATAAACTGATCTAACTCTAATGATATCCTTGATTTATCCCCATGATTTTAGAATAGCATATGATCAGATGATCTAATCTTCTGATCTGACCACTTTAAACCTAAATAATAAGTAAAACATGTAATGTTAATATCAGAAGTAAGAGTGTGGGATCTCAAGTATCTCACTATTAAGCTCGTATCTAAAATATTTTAAAAAGACCTTAATTGATGATACATTGAGGTAGGAAGAACCTTTGCAAATTTATTAAGGTAGAATTTTAGATGATCCTTTAACCTTAGAATTTAATCTTAAACCCTCGTGGTAAGAATCACCTAAGATACTTAAAACAACACCTCTCCTTGTGGTAGAATCTATATTGAGTGATTCTTGATCACATTTCTTGGAGCCTTATGTAGGACTTACCCATTTGGCATAGGGATTGACAGTATTAATAAATCCTTGTGGAATAAGCAGAACTGTTAAACCTTGATTATTGGATGGTATAGTAGGGTATACCCATAGTACTGGGTTATTCCAATATTAATTATGATTGGTTGATCCATCTTAGTATAGATTATGTATGTGTTCTATCCTATGAGTTTAGTCAGGCATAGTCTTACTTAGACTAAATCATTCAATCCTAAGAGTGTTATGATTAGAGAACTTAGATCATTAGCTTGTTTGAATAAAAATCATTATCGGGTGATTCCTCCTATCGAAGATCGCTTCCATAGGTGTGCTTCAAGCAAACTACGTGATCCTAGACACCCTCTTTTGAACACTAAGTGTGCTTGTCAATTGGATATTTTAATAGTTTAGCTTGAGATACAAGTCGATATCGAGTGATGCCTCCTATCAAAGATCACTTCGTTATGGTGGCTTAATCAAACTAAGAGAAACTACCCTTCTTGGAAGTATGCTATATATATATATATATATATATATATATATATATGTGTGTGTGTGTGTGTGTGTGTGTGTGTGTGTGTGTGTGTGTGTGTGTGTGTGTGTACCATCTCCCCATTTAATGATGTATAAGTAAATTTTCAACTTTAACCAATCATCATTCTAGAAGCTAGGAGCCAGAATCCTTTTAGTAGGATTCTGCATAATGGAGGCTCTGAATTCAACATCGGTATTGCAAGCATTTATGGGTTTCTAGATTTTACTCATATAGAATAAATTTATGGGCATGAGCATGAGCATGAACATGAGGAATGATTCCTGTGGTGGTGTATGAGTATTAGTGATGAATTATGGGTTACAAAATGTTGCATACATTAACTGGGGAATTTCAAGATGCATCGGCATCACAGTAAACTGTATTCTCAACTAGATGTATGCGTACATTGGACCGTACAACTCATAGCTTTTCAGTGATAGTTCTGTTACCTATCTGTGGTATACCATGTTATTGCATATTTGGATGCATTATCCTAATGGCATATAGTACAAAATTGGACATTTTTACATCAGTTTTTATGCATTTGATGTTTTCTCTTACTTTTGGTATTCAGATCTCAATTCAATTTTACATTGTTCAGTCTTTAGAGTTCAGTTACTCAGTGCCTTTACTATTATTTTCTATAGTTTTGTTTATTTTACTGTTTACTTGCATTTACTTTAGTACTGCTTAGTTTAGTTGCATTGTGTTAGACTTCTTATCTAACACGGGGTACTTTTGGGATTCGGCAATTTGTTAGATCCCGAGCAACTTGTTGAGACAGGGCAGGAGGACTTGCAGGAGATCCTCGAGGAGTACGTGGAGCCTTAGTGGATCTGTCTTCCACCTTTTACTTTACTATTTTTTTTCTTTACTTCTAGTACTTTAGATAAACTTTACTTTTGCATCATTTAAATCAATTTATAACAATTTTGGATGTATTTTACTTTTCCTTTCTGAGAAGCATGCTACTACTATTCTGTGATTAATGTATTCTGGATATTTTGCTTTAGCTTCCGCACTCTGTTATTCTACTACTATACTTAGTATTATGATGTGATCAGCATACTGGAATGCTGATATATTGATAATGTATATTGGATTCCTGTTTACCTATTTAAATCCAATGTATGTATTAGTCTAATACTTAAAATAAGTATTCTACTCCCATCTTAAGTATTGGCTCTCGACCCTACTCTTGGGTTCGAGTCAGCAGCCTTCAGTGTGACTCAGTCTTAGCCTATTTGAAAAGATGTTATTGTTTATTTCTCCCCGAGTAGCGCACTGCTCCGCTGCCGATCTGTTATATCTTTTGTGCACGGCGACATGGCGGGGCCCTACAATATCTCTTTCGTAAACTGGTTTATTTAATGGAAATATTTTGCTAAATCTTTAAATCATAATTAGCATAATAGCTGACTTCTCTTGATCCTCCGCTTGATTATGATTGATAATGGTACAATCAGCTCAACCTTCTAAATCAATCCATCAATTATTTTTAGTTCTCAATCAAAGTAACCTATATATACTCCATGCAAAATCTAAGGCTTAAGGCAGCTAAGCCATGTGATGTAGAAGTTTAAAGTCGCTTGTGCAAGGTACGTTAAGTACTTAGAACTTGTATTGAGTTCTAATGGATTAAGACATTTTACACTATGTATAGTATGTACATCACTTACATATATCTTATTGTCGTTAATGTGTTTTTATTTCTTTGAATCATATGTTAGGATGTAAGTTTATTTTACAAAATGTTTGAAGAAAATACTATAAACCGTAATGGTAGTGTTATTATCCTACTAAAAATATGAGAGTTTAAGTAGATTTATCTTGATTATTGTTTCAAGCTTGCATTTATCAGTAAGAAATGGATTAATAACATGTGATTTATTTTTTGAATTCAATTATGCATGTTAGATTATTTGACCTTTAAGATGATTAGTGCAATTGAGACCAGAGTGCTAAACGGTGTATTTTTTTTATTTATTCCCAAGTCAGAGAATTAGCATGTTTAATGTGACTTAGTAAATTAATAAAAGATGTTGATTGCTCAAATAACTAGATCTTAATTTAATGATTCATTTATATGGATTTGAATGTTAACTCTTAGAAATAAGATAAGAAGGATTTTGCATTCTTGATTTCATCCTGTAATCAATTTAATAATCATAAATTGCTTGTGCTCTTGCATGAGTTAAGAACTATCTTGATTATTATTTTAACTTGCATTATTAGTTGGAATAATTTATAATTTTAAAAGCATCTTTAAAGATAATGTTAAATAATATGATTAGTGGAACTTTAATATGGTAGGATAACTTATTTGTGATGTATCAAGGTAGAAATTCTAGAATTACCATTTGAACCTTAAAGATTGATCTCATATTATTATGGTAGAATAACTAATACAAATCAAATTAAACTTATACTCTTGTGGTTTTAAGTCCAAACTGAAATACTTATATGTCATTTCCATGGAGCTTAGTATTAAAACCAATTACATTTCAATTTATCTCTTGTAACTTGAAAATCCTTGAACATTAAATAGTTTACTTAGAACTACAGTCGATGATAATGCTAATATTATCATATGGAAGTGTTGTACATATCTATAGTCTAAATCCAAGTTGCATTTAGTATATGTAAATGGTTGATTTGCCCTGTATAGAATTGTAGAGTTTTGATCTTATCTTAGGTAATTAGATAAGTACAATTTTCAATTCAGGATAAACATCCCAATTCCAATGTATGTTATAAGTAAGGGTTTGGACATCTTAATTTAAGAGAATAAGCTGTGAAATGATGTATGTCTCCTATTCCTGTGCACGGGGATAAGTACAGTTAAACAAATTAAGTGTCCAATGTCACATTTCTTAAGACATGCAAATTATATATATGTACTCTTAACATGTGATAAATTAGGTTAACCTCGCAATCAAATCATGAGATATGTTGATTCTAGTTTAATTAGAATCTGAACTATGTAATTCCTATGATCTGGAGTTCTGAACAATATGGTATATAAGTTAATGAGCATATTAAGATCTGACAGGATAAATAGTTTGACAACAAAAAGAGGATATCTATTCTATTTTTGGATTTGGTTATTTAATTCTTTCAGTTTTGGCATAACATAAATTGCATAAGCATAACATATCATTAATGGTGTGATGCATAGCACAAATAGGATCTGTTAGCGCTGTGATTCAGAGCACACTTATGAAATTTAGGATGTTATGTGGCATTAAAATTAGGTATAACAATGGCAAATTTAGATGCATATTTAGTGGCATATTCAGATGCATTTACAGTGGCATACAGTACAGTTCAATTTTCATATTTTATTTAGTTTATAATTTTATTTCAGTTATTTATTTTTAGTACACTTGCTCTATTTCAGTATTACTATGTATAACAACCCAATGTTGTTATCCTAGTCAATCAGCCCTTAACCAAGTTCTAACCATGATTCTAATACTCTTAGTAAGCCAATAGGAACACACCTTGAAGTTTTGGTTCAAATTAGAAGTCATTTGGATCAAAATACTAAATTTGGAAATCCCAATAATTTTGAAAATGAACTACCTAAATTGTCCTCAAATAAAAAATCTGACTTAGACATTGCGCTCATCTCCACCAAATTAGCTAGGGGTGATGTTTTGAAAATGTTTAGAAGTCATTGGATTTTCATATAATATTTTAATATATTTAAATACCCCAAAAAATAGAAAAATTAAAAACTCGTTGAAAACAAAATCCGACTACGCCGTTGCATTCCTCACCCTTCAATTAGCTAGCGGTGATTTATTAGAAAATTTTAGAAGGCGTTTAATTTTTTAATTTTAAGTAAGAAATTCATAATACTATTTATTAAATAATATTCAATTTTCCTAATTAACGTCTATTGTTACCCCTACCTGCGCCGTCAGCATTCCTGTTCGATCAAACAGTGAATCCTGAGCCATTTTATTGGCCCGATCAGATGGCTTTTGAGCCTTCATCCCCGTGCCTATCACACTCGAGACGCATGGCATGCACACGGCGAGAATCGTCGCGCGTCGATCGATCCCCGCTCTTATCCTCCTCCCGATATCAATTAAGTATATTTGAGATCTGATCTTCGGCTCTTACTTTTGAAACTATCAAAAGCTAAGATTTTTGAAGCAGATCAAGATCACATCGTGTGAAGCTTCCTCCACCATTGAAGCAAGGTACTTTGAACTCCTCGTATATATAATCGAATCATAATTTTTCATTTTGATTTCCTATTTCACACCTTTGATTGATTGTTGTTCGAGTTCGATTGGTCTCGATCGAACCCGATTGAGCTAATTTGGCCTCGTCGCTACAAGAACCCACAATAGCCCTCTTTCTGCCCAATTAGTGCTAGCTAGGGTTTAGGTTTGTGAATGATCTAGGCTGCCTCTATTGCTGATCCAACCACCATTGGAAAGATTTCGTCAGGCCCTACCCGTTGTTGTGATGGCCGGCCTACGATGAGGCCGGATATGCCTCCATTCTGCGTGCCCTAGGCGAGCCCACGGTCCTTATCGTGCATCCTGCCCGTGGTCGAGATGAAGAGGTGGGCCTCCCCGCCTGCGCACGTGTCATTCTCAAAAGCCGAGGCGAAGGGACCCACTACGAGCTGGCACCTATTGACTTGAGCCATGGGACCCGCCGCTATCCAAATCCTGTAGAAGAAAATTATTAATTAAATAATTTAATTAAATTGATTAAATTAATTAGATAATTTAATAATTAATTAACTAAACTTTAATCACTCCTAACTTGCAAATCCCTATATCCAAATATAGCAAATATATATGTCATTTTGCTCAGGAGAATTTTAGGAATCCTCAGATAGTATTAATTTTGTTGTTTGAAGTGTAGGTTGCCTAATGACATTTTGGGTCTTTCCTTAATTATCCTATTAATCCCTAAATCTTCATTAGCCTATAATTTAGCCAATTAAGCTCCAAATTAGGTGATCCAATACCATTGTGATTAGGAGAATCTAAAGAACAGTAAATTACAAAAATATTTATGATTTGGTAACTAGTTTTCCTAATTATCCCTAACCCCTTAAATCTTGAACAATGAATATTACCTTCACTAAGTACCCAAACTAAGAAATTCAAGTTGCTGATAGCTCCTAGAGTATAATAGAACTTAGTGGTAAAGTTAGTTTTGTGATTTTGTGATTATTTTACTAATTACTCGCAAATCACCTTAAACCCTAATTAGGATCTAACTTAGTCAAATAGAGTCCAAATTGGGTGAACTTATAGTCATTGTACTTAGTGTGCTATAGGAATTTTATGGCCATTGAGTTTGCTGAATTTGGACATTAAATAAGGAATTTAGCTTTTTGGACCTATTATAAAACCACCTAAATTACAAATTTAGACCCTAATCTTATTTTGGCCATATCTTGGCCAATTGATCTCAGATTTTAGTGATCTTAGACTTAATGTTATCCTTAGACAGTAAACAACATAAGTATAGTGAAATTTCCATTTTTCCTTAAGTAAATTTACAAACCTACCCCTTATGAGCTAAAACCCTAAAATGAGTTCATTAGTCTTAATCCTTAGCCAATTTGGGTGTATTTACTATCTATATTCATATTAGACAGTAAATAACCATTTGGCATTGATAAATTTTAATTTGGAACTCTAAATCAAAACATTCTATTATAGACCATTAAGTAGGGACAAAATTGTTATTTTGTCCAAAATTAGGTTTAAGACTTCTTAAGCCTTAGAAACTTGAATTATTCAGTAAAATCAGTGATATAAGTAATTTAAAATTAATCTTAAATTATTTAAGCATGTTAAATTAAGTTCCAAGTAAAACCCAAACATTTCCTTAAGAGATTCCTAATTAATTCTTAAGCTTCATAATATGGGATATAGTTCATATTATGTCTCCCCAAAGTCCTTAAAATCAATAATTATATATAGTAAAGATGTAAACAACTTTAACGCTTAATATTGAAACCTTCATTAAATCTTAATTAACCTTCTTTTAGTAGTTTCCTTCCTTAAGCTCTTAGGAATCTTCCTAAAGGATTAGTTATAGACTTATGTTAGAATTCATTCATTGGGTAAATAGATTACTCAATAGATGAAACCTTGGTTTTATTAGTTTTTCGACTTCATCATTTATCATGATTATTTTGTATTTAAACTTTAGTCTAGGACTAGAGATCCATCTTATTAAGTTTGATTTTTCTTAAAAAGATAGCCTTAGCATATAGAACATGAGAGCTGGGTTTAATCTTATTCCCTTGGTCCTTAGAACCTATTGGATTAAGGGTTTAAATGCCAATATTTGTAATTTAACTCTTAATCCCTCAATCTTTATTTATCTTAATAAAGATTGGCTTGGGTTAATTAAAATCATCAATTCTAATGTTGATTTATTATTTAACATACATAAGCACCATTGAGTGAATTATATTAGAACTTGATTGATTCTAATTGCTTTAAACTGTTTAGGACCATAGTCCTGAGTTTTTACTAGATAGTTGGATATTTGAAATCCTCAGCTAGTACTATCTCAGGATAGATAGAATGAATTAAATTTATACAATAATAGATATCACATATGTTTAGTAGAGTTTTCGTGCTTACTTTGACTTTGTTGCTATGTACACCTTATGTTTGAGACTTTTCCTTGAACATAATAGTTAGACGCGGAATAATTGATGAGTATCCTATGTTAGGTTTAAAAATGCATAAACATGATTTAACTTTAATTAGTTCATTTAGTTCTTCAATTCTTAATTCAGTAGAGTATGTTCTAATTTATTCTGCCTCTTCAGTTCAGTTCTTTTGATATATAATTGACTCGGATCCACCCATGATAAGGCTTGGATGTACATGTCTGATTCTATAGTTCGACTCATATCCACCCATGTTAGGTCTTGGATGATACATGTCAAACCTTTTGTGCAGTGGCCCTATTTTGACCTGTTTTTATTATGGCAGTACTAAGTTAGGCACACTTCTACTTTTAGTTCAGTTCAGTTTAATGGCTCGCTTAGCCATTTGTTTTTAGTTATGTTTTACTATTTTTTGCATGCTTTTTTAGCTCATTTTAGTTCAGTTATGCTCAGTTCTTATACATATCAGGATGCTAGTTTTACTTTAGTTTAGTTTCTTACTTCAGTTCAGATTAATTTTTGCAAAGCAGCACGTATTTATTTGATCATAAGCATATTATGATGAGTTTACTTTCAACACTTTTAGTTATTTTATATTTACTGCTTAACCTTTTCTATAGCTTTGGGTTGAGGTATGTCTATTTAACTCACACTTTATTTAATTATAAATATTTTATTTATAAATATTCTATTCTTTTTGTTGCTTATTGCATCTATTTAAATACTTGCATGTTTAGTAAAATGTGATATCTTAAAATTTGTAGTTTCATGTAATCATCCTAAAATATACTTAGACAGTTATCTAACTATAAGTTTTTCTTTTCTTAGCTGGGGCCCTGGCATTGTGATACCAGCAATATCAGATTCTAAGCCGTTCGTGGAGGTAACTTCATGAGCTAAGCTTAGGTAGGATGAGGACCTTCCTGCTGCTACTGAGGCTTATCTAGACTTTATTTTTTGCATATGAGGATGAGTGTTCTTTTTCATTTATTTTAGATTGTAATAATTAAATATTTTAGATGTATTTACTTTTTTGTACTTTTATATTGAGCTGTGTTACTATTTCTATTCTTATGTTATGGATATAGATGTTATATTTTCTTTACTTCCGCATTTTATTTCTTTATATATGTTGATGGATGACTTACAATTTTTAAGAGACAAGTCTTTCAGTTAAGATGGGTTGGGTTGATTCCTAACTCGATTATGGTTAGGATATTTGCCTCTATTGATGATCATCTTCATTGTAATCATGTTAATATTAGTAGTAGCATGACCATGGTAGGGACGGGGAACCACAGTTGGTATCAGAGCACACCATAAGGTGTCACATTAGAATTTGCATTCCTATCTATCTAATGGATCGTTCTTCTGTAATGTAGTCATCAAACATAACATCCATAGTGCCATACTCTCAAATAATTCAATATGAAAGTGTGAATTAGAAATATCCACATGAAAATGATTAAATCAATCTTAAAGTAATCTAAGAACTTACAAATTTTCCTAGTAGCATCAAATGGAGGGTGGAAGATTTGAATTGAGCTACTACTTTACCAAATTCAAAGCTGTCTAGGATTATGACTACCAGCAAGGTCAACAAAGTGGAAGAACTGTAGATGGAGTGTTAGCCAAAGGAATCCTAATTCTGGACAAAGTTCTTCGCCAACCTATCTTCAGAGGACTCAACTTTCCAATTATGGCTAAAGAATGGTTAAGTAGCGTAGAGTCAAATTTAGACCAGATAGAGTGTTTGGATTCCATCTACATCAATCTTATGACATTGCTACTTCAAGATGCTACAGAAGATGGGTGGATCATCACCAACCGAAAGTTAGAGAAGCTATGCAAAAGGGAGCCTCGTGTTGTGACCTTTGCAGACTTTCATCTTGCATTCTATGCCGAATTTATCAAAGAGACTTAGTGCCCAGTATAGAGTTGTTAAAATAATTATAGTTCTCTATCATTTCATGTCTTAGTATCTATATGAATTGTCCTTTCATCCTAATGCTTATGTAATATTCACTATTGAGTAAAGAAACTTTATAATTAAATGTCAAACTTTGTCTCATTTCTTTAAATTCATTCTGAAGTAAAGAATCATTTTGCTACAACATAATGAATCCAGGATCACTTCCATCAACTACACCTATTAAGGCTACAATAGCTTCTAGTAGTACTTTTGATGAAGTTTCCCATCTTCGGGGAATGGTGGCAGCAATGCTGGAAAACCAGACCCAACAAGCCTTGGTGATTCAAAAGTTAATCGCCATACATCCTTCACCTGCCGCAGCTAATAGTCCAGCACCAACAACACCTGCAAAGTTTATAGCTCAATCATCCCATCATTCTGCTGATGAACTTCTGTATATCTCATTGAGGTTGAGACCCTCAACTTTTAGCGAGAACCTATCTCCTATGGATACATCTAATTGGCTGAAAATGGTTGAGAAGAACTTAATCAGCCACAAGTGCCCAAATTTTGAAGCAATCTGTCTTAAGACCCATCTATTCCACGAAGAAGCAGAATATTGGTGGGATAATGTCCATAACACACAGTTTATTGATTTCCACATTGAGGACATCCCTTGGGATGATTTCCTGGAAGCTTTCAAATCTGAATTCATTCCCCCGTCTACACAAAACATCATTAAAGACATGATTCTACACCTAAAATAAGGTAGCAGTCTCATCAAATAATATAAGATGGAATTTTGAAGGCTAACGCGCTTTGCCCCCAGAACTTATCCGATCTAAAGTTGCCATATGTCACTGATTCTTAAGCGGCTTCCATGATTCTATCAAAGATCATACAGTACTGCTACATCTCACTGAGTGCTCACATCTTGTAGAAATAGCAAGGGTAGTGGAGCACCGCCAGGCCGAAAGGGATCTGAAGTGAAAGATCCATGTAGTGTCGAATTGTCACGAGGCATTCAATAGGCATAGGCCTCCTTCTACTAAGGTATACCAACTCAAAGCTGCTTCACCCTCAGAGCTAACACTGAACTCAAACCGGCCTCATCCATATGGCAAGTGTTATCACTTTGGCCATAAGTGCTACACCTGCAGTCGTCAAGGTCATCTATTCTACCACTACACACATCAAGAAATAGTGAATGGTGTTCATATCAACCATTCATAGTGGAACTAAGTTTTT
This sequence comes from Gastrodia elata, assembly GCA_016760335.1. Lineage (NCBI taxonomy): Eukaryota > Viridiplantae > Streptophyta > Magnoliopsida > Asparagales > Orchidaceae > Gastrodia > Gastrodia elata. Next base: position 491,054 of record CM028669.1, read on the forward strand.
CGTGATACACCGTTGAATAAGCAAGATTCAAGGATGGAAATAATGCCAGCTCTAGCTGTAGAAACTTCAGAAGCAGCACGGGAGCAAGCTGTAGCTCTTAGATTCCAGAACCAGGATAACTTCAAAAAGCAGGCCACTAATCGTCCTGCTGGTCCTACGCATGTCTATGCCCTAAATCTACTGGAAGCCACGTGAGAAAATAATGTGGTTTTATGTACCCATTTCTGAACCCTTCTCTATGCATATTTCCTGTATTTCTGAATATTGCAATTAGTTAATGCAAAACAATTAAATAATTTTAGGAACGCTCTATTTTAATGACAAACCCTGCAATATTTTATTCGACACTGGGGCCAGTCATTCTTTTATCTCTAAACATTTCATCAAAATTCATAATTTGCCTATATATAAATTAGCTAAGTTATTGAACGTTGGACTTCCATCTGGAGCCCAACTAAGTGCTCACAAGTTCTTCGACATTAAAATCATGCTAAATAATCAAGCTTTTGATTCTATGCTAATTATCTTGCCTATAACCAATTTTAATATTATTCTTGGGATGAAATGGCTTAGTAGTCACAATGCAGTAATAAATTACTTCAAGAAGAAAGTCACTCTTCATTTCCATGGCAAGCTTAAAACATTCATAGGGAAGATTAGTACTCAGATATCTCTATTAAATGTATTAAAAATGAGAAATTAATTAGTAAGGGATGCAATGCTTTTCTTGTCATTATAATGGGCAAAGTTAAAGAGATCATTCCTCTCTCATATTGTAAAGTAGTAAAAGATGTTGCTGATGTATTGTAGTGCCCCGCCCCGTCGTCGCGCGTAAAAAGGTACAACTTAAATATCAGATCGGTGGCATAGTGGTGCGCTACTCAAGGACACAAGTGTCTCCCCGGATAGGCTAAAAGACTGAGCCACACTGAAGGTTGTTGACTTGAATTTAAGAGTATGATCGAGAGTCCATACTTAAGATAAGAGTTGATTACTTGTCTTAAGTATTAGGCTAATACGTACATTAGATTTAAAGAGGTAAATATGAATCCAATATACGTTATCAATATATCAGCATTTCCAGTATGCTGATCACATCACAATACTAATTATAGTAGTATAATAGAGTGCGAAAGCTAAAGCAAAACATCCAGCAAGCATTCATCATAGAGCAGTAGTAAGCATTTATCTCAGAAAAAAAAAGTAAAATATATCTAGAATTATTACAAACTGATTTAAAAGATGAAAAGTAAAGTCTATCTGAAGTACTGAATAAAGCAATAAGTAAAAGGTGGAAGACTGGTCCATTAAGGCTCCATGTACTCCTCCTAGATCTCTTGTAAGTCCTCCTGCTCTATCTCCACAAGCTGCTCGGGATCTAGCAAATTGCTGGATCCCAAAAGTACCCCGTGTTAGACAAGAAGTCTAACACATTGCAACTAACTAAGCAGTTCTTAAAGTAAATGCAATAAATATTAAAGTAAACATGACTGTAGAAAATAATAGTAAAGGCACTATGTAACTGAAACTGCAAAGACTAAGCGAAGTAAAACTGTATCAAAACTGAATATCGAAAGTAAACAAAAATGTCAAATGCTCAGAAATCAATGTGAAATGTCCAATGCTATACTATATGTCACTGGAATGATGCACTCAAATATGCCACAACACGGTATGCCACGGTATGTAATAGAACTATCACTGAAAAGCTATGGGTTGTACACTCCAATGTATATATACACCCAATTAGGAAGACAGTACGGTGATGCTGATGCATTCTAAAATTCCCCAATCAATGTATGCAACATTCCGTAACTCATAATCTGTCATTGATATTCATATGTCACCACTGAATCATTTGTCATGCTCATGCTCATGTTTATGCCCATGCTTCTATTCTATATGAGGAAAATCCATAAATCCATAAAATTTTAAATACAAATAATGAATTCAAGGTCTCCACTACGCAGAATCCTGCTAAAAGGATTCTGACTCCTAGCTTCTAGAGTAATAATTGGTTAAAGTTGAAGATTTACTTAAAGATCATTGGATGGGATAATTGAATACACATATTCAGCATGGTTGCAAGAAAGGTGATTCCTATCACTTTGTTTGATTAAGCCATCCTAACGAAGCGGTCTTTGATAGGAGGCATCGCCCATTAGCAATTTGTATCTCAAGCTAAGTTATTAAGATGCCCTACTCACAATCACACTTAGTGTCTTAAAGAAGGTAACTATAATTACTTAGTTTATTTGAGCCACACCTATTGAAGCGGTCTTTGCTAGGAGGCATCGCCCGTTGGCGATTTGTATTTCAATCAAATTAAGGAAATGAGTACTTATTTAATACACTCTTAGTCTTAGGAGATTTACTCTAATAGGACTATATCTGTGTAATCCATCGGGATAGTACCTGCTTATAAGTCAATATTGGAGTGAATCAACCAATCTTGAATACTACTGAAGAAAATAAGTACTATGGGTATACCATACTACACCAACCAATGGCCTAGTTTCAAACAACTCAATTGAATTAGTAAGGATTTATCAAGACTACCAATTCTTATGCTAAATAGGTAAGTCCTATACAAGGCTCCAAAAAGGTGATCAAGGATCACTAAATATAGATTTTACCACAAGGAAAAGTGTCATTCTAATATCTTAAGTGATTCCTACCATGAGGGGTTAAGATCAACTTCTAAGGTTAATGGATCATCTAAGCTTCTACCTTAATGAGCTATATAAAATTCTCCTACCTCAATATATATTTAAATTTAGGTCTTTAAGATATTTTAGAGACAATCTTATGCTGAGATACTTAAGATCTCACACCCTTAATCCTAAAGCTAACATTTTATGTTATATTTAATAGTTAGGTTTAGAGTGATCAGATTAGATGATTAAGTCATCTAATTATATCTTATTCTAAGATTATGGGATTTAAATCAAGGATATTATTAGAGTTAGATCAATTATTAAATCAGTTTAGTTATATGATCACTTTATGCTAGTAGTCTTATTTAGGAGAAAATCAAGGATCTAAAGTTTAAATTCAGATTAATCAATCACATTGATTCATCAATACCTTAACATGTCTAATTCAAATATTTAAGATCAATACCAAATCAGATGCATTATTGGAATAATGTCAATTTCATTATCTTATAATTAAGTCAATTTAATTAAGGATTTAAGAGCTTGGATCTTAATCAAATAGGTTAGGGTTTAACCACTTATTCATGCATAATTAAGATCAAATGTTTATTTATAAATCAAATGTCAAATCAGTGAATTTGGGATATATTATTAGTGGAAAATCTTAGACCTAGGTCAAGTCTTAATAACTTGAATCAAAGTCTTAAGACTTCTTAAGGTTAATTAAGAGATTTAAGTTCCCAATTTTAGATTTATTCAATTTATACATCATAAATTTGCATACTAAATTTCAATAAATCTAGCTTACTGTTATAATTCATATTAATAAAAAAATTTTAGAAAAACAGAAAGTAATTAGTGCTAATCAAATACTAAATTAATCCAAAATGATTATTACCTAATTATAAATCTAGCCATCAGTATTCCATACAAATTGGCACATAAGTTCTATTTAATCATACAATTAATTAGAGACTAAATTTGCTAAGATCTAATATCTACAAACCCTAATTTTCACTAATCATGGTTTAATAAGATCAGGGTATAAATTGAAATACAGAGATCAGAAAATAAATCACTTAGCACATTCATTTTACTCTTCATAAGGAGACTAATGGCATCCTAAACATGCAATTTGGTTAAGTATTCATGTTAATCAACCCTAATCAAGATCTGCAATAATTAAGCAAAAATAGAAAATCTAACCATTAGATGCTTAATATTATTTTATATTCAGATCCTTGAGAATTTCCTGATCAATTTCATATATAATATCATAGGATTTTGACCAGTGGATTAAAAGTTACTCAATTAATACATTCTATATTTTTATTTAAATACTTTCCTATGATTGGATTAATTGGATTATTTTCCTTAAGGAAAATAAATCCAATTAATCAAATTTATTTAAAATGGGCTGATAGCCGAACCGCACGAGTCGACCAGGGCTTGAAGACCCGGGACTGTCGCACCACGCGGGTCACGGGCTGGCCCAACCCGCACAGGGTCTTCGTCCTCGCCAGACTCCTCTTGATAGAAGCCGATCCGAGAATCCCTAGATGGCAAATTCTTTGTCTAGAGCGCACGTCTTGGGCTCGGGTCAATCGAGAATCGATCCCCTAGCCAAGATGCACCGATAGACATTCGAAGCCCCTGTGAGGTGGTCCAGATTGGTAGGACCTACTCACCTGAGGGCTCCCTTAATAGAGCTACTGTGGGGGAACAATTCTCCCCACAGAGGCCATGCCAAACCCAAGGCTCGATCGCTACACCATCAGGGAGGTGAGATAGGTTGAAGCCCCCTTGTTTGAAGGCCTAAGGTGGTCGGGAACGTCAAGACCTTACTCACCCGAGGCATTCCTTATGGGACTTAACCTGATCGATCGATTCGATCGATTAGGACTAGCTCACGATTCAATTACGATAGCATTAGGTTCGATTTGACAATATGCAGTGATATGAGTCAAATGGAAGGGAGTCTGAGCCCAATTGGCTCAGACTGAGCAAGAGGGGGTACCTGGTTCGACTGCGATAGCTCGGGACGATCGGCTGAGGGCTCAGCTGGCTTTGGCTAAGATTCCAAATGCTGCAAGGGATCCTGAACACCAGGAGAGCCTACTATCAGCGATTCGGGAGCTCCTGGGATCGCCTACGCAAGCTCTGACAGACGATAATGGCGAAGAGGGGATAGTGGAGAATTGAACTCAATTAAACAGCAAAATGGAAAAGGGAGGATTGCTGAGGCTATTTATAGCCTCAGACGAGCTCAGGGAAGCTTTCAGAGGGTTGGCTCTGGCTAGGAAAGACCCAAGAGGTTGGGCCATGGCCGAGCTCTCAATTTTCCTAATTGAGCTCGGCCGGGTCACAAAGCCCTATCAGGATCGATATGTCGTTGAGGGAAGATCCCCAACGACATGCTGAGATGGAACGGGTAGTGGGGGATAGGCTATGCTGTCCAGAATCCGCAAGATTTCTTCGGTCGGATCGCGGGCGTGGCAAAGATGAAGATCCATAGTGCGGGTGCGCTGTGGGCCGTCTGATGGATTGATCAGGACCACGGAATGGTCCTGATCCTTTGGATCCTAACGGCCGGATCCGATTTAATCCACGCCGTAGGATTCACAGGGTGGATCCGACAACGGATCCGCAATCCCGCAAGATTAAATCTTAGCCATTAGTTAGGAAGGTGCAACTGTGAGATGTGCGGGACTCTGTTGTCGTGCGACCTGGGCTCCGCAGCGGATCGCCCGCGGTTCGCACAGCGGATCCCGGCCGTTTAAACGAGTATAGGGTAAAATTGCAATTTCAAATTGTTGGAAACCCTAATATGCAATTAGACCATTTTAATTAAATATGAACTATAGCCTAAATAATTTCCAAATTGTACTAAATTATCACCCCTAGCTAATTTGGGGGTGAGGAATTCAAAAATACAATCAAATTTTAATTTTGAGATCAAAATATTTTAGGTCTAATCAAGGACATCTAGAGTGATCAAAATGCTATTTTGAACTTAGAGGAGTCCAATGGACTTCAAATTTTCTAGATAGGCTCAATTTGATGCTCTAACAATAATGGTATTAAAATTAATGAGTAATTAAGCTATATATTATCAGGGTAATAATCTATGGTTGTTATATATATTCTTTAAAGATCTACTAGGAATACCTCCTACTAGAAAAGTGGAACTCTCTATCAAGTTAGTTCCTGGAATTCTACCAATATCTAAAGCTCCTTACATAATGGCACCTAAGGAATTACAAGAGCTTAACTAACAGTTACAAGAGCTCTTAAGCAAAGGCTTCATCGGGCCAAATATGTCTCCTTGGGAAGCGCCAATCCTATTTGTAAAAAAGAAAGATAGATCTATGTGAATGTGTAACGAATATTGGGAGTTGAATAAAGTCACCATAAAGAATAAATATCCTTTGCCTAGGATCAACAATTTGTTTTATCAGTTATCTAGTGTCATTACATTTTCTAAAATCAATTTAAGATCAGGATATATCATCAGTTGCGAGTAAAGGATGCAGATGTAGAGAAGATAGCTTTCCACACTCGCTATGGTCACTATGAATTTTTTGTGATTCTTTTGGACTCACTAACATGACATCAATATTCATGAACTTAGTGGATCAAGTCCTTAAGCCATTCTTAGATAAATTAATGGTCGTCTTTATTGACGATATTCTTATTTATTCTCAGACTCATAAGGATCATGAAGGTCATTTAAAAGCTATATTAAAAACTATATCATCAATATGATCATCAGTTGTATGTCAAATTCTCTAAATGTGAATTTTGGCTAAAATATATAGCATTCTTGGGTCATATAGTTGATGCCTAAGGTATTCAAATAGATCAGCATAAAGTAAGTATAATCCAAGATTGGGTACTGCCCAAGTTAGTAACAGATATAAGAAGCTTTTTGGGTTTAACTGGATACTATATAAAGTTTGTTAAAGGCTTCTCTCTAATCTCCTCACCTCTGACTAAGCTAACTGAGAAAGACATACCATCCATTTGGGGTCCTGAATGCAAAGAAGTATTTCAAACCTTGAAGGATGCACTCTCTTCTACTCTAGTGCTAGTTCTACTTAAGGAATGCTTAAACTACTAGGTTTATACCCATGCATCTGGAATTGGTTTGGATGTGTACTTATGCAAGAGGGTAAGAAAATTGTTTATGCCTCTCGTCAGCTAAAACTTCATGAAAGGAATTATCCTGTCCATGATCTTGAACTCGCCTTAGTAATTTTTGCATTAAAAATCTGGCATCATTATTTGTATGGAGTTCAATGTTCGATCTTTACTAATCATTAAAGTTTTAAGTATATTTTTCTCTCAGCGAGAATTGATCTGCCGACAAAGAAGATGGTTGGAGTTAATTAGTGATTATAATCTAACTATTCAGTATCATCTTGGAAAAGCAGATGTCATAGTTGATGCTTTCAGTCGTCGCACTATGTTATCTGCCATGATTGCTGATAGCTCTTTAGATTGTGCCTGTTTGTGGTGATATGCTAAGTGAGATGCTATCTATGAGCACCGTAGAACCTACCTTCCATAGAGATGTCTTCATCTCTTAGACAAAGGATAAAAACTATCTAAGGTTTAAGGTCGCATTTGAAGGTGGTTGCCCTGATTTGCAATTGCGTAACGGTGTTATTTATCAAAATAATCATCTCTGGATTCCTAAGTCTCTGCACCGAGAAGTTCTTATTAAAAGCCATCATTCTGGATATAGTGTCCATCCTGGATGTTCAAAGATGTATCAAGACTTGAAGCAGTTTTTTTGGTGGCCCGGTCTGAAGAAAAGCATAGCCAATTTCGTTGCTAAATGTCATGCTTGTAATATGGTAAAGGCCGAGCACCTAAGGCTTGTGGTCTTTTACATCCACTGGAAATTACCAAGTATAAATGGTTTGATATTTTTATGGATTTCGTTATAGAATTGTCTCACGCTAGATTTGGTGCTTATGCAATTTGGGTTATCGTTGATCGATTAACTAAATCAGTGCATTTCATTATTATTCGTCAGACCGACTCAGTAGAAAAGCTCGCAAAGCTTTATATTAAAGAAATTGTCAGGCTGCATGGTATTCTTAAATTAATAGTATTCGATAGAGATAATAGGTTCATTTCTATGTTTTGGCAGGCAGTGTACCAAGATCTAGGAACTACCCTAGCTATGAGCAAGACTTTTCATCCTCAAACGGATGGTCAGACTGAAAAAGTGAATTAAGTTCTTAAATATCTTCTTAAGCTCTATATTCTTGATTTTGTCGGTTCCTTGGAGGACCACATTGATGCAGGGCATCAATGAAATCATCATCGATGTGCCAGATGATAAATTAGTTTAATTTTACTATGTTTTATTTTCCTATTTTTGAGTCCTATGGGCTTTTATATTTATTCTATAAATTAGCCTTCATCCAAGCCCATATATTGTTATGTGAGTTTTTATGTAAAAGAACACTTTAGTCCTTTATGAGAGAGTTGGTTTATGATTTATTTGGTCATTTATGTGAATAGACATTTTAGTCCTTCGTGAGAGAGTAAGTATATGGTTTTTTTGGTCTTTTAGAGGAAAGGACACTTTAGTCCTTCATGAGAGGTTGGTTAATAGTTTTTATGGTCATTTTGCATGTATTTTTTAGCTATAAATTGGCCACCCTCACATGTATTATGGCATTGCAAGTGATATAAGGAAAATACTTTCTTCTTTACGTTATGTGAGCTTCATACTTAAGAGAAGGACTTCTTGAGGTGTGGCTTGCAATTCTTGGAGAAGGACTTCCAGGGAAAGAAGGTTCGATCTGCGGCGAAGGACTGCTCGTAGAAGTTAATCCTTTTTATCGTAAACGGCATATTCCGTAATAAGGCTCCCGTAAGATCTTCTTCATTTATTTTTATTTTCTTTTCTCCTAACTTACAAGTGTGCTCATTTAATCCTAACTCTCATTACTTGTAAACGCTTACAACACTTCTCTTTATTCTCAACAAGTGACTTGCATATCTTCTAAAACTTAAATATGCAAGATTAATTTCGTTAATTAATTGGTGGATTTGATTATATTATATGTCATCATCCCCATCCTACATCAGATTAGTATCAAAGAAATTTATCCTCATATATAGTCCTATATTTTTATATTAATTCATAATAATTTTTATTTTAATAAATATTAAAGGTTCATTAGTTTGATTAAAATTTAGTATGATTATAATTTATATCATCCTTAACCACCAAAAAAAAAAGAAATAAAATAATAATAATAATAATAATAACAAAAAAAATTCTTTTTTTCTATTACTTTTAATTTATTTTCATCTGTCTCATTAGAATCATTCAAAAAAAAAAGTTTTCTTTATATTTATAATTATAAATCTAGTTTTTATGTAATCGACGGGAGATTTACAATTTTGTAGTTGGTTATTTCATCATTTACTCGGATAGCTATTACTACTCGCAGTGGTCACCCATATCAAAATCAAATGCTCAGTCATAGATGTGAGAATGCTTTTCTTAATCTGCAAGAGCAGCTAGATGATTCAACTTTTCTCTATCAATAAACTTGTAGAGAGTTCAGAGGAAGATTGGAGGCACTAGAAAACAAAAATAATAATAACATAATTCAAGAACCTAACCTGACACTAGATGCCCCACCAAGAAATTGAATAGAAATTAACCACTACTACAATAAGTATAAAATAAATGCATATAAGCAAAGAAAATTTATTGAATTTCAAGAAGGTGACAAGGTGCTAATAAGGATGAGATCTGAGAGATTTCCAATAGGAACATTCAAAAAATTGAATGCTAGGCGAGCAGGACCTTTTAAGATATTAAAGAAAGTTAATGAAAATGCTTATGAAGTTGATCTTCTAAATGATGCTGGAATATCTCCTATTTTCAATGTGGCAGACCTTACATTATACCATGATTATGCTTCTTCTAATATATTGGATGATTCTACTTATATTACTAACCTGTAGGAACCACAAAACTAAGAACCAGTATTACCATTGCCACTACCGACTCGTCGCCTCCATTCTCATCATCCATCCCAAATACTTGATGATCAAATAATTGCTAGTACTAATGGTGGAGTTCAAAGATATCTCATTCGATGGAAAGGCTTTTCACCTTTAGAAGACTCTTGGTTGACGCATGAAGAACTACAACAACTTGATTCAGATCTACTTCAAGAATATAATGAGCTTCATTCACCAGAGGTGAATCCTTCAAAGCCAGGGAGTGCTGATGCAGGGCATCAACAAAATCATTGATGTGCCAGATCATAAATTAGTTTAATGATACTATGTTTTATTTTCCTATTTTTGGGTCCTATGGGCTTTTGTATTGTTCCATAAATGGGCCTTCATCCTAGCCCATATATTGTCATGTGAGTTTTTATATAAAATAACAATTTAGTCTTTCATGAGAGAGTTGGTTTATGATTTATTTGGTCATTTGTGTGAATGAACATTTTAGTCCTTCATGAGAGAGTAAGTATATGACTTTTTTTGGTCTTTTAGAGGAAAGGACACTTTAGTCCTTCATGAGAGGTTGGTTAATAGTTTTTATGATAATTTGGCATGTATTTTCTAGCTATAAATTGACCACCCTCACATGTATTATGGCATTGCAAGTGATATAAAAAAAATACTTTCTTCTTTGTATTATGTGAGCTTCATTCTTAAGAGAAGGACTTCTTGAGGTGTGATTTGTAATTCTTGGAGAAGGACTTCCAAGGAAAGAAGGATCGATCTGCTGTGAACGACTGTTCGTAGAAGTTAATCCTTTTTATCGTAAGTGGCATATTCAGTAATAAGGCTCCCGTAAGATCTTCTTCATTTATTTTTATTTTCTTTCCTCCTAACTTACAAGTGTGCTCATTTAATCCTAGCTCTCATTACTTGTAAATACTTACAATACTTCTCTTTATTCTCAACAAGTGACTCGCATATCTTCTAAAACTTAAATAAATTGGTGGATTAATTGGTGGATTTGATTGTATTACATGTCATCACCCCCATCCTACATCACACATTCAGTTAGTGGAGTTTACATACAACAACAACTTTCAGGCCAGTATCAAAATGGCTTCTTATGAAGCCTTATATGGTAAAAAATGTAGTACTCCTCTGGCATGGTCAGAAAAAAGAAGTTCAGCTTTATAGATCTGAATTAGTTAAAGAAACTAACAGAAAGATTTAGTTAATTCAATAAAGAATTTGTTCAACTCAAAATTATTATAGAAAATATCATAATACTCATCATCATCATGTATAATTTAGTGTTGGAGATCATGTTTATTTAAAAGTTTGCCCATTGAAAGGTGTCTAAAAATTTGGTGTAGCATGGAAACTTAGTCCCCGTTATGTAAAACCTTTCAAGATATTAGCCAAAGTAGGTTCAACATACTACATGTTAAATCTTCCTGATGATTTTATAGTAGTTCACAATATGCTTCACATATCATCATTAAGAAGATGTCTTAGAGACCCTTCTCATCTAGTTCAGCTTCCAGTAGTATAAATTCAACCTAATCTCTCTTATACTGAAGAACATATTAAAATCTTAGCTCGTGATCAAATGCAGCTAATAAATCACTCTATTCCAATGGTTAAGGTTAAATAAAAGAATCGTTCGCTAGAAGAATTTACTTGGGAAAATGAAGCAGATATGCATTATAAATATCTAAAGCTCTTTGAAAGCCCGGGTACTTCTCCTATTCCATCCTTTTTAATAAATAATAAATATTATTTTTGCTTTCATGATACTTTCTTCACTTAAGTGATGTCGAGGACGACATCGTTCTTAAGTGGGGGAGACTATTACAACCCAAGATTGGTACCCTAGTTAATCAGAACTTAACCAGGTCCTAATCTTGATTATAATACTCTTAGTAAGCCATTAAGAACACACCCTAAAATTTTGGTTCAAATCAAAAGTTGTTTGGATCAAAACCCTAAATCTGGAAATCCTAATAACTTGGAAAATGACCTACCTAAATTGATCTTAGATCAAAAATATGACTTTTTCATTGCATCCATCACCCCCAAATTAGCTAAGGGTGATGTTTTGGAAGCGTTTGGAAGTCGTTAGATTTTTGTCGAATATTTTAATATATTTAAATACCCAAAAAATAAAAAAATTAAATACTCGTCGAAATCAAAATCTGACTTTGTCGTTACGTTCCTCACCCTTCAATTAGCTAGGGGTGATTTATTGGAGATTTTTTGAATGTATTTAATTCCTTAATTTTAATTAAGAAATTTAGAATATTATTTATTAAATAATATTCAATTTTCTTAATTAATGCCTGTTGTTACCTCTTCCCGCACCGCCAGCATTCCCGTTCAATAGAACAATAAATCCAGAGCCATTCGACTGGCCCGATCGGATGGCTCCCAAGCCTTCGTCCCCATGCCCGTCGCGTGCGAGGCGTGTGGCATGCATGTGGCGAGAATCGATGCATGTTGATCGATCGCTGCTCCTAGCCTCCTCACAATATCAATTTAGTCCATTTGAGCACTGATCTTCGACTCTTACTCTTGGAACTATTGAAAGCTGAGATTCCTGAAGCAGATCAAGATCACATCGTGTGAAGCTTCCTCCGCCATCGAAGCAAGGAACTCCGATCTCCTCGTATATACAATCAAATCGTAATTTTTCTTTTTGATTTCCTATTTCACACCTTTTATTGATTATTGATCGGGTTCGATCGTGTGGCGCCCCGCCCCTTAGCCGCCAACAATCAAGGCTAAGGAGAGGTATGCCACTTTGGCAAATCCTCACTTATCATTAGATTAAGGTGTAATCCCTAATCCACTAATAAGGGAAGGATGTGCCCTAAATAATGCAGCAGAATCATTCACTAAGTATATACATTCATCAAAGTGCGGAAGCAAAGATAATAAAATATGCTACATCCAATCCACCACAACATAAGTAAGAAGTAAATATGCAGCTCAGGATAAAATAATATAATAAAAAAACATACATAAATATCTGAATTATTACAAATATTAAGCATGTCTTAATGAAAATGATAAAGCTCTCATCCTCACATAAGTAAAAGAGAAGCTAAGTTAAGGATCTCCAACGGTAGCACACTCCTTCTCCTAAATCTGATCTTCAGAAGGCTCGACTATCTCGAATAACTTGAAATCTACGATTGTCAATTTTACAATGATAGGGTCCCAGCCAAAGAAAAGAAAAAAATATGGTTAAACATATTATCTAAGTATATTTTAGGCTGTCATATTTTTTGAATTTTATGATATCACCATTTTACTTAGATTATAAAAATAAGCAAAGTGTAAGGGTGCAACAAGCATACAAAGAGATATAGAAAGTTATAAATACAACAACATTTATAACTGAGCAACATATGAGGCAAAAGAACATACTTCAAAAGTAAGTTAAGATAAAGTTAGGTATACATATATAAATATAGTAAGAAAAGTACTGAAAGAGAAGACTGATCCTAAATATACTAATGATCATATGAAATATACAAGTCTAAAATCAAGTAATCAATCTATGGTAACTATAAGTAAATAGTAAGAAATCTAGCATCCTATAAGTAAGTAAGTAGGTAAAGTAAAATTGACTGAAGGAATATGTATTAGTAAATTGTAAATAGTATACAGTAAACAGTAAACAGTAAACAGGTATGTAATGACTGCCATATTAAAAGAGGGCTGATCTAGTCTATGATATCAAAAGGATTCTTAGCGTCAACGTAGAGGCTAAGGCGATAAAATATTCCTAGCATCATCTAAGGCTAGGCGATAACAGAACAGAAACTAAACTAAAAAGGCAGTAATCACAAATGCAAAAATATTTTAGTTATTTACTTTACTTATGTGAACATATCCAGAAGTAGCTAAGGAGTCAAGCGCATTTGTAAGATTGTTCGAGTTCCAACTTAACATAACACTCCTCAATGAGTAATTTAAGTAATCCTTATTTCTCCTCACTCCTGTCCAGTAGGGTAAAATGCGCTAGATCAACAAGTAATTGAACCCAATGCATATGTTATCCTGATAGTCTATGTTTTCATTTCATGCAACAACATTATCTTATATGACATGTTCAAGGAATAAGGCATAAACTACAAGGAATGCGAAAGCACAAGTAAAATAATAATGAGCAAAGAACTCTAGTACATATGGTGACATCTGTTGATATCTAGTAAACTATTCTAAGTTACACAAGTTTAGGATCTCCAATTCCTACTATCGAGTGTAACTTAGAAGCACGGCCTTATAAGTTAAAAATAATTAGGACTAACTGGGTCCTAATTTAGTTCAATCAAAATCAACTGTAAGTTAAGAAGTAAATCATCACGTCCTAGTTGATGAATTTAGATATTCTAAACTAAGATCTAAGCAAAATATACTAAAACTAGGAATTATGCATTAAACACCACAAATTAGAGTTAATCACATAATCCAATAAAAATGCTTAAGGGCTAAAGGTTAAGTCTAACTGTGAACTAATAATCAAGGAAAATTCTAAAAGCACAATCAAGCGTAATATAATGATTCTCCTAATCTTAATCTAAAGTTGAAAAATAAAATAATCAAAATTAAAGTATGAGAATCTAGAAATTAATAAAACTAAGGTTTCATCCATTGAATAACCCATTTATTCAATGAGTGAAATTTAACCTAGGATTCATTCCTAATCTTAAGGAAAAGATCTTATGGTGGAGTGTAGATCCTAAGAAGCTCCTAATATTGGACTTAAGGGATTTTAAGAGTTGATGATAGTTATTACAATTTATCTTTATCTGTTGTCCTAATTTACTCAAAGAGATGCGTGATTAGGACTAAGTTGTAAGTATTAATTTTACTTAAGAGTTTTCAAGGCTTGAAATGAGAATTTTACCAAATTACTTAATTATGGCGTTAAGGCTCTAAATTGACTCCAAATCACTTTTATTATTGGTTTTAATAATTTAAAAGATGTTTTAAGGGTTAGGAACATTTAACTTAGATTTTGGGCAAAATGATCATTTTGCCCTTACTTAAGGGTTCAAAAAGCTACTTTTTGATTTATGGCTCCAAATTAGATTTTTTTATTGTCAAATAATTCATTATTGTCTAACATGAAGATAGACGGTAAGTACACCAAATTTGGACAAGAAATGTGTCCTATATGTCCAAATTGAGGAATTTAACCTAAGGGGCAATTTAGTAATTTCTCCTAATGGAATCTAAAAATTTGTGTAGTTTATTATTACTTGTTATTCAAGGATTTCATAGAGTCCAAGAATACTAAATTCTGATATTTATACGATTAGTTATGAGTGTTCTAAGTTTAAGAGTAAATGTGTCATTTTTAAGGTTAAGAGGGGTCAAAAACCTAACTTTTCCATTTGAGATATAAATTAAGTAGACTCAGTGGCTATAGCTTCTTTATATTACACTGAGTACTTTAACTAGGAATAGACCCAAATTGGACATCATTTGGCCAAGTTATGACCTAATTGGGGTTAGGGGTATTTTGGTCAACTTAAGGTTTCTAGTGGTCAAAATCCAAATTTTATTTCAGTTTACTATTGGCACTAAATTTTTAACCTAGTTAGCATCTTGAATTTCTTAATTTAGAGTCCAAATGATTAAGTTGTGATCATTTCAATGTTAGGGTTCTATTTTCTTGAAAGGGATCAAAACCCAATCTTATTCATATTTAAAAATCACATACAATTTTATATAATGCTTAATTTTACAAAAACTAGATTCAAATTTGACATATTTCAGCCCCATTAGGGTCCTAGGGTCATTAAAATTGAAAAATATGAAATTTCGGTCATTCCGGATAGTTCTGGGCAGTTCCGGACGGTGATTTCGCATGTGCGAAAACTGCAATGAATCATCTTTCGGGCTTAAATACTCTTAACCTAGAGCACTTCACGTGCGGTGCCATATACCTATGGAAAGGTTTTTCCGAGACCTTTCCATTGATATCCAAATTGACACCAAACGAACATGTTATTAATGCAAACAGTGGAGTTAAAAAACTATGTGTGCAGAAAGAAAGAAAAACAGAGCTATTACAACTTCCTAAAATCACAAGCCTAATGAGCTCTAATGAAGTCCATAATCTCAACACAAATTCTTTAAGGATGCAACATAAGTTTAAGAGTAAAATGAAGTAGCCATTAAATCCATTCAATGGGAGAAAAGAGGTACCTTAGACTCGCAAATGGAAGCTCCTTCTAAGGATCCTTGGGAACCTGAGAGCTTGAGAGACTGGAGAGTTTTTCTTCAACAGCTAGCAAGAGGAGGAAGAGGGCTGAGGTTTCTTCCAGCAGTAAGTACAGCAATAAAGGGAAGAGGAGAAGAGAGGGATGAACTTCAGCTGAGAAAAATGCTAAGGAAAGAGAGCTGGGGACAGTCTTTATGGAGGAGAAGGGGTGGGGGTGGGGGGTGGGGGGAATGGCTCATTAATGAGCCTTCCCATCAATCATGGAGGGGAAGGAGAGGGCAGCAGCCCACTTGAGTGTAAGGTATGAGGAGGAAGGTGCTTGGAAGGAGGAAGGAGTAGCATAGGGATCAGCTAGAGGGAAAGAAGAGGGAAAATTGGATTTATTTGATTATTCTAATTTAATTAATTAGTGCTTTAAAATAAGAAAAATTAGATTTTATAAATGTGCTCCAAAAAATCCAAAAACTCACCCCTAGCTAATTTAAGGGTGAGGAACGCAATGGTGACGTCGAATTTCGATTATGACGAGTATTTAATTTTCTGATTTTTCGGGGTATTTAATTACATTAAAATATTCGATAAAATTTGACGACTTCCAAACGCGTCCAAAACATCACCCCTAGCTAATTTTGGGGTGACGAGTGCAATGGCAAAGTCGGATTTTAATTTTAAGATCAAATTAAATATCTCAATTTTCTAATTAATTAAATATTATTAAAATAATCCAAATATTAAATTGAGCTCCGAATCACTTCAAATCTACGGGGATTGATTCTAATGGCTAAATGAACTCAATGGAATGATAATTATGATGCAATTAAGCTAAGTAACAATCTAGAATTGTTACAGATTGGGCTCGATCAAACTCGATCGAGCCAATTTGGCCTCATTGCTACAGGAGCCCATGGTAGCCCTCTTTCTGCTTGATTAGTGTTAGTTAGGGTTTAGGTTTTCAGATGATTAAAGCTGCCTCCATCACTAATCCAACCATGGTTTGGAAGATCTCATCGGGCCCTACCCATTGTCGTGCTGGCCGATCTCCGATGAGGTTGGATCGGCCTCCATTCTACGTGCCCTAGGCAAGCCCTCAGTCCCTGTCACGCATCCTGCCCATGGTCAAGACTAAGAGGTGGGCCCCGCCGCCTGCGGGCGTGTCATCCTTAGAAGACGAGGCAGAGGGACTCGTTGATGAGCCTTCCCATTAATCATGGAGGGGAAGGAGAGGGCAATAACCCACTTGAGTGCAATGTACGGGGAGGAAGGTGCTGGGAAGGAGGAAGGAGTAGCATAGGGATCAGCTAGAGGGAAAGAAGAGGGGAAAATGGATTTATTTGATTATTCTAATTTAATTAATTAATGCTTTAAAATAAGAAAAATTAGATTTTATATATGTGCTCCAAAAAATCCAAAAATTTACCCCTAGCTAATTTAAGGGTGAGGAACGCAATGACGATTTCGAATTTCAATTACGATGAGTATTTAATTTTCTGATTTTTCGGTGTATTAATTATATTAAAATATTCGATAAAATCTAGCGACTTCTAAACGCGTCCAAAACATCACCCCTAGCTAATTTGGGGGTGACGAGCGCAATGGCGAAGTCAGATTTTAATTTCAAGGTCAAATTAAATATCTCAATTTTTTAATTAATTAAATATTATTAAAATAATCCAAATATTAATTGAGCTCCGAATCACTTCAAATCTCCGGGGATTGATTCTAATGACTAGATGAACTCAATAGAATGATAATTATGATGTAATTAAGCTAAGTAATAATCTAGAGTTGTTATAGACCGGGCTCGATTAAACCCGATCGAGCCAATTTGGCCTCATTGCTATAGGAGCCTATAGTAGCCCTCTTTCTGCCTGATTAGTGTTAGTTGGGGTTTAGGTTTTCAGATGGTTAAAGCTGCCTCCATCGCTAATCCAACCATGGTTAGGAAGATCTCATCGGGCCCTACCCGTTGTCATGCTGGTCGGTCTCTGATGAGGCTAGATCGGCCTCCATTCTACATGCCCTAGGCGAGCCCTCAGTCCCTGTCGCGCATCCTGCCCATGGTCAAGACTAAGAGGTGGGCCCCGCCGCCTGCGAGCGTGTCATCCTCAAAAACAGAGGCGGAGGGACTCACTGACGAGCTGGCGCCTACTGACTTGAGCCGTGGGATCCGCCGCTATCCATATCCTGCAGAAAAAAATTATTAATGAAAGAATTTAATTAAATTGATTAAATCAATTAGATAATTTAATAATTAATTATCTAAACTTTAATCACTCATAACTTGCAATCCATATATCCAAATATAGCAAATATATATGTCATTTTTCTCAGAAAAAAATGTCATGAATCCTCTGATAGTATTAGTTTTGTTGTTTGAAGTGTCGGTTGTCTAATGACATTTAGGGCATTTCCTTAATTATCCTTTTAAACTCTAAATTTTCATTTGGCTATAACTTAGTCAATTAAGCTCCAAATTAGGTGATCCAATATACTATTATGATCAGGATAACCTAAAGAATGGTAAACTGTAAAAATATTTTAAATTTGGTAATTAATTTTTTTAATTAGCCCTAATCCCCTCAAATCTTGATTAATGAAGATTAGATTTACTAATTATCTAAATTGAGAAATTCAAGTTGCTGAGAGCTTCTATAGTATAATAGAACTCAGTGGTAAAGTTAGTTTTGTGATTTTGTGATTAATTTCACTAATCACCCTAAACTCTAATTAGGACCTAATTTTATCAAATGGTGTTCAAATTAGGTGAACTCATAGTCATTGTACTCAATGTGCTATAGAAAGTCTATAGCCATCGAGTTTGCTGAATTTGGACATCAAATATAGAATTTAGCTTTTGGACCTATTCTTAAACCTCATAAATTACAAATTTAGACCATAATCTTATTTTGGCCATAGCTTGGCCAATTGATCTCAGAAGTTAGTGATCTTAGACTCTATGAAATACTTAGGTAGTAAAAAACATAAGTATAACAAAAATTTATATTTTCCTTAAGTAGAATTACAAACCTACTCTTATGAGCTAAAACCCTAAATTGAGCTCATTAGCCTTAATCCTTAACCAATTTGGGTGTACTTACTGTTTATCTTCATATGATATAGTAAATATCCATTTGGCATTGATAACTTTAAATTTGAAACACTAAATCAAAAAGTTGTATTTTAGACCCTTAAGTATGGCAATATGGTCATTTTGCCCAAAATTAAGTTTAAGACTTTTTAAGCCTCAGAAACCTGAATTATTCAGTAAAATTAGTAATATAATTGATTTTGAATTGATTTTGGATCATTTAAGTGTATTAAATTAAATTCCAAGTTAAACCCTAACCTTTTCTTAAGAAAATCCTAAGTAATTCTTAAGCTTCATAATGTGGGATATAGTCCACATTATGTCTTCCCAAAGTTCTCAAAATTAGTAATCATGTATAGTAAAGATGCAAATAACTTTAATACTTAATATTAAAATCAAAAATGGCTTGGGTTAATTAAAATCATTAATTACAACATTTAATTATTATTTAACTTACATAAGCATCACTGATTGAATTATATTAGAACTTGATTGGTTCTAATTATTTTAAACTTTATAGAATCATAGTCCTTAATTTTTACTAGATAGATGGATATTAGAGATCTTAATATAGTATTATCTCATAATAGATAGAATGAATAAAATTTAGATCAACAATATATATCACATATGCTTAGTAGAGTTTTATTGCTTACTTTTACTGTGTTGCTACGCACTCCTTGTGTTTAAGCTTTTTTTTCTTGGACATAATAGTTGGACATAGTATAATTGATAAGTATCCTATGTTAGGTTTGAAAATGCATAAACATGATTTAACTTTAGTCAATACAATCAGTTCTTTAGTTCTTAGTTTACTAGAGTGTGTTCTAATTTAGTTTGCCACTTTAGTTCAGTTCTTTTGATATATAATCGACTCAAATCCACCCATGATATGGCTTGAATGATACATGTCTGATTCTATAGTCCAGCTCAGATTCACCCATGCTAGGGCTTAGATGATACATGTTGGACCTTCTGTGCAATGGCCCTGTCTTGGCTCATTTTTATTATGTCAGTACTATATTAGGCACACATCTACTTTTAGTCCAGTTCAGTTCAGTGGCTTATTTAGCCATATATTCTTAGTTATGTTTTACTATTTCTTGCACCCTTTTTCTATTCATTATAGTTCAGTTATGCTCAGTTCTTGCACATATAAGGATGCTAGTTTTACTTCAGTTTACTTTCTTACTTTACTTCAGATTAATTTCTATAAATTAGTATGTATTTATTTAATCATAAGCATATTATGATGAGTTTACTTTCATCACTTTGAGTTATTATATATTTACTACTTAACATTTATGCAGCTTTGGGTTAAGGTATATCTGTTTACCTCACATTTTATTTAATTATAAATATTTTATTTATAACTATTATATTATTTTGTCATTTATTGTACCTCTTTAAATGCTTATATATTTAGTAAAATATGATATCTTAAGATTTGTAGTTTCATGTAATCAACCTAACATGTGCATAGACAATTGTCTAACTGTAAGTTTTTCTTTTCTTAGCTAGGGCCCTAGCATTATGATATCGACAATATTAGATTTTGAGCCATTCGTGGTGGTAGCTTCAGTAGAGGAGCTTAGTCGAAGAAGGACCTTCCTGCAGCTGCTGAGGCTTAGTTAGACTTTATTTTTTGCATGTGAGGATAAGTGTTCCTTTTCATTTATTTCAATTTGTAATAATTAAATATTTTGGATGTATTTACTTTTTTGTACTTTCATACTGAGTTGAGTTACTATTTCTGTTCTTATGCTATGGATGTGGATGTTATATGTTCTTTGCTTCTGCACTTTATTTTCTTTGTATATGATGATGGATGACTTACAATTTTCAGGAGACAAATTTTTCAGCTAAGACAGGTTGGGTTGATTCCTAACTCGACTATAGTTGGGAGATTTGACTCAGTTGGTGACTGTCTTCATCGTAATCATGTTAATATTAGTATTAATTTGACCACGATGGGGATGGGGTGCCACACTATGTCTCCAGTTTCTGTGTTTGGATTTATAGTTATAGTTTTTTTTTAGTTTTCTGCAGTTTGTTTCTGTTTTACTGTTATATTGAATAATATCCATTAAATGCAAGAACATAGTATTTTCAACCTAAATTATACTTAGATTTTATAAATCTAATAATATTTTCCTCTTTTATTGGCTTTGTCATGTTATATATGTACATATGATAGAAACAGGTAATAGATTAAACTTAATATTTGAGGAGTAAGCTTGTGATAGAAGGTCAAAGTAAAGTATACAGCTTGTAGAAGAAAATTGTTGCTTTAAATTTCTTTTTGCTTGTATTTAATTAATTATAATAATGGGTTTTTTCTTATTATTCTACATGTTCTGTGTATATATGAATAGATAAATGTGAAATTTATTTAGATACATTTTCTTTATTTACTATACTATTATATTATATATGTTCGGACAAGATATTGCTTATCTCATGATTAGTATCATAGATATCTCATCTAATATCAGTGATACTAATGAAGACCACCACTTAATCATAATTGAGTTTGTGTTAACTCAACGAGGGTTAGGAGGTGGTCATTACAGGATTAGCCTTAGCCGCCTTCCCCTTATGGGTTGGGCGAATTGGCGTGGCCCATTGATGGGTGCCTTTTGAGGTCTATGGGGTGTGGGTTTTGGGCCCAATGTTTTGTTCAGGTCCACCAGAAGATGGGGAAGCCTCTTAGTTATTTTCTTTTTATGGACTTAGTTATTTTTGTGGTGAACCATTTCCTTTACTATGTCTCTAGTTTCCTGTTCAATAGTATGGGCTTTGACCCATTTGCACGTGGCCCATTAAGGCTTAAGGGTTGGACCATTGCATAGGCCTACATGGGAAAAACCTAGTGCACCCCTTGAGGCTTGTGGCTTTGGCTTACAGGTTAGGCCTAGAGATGGGTTTATAAAGGAAAACCCAATTAGGCATTTGCATTTTGGGTCTCTTGCTTCCCTTCTTAGTTTCAAGTTGGGATATTGTTTATGTCTTTTTATCTTTTTTATTTTTCTTTTCCTTAGTGCATGAGCTGTATTAAAGCCCATAAAACTCAAGTCTATATGGTTTAATTTGATATATCAATGAGATTTACAGATTTGACAAAAAAAAACTATAAACCATAAATTCTAAACCCTAAAACCCTAAACCCAAACCATAAATCTCAAAAGTAACAATTTTAGAGTCTTAAGAATCTAGTATTAATTTAATCCAAAATAGATGTACTCTTAATTAGATCCCCTACACCCTCTAGCTAGTTTAAAACTTAATTAAACTCAAAATAGATTAGTAATAAATCATTATATCAGAAAGATAATATGAATGTACCTAATCCTAAGATCTCTAGTAGATCCAACCTTAGTTCAATCTAGTATTATGTATATTGGCAGACTGTAAATAAACATTTGCGCTTGCACGCAAGTGTACGTGGTCTGAAGTAATAAGTGGAAAGTGTGACTTTCCGGGAAATTATCGAACCACAGAGAATTGGTTGATTTGGCACTGAAGTATATATATTCTCACTAATGTTTAAGCTATAGTATGTATTGGTTGGTTGGTCTAAAATTAACACAAATATTCACTAAGTAAATATCATGATTTAAAGAAGAGGAGAGTTGGGCCCATCCCACATGCAATGATATAATACTTGTGTAGATTTGTTTCTCAAGCTTTTATCATTTAATTTAATTGAAATCAAGTGCACATTATTGTCCTTTAGTCTAGCTCAAAGGGCTTACAAGTTCAAATCTCGTGCACAAAATGAACTCACATTCGGTTCTACTTTAGTACAAAGATTTTTGTAAGATTTTTGAGATTTAAAGTTAATTCATTTTCTCCTTATTTAAGGAGAGTTTAAATTTTCTTAAATCTCAAGATCTCACAAGCATTGATTTTTCACTACGAGCATCACTTCGCATCTCACCTAGTTGAGATGAGAGAATCACATGTTGGGCTCAATAACTATGTCACTTAGTTCATGAGCACTCAACTGTTTCATTTCTCAATCTCAATTATGTGGAGCTAAGGAGCTCACTTAGTGGGTCTTAGCATCACTTGCATCCACTCATTGGTTGAGCTTAGATTAAGGTGCATTGAGCTCACGATCCTTCTCACACGGTTCTAAGCTTTTATGCACTCACAATCTAGCATCCAACCTAAGGTGAGCTAAGGAGCACAAGATAATTAGATCTTAGATTTTTTTAGTTCTTTTCTCATAAACACATCAAGACTAATTAGATAGAAATTTCTTATTAAGATATTTAAATTACAAATACATTAAGCTTGAGAGAAAATATTCATACATCAATGTCACATCATGCAAAATGGGACTTCATCCCAACCCTCCCTAAGAGGAGTTTAGCTACCCATTGCACAAGAAAATAAGGTAGACACATACATAGCAAAAGACCCTTTCATGATCACTAAAAAGAAAATACAATATTGAGTTTAGAAGATACTAGGAACACTCTATAGAAGTTCTCCGGAATTCTTTTTCTCCTTCTAATTACCTTCTCCTTAGATTGCTAGTGCTGCCTTCTTTCTCTTCCCCCTTTGCAAAAGCTTGTCTTACCACCCTTGGGGAGTTCTCTCTTCTTTTGGCTCTTCTCCTTAGAGAATTTTGGCTAAAATTGTGAATCCTCCTCTAGTCAAGAGGGGTATATATATAGGAAGGGGGGCTGTATGCTCCTCTTCCATAAGCAACCAGAATTTCCATTAAAAATATTGAATTCATCATTGCACCAATTTTAAATTTTGGGTGAGGTGACAATAATCTTATTTTTTTAGCCACACATCACCTCAAAGCTTACAAAAATGGCTGCTGCAGGATATGGTGGCTGGAGACAACATTCAAGATAGAGGTCATGTCTCCAGCCGCATTAAATGCATTGTCTGGAAAAAATTTCGGCGGGCCGCTGCAGCGTGGTGTCGCGCATTGTAGCGTGCTGCGGCGTGCTTTAGCATACCCTAGTCTTTAGAAATTTTAGCTAAGTCCTCCGTTGTAGACCGCTGCAGCGCACAACCGTGCGCTGTAGCGGAGAATTCTGCGAAAAGCACTGTTCAATTAGTTTTTTTTTCCAGATTTTATAGAGAAATATTTCCGCGATAGATCGCTGTAGCGCGCGACCGCGCTGTGTAGCGGTCAATTCCGCGAAAAATACTGTTCAATTAGTTGGGCGGCCTGATTTATATAGCTAAGTTCTTCGTGATAAACCGCTGCAGCGCGCGACCGCAAGCTGTAGCGGTACATTCCGCGAAATAAACTTCAATTAGTTTGGCGGCCCGTTTTAATAAATAAGTATTTTCGCGATAAACCACTGCAGTGCACGACCGCGCGCTGTAGCGATGAATTCCGCAAAAATTACTATTCAATTAGTTTAGCCTCCCTTTTAATAATCATAAGTATTCTCGCGGTGAATTCCGCAAAAATTATTATTCAATTAGTTGAGCCCCCTTTTAATAATCATAAGTATTCTCGCGGTAAACCGCTGCAGCGCGCGACCGCGCGCTGTAGCGGTGAATTCCGCGAAACTCACTATTCAATTAGTGGGGAGCCAGTTTAATAAGTTTAAATGTTTCCGCTGCAGCCCGCTGCGGCGCACGACCGCGCGCTGCAGCGCGCTGTAGCAGAATTTTTTGTTTAAAAAAATTGCAGAAATGCCCTATAGCTCTTTTGGATTCCATTTCCTAAAAAAGATAGATAATTTTGATTTAGGAACAATAAAAATATCTTAATTAAATGAATTTTTCTCTTTATTTTAGATATAATTCATAGATTCATCATATATACCTTAATAAAAGCAATAAGAGATTGGATAACTCATACCCTCTATACCATAGTAAAGGTATTTAAAGAAATAGTGTAGCATGATGACTAAATAAGAAATAACCGTTATATCAAAAATCTCTAGTATAGCTTTTTTAAATTAATATATAGTAGGTTATTCATAAACCTATAGCTTAGGATCAAGAAAGACTTCGATAAATCCTAAGAGAAGTTCCTCCCCCCTTAGAACTAATAATTGTGAGCTATATTAAAGAATATTTACATTTACTAATAGATAAATCAACCTAAATTAATAGAATCCTCTTTATAATAAAGAGAGTTACTAGATTGTTAGTCTTCTTAAGATAGAGATTGTTAGTTGGTATTGATAGAAACATTAATTAGGGAGCTTAGATTATTCAAGCATCTAAATTTTAGAATAAGACTTTAAATTACATAACTATCTTATTTTAAATTATAATTATCACTAAAATAATATGACTCTTAAATTATTATTTTTAAAACTATATATATATATATATATATATATATATATATATATATATATATATATATATATATATTGTTTAAGACATTCAGTTAATACCTAAGTCAATTGGGCCCGAATTATTAAGATTGATAACTAAATGATATCACATAATTTATAATTTGTATTGAAAATTTTTGAATTCTGCAATGTTCAGACAAAATTCTTGTTCATAATATTCAGACATTTATGAATAATAAAATATTAAATAATTTAGATAGGGGTTTCACTTGGAAGATTAATCTATACAAATATTATTGAGTCAGGATAGACTATGGAGAGATAAGGAGACCATATATATCACACAGGGGGAGTGTGTGTTATACAAAAGACTCCGCTATATTATTGTTGAGCAAACGTGCTTAACACCTCATTTGTTCTGCAACGTGTTTGCGGAACACATTAAAATAAGATAAATTAAATAATAGTTTTAATTTACAATCTTCAAGACTTTGATTTACAGTTTATTTAATCATAAAGATTGAAATCACTTTACATATGTACTTTACAGTTTAATTTACTTACATTTATTACAATACTTTCTTTATACAATTATATTGCTGCACTACTTATATTACTTTGTATCTTTACTTAGCATTTCTTTTAGTCGAACATATTATATTAGTATTTCTTTCATATACACGCTTTATCCATACTTGCTGCTTTTACCAAATATATCTACAGAACTTTAGCAGTCACATTTGTACGTATATATATTTTTTTAGTATTACATATTTTAATTGTCTTTTTGTCTTTTTATCTTAGATTGCATTCTTGCATCGATTAAGTAGTAATTGTAAATATTAAATGTGTAAATCCTAAACCTTATATCCCATAACTTAGTAATAAAATTATCAATAATAAAATGTGCTTATATTTTTTATTTTTAGCTCACATATATATATATATATAGATTTGTATTTAAATGAATGTAATAAAATTGAATAAACATATTTTTTTTATTTTTCTGTATTTTTTATTATATATGAATTGATGAATATGAAAAATATATAGATATATTTTTATTTAATGCACTATTATACTAAACTCCAATATATTTCTTGGCATAAGTAATACCTGATATTGAGTTATTATCAATAATTCAATATTAAGTATTACAGTAACACTTAATATTAGGTTACAGCTACGCAGAAGATAGCTACACTTCCGCATTCGCCTCGAGTCACTCGTAATAAGACCACCCCTTGAGAAATGATTCTAGATCAAATTTTACATTGGTTTTGAGATCATTTTTCATCGCGATCATTTCCATTGTTGAGGGATGTCATATGGACAAATCTCCACTTTCAACTTGAAATCATAAACATCTTGATCTCCTTCCGATGAGCCTCGATTTCCTTCATGACATTCTCGACGTGATGGAGATATGGCCGGAGTACTTGGTGCTAATCCTGACGCCAAAACCAGAGCACTAGGCAACACCCTTCATCGCTTTTAAAAGTCCATGAAAGTTGGATCCAAAGAAGGAATTACTTATGATCTGCACGCCTGCGAGTTGGGCCGATAACTCGTTTGATCCGACGTTGGAGGAGAAGAGGTTGGTGTGATCGGGATCTCATGTAGAGGGAAGCATGGATACATAGGTTCTTGCTTTGCTGTACATCAAATTCTTCTACAATGCCTCTCCGTATCGAGGCACCATTAAACTCTGTATGCTTGCGTTTATTCATCCGCCCACCGCCATATCTAGCTCGCGAGGTACTGAGGCGATTTCCGAGAGAATGGTGCGGAGGGTTCTAGGGCGGATGAAGATTGCTAATGCCACTTGGAAGAAGCTCGCCGCCGATAATACAACTATTATTAAATGGAGTCTTAACATAAAAAATAAAAAAATAAAAAAAATAAATAAATGCTTATTTGATTTATAAAAAATATCTTAAAATTGTAAAACAAGAATAATTTTTTGTTATATATATTTATATATAAATCCTTAATTTTTACTGTGAATATAATAATTAAGCTCAAAACTTATATTTTTTTTTATATAAATCGCTCGAATTTATTCGGATTGCCCCAAATCGCCCAAAACCAACGAGTCGAACCCTTTACACGCCCAGCCTCTTGCTGTGTATCTTCAGCGGCGTGGCCCATCGTCGGCAACGGCGGCTGCGTGCTCCTTCAGCCGCCCTTAGACATCCTTTTCTTCTCCTCCAGACGTTAAGTACTCACACAGCAACTCGGAGTGAAGGAAGGCTTGAAAGCGATAAAGCATTTTCTTCATCTTCGATTTAAGAATGGAAAGTGGCGAAGCAGTCAAAGAAATCGTGTCCGTGGCCGATCTTATCTCTTCCGAGGATGCCTCAGAATCTCCGCTTCACGAAATTGAGAGCCTCTGCATGCGATGTGAACAGAATGCAAGGCTTTAGTTTTAAATTATCATCGCCCTCCTCTTTGCTTTGTCCCTTAAAGCTCCTGTTTCTTCCATGTTTAAAGATCGTCTTTTGATGATGCTTTACTTTTGTGCAGGGCATAACCCGGCTTCTCTTGACTCGGATTCCTCATTTTAGAGAGGTTACCTTTTATCTTCATCCAGCAGAGTATTTCATTGAATAGAACTTGTTACATATTCTCATATTTATTTCTTGCGTAGATAGTGGTAATGGCGTTTGAGTGTCCACATTGTTATGAAAGGTATTAAAAATTTGCTTTACAGATGCTGCAGAAGCTTTTTTTATGCTTTTGATAGTCTAATATGTGTTCAACCTACTATTTCTCCAATTTGGGATTTTATACTTGTAGAAACAATGAGGTTCAGTTTGCTGGGCAGCTTCAGTCCCGTGGATGCTACTATCACTTGAAATTTTCTTCTGGCGATCTACAGGTTTGAGTGTGTCTGATCATTCTTATGCTTTAGTATGAAACTGATTTTCTGTATCCATTATTTATTTAACTTCATTCGTTTAATTATCATCTATTATTATGAACTTTTTGCCCAAATTCAGGGCACATAATTATGTATTTCTTTTGTTCGTTATATTTTTTTTAAGAAACTGATTTGATGCATATTTTTATATAGATGCTTAATCGTCAGGTTGTGAAATCTGATTCTGCTACCATTAAGGTATGAAATAACTCTTAGTCACTGATATATTCATTATCCCTCTCAAGCAAAACATGCATAATGCTTAATATGTTTTCTATCTAAAATATTATTTTGCATGGCCTAGAATGTGCCATTATTACAAAAATACTGTAACTTAGTCACACTCGGTGGGGTTGGCTACATGAATCCTTTGTTTCCATTGTGTCGATTAAATATAAGCTCATTCCTAAGCTCCAAATAGGGAGATCCTTTTTAATTTGTTTATTTCTATATCTTTTTTTGGCTTCCTCTTCCTCTTTTAACATTGCAAACTTCATATACTCATTTTTCTACTAGAGGCATTGAATGGTCTATGCATAATATGCATGAACCATCTAAGATGACATCATCTAAAGGTATTCACTGTTGGAGCCACTCTAATCTTGATATGAATAATCTTATTTCTCAGTTTATCCTTTTGAGTATATCCACCCATTTTGTCTTTTGCATGTACATGCATTTAACTCATACATGTTCTGAACTATGCTTATACGTTTATATATATGAAATGTAGGATTAATCTCATCCTTAACATGGACAATTTTGTATTTTCATAATTGGCACTTAAATTATAGTAATATATATATATATATATATATACATATATAAATTTTTATAGGTTGAGTATAAGGGTTGGATGTATACTCGAAATGAGATTTGATTTGTACTTAAAATATGATTTAATTTATAAATTTTTTTAGTTCAAATTAGAAAAACATTGGATATGAGTTTGCTTGCCTAATCTATTTCTTAATGCAGAGAATGAAGCTGAATAAACAGTTACATTTTTTTATTGAGAAGAAGAAAATCTTCACTAAAGGCATAGAGAGGTGCTATGAGGATTGGAGGGTGAACTAAGGATAGAACAAGGAGTGACACCACTATATGTTCATGTCAGATTGGCCATGAAGAGGAAAATGATGACCCTGTACGTAACAACTATTGGAAAGAGAGAGGGGCGTTGCTGTGCTAGGGTTCGAGGTAAATAGGTCGACGGGGAGTGTCTTGTTGGGGCAAAGGAATATAAAATATATGGAAAAAATATAATATAATGACTATTATTTAATAAAGTAGATATTTTAATTCCAAAATTATATTTAATATGATTTAATTTTTGATATGCACCAATTTTTACCAAAAATAAAAGAGTTAATTATATTAATCTAATGAATATTGTTGCTGGTAGTAAGTAAATAT
This sequence comes from Gastrodia elata, assembly GCA_016760335.1. Taxonomy (NCBI): domain Eukaryota; kingdom Viridiplantae; phylum Streptophyta; class Magnoliopsida; order Asparagales; family Orchidaceae; genus Gastrodia; species Gastrodia elata. The sequence continues at coordinate 520,659 of CM028669.1, forward strand.
TTGTTGTTGGTAGTAGGTAAATACTCAACAGTGATTAATATATCTAATGAATCTTGAACAATTGTGTACTGTTATTCTTTACGGTATTTATGTGATAGTTAAAGTTGTTTCAAGAGTTTAAGTAATTATGGTACTCTTAATATATTGCAGAATTCTTGTGTTGTGGTGAAGAAATTGTCAATAATGATTTGACCGCATTGGACGTAGTTGTTGAGGTTAGAATTTTTTATTCTATTCTTAAGCATAAATGTTTTGTATATCCATATTTTTTACTAACTTTAAGTGTTAGCGTATCGATGAAGTTGACAATATTTGTAGTATCACAGAAGATTGCTTCATGAAAATCCCTCAAGTTGGAATGAAATTTAACTCGATCGATGATGTTTTCAAATATTATAAATCCTATGGTTATTTGATGGGATTTGAAAATAAGAAAAGATCAAATTATAAGTTTTATGTCACAAGTTACGATGTTTATTTACTTGTTCTTAAGGACACCCTCAAAACAATACGCTTAAGATATGTCAAAAACTTATAGTACGCACAGGATCCAGGCTATGTTGGCTATCGTTGGTATTTGGGAGGTGTATGATGTCAATTTAGAGCATTACCATGACTTGGATCCCAAAATGGTACGCTTCATGCGTTGTTTTTGTGGACTACCTACAACAATTTATAGACAACTTATTATAATTGATAAAGCTGGCGTTGCACTCAAAAAGCCCATCAACGCAATATTTACTATGAAAATTGCACATTTACTGAAAGGATTGTCACAATTTTGTTACAAATCAAAGAGTGTTGATATTAGCTGATCTTGACTCTAATTCATTTATGAAACCCTTTGAAAATCTGCAAAATAATGATTCTAATATTTTTTATAGTGTTCAATTATCAGATGAGGTTTAACTTAAAAATATATTTTTGGCTGATTCACATTCTAGGATGACTTATCACTATTTTGGAGATGTTACTTTCGACACCACTTAACAATCGGCATATACACCATCGTGTTTTAGGTATTCGGTGGTGGAATACACTTGGTGTATATGCCGATTGTTTCAGTTTAAGGGGTTTATTTGTTGTTATATGTTGTGTGTGGTGACAAGAGGGAATAAATATTATCCATGAACAATTCATTAAGGAAAGATGGAGAAAGAATTCAAACGATTGCATTCAACCATACCCTCGATCATCATCGCGTCCCTTGTTTATGGAAATGGCAATGAGTTATTGGTGCCACGCTTATGAGTGCATTTCTAATATAATTGAAACAGGATCCATGAATGAAGAGACCAAGGCATACACGCTCATGACACTACAAGAGGCACAAGGAATGGTTCATGAACGTTGCACTCACACACAATCGAGTGCAATCAAAGATCCAATTCGTGCACACCCGAAGGGCAAGCTGCCAAAGAATGAAATCTTGAGCCATATTGATAAGGGAAGAAAAAAAAGTGGCAATGACATACTAATTGAGTAATAAATTATTTTGCTTATTAATTTGCATTCCTATTTTTGAGGTTTTTTTTATTGTGGTTGCTTATATTATCGCATAATGAATTCTTTGGTGCTGTAACAAATTAAACAACGCAAGATGAAAAAAATACAGTTTTGTGGACTGAAAATGCAATAACAATGATTTTTCTTTTTCATTTTTTGGCTCTAGCAAGAATATTACTACTAGTGAGTGCAATTCAAATACTTTTTTGAGTAGGATATGGCCTTCTTGCAACAGACTGTCGCTGCCCGAAATTAAATATTGTTTGCTTCTTCACTGCCAATGGAGTGCTTTGTCACCGTTCCTTGTCCGGAGCTGGCTACGCTTGTGGAGTAATGTCGACTTTCGATTGGAGCTTCGTGCAATATGGCTCGGCGGAGAAAACAGCGTGGGAAAAGGCTCTAGGGAGGACTAGCTGATTTTATGGTTAGGTTACTGCTTGCGAGGGAATAAAAATAGGACAGGATTCGGTGGGTAGCAGCGCTTCTATAGAAAAGATTTGCATATAGGTAGGTAAGATCTAGCTCAATATATTCAATAATGTGTTGAGCCATATTCTAGAAAAGATTTGCATATATTGAGCCATATTCTGAAGTAGAATTTTATTATCCTTCAAAGCAAAAATATATCAAATATTTATAGCCTTTCTCAATACCCTAATCATAATGGAAAATTTTCTATGCTCCTTCAACAATTAATAAGAATTGAAAATGACTCATAAACTTCCCATCAAGTATTGAGGCTGATCAATTTACTAAATGACTTTAATTAGCTATTTTCCTATGCATTAATACACTAAAAGATGAAATAAATCCATGAGTGGGATTAAAAGTAACCCAACTAACTCAATCATAACTTACTATGCAAATAAAATTAAATTGTATCAAAATTAAATAAAAAATAAAAAATAATAATAAATCTCTAAATTAACTCCTTCAAAACTTCAAGTTCTTAGCAAAAGCTTGGGTCACAATTCTCGGTCAAGCAAATGAAGGCTGTACTGCATCAAATAAGCATGCCTCTGCATATTGAGCATCTCTTTGTTCACCCCATTGTGTTCAACTCTCCAGGAATGTGCTTCTTGTATCCATCATTAGTGTCCACTAAGCATGCAAAGTTTTTTTTCATTTGGAGCAGCATACCGCACCGTTTACTCATGTTCTTTCTCATCTCTTCAAAATTTTTCAAAGCTCTCATCCTTCCTCTATCTCAACTTAGCTCACTAGTCTAGTGGTTGCATATTGGCTTTTTGTTTATTAGTTCGTTAGTCATTTGCCAATTTATATGACTCGTTATGCTGGATACATTATATTGTAAATTGACTTTCTAGAAGGTTGCTTGGTTGCTACTCTTGTGTTGATCCTCTGGTCACAATGGTAAAACTATTTGAAATATGAAAAAATTTTATCTTGAAAGATTAGTTGAAATCTAAATGATTTTTAACTAGAAGCAATCTTCAATCGAATGTTTTGAGTGAGCTTTAGCTTAAATTGAGATTTCATGCTGTCATTCAACAAATTGAGGTTACTACTCCGAGATGGCATGTTAGCTATTTTTACACTAATATGTTAAAACGCATCTATTACATACAAAATATGTGGATCAAATGTCTCATAATCCATAACTCCAGGAAGATTTGGCAGAGGCATATGTTGGGTGTTGCATCAAATTTTTAATTGCGTACATAAATTCAAAGTATGTTTAATTGGATGGATGTGATTTATTTCGCTGAAGCTATAGAAAGGTTAGGAACTGCTAGTATCTATAGTTTAGATTTAACAAAATGCGAATGCAACACACTCACTCTCCTAATCTCTTCTAAAATGCTTGCAAGTAGGCACATACTCAAGTCTTAAGCACGTGTATATTGAGATATTGGGCCCGTTCCATTTTTTTGTGTTATTGCTTTTATGTTTATTACAGCTGTACATGCTTATAATGAAATAAATGACTACATTTTTATCGTTTATCTTTATATGCAGATTCCTGAGATAGATTTTGAGATTCCACCAGAAGCTCAGCGTGGAACCCTTTCTACTGTATGTCCATTTTAAGTTTGCCTTGTACTCAACTTACTGTTACAATATTTCTTAAAGATGTTATGCACTCTTTTAACAAAAATTTGCATTATGGTAATTATGTACGTTCATGAATATAATTTAACGGAAATAAGAAGCTAATAATTGTGTGATTCCTATATCGTACTCATTGTAATAATCTTGAATGAGACCACTTGTGTTATTTTAAAACACATGGTGTTTTTGTTCAAATTGTTTAGCTTTAGTGCCCAAATTCAATAATTAGATCTTTCAATGACGGTGAACTGTTAAATAACATGGATGATTTTTTTTTCTATGATTAAATGAACTTGCTGAACAACTATGATTGGAACAATTATGTTTATGTGAAATGACACTCAGTTAATATGAGAAGGTTACTCTTGATGTATTGATGCAAGTAGTGGAGAGCATTGCGACTTTGTTCAATTGCTACTGTGGAACCATTAGTAATTGCAATGATGGCATGAGGCTTAGGTGTTCAAAATAAATAAAGGAGAGTTAGTTATTTAATAAAAACTTCATTAACCTTATATTATTTAATTACCACACAAAATTCTATTATTACAAAATTTTCATTAACCTTATATATGCATTGAATCTTTGTCTATTTTAATTAATGAAATTGGTAAAAATGGGTGCTAGCTTTGGTGTATGATGGGGATTTAGGTGGTATCATTGTATATAAGAATATTTTGGTGCTAGATATGTAAGTACTGAAGATTTCATTGCTTTTCAAACAATGTCTGAAAAATAATTGGAAATTATGATACCATCTATTAAATTAGTTCTTAAGGTTTATATATTATTTTTGAAACTTATGAATTAAATTTGGGAATTACTGGTAATTCTTCTTGTTTTTGGTTCTTACAATCATTTCATAGATAATTAAAATTACATATGCTATAGAAATCATGATACCATTAATGGGAGATCATGATGATGCCTGGAGGCATCATCACAAGTTTAAGCTAATAGAAAAGTTATCTAGAAATTTTTAGTTCTGAAAGAGGTATGATAAAATTGGAAATTCTTGTGAGGATGAAAGACCGATATTCTGTTTTTGTTTCTTTTTTTTTGTTCACATTGATATATCCGAAAATTTATAGCAAAATAAAGTGGTAAAAATATTTAAAACATCATACAAACCAGCATACTTTGAGTGAAATTTGTGCATTTTCAGAAAAAATGGAAAAAAAGGGCAAGCCAGAGCTAAATTGGAGAAATTTGGATGAAAATCGCTGCAGCGCGCTGTAGTGCGCCACAATGCGCCACGGCGGACAAGTGCACTAAACAAAGACTTGGAACCTGATCTGTCAAACTGGAAGCAAATCGCTGTAGCGTGCCACAGAGCGTCACAGCGGGCTACGGCGACATCTCAGATTTTTAATATAAACTTTATATGAACTAATTGAACAGTGCCAAATCCGTAATTTCGAACTTTTGACCGCTGCAACGCGCTCCAAGCGTGCCACAGCGCACTATGCCTTATGAAGATTTACGCAGACCTGGAACAAAATCGCTGTAGCCCGCAGCGGCGCGCCACGGCAGCATTTCAGATTATTCATGAAAACTTTATATGAATTAATTGAACAGTGACAATTCCGAGTTTTTAAAACTCAAACCGCCATAGCGCGTCGTAGCGATAAATCGAATTAATTCGACTCGTTGCTGCGGAATAGTGTTTGGATTGAAGGTGCCACAGCGCGCTACGGTGGATCCTCAGCAGAACAGCCCATCTGGAGCTAAGTTCAACATAATTAAATGCAATCGCTGCAGCGCGCCACAGTGCCATATACAGAAAAAACTCTATAAATTGCATTTAATACAGCATAGGGAAGGCCACAATTTCAGACCTTTGGCCTTCCCCAGCCTCTTAAAACTTGAAGTAATATTAAATCTGATGAATCCCAAGTGAATAACAGAATAAAATTTGAATTGCTTGCATTGAGTCAATGAAGATGAATGGTCACATGTGATTAATGCATGGGGCTGAAAACTCTCCTATTTAAGGGGCAATTTCTGACCAAGTAAGGTTCCAAAATTTTTCATATTCTAATATCTAAAAGGGAGGTTACTGTGAGAAAAACGGAAAGAACTCTCCAAAGAGAAAGTGAAGAGAACTGTAAAGAATTAAGAAGAAAAGACAATAGAAGATCTCAAGAGAAGGAAATGGAAGAAAAGGAGGAATACCAAGAAAACCCCAGAAAACCTCTGGGCTGTTTCCTAGTACCCCTTCTAAACTCTGTCTTATTTTCCTAGTTGTGAACTGATGTCAAGGTTCATTTTATTTTGCCTATCTTTTTGTATTAATTTCGAAATGGAAGGCTAAACCTTTCTCGGAGAGGGTTGGGTTGTAGTTGTGGGACAATGTAAGCTTCTATGGTGTTGTACGTTGTTTTGAAATGAATAAAAACTGTTTGCTGAATTGTTTTTTACCTTGTTTAATGAAAATGCATGAATGTATCTTATAAAAATCTCTATTAAATCAAACTAGAAATGAATTATCATTAAAAATGACTTATGCTCCAAAGTTCATCAATTGGATCAGAGCAAGAAATGAGTGCAAATTAGAGCTGAGAACTGTGTAACAAGTTCTCAAGCTCGTTAGCATCATTCCTTAAGGCTCCGAGAGATTGATGCTTATGAGCTAAGTCCCCCATCAATCTTGTTTTGCGACTCAGCAAAGTAGAAGGGACGAGAGAACATTGGACACCCATTGGATGATGTGACATAGTCCAATGAGTTCAATGCATTCTCTCATTTAGCTAAACTGCGTGTGTATGCCTATGATGCAGATTGATGGAAATTATGCTTGTGAGCTTAATTAGCTAAAAGTAACATTTTCGTGATCTAGATGTAGGACATCCTTATTGAAGTAAATAAAGATCTCACAAGAGTTTATGTGCCGAGGTAGAACCCTAATGATGTTCTCCTTGCTGCACTAGACTTGAATTTGTTGAATTAGAGGATTGATTTAGTTTAGGCAATGTTCACTTGATTGTTTAGGTATAGGAAAACACTTTATGAGTTTCAATGACTAAATGACAGCACCAAGCCCTTACGAGTCCCATAACCAATCCCCAACTCTCTCCTCTTGAACAAATAGTATCTTACCTTAAGTAAATTGTATTGTTAATTTAGGAGCCAACAAAAATCCAAAAATCAATTATTCTAAACATTAGTGAAAGAAGATAAGACTTAGTATCAAAACCACCGTTTCCTGAGGACGATAGAAATTTCCGAAACTTACTGTTCCACTTATTATTACGGACACGCACACTTGCGTGCAAGCGCAGATTTACAGTCTGTCACACATGTTTTAGTTTACTATTATTTTTCTTAATTTATTCTCTCTTGGTTTTTGCATTTTCAACTATGCATTCTAAATCCACACTTATATTTTCCACAACTAATCATTAATAGGCTCTAGCTCATCATTTTAAATATGAACTCAACTTTTGTTTTTCTTAAATTACTTCAAAATACTGGTACTAATAACAACCTAATTACACGTATCATGTATATCTTATCGGGCCTAATTGGTTCTAGTTGATTCTAGTGTATTCTAGGTGGTTCTAGTATATTTTAGCTGGTTCTAGGATATTCTAATTGATTCTAGTATATTCTAGGTGGTTATAGTATATTCTAATTAGTTATAGTATATAGTAATTAGTTTTAATATTTCTTAGGTAGTTTCAGTATATTATAGGTGGTTCTAGTATATCCTATATACTAGTTATATATACACTTCATGTAACTACATCAAATATATGAAATGCAACACTAATTGTTTACGATAATCTTCTCTACTCTTCCGCTCTTGCTCGACTCCCTCTTCGGATTTCTATATGGTATCTGAGTGACATCCTTCGCCGCTCTCCTTCCCTTCTCAATCTTAATTTTAATTCCGATCTAGAGTTCGGCGAATTCCTCATAGATCTTGATCCCAAACTCAGTGCACACTTCACCGATCCAAACCACGGCGCATTCCTCGTCGCTTCGAAGAATTGATGAGATCTAATACGTCTCCCTCTTGCCGACTCTCTCTTCTCTGATCAACATCTTGTGCCTTCGATTCGAAGAGAAAGACCGGTGCCCTAATCCTTCCTTCGGGCCGACTCCGCACTCAGAGCGACTTCACCTCCGCATTTTCCTCTCTTCCTGCACACCTTCGGCACAGAATTCCTTCTCCCATGAAATCCACATGTCAGCTCCCAATCCAGCGCTCCTCTGGATCTCACAATACCTCCCTCACCGAATTTAAAGATTTAAAATTCCTAATGTCCAATATCAAAGTATCATCCATATTCCACTTATAGCAGATAACTATCCCAAATGGAAAGCTCAAGTACTTCAGCTCTTCAAAGCTAATCATCTTATGGACATCTCGATAGATTTGATTCGGATCTGCATCCTTCTAGTCTTGATTACACATCATGGTTCTCAGCTAACCAGAATCTTACAATAGCCCTATACTACATCTTCTCACCCGCTATCCTACCCTACATTCTCGAAGTAGCCACCCAAACATCTTCAATCAACAAACTGTTCTCGAGTTATCCAACTCAAGAACAAACTCCACACATATCTATGAAAGACCGATCCATACACGTCTACTTTTAGGAAATCAAAGCCACTGTGGACAAAATCGCAGCAGTCGGATCCAAAATTGAAGAAGACATTATCCTCTACATGCTTAATGGACTCCCTCATCGTATCAAGCATTCAAGACCTCCACATACCAAGTTAACACCAATAAGCTTGAATAACCTCTATTATCTTCTTTGCAGTGAGGAAATCAAAATTCAAGATGACCTCGATAAAGAACTTCAACTCGATCACCATAAGTTCCTTCTCAAACATTTATTACACGTTCCTCAGTGTAAATATAATTTATTATCTATTCACAAGCTCATATTTGATAATCCATGCTCAAGCTCATTTGATCTAATTGGTTTCATCATCATTGATCTCCAAACAACCACTTCTCTCATTAGAGGCCGATGCACCAACGGACTTTACATGCTCCACCTGTCGCCTGAAACTCCTAGCCAGCTCATCCTTCAGTCTATAGCAACCACACCTCTATGGCATCCTCTATGGAATCTTCGACTCAATCATCCTAGCCACGTTATCCACCATCTTCTCCTCAAGCATCTTTTCCAATAGAGCTTATAATTTTTTTGAATTTCTTCATATTGATGTATGGAGCCCTGGCCTAATGTTATCTAATGAAGGTTATAATGATTACATACTCTTTATGAATGATTATTCAAAATTCACATGAATTTTTTCTATAAAATAAAAATTTGAATTATTACAAAAATTCTCTATCTATGCAAATGCTAATTTAATACTTGAGTCAAACTACTACTATCAGATGGGGGGGTGAATGTGTCTCATTAACATATCAAAACTTTCTCAAAGCTCTTGATATTCATCATCAATGATCATGCCCATACACTCCCCAACAAAATGAGGTTGCTAAACGAAAACACTGGCATATATAGGAAATTGCTCTCTCCCTCTCTCTCTCTTACAAACAACTCATTTACGCGAGCATTTTTGGGCAACAGCAGCTCTTACTTCCACTTACCTCATTAATTTTCTACCTTCTCCCAATATCAAAAATACTTCTCCATTTTAATTTGTCTACAATACCAAACAAAACTACAATCACCTTCGAGTTTTCGGTTGCTTGTATTTTCTCCTCCCTCCCACACACAGCTCCAAGCTCGACCCCTCTTCTTGTATCTTCCTTGGATACTCACCGCACTACAAAGGCTATATTTGCTACAACTCAAAAACCTCAACTTATTCTCTCATCTTGTCCTATCATTGAACATATCTTACCCTTTCTACAATCCACTCTAGCTACAAGCATACCCTTCTCTACTACAAAACCACATCAAAATCCCCTCACACTTGTTCCTACATCAACCTAACCCATACAATGTACCAACAACTTCAATCAACAACAGCCAGAGGTTGGACACTCCAGCGAGCCCAATTCACTTAGTGAGTCCAGCTCACCCTGCTCACCCTGCTCACACTGCTCACACAGTCCTCGGTCTTCAAATTGGTTTTCCAACTCAACCAATTTCTTGACAATCTAGCTCTACAAAAATGTTACCACTCTAATCCCCTACCTTTCCACTGAGCTTCAAAGAAAAACTCCCTTACATCCAATGCTCACCAGTTTGAAGACAAGGGTCATAAAATCCAAGCCTCTCTAAAATCTCATTCATTCCACACTCTCTCTTACCAAGCCCTCCGCCTACAGAGCTGCCACCAAACAAGAACAATAGAAGCTCGCAATGGAAGAAGAATATCATGCTCTCCTTAAACAAAACACCTGTACTCTAGTCTCTTCAAATCCAACCAAAATCATACTTGGATGTTGTTGGACATACCAAATAAAATACAAGGACGACATAGTGATCTGTCACAAAGCCAGATTGGTTGCTCAAGGCTTCAACCAATAGTATGGATCATATTATCTAGAAACTTTTAGTTTTACTGCCAAAATACCAACAATCAGAACCCTGCTTATCATCGTCACTCGCTACCAATGGCTGGTGACACAGTTGGGTGTCTCAAATGCATTTCTCCATGATCAGCTTCAAGAAACCGTTTACATGAAACAACCTCACGGGTTTGAGGACCCTTGATTTCCCAATCATGTCTGCAAGCTCAACAAGGCCATCTACGGACTCAATCTCCTAGTCAACGATACTTTATTCTCACCGAATTTCTTCACTCCCAAGGTTTTCACACTAGTAATACCAACCCCCCCTTCTCATCAATAACACCACTCCAAATAGCATATACTCCAAATAATACTACATATTTTTCTTTAAAATTTTGATCATGTTAAAAACATATATATATATATATATATATATATATGAATGATGTTGTAGCCCAGTGATTGAGGCTCAGGATTTGTTATCCCAGGTAATGTGTTTAAATCCCACCGGCCACACATAAGGGAAAAAAAAAAAAAAAAAATATATATATATATATATATATCAGATTAATAAAATGATTGTTCTATACTAGTATCTCTTAAAAAAAGTTTAGATATATCAGTCCAAAATCTTTTCCAAACAATTTTTAAGAAATAGAATTTTTTTTTTTTACACAAAAAATCTTGATTAAATTTATTTTTTTATATGAAGTGTACACAAAATATATATTTTAAAATTAAATTCTAGTCATTTATCTTTTTTAGAAATTTGGGAGCCAAATAATTTTTTTCTTAAAAAAAATTAGACTTGATATTTTTTGTATATTATTTAATTTATTTATGATTTATTGAGTCAAAACGATTCGACCCCGGTTTAATTTTTGAACCTTGAACGTTTCGCGTTAACGGTTTGATGACCGGTCCGGTTTTTAATTCATTGGAATTAATTGAGTTACCACCCATTTATGGTAAATATTCATCATCATTGGGACTTTTATTTGATATAGTCTAATATGAAGCATAAATAAGAAATGTTATAAATTCCATGAAATAGAAAAAAATGTGTCTCAGATTATTCAACATGCATAAAAGGAAACAAAAAACTTTTATAAGACTAAATGTTATGCAAGAGCATGGTAAATTTTTAATATTTGAATATTTTTTGATTTTCATATTGCAGAACTTCTTTGCAGATAATGTTATGTGTATATCATAAGGAGTATCATTTTCAACGGAAAACAAGATTTTTAGATCTCTTAATGAAGTTGCTCTTAATATGGCCACCTATAATTGTACGTGTAAGAAGACAGCTGTGCATAAATATAATCCAATACTTCGCAACATTTGACCTTTACCCTTATTGTTAGTTATTGCATAAGCGATTTTGATAGGAAATTGGATTCGTTGTAAAATAAACGCCAAATCACTTTTTTCACTCGTCACTATAATGTGGAATAATTATATTTTTTTCTACAATCGAGCACTATAATTTCAGCTTCAATAATTTGATTTCCAAATTTTCTTTTAAGTAAACTCGTTTCATTGCAAAGCCTAGACTTTGGTTTAAATTCTTCATTGATAATAAAGGAGTATTTTCTTAAATTATTAGTTGATCATTTGGCAGTTTGGGTATTTTTGATGAGCTGAAAAACTCTGTTTTGTATAAGATTTTCTCATCTAGAAAATTGTTATTTTTGTTAACTTTCATGTTATCAATGAGATATAATCTTGCATTCCCAACTTGTTTATTGATGATCATTATATTGATCTCATCAATTTCATCATTTTGAGGAACTAATATTGCTGGTTTTGTGTTCTTGATTCACTTTTTTTAAATTTATATGGCTATGTGGATCAACTAGGGAAACATTGCCTAAAATGTTTTTTATTTTTTATTTTATGTGTATGTAGTTTTTTTTTTAATTTGTGATTGATGGTGATAATCACATGAAAATAAGCTTATTTTCTTTGATTGCAATATTTTAAGGCATCATATGATTGTAGGTACATTACCTATTCTAATGTAAATGAAGACTTGTATTGCTTCAACTGTTTTGTTCTTTTAATGTGTTACTGCATTTTGTTTTAGGTGGAAGGAATACTTAAGCGGGCCGCTGATGAATTAGAGGCTCTTCAAGAAGATCGCAGGGTAAGCTCAAAAGTTTTACCAAAAGTAATTCAACAGTATTCAATCCAACATGTCTTAATTTAATGATTGTTAATTTGTTTATGTAGAAAGTGGATCCAGGAATGGCTGAAGCTATAGATAAATTCTTAATAAAGCTTCGGTCGTTTGCTGAAGGAAGAGATTCCTTTTCCTTCATTCTAGATGATCCCGCTGGAAATAGCTTCATTGAGAACCCGTAGGCTTATCTAGCCAATGCCAGTATCATACTCGCTGTTTCTTCAACCTTTTTACTTTTGTTTTATCCACTACTTTGCTTTGGTAATTAGCAAGGTTACCATTATTATCTAGTTCTCTTACCATCAATTGTTGGAAGATTGAGAGGGCATCTTCTTCTTTCTGTTGTCAACATTATTATGCTGCATCTAACTTAGATTTGTTATTCCTGTTACCATTGATTTATTTGGATGCTCCGGAGAATCTCTTATGTTAGAACCATTTAGTAGGATAAAGGAGGTAATACACTGTCGTGCAGTATATGTAGAGCATATGTTTTAGTACTTTGTTATAGGCATTACACCCTTTTATTTGCCATTTGAGTGCTGCATCCAAGTGGAGCTTTATTGTTGTGGTTGTAATGTACTTAATACTGATGTTGCACTTTTTCTCTATAGTTATTCAAAACCCTGATTGCATGCTGTTTTGCTTCATGTTACTCTTGTCCTAATTATTTGATTTATCTTTAATACTTGTGTTTCATTATTTTTATTTATATTAGTGAATAACAAAGTTTGCTTTGAACAAATCATTGACTCCCTTATTGACAGCTTTACTTGTCTCTAGCTTGGGAAAGAAATCGGCATTGTTGCTTATTACATAGTTTATGCAGGATAATATGGTTAAGTTGTTTTAGGTGTTGCCCCTTTTCTCAGTTGGTTGTCATCATTCTTTGTTTACATTTATTCATCATTACAAACCTAAATGCAGGCTTGCTCCATTACAAGATCCTTCATTATCTATTAGTTTTTATGAGAGGACACCTGAGCAACAAGAAGCTCTTGGTTTTCTTGCTGATTCATTCAAGGAAACTGAAAGGAAAGCTGTTAGTAGTTTTTCAGTGGAGGAAAAAAACTCTTTAAAGAGTGGAGCACAAGGGAATTTCCAGAGTTCAATGGATGCTGTTGCTAGTCGTCGTGCAATAGCACAGGTGAATAGTGATCAAGTTGATGCAGTCTTGTGCAGATACTCAGCACCTGAAGAGGTAAAACATTTTGGGATATGCAGGTTTTGCATTTTATTTTTTTACCAAACATGTTTTTATTTGGCATCTTGGCATAGGTGGAAACTTTGCCTTCAACTTGCGGAGCATGTGGGGTTGCATGTGTTACCCATTTCTATGTCACCAGTATCCTTTCTGTTCTCAGCCAAATCTTTAGCATGCTTGTCATTGCTGTCTTTGAGATTAAAATTGATAAGCCATCTGCTTTTGCAATGAAGTTATCTATTTTGCAATTTTGAAATTGGCCTTTGAATTTAAAAGCACCAGGGAATGACACTAAAGTGCAAGTTAAATTATGAGCGAAGAGTCGAGCATAAATTCCCTACAATTACTATCTGACTACTCCCAATTACTATTAAATAGTTATATTCACCTTTTATTGATAGATGATAGAAAACAGCATAGTATTATTTTCTTGAATGACATGCTTTTTTAAATTTATAATTTGTTATGTATACAAGGAAGTGATATATAAGGATCTAGAGCTTCTCATGTTAATATAATATGCGACGTGAAAATCATGCAAAATTTTGCATGATATAAAAGCTCTTATGCCACATATTTAGGAACTGTTCGGTTTAGGTTTGGCTTAGCTTGACTAAGTTGGATATGCTTTGCTGAGTTTCTTGCTAGCTTAAATTGATTTATGTTGGTTAAGGTTAAAATTGTTTAGTTTAGGCTACTTCTATTTTAAGTTAATTTAATTAATCATTTTAATTAATAAATAGTATGTTAATTATGACATAAATATTTACTAATAATTAATACTGATAATTAGGAATTAAATATTAATTTGTAATTTATTTATCAAAGTATATAATTAATAATATCAATTTAGCATTATTAATGAACAGAAATAAGTAATTGTACTTGTTATTAATTAACTTTCATGTTAATATTAGTGAGATTAAAGAGAAATATTTGACTCTTAAAGTTATTGTATCCATAATAGTTGGTTAATTCTTGTGTTGCTTTATTGCAGCTTTCTTTTTAGGCTATTGACACCTCACATTATTACTCTTTATGCACTCTTTCCCAACGTGAGCCAGTGCCCTGTTCTTTTGTTTGTCTTCTCTCTTTAACGGCTATATAAAGTGGAGTTATTTACCTTGACGACTCCTAGAAATTCCATATTTTCAGGAAGTGATAATAATGGCAAGTGCATGTGATTCATGTGGTTATCGCAGCTCTGAGGTCTGCTATATCACATGTATTTTATTCTGTTCTGGCATTACATGCATATTGTTGAGTTTGTGATTCTTTGTAATTCTGTTTTCATTTTTGCACTCTAGTTGAAGCCGGGTGGTGAAATCCCTAAAAAAGGTAAGAAGATAACAGTTTATGTGCAAAGTTTGAAGGACCTCAGCAGAGATTTGATAAAGGTTTGTCTCCTTTTTCTAGGAAATGGACTATGTTCCTGCAGCATTTCCAGTATGCACAATTTTTCAAGTTTGAATGGTTTCATGCCAGGAAGTGGGTGTGTCTTGGTTAATTACTAGGGCGTTCGGCAAAATGGCATTTACTAATGAAAAAAGCCTATGCCCTAAGCCACCATAAATAATTAGCATATCTTACCTCTAGTAATTTCTTTCGTGGTAGTCAGGTTAAAGTTAAACGGATATGCTAAGCACTGGTATTTGGAGAGTTAATATTGTGAAACTATATTTTGGTCATCTCTTTAAACTTTAGAGTGACCTTTACCTGCCCTAGTGCATTAACCTTTTAAAAGCTCCCCAATTAAGCATGATCGTGTGATAGTAGGGGGGATGCCTTCCTTCTGCACCCATTTTTATTTATTTTTTCTTAATGAGGTTTCTACCCCAACTTTTCCTTATAGGACATGATTACTGTCGTCCACCAAAATCATAATTATTTGTTTCTTTAAAACCTGAACCTCAATATTTGCAAAATTGCCACCTAATTTTAAAATTTTATCCGCTTATAAATGGCTGAGAAAACTTAAGTGAGGTGGTAGTAATAAAGCATTAGACAAAGCTCACCATAGACAAGCCTGCGTATAAAACTACTTTCTCTTGGATGAAGCCATTGAACCAACGATTGCCTCTTCCGGGTTAGACACTTGAAGAGAGCTTCATAAATATTCTTTGACTACTGCCTAAAGCCCTCATCCTTCTTCTCCCATAGTTGATTCAACAGATATGCTTGGCATTGCAATGGCGCATAATAGAATTAACAAGGTGCTCGCCCAAAACTGCACCAATTAGTCGGTTTAGTTATCAGCAAGGTTGTAAATATAGGTACACTTGTGCCAATTTCTGTGGCTCTAACAATTTATCTTTTTAATTTTAAATCTAAATAATACATCCATTCCTGAAAGTTATTCACTTTTTTAAAAAATGATGATGCATTGACTTCAACTTCTTATTGTATGTTTCAGTCAGATAGTGCACGTGTGAAAGTACCGGAGCTGGAATTGGAGCTTGCAAGTGGCACATTAGGCGGAATCATAACCACTGTCGAAGGCTTACTTACTAAAATCAGTGAAAGTATAAATAGCGAATCATAGTTTCATTATTAGTAAAATTTTTTGTGATACTCATAGTATTCTTAGTGCAGATCTGCGACAAGCTAAATGCTGTGCTCTATTGTTGTAGATCTGGAGAGAGTACATGGATTCACGTTTGGCGACAGCCTCGACGAAATGAGAAAGGAGAAATGGCTGGACTTCAAATCGAAATTAAAAAAGGTAGGTCTGCCTTCTTGATGAAAATGATGATGATGATGTTGATGATGGATGCATCTTGTGTTCAGCTTTTAGATTTGGAGGAGGAATGGACTCTGATACTAGACGATCCATTGGCTGCTTCATTTGTTGCTCCGGTCACAGATGCCGTAAATAACGACGAACAACTATATGGTACTGACTGATTTCTAACTATCAAATTGTGCTTGTGAAATAGAAGCATTATGTTTGAATTTTATGATCATGCATATATGATGAATTGTGGGTGAATGATTGGTGCAGTTGAAGAGTATGAGAGGAGCTGGGAGCAAAATGAGGAACTTGGCCTGAATGATATGGACACATCTTCAGCCGATGTGGTGGAACCTGTGATTCCTTAATCACAATTTCATTGCTCTTTACTTGCCTTCTATTTTTTATTCACAACTTCACAACGACAGACATGTTTTCCTATATTTTTAATAACACGCTTAAGTTTTTTTCTTTTTGAAAACTTTCTAAACGCATATCTAAATCTAGTTTCGTTATAAATTTTAGTATAAACAATGCCATGTTCATTATTATTTTGGTCTGATAATGATTCAATTATAAAAATATTTCTTTTAATTATGTTGATATATTGAAGTTATATAAGATAGGTAATATTTAATTTTGAAATAAGGATGATGTAAGTTTAATTATTAATTTATTGAAAAGAGAATTGCTATACTTACATATTAGTATATATCAAAATATATAGATGATGTGTCAATCTAATGTGTAAGTTGAATACGTTTTTTTGTGGCTTGTATGCGAAAATTAAAAAAAAAGAAAATTTTTTATTGATTATGAATATATTTTGATGTATATTCTTTGTAGTATAAGTATATAATATTTTTCTATTGAAAAGGGGTTCTCGTTTAGGTGGCTAGGGGCTGGGGCGCTGCCCTTTTATGAACCTCCCAGATTTCATCGATGGCCACAGGTAATTGGAGAGAAATTTCCCCCAATTTGCTTGCATCATCCGAGTTAAAGCTCAACTATTATATGTGCGAGCTCGATGCGATTTCTTTTAGTTCTGAGGAAATTGATGAAGGTGCCAAAGCTTTGGTCCTTCACCCTAGTGAGCTTTGCGCTTGGTAAGAACGCCTACACTGCTTTATTTCATGTAGTCCGCAATACTTGGCGACCCAAAGGGGATTCAGAGCTTACTTGCAGGTGGTTTGCAAAAGAACTTAAAATCAACCCAAAATAGAAGGATCCTCAAACAGAAAAGGAAGTTCTTAGAATGTAATCTTAAAAGGAACATACAACCAAGGAATCCAAAATAGCAAACAAAACAAAGACTCATGATCAGACCAAGTAGAGTGAAAAAGAAGATTCAACAAACTACTAGTTATTCATCGCATTTTTTATTTATATAGCCTTACAAGAATCTGGGTTAAAATTCAACTTCAATCTAACTCTTCAAAGCTTACGGAAAAATTGAGGCATAGCTTTACTCCCCCTCTTGATCGCCCTTTCCAAGCGTTCAATCTTCATGATAAGTCTGCTGGGATTCTTTTTCCAGAAATTCATAATCAACTTAAAGAGACCGCATTATGAGAAAGTTAACCTTTCTTGTGAAATTAAGAACATCACTAGAACACATTTTATAAGACACTCAATAAGGCAAGATAAAGAAACCTAAATGATGGAAAGAACAAAACATCGAGCTTAACTTCTAAAATAAAGAAGATTAAAATTGTCATCTAAACAAAGAGCTTTTAATTTAAATAAAAGTAAACTCTAAAATTAATATGAAAAGTAAACTGCATGGAACCTGAAATGTTTCTCAAAATATCACCTCCACCTACTGCATAAGCATCCCCTTTTAATTTAAATTTTTTTTTCAAAAGTTTCTTCCATAGCACAATATTCAAAAAATTGTTTTTGCAGGTTTATGAATAAGAAAAAAAAAGATCAACCAAAAGCATCCCCTTTGAAATCTTTTGCAATAATAAATTTAGTTTCAGCAGCCATAAAGTTATAATTTGAAACTAGCCAAATGATTCTATTCGCATTAAAGTAAGTTTTTCGATACTTAACATTATTTCTTTCAGTTCAAATAAACATAAACAGAGAAAGGGGATATTTATTTTACTATGCGCATCAACAACATGAGAACCTGAAAGTCTCATCTCGTACAGAACTAGAATTTATAGTGCTAGGACATAAATTTAAATTATTTGAAACAAAAGTCCAAATAGGAGAAACTTTTGGGCACGAAATAAATAAATATGTAAATATTTCTCACTATTATTGCATAAACTGCAAATAGAAGCAAATTAAAACCTTTAAGTTTTAAATTCTCATTAGAAGAAAGAAGATTTTGCATAACCTTCAACAAAAAAATGGAATAGACGGTTTAAAACTTTTATACCACAACTTTTCCCCAACATAAAGTGATTCTTCTTATGCCTAAATAAATGCCACACATCTTTGAAATTGAAGACAGATGAAAAAAGCCTTTTCCACATAATAATGTCCAAACTATTGAAATTAGGTTTTAGAGATAAAATATCAGCAATTGAATCATTAGGGATAATATATCTCAATTTTGTTTCATCCCACTGGTTAGACTCAAAAAAATTCTTAACTAAAATTGATGAACAACAAAATTCAAGGTGCTTAGAGACAAGAGATTTATCCCCATACCAAACATCAAACCAAAAAGAAATATTGTGGCGGCCCTGCCCCACCGTGGTCCTGTTAACCCTTAAGTTAACATGATTACGGTGGAGGGGTCACTAAATGACAAAGTCCCTACTTAAAATTGAATTAGACACGTGTTCTAATCCAACTAAAATAAGAACTTTGCCATTCATCCAAAAATACTATCACTAAATGATCATACAAAAACTCAGAGTGCGGAAGCATAAAATACAACATCCATCCATACAGTATAAATACAATAATACAGAATAAGTAAAGAGCTGAAAAGAAAAGTTAAACCTGTATTATTACAATATTTAATAAGTTTAAAAGAACTAAAAGGAACCCTCAATCTCACTGAAAGAAAAAAAACTAAAGCTATAAATCTTCAAGAATGGGCTCCTCTCCCAAAGGCAAGCTCTCTACTGGATCTGCTGCTCCAACAAACTCAGAACCTACCATTATCAGTTTCATAATGGTAGGGCCCCAGCCAACAAAAAAAAACTGGTTAGACAATATGTCTAAGCACATTTTAGGGCAGACAATTTTATTAAGTTAAAAAGATATCACCATAAAAACAGAACTGAGCAAAATAGGTGCAGAAAAGCGTACAAAAGAACAGTAATAAGTTATAAACAAATAGTTTATAACTAAGCAAATAGGAAGTAATACATACCTCCTCTAAGCAACTGCAACAAAAACAGGTAAGCAAAAGAAAAGTAAAACTGTAAGAAAATACAACCTAAATATGCATATGATCAAACAGATTATGCTAAGTGACATACAGAAATTTAACCATATAAATCTGAAAACAACTAACATCTTAGGTGAGCATAAGAAATCAGTAAGTAAAACTAGCATCCTATACAGTGCAGGAAAATTGTAAGTAAAATAGTGCTACAATGCAGAATATGCAAGTAAAACAGTAATTGTAAACTGAAACTGCAGTGATCATCTAAGTCACCCAAATTGAACACATACACAGCAAATCTTAGCCTGATGAGCTAAGAAACTCTGAACTAAATATCACTGAATACTCTTAGCCTGATGAGCTAAGACAGAACTGAATGTAAGTGTACTTGAATTAGTATAACCATATCAAAATCCTGACTCTATAGTCAGTATGGCAAGAGTCTATCCATCCTATCACTCGGACTAGGCATGGCCAATAGACTGTCGGACATTAAACCCTCGAAAGGTTGCCGACCCTGAACGAGTTGATCGAAGAGGTATACTAATTAAGCTACACCTTACAAACCACTTGTGAAACGAAAACATAATGCTACTTATGAATGTTCCAAAATAACATAAGATATTTATCAAATATCTTAAGTACTAATACATGTTCAAGGTATAAGGATCAAAATCAAGGAATGTGAAGCATCAAAATCAAAGTGCAAGAAACTCTATCTAAAATACAGGTGATATCCATTGTTATCTACTTCATTTGTTCTATCTACTCTAAGTTACATAAGTTTTAGAATCATCAATTCTTACACATTCTGTAACTTAGAATCACCAATCATACTAGTTGAAGATAATTAGGACTGGCCAAGTCCTAATTATAACTTAATCAAAAGACGACTATTTGGTTAAAGTGAATAAATTATTGACCTAGTTTTGTAATTTAATTCATCCCAACCTCATCTTGATTAGCCAAATCAAGATAAAAAGATTAAGAATTATACTCCAGATGATGGGGTATAATAACTTAATCTAAAGGTATAATCTAAGGGTCTAAGGTTTAGAACCCAAATCTCACAGATTAAGTTAAGGCAAGTCCTAATGATAAATTAATTCATTAGGATAGATCTCTATTCTTAATTCTAGGGTTTAAGGATCAAATAATTATTTAATAAACTAAGAAAATCTATAAACTAGAAAACTCAAGATTTCACCTATTGAGTAACCCAATTTACACAATAGATGAATTCTAACTTAAGATCTATTCTTAATCTTAGGAATTTAAAGCTCTTAATTACTAAGAGTATCTCTCAAGACACACATCCTAACTAATGTTATAAGGACCTAAGGGAAGGTTTAGGAATGATTTAAGAAGAGAAATCACTCACTTAAAACTTAGGAAATTTTCTTTAAAGAGCAAAGATTGAGATTTTAATCAAAATCTAATTTAGACTTGGATTTGATTAATTTCAGCTATAAATCATTATAATTACTGATAAATAGGATTATAAAATGATTTTAGGGCTTTTGAAAGCTAAACCCTAAATTTGGGCAAAATGACCATTTTGCCCCTACTTAAGGGTTCAAAAGATCAAATTTTGATCTAGGGCTTAAATTCTGAAATTTTCTTTTGGAAAGTATTTCTTACTGTCTAATGTAAGATTAGACAGCAACTAAATTAATTTTGGGTGATTATTAAGCCATATGAGATCAATTTAGTGAATTTGACTCATAAGGGCAATTTAGTAATTTGGCTAAGTGAAAGTTAAATTTTCTTTCAGATTATTGTTCTTTACTACCTAATCTTTCCATAGAATTTAAATTTACTAAATTCTAATAAGTATTGGCCAAGTTATGGCTAATACAAGATCTTGGGTTTAAAGGGTAATTAAGGAATCCTTAATTATGGGTCATAAATTCTAACTTTACCAATTAGTGTCTAAATTGAGTAGAATTAGTGGCTATGGTTTACAAATAGTCCACTGATCACAATGACATGTGGTAGACTCAATTTGGATCTAATTTGACTAAGTTATGACCTAATTAGGGTTAAGAGTGATTAATGGGTGATTAGCAAAATTAAGCACTCAAACACTAATCAAACTTCACAGATAGATTCTAAGTGGTTCTAGGAGTCCTCTGAAACTTAAATCACTCAATTTGGATTGTTAGATTTACTAATATTCACTAATCAAGTTTTGGAGTAATTAGGGAAGATTAACAAATCTAACCATTAGATCTAAAATATTTTTACATATTACTGTTAATTAGTTTTTTTTTTATCTAAATTTACCTTTGAATCATCAAATTTGGAGCTCAATTAACCAAGTTATGGTCAATTGAAGTTCTAAGTCTAATTAGGTTAATTTGGGTTAGGACCTAAAAGTCATTAGGCAAAAACTAATCCAAACAGCAAGGTAAATACTACCAAATTAATCTTTAGGGTTTTCTGATTACTTTAAGACCCATATTGGGTACGTTTGGATCAACATACACAAAGTTATGAGCTAAATAAAATTTGTAACATTTAATTTATCTTAAAATTAAACCCTAAAAATCACTTTACTAAATATAAGTCCAAATGCAAAATTGATAATGCCAAATTATTCCTCTATTTTTGCTGATCAAAATGATATATTCATTTGTATAATTTGGATGTGTATTTTAGGAGTTATTAAGGTTTAAAGATTTGATTTAATTGATTAATTAAATTCTGTTTAATAATTCTGTTATTACTATTATTAATATATAAATTCGTTTATTTAAATAACGTTTTTAACGTTATATATTAATATCTGCAGGACACGTGGCGGAGCCTCATTGGCTGGCGGGGTTCCGGCGGGTCCCACGGCCATTACTTCGTCTGAGGTGCTGACGCGACGTGGGCCCACCTACTCGACGCCCGCGCCCACGACCCGGTTCAGCCCCGACTGGTTCGACAACTTTAGATCGGTCTTAACCGGTCTGGAAGTGAATCGGTGAAACCGGTTCATGAATCAACGGTCACGATCTTTTAGATCACAGAAATGGACGATCCATAATAATTCAAGAATTTTAACGGTTTGATTTCAGATCGGGTTATCCTAATTTATTAAGATTAGTATTAAATGTAATCTAACTAATTAAGATTATACTAATCTAAATCAGACGGACGGAAAATTTAGCTTTCGAATCGACGGCTTGATTCCATCCGTCGATTCGCCTTCCATCCTGAACCAGACCGGCACGGACGGATCAGTGAACCGGTCAAAATTGACCGGTTCGAGCGTTAGGACGTCGCTTCGTCTTCTTACTCGGCGAACCCTAACGCGAGCGAACGGCTCGATCGATCGATCGAAGCTTAATTCGATCGATCGAGCCCATATATTCATTGCAATCAATACATAGGATGCTTAGGAATGCTAAGAAAATAGGAGAAAACGGAAGTACCTGGCCGAACGGTAGATGAACCTAGGGTTTGCTCGGGAGAGGGCTCTGAGAGTTCTTGCACCTTAGGTTTCGATTTAGAACACGCAAATTGAGGCTAAGGTCTCGATTTGATTAATAAGAAGGGGGTTCAGCGGTGGAGGAGCCGCGCGAACGCCATCTGCGAGCGAGGAGTCCCGACGCGTGCGTAGGGCACGCCACGCGACTGCTTCGCGGGGACGACGAGCCGCAGTCGTCTTATCCCGCGATCAGACGGCATAGGAGGCGTTGTCAAGATTGACGGCGCAGAAAGATAATAGATGACGGCGTTAACTTTAAGTGAACGGCGCCGTCATCTTTAAATAATTAATTATTTAGTTAATTTAAAATTTACAAATTTAATAAATCAAATTTACCCTATTAAATGCATCCCAAAAATTTCCAATAAATCACCCTTAGCTAATTGAGGGGCGAGGAACGCAACGGCGCACTTGGATTTTAGTTTCGACGAGTATTTATTTATTTGAATTTTCAGGTATTTAAATATTATTAAAATATTTGACGAAAAATCAATGACTTCCAAATGACTTCAAAACTTCACCTTTAGCTAATTTGGGTGCTCTGAACGCAACGGTGAAGTCAGATTTTCAATTTGAGGTATAGATAAAAAGTCAATTTTCTAGGGTTTGGGATTTTCCAGAATTCCAGATTTGACTTTGTTGACTTCTGGTTTGACCTAGGTTTCAGAGGCGAGTTCTAAATTACTTAATTAGTGACTTAGAACTTTAATTAAGACTTAGATTAGTCTTAATTGAGCAAAGTAACAACCTGGGTTGTTACAAATATTTCCTTTACTTAGACCCCATATAATATGGCCTTCAGCAAAATTCCATATATAACACATTCTGTTCTAGAGGAGAGAATTCGTAGATTTAATAACGATATTTAATGGATGAACTTCTTTACAATATCTACGTTTCATGAAATTAGCCCATAAGATTTTTTATTCTCTAAACATCCACCACAATTTAGAACTAAAGGAAAAAATAATTTCCTGAAGTATCTTGAAACCAAGATTACCTTCCTCAATCAGATAACACATCTCTTTCCACTTAAGCCAGTGAATTTTATTTTTCTTCTTAATTGTACCCCACAAAAGTTTATTGTAACTCAATTCTTTCTAGAATAACTTTAGGAGGATTCAACATTTGCGATATATAAATAGGAATAGAAGTGAAAACACTTTTAAGGAGAGTAATCCGACTTCTTGGAAGCAGAATTTTAGTTTTCCACCCAATTAACCTCTCTCAATTTAGAAATTACATCATAATAGTAACAAGCTTTGTCAACCCCTTTGAAAATAGGAACTCCCAAATAAAGCAATGGCAACTCCAATTTAGAATAACTAGTGAAGATGTGAGACATTCTGACAGAAAGTCTTTTAGAGCAAATCCTATTACATTTGGACTGGTTTATACAAAGTCTAGACACAATTTTAAAATGATTCAGAAGCTGTAAAATATTCATTAAAGTAAGCTTATTGGCATTCATGAAAATTAGAAAATCATCAACAAAAGCAAGATGTGAAATAGGAAAAAGAGCCTTAGTTCCATAATACATAGAAGGATATTGCGCAAAAAGAGCATTCAAACTTCATGAGAAATATTCAGTATCTATAACAAAAAGGACTGGGGATAAGGGATCACCTTGATGGATGCCTTTATGAGACTTAAAAAAGCTTATTTTTTCACCATATATAATTAAAGAAAACTAGCAATTACAAATACTCATATAAATACTATCAACAAAAGCATTAAAATACCGCAAGCTTTTCAAAACTTTTAAAATAAAGCCCTATTGAATAGAATCATAGGCTTTAGAAATATCTAGTTCTGCAATTAAATTACCTCATTTAATCTTAAGGTTTAGATCTTGCATAATTTTTTGAGCCAGAAGAATATTGTCCGTTATAAATGTAACACCTTGCCTCATCGCTGTGTGCAATAGAGAGATTAAGGATAACATAATCGACAACGGAATGCTGTGTTACTCGGGAAAACCTAAACTTCCCCTAATCAAATTCTTAAGATAAGTGTAGTATCCTTATCCTAAGTATTAGTTGAGGTACTTATATACATTGGGTTTAGAAAAGAAGATGAATAATTACTCAATATATATGAGTATCTTATATAATTTATATGTGGATCACATCACAATATTAAGTATAAGTAGTAGTAGTAACAAAGTGCGGAAGCCTTAGCATTTATCAATAATATTCATAATAGAAGCTAAGTAAAAGTATTCATCTTAAAAAAAAAAGAAAAAATAGATTTAGAGTTTAATTATTACAAACCATGACTTAAAATAAAATGAATAGTAAAAGGTCTCTCATCTCACAGCAGAAAGTAAACTAAGACAGTAAGAAAAAGCTGTGATGGCTATTACTCCTCCTGGATCTTTTGAGATCCTCCAAAGCTAACTCCTCAAACTATTCAGGATCTGATATTATTGGTTTTACAATGCCAGGACTCCAGCCAAAAAAGAAAAAAAAATCTTGTAAGACAATAAGTCTAAATACATTTTAATCTATAATTAGTATTCTCTTATATTTAAGGAATTTCATTTAACATTTAATAAAACAAAAATAAAGCTGCAAAAAACTAAAGTAAATTGAAACTGTAAATTTAAATGCTGGAACTGAAAGCGGAAAAACTGTAGCTTAACAAAAGTACAAAAAACAAGCCAACTGAAATGAAACTGCAAATTGAAATAATTGAAATTAAAACTATGTTGTAGTCATTATATATGCATCTGAATATTCTACTGAATTTATGTTACAACATAAGCATACCTTGATACCACATGATATCCCATAGATCATAGGTGAGCAAAATTGCTCCACTAACATATTCTAGGTGAGCAGAACTACTCCACTAATGACATGATATACTTATGCGATTCATGATATGCCAAGGAGTTTAATAAACAAAGTGCTTTTAAATCTTCAAAATAGAAAGTAGATAAGGAAAAGTAAATGTCCCTTTTTGTTGTCTAATTATTTAGCCTATTTCCATTAGAATGCACATTCACTTGAATGCTGTATAAATTAGACTGTTTAACTGCATGAATTATATAACTCGAGTTTAATTCTACTGAACTCAACATCTACTCAAATCTATATTTTTATAGCAACCTAATTCATCACATGTTTAGGGGTATATATACATAATTACTATGTCCTAAGAAAGGTGACTTTTAAACACTTAGTTTGTTTAACTGCACTTATTAATGCGTATAAAGATAAGGGACAAAATCTTCTTATAGTTTATTTTCTAAAGATAAGCTGTTCAATCCCCAAATTATAATACACTTTGAACTTAGGATATTTATCCTAAACTGAACTATACTTATCTAGTTATCTAAGATAAGACTTAGTTCTATTTAGGGTAAATCAACCAATTCTATATTCTACTAAATGTATCAGTTCTATGGATATACATTGTAATCTCCATATGATAGTACTAACATTCTCATTCTAATAATCTATTTAATGATTAAGGATTTACAAGCTAATGAATATATCCTCCATTATGGTAGGACCAACACAAATGACTCCAAGGAATTAACATATAAGTCATTCAAATTAGGTTAACTACCACAAAAGATAACTCAATCTAAGTCTTTTTAGGTTATCTTACCATAAGGCATAAGATCAATCATCTAAGTTTGATAAGGTTCATCTAAGATCCTACCTCAAAATAAGACCAATAAGGTATTTCCTACATCAATAATTAACTTACTAATGGTATAATATTTACTTAAACTTAAGGTTATCTTTATACTTTAAAAAGCTAAAGTTCTAATCATTACATCTAAATCTATACTGACCATGAGTTGATTCTAAGTCAAGTAATGTGATTACATGTAGATTTAAAAGTTCAATCATTAGGTTAAGTAAAAACACTAAGTAAAAATAGATATAACTTAACTAATTGATTCTAAACATCCAAGAGAGCATTCAGAGACTATAACATGCTATTTAGGTTAAGTAAAAATACTAAGTATCACTAATTATGCAAATTATGGATTACAGCATAATTAACAAAATTACGTTCATAACTTAAAATTAAGCATGGGAAATAAATTTTACATGCCCTAATGATTACTTAGAAACCCCTAAATAAGGCATTTGGATAATTAAATATGCTAATATTCACTAATGAAGCCATTATAGTAATTAGGGAATATTAAGAAAATGAATCACATAAACTAAAATATTTTTGCAGTTTATTAATCTACATATTTTTATGATCAAAATAATATTTAATATTATATCATTTAGATAAGAATTGAATGAAAAATTCCAAACCCTAATTTCAATGCATTTTTCTTAAGTTTAGACTCTAGGAATTTTATTTTAATTCAATTTATTAAATTCCAATGGCTCTGGGCCGGCCGGGTCAGCCTAGATTGAAAGGCGTTAATTAGCCAAGGCCTGGCGACCCGCAACTATCGAACAGCGCGGGTCACGAGCTGGCCTGACCCACACTGTTCTTCTGCGACTTGGTAAAGAATCCGATAAAAGAGCAATTAAGGTTAGGGTTTTTATCAGAATTACGGGTGCTCTGGCCACGGCATGACCTAAGCTTGATTGTTTCATGATCAGTAGGCCATGGCACGTCAAATGCACCGAAAGCCCCATAAGGGTAGCTCAGGTTGTGTGACGACCCCAATATTGAGAATCACTTAACTCAATATTGATACGTCACCACAATACCTAATACTAGATTAGAAGAAAGCTAATCCAAATCATTAGATATTGTGTTTGGCCAAGGAATTAGAAGAGGGTCTTAAGTTAAGATGGAAGGAAAATTATGAATGATATTTAGTAATTTATAAATAAGATTACAATATATGGATTTAAAAGATGAGAATGAAATATGACTAAGCTTGTGATATAAGTAAGAAGACATGAGTTTGTAATTTAAAATAGTTGAAATAAATACTTACAACCTTAAATAAGAATTTTTAGATATTTAGTGAGTAATTGACATGTGAGTTAAATGTCCACATTTTTTTTTTGCCAAATTATTATAAGTTTAAATTTTCTTAAAAATTTCGGCAGAGTCTCCTTTGTAAATGGTTAAGGAGACACCTGTAAGGTAGACATGCAAGACTTCCATTATAATGGAAGTTATATATTTTAAAGAAAAGACAACCTAAACTAATATGCATTCAATCCATTTTAACTCTAATTATAATATAGAGTTCAATCCTTTTTATAGAATTGCTCATTTATAATTTTAAAATAGAGTTCAATCCATTTCATATGATTGCTCATTTATAATTCTAAGAGTTTAAAGGGAGAAAATCACATGTGTAACAATTGTCTACCCTAAGGTTTGCTTTATCATAACATTCAAAGCTCACATATATACATGAAAGGATTATTACTTAGATAAGAAATTAAATTCCAATTCTATAAACAAATGAGTATACAACTAATTCCAATTTAACATCCTAAGTAAATATGCAATTAAAGACTTAATTAATATGCAAAATTTATATATTTATAACCATTTATCCATTCAATACATTCATCCATTCATTCATCACAAGCATTTGAATATAACTAAGCTCCAACAAGTGTAGTAAAATTAAAGTAAATGATATTATCACAAACAAACAATAAATTTAAAGAAAAAGAAAGAAATTTGATAGCTCACTTGAAGTTTATTATAAGCTATATATATATATATATATATATATATATATATATATATATATATATATATATATATGATAAGCGGAAGCAGTTGAATTTTTAGTACTTGGTCCAGCTCCCCTAGCCTCCAAGTGCACCCGATCTATCACATTTTGACATTTAAATGTGATAGGGCAAAGCCAAGAAATAGAAAATCTGATTAGATTAAATAGTCTAAGTACAATTTAAGATTAGCTAAATATGTTGTTATTATAATTGGATATCACATTTATAGTTATAAAGTAAGCACAAGCATAGGTGCAATATGGTAAGCATACAAGTAAGGAAGAATAAGTAAGAAAAATAAGTGAGTTAGAATACTCACATAAGTATACACCCTAGCTTGTATCCTAGACTACAAATAATGCAAGGGTAAAAGCATCCTAAATAGGCTCACTTCAACCTAAAAAAATCTAATTAATTTTATTTAAAGAACTAGTATTCCAATGCTCATCGATTGGGTAAGAGCAAGAAAGGTAGTGCAAGTAGAGCGGAGAATTATGTGATAAAATTCTCAAGCTCACTTGCACATTTCCTTAAAGGCTCTATTAAGAGATTGATGCTTGTGAACCAAATTCTTCATTAATCTTTCCCTACTGCTTAGTAAGGTCTAAGGGATGAGAGGACATTGGGAAACTCAATGGATGATGTGACATAATTTATTGACCCAATACATCTTCCCATCTAGCTAAACCGCATGTGACACGCGTGATGCATGGTTAATGGAAGCCTTGCTTGCGATATCATAAGAAATAAAAGATATCCTTTGGTAACCTAGATGTAGGGAATCAAAATCTAATTAAGGGATCATGATCTCATGAGAGTTTATGTGCTAAGGAAGAACCCGAAAGGAGTTCTCTTTATGCACTAAGCTTGAACCTAATGTAATTGGAGGGTACTCCAATTCCAATAGTGTTCACTTGATTTAATAAAGCAAGTAAACTGAAGGTATACATTCAACAATAAAGTTATATCACCAACCCTTGTAACTTTTATAATGAAATCTCAACTCTCTCCTTTTTAATCAAATCGTATCTTAACTTAAGGGTCATTTGTATCGCTAAACTAAGAACCAAAAATCAACTAAAATTTGACATCTAAACATTAGTGAAAGAAAATATAATTTGGTATTAGAACCATCGTTCTCTGAGGATCGATAAATCCCAGAAATTAACACTTTCTACTTATTATTTCAAGCCACGTACACTTGCGTGCAAATGCAGATGTGTATTTATGTCTGTCAATGGTGCAGTCCTTTAGTGCTGGACTGGTCCGATCTAAGAGGGATGCTCGAGCCACAACGCAAACCTTCTCGGACCACTTTGTTCCCATTGGGACCCGACAAGTTGCGTCTAAGGTTCGACCTCCCGGTCGAACCTGGGGGTTCCCCGGCGCGACCCGCATACCAGCGTGAAGTCCCACCGAGGCCGACCCAATGAGCCTTCGATCAACCCTCGATGATGACGGTGCGTCCGTCAGGGCCAAGCCCTAGGTTTCAAGGGGCAAACTCGAACATTCCCTATAGACTACTGTGGCCCATTTGACGAGCCAGAGTTTAATCTGGCTCAATTGAGCCCGATTGATCTTCGAAAACTTTAATTGAGCCTATGAAATAGGTTTAGGGAAAATTAATTGATAGAGGTAATGAAAAGAAGTGTACCTGGAAGGTAAAAAAGGGTTTTGACGGCTTTATTAGGGTTAGCTCGAATCGCCCTCCGCAACTCCTCAACGCTCCTTTAGCATATAGAAGCTTAGAGAATTGGAAGATGAGGAATTGACGAACAAAATTTAGGACTAAGGGCTCGGCAGGCATAGCTGGAGGGTGAGGACTGTCCTTCTCCTAGCGTTGCTATCGTGGATGGGACGACGTACATACCTCGATATGGGTCATCAGATCAAGCCTTCGATCCGACAGTCAAATATTGCGGACAGAACCTGGGCTATTGGATCGTATTTAAAAAGGATCGATGGCTCAGATCACGCATGCTCGATGCACACTATTTGACCCACCGCAGCAGATCCACACGGTTTGAAAAATAACCGTTGGAAATTATTTTAAATAATAGATATAAATTAATTTAAATACATTATTTAATTATTTAATTTAACTAATTTAATTATTCAAAATTAAATAACCAAACGGACTACAAAAAATCTCAAAAATTCATCCTTACCTAATTGAGGGGTGAGGAATTCAAAAATGTAATTAGATATTCAATAGGAGGTGAATTTAATAATCCTAATTTTTTGAGTATTTAATATTATTAAAATATACGGGGAAATTATAAGAACTTCTAAACATTCTCAAAATACCACCCAAATCTAATTTAGGGGTGAGAAATCCAATGACGAACTCCGATTTTGATTCTAATGTCAAAATAGAATATGCATTCTTCGAATTATCAGAAAAAAATCATGAATGTTTAAAATGTGCAAATGATCTCTAAATTGCACGAAACTTGACGTGAAGGCTCCTTATATAATTATAAGAGTACTAGAAGTGAGTTGGAGTTAAATAGGCTTCTAAATAAATAGTAAAAATACTATGGTTGTTATATATGGCTAGAATGATATATATCTATATACAATATTTTGCATTTGATTTTTCTCTTTAGAGACTGATAGACCTAAAATACGTCTGTGCTTTCACGCAAATGTACATAGTCTGAAGTAATAAGTAGAATGTTTGAGTTTTCGAGATTTATCGAACCACAGAGAATTCT
This sequence comes from Gastrodia elata, assembly GCA_016760335.1. NCBI lineage: Eukaryota > Viridiplantae > Streptophyta > Magnoliopsida > Asparagales > Orchidaceae > Gastrodia > Gastrodia elata. Next base: position 552,049 of record CM028669.1, read on the forward strand.
TTCTTTTGTTACTAAGGTATATCTATTTTAACTAATGTTTAAGCTATGGGTGTATTGCTTAAGTTGGTTCCTAAACAAGCACGATAATCACTTAGTAGAAAATAAGTCAGATAAAAGGGAGAGGAGAGTTGGGTTTCTCCCACATGATATGATAGATAACTTCTGCATGATGGTTCCTCAAGTGCTTATCTTTCATTTACTTAGATTTTAAATCAAGTGCACATTGTCCTTTTTTGAATTTTATCTCAAAATGTTACAAGTTCAAATCTCGTGCGCGAAATAAACTCACAGTCAGTTCTATTTCAGCACAAAGACCCTTATAAGATTTTAGGTTTGTGGTTCTTACCTCATCTCTTGATCATGGAGATGAGGGTTATTAAGTTTAAGATCTTATAAGCATTGATTCCACTAAGAGCGTCACACGCATCACACATAGTTTAGATGAGGGATTGATTTCATTGGGCTCAATGACTATGTCACCTCATTCATGAGAACACAATGAATCCATTCCCTCCCTCAAGTATACTAAGAAACGGAGCTCAATTAGTGGGTCTTAGCATCACACGCATCAGCTCCTTAGTTGAGCCTTGATTAAGGTGCATTAAGCTCAAAAACTTTCTCACATAGTTCTAAGCTCTCATGCACTTATAAATCTAGCATCAAAGCTAAGGTGAGCTATGGAACACAAAACAATTTAATCCTTGAGTTCATTAATCCTTTATCCTTTGGTCCACATTCAAGTCCACAATAGTCCTTTACATTTCTTTAGCAAGTCATTGAGTTCACAATTCTTATTAAAACTTGAGGAAAACTTCATACATTTTAGATTATCTACAAACACATGTGGGATCACCCCAACCCTCCTTAAGAAAGGTTTAGCTCTCCATTACAAAAGAGATGAAAAAGAACACATACATGGATAAAGACCCTTTCATGATCAACTAAGATAAGAAATCATAAGACAAGAGCTTAGAAAATACTAGAAACGTTCCCTTAGGAGATGCAAATCAAGGTATGTGCTTAATTGAAATGACCAAAATCATTAGGCATTAAATTTTCTAAATTTGGATATGAACCAAGGTTAATAAATTAATCTCTAAGTATTTGTATTTATGCTTGTTACTAGGTAATGGGGGAGGTTCTTTGGAATACTTAGACTAGATAGGTAGTGAAATAATCAAGAGTTTTGTGCCATATGTGCTCCTTCTTATGAATTACAAAGATGATAAGATTAAAGGAGATATATTTTTCATCATCCTTTTTCATTTTTTTCATTTGGGAGAGATATTTTTCATCATCCCTATTTTTATGCTTTTCTCATTTTATTCTTAGGGAGAGATATTTTTCTTCATCCCCAATTCAAATTTTTGTGATCATGAAGTCCTACGGGAGCCTAGTACACTCTTTTAGATTACTTACCATAATCTCTAGTTCTTAGGTCTAATGCTTTCCCCCACACTTAGTCCTTAGCATTGCCTTAAATTGTTAGAGATTAGATTAACCTTAATGCATTCTTTAGTTCAAAGGTTTAATACTGTCAATGTATTGATCACTTTTTGTTAAGCACCCCTTTTATTACATATCATTTTCTTTATTGATATTTTTGTGACTTTCATTTCTTGAAAAACTCAAAAAAATTTATCAATTTCAAATTCTAGAGAGATTTGAGAATATGATAATCTATAATTTAAATTCCTCAAAATAAAATACACAAAAAACAAAAGTACAAAAATAAATGATGCAAAAAAAATAGAAAAAATACAACCTATTTATTCTTGGGTTGCCTCCTCCTCCTCTTCTCTAATATTATAGGCATAGTCGCATGGGTAGCACGTGTCCGGAATGGGGGCATCGACAGCGGTCGCGGAAATACGGAGAGGTCCGGTCCACCTTGCAAGCTCCAGTCCTCAAACATTAGTCAAAGGGCTTTATGAAATTTGAACTAAAACTCGTGCTACTAGACGAGCTCCTTTTTAAAGAACCGCATGTCAGTGGCCAAGGCCCTGCTAAGATCAGCTTGTTGCATGTGGAGTCGTAGCAATAGCTCATTGGTGAGATTTTGGTCGGACAGAGCAGACATTTCCCCTTGCTCGCCCCTCCTTTTCTTTGGAAGCTTCTGTTCACTAGTGCGGGCATTCATATTTGAATGCACAAGAGCGGAGTTGGGGGGAACGATGGAGTCGGAGGAGAGGATCTTGACCCCTTGGGCCTCACATATCCCTAAGACCAAAGACCCAAAGGCCAATGCAGCACATGGCTCCTTGAGAGCCTTCCAGAGTTGCTCGTAAATGATGCTCGCTATGCGGATCTCACCCGGCCTAACCAATGAGCACAAGAGCAGTGTTCTGGCATGGGTCACTTCGGCCAAGTGACTCGAAGGCATGACAAAGTTGGAAATGAAAACCAACCATGCATTACTTGTATCCGTCAATTCAGAATGAGAAAAGTTGGCCAGGCCTCCCTCCCAGTCTGTGCCTTCATGGATGAGTTCCACTACGAGAACATGGGGGTCTAAGCGAGACTCCAAGAGTTCAAGGTAAGAGCAAGAACTTACCTCATCAAACCCGCATAATTGCTTGATTTGAGCAATTCCAAATGCGACTCTCCTACCTCTCATGAAGACCATCCATCCGGCCGCATTGATTGCATTGGCATACACCTCATGGACTATGGATGGGTACGTGGGAGATTTCTTTGTCACAATCTCCCGCCATCCCCGAGGGTCGACTTACTCCACCAGTACGGGCAAGTAGTTGCTAAAGCTCTTCTCCATAATTAACTTCCACTGAGAAGTTATGGAGGAGAACCGGTGTTCGGCTTCAGCGGAAGAGAACATTTTCTTGTTAAAAGTTTCCCCGGATGAGGAAGCTTCGGTCTCCCTTCTTGGAATCGACTTCTTGCTAGAAGACATGATGAAGAAATGAGAGGAGAGCAAAAGTTGATGAGGAAGCAAGTAATTTTTAGAAGGTGCAAGGATTAACCACCCACCCCTTTCCTTCCCTTAAATAGCCAAGGAAATCAAAGGTAAGAGAGCTATGGTCAATGGGTCTTCCCCATGCCATAAAGGTGATGATCCATGTGAAGGGGGGGGGGGGGGGCAGCTTTTTTAGCACACACCTTTTTGACTGCCTTGGAAACCCAAATATATTACTTTTTGACTTCAGGGAATCCAAGGCGGTCAAATTTTGCTACAGCAGGAGCAGACCGTTGCAGCGCGCTATAGCGAAAAAACCGCTGCAGTGCTGCTTACCAAAATAATTTTTGTTTTTTTTAATCTTGAGTTGCCTCCCAAGAAGAGCTTAATTTAACGTCTTTAGCTAGACTCGTTAGCAATCATACAATTAAATCCGGAGGTTTCTCCTTCCACAACTTCAAAGTACTAGGGTGAGCACAACCCTCAAGGGTGCTCAAACCGTCGTCCTCTCTTCCTTCCCTTATGGGATCATCTCTTTCAAATTCTATCTTAAGGGGAATCTTCTTTTTCTTTTTTCATCTTCGCATTTTTCTTCTTCGCATTTTTCTTCTTCTCACTTCTTCCTTACTCCCCTTCTCCGAGGAAGAAGTTGGGCTATTATCATAATTCTTATCTACTAATGCTAGATTTTCAAGAATATTACCAAGCCTAATTCTTTCTTCCCTTATTTTTTCCTCACCTCTTATTCCATATCTCTTTGCTTAAAGGCGGTGGGTTTAGGATCAATTAACTCAGATTTTTCCTTAACTTTAATACTCATCACCCCGTGGCCTACATCAATAATAGCCTTTGTGCTTATAAGAAAAGGTCGCACAAAAATAATTGTGGAGTTCTTGTTCCATTTGTCCCATTCGCATACCACAAAATTAGTTTGAATAATGAAGCTCCCAAATCCAATAGCAACATTCCTTATAATTCCTAGAGGGGTAAGGGATTCCAGATTTGCAAATTCTAAAATCATAGAGGTGTACTCTATTTCTCCTACCTTTAGATGTTCATAAATGTGGTAGGGCATAACATTGACAGAAGCACCAAGATCACACAAGGGATCTAAAAACACATCATTTCTAATTATGCAAGGAATACACAACCTCCCGGGGTCATCATTTTGAAGCTGTGAGCTTCTCACATTCCGTTCCCTTCGCTCCTTCTCGAGCCTCTAGTTCTTTCTCTATGGCACTCAAGTTATCAGTTATATTTCCCCCATGCACCCCTTCAGAATGATTCACACTGACCAACTCCCTAGGGTTCACTTCGGTGGAACTGGGTAGAGCTCCTTACTGCCGAATAGTCAACTGCTTAGAGATCTGCCCCAGTTGGGTCTCTATATTCCTAAAGGATGTTCTATTCCTTGGATAGAGGCATCGTGGAATGTGATTGTGGCTTCAATGCGGTGCATGAATTGGATGGTTTCAGTCTTAAAGGAGTTAAAAGCTCCTTCTAAATTTGGATGATAATTGTTATGATTATTTCCATTACTAATGCTCTGCTGATTTGATAAACTCCCCCCATATTAATTTCTGTTGTTATTATTGTTACTCTATTAAAAATTAGGGTGGTTTTTCTACCCTGGATTGTATGTATTAGAGTAAGGGTTGTTCATAATGTTATTGTTTCTTAAATAATTAACTTATTTTGTGTGTATTTGTACGAAGGGGTTATTCAAATTGCGGCTCTCACTATTATGTCTCACTCCGCATAACTCACATTGTATCTCCAGAACAACATTAACATTCATTCTCTTAATTTTCTCATTCAGGGCATGGATTTCTTGCTGTAGTGCCGTTATTTAGTTTGATTCATTCACTTTCATAGATTCGTTTTTAAGCCTTTCAGAAGGCCATTGGTATGCATTGTTTGCCATTTCTTCCAAGAGGTCGTAAGCCTCTTCTTGGGTTTTGCTACTGATAGAGCCTCCGGCAGCTGCATCGATGAGAGTCCTTGTAGGAGCCTTCAAACCATTGTAAAAGGTTTGAACTTGCATCCATAAGGGAAACCCATGATGTGGGCATCGCCTTAAGTACTCCTTAAATCTATCCCACCCGTCATACAGTGTCTCACCTTCCAACTGAGTGAAGTTGGTTATCTCAATTCTCAGCCGAGCAGTTTTCGCCAAAAGGAAATACTTGGCTAAGAATTTTTTAGCCAAATCGTCCCAAGTCCGGATTAAGTCAATTGGGAGAGAGCTGAGCCAACTTTTGGCTCTATCTCTTAAAGAGAATGGGAAAAGCCTTAATTTAACAACGTCTTCAGAGACACCGTTAAATTTGATGGTGTCACAGATTTCAAGGAAAGTTGAAATGTGTAAATTAGAGTCTTCAATGGCCAATCCTCCAAACTGGTTATTTTGAACCATGCTCAGAGTGAAAGGTTTGATCTCAAAGTTATTAGTTTATATATTAGGCCTCACAATAGCATAGGGAATTCCCCTAATAGTGGGTAGTGTGTAGTCTCTCAGTGCTATTCCCCTAGCCTCTCCTAATACTTCTCAATGATTTTTATTATGATTTTCTATAACAACTTGTTGGCTTAGTAATTTATTTTGTTCTCTCCTAGTCTGCAAGTAAGTTCTCTCAATTTCATGGTCAAAAAGATATTCCGAGCAAACTCTTCTATTCATACACAATACCAAATGGGCTATCAAGAACAAATTCAGCAATAATGTTCAAAGATTCAACAATAATAAAAGAAAACAGAAAAGTAAATGGCTAGTACTTTTAATTACAAAAATCAAAATTTAAGTGTATATGCAAGAAAATGCTTAAATCACTAATTACTTATAGATTATCCTTAATACAAAACAAGTTCCAACTCCCCGGCAATGGTGCCAAAAATTTGACAAACCTAAAATACATCTGCGCTTCTTTCACACAAGTGTAGGTAGTCTGAAGTAATAAGTAGAAAGTTTGAGTTTCTGAGATTTATCGAACCATAGAGAATTGGATGATTTGTTACTAAGGTATATCTATTTTCACTAATATTTAAGCTATGGGTGTATTGTTTAAGTTGGTTCCTGAATAAGCATGATAATCACCTAGTAGAAAATAAGACAGATAAAAAGGAGAGGAGAGTTAAGTTTCTCCCACAAGATATGATAGATAACTTCTACATGATGGTTCCTCAAGTGTTCATCTTTCATTTACTTAGATTTTAAATCAAGTGCACATTGTCCTTCTTTAAGTTTTACCTAGAAGATTTACAAGTTCAAATCTCGTGTGCGAAATGAACACACAGTCGGTTCTATTTCAGCACAAAGACCCTTATAAGATTTTAGGTTTGTGGTTTTTAACTCATCTCTTGATCATGAAGATGAGGGTTATTAAGTTTAAGATCTTATAAGCATTGATTCCACTAAGAGTGTCACGCGCAACACACATAGTTTAGATGAGGGATTAATTTCATTGAGCTCAATGACTATGTCACCTCATTTATGAGCACAAAAAGAATCCATTTTCTCCCTCAAGTATGCTGAGCAATGGAGCTCAATTAGTGGGTCTTGGCATCACACGCATCAGCTCCTCAGTTGAGCCTAGATTAAGGTGCACTAAGCTCAAAAACTTTCTCACATAGTTCGAAGCTCTCATGCACTCATAAATCTAGCATCAAATCTAAGGTGAGCTATGGAGCACAAGACAATTTAGTCCTTGAGTTCATTAATCTTTTATCCTTTTGTCCACATTCAAGTCCACTATAGTCCTTTACATTTTTTTAGCAAGTCATTGAGTTCACAATTCTTAATAAAACTTGAGGAAAACTTCATATATTTCAGATTATCTACAAACATGTGTGGGATCACCCCAACCCTCCTCAAGGGAGGTTTAGCTCTCCATTACAAAAGAGATAAAAAAAAACACATACATGAATAAAGACCCTTTCATGATCAACTAAGAAAAGAAATCACAAGACAAGAGTTTATAAAATATTAGGAACGTTTCTTTAGGAACTTCTTCAGACTCTTCTTCTCCTTGCTTGGAGTTGCTTCTCTTAGGTCCCTAGTGCTATCTTTCTCCTAATTATCCTTAGCAAGATGAGCTCTTCCACCTTTGGGGAGTTCTTCTTTTCTTCTATGCAGCCCTCTCCTTACTTAGGTTGAAGTGAGCCAAGTTTGGAACCTCTCTTAAGTTAAGAGAAGTAGTATTTATAGAGGTGGGCTACTTCTTCATCTTCTCATTTCAAAATCTGCTTTTGCCTATTAAAATTCTGGTGGAATGATGGCTAAATCCACTTGAGGGTTGAAGTGACTATTAGTTTTCCATCGATAATTCTTCACATCCACTCAAGATGACCATCTTCCTCTTAAAAAATGTAGCTGCTGCAGAAGGAATGATAGCTGGAGACAAGGTGCTGGTTGGGGGTCTTGTCCCAGCCGCATTTAATGCTCCTGCTAGACAAAAATTCGGCGGGTCGCTGTAGCGCGCTGTAGCGGAAATTTTTGCAAAGTGGGCCGCTGTGGCGCGCTGGGGCATTCTGGTTCATAATATAAAGGGCCGCTGCAGCGCACTAGAGCGTAAGCGATTTCGCAAAAGGCCCCGCTGCAGCGCACTATGGTGCTCGATTTCGCAAAATGGTACGCTGCAGCGCGCTGTGGCGCCAGCACTTCGCAACCTGGACCGCTGCAGCGCGCTATGGCGCCTGATTTCACAAAATGCCTCGCTGCAGCGTGCTGTGGCGCCAGTGCTTCACAAGCGAGACCGCTGCAGCGCACTGTGGCAGAAGATTTCGCTAAGTGGCACGCTGCAACGCGTTGTGGCGCCTAGCGCTTCGCAAAGTGCTCCGTTGCAGCGCACTGTGGCGCCCGATTTCGCAAAATGGCCCGCTGCAGCGCGCGGCAGCGGTTTTCATTTGGAAAATTTGGAAAATTTTCCACTTTGCTCAGAATTCGTTGGATAGGCATTTTTCCTGAAAAGAATAGCAAAATAGAATTAAGGAAGCAGTTTAATATGAGAAATGATGAAATTTTCCTTTAATTAAGATATAAATTATGGATTCATCAAAGACCCTTTGCACCCTATAGTACTTATTAATGGGTTAAGACTCACTAACCTAGTATTAAGTACTACAATAACACATAGTGTTGGATTAGACTATCTAATCTAGCATCGGGTCGTTACACATACACCCACAATTTCAATATAAATCAACCGATCCAATGGCGGTCACTGACCTCCTGCTCCGCAATAGAAGCCTGGACACCTTCTACAATGCCGCCCTTATAGTGCTCAGCATCAGAGGGGAAGTTCTCTTTATCCTACCCTCCTAATTTTTCATGGACAAAGCCAGAGACCGGCAATGCGATTCTCAATTTCCGCATAGTCTTGAGACATCTTGCGTGCGAATTACACGCAGTTCTTCAAGAAGGTATTTACGAAGAAGACGCCTCCACTGCAGATGGGATTGCTATGTTCTACATTTGTTACTATCTGCTTTAGGGAATGTTTTAGAGGTGTTCACAGTGGTGCTGAGGTTCTTCAGATGAAAAAACCGAGACTTCTGGTGACCAATTACTTGATTCTGGCTGACTTATCAAAATTTGTGCTTGGTGTTCCACCTGCAGCCCACCTTGCCACAACAGCCAACAACCGTTGTTTCTTTTTGTAAACTTGTATAAACAGAATATTTTTTATAAATTATAGGGATTAAGTTGAGTAAATATAAATTATAGGAACTATGTTGATACTTTCTTAAAATTATAGGGACAACAAAAATTTTCTAAGAATAAATCAAGGTCTTGAATACCCAACTCACCTTGTCAAGTGGGAAATTAATTAAGAAATTTCATCTGATCAACAAAAAATTGATTTATTTCTCTATCCTACAAACATATTTATTAACTTTTTGATCTTAGCACAGTATTTTTTGGTGAGACTAGATAAATAGGAATGATACTAAAAATAAGTTTTATTGAAAAGTGTTTTTCTTATTTTTAATCTAAACGAGCATGTTAATTTTTCTAAATGAGCATGTGGTGACAATCTGATAAAGTGATCATAATAAAATGTTTTTTTTATTTTTAGTCTAAACGAGCATGTTAATTTTTCTTAAAAAGTGATCATAATAAAAATTCTTTAGAATGGTGTTCATGGGACCATGAGGTGTTCTTGTTAGCCATAGTTTCTTGCAGTTCTAATTATCTAAGTTTTGCATGAGAATTCTTAAGAAGAATCAAATACTAATTAATTTTAGCAAGTATATACACATATAGCACATATAGCACTATGCTCTGCAGTTATTATATATATATATATATATATAGAATTATTCTAGCTTTAGTACTTACATAATGAATTAACTTTTAGTCATGTGGTGAGAATCTGATATTTGATACTACACTCTCGGAATATTACTTTGATCTTCAGTTTGATGCTCAGCGAATTTTTAGTCTCACGCTGGCCTTGAAGTGGAGGATCTGAAGTTTTAGTCCTCTTTCTTTTTATCTCTTTTTATTTTATTTATTTCTTTGGAAGCACTAATTTATTCTTTTATTTTCCTTTCTCCGGTTTGGGCAGAAGGCTCTTGTATTGTACAAGTTAAACATTGTTTTTTCCTGCTTTTCTATTATTTGAGCTAAGCCCTCACAATCCTCAAAAAAAAAAAAAAAAAAAAAAAAAAAAAACTTTTAGTCATGTGATCAAGCTTCGATTAACTAAACATCATTCAATCAAGAAAAGAAATATCCTTAGTAGCACAAATTCGAAAGCTTTGCACGTTGCATTTATGTTATATATTGTTAAATGATTATAAACTAAGTAATTAGCTAATATTTAAAGTAAAAACGACGCTCGAGTATTAGTCAATGTCGGAGATGTGAGGCTCATAAGAAATAAATAATATATGTGCAAACATAATTTGTATTTATAATAACAATACTAAAATATTTGTTTTACATATCTATCACATAATTTTTTATTTTATAATCTAATCTCATGAGCAAAACAAAACTATCTGAATAAAATTCATTCACCGCCAATGCACATTTGAGGAGGGCCGACCACATGAATGTCAACCTCAGAATTCCCCCGTAAATTAGTAAGAAAAAACAAGACATGCCCACACCATTGCCAACACCCATTATCCACAACAATGATAGAGATAGAACGACACAACAACAATTGTTGCAACAAAGAAAATCATGAACATGAAATCAGAATTATGATAAGCGTTATCAAGAACATGAAAAATACAAGAAATTTTACCAACCATATTCATCACAACACGCCTTAAGCAGCAGAAAAAAAAAATACAACCACACAAAAACCTCCATTCCCAATTGTGGCAGTCCTTAATCGTCATTGGATTACTTGTAACAATCCTAGTATTGTTACCCGTCAATTAGTGACCTAATTGACTCTAATTCTTTTTCATTACTCTTATAATAGTATTAAGAGTCTCTATTTCAATTTTTGTGTGATTTGGAGATCGTTTGACAATTTCCAATATTTTCTGGTTTTCTGATAATTCTGAGAATGCCTAACTTATTTAGATCTCAGAATCGAAAACAGAGTCGACCATTGGACTCACCACACGCAAATTAGCTAGGGGTGGTATTTTGGAAGGGTTTGGAAGTCGTCAAATTTTCCCCGAATATTTTATTAATATTTAAATACCCAGAAAATTTAGATAATTAATTTGACCTCTGATCAAAAATTCGACTGCATTTTTGAGTTCACAACACCTCAATTAGGTACTGGTAAATTTTAGATAATTAATTTGACCTCCGATCAAAAATTCGACTGCATTTTTGAGTTCACCACACCTCAATTAGGTACTAGTGAATTTTTTCAGAGTGCGTTTGTATATTTAAAATTAATTAAATAAATAAGTATAATTTAACTAATATAATATAATATTTAATTAAATTAATATGTATTATATATTTTAATTTATATAAACGCCTAAATAAGAAGACAGAGATCCTATGCTTTACTCTATACAGGGAACAACGGGCCTCCTTTTAATCAAAGATCTGGACCGTTGGATTGATGTCTTCTTCTAATGAACTTGATCTTTTCTTGCCAGGCATCTTCTCTGCCAAATCGCAGAGGAGCGATCGTGGGTGTACGTCTGCCTAGCCGATCCTCATTAGCAGCCGAAGGAGACAATTTTCCATTTTCTTTTCCATTCTCCACACTTGCTGCTGAGAGCTTGAGCTGCTGTCGTATCCCAGGGCATCCGTTCAGAAACCTCACTGGCCGTTTAGAGTTATAATTCGAAGACTTGCAAGAAAAACCTTAAATCTTCAGGTACTAATCTCTTCACTTTAATCTAATCCTATTCGAATGTTATTGTACTGAATTATCTTCATCCATAAGCTAAACTAATTCCTTTTAACTATTGATAAAGAAAAAAAAAAATTGAATGTCATAAACCTTTCCTATCTCGTTCTTCTTCTGCAGTTCACATCTTACTCTTCCATATGCATATTTTGATAATACTTATAACTTAAATAGATTCCTAAGGCTGTCAATTAGTGCTATTTAAATTCTTTTCACTCTGTAAATATTTTTTTTTCTGCACAAAGAGGAATCTAGGGCATCATCGAACTTATTTTAGAATCAATCCTAAGTAAATCAATGGAGGTTAATTCGTAAGTTGCAAATCATTTGGTCATTTAAGGACTTAGCACATCAAATGAGTCGATATTGCATCTCCACGAGCTAAACTTAAATCCCTTAATTCGCAGTTTAGCTTTGGGGAAAACGACGGCTTGTGAAGGATTCTCTAAACCATGCCAATTGGAAGCTGACGTGGATCCATTTAACTCTATCAGCGCCAAATATAATTTCAATTAAATGATAAATGAATAATTTTAAAACTTAATAAATTTATAAATAACTTAATGTAAATTATCTCACTCATAAACTTCAAACTACTCATCCAAATATTAAATTATATATCATTTTGATCACAAAAATATGTAGAATAATAATATGCAATTTAATTTCTATTTTGACAAATATTTTAATTAGTTAATAGTTAAGATTAATTAATTAATTATAAATTTAATCCATCAATCCTTGTGACTTTATTTGATCATTTAAGATCCAAATTAAATGATCAAATAGTCTAATTCACTTACAAAATTGTGAGGAACAATAATATGAAATCAAATTTAACATTTGAACTCTAATTTTTTTAATCACTTTTTAACCCTAATTAGGAGTCATTAAAATCCTAATTTTCCATCGTTGTCCAAATTAGACCTACTTAGTGTCATTTTTCTCCTTATTATATAAGGATTTCATTTATATATGAATCACTTCTATTGGACAACAATTTATGATTTTAAGTTTTTGACTTTTACTTAGTGTTATTGTGATTTTTTTAAATTTATAGATAGCATGTTTTAGGCTTTATAAAACCCTAAGATAGCTAATATGTCATATTTATTATCTCCCCTACCAAATTAGATTGCATTCAGTTTGAGCTTAGTTCTCAACTTTCTAATTATGTGAATTAATTTCCAAGTACTTAATTCACCTTTCAACCCTAATATAGAAACCCTATGATTGATTTGCAAATTTAATTATAGTTGATCCCTAAATCTATTTAGTTACACCCATTGAGTGTAGATAGATTCAATGCCTTTGTAATGGTGGATTAGTGAATCAACTAGATCTAGCTTAATGACTAGATTAGAACTTAGTTCATTTGCCCTAACCTTTAAAACCTCCTCTTGAATAGTTTAAGAGCTAGTATTCGAAATCCTAAGTCACTTAGATTAGTTTAGGAATCCTATTGAATTCCTTAAACATCAATTATTAGAATACTTAGAACTTATAATTCTTAAGTTCTATCAATTACTTATCTTAAGCCTTTCATTTATTTATAACTTAGCAAGATTAATACTTGACTATTTAGACCCTTCAAACTATAATCTAGCTAATGAACTCTAGTGAACTCTAGTGAACTTTAGTGAACTTGCATTAACTTATAATTTCTTAAGTTAGATATTTTTTTTATATTAATCCCTTCCTATTAGACACCTACACTTTGATTTAATTATACAATTGAATCTTATAATTTAGGTTGTGAATAATAATTAGTTTCTAATTGTATCAATTATATTTATAAATTATTTTGTCATATCATACTAATTGAATTAAATTTACTACTTTCAAAACTCTGCCTACTATTATATTTACAATTAACTTGAGATCAATATCTCAAAGTTAATTGAGAGCTCAATTAGCTCCAATCATTAAGTAGATTATTAAAATTAGATAACTTTGAATATCACTTAGTTGTAATTATTGAATTTCCCTTGAATGCTTGCTTAGCTTTGAGCCTTATTCACTTGAATTATTTATATAATACATTGGGCATGAATAAAAATTTTACATTAAAATTACTAGGGGTTTATATGGTGGATCAGTCTAGGGCAGGCTGAAAATGGAGTAATAAGGAGACATCGCATTCTCAGAGGGTGAATATGAGTGTTTTAGGATTTGACCCCGCTTTTATTTAGTTGTTAAATAGACATGTTTAACTCCTCATTTCATTCTGTGTATGCCCACAGAATGAGCACAGATTAAAATAACTTCAATTAATAAATATGTCAGATCTTCAATCTTATAAATTATTAAGACTCACCAAAGCTTTTAGCTATGTTACTATCCATAGTTCTAGACAATGTGAATCTTAGACTAATAGTCTAAGATCTTCCTTCAATTTTTTTACTATGCATTTTTAATGATTTAGAACTGTACTTTACTTATTTACGGTTTACTTAGATTATAGTGAATGTTGTAAGACTACATTACAATGCTTCACTGTTTCTTTTCCTTACTTAGCTTAAGTTTATTTAAATATATACATGCTTTATTTTATTTAATTTTATATGCACATTAGTTTATTTCTATCCTATTTAGGATACTTTTACTCTTGTTCTATTTATAGGCTAGGATATTTACTTAAGTGAGTATTCTAACTCATTTTGTTTTTCTTAATTATTTTTTCTCACTTGTATGCTTATTATATTGCACCCATGCTTGTGCTTATTTTGTAACTAGAATGTGATATCCAATTATAATAATAACATGTTTAGCCAGTCTTAAATTGTACTTAGACTATTTAGTATAACCAGATTTTCTATTTTTTGGCTTTGCCCTATCACATTTAAATACTAAAATGTGATAAACCAGGTGCATTTGGAGGCTAGTGGAGCTGGACCAAGTGCTAAAAATTAATTGCTTCCGCCTATCATATACTAAATTATTAGCTTATATAAATTTTAAGTGAGCTTTTAATTTCTTTCTTTTCCTTAAATTTACTATTAGTTTGTAATAAATGTTATTTACTTTACTTTTACTACACTTTGTTGGAGCTTAATTTTTATTTAATTACTTGTGATGAATGAATGGATGAATGTATTGAATGGATGAATGGTTATAAATGTATAAAAAATGAATATTAATTAAGTCATTAGTTGCATACTTACTTAGATGTTAATTGGAATTAGTTGTATATTCAATTGTTTATAGAATTGGAAACTAGTTTCTTATCTAAGTAATAATCTTTTCATATCTACATGTGAGTATTAAATATTGTGATGAAGCAAACCTTAGTGTAGACAATTGTTACACATGTGATTTTCTCCCTTTATATTTTTAGAATTATAAATGAGCAATCCTATGAAATGGATTAAACTTTATTTTAGAATTGGAAATGAGCAATCCTATAAAATGAATTGAACTCTATTGTAGAATTGGAAATGAGCAATCTTATATAATGGATTGAACTTTATACTAGAATTGGAGCTAAGAATGGATTTATTACATGTTAGTTTAGGCTATTTTCCTTTCAAATTATAACTTCCATTGGAATGGAAGTCTTGCATGTTTACTTTGCAGGTGTTTCCTTAACCATTTACAAAGGAGACTCTGCCAAAATTTTTAAGAATTTTAGGACTTAGAATTTTTTTTTGAAAAATATAGACTTATAACTCACATGCCAAATACTCAATAAATATCTAGAATTTCATATCTAAGATTGAATGTATTCATTTCAATTATTTTAAATTACAATCTCATGTTTCCTTATATTTATCACATGCTAAGTCATATTTCATTCTCACTTAAAAATTCATGTATTGTATATTTACTTATAAATTACTTAATACCATTCACAATTTTTCCTTCCATCTTAACTTAAGACCCTCTTCTAAATCCTTGGCCAAGCACAATATCTAATGATTTGGATTAGTTTTCTTCTAATCTAGTATTACGTATTGTGATGACGTATCAATGCTGAGTTAAGTGATTCTCAATATTGGGGTCATCACAGTTGGTATCAGAGCCAAGTTGAGAATTTTAAGTTAAGACAAACACATCCATTCATCCAAAAGCAAACAACACAGTATAGTAAAAATAAATAAATGACATCTTAGGACTGTAAACATATTTTCAATTAAATAAGTGATTTAAATTTTTAACTCAAAATTTAACTTTCAGATGGCAGATCCTAATATTGAACTAAGACTTTATACCAAATTGTTTTTCCAATATTGGGAATATGATCATTGGTATGGGTCAACATTTGGTAGAGTTTACTTTGGAGTATCTGCTACAGGAGGTGACAGTCTATATAAAATTCTAAGGTTTTATGTATTTAGAGGCGATCACTTCCCTCAACTAGCTAGGGAATGGCTCACCCATGTTACTACGGTGTTTGAAGCCATAGAATACCATGATCACTTGCGCCTTAAAATTTTAGATGAATGTTTTAGTGACTATGCCATGGATTGGTGGTGTCACGCTTATTTTGTTCTCATTCATGGTTGTAGGCATCTTTATCGTGCCCCCACTTATAAAGACTTTAAAAACATATTTTATGCAAAATTTTGTAACTAGTAGTTTTAGTCTTCCTTTTGCTCTATCTTCTTTCCCTTTAGTAGCTTTGTAAATAGCTTCTTCTTACTTATATCTTTTTCTTGTCCTCCAAAGATTGTAATCTCTTAAAAACTTTAAATTTTAATAAGAATTTTTCTTTCTTACCTTCTTCAGTTTCTGAATGATGTTTTCTTTTTTCTTTCTTTAGAATGGATCCAAATCATAATACTCCTATTGAATTAATAGTGTAAGAACCTACTTCCACTACAACTTCTCAAACTGAGCAAATGCATAATTTGTTGGACATGATGAAGGTTATGGTAGAAGCACAAATATGTGCAGCGAAAAGGATGGCTTTATCCTGCAACCTTTCCCAACCTTCTCCAGTTCCATCTCAAATCTTCCCAACTCCTCCTCAAGCTTCTTCTCCCATTATTCCTGAACTTCCCATGGCTCCACATCCATCATCAGGCCTGATTATGAATGCCTACATTCTCATCTTTCTTTGTCTGAACCCTCCAGCTTTCAATGGTTCAATTTCCCATTTCGAAGCCATAGATTGGCTGAAAGCCATTGAGAAGACACTAGCTAGTATTAAGTGTCTAGAGAGTGAATGTCTTCGTCTTGCAACCTACCTATTCCACGGAGAAGCCGAGTACTGGTGGGATAGTGAGTTGAAGACTCGCTTCTTAGAAGTTCAAATAGAAGACATCCCTTGGGATGAATTTGAACAGGTGTTCCATGAAGAATTCATTCCCCCTTCTGCCCAAACTATAATAGAAAATGATTTCATACAGCTTGTCCAGGGAAATTGTTCTGTGCGCGACTACAAGATGGAGTTCCATAACTCTCTCACTTTGCTCGAAATCTAGTTCATAATGAAGTGGTTAGGTGCACTAGATTTCTGTCCGGTCTTAGAGATTCTGTCAAAAGTCATTTGATGTCTCAACATTATGATAGTTTTCCTAAGTGATAAATTCATAATTACATCCTAAAATAAAGGAAAACTTTATTCATTTTCATATTAATATTGCTTCCTTGATCAAATTCTATCTATTTTTCAGGAAAAATGCCCATTCAGCAATTTTTGAATAATTCTGAACAATTTTCCAAGATTTTTGGAAAAAATTTGCTACCGCGCGCTACAGCGGACCAACTTGCAAGGTGCTGGCACTATAGCGAGCTGCAGCGAGCCAACTCGCAAAGCGCTGACACTATAGCGCATTGTAGTGGACCAACTTGCTAGGTGGTGGCGCTAAAGCGCGCTGCAGCGGGCCAACTGGCAAGGCAGTGGCTCTATAGCGCGCTGCAGCGGGCCAACTCGCAAAGCGTTGGAGCTATAGCGCACTGTAGCAAACTGTTTTGTGAACGCTAATGCTATTGCATGCTGCAGTGGATCAATTTGCGAAAAGCTGGCGCTATAGTGCACTGCAACAGATCAAGTTGCAAAACGCTAGCGCTATAGCGCGCTCCAGCGCGCTATAGCGGTTCATCAAAATACAATTTAGAACACCGCAGCGCGCCACAGCGGACCATCTCATGAACATTCATCCGCTATACCGCTACAATGCGCAATAGCACACCACAGCACGCAATTGCTTGCCACAGCGCACAATAGCTCGCCACAGCGCGCAATAGCTCGCCGCAGCGCGCTGTGGTGAATAAGATGATGAAGAGTGCAGCCCACCTATATAAGTACCACCCTTCTTGACTTAAGGAGGGTTCTCAACTTAGCTCACTACATCCTAAGTAAGGAGAGGGCTGCATAGAAGAGAAGGAGAACTCCCTAAGGGTGGAAGAACTTCTCTTGCTAAGGGAAAGAAAGAGAAAGGCAGCACTATGGACCTAGGAGAAGTAACCACAAGCAAGAAGAGGAGAAGTTCGGAGAACTTCATCAAAGGAATGTTCCTAGTATTTTCTAAACTCTTGTCTTGTATTTTTCTTAGCTGATCATGAAAGGGTATTTATCCATGTATGTGTTCTTTTTCATCTCTTGTGTAATGGAGAGCTAAACCTCCCTTGGGGAGGGTTGGGGCAATCCCACATGTAATGAAGATACTATGATGTATGAAATTTTTCTCAAGCTTTAATAAAACTTGTGAATTCAATGACTTGTTAAAGAAATGTAAAGGACTATTGTGAAGTTGAATGTGGACCAAATGACAAGGGACTAAATGAATTTAAGTACTAAAAAGTCTTGTGCTCAATAGCTCATTCTTAGTTTTGATATTGGATTCATGAGTGCATGAGAGCTTAGAACTATGTGAGAAAGTTCTTGAGCTTAATGCGCCTTGATCTATGCTCAACTAAAAGAGTTGAATCATATGATGATAAGATCCACTAATTGAGCTCCATTGCTCAGCATACTTGAGGGAGGGAATGGATTCATTGAGTGCTCATGAACGAGTTGACATAGTCATTAGCCTAGTGAAATTACTCCCTCATCTAAACTATGCATGATGCGCATGATGCTCTTAGTGAATAAATGCTTGTAAGTTCTTAACTAAAGAACCCTCATCTCTATGTTCAATAGATGAGAGGACAACTAATAATCTAAAATCTTATAAGGATCTTTGAGCTAAAATAGAAACGACTGTGTGTTCATTTTAAGCACGAGATTTGAACATGTAAATCTTGGAGTTAAACTCTAAGGAGGACAATGTGCACTTGATTAAAAAAAAGGAAAAGTAAAATGCTTGAGGAATCACCATACATGAGTTATCTCGCAAATCATGTGGGAGAGACCCAACTCTCCTCTCCTTTTATCATAGTATTCTTCTACTAAGTATTGTTGTGCTCATTTAGGAACCAAATTTAATAATACACACATAGCTTAAATATTAGTGATCATAGATATACCTTAGTAACAAAACACCCAATTCCCTGAGGTTTGATAAATCCCAGAAACTAAACTTTCCATTTATTACTTCAGACCACGTACACTTGCGTACAAGTGCAAACATATTTGAAAGTCTGTCACTAAGCTCTTGGAAGGGCTCATATGGTAGAGTGCCATTAATCTCAAATAGATTTGAGGAAGCACTCCCATCCTCAACCTTCCAGATCTGAAACCTTTAAGAGAAACCGTTCTCATGGTCCGAAAGTCTTCCAGCTAACTTTTGGCCAAAACCAAAATCAAAATCCTAGCCAGAACCCTAGGCAAGGCCAGTAAAGAAGACCAGGAGTAGTGTGTACCTAACCCCATCTTTATGGGAAGTGCTACCACTTAGGTGGTAGGTGTTACGTATGCGGCAGAATCAATCGTAAATATTGGGACTGTCATGCTAACTGGACTATGGACAAGGTGAAGATCAACCATGAAGGTTCTATTCAGAATCCAATTCCTTTAAACTCTCAAGCACCAGCACTTGCCTTAATGCCTCCCCCTACTGGTAGAAGTGGTCAGCACTAAAAGGGAGTACCTCCATCTTCCTCCAAACAAGGCCGCTATAGTAGGAAGGAAAAGGGCAAGTCCGTTGCTCAACCACCTGCTGTACAAAGGGTATACGCTCTGTATTATTCAGTTGCCCCTGAAGATAATAGCGTGGTTACCGGGATGTTCTAAATTTAATTTCCTATTTTTCTGTTTTTCATGTTCTTTTGCAATTTTAATTTCAGTATTTTCCTGCTTTAATTTTTATTAGTGTTTTAGAGTTTATTTTCCATACTATAGGAACTCTAGTTATTAAAAATCAATTCTGTGATACTCTCTTTAACACTGGTGCTAGTCACTCTTTCATGTCAGTGAGTTGAGCCTCTTCCTTAAATCTTCAACATTTCAGCCTAGGCAGCCCCTTAGTAGTTCAAATGTAATCTGTTGCTGAGATATGTGCTACTGAGTTCTGTTTGGTAGATATCCCATTTAGTAACCAATTCTTCCAATCCAAACTTATTGTTATGTCAATTATAAATTTTGACATAATCTTAAGAATGGATTAGGTTAAGTAAGTTTAATGATGTAATAGATTGCTTCCATAAGCAAGTTTCACATAAGATTAGAAAGAAACCTGAAGTGTTTATAGGGAAACTTGGTTTGACTGCATCCTTAATCAATGCGGTTGAAGCCAAGCGCCTCATTAGTAAAGGTTGTTATACAATCATAATAACTTTAATCGGTGAAGAAAAGCAAGAAAGTAGTCCAGAAGAGACTATCATCGTTAGAGAGTTCCTGAATGTGTTCCCTGAAGACTTACATGGACTGCCTCCTCTGCGTGAGGTAGGGTTTTCTATTAAACTTGTCCCTGGAACTCAACCTAAGTCTAAGGCTCCGTATAGAATGGCTCCAAAAGAACTTGTAACAACCCTAGGCTGTTACCCTGTTAAGTTCTAGCATAATTGAGCAATTATTTTGATTACATTGCTTTTAGAATACCAAATAAATCCTATCCAGAAAATTTAAAGTCCATAGGACTTCTCTAAGTCCAAAATAATATTTTAATCAGTCTAGATGTCCTTATTAGACCTAAAATATTTTGAGCTTAAAACTAAAATTTGATTGCATTTTTGAATTTCTCACCCCCAAATTGGCTAGGGGTGAAAATTTGGTACAATTTGGAGATCATTTAGACCATAAATTTATTTAAAATGGAATGGTCTAATTGCATTTTAGGGTTCCTAACAATTCTTAATTGCAAACATACCCTATCCTTCGGCCGGCTATCTTCAAAACAAAGGGCGCAATCTGAGCCATCCGTTTCTAGGATCAGATCATGCGGTCGACGCCTTAGTTTAGATGCGATCCATCTCGACCGTTCTGCGGTTTCAACGATAGGATCAGACGGCATCTAGCCGCACCCCGTAAATACCTCAGATCGTTCGTCGGATCCGAAGTATTAATCCAATGGACGTTCTGCTCTCAGCCATTGGCCGTTAGCTGTCTGAAGATCTGAGTCATCCCGCTTCAACGACCGATCGATCAAACGGCTGTCGTGGAACCCGCACTGCTCATCATCTCCCTCCCTCTTCGCTCGCACTCCTGACAGGGAGATTCGCATCCCCGAATAGCAGAGTCTGTCCCCCACTCCCCTAGCCAGCTCAGCATAGTCGTTAGAGGTTTCCCTTATTCTGTGAAGCCTCTAAGTCAGGCTCTTCAACCAGATACTCCCTGGAATGGAAGCTTTGAGAGCTATCCATGACCCGAACCCTCGGGTCAAGCCAAGCCTCAGCTCCTATAACAACTCTAGGTTGTTACCCTAGCTAAAACTAAATTAATTAAGCTAAGCCAAGGTTTAATTTTGATTCCATTAAATTCAATGGGTCAATTAAACCTAAGCCTAGAATTTTGAAATCAATCGGAGCTAAATTGAAAAATTTGGTATTTTTGGCTATTTTTAAGCCCTGAAAAATACCTAAATTATTTTGATCTCCAAATTAAAATCTGATTGCATTTTTGAATTCCTCATACCCTAATTAGCTAAGGGTGAATTTTTGGGAGTTTTTGGAGCTCATGTGATCCTAAATTAGATTTAAATAAATTAAGAATAATTATGTTTTAATTAATTAATTTTTATTTATATTTAAAATTACTTTTAATTAAAATTAAAAAGCCAGGATTTGCTGTCGGGACCGCGGCAGATCCGCTGCGGGGTCCCGGCAGCGGCGTGTGCGTTTCGGCCACTTGATGTGTAAGCCCGCATCTCAGCGCACTTAATCCAACGGCTCTTATCTCGCGCGCTGTGATCTAATCCTACCCGCCCGATCGGCATCTCAGATCCGACGCGCGGGATTTAATCCATGGTTCCGTTACTTGAACCCCGGATCAAGCTGTCGATCCGCAATGGCTTCGCCATCAGAGGGTTGCGGTGAGCCCCGCACTGTTCATCTTCGTTATCGTGAGGATTCGGCCCGACAGAGAAAAATCCGCCGAATTAAGCCACGTGACTCGGTCTGCCACTCCCCTCGCCAAGTCAGCTAGGCCGTTAGAACCTTTCTGTAAGTGACCGAGCCTAGTAGAGCGACCCAGGAGGCTTGAACCCTCCCAATTTCTGGAAAATGGCAAGGACCCTCGGGCTGAGCCTAAGCCATGGCTCCAGACCTCAGCAGCCACCCTGGACCTCCTAGCAGCCTATAAATACCCTCGGGACTTCACAGTGAGTCCCTTTGCTCACTGTGAACCACCAATTCCCCAGCTGAATGCCTGCTGGAGCTCCCGTCCCCTCGGCAATTTCCCAGCATTTCCAGAGCTTAGAACCGCTGACAGAGGGCCCGTTTGGTGTTCAGACCCCCTGTGCACGATCGTCTAACCTGTAGGAAGCTTTGGAGCGCCTAAATTTCCCTCGGCTTAGCCTGCAACCCCAACTTGATGTACAGCTTCCTCCAATGAAATTTTCTGAAGCTCCTTTCCATTCCTATCTGTTGAATGAGCTCTGATTGTCGTCTAAGCAACCTTAGCCACCTAGGAAACCTAATGTGATTGTCGCTTGGGGCTAAGCTAGCTCGAATCGATCGTATCGATTGATTGAGCTAGCAGCCGAGCCAATGGCTGAGTCCGACCAAAGACCCAGCGATAGGCTACACCCCAGGTTAAGATAGGTTGGGGGTTCGATGCATCTTGGCTCCCTGAATGTGTAGGGATTGAACCCCGGTCGAATCAAGGCCTCTATGAGGAGAATTTCTTCCTCATAGTCGGCCTGAGACGCCTTAAGGAAGGATGTCTCGGGTGAGCAGCACCCCATCGATCCAGAGGGATCCAGATGGGGGTTCTTAGTCCAATCGACGCATCTTGACTTAAGGAATGTGTAGGGATCGATTTGAGCCCCTGCCATCGTAGAAGCACCGAGAATTTCAGCTTTGAAATTCAACGGGCTCAGGACCCGTCGAGAGGAAGAAGACGAAGTCACGGGTCCAGGTCGAGTCGGTCTCTGACCTGCGCGGTCCTGATTTTGGGCCGCGGTTAGTTAAATAATTATTGGATTGTATTTTTAATGGTTATGAATTTAATTAATTAAATCCTATGATTCTAATTTAAATAAAAATACATATTAAATTAATTGAATAACTTTAGTTATACAGATCCAAATGGTATGATCCAATACACCATTTGAATCAGAAAAATTCAAGGAATTTGAATATAAAATAAAATCTCAGATCCAATGGTTGGATTTAAAAATATTTGCCAAACCTTCTCTATTCTTAAACAAATCATATATAATTATTTAATTGTCCAATTAATGAGATTAAGGGCTCTGATTGCTCCTTGTATCCTAAGGAACAAATTCAGACTCTTAAAAGTAATTTTAGATAATTAATTTCTTAATCACTCATTAATCACCCTAATCAAGGATTAGTAAATTTAACCCTATTTAAGCCTCTGATTTGGGTGGGGATTATTCCCAACCTCATATTAAGTCTATTAGAACCAAAGGGTAATGTTGGATTGCCCTAGAATGCCCTAATTCCACTAATCACCCTAAGTGGCTATATTAAGTGATTAGTGCTAATTAAGTTTAATTAGGTCATCAAAACCTAAGATAAGGGTGTTTCCCACTTCATTAAGTTGAATGAAACACATTTAAACAGATTAGAATTAAATTGGGTAATTGAATCCTAAAATCCCAATTTTACCCCTAAGAGGGGGTATTTTGGTCATTTTGACCAAAATGTGATTAAGTGTTCTTTAAAGATTAGCAATTTTAGTAAACTACTCTAAGGTAGATTTGGAAATGTTCTCTGAAATCTTAGAATAATAATAGTGCTAATGTGATCATTAATTCGTAAAACCATCACTATATCCCTAATTTAGACACTTAAATCTTAAGTGATCCTAAGGAAGTCTTTTGGCCTTAAACCTTAAATCTAATAATTGAAATGGTAAATTATCACATTAATAAGTTTAGTTAAGATAACTTAAGAATTGAGTTTTAAAAGAAAAGTAACTGGAAATGTCTAAGTAAAATTTTAGCTTAAGATCTAAAGTGATCAAATCTCAGACCCTTAGATCTTAAGTAGCCCTAAAAAGATCATTATGAGTTAATGCTAATCTAATGCTTATAATTGTTAAAATATCATCTTAATGAGTTCAATATAATTTAATTATAAGCTTAGATTCTAAAAGAAGCAAAAATTAAAGCTCCTAAGTTAGCATCTAATTTAAAGTCTAAAGTGATCAAACTTCAGATATATAGATCTTAGATCTTAGACTTAGATCTTCAATTTGAATCAAACCATCTCCAATTGAAATTCTTTGAATGATTGATTGTTTAATCCTTTGAAACCTTCCATGTGGGTATAGGATGATTCAATCTCTAAAGATAATGAGATTATCTTAAGGATTGAATATAGATCTCATATTCTCAAAGTTCTTAATTGATTATTTTATCTTAAAATCATTAGAATAACCTTTCATTAAGGTCTTAGTTCTTAACTCTTTCAGCTTCTAGAATTCTTTATCTTGAATACTTGGGTTTGTGTTTGAACCTTAGATCCCTTTTAGAAAACCATCAAGAATCCCAAGTCTTGAACTCACATGGAGTTCAAACTCAAGATTCTTAAATCTTGATTTCTTAAATTAAGATTCGGGGTAAGAGAGTAAAATTAATAGTAATTAGAACATTGATTTGTTTTCTTAATCAATATAGCCATCTTGTGATTTTGGATTAGAACTTGTTAAGTTCTAATGTTAATCTTAAGGTCGTACATCTGAGAATTTACTCGAGAGCTGGATATTAGAGATCCTAAGCTAGTAAATATCTCAGAATAGCTAGTTGGATAAATTAGATAACAATGGATATCACATAAGTACTAGATTGAGTCTATTGCTTACTTTGATTAGATTGCTTCGCATACCTTATATTTGAGCTTATTCCTTGAGCATAATAGGAACACTTATAATATGGACGATACATCCTAAGTTAGAATTTGTAAAGCATATATCATTTCATTCAAGACCCCTAAGAGCTTCTAAAAGTTTCTCTGTAGTAGTGGACCATGTTCTGTCTTCCAGTCCCAGCTCCGTCCCGAAAATCCAGGTACCCCAGTTGCTGGTTTCGAGCCACTGAGGCTCAAACCTCCTTCCATTTGATACGTATGCCTGCTTATTGTCAATACGAACCTAATGTAGTCATAGATAGGACCTAATCTAGCCCCTATCGATCGATATGATCGATCGGGCTAAGTCGCTTAAGGGTCATCTCGGTTGAGTAAGGACCCGACAATCCAAACCCTCCCAGACCCTCAGACTCGAGGGCTTCGATCAGCCTCAAGTCCTTGATGGTGTAGGGATCGAGCCTGGGTCTGGCGTGGTCTCTGTGGGGAGAATTGCCTCCCCACAGTAGCTCCATTGGAGGAGCTCTCGGGTGAGTAAGGTCCAGCCGATCCAGATCGTCTCACAGAGGGCTTCGGGTCTCGTTCGGTGCACCTGGTCAAGGTGAAGGTGTGGCGATCTTTTGCCACGCTTGCCGTGGTCTGGTTACGTCGGAATTTGGGGATTAGGGTTTCCCTAACCGACCCTCTCCGTCAGGACAAAGGCATGGGGATGAAGCCCTGTGTGGGTCGGGGCAGCCCGCGACCCGCGCGGTGCGACAGTCCCGGGCCTTCGGGCCCCGGTCAACCCATGCGGTTCGGCTAATGGGCCAAGCCCGTCATAATTAAATTCAAATAATTGGAATTATTTTCCTTAAGGAAAATAATTCAATTATTCAAATCATAGAAAATTGATTAAGTAAAATACAGAATGTATTAATTGCATATCTCTTAATCCACTGGTCCAAACCCTATAATATTATATATAAAAATGATCAGTAAAACATCAGGGATCATAATATAAAATAAAAATTGACATCTGATGGTTAGATCTTTAATTATTGCTTAATTATAGTGAACCTTAATTAGGGTAGTTTAGTAGGTTTACTTAACCAAATTGCATGTTTAGGGTGCCATTAGTTTACTTATGATAAGTAGAATGCATGTGCTAAGTGGATTATTTTTCTTAGTTCTGAAATTTTAGTTATGCCCTAATTTTGTAAAAGTTTGATTAGTGAAAATTAGGTTTTATACTCACTGGATTTTAGCAAACTTAGGCTCTGATTAATTAACCTATTAAGTAGAACCTATGTGCCAAATTACAACTACTTTTAATGGCTGGATTTGTAATTAAATGCTAATCCATGATGAATTTAGGGTTTGATTAGCACTAATTACTTTTTTCTTTTTAAACTTTTCTATTTTTATGCTTCATAATAGTAGGATAAATGTATTGGAAACTTTAGATATTAGTCCATAATGTATAATTTGGACAAAACAAAATTGGAGATCTTAACCTCCTTAATTAACTTAAGAAATCTTAAGACTTGGATTAAGCTTTTAAGACTTGATCTAGGTCTGAGGTTGCCACCAATAATACATGATTAATCCTCTAGTTTGACATTGATCTTTAAATACCCACTTAATTTTACTTAAGGCATGGGAAGGGATCAAACCCCAATCTACTTAAGAAAGATCAAAATCCTTAAAAACTTAACTTAATTGATTTGATTATAAGACAATGAATTTGACATTTTCCAATAATCCATCTGATTTGATATTAACTCTAAACATTCAACTTAGACATGATAAGGTTAACAATAACTCTATGTGATTTCCTAATCTGAATCAAGACCTTAAGATCCTTGATTTTCTCCTAAGTAAGAGGATTTGCATAAGAGGTTAATAAAATCATCTTGATTAAATAATTGATCTAAAATCTTAATAGCATCTTCTGATTTAAATCCCATAATCTTAGATTAAGTTGTGATCAGCTGACTTGATCATCTGATCTGATCATTCTAAGCCTAATTATGAAATGGAACCCAAAATATTAAAGTCAGAAGTTAGAATGAGGAGTCTTAAGCATCTCTTCATAAGATCGTCCTGAAATATTAAAAGACCTAAATTCATATACCTTAAGGTAGGAGACCTTGTATGACTATTTGAGGTAGAAGCTTAGAAGATCCCATAACCTTAGAGATTAATCTTATCCCCTCGTGATAGAAATCACTTGAGACATTAGAAAGATACTTCTCCTTGTGCTGGAATCCATATTAAGTGATCTTTGATCACCTTTTTGTGAAATCTTGTATAGGACTTACCCATTAGCTTAGGCCTTAATAGTCTTGATACTTCTTTGCCTTACTAAGTAGACTTGTATGAACCTTGATCATTGGGTGGTATAGTATAGTATACCCATACTACTGGTTCCCAGTAGTATTCAGGATTGATTAATTCACTCTAATAGGGACTTATGAGCAGGTGTTATCTTGTGGGATTAGACGAATACAGTCCTGTTAGAATAAATCATTCCAACCTAAGAGTGTATTAAATGGGTATTCATTCCTTAGTTTGATTGAAATATAAATTGGCAATGAGCAATGCCTCCTAAAGAAGATCGCTTCAATAGGCTCAACCAAACTAAGTAATTGAAGTTACCTTCTTTAAGACACTAAGTGTGATTGTGAGTAGGGCATCTTAACAACTTAGCTTGAGATACAAATCGCCAATGGGTGATGCCTCCTATCGAAGATCGCTTCGTTAGGGTGGCTTAATCAAACTAAGTGATAAGAATTACCTTCCTTGCAAGGACACTAAGTATGTGTATACCATCATTATACCTAATAATCCTTAATTAAATCTGCATCTTTAATGAATTATCGATCTAGAATTTAGGAGCCAGAATCCTCTTAGCAGGATTCTGCACAGTGGAGACTTAGAATTCATTATCAACATTCCAATCTTTCATGGATTTCTGGATTTGTACTCATATAGAATAGGAGCATGGGCATAAGCTTGAGCATGAACTTGAAGTATTATTTCGGTGATAACGTATGAGCATCAGTGATGAAGTATGGGTTACGAAATATTATATACACATACTGGGAAATTTCAGGGTGCATTTGCGTCACCATTCTGTATTCTCAACCGGGTGTATATTTACATTGGACCGTACTACTCATAGTCTTTTAGTGGTAGTTTAATGATATATCCGTGACATATGTGGTGTGGCATATTTGGGTGCATCTTTCCAGTGACATACAGTACAGCATTTGACATTTCTTTCATCTTGATTTATGAATGTTCGATGTTTCCTTTACTTTCAATTCTCTTTTGTGTGACAGTCTTACTTATTTAGCCTTTATTGTCCTACTTACTCAGCTGTTTCAGTTTTTCCTTACTTAGTTTCTTTTCCCTAATGTTCCTGCAATTATACCTTACTTTACTTGTTACTTGTATTTAGCTTTATTACTGTATAGTTAGTTGCGATGTGTTAGACTTCTTGTCTAACATGGGATACTTTTGGGAGCCAACAATTTGCTAGATCCCCAGCAGCTTGTAGAGACAGGGCAGGAGGACAGAAAGGAGATCCAGGAGGAGTACGTGGAGCCTTAGTGGATCGGACATCTACCTTTACTTTCAGCTTTATTTCAGTACTATAGTAGACTTTATATATTTCTGCATTTAAAATAGTCTGTAATAAATTCTGAATGTATCTATTACTTTCTTTTTTCTAAGACGGATGTTTACTATTGCTTGTGATGAATGTATTCTGGATGTATTGCTTTTAGCTTCCGCACTCTGTTATACTACTATACTTAGTATTGTGATGTGACCAGCATAATGGAAATGCTGATACATTGATGACGTATATTGGATTCTCACTCATTCTTTAAATCCAATGTATGTGTTAGTCTAATACTTAAGGTAAGTATTCTACTCTTAACTTAAGTATTGGTTCTCGATACTTCTCTTAGGATCGAGTCAGCAGCCTTCAGCATGGCTCAGGCTTAGACCTGCCTATTCGGGAAGATGAGTCTTTGCTTGTACACCCATCCTCCCGAGTAGCGCACCGCTCTGCCGCTAAATATACACATAATACTCTTCTTTTGCGCATGGCGATGGGGTGGGGCGCTACAGAGCTGCAAGAGCTTAGAGCAGTTGCAAGAGTTGTTAGAGAAAGGATTTGTTCACCCTAGTATGTCACCTTGGGGAGCTCTTGTCCTATTCATCAAGAAGAAGGATGGTTCAATGCGGATGTGTATAGACTACCGTGAGCTTAATAAAGTGATTGTGAAGAATAAGTATCCTCTCCCTAAGATTAATGATTTATTTGATCAACTCAACGGAGCGAAGATCTTCTCCAAGATTGACTTAAGATCAAGTTACTACCAGATTAGAGTCAAGGATGCAGATGTTTCCAAGACTGTATTTAGGATCCATTATGAGCATTTCTTTCATACAGTACAGCATTTGATATTTCTTTCATCTTGATTTATGAATGTTCGATGTTTCCTTTACTTTCAGTTCTCTTTTGTGTGACAGTTTTACTTATTTAGCCTTTATTGTCCTACTTACTCAGCTGTTTCAATTTTTCCTTACTTAGTTTCTTTTCCCCAATTTTCCTGCAGTTATACCTTACTTTACTTATTACTTGTATTTAGCTTTATTACTGTATAGTTAGTTACGATGTGTTAGACTTCTTATCTAACACGAGATACTTTTGGGAGCCAGCAATTTGCTAGATCCCCAACAGCTTGTAGAGATAGGGCAGGAGGACACAAAGGAGATCCAGGAGGAGTACGTGGAGCCTTAGTGGATTGGACATCTACCTTTACTTTCAGCTTTATTTCAGTACTACAGTAGACTTTATATATTTCTGCATTTAAAATAGTTTGTAATAAATTCTAAATGTATCTGTCACTTTCTTTTTTCTAAGATGGATGTTTACTATTGCTTGTGATGAATGTATTCTGGATGTATTGCTTTTAGCTTCCGCACTCTGTTATACTACTATACTTAGTATTGTGATGTGACCAGCATAATGGAAATGCTGATACATTGATGACGTATATTAGATTCTCACTCATTCTTTAAATCCAATGTACGTGTTAGTCTAATACTTAAGGTAAGTATTCTACTCTTAACTTAAGTATTGGCTCTTGATCCTACTCTTAGGATCGAGTCAGTAGCCTTCAGCATGGCTCAGTCTTAGACCTACTTATTTGGGAAGATGAGTCTTTGCTTGTAAACCCATCCTCCCGAGTAGCGCACCGCTCTGCCGCTGAATATACACATAATACTCTTCTTTTGTGCACGGCGACGGGCGGGGCGCTACAGAGCTGCAAGAGCTTAGAGCAGTTGCAAGAGTTGTTAGAGAAAGGATTTGTTCGCCCTAGTATGTCGCCTTGGGGAGCTCTTGTCCTATTCATCAAGAAGAAGGATGGTTCAATGCGGATGTGTATAGACTACCGTGAGCTTAATAAAGTGACTGTGAAGAATAAGTATCCTCTCCCTAGGATTGATGATTTATTTGATCAACTCAACGGAGCGAAAATCTTCTCCAAGATTGACTTAAGATCAACTTACTACCAGATTAGAGTCAAGGATGCAGATGTTTCCAAGACTGTATTTAGGACCCATTATGAGCATTTTAAGATTCTAGTCATGCCTTTTGAACTGACAAATGCTTCTTCCATCTTCATGGACCTGATGCAGCGCATCCTTAAGCGTATCTCGACGAGTTTGTCATCGTTTTCATCGATGATATCTTAATCTACTTGAAGTCAGCTGCTGAGCATGAATAGCATCTTCGTACTATTCTAGAATTATTAAGAGAATAAAATTTTTGCTAAGTTTTCTAAGTGCGAGTTTTGGCTCAAGTCCGTGGCATTTTTGGGTCACGTGATTGATGTTGAAGGCATTAGAGTAGATCAAAAGAAAATCCAAGCTGTTCAATAGTGGATTCAACCTAAATCTGTAACAGAGATCTGTAATTTTTTATTACTCGTGTTGTTAACTCAGTTAATTAGAAAAGATGTTCTGTTCATCTGGAGCACATCTTGTGAAGAATTATTTCAGAAGTTGAAATAGTTATTGACTTCTGCTCCTGTTCTAGTACTACCTTGTGAGGGTATGGATTTGTAGGTTTATACTGATGCCTCTAAGGTAGGACTTGGCTGTATTCGGATGCAATATCGCCGTGTTATAGCCTATGCGTTTAGACAGCTTAAGCCTAATGAGAAGAACTATCATGTGCATGATCTTGAACTTGCAGGGGTAGTCCTTGCTCTAAAGTTCTGGAGACACTACCTATATGGAGTAAAGTGTGAGATGTTTACTGATCATCAAAGTTTAAAGTACATATTCACCCAGAAAGAGCTTAATTGCCGTCAGCGCAGGTGGCTAGACTTACTTTGCGACTTGATATGAAAATTCAATACCGTCCAGGTAAAGCTAATGTCATAGCTGATGCCCTTAGTTGTAAAGTAGCTTTATCTTCCCTTTGTTGCAACAAATCTTTGATCGAAGATTTTGTTAGATTAAATCTTGAGCCTATCGGTTCAACTGATTTAGGCACTCTACTATTTGCTATTCAGCCAGATAATTCCCTAAGATCTAAGATTATTGAAGCTTATAAGGAAGATTCAAGTTATTATGTGTTAGTTTCTAAAATTATTAGTAGCAAGAGATCTAAATTATGTCTTGATGACAAAGGTGTGGTATTTTAGAAGTCCATATTATGGATTCCAAAAAGCTTATAGTTACAGATATTGTTTGAAGCTCATAACTCTGGCTATGCAGTGCACCCTGGAAGTTGTAAGATGTATCAAGATCTTAAGCAATCATTTTGGTGGTTCAACATGAGCAGGATATAGCTATTTTCATTTCCAAGTGCCATCCCTAATCCTCGGTCAAGGCCGAAGACCAGAAGCTTGGTGGAGTTCTTAAACCCTTAGACATTCCTGAATGGAAGTAGTCTGATATCTCCATGGATTTCATTATAGATTTGCCTAAGACTAGATCCGGTTCTGATTCTATTTGGGTGATAGTTGATAGACTCACTAAGTCAGCCCATTTTCTAGCTATTTGCCAGACAGATCCAATTGATAAGTTAGCTAAGCTTTATCTTAAGGAAATCGTTCGTTTGCATGGTACACCGAATTGTATAGTTTCTAACAGAGACAGTAGATTCACTTTCAGATTTTGGTCAACTGTTCAGCAAGACTTGGGGACGAGTTTAGCATTGAGTATTACTTTCCACCCCAGACAGATGGTCAGACTGAGCATGTTAATCAGATCTTGGAAGATCTCTTGTGTCTTTGTGTTCTAGACTTTGGTGGATCATGGGAAGATCATTTAGTATAAGTTGAGTTTGCCTACAATAACAGTTATCAGTCCAACATTAGTATGGCTCCTTACGAAGCTCTTTATGGAAGGAGGTGTACAACTCCAGTTGCTTGGACTGAAGTAGGAGTCTCTCAACTTTACGGTTCTGAGTTAGTAGAAGAAACTACTATGATAGTTCAACTGATCAAGCAAAATATGACTGCAGCTCAGGATAGACAGAAGAAATATCATGATGCTCATTATTGTCAATTAGAGTTCCAAGTAGGCGATAGAGCGTATCTTAAAGTTAGTCCGATGCATGGTGTGTAGAGATTCGATGTGTCTAGAAAGCTGAGTCCAAGGTATTTGGGACCCTTTGAAGTGATTGAAAGAATTGGAACATTTGCTTACAAATTAGAGTTGCTAGAAGACTTCTCGGTTGTACATATCGTGTTTCACGTTTCATCACTAAGGAGGTGTTTGCTAGATCCAAGTCAGCAAGTTCAGATACTTGTAATGGAACTGCAACCTAATCTGACTTTCGTCGTTAAACAGTTGCGATTCTGGGGTAGGATCTTAAGTGGTTAAGGAACCGCAGCATTCCTATGGTCAAAGTCCACTAGCAGAATCATCCAGCTGGTGAAGCCATGTGGGAGAAATAAGAAGATATGCTAAAGAAGTTCGCATAATTCTTTTCTTAATCAGGTAGATTTAGTCCTTTTAATTTTATTATCGTTTCTTTATACCTCTTTTGTATTTTCAATTTCCTTATTTTTATTGGTCGTGTCATGGGCGTAGGAGTCTTCATTTTAATTTTCATGCAATTTGGAGATCGTTTAGCAATTTCCGACATTTTTTAGTTTTCTGATAATTTTGAGAATGCCTAACTTATTTAGCCCTCATAATTGTAAACAAAGTTCACCATTGTACTCACCAAACCCAAATTAGCTAGGGGTGATATATTGGAAGGGTTTGGAAGTCGTTAAATTTTACCCAAATATTTTATTAATATTTAATTACTCATAAAATTTATATAATTAATTTGACCTCCAATCAAAAATTTGATTGTATTTTTGAGTTCACCACACCTCAATTAGGTAAGGGTGAATTTTATAGATTTTTTTCGGAGTGCATTTGTATATTTAAAATTAAATAAAAAAATAAGTATAATTTATTTAATATAATAAAATATTTAATTAAATTAATATGTATTACATATTTTGATTTATTTAAATGGCTAAATAAGAAGACAGAGATCTTATGCTTTACTGCATACATGGAATAGCGACCCACCTTTTAATCAGAGATCTGGACTATTGGATCGATGTCTTCTTCCAACTTCCTTGATCTTTCTTGCCGGGCATCTTCTCTGCCAAATCACAGAGGAGTGATCGTGGGTGTACGCCCATAGGGCTAGGCATACGTCTACCTAGCAAATCCTCATTAGCAGTCGAAAGAGACAATTTTCCATTTTCTTTTCCATTCTCCACACTTCTGCTAAGAGCTCGAGTTGCTGTCGTATCCCAGGGCATCTGCAAGTAGCCGAAGGAAACCTCACTGGCCGTTTAGAGTTGCAATTCGAAGACTTGCAAGAAAAACCATAAATCTTCATGTACTAATCTCTTCACTTTAATATAATCCTATTCGAATGTTATTGCACTGATTTATCTTCATCCCTAAGCTAAACCGATTCCTTTTAACTATCAATAATTATGGAACAAAAAAAAAATGAATGTCGTAAACCATTTGTATCTCCTTCTTCTTTTGCAGTTCACATCTTACTCTTCCATATGCATATTCTGGTAATACTTATTAAATTGATTCCTAAGGCTGTCAATTAGTGCTATTTAAATTCTTCTCACTTTGTAAATATTTTTTTTTTCTGCATAAAGAGGGATCTAGGGCATGGTCGAACTTATTTTAGAATCAATCCTAAGTAAATCAATAGAGGTTAATACGTAGTCTGCAAATCACTCAGTCATGTGAAGGACTTAGCACATCAAATGAGTCGATATTGCATCTCCACGAGCTAAACCTAAATCCCCTAATTCGTGGTTTAGCTTTGGGGAAGACGATGGCTTGCGAAGGATTCTCTGAACCAGCCGGTTCAACTCTGTTGAACCGTGCTAATTGGAAGCTGACGTAGATCCATTAACTCTGTCAGCGCCAAATGTAATTTAAATTAAATGATAAATGAATAATTTTAAAACTTATTATATTATAAATAACTTAATGTAAATTATCTCACTCATAAACTTCAAACTACTCATCCAAATATTAAAAAATATTTTAATTAGTCAATATTTAAAATTAATTAATTAATTTTAAATTTAATCCATCAATCCTTCTGACTTTATTTGATCATTTAAAATCCAAATTAAATGATCAAATAGTCCATTTCACTCACAAAAATGTGAGGAATAATAATATGAAATCAAATTTAATATTTGAACCCTAATTTTCCAATGTTGTTCAAATTTGACCTACATAGTGTTAGTTTTCTCCTTATTATGTAAGGAATTCATTTATATATGAATCACTTCCATTGGACAATAATTTATGATTTTATGTTTTTGACTCTTACTTGGTGTTATTGTGATTTTTCTAAATTTCTTGATAGCATGTTTAGGCTTTATAAAACCCTAGGATAGCTCACATGTCACATTTATTATCTCCCCTACCAAATTAGATTGCATTCAGTTTGAGCTTAGTTTTCAACTTTCTAATTATGTGAATTAATTACCAAGTGCTTAATTCACCTTTCAACCCTAAGGTAGAAACGCTTGGACTGATTTGCAAATTTAGTTATAGTTGATCCCTAAATCTATTTAGTTACACCCATTGAGTATAGATAGATTCAATAACTTTGTAATGGTAGATTAGTGAATCAACTAGATCTAGTTTAGTGACTAGATTAGAACTTAGTTCATTTACCCTAACCCTTAAAACCTTCTCTTCAATATTTTAAGAGCTAGTATTCGAAATCCTAAGTCACTTAGATTAGTTTAGGAATCCTATTGAATTCCTTAAACATCAATTTTTAGAATACTTAGAACTTATAGTTCCTAAATCTTATCAATTACATATCTTAAACCTTCCATTTATTTACAACTTAGCTAGATTAATACTTGACTATTTAGACCCTTCAAACTATAATCTAGTTAGTGAACTCTAGTGAACTCTAGTGAACTTTAATGAACTTGCATTAACTTATAATTTCTTAAGTTAGATATTTTCATTATCTTAATCATTTCTTATTAGACACCTAATTTTTGATTTAATTATACAATTGAATCTTATAGTTTAAGATGTGAATAAGAACTAGTTTCTAATTGTATCAATTATATTTATAAATTATTTTATCATATCATACTAATTGAATTGAATCTACTGCTTTCAAAACTCCACCTACTATTATATTTACAATTAACTTGAGATCAATATCTCAAAGTTAATTGAGAGCTCAATTAGCTCTAATCATTAAGTAGATCATTAAAATTAGATAACTTTGGATATCACTTAGTTGCAATTATTGAATTTCCCTTGAATACTTACTTAGCTTTGAGCCTTATTCACTTGAATCATTCATATAATACATTGTGCATGAATAAAACTTTCACATTAAAATTACTAGGGGTTTATATGGTGGATCAGTCTAGGGCAGGTTGAAAATGGAATAGTAAAGAGACATCGCATTCTTAGAGGGTGAATGCGAGTATTTTATGATTTGACCCTGCCTTTCTTTAGTTGTTAAATAGACGTGTTTAACTCCTCATTTCATTCTGAATATGCCCACAGAATGGGCACAGATTAAAATAACTTCAATTAATAAACATGTGAGATCTTCAATCTTATAGATTGTTAAGACTCACCAAAGCTTTTAGCTATGTTACTATCCATAGTTCTAGACTAATAGTCTAAGATCTTCCTTTAATTTCTTACTATGCATTTTCAATGATTTAGAATTGTACTTTACTTTTTTACGGTTTACTTAGATTACAGTGAATATTGTAAAATTATATTTAAATGCTTCACTGTTTCTTTTTCTTACTTTGCTTAAGTTCATTTGAATATATACATACTTTATTTCATTTACTTTTATATGCACATTTGTTTATTTTTAGCCTATTTAGGATGCTTTTACTCTTGTTCTATTTACAGGATAAAATGTATACTTATGCGAGTATTCTAACTCACTTTGTTTTTCTTAATTATTTTTCCTCACTTGTATGCTTACTATATGGCACCCATGCTTGTGCTTACTTTATAATTAGAATTTGATATCCAATTATAATAATAACATGTTTAGCCAATCTTAAATTGTACTTAGATTGTTTAGTCTAACCAGATTTTCTATTTCTTGGCTTTGCCCTATCACATTTAAATGCCAAAATGTGATAGACTAGGTGCATTTGGAGGCTAGTGGAGCTGGACCAAGTGCTAAAAATTAATTGCTTCTGCCTATCATATACTAAATTATATAGCTTATTATAAATTTCAAGTGAGCTTTTAATTTCTTTCTTTCCCTTAAATTTATTGTTGGTTTGTAATAAAAGTTATTTACTTTACTTTTACTACACTTTGTTGGAGCTTAGTTTTTATTTAATTACTTGTGATGAATGAATGGATGAATGTGTTGAATGGATGAATGGTTATAAATGTATAAAAAAATGAATATTAATTAAGTCATTAGTTGCATACCTACTTAGATTTTAATTGGAATTAGTTGTATATTCAATTGTTTATAGATTTGGAAACTAGTTTTTTGTCTAAGTAATAATCTTTTCATATCTACATGTGAGTATTAAATGTTGTGATGAAGCAAACCTTAGTGTAGACAATTATTATACATGTGATTTTCTCCCTTTAAATTTTTAGAATTGTAAATGAGGAATCCTATGAAATGGATTGAACTTTATTTTAGAATTGGAAATGAGCAATCCTATATAATGGAATGAACTCTATACTAGAATTGGAGCTAAAATGAATTGATTACACATTAGTTTAGGTTATTTTCCTTTCAAATTATAACTTCCATTGGAATGGAAGTCTTGCATGACTAATTTGCAGGTGTTTCCTTAACCATTTACAAAGGAGACTCTGCCAAAATTTTTAAGAATTTTAGGACTTAAAAATTTTGTTGGAAAATGTAGACTTATGTGAGTACTAAATAAGTATCTAGAATTTCATATCTAAGATTGAATGTATTCATTTCAATTGTTTTAAATTACAATCTCGTGTTTTCTTATATGTATCACAGGCTTAGTCATATTTCATTCTCACTTATAAATCCATATATTGTATTTCACTTATAAATTACTTAATACCATTCACATATTTTCCTTCCATCTTAACTTAAGACCCTATTCTAAATCCTTGGCCAAACATAATATTTAATGATTTGGATTAGTTTTCTTCTAATATAGTATTAGGTATTGTTGTGATGTATCATTGTTGAGTTAAGTGATTCTCAATATTAGGGTCATCACATTACTACTACTAATTCAAAAATGATTAGGCGGTTGATAACCAAGTATGATTTACTGATCAGATACTAAGTATAGAAGAATATAAATGTAAATACACTAGAGTGCTGGAGTAAAAGAAAATCATCCATACATACATTCATCCATAAATAAAAGGGAGACATATACCTCAAAAATTGATACAAAAAAGTGCATCCATAATAGTTAAGTTATTACAAACTAGATTTAAATGTATTGAAAATAAACTCTCTCTCCCAACACAATAAAAAGGGAAAGAACTAAGCAATAGTATTCTCCTCAAGCACCTGCTCCTCCTCAACAACTAGCTCATTGAAAAGCTCCAAATTTGGCATATCGATTTCACATGTCAGGGCACCAGCCAAGATAAATAAATATATTGTTGACCTAAAATACGTCTATGCTTTCACGCAAGTGTACGTGGTCTGAAGTAATAAGTGGAAAGTTTGAATTTCTAGGATTTATCGAACCACAAAGAATTGGATGTTTTGTTACTAAGGTATATCTATGATCACTAATGTTTAAGCTATACGTGTATTGATTAGTGTTGGTTCCTGAACAAGCACGACAACACTTAGTAGAAAATACTTCTGATAAAAGGAAGAGGAGAGTTGTGTTTCTCCCACATGATATGATAGATAACTTATGTATGATGATTCCTCAAGCGTTCATTAGTTCTTTAGTCAAGTGCACATTGTTCTTCTTAGAGTTTTAATTCAAAGAATTACAAGTTCAAGTCTCGTGCATAAAATGAACATACAGTCGATTCTGTTTCAGCACATAGACCCTTATAAGATTTTAGATTTGTAGTTTTTATCTCCTCTCTTGATCATGGAGATGAGGGTTATTAAGTTTAAGATCTTATAAGCATTGATTCCACTAAGAGCTTCACATGCCTCAAGCATAGTTTAGATGAGTAAGTGATTTTATTGGGCTCAATGACTATGTCACATTGTTCATGATCACTCAATGAATCCATTCCCTCTCTCAAGTATACTGAGCAATGGAGCTCAATTAGTCAGTCTTAGCATCACACGCTTCAACTCATTAATTGAGCATAGATTAAGGTGCACTAAGCTTAAGAACTTTTTCACATAGTTCTAAGCTCTCATGCACTCATGAATCTAACATCAAAACTAAGGTGAGCTATGGAGTATAAGACAATATAGTCCTTGAGTTCAATTAGTCCTTTGTCCTTTGGTCTACATTCAAGTCCACATTAGTCCTTTTATTTCTTTAACAAGGCATTGAGTTCATGATTTTTATTAAAACTTGAGGAAAACTTCATACAATTAGGAAAACTTCATACAATCTATCAATACATGTAGGATTGCCCTAACCCTCCCCAAGAGAGGTTTAGCTCTCTATTACAAAAGAGATGAAAAAGAATATATACATGGATAAAGACCTTTTCATGATCAACTAAGAAAAACACAAAGCAAGAGTTTAGATAATACTAGGAACGTTCCTTTGGGAAGTTCTCCGAACTCCTCTTCTTCTTGCTTGAGGTTGCTTCTGTTAGGTCCCTAGTGCTGCCTTTCTTCTCCTTCTCCTTAGCAAGATGAGCTCTTCCACTCTTGGAGAGTTTTCCTTCTCCTCTATGCAGCCCTCTCTTTACTTAGGTTGTAGTGAGCTAAGTTGGGAATCTCTCTTAAGTTAAGAGAAGTGGTATTTATAGATGAGGACTGCTTCTTCATCTTCTCATTTCAAAAATCTGTTTTTGCCTTTTAAAAATTTTGATGCAATGATGGCCAAATCCACTTGAGGGATGAAAAGACTATTACTTTTACATTGATAATTCTCCACATCACCTCAAGAAGACCATTTTCTCCTTAAGAAATGTAGCTACTGTAAAAGGAATGATGGCTGGAGACAAGTGCTGGTTGGGGGTCTTGTCCCAGTCGCATTTAATGCTCTGCTCATAAGATTTTTCGGTGGGCCGCTACAGGACGCTATGGCGCGCTGCAGTGCGCTATAACGGAAATTTTCGCAAAGTGGGCCGCTTTGGTCGGCTAGGGCATTTTGGCTCATACAATGAAGGGCCGCTGCAACACGCAGTAGCACGCAGCAGCGCTCTAAAATGTAAGCGATTTCACAAAAGGCTCCGCTGTAGCGTGCTTATGGCACTCGATTTTGCAAAATGGCACGCTACAGCGGGTTGTGGCACCAGCGCTTCGTAAGCTGGACTGCTGCAGCGCACTGTGGTGCCTGATTTTACAAAATGGCTCACTGCAACACGCTGTGGCACCAACGCTCCATAAGCTAGACCGCTGCAGCGCGCTGTGGCGCCCGATTTCGTAAAATGGCCCGCTGCTGCGCACTGTGGCGCCAGCGCTTTGCAAAGTGGACCGCTACAGCGCGCTGTGGCGGGAGATTTCACAAAGTGGCTTGCTGCAGTGCACTGTGGTGCCAACGCTTTGCAAAGGGCTCCGCTGCAGCGTGCGGTGGCGCCCGATTTTACAAAATGGCCCGCTGCAGCGTGCTGGAGCGCGCTACAACGCACGGCAATAGTTTTCTTCTATAAAATTTGGAAAATTATCCATTTTGCTCAGAATTCAGTGGATAGTTATTTTTCTAGAAAAAATAAGCAAAATATGATTAAGGAAGCAATTTTAATATGAGAAATAAATGAAATTTTCCTTTAATTAGGATATAAATTATGGATTCATCAATTATGTTAGACAACTGTCTAAGTATACTTTAGGCTGACTAATGAATTCTTTATATTTAAGGATATCACACTTATTAGCAATTAATAAATCGGTACATGATCCTATACAAAAGAAAAGATAAGGCTTCGGCTAAATCAAATTATAATTTAAACAACTAAGCTAAGCAAAGCACATACCTCAGATCTAGAAGCTGCAAAAAGGGTTAGGCATAAATACACAAATAATAAACTGGAAATGAACTAACATGAATATAACCAAAAATATGAATGTTGAAAAAACTATACTATAAATAAGTATCGATACAATCATGCTGACAGGTTATAATAGAATCATAGCCAAAAGTAGCAATAATAATAATAAATGTTGAAAAATATTGCATAAATAAAAGTAAAAGTTAAAAGTATAACTACACTATCTAACTAACTAATGAAGCCAAAGCTAAACTATAATTGCAAAACATCTAGCTACTCATAGCTAGACCAAAACTATATTGAATTGAACTAAACTAAATAGATAGTAATACAAATGCAATGTTTATTTTAGTTATTTTACTTTGCTCTTACGGGCACATACAGTATCAGCTAAGAAATCAAGCACGTTTGTAAGATAAGTGTGGGTTTCCAAACTTAACACAACTCTCTCCAATGAGTATGTGTATGTATCCTTATTATTCCTTACAGGCTTCTCAAATTCCATAATATGCATGCACAATTACCCATCATAAATTGAACCCAATGCAAAATATTTCCTAAATTAGTATGCTTTTATTTTTTGCACAAAAGTCTTATATGATATGTTACAAGGTATTGGTTTAAATGTAAAGTAATAATCAAAGTTATTTCAATTCAAATCAGCTAAAAGTATGTGATATCCATTATTATCTAGTTACTTATTCTAATTATTATGAGGATGTACAAGCTCAGGATCTCTAATATCCTATTATCTAGTACATACTCAGTTTTATGACCTTTAGGTTAAAATGTTAAAACTAAGCATAGCTTTTACACAAATTAGATAAGTTTACCTACTTAAATCAACTTATCAAATCATATGTCCTAATATTTAATTTAACACCTTTGCTAAACTTTATTAAAATTTATAACACTTAGTGGCCAAGAGTGTAAGCATTGATCAAAGGGCTTATATATCTTAACTTGGGATTTCACATCTTAGGTTTTCCTTAAATCTAAGCTACTCAAACTTAGACACTAAGGGAGGTTTAGACTTAATGAGTTTCCTTAAATGGAATTAGACATTATAAGCTATCTAATCTTTAATTGAACTGATTATAGGTTAATAAGGCAGTTAGGGAGTCTAAAGTGAATTATAAGTAT
The DNA here is from genome assembly GCA_016760335.1 of Gastrodia elata. Classification (NCBI taxonomy): domain Eukaryota; kingdom Viridiplantae; phylum Streptophyta; class Magnoliopsida; order Asparagales; family Orchidaceae; genus Gastrodia; species Gastrodia elata. Next base: position 593,431 of record CM028669.1, read on the forward strand.
TTCTTAATGTTGGAAAGAATGATATTATCATCTTAGACTCAAAAATTTGACCTAGAGATCTAGGCAACCATTTATCAATATTTTTATTTCCAAGGAAAGCTTATTATTTTAGGTATCAAATCATACCTTAATTATTAAATTTATTAATCATTAAATTTAAGTAACTAGGGGTCCTAATATGCCCTAATTAGGGTTAATTACAATTAGAGGATGGTTAGCAAAATTAGTCATCAAATCTAAGATTTTATTTTATATTTAGGTTGCTCATATTTTTTTGATTAAAATAGTGTATAATTTTGTATATTTTGCATTTATATTCATGAAATTATTTCATTAATACATTATGTATTAATTTTTTAAAGTTTTGATTAATTAAATTAATCGCACACTTAATCAGGAAAGGAATATTCTCATAATATTTGCTTTCTATTATTAGGTTTAGGAATAGGCTGACAAAAAGCCAGACATGGAAGGAATATTCGACAGATATTCCCTTCCTTTGAACTATGCGGGTGTAATAGCCCAAACTCTTAAGCACCAAGGTATTATCTGCTTTAGCCTGAGAGGCCTCACAGTTTTTCCCTTAGAAGATAACTTCTAAATAAGTCACCTGTCCTGGGAATGCTCCCATATGAGCACGCTTAACTTTGGAGTTCTTCTTACAAACTCTACCGTTATCTGAAAAGGCTCCTCGATGTTTAAGAGTTTCACTTATCACTACTTAAGTGAGCCTTTACAATCTCTCCAACTTAAGTAACTGATGTCCTCATCAGTAACCACACACAGATCCAAGAACCATCCATTGGGTAAATAAGACTAGAGGTGACCTGATAAGTCCAAGATTTATTACATAATAAAGGAGAAAAGCATTCAAATATATCATTAGAACATCATACTTTGATAGGATTTCCAATATTTTCAGATAAACAAGAGAAAAAGACAATTCTAGAGAAAAGGTAGAATTTTGGATGAAAATTGCTACAGTGCACGACAGACGGCAATTATACATCTGCGCTTGCATGCAAGTGTATATGGTCTGAAATAATAATTGGAAAGTAAGTTCCAAGATTTATCGTCCTCAAGGAACGATGTGTTTTGCTATTAAGGTGTATCCACATTTAATAATATTTAAACTAGATATTTTTGGTTTTGAATTGGTCCTACTTAATAATGCAAAAGTTTGAATTTAAGATGCTAATTAATTAAGAAAGGATAGTTGGGTTTCCTCCATGTGAATTGATAGGGACTGATGTTGAAATACTACTTAAGAAACTTTGCATTCTCTTGCTACCATGCCTAATAATCAAGTGAACATTGTATTCCTTAGTTTGGTCCTCTAATTCTAACAAGTTCAAATCTTGTGCATGAAATGAACGCACTAGGGTTCCATCTCAGCACACGGATTTTACTGAGATCGCAGTTTAAGTATTTTAGTCTTCTTCATCCAGGTTTTCAAAATAGTCCTTTAATTAGGCGATCACATGAGCATTAACTCCACTAACGAGCGTCATGCACTTCACATACAGTTTAGATAAAGAAGTGAATTCACCAGGCTTCATGGACTATGTCACATCATCCTTGAGCTCTCAAAGAATCTTTTTCCTCCATTCACATCTACTGAGCTACGAAGCTCTGTTAGTGGGTCTTGGCTCACACGCATCGACCCTTGACTGAGCTCAGGGTATTGTGTAGTTAAGCTCAAGAACTTCTCACATAGTTTTAAGTGATGACGCACACATGCCTAGCTCTACGCCAATCGGTGAGCTATGGAGCACAAGATATTTATTTCAGTATTTCATTCTCAATATTTTAATTTTTCGCAAATTTTTAAACATTCCGCGGCATGTATTCTCATGAAAGTCTAGATAGACATTTGAATGCAAATTTTTATTCATTGCATAAGGAAGACCTTCAACACTTTTTGTCCGTTATATTTCACATGACTGCATCCTAACCCTCCCCAAGGAGGGTATAACCTTCCATTACAGGAAAAATTCAAAGAGAAGCATACAAAGATAAGGACCCTTTCATGATCTGACTCAAATGAAATCAAGAAGAAAGGTTAGGAGTGTAATAGGAACATCCCTTATTAGGGTTCTCTAGATCTTCCTTGACCTTCCTCTCTTATTTCCTTCTAGCTCTCTAGTGCAGTCTTTTCTTCTTCTTCTTCTAGCAATGAACTCTTCAGCTTACCTTGAAGAGGTCTCCTTCCTGATTAAAGCAGCTTCCTAATTCTAGAAATTTTTTTGTTAAAAGGGGAACCCTTTTTTAGTCAAGAGTGGTTGTATTCATAGAGGAGCCCTCATTTTCCTCATCTATTCAAATTCTGCTCAAGCATCCACCCCTTTCTATAATGAGTGGAATTTGCCATTTTAAATCTAGTCTTCTTGCATGTAATGAGTACTTATTTGTCCACTTGCAATTAACTATTGTTATCATTACAAATTTGTTCCTTTCTTTTAATGGATTTAATTGGCAAGGGACTTGTTAGTTGGGGAGACAAATTGCTGGTAGGAGGTCTTGTCCAAGCTGGCATTAAATGCTCTGAATTGATAAACTTTTCGGCGCCCATTGTGGCACACTGTGGCGCGCTGCAAGCGCTTGAGTTTTGAATTTTGACATTCTATAGAGCTTTGTGTTTCGAATTCAATCCACTGCAACGTGCTGTAGTGGTTTGGCTTAGAATTTTCAATTTGTTGTAGCGTGTTGCAATGCGCTATTGTGTGCTATAGCAATTAAGTTTTTATATCAATCTGCTATAATGCACTGCTGTACGCTATGGCACATTGTAGCGGTTGAGTTTCAAATTTTCAACCTTCTATAGCGCTCTATAGCAAAATTGTTCCAAGCTCCAGAATTTCTTCTTGGCTATCGTTGTCTGCTTTGCAGTCGCCGGAGTGCGCTAAGGCGTGTTGCGGCACGCTGTAGCGCGCCGCAGCGGTTTTCTTCTCAGATTTACAAATTTACTCCAAATCTTGCTGAGCTTATCATTTTTTTCTGAAAATGTAAAAAATTGATCAAAGTAGGTTGTTCTTAATATGGAATTGCATGAATTCTTCCCTTATTTTTGCTATAAATTGTGGACTCATTATACCCCCACACTTAGATTCTTGCTTGTTCTCGAGTAAGCTCAAAATAAATTTTCTTGTTTTTAAGTATGTGAGTCTAAATTCAAATATCAATGTGAAGTTTTTTGTCATTCAAATGTTTCTTAAGTGAAGTGATTCATAGGTTTTTAGCCACTAAATGATTCAAAACTCAAGTTACATTCCTTGGTTGCTTGTCTAGTCTCCAATTTTAAGTTTGTAATGCTTGTTACTTCATTATGGGAGAGGTTTCTTAGAATTCCCTAAACTAGGGAGGCAATAGTGAGTCACCAAGAGTTTTATTTTATATGTGCTCCTTCTTATAAAATACAAAGAAATACTTAATTTTTAGGATAGATATTTGTCATCATCCTGTTTCACTTTTTCTTTGGGAGAGATATTTTTCTTCTTCCTCGATTTTTACTTTCTTTTCCTTTTCAGCTTAAGGGAGTGATATTTTTCTTCATCCTTTTTTCCTGTTCTTTGTGATCATGAAGTCCTACATGAGCCTAGCACACTCATTAGTTTACTCAATTATTTCTAATCACTAGTTTCGGTTTGTTAGTTTTTTTTTTTCACCCCCACACTTAGACCTTAGCATTGATTTTATTAAATATTTGGAGACTTGATACAACCCAAGACCATCCCATTATTTGGATGATTTAGTGCTATCAATTAGTTTTGTCACTTTTCATTAAGTAAATTTGGTTAACTTTAATTTTCATATTGAAATTTTTATTAAATTCATGGCATTGAAAAGTCCAAAAAATTTATTCCTTGTAAACCACAAATGATTGAGAGAATATAAAAGTCCACAATTTATTTATTGAAAAGGAAAAATACAAAAAAGAGAGAAAACAAAACAACTTATTCACAAAACAAAAGAAAAGAAAACAGCCTATTCACTCATCATCCTCTCCTTCTTTGTCTTCGTCATCGCCCACATCTTGGTAAGTATAGTCCGATGGCCATCGGTGTCCGGAATAGAGTCGCCATCAGGGGGTTACTCTAGCACCAATCCGCCTAGTCCTCCATGCAAACTTCAGTCTTGGAACATCATTCAAAGGGCTTCATGGAATTCTAATTGGAATTTGCGCTTCCTGGCAATTTCTGCCTTGCCAGAGCCTTCCCCAAATCTTTCTACTGGGCGTAGATCTGCATCAACAGCTTCTCCAAAAAAGAATGGCCGGTAGACATTGAGGCTTCTCCTTCTTCTCCCCTCCTCTTCTTGGTTCACTTTCTTTTGTGGGAATGGACATTCAAATTTGTACGCTCAAGAGGGGCACTAGGGGGGACAGTGACATCTGAGGAAAGTAATTTGACTCCTTGGGCTACACAAATACCTGAAAGTAATGACCCAAATGCTAGTGCAGCACAAGACCCAGTCAGGGCATTCTAGAGCTGCTCGAGAATAATGTCAGAGATACAAATTTCTCTAGGCCTTTGGAGAACACACATGAGCAGCACCCTAGACCGAGTCACCTCACTAAGATGCATTGGAGGCATGATAAAGCTGGAGATAAAGATAAGCCAAGTACTGCTTGAGTCTGCGAGGAGGGATCGAGGAATGTTAGATAGATTTCTTTTGGTCACGCACGAGCTCACTAGCAATTGTTGTCAGGTCATAGCGCGATTCAACGAGGGCCAAGTAACAACAATCCTCTACCTCCCTCAACCCATAAAACTGCTTGATTTGCTTGAGCCCAAAATTTACTCCCCTTCCCCGTACAAAAATTTTACACCTCACCGCATTGATAGTGTTGGCGTAAAGTTCTTGAACAATGGACGGGTAAGAGTTCGATTGGGAGCAAACTAGCTGCCTCCAACCTCGGGGTAAAACTTACTCAGAACTTATGGGCAAGACCTTTCTGAAACATTTCTCTAGGATCAACTTCTGCCTAGAAGTAATCTGGTTGAATCTTTGTTTAGCCTCGGCAAAAGTGAATCTTTTCCTATTGAAGGCCATAGCTTCCTTGCTTGGAATAAACATTTTCTCGGATGACATTGTTGAAAGAAATTAAGACAAAGGGCTAGAGTTGCTTGAGCAAAGAGGAGAATGAGAGTAAATGGTGCTGAAGAATTCAAGTTAATGTAAGCCTTTCTTTCCTCCTCTAGGTCCTTAAATAGAAAATTAACATTAAAGCAAGAAAACTTCAGATCAAAGAAGCTCCACTAACTTGCCATTAATGTGACTACCTTTTGGTCATAAAAGGAAAGAGGAATGCAGCTTTCTCGGCACTTAACTTTTGGATTAGAGTCCCAAAGCGTGTTGTAGAGATTTTTGACTGCCTTGGGAATCCAAGGCAGTCAATATCTGCTCCAACTGTATGCCTGATGCTTCAATTCATTGTAGCGCGCTGTGGTGCGCCATGGCGCACGACAGCATCTAGGACTTGGTAATCTAGTACTCATTACAGCGTGCTGTAGAGGTTGAGTTTCTGATTTAATCCACTGCAGCGCGCTATAGATGTTGAGTTTCAAATTTCACCGTGCTGTAGCGCGATGTGGTGGATACCCTTTTTTTTTTTTTCAAATTAATCTACTTCTAAGTTCAAAAAAAATTAGTGAAAGATACTTGGGTTGCCTCCCAAGAAACACTTGGTTTCACATCATTAGCCTGACTCATTTAGGATTTTTATTGGCTTTAATTGTTGGGAGGTCTCTCTTTCCAGATTTTTGAGGTAACGGGGTGTGCATAAAGTATGCTACAGTGGGCCACAAGATCATTTCATCAAAATATTATTCAACAGGAATAAAATTATTGGATATTGAATTTCAAACTTAAACTGCTATAGCGCATCGTAGTGAAAGCAGAATTTGAATGAAATTGAGTCACTACCCGCGCGCTGCAGCGAACCCGTGTTTCTACTAGAGTTGCTACAACACACCAAGGCAGATCCCTACTTAACTAAATTACTAAAGTATTCTAGCATAGCCTAGAGGAAATAAAATGCAGCCGCTGCAGTGCGCCACAGTGCCCGCTGCAGTTTTTCTCAGGTTAGAGCATTTATGACGACATAGGGAAGGTCGAAAAAATCAAACCATTGGCCTTCCCCAGCCATTTGGAAACTGCAAATACATTAAGTCTTGTTGTATTCTAATGGAATAAAGGAATAAAATTAAATAGCTTGCCATTAATTCAAGGAATTGGAAGGGATGGCAGAATTCATGCACAAGGGGCTGAGGACTTTCCTCTATATACTACCTTTTGAAACTAAGGCATGGTTCAAATTTTTTACTCTCTCTCAGATCCAAACAAAAGACTATTGTAAGAAAGAGAGGAGAACTCTCCAAGGTAGGAATTAGAGTACTATTGCAGGAGGAAGAAGAAGGAGGTTGCCAACGAGCTTGAAGGGAAGAAGAGAAGGGAGTAAGGAAAATCTAGAGACCCAATCAAAGGGGTGTTCCTAGTATTCCACTGAACCTTACTTTTATTTTCTATCTCATCGAATCATGAAATAGTTCTTATATTTGTATGGTTGTCTTTGTATTTCTGCTGTAATGGAAGGTTAAACCCTCCTTGGGGAGGGTTGGGGCTGTAGTCATGTGAATGTATGGGACATAAAGATGTTGTATGAACTTTCTTATAATAAAATAGAATCTATTAGATTGTTTTATTTAGATTGTACTTGAATGCATGTTGTGACTTAAATGAAAATCTCTATTTGATAAAAACTATTATTAAATGAATTAATGCTAAGTCACCTAAATATTTTGAACCTAGAGGGAATACACATAAATGTCCTTGTCGCGTCGTAAGTTGCTGAGTGAGGATTCTCGATGTAAAATACCTCAGGATTGAAATGGAAGAAGGACTTAGTGACAATAAGCATCTTGTGCTCCATTGCTCTCCAATTAGCTTAGAGTTAGGAGTGTGTGCGTTAGAGCTCAGAGCTATGTGACAAGCTCTCAAGTCTAACTGCACCATTGCTTGAGCTCAGCCAAAAGGTGGATGCATCTGAGCCTAGAGTCACCAATCAAGCTTTATGGCTCAGCAGACATTGAAGGAGGAAGAGGGCATCGAGTACTCATGGATAATGTGACTTTATCCATATGGTCCGGTGAATCTGCTTCCTTAGATAAACTACATATGATGTGCATGAAGCTAGTTGGTGGAAATCAATGCTTATGAGATTGCCTAACAAAAAGATTATTTTTGAATAACCTAGATGTAGAAATTTTAATTAAATTAAATACGATCTCATAAGAATCTATGTGCTGAGAAAGAACCCTAGTATGTTCACATTGTGCACTGGATTTGAACTTGTCAGAATAGAGGACCAATCTAAGGAACACAATGTTCACTTGATTTATAGGCATGATAACAAGTACCTATAAATTATATGAATTGAATACAACATCTGTCCCTAACAAATCATATGACAAAAGCCCAACTCTTCCTTCTTAATCAAATAGTATCTTTAATTGAGATCATTGCATTGTTAAATTAGGATCCACCAAAAATAAAAAATAAAAACATAATATCTAGACATTATTAAAAGTAGATACATCTTAGTTACAAAACCATCCATTCCCTGAGGGCGATAAAAATCCAAAACTTACCATTCTATTATTACTTTGTACCACATACACTTACGTGCAAGCACAGACACGTATTTGGGGTCTGTCAAGTTTTTGGCGCCATTGCTGGGGAATGATTTTAGTTTTGTACTAAGTACAATCTACAAGTAATTAGTGATTTAGATTTTTCATTACTCTGCATATAATTTTTATTTTCTGTAATTATACTTGTGCTAACTAAGTGCTAATTTAGATTTTAATTTAGTTGCTCTATTTGCTGAAAATTGAAAATTTTGAAAACTGTATTGCTGAACTTGAAATTGCTGAAACTATATTGTTGAAATTGAAATTTCTAAAAACTAAAACTACTGAATAAAAATTGCTGTGAATTTAAGTTGCTTAAACTTGTTTTACTGAAGTGGAACTTGCTGAATTGAATTGCTTATTTGCTCTCTTAGGGTGATTTGAATTACTAAAGTGTTAAACTTGATTGCTGTGATTGTTCTAGCTAGCGGTAACTTTAAATTGCATGAGTAGGAGAAACTATCCTGAAACTCTTTTTGATCCTGAAATTGAACTAACTTTTTGCGAGCTAGGAGAGAACAAATAATTTTAAATTAACAATAAGAAAAAATGGATAATGATTTAAGGAATCCTGAGGGAGAACAATGGAACAATAGGGGTAGAGCCCTTAGAAATTATGCCCTACCAACTATATGAGGAGTCCCTAATGCAATTGTTAGACTTGCTATACAAGCCAATAATTTTGAAATTAAACCTCAAATATTAAACATGGTCCAAAATAATTAATTTAGTGGTCTAGCGACTGATGACCCAAACTCGCACATTTTATATTTTCTAGAAATATATGACACATTTAGATTCAATGACGTTTCTGATGATGCCATTAGACTAAGATTATTTCTGTTTTCTTTGAGAGATAGAGCAAAAGTTTGGGTCAGCTCCCTTTCTTGCGAGTCTATTAGGACATGGGATGATTTAGCTAGAAAAGTTTTAGCTAAGCATTTCCCACCAGCTAAAATTGCCAGGCTGAGAAATGAGATATTTAATTTCTCTTATCAGAACTAGAAAAATCTGTATGACGACTAGGAACGCTTTAAGGACTGCTTAAGGTGTTGCCCCCATCATGGGTTTCTACTGTGGATGCAAGTGCAAACTTTCTACAATTGATTGAAAGCACCCACAAGGACACTCATAAATATAGCTACGAGAGAATCTTTAAGTAGCAAGACCTAATAGGAGGCCTTTGACCTTCCTCAGGAAATGGCAATGAATGCCTATCAATGGCCTACTGAAAGGCTTAATCTAACAAAATGGGAAGCAAATCAAATAATTGAAACCAATCAAATCATTGCTATCCAAAATGAAATCCATGCACTAACTAAATCAAAGAATAGAGAACATGAATGTGAAATGCATGCAAGAAGTTTATTATGATTCGTGTGGAGGAAAATACACTAGTGAAAGCTGCAATTTGAATAACCCTTTGCACCCTCTAACATCGAACAAGTTAATCACTTGAGAAATAATAATACGAATAACCCCTACTATAATACTTAGAATCCTAGATGGAAAAATCATCCTAATTTTTTTTGGAGTAATAACAACAACATCAATGGGAACTATAACAGGGGGAATAACTCAAGTAAATAAGGGTACAATCAAGGTAATAAGAATCAACCCCAATAATCTAACCTTGAAGGTGCTTTCAATGCCTTTAAGGCAAAAATCACTAGACATGAGAAGAACTGAATTGATTATCACTAGACATGATGCCTCCATCCAAGGGATGGAGGCATCCCTCAGAAATATTGAAGTCTAGCTATGACAAATTTCCCAGCAGCTGTCCACTCGGCAGTAGGGAACTTTGCCTAGTTTGATTGAAATCAATCCAAGGGAGAAGGTGAGCGTCATTCACTCGGACTGAACTGAAAGAGACCTTCTTAATTACAAACCTAAATTAAACAAAGCTGAATTGTGGGTTGTAAGAGAGATGGGGGGAACCGCAAATGGTAGAATAATGGCTGAAAAATGGGAGGATCCGGGAATGTTAAACATTCCTTGTGTGATAGGCGGCGAGACTCTTTTAGATTTATTGTGTGATCTTGGAGCCTCGATCAACATAATGCCTTATCATGTTTACAAGCATCTTAAGTTAGGAGGGATGGAGACCACCTCTATGATCCTAGAATTCACAAATCTGAATTTAAGAACCCCTCTATGAATGGTTAAAAATGTACCTATTGGTTTAGGAGGATTTGTCGTTCCCACTAACTTTATTATCAATGAATGGGATATGTGAAATCAAAATTCCACTATCATTTTTGGACGACCCTTTCTATCCAGCACTAATTCCATTATTGATGTAGTCAAGGAAATGATTAGAATTAAAGTCCAGGGTGAGGCTGCTATTATTGACTTAAAACCCACCTTGTTCAAGAAAAAAATGATAGAATATGAGTGGAGAAAGAAAACTAAGGAGGAAGACATGTGCAAGGCTTTAAATCTTAAAAAACTTGTTTTTAGTAGGAAGAAATCTGAAACTAGTCTTAACACCTTATATGGAGGTGAAGTTAAGAAGAAAAACAAAAAGAAGAAGATTGGGAAAGGTAAGAGAAAGAAGAAGGGAGTTTCTTTATCAATTCCTAAAAATGGGGTAGAAGGGAAGGACACAAGTGAAGTCATGAGTTCGAGTACAGTGTGTGCTAGTGCTCACTCATGCACTTCTAAGGTATGGAAAAGGAAACCCCCACTTTAATAAATCCCTTGAAATCGTGTCGGGCTGATGGCAATAAACCAAGTGCTTCTTGGGAGGCAACCCAATTTTTATTTTGCTTAATTTTAAACTTAGGAGTAGTTAGTTAGAATAAAATAACCTAGCTTTAGTGAATGAAACAAATTCTGGAAGCTAAATGATTGTTGAAAAAAAATAATAATAAAAAATAAAATAAAATAAAATAAAATAAAATAAAATAAAATAAAAAAGAAATTGCTTCAAAAATAAGCAAGGATTCTCAGTGTAAAATACCTCATGACTTAAATGAAAGAAGGACTTTGTGACAATAAGAATCTTGTGATCCATAGCTCACCAATTGGCTTAGAGTTAGGAGTGTGTGCATTAGAAGTTAGAGCTATGTGACAAGCTCTTGAGCCTAACTGCACCATTGCTTGAGCTCAGCCCAAAGTTTAATACATGTGAGCCAAGAGTCACTAATCAAGCTCTGCGGCTCAGCAGACGTTGAAGGAGGAAGAGGGCATTGAGTACTCATGGATGATGTGACATCATCCATGTTATCTAGTGAATCTGCTTCCTTAGCTAAACTGCGCATGATGCTAGTTTGTGGAAATCAATGCTTGTGAGATCTCCTAACTAAGAGATTATTTTTGAATAACCTAGACGTAGGAATTTTAAATAAATTAAATGCGGCCTCATAAGAATCTATGTGCTGAGAAATAACCCTTGTGTGTTTACCTTGTGCACTAGATTTGAACTCATCAGAATTAAAGGTCCAATCTAAGGAGCACAATGTTCACTTTATTGAGAAGCATGATAACAAGTACCTATAAATTGCATGAATTGAATACAACATCTGTCCTTAACAAATTATATGATGAAAACCTAACTCTTCCTTCTTAATCAAATAGTATCTTTAATTGAGATCATTGCATTGTTAAATTAGGAACCACCAAAAAAAGATCATATTATTTAGACATTATTAAAAGTAGATGCAACTTAGTAACAAAACCATCCGGACGATAAAAATCCAGAACTTACCATTCTATTATTAATTCAGACCATGTACATGTGGGTGCAAGTGCAGACACGTATTTGGGGTCTTTCATGACCCCTATAGGCTCAAGAGGTACCCATAATCATGTAGCACCTTAACCATCATGGGCTCAATAGGCTGCTCACATAAAGTGGCACTTTACTCTGTATTGCACTTAGCCCCTATCTAATATCCTATGGTCTGCTCTAATACCATTTGTAATAGCCAAAACTCTTAAACACCAAGGTATTATCTACTTTGGCCTGAGAGGCCTCACAATTTTGCCCTTAGAAGATAACTTTCCAGTAGGCCACCCATTCTGGGAATGCTCCCATATGAGCACACTTAACTTTGGAGTTTTTATTATGAACTCTACCAATATTTAAAAAGGCACATCGATGTTTAAGAGTTTCGCTTATTACTACTTAAGTGTGTCTTTACAGCGGGTCACGAGCTAACCCAACCTGGGAGTGTACATTGTCCCGGCGGATTGATCGAATTAAGGAAAAATTCCACTGCTAATTTTTGTTGAGTCTAGTCATCTCAAGTAATGAGCTACATACCTAAATGATCAGCAAGACTGGACTCATCGATTGGCACCAAAAGCCCCTTGGATTGTGCCATCGATCGTCGGGACCTTGCTTAACTGAGAATCGACCATTATGGTTTACTGTGGGAACCAAATCATCTCGACACAGGCCACGTTGAAGGGGGGCTTCAGTGCCAAAACCATCACCATATGTATTTCCCCGTTATTATATTAGATGTGTTAACCCAATAATGAGTGTTACGATAGTACTTAATATTAAATTAGAGTATTATAACCCACCATTGAGTCCTACCATTATAATGCAAATCAATATGCAGAAGGATAACTCAAACATTCTAATCAAACATTCATCATTAATAATATGAATATATATAACATGAGAGAATAGTTTAAACATGACAAAAGTATTAATATACAATTTTGAGAAAATATGTCACTCATCCTCACATAAGTAGAATGTAAAATGCAAGCAAATAGTGTATTTAGCACACAACTATAATGCAGATTATCCTTTAAGTACCAAGTCTAATCCAATCTCATGATCTACCATATTTGGTTTATATTACGGTAAGGCATATCCAATTAAAAGAAACAAGTGGTTAAACCTTAAAAACTCAAGTATAATTTAAGTCAACTTATAATAGCCTTAAGTTTTTATTAAGCTTAGCATAAGCTTATTTACACTTTAATTTTGATTCTATTGCATTCATGTGATCATTAGGAGCTAACCTTAAAAATTTGGGGTTAATCGGACCTCGTTAGGTCAAATCGGTAATTTTGCTAAATTAGGAACCCTATTAATAGCCATAATATTTTGATCTCCAATCCAAAATATAATTATATTTTTGATTTCTTCACCCTCAAATTAGCTAAGGGTGCAAGTTTGGGAATTTTGGAAGTCATTCAAGCTATAATTGAATTAAATTTAAATTGAGAAAATTGCATAAAGGGGTTTGAATCAATTTGAAATTGCAAATAATCCTTAACGGGTCTAACCATCTGGGATTCGTTGTGCAAACCACGGGCAATCCATTGAGAAGCCTGGGTCCCACGATAGTGGATCCGATATAAATCCATTCATCAATCCTGAGGATTCCACAGCTTTGATTCAATCTAACATAAGCATGGATCGATAGTTGGATCAGTCCTTGGAATCCCACAGCCCAGATCATTCCAGATCTTGCCGTTTGGAGAATTTCCCTATCAGCAAAAATTAGATCATATGTGAATTTTCTGATGTCTTTCCTGAAAACCTACTCAGTCTTCCTGTGGGGTCCCGTACTTTCCCGCAACTATGCTAATACTGATATTAGCATAACTGCAGGGAGTACGGTGCTCCACTCCAGTGGCAAATTCCCAACTCAAGTAGAGTCAGGTAGGACCCAACTCACCTTAAGCCAAGGACTTGTCACCCTATAGAAGAAACTGTAAACGTACATCAATACATATCAAAGTAGCAAAAACAGAAAATAGAATGTAACATCCACAGGCATAGTATAAAAGAAGAAAAGAAAGCAGTAACGCATATCAAATGCAGAAAAGTAAATACATCCAGAATTTAATTATTACAAATTGAATTTAATAGAAATAAAGATCTCTCAATCTCATTGCAAAAAGAGAAAATCTATCTAAGCAGCAGTAGGAAGATCCTCCTCCTGCACTGGCTCTGATCCTACAGCACTACTAACGAACAACTCTGAATCTGACATTTGTCGGTATCACAAATGCCAGGGCCCCAGCCAATAAAAGAAAAAAGTTACAGTTAGACAATTTTCTAAGCACATTTTAGGCTATTTAAGATATCACACTTAATGGTTTTAAACGTGCAAGCATTAAAAAGGTGCAATAAGCTACAAATGGGTAACTATAAACTAATCATTTATAGCTAATCAACAGGTATGTAAAATAACATACAAAAATAACAACTAAATATTGTGAGGCTAAAAGCAAAAGTAATTACAATTGTTGAAATAAATCTGATCCTAACATGCTTATAATCACATGAAGACATGCTGAGTATAATAAGAACACAAGTGCAAAAATAGACATACAATTCTAGCATCCTAAATATGCTAATATCTTAGTACTAATCAATGAGAGCATATATACAAGTATGCAAATTGACATGTAAAAGACCACTGAGACATGTGGCAAAAAGTAAACTAAGTACATGCATCAGCAAAGTAAAGCCACTGAGACATGTGGCAAGCAAGTCAAGCACAAAAAGAAAGGCCACTGAAGCATGTGGCAAAACAAGACCAATACTAATAACTGAACTAAAGTAGCAGTAAGCCTAAGACCTAGTGCTGCCATAATAGAATATGCCATACAAGGCCTCTAAACTGAAAGTTCAGTATGTATCCATCCTAGGTCTGAGTTGAACTTATAGAATAAGACATGTATCCATCCTAGGCATCTGTCGAGCTAGGTCTGAATCTATTCTATAACAAAACTAGAACTGAAGAAACAGACTAAGCTAGGACATACTCTACTAACTAAAAACACTGAAAGAACTAATTGAATGCTATGCTTTTCAACACTAGCTTAGGATATATCTTCCATATCCTAAGTTCTCCTTTTATGCTCAAGTAACAAGGCTCAATATTCAAGGTGTGCAGAGCAATCAAAGTCAAGGTAAGCAAGAGACTCAATCTAGACTTATATGATATATGTTATTGTCTACTTTATCCAGCTAACTATTCTAAGAAGTTACAAGTTTAGGATCTCCAATATCCAGCTATCAAGTAAGATCTCAAATTTACGACCTTAATGTTAACATTAGAACTTAACAAGTTCTAATTCATAATCATATGATGACTATAAAAAAGTTAGTAAATAAATTAACAACTTAATTATTATTATTTTCCTCTCTTAACCCAAATCTTGATTAAGTAAATCAAGACTTAAGGATTTTGGATCCAAACTCCACTTGGTGTTCAAATCCTAAATCCAAGGTAGTATATTAGAGAGGGTCTAAGGTTCACACTTCAAAAACCATATTAAAGATAAGGAATCTTATAAGCTGAAGGATTGAGAAACTAAGATCATAATTGAAAGGTCGCTCTACTGATTATAAGATAAAATAATCAATTAAGAACTAAAAATCTAAGATGTATATTCAATCTTTAGGATAATTACATTATTCTATAGATTGAATTAATCCTACACCCACATGGAGGCTTCAAAAGGATTAAACAGTTTATCAAGTAAGGAATTCCAAATGAAGGTAATTCAATTCAATCAGATGATAAAAAGGCTAAGATCTAAGATTTGAAGTTTGATTACTTAGATCTAAACTAATAAGTCTAAGCTTTAGGGTTCTTTAAAGCTTTTAATTTTACTTTATTTAAGACTTATAATTCAAGAATAATCTTTGGTACGATATCTAGGATTGGAGACTTTAACTTTACTATTGATTAGGCTAAGGCTTTTTAGGAAGGGTCTTAGGATCGCTCAAGATCAAGGGTTTTAAGATTTAAACATTAAGATTCAATCATGAGGTGATACCACTTAACAATTGGGGTTAACACATTTCATTACTGATTATAATCATTTTAATTGAGATTCTTAGGGTTTAGGGGTACTTAAACACATTTTTGGTCAAAATGACCAAAATACCCCTCTTAAGGCTAAAAATAGGATTTTAGGATTGAATCATCCAAATTTATTCAAATCTATTTTACTGAGCTTCATATTGATTAAATGAAGTAGGGTAACCACTTATCTTAGGGTTTGGATATTTAATTTAGCTTAATTAGCATTAATCTCAAATTAAGGCCAATTAAGGTGATTAAAGATTTTTTGGGCATACTAAAATGATCCAAACATATTTAAAGACTCTACTATACTTAAGGAAGCATTATGAACTAGGTTTATCCAACTCAAAGGTTAATCTAAGGCTTAATTCACTAATCTCATTTTAGGGCAACTAGGAGGTGATTAGCAAATTTAATGATTCTAAATTACTTTTAATAGTCTACATAGGTTCTAAATGGTCTCATGAGCAATCAGGCGCCTTAATCAACATCTTTGGATATTAAATGAATTTAATATGATTTAAATACAATTAGAGAAAGATTAGGCTGCTATTTTGAATCTAATCATTGGATCATTGATTTTATTTTATATTATAATTCCTTGTATTTTTCTGATTAAAATGGTATATTGGATCATACCATTTGGATAAGTAATGATTGAATTATTTTATTAATACATTCTGAATGTTTATTTAAATTAGAACCATAGGATATTTAATTTAAAAATATTTATCCATAATTTACAGATGGAAAATAATTCCATAATTCAATTTATCAACCCGGCCCAAAATCAGAAAGACGCGGGTCGGAGCGGGCCCGACTGGGTCGGCACTGTCGCACCATGCGGGCCTGAGCTGATACATGAAATACATTATGGACAGCTACAAAGTCATCAGGAAGATTTAATTGGTAGGCAGATGATCCTACTTTGGCCAAAATCTCAAACGGTCCAATATAGCGGGGACTGAGTTTCCCTGCTATGCCAAATCTGTAAACACCCTTCATTGGGCTTCAAATAAGCAGAATCTCCCACATTGAATTTTAGGAGATGATGATGAGCATCATGGTACTTGATCTGATGATCTTGAGCTGAACAAATTCTCTGTTGAATTAAGTGAACCTTCTTATTAGTTTCTTCAACTAACTCTGAACCAAAAAGTTGAACGCTTCCTATTTTCGATCAGGCTAGCAGAGTACTACATTTTCTACCATACAATGCCTCATAAGGAGCCATTTTAATACTAACTTGGAAACTATTATTGTAGGCAAACTCCACTAATGGAATATGATCTTCCCAAGAATCAGCAAAATCAAGAACACACATTATAAGCAAAACTTCTAGAACTTAATTCACTCTTTTAGTCTGACCATCCGTTTGAGGATGAAAAGTTGTACTCATGGCTATAGTAGTACCCAGATCTTGATGCACAGCTTGCTAAAACTTAAAAGTAAATCTACTATCTCTATCGGATACGATTGATTTCGGAATCCCATGCAGCCTGACAATTTCTTTGATATAGAGCTTTGCTAGTTTCTTTACTGAGTCAGTCTGATAGATAAGAAGGAAGTGCGCTGATTTGGTTAAGCAGTCTACTATAACCCAGATTGCATTGGCACCAGATTTAGCATGAGGCAATCTCATAACAAATCCATAGATATATCGAACCATTTCTATTCCGAAATTTCTAATGGGTGCAGAAGACCACCAGGTCTTTGGTGTTCAGCCTTTACTAGATTACAAGCATGACACTTGGCCACAAAATCGGCCACATCCTTTTTCATACACGACCACCAAAATGATTGCTTTAGATCTTGGTACATCTTAGTACTATCTGGGTGAATATGATACCCCGAATTATGGCTTCAATTAACACTTCATGATGCATGGATTTATGGATCCACAAATGATTATTTTGATAAATTACACCATTGCGCATTTGCAACTCATGACAACGGCCACCTTCAATATCTGCTTTGAATTTTAGATAATCATCATCTTTAGTTTGCGAGATATAGACATCTCTGTGGAATGTTGGTTCGACATTGATATTTGCTAGAACGGAACTTAGCATATCATCGCTGACTGGAGAAATCTCTAGCTTACAAAATTCTTGTTCTAACGAACTGGAGGTGATCATGGAAGATAAAGTATCAGGACGACTAAGAGCATCGACCACTACATTTGCCTTTCCTAAATAATACTGGATACTAAGATCATAATCACTGATGAGTTCCAACCACCTCCTCTAACGACAATTTAGTTCTCTTTGAGTGAAAATATACTTCAGGCTTTGATGATCAGTAAAGATCGAATATTGAACTCCATATAAATAGTGATGCCAAATCTTTAGGGCAAAGATCATAGCAGCAACTTCAAGATCTTGAACTGGATAATTTCTCTCGTGGGGTTTTAGCTGTCGAGAGGCGTAAGCGATTACCTTACCCTCTTGCATTAACAAATAACCTAGACCAATTCTAGTGGCATCGGTGTATACCTGATAGTCCAAGCCTTCTTTGGGTAAGACAAGAACTGGAGCGGTAGATAGTGCATCCTTCAATGTTTGGAATGCTTTCTCGCATTCCAGGCTCCAAATAAATGGAATGGCTTTCTAGGTCAACTTAATCAAAGGTAAAGCGATCTAGGAAAATTCGTTAATAAACTTTTCATAATATCCAGCTAATCCCAAGAAACTTCTAATACCCTGACCATTTTAGGTTGAACCCAATCCTAAATAGCACTTACTTTATTTTGATCTACACGAATACCCTGGGCATCAACTATATGTCCCA
Source organism: Gastrodia elata (assembly GCA_016760335.1). Lineage (NCBI taxonomy): Eukaryota > Viridiplantae > Streptophyta > Magnoliopsida > Asparagales > Orchidaceae > Gastrodia > Gastrodia elata. The sequence continues at coordinate 611,705 of CM028669.1, forward strand.
AAAATGATATGGATTTAAGCCAGAACTCACACTTGGAGAACTCGGAATATGCCTACATAATGAGTACAGATTAAAGTAGCTTCAATTAATAAACATGTGAGATCTTCAATCTTATAGATTGTTAAGACTCACCATAGCTTTTAGCTATGTTACTTTTCATAGTTCTAGACTATGTGAATCTTAGGCTAATAGTCTAAGATCTTCCTTTAATTTTCTTACTATACATTTTTTATGATTTAGAACTGTACTTTACTTGTTTATAATTTATTTAGATTACAGTGAATGTTGTATAATTTCATTTAAATACTTCACTGTTGATTTTCCTTAATTAGCATAGGTTCATTTGAATATATACATGCTTTACTTCATTTACTTTTATATGCACATTAGTTTATTTCTAGCCTATTTAGGATGCTTTTATCCTTGCATTATTTGCAAGCTAGGGTGTATACTTAATTGAGTATTCTAACTCTCTTATTTTTCTTACTTACTCTTCCTTACTTGTATGCTTATCTTATTGCACCTATGCTTGTGCATACTTTGTAACTAGAAATGTGATATCTAATTATAACAATAACATGTTTAGCCAATCTTAAATTATACTTAGACTGTTTAGTCTAACCAAATTTTATATTTCTTGGCTTTGCCCTATCACATTTAAATGCCAAAATGTGATAGATCGGGAGCACTTGGAGGCTAGTGGAGCTGGACCAAGCGCTAAAAATTAAACTGCTTTCGCTTATCATATATATATAAAAATATAGCATATAATAAACTTCAAGTGAGCTATCAAATTTCTTCATTTTTCTTTAAATTTATTGTTGGTTTGTAATACTGTCATTTACTTTAATTTTACTACACTTGTTGGAGCTTAGTTATATTCAAATGCTTGTGATGAATGAATGGATGAATGTATTGAATGGATGAATGGTTATAAATGTATAAAATTTGCATATTAATTAAGTCTTCTGTTGAATATTTACTTAGGATGCTAACTTGGAATTAGTTATATTCTCAATTATTTATAGAATTGGAATTTAGTTTCTTATCTAAGTAATAATCCTTTCATGTATATATGTGAGTATTGAATGTTATGATAAAGCAAACCTTAGGGTAGATAATTATTACACATGTGATTTTCTCCCTTTAAACTTTTAGAATTGTAAATGAGCAATTCTATGAAATAGATTGAACTCTATTTTAGAATTATAAATGAGAAATCCTATAAAAAGGATTGAGCTCAATATTAGAATTGGAGTTAAAATGGATTGAATGCATGTTAGTTTAGGTTGTCTTTTCTTTATAAATATAACTTCCATTGGAATGGAAGTCTTGCATGTCTACCTTACAGGTGTCTCCTTAACCATTTACAAATGAGACTCTGCCAAAATTTTGAAGAAAATTTAAACTTAGAATAATTTGGCAAAAAAAAATGTGGACATTTAACTCACATGTCAATTACTCACCAAATATCTATAAATTCATGTTTAAGGTTGTAAGTATTTATTTCAATTGTTTTAAATTACAAACTCATGTCTTCTTACTTATATCACATGCTTAGTCATATTTCATTCTCATCTTTTACATCCATATATTGCAATCTTACTTATAAATTACTAAATACCATTCATAATTTCCCTTCTATCTTAACTTAAGACCCTCTTCTAAATCATTGGCCAAACACAATATCTAATGATTTGGATTAGCTTTCTTCTAATATAGTATTAGATATTGTGTTGACATATCAATATTGAGTTAAGTGATTCTCAATATTAGGGTCATCACAATTGGTATCAGAGCCAAGTTGAGAACCTTAAGTTAAGACAAACACATCCATTCATCCAAAGGCAAACAACACGGTATAGTAAAAATAAATAAATGACATCTTAGGACAGTAAACGCATTTTCAATCAAATAAGTGATCTAAATTTCTAACTTAAATTTTAATTAAACTTTCAGATGGCAGATCCTAGTGCTGAACTAACACTTTATACCAAATTGTTCTTGCGATATTAAGAGTATGATCATTGGTATGGGTTTACATTTAGTAGAGTTTACTTGGGAGTATTTGTTGCAGGAGGTCATGTTCTGAATAAAATCTTGAGGTTTTGTGTTGATGAATCCATAAATTATATCTCAAATAAAGAACAATTTCATTCATTTCTCATAATAAAACTGCTCCTTAATCCAATTTTGTTTACCTATTCAGGAAAAAATACATATCCAACGAATTTTGAGCAATTTGGATAATCTTCGAAAATTTTCTAAGGGAAAACTGCTGCCGCGCACTGCAGTGTGCTCCAGCGCGCTGTAGCGTACCATTTTGCGAAATCGGGAGCGATCGTGCGCTGCAGCAACTCACTTTGCGAAATGCGGGCACGATCACGCGCTGCAGCAGAACACTTTGTGAAATGCGGACGCGATCACGCACTGCAGCGGGCAAATTTACAAAACTGCTGGCACGACTGTGTGCTACAATGCACTGTAGAGACCCTTCACTTATCAAACCTGTTCGCCCTAGTGCGCCACAGTGGGCCTTTTTGCAAAATCGTCCGCTATAGCGCGCTGCAGCGCCCTACAGCGGCTCGCCGCAATTTTGTCTGGCAGAAGCATTAATTGCGGCTGGGACAAGACACCCAACCAGCCTCATGTCTCTAGCCATCATTCCTTCTGCTGCAGCTTCATTTTTAAATGGAAAATGGTCTTTTTGAAGTGATGAAAATGATAAAATATTAGTCACCTCATCCATCAAGTTGATTTTGCCATCATTGCTTCAAAATTTTAAGGGAAATAGCTGGTTTTGTATTGTGAGAAGGAAGAAGTAGCCCCTCATCTATAAATACCACCTCTCTTGACTAGAGGAGGGTTCCAAACTTCGCTCACTTCAACCTAAGTAAGAGAGGGGCTGCATAGAAGAGAATAAGAACTCCTCAAGGGTGGAGGAGCTCAACTTGCTAAGGAGAAGGAGGAGAAAGGTAGCACTAGGGACCTAAGAGAAGCACTTCAAGCAAAAAGAAGAAGAGTCCAGAGATCTTCCCCAGCAATGTTCCTAATATTTTCTAAGCTCTTGTTTTGTAATTTCTTTTCTTAGTTGATCATGAATGGGGTCTTTATCCATGTATGTGTTTTTTTTCATCTATTTTGTAATAGAGAGCTAAACCTTGCTTGGGGAGGGTTAGGGCAATCCTACATGTTTTAATAGTTACTATAAAATGTATGAAGTTGTCCTCAAGTATTAATAAAAATTGTGAACTTAATGACTTGCTAAAGAAATGTATAAAACTATTGTGGACTTGAATGTGGACCAAAGGAAAAAGACTTCTTAACTCAAGAACTAAGTTATCGTATGCTCTATAGCTCACCTTAATTTGATGCTAGATTTATGAGTACATGAGAGCTTAGAACTATATGAAAAAATTCTTGAGCTTAGTGCACCTTAATCTAAGCTCAACTAAGGAGTTAATGCGTGTAATGCTAAGACCCACTAATTGAGCTCCGTTGCCCAACATAATTGAGGGAGGGAATGTAATAGTTATGTGCTCATGAATGAGGTGACATAGTCATTAAGCCCAATGAAATCAATCCCTCATCTCAACTATGTGTGATGTGCATGACTCTCTTAGTGGAATCAATGCTTATAAGATCTTTAAAATTAGCAACCCTCATCTCTATGATCAAGAGATGAGGTAAAATCTATAAACCTAAAATCTTATAAGGATCTTGGTGCCAAAATAGAACCAACTGTGTGTTCGTTTTATGCACAAGATTTGAACTTGTAATTCTTCGAGATAAAACTCAAGGAAAGACAATGTGCACTTGATTAAGATCAAAGAAAATAAAAGATAAACGCTTGAGGAATCATCATATATAAATTATCCATCATGCCATGTGGGAAAAACCTAACTCTCCTCTTCCTTTTATTTAACTTACGTTCTACTAAGTGATTGTCGTGCTTGTTCTGGAACCAACTTAAACAAAACATCGATAGCTTAAACATTAGTGATAATAGATACACCTTAGTAACAAAACATCCAATTCTCAATAGTTCGATAAATCCAAAAAACTCAAACTTTCCACTTATTACTTCAGACCACGTACACTTTCGTGAAAGCGCAGACGCGTATTCAAGGTCTGTTAAGTTCTTGGCACCGTTGCCGGGTAGTTGAAAATTGTTTCGTATTAAGGATAATCTATAAGTAACTAGTGATTTAAGCATTTTCCTGCATATACTTTTAATTTTTGATTTTTGTAATTATAGGTACTAAGAATCTACTTTTCTGCTTTCTTTTCTTATTACTAAATCTTTGAACTTATTACTATATTTGTTCATGATAGCTTAATTGTTGTTGTGTATGAGTAGAAGAGTTTGCACAGATTACTTTTTTGACCCTGGAATTAAGAGAACTTACCTGCAGGCTAGGAGAGAACAAAATATTTTGTTAAGCCAACAAGTCGTTATGAAAAATAATAATGAAAATCTTGGAGAGCCATTAGGAGAGCCTAGGAGAAAAGCACTTAGAGATTACGCACTACCCACTGTTAGGGGAATCCCCCATGCAATTATAAGGCCTAATATAGAAGCTAATAATTTTGAGATCAAACCTTCCACTCTGAGTATGGTTCAAAATAACCAGTTTGGGTGATTAGCCACTGAAGGTCCAAATTCACATATTTCAACTTTCCTTGAAATATGTGACACCTTCAGATTTAACGGCGTCTCTGAAGACGTAGTTAAATTAAGGCTCTTCCCATTTTCTTTACGAGATAGAGCTAAGAGTTGGCTCAGCTCTCTTCCAAGCGATTCGATCCGGACATGGGATGATTTGGCTAAGAAATTCTTAGCCAAGTATTTCCCTCTGGCAAAAACCACCCGACTGAGAATTGAGATAACCAACTTTACTTAGTTGAAAGGTGAGACACTATATGACAAATGGGACCAATTTTAGGAATGCCTAAGGCATTGCCCACATCATGGGTTTCCCTTGTGGATGCAAGTTCAAACCTTTTATAATGGTTTGAATGCTCCTATAAGGACACTCATCGATGCAGCTGCCGGCAGCTCTATTAGTAGTAAAACCCAAGAGGTGGCTTACGACCTCTTGGAAGAAATGGCTAACAACGCATACCAATGGCCTTCTGAAAAGCTTAAAAAAGAATCTATGAAGGTGAATGAATCCAATCAAATAACGACTTTACAACAAGAAAGCCATGCCTTGAATGAGAAAATTGAGAGAATAAATGTTAACACTATTCCTGAAATACAATGTGAGTTGTGCGGAGGGAGACACAATAATGAGAGCTGCAATTTGAACAACCCCTTCATATAAATGAATACCGAACAAGTGAATTATTTAAGAAATAAAAACACAATGAACAACCCTTACTCCAATACCTAAAATCCAGGGTGGAAAAACCACCCTAATTTCTCATGGAGTAATAATAATAGCTACATTGGAAATTAATATGGGGGGAGTTCATCAAACTAGCAGGGAGTAAATAATGGATATAATCATAACAATCACCACCCAGATTTAGAATGAGCTTTCAACTCCTTTAAAGTTGAAACCATCCAATTCATGCGCTGCACCGAAGACACAATCACCCGCCATGATGCCTCTATCCAAGGGATAGAAGCATCCCTTAGGAACATAGAGACCCAATTGGGGCAGATCTCCAAGCAGCTGACCATTCGGCAGCAAGGAGCTCTACCCAGTTCCACTGAAGTGAACCCAAGGGAGCTGGTTAGTGTGATTCTTTCTGAAGAGGCGTATGGGGGAATTAATACTGATAAAATGAGTGCCATAGAAGAAGAGCTAGAGGCTCGGGAAGGAGTAAGGGGCTCAGAATGTGAAAAGCTCATGGCTCCAAAATGTGAAGACCCCAAGAGGTTGAGTATTTCATGCATAATTATAAATGAAGTATTTTTAGATCCCTTGTGTGATCTTGGTGCTTCAATCAACATTATGCCCTACCACATTTATGAACATCTGAAGGTAGGATGAATGGAGTGCACCTCCATGATTCTAGAATTTGCAAATCTAGAATCCCTTACCCCTCTCGGTATTGTTAAGAATGTCGCAGTTGAATTAGGGAGTTTCATCATTCCAACTGATTTTGTGGTGTGCAAGCGAGATAGATGGAACAAGAACTCCAGCAATCATTTTTGGGCGACCTTTTCTTATGAGCACAAAAGCTATTATTGATGTTGGCCGCAGGGCTATGAGCATAAAAATTAAAGGAAAATCTGAGCTAATCGATCTTAAACCTACCTTCTTTAAACAAATAGAGATGGAAGAAGAGGTGAGGAAGAAAATGAGAGAAGAAAGAATTTGGATGGATAGTGTACTTGGAAATCTTATGTTAGAAGAAAAGAATCAGATAATAGCTCAACTCCTTCCTCGAAAAAGGGAAGTAAGGAAGGAGTGAGAAGAAAGAAAACAAGAAGGGGTAAAAGGAAGCAGAAAATTCCCCTTAAGTTAGAAATTGAAAGAGATGATCCGATGAGGGAAGGTAGAGAGGGCGAGGGTTCGAGCCACCTTGAGGGTTGTGCTCACCCTAGTGCCTTAAGATTATGGAGGAGAAACCTCCGGATCCGATAATTTGATCGTTAGCGAGTCTAACTAAAAGATGTTAAATTAAGCACTTCTTGGGAGGCAACCCAAGAGTAAAAAATAAAAAAAAAATATTTTTGAAGCAGCGCTATAGCGCACTGCAGCCACTGCAGCAGAAATCCCGTGACAACGCGCCACAGCGGAAATCCCGCAACAGCGTGCTGTAGCGGAAAATTCGCTATAGCGCGCTGCAGCGAAAATTCTGCTATAGCGCGCTGTAGTGGTCTGCTCCAGCTGTAGAAAATTTGTTGACTGCCTTCGATTCCCTGCAGTCAAAAATTTATAATATTTGGGTTTCCCATGCAGTTAAAAAGGTGGGCTGAAAAAGCTGCTCCCCCGTTCACATGGATCATCACATTTAAGGCATGGGGAAGCCCATTGATCATAACTCTCTTCCCTTTGAATGCCTTGACTATTTAAGGGAAGGCAAGGGGGGGTGATCTTTGCACCTTCTAAATTTTCTTACTTTTACACAAACTCTTGCTCTTCTCTAATTTCTTCATCATGTTTTCCGGCAAGAAGTCGATTCCTATAAAGGAGGCCGAAGCTTTCTCATCTGGGGGAACCTTTAACAAGAAAAGGCTCTCTTCTATTGAAGCCGAACACCGATTCTAATCCATATCTTCTCAGCCAAAGTTAATCTCGGAGAAGAGCTTTAGCCCCTACTTGCCCATGCCGGTGGAGCAAGTAGACCCTCGGGGATGGAGGGAGATGGTGACCAAGAGATCTCCCACGTACCCTTCCATAGTCCAGGAGGTGTACACCAATGTGATTAATGCGGCCGGACAGAAGATCTTTTGTAGAGGTAAGGGAGTTACATTTGGGATTGCTCAAATCGAGCAATTCTATGGGCTTGAGGAGGTAAATTCTTACTTTTATCTTGAACTCTTGGTGTCTCATCACGACCCCCATGATCTCATTATGGAACTCATCCATGAAAACACCGACTGGGAGGGAGGACTAGCCAACATTCCTCATTCCAAATTAATGGATACGAGTAGCGCATGGCTGGTTTTCATTTCCAGCTATGTCATGCCTACGAGTCACTTTAACTGAAGTGACCTGTGCCCGAGCACTCCTCTTGTGCTCTTTGGTTAAGCCGGGCGAGATCCGCATCTCGAGTATTATTTTTGAGCAGCTCTGGAAGGCTCTCAAGGGACCCTGCGCTGCATTGGCCTTCGGGACTTTGATATCAGGGATTTGCGAGGCCCAAGGGGTCAAAATCCTCTCCTCTGACTCCGTCGTTTCCCCCAGCACCGCCCTTGCACCATCAAATTTGAACGCCCGGGCTAGCAAATGGAAGCTGCCTAAGAAAAGGAGGGGCGAGCAAGGGGAAATGTCTACTTCGTCTGACCAAACTCTCACTAATAAGCTATTGCTGTGACTCCACATGCGACAAGCTGATTTGAGCAAGGCATTAGCCGCCGACATGCAATTCTTTAAAAAAGAACTCATCCAGCAATGCCAGTTTCAGTCCGAATTTCATAGGCCCTAGGGCTAATATTGAAGGACTATAACTTGCAAGGAGGACCAGACCCCTCTGTGTTGCCAAGACTGCCTGTTGGTGCCCCCATTCCAGACTCGCGCTACCAATGCGACTTCGCCTATGACATCGGAGAAGAGGAGGAGGAAGAGACCCATGAATAAATAGGTTGTATTTTTTCTTTTTGCTTTATTTGTTTTGTTTTTTTTGTACTTTTCATTTTGTGTATTTTATTTTGAGAACTTAATTTATGAATTCTCATATTCCCAAAATGTCTCAAGCATTTAAAAATGACAAATTTTTCTGAGTTTTTCAAGAAATGCAAGTCACAAAGATACTAATAAAGAAATGATGTAAAGTAAAATGGTGCTTAACAAAAAGTGATCAAATACATGGATAGCATTAAAACTCTTAATTATGGAATGAATTAAAGATAATCTAATCTCCAAAAATTTAAACCAATGCTAAGAACAAAGTGTGGGGGAAGGCATTGGACTAAAGACTAGAGATTATGGTAAGTACTCTAACAGAGTGTGCTAGGCTCCCGTAGGACTTCATGATCACAAAGATGTGAATTAGGGATGAAGAAAAGTATCTCTCCCTAAGAATGAAAAGAGAAAAACATAAAAATATGGATGAAGAAAAATATTTCTCCCAATTGAATAAAATGAAAAAGAATGATGAAAAATATCTCTCCTTTAATCTTTTTATCTTTGTGGTTCATAAGAAGGAGCACATATGACACAAAACTCTTGAGTATTTCATTACCTCTCTAGTCTAAGTTTTCCAAGGAACCTTCCTCATTACCTAGTGACAAGCCTAAGAACAAATACTTGGAGATTAACTTATTAACCTTGCTTTATATCCAAAAATTAGAAAATATAATGCTAAATGATTTTGGTCATTTCAGTTAAGCACATACCTTGATTTACTCATCAAATTCTAATTGATGTCTTTTGTTGACTTTCACACCTAAAAAATAGAAAAAAATAATTTTGAGCTTACTCAAGGATGAGCAAGAATTTAATTGTGGGGGTGTGATGAATCCATAAATTATATCTCAAATAAAGGAAAATTTTATTCATTTCTCATACCAAAACTACTCCTTAATCTAATTTTGTCTATCTTTTCAAGAAAAATACCTATCCAATGAATTCCGAGCAATTTGGACAATTTTCCAAAATTTTCTAAAGGAGAATCACTATTGCGCGCTACAGCGCACTCCAGCGAGCTGCAGTGTGCCATTTTGCAAAATCGGGCGTGATCGTGCACTGCAGCGGCTCACTTTGCGAAATGCGGGCGCGATCACGCATAGCAGTGGGACACTTTGTGAAACGTGGATGCGATCACGCGCTGCAGCGGACAAATTTACAAAACTACTGGCATGATCGTGCACTACAGCACGCTGTAGCGACCCTTCACTTATCAAACCTGATCGCCCAGTGCACCGCAGCGGTCCTTTTTGCAAAATCATCCGCTTTAGCGTGCTGCAGCGGCCAGTCACAATTTTGTCTAGCAGAAGCATTAATTGTGGCTGGGACAAGACACCCAACCAGTCTCTTGTCTCCAACCATCATTCCTCCTGCTGCAGCTCTATTTTTAAATGGAAAATAGTCTTTTTGATGTGATGAAAAGGATAAAACAATAGAAAATATTGGTCACCTCATCCATCAAGTGAATTTTGCCATCATTGCTTCAGAGTTTTAAAGGAAATAGCTTGTTTGTATTATGAGAAGGAAGAAGCAGCCCCTCATCTATAAATACCACCTCTTAACTAGAGGAGGGTTCCAAACTTGGCTCACTTCAACCTAAGTAAGAGAGGGGCTGCATAGAAGAGAAGAAGAACTCCCCAAAGGTGGAGGAGCTCAACTTGCTAAGGAGAAGGAGGAGAAAGGCATCACTAGGTACCTATGAGAAGCACTTCAAGTAAGCAGAAAAAGAGTCTGAAGAACTTCTCAAGGAACATTCCTAGTATTTTCTAAACTCTTGTTTTGTAATTTCTTTTCTTAGTTGATCATGAAAGGGCCTTTATCCATATATGTGTTCTTTTTCATCTCTTTTGTAATGGAGAGCTAAGCCTCCCTTAGGGAGGGTTGGGGCAATCCCACATGTTTTGATAGTTACTATAAAATATATGAAGTTTTTCTCAAGTATTAATAAAAATTGTGAGCTTAATGACTTGCTAAAGAAATGTATAAGACTATTGTGGACTTGAATGTGGACCAAAGGAAAAAGACTTATTAACTCAAGAACTAAGTTATCTTATGCTCCATAGCTCACCTTAGTTTGATGCTAGATTTATGAGTGCATGAGAGCTTAGAACTATGTGAAAAAGTTCTTGAGATTAGTGCACCTTAATCTAAGCTCAACTAAAGAGTTGATGCATGTGATGCTAAGACCCACTAATTGAGCTCCGTTGCTCAACATAATTGAGGGAGGGAATATAATAGTTGTGTGCTCATGAATGAGGTGACATAGTCATTAAGCCCAATGAAATCAATCCCTCATCTCAACTATGTGTGATATGCGTGACTCTCTTAGTGGAATCAATGCTTATAAGATCTTTAAAATTAGCAACCCTCATCTCCATGATCAAGAGATGAGGTAAAATCTATAAACCTAAAATCTTATAAGGATCTTGGTGCCAAAATAGAACCAACTGTGTGTTCGTTTTATGCACAAGATTTGAACTTGTAATTCTTCGAGATAAAACTCAAGGAAAGATAATGTGCACTTGATTAAGATCAAAGAAAATAAAAGATAAACGCTTGAGGAATCATCATATATAAATTATACATCATGCCATGTGGGAAAAACCTAACTCTCCTCTTCCTTTTATTTAACTTACATTCTACTAAGTGATTGTCATGCTTGTTCTAGAACCAACTTAAACAAAACATTGATAGCTTAAACATTAGTGATAATAGATACACCTTAGTAACAAAACATCCAATTTTCTGTGGTTCGATAAATCCTGAAAACTCAAACTTTCCACTTATTACTTCAGACCACGTACACTCATGTGAAAGTGCAGACGCGTATTCAAGGTCTGTCATGTGTATTTCGAGGCGATCATTTCCCTCAATTAGCTAGGGAATGGCTCTCCCGTGTTACCACGATCTTTGAGGCCATAGAATGCCTCAAACACTTACGCCTCCAACTTTTGGATGAACTCTTTGATGACTATGCCATAAATTGGTGGTGCATGCGCATAGAGTACTCATTCGTGGATGTGGGCATCTTCATCATGCCCTCACTTATGAAACTTTAAAAGCATATTTTATGCAAAAATTTGTAACTAGTAGTACTAGTCTTCCTTTTGTTCTTTCTTCTTTTCCTTTAGTAGCTTTTTAGATAGCTTCTTCTTACTTATGTCTCTTTCTTTTCCTCCAATGAATTGTAATCTCTTATGAGTTTTAAATTTTAATGAGAAATTTCCTTTCTTAACGTCTTCAATTTTTGAATGATGTTTTCTTTTTTCTTTCTTTAGAATGGATCCAAATCCAAATACTCCTATTGAACCAATAGTGAAAGAACCTACTTCCACTACAACTTCTCAAACTAAGCAAATGTAGGACTTGTTGAACATTATGAAGGTAATGGTTGAAGCATAAACACGTGCAGCAGAAAGGATGGCTTCATCCTGTAACCTTTCCCAATATTCTCCAGTTCCATCCCAAATTTGCCCAACTCCTCCTCAAGCTTCTTCTCCCATTATTCCTGAACTTCCCATGGCTCCACAACCATCCTCAGGCCCTATTATAGATGCCTATCTTCTTACATTTCTTTGTCTAAGCCCTCCAACCTTCAATGGTTCAGTTTCCCATTTTGAAGCCATTGATTGGCTAAAGGCTATTTAAAAGACGCTATATAGTATTAAGTGTCCAAAGACTGAATATCTCCACCTAGCAACCTAAATACTCTATGGAGAAGCTGAATACTGGTGAGATAGTGAGTTGAAGACTCGCTTCTCTGAGGTTCAATTGGAAGACATCCCTTGGGATGAATTTAAAATGATTTCATGCAGCTTGCCCAGGAAAATCATTCTGTGCATGACTATGAGATGGAGTTCTATAAACTCTTTCATTTTGCTTCAAATCTAGTCCATACTAAAGTGGCCAGGTGCACTCAATTTCTGTCTGGTCTTAGAGATTTTGTCAAAAGTCATTTAATATCTCAACATCATGACAGTTTTCCCAAGCTCTTGGAAGGTGCTCATATGGTAGAGTACCATCAATCTCAAATGGATTTGAAGAAGCACTCCCATCTTCAACCTTCCAGATCAGATCCTTTAAGAGAAATTGTTCTCATGGTCCAAAGGACTACTAGCTTACTTCTGGCCAAAATCTTAGGCAAAGTTAGCAAGGAAGGCTAGGAACAGTATGTAACAGACCCCATGCTTATGGGAAGTGCTACCACACAGGTGGTAAGTGTTATGTATGCTACAGAACCAGTTATAAATATTGGGACTGTCATGCTAACTGGACTGTGGACAAGATGAAGATCAATCATCAAGGTTCTATTCAGAATCCAATTCCTCTAAATTCTCAAGCGCCAGTGCTTGCCTTAATGCCTCCCCCTACTAGTGGAAATGCTCAACACCAAAAGGGTGTACCTTCTCCTTCTAATCAAGGCCACTATGGTAGGAAGGATAAGGGCAAGGTCGTTGCTCAATCACCTGCTGTACCAAGAATATACGCTCTATCTTCTTCAGTCGCCCTAGATGACAATAGCATTGTTATCGGTACATTTTAAATTTAATTTAATTCCTTAAATCTTCAACATCATAGCTTAGGCAATCCCTTAGTAGTTCAAATGCTATTTGGTGCTGAGATGTGTGCTAATGAGTTCTGCTTGGTAGACATCCTAATCAGTAATCAATTCTTCCAATCCAAACTTATTGTTATGTCCATTACGAATTTTGATATAATCTTAGGAATGGATTGGTTAAGTAAGTTTAATGTCGTAATAGATTATTTTCGTAAGCGAGTTTCACTTAAGGTTGGAAAGAAACCTAAAGTGTTTATAGGAAAACTTGGCTTGACTGCATCCCTAATCAATGCTATTGAAGCCAAGCATCTTGTTAGTAAAGATTGTTATGCAATTCTAGTAACTTTAATCATCGAAGAGAAGCAAGTAAGTAGTCCAAAAGAGACTATTATCGTTAGGGAGTTCCTGGATGTGTTCCCTGAAGACTTACTTGGACTACCTCCTGTACGTGAGGTAGGGCTTTCTATTGAACTTGTCCTTGGAACTCAACCTAAATCTAAGGCTCTTTATAGAATGGCTTCAAAAGAACTACAAGAGCTTAGGGAGCAGTTGTAAGAGTTGTTAGAGAAAGGATTTGTTCACCCAAGCATGTCACCTTGGGGAGCTCCTGTCATATTCATCAAAAAGAAGGATGGTTCAATGCGGATGTGTATAGACTACCGTGAGCTCAATAAAGTGACTGTGAAGAATAATTATCCTCTCCCTATGATCGATGATTTGTTTGATCAACTAGCCAGAGTGAAGATCTTCTCCAAGATTGACTTAAGATCAGGTTACTACCAGATTAGAGTCAAGGATGAAGATGTTTCCAAGACTGCTTCAGGACCCGTTATGGGCATTTTGAGTTTCTAGTCATGTCCTTTAGACTGACAAATGCTCCTTCCATCTTCATGAACCTGATGCAACATATCCTTAAGCCATATCTCGATGAGTTCGTGATCGTATTCATCGAAGACATCCTAATTTTCTCGAAGTCAATTGCTGAACATGAAGAGCATCTTCATATCATTCTAGAATTATTAAGAGAGAATAAACTTCTTGCTAAGTTTTCTAAGTGCGAGTTTTGGATCAAGTCCATGGCATTTCTGGGTCACATGATTGATGCTGAAGGCATTAGAGTAGATCAGAAGAAGACCTAAGCTGTTTAACAGTGGGTTCAACCTAAATCTATAATAGAGATTCATAGCTTCTTAGGACTCGCTGGTTATTACAGAAGATTTGTTCCTGGATTCTCTCTAACTGCTTCATCGTTAACTCAGTTAACTAAGAAAGGCATTCTGTTCATTTGGAGCACAGCCTGTGAGAATCATTTCAGAAGTTGAAATAGTTACTGACTTCTGCTCCTGTTCAAGTACTACCTCATTAGGGTAAAGATGTTTTAGGTTTATACTGATGCCTTTAAGGTAGAACTTAATTGTGTTCTGATGTAAGATTGTCGTGTCATAGCCTATGCCTCTAGACAACTTAAGCCTAATAAGAAGAACTATCCTGTACATGACTTTGAACTTGTAGGCATAGTTTTTGCTCTAAAGATCTGGAGACACTACCTGTATGGAGTTAAGTGTGAGATGTTTACTGATCACCAAAGTTTAAAGTACATCTTCACTCAAAAAGAACTTAACTGTCGTCAGTGTAGGTGGATGGAGTTACTTTGCGACTATGATTTGGAAATCCAATACCATATGGGTAAAGCTAATGTCATAGCTGATGCCCTTAGTCATAAAGCAACTTTATCTTCCCTTTGTTATAATGAATCCTTGATCGAAGATTTTGTCAGATTGAATCTTGAGCCAATCAGTTCAGCTAATTTAGGCACTCTACTATTTGCTATTTAGTTAGATGATTCTCTGAGATCTAAGATTTTTGAAGCTCAGAAGGAATATTCGAGTTATTCTACGTTAGTTTTTGAAATCATTAGTGGAAAGAGATCTGAATTACATCTTGATAATGAAGGTGTTATATTTCAGAAGTCTAGATTATGGATTCCAAAAATCTTGCAGTTACAGATATTGTCTGAAGCTCATAATTCTGGCTATGCAGTGCACCCCGGTAGTTGTAAGATGTATCAGGATCTCAAGCAATCATTTTGGTGGTCCAGCATGAAACAGGATATAGCTATTTTTATTTCCATGTGCCATCCCTGTTCCTTAGTTAAGGCCAAACACCAGAAGCCTGGTGGACTTCTTAAACCCTTAGATATTCCTAAATGGAAGTTGTCCAATATTTCCATGGACTTCATTATAGTTTTTCCTAAGAGTAGATCTAGTTCTAATTCTATTTGGGTGATAGTCGATAAACTCACCAAGTCAGCCCATTTTCTAGCTATTCATCAAACAAATCCAATTGAAAAGTTAGCTAAGCTTTATCTTAAGGAGGTCGTTCGTTTGAATGGTACACCGAACAATATAATTTTTGACAGAGACAGTAGATTCACTTCCAGATTTTAGTCGGTTGTTCAGCAAGACTTGGGGATGAGTTTAGCATTGAGTACTACTTTCCATCCCTAGACAAATGGTCAGACTGAGCATGTTAATCAGATCTTGGAAGATCTCTTGCATCTTTGTGTTCTAAACTTCGGTGGATTCTGGGAAGATCATTTAGCATTGGTTGAGTTCGCCTATAATAACAATTATCAATCTAGTATTGGTATGGCTTCTTACAAAGCTCTTTACAGAAGGAGGTGTACAACCCCAGTTGCTTGGATTGAAGTAGGAGACTCTCAACTTTATGGTTCTGAGTTAGTAGAAGAGACTACTAAGAAAGTTCAACTGATCAAGTGTAATATGACTGCAGCTCAGGATAGATAGAAGAAATATTATGATGCTCATCATCGTTAATTGGAATTCTAAGTAGGAGATAGAGCTTATCTTAAAGTTAGTCTGATGCGTGGTGTGCAGAGATTCGGTGTGTCTGGAAAGCTGAGTCCAAGGTATTTAGGACCCTTTGAAGTGATTAAGAGAATTGGAACATCTGCTTATAGATTAGAGTTGCCAGAAGACTTCTCGACTATATATAATGTGTTTCACATTTCATCACTAAGAAGGTGTTTGCTAGATCCGAGTCAGCAAGTTCAGATACCTGAAATGGAACAGTAACCTAATTTGACGTTTGTCATTAAACGTGTTGCAATTCTGGGATGAGATCTTAAGCAGTTAAGAAACTGTAGCATTCCTATGTTCAAATTCCATTGGCAGAATCATCCAGCTAGTGAAGCTACATGGGAGAAAGAAGAGGACATGCTAAAGAAGTTCCCATAATTCTTTTCTTAATCAGGTAGACTTAGTTCTTTTAATTTCATTATAGTTTTCTTTAAACCTTCTTCGTATATTTTCAATTTCCTTGTTTTGTTTGTTGTGTGTCATGGGCAACACTCTTTTTAAGGAGGGGAGTTTGTAACAATCCTAGTATTTTTACCCATCAATTAGTAACCTAATTGACTCTAATCCTTTTTCATTAGTCATATAGGTGCAATTTTCGTGCGATTTGGAGATCGTTTGGCAATTTCCAATATTTCCTGATTTTCTGATAATTCTGAGAATGCCTACTTTATTTAGACCTCAGAATCAAAAATAGAGTTTCACCATTGGACTCACCACACCCAAATTAGTTAGGGGTGGTATTTTGGAAGTGTTTGGAAGTTGTCGAATTTTTCCTGAATATTTTAATAATATTTAAATACCCAATAAATTAAGATAATTAAATTGACCTCCGATCAAAAATCCAATTATATTTTTGAGTTCTCCACACCTCAATTAGGAAAGGGTGAATTTTTGGGATTTTTTGGAGTGCGTTTGATTATTTTATTTTGAGTAACAAATTGTGCTTAATTAATTAATTAATTAATGTAATTAAAATAATATATATATATATATTTAATAATTTAAATTCCATTGATTTTTCTAAAAGGCGGGGATCCCGTGTTTTTGCTTCGAACGCGGGACAGCCGCTCCTTCTAATCAAAACCGTTGGATCCTTTTAATCCAAATATGATGGCGCTGATTTAAGCCTACTGATCCAGCTGTTGGATCGGCGCTTAGATCCAACGGCCTGGATCAATTCCTTGTGCATCTTCCCCTCCCGTGCTCAGCCCTGATAACCACGCCAGTGGTCATGGGTAGAGCGAGGGGTACAATCGCCTTTCAGCTAGATTGTCGAGCCCTTAAGCTCTAGCAATCTCTCTACTGCCCCATTTTGGTTCCTTCTGAGAGTTTGCAAGGCTGCGGAGGCGCTTAGGAAAAGGATAAGGTGAGTCGAACCTGCAAGCGTTTGACTCCTCTTCCAACTTCACGGATTCAGGTATATCTTGAGTTCTCCTCTGGCGATCCTATAGTTGCATCCTAATGTTTGATTAACTGGTATGGAATGCTATTTTTTTTTCTGCTTAATGATTTATATTAAGTTAAATGGAATGCAATTAAATTTAATCGATCGACTGGACTTGCGATGGTTTCCTTTAAGCCATCTTGGGCATCACTTAATTCATTTGCTAGTGAACCTTAGGTAATAAAACTAGCTCCCTTAGATAGATCTCAATGAGACCTATACACTCTATATGGATCTTGCCATGAACCCTAAAGGATCGACAACAGATAGAAGCCCTAATTTTGGCACCTCCGTTTCTTGCGATTCGGTTTGGGACAAAATGGCTCGGCACTCGATCCCTCTTCCATTGCTAAACCGAGCCTAACCGTCCTGGTTCGTCTGCATTCCTTTTAATTATGCGGCGCTTCTCTGGGAGCGACACGAGTCGTCTCCAATGTGTGACACGTGTCTGCGCGGAGTTCCATGCCACCGTCCCTCTCAAAAATTTTTGTGCTGAGGGATTTTTGCACCGATTAGATCATTAGCTGATCATTATTACTTATGTAATGATAAATTAAATGCTAAGTTTTATTTTGATCATAACTATATTTATACTTATCCAAATAGCACAAAATTATATACCATTTTTATCACAAAAATGAGTAGAATAAAAATATGCAATTTAATTTTAGTTTTGGCAAATATTTTAATGGGTCAATATTTAGGATTAGTTAATTAATTACAAATTAATTTCATCATTTCATGTGACCTAATTTGATCATTTAAGATCCAAATTATATGATCAAATAGTCCATTTCACTCATAAAAATGTGAAAAACGATAATATGAAATAAAATTTAACATTTGAACCATAATTTTTTTAATCACTTTTTAACCTAATTAGGAGTCATTAAAACCCTAATTTTTCCAAAGTTGTCCAAAATTAACATGCTTAGTGTCATTCTTCTGCTTATAATATAAGGATTTCATTTATATATAAATCATTTCCATTGGACAACAATTTAGGATTTTACGTTTTTGACTCTTACTTAATATTATTATGATTATTTCAAATTTATAGATAGCATGTTTTAGGTTTTATAAACCCTAGGATAGCTAATATGTCACATTTATTATCTCCCTTACCAATTAGATTGTATTTTTATGAGCTTAGTTCTCAACCTTCTATAAATCTGAATTAATTGCCAAGTGCTTAATTCACCTTTCAACCCTAAGGTAGAAACCCTAGAATTGATTTGCAATTGATCTATAGTTGATCCCTAGATCTATTAGTTATAACCATTAAGAATAGATAGTCTTAATGCCTTAGTATTAGTAGATTTGTGAATCAATTAAAACTAGCTTTAATGATTAGATTAGAACTTAGTTTATTCATCTTAATTCCTAAAGCTTCTTCTTGATTATTTTAAGATGTAGTAATAAGAATCCCTAACTTACTTAGATTAGCTTAGGAATCCTATTGAGTTCCTTAAACATAAACTATTAAAATACTTAGAACTTACAGTTCTTAAGTTATAGTAATTACTTACCCGAAACCTTACAATTGCTTATAACTTAGTTAGAGTAACATTTGTTTGATTAGGTCCTTCAAACTATAACCTAGCTAGTGAATCCTCATGAACCTTATTGGTTTTGTCTTAGTTCTAATTTCTTAAGTTAGATCTTTTTTTATCTTAACCTCTTTCTACTAGACACCTAAACCTTGATTTAATTATTGTAATTAGATCTTATAATTTAGGATGATATTAAGAGCTAGTTTCTAATAGTAACAATTATATTTATAAATTATTTTGTTATATCATATTAATTGAATTGAATTTACTATTTTCAAAATCCCAACTACTAATATATTACAATTAACTTGAGATCAATATCTCAAAGTTAATTGGGAGCTCGATTAGCTCCAATCATTAAGTAAATTATTAAAATTATATAACTTTGGATATCACTTAGTTACAATTATTGATTTTTCTTGAATGCTTTCTTTGCTTTGAGCCTTTTTTATTTGAATTATTCATAAAAGATATTGTGCATGAGTAAAACTTTCACATTAAAATTGCTAGGGGTTTATATGGTGGATCAGTCTAGAGCAGACTAAAAATGAAGTAATAAGGAGACCTCACATTCTTAAAGGGCAAATGTGAGTGTTTTAGGTAGACCCCGCTTTTCCTTAGTTATTAAACAGATATGTTTAACTCCTCATATCATTCTGAATATGCCTACATAATGAGTACAGATTAAATTAACTTTAATTAGTAAACATGTGAGATTTTCAATCTTATAGATTGTTAAGACTCACCATAGCTTTTAGCTATGTTACTTTCCATAGTTCTAAACTATGTGAATCTTAAGATAATAGTCTAAGATCTTCCTTCAATTTCCTTACTATACATTTTATATGATTTAGAACTGTACTTTACTTATTTATAGTTTATTTAAATTATAGTGAATGTTGCATAAATTCATTTAAATACTTCACTATTAATTTTCCTTAATTAGCATAAGTTCATTTGAACATATGTTTGCTTTACTTCATTTACTTTCATATGCACATTAGTTTATTTCTAGGGTTTAGGGTTTAGGGGATTTTAGCCTTCCATTATTAAGTAAGAATAACCATACAAACAAGAAAAATGAATCTCACCATCAGTTCACAGCAGAAATAAATTAAGGGAGTTTAGGAAGAAATACTAAGAATCACCTAGAGGTTTTCTAGGGTTTTCTTAGACTCTTACTGCCCTGTCCTCTTGAAGCTCCACCCTTTTTCCCTTGCTGTCTTCCTCTTCTTCTTATTCTTCGTCAGCCTTATTTCCTTTGGAGAGTTCTCCTTTCTCCTCTTGCTATAGCTTTTCCTTTTAGGGGACTTGAATATCAAAAGTTGGAACCCTCTTAAGGTCTGAGATTGGCCTTTAAATAAGGATGCACTCAGTCTTAGAGTGTTAATGAAGTGACTTTTCTTCTTCCTTGGTTTTAATCTAATCCTTTTTTATATTTCATTCATTTATTCTATTGGGATTCAGCAGTACTAATGCTCTTCATATTTTCAAGATGCTGGGGAAAGCCAAAGGTTACAATTTGTGGCATTCCCTATGGTGCAATTATTGTTATTTCTGGAAATTTCTGGATCGTCCGTTGCGGCACGCTGCAACAGCAATATTCCAAACACTATTCTGCTATGGCAGTAGCACTCCAAACACTGTTTCATGCATAAAGAATAGTATTTTTCCTTCATTTGCCGCAGCTTCCGTTGTGGCCCACTGTAGCGCGTTATAGCGAATAAACCTTCGAAATCACTATTTAAATAGCACCTATAGTTTTTTATGAATTAATAAATATTCTGCTATGGCGCACTGTGGCGCACTGCGGTGGTTAAAAGTTCAAAAATGCAGAAGATTTACTGTTCAATTAGTTCATCTATAGTTTAAATGGTTAATAAAATATTCTGCTGTGGCACGATGCAGTGGAAATTCTTCAAAAACGCGGATCATTAGTTAACCTATAGTTTTATAAAATGATAATTTATCTACTGTGGCGCGTTGCGACACACTACATCGGAAGTATTTTTGAAAGAACTGTTCAATTTCACTTTTATAAAGTTTAAATATTCCCTTGAGAAATGACGCTTTGGCGCACTGCAGTGGACAGACTTTCCAAGACATTACATTTGACCTTCTATATGATTTTAATTTAACATCACCAAAATGACATTGTGGAGCACTGCAGCGCACTGTAGCAGCCTTTCTTCCAGGTCAGCTGTTTGCTTCCAGGGGGAGACTTTCTCCATGAGCCGCCATGGCGCGCTGTAATGGTTTTGCCCCAGGATTTGGTCATTCAGTCAATGCATTCCATTTTTTTCATTTTTTTGCAAGAGTACTATTTTCTACTTAAAGTATATGGATATATATGATGATTTGAATGTTCAAGCACTATATTTTTGCTATAAATTCTAGATATATCAACTATCACACGTGTATCGATGCCCAATCCTGTGTCGATACATGTCGGCCTCGAATCTGAGGCCGACGTGAAAAATTTTGCGCCGACCCTCGCTGTCTGCGCAGCTATCAGCCGCAAGATGCTCCATTTTCCGCTCGCCTTAACTTATGTGCAGACAGTTATATGGATTTAAATTAATATAAATTAATTCTAATTAAATTTAAATCATATTTCACTCATAACTCTAATAATACATATTCAAATTATATGAAATTATATATCATTTTTTTCAGAAAAATGAGATGAATATATTGGTATAATTCAATTTAGAATTTAAACCATAATTTTTATAATTACTTTTTAATCCTATATAGGGGTCAAAGAATCCAAAATTTTTAATGTTATTTGATTTTGACCTACTTAGTGTTATTTTTCTTCGTATACTATAAGAATTTCATATTTGCTATTAGCATTTCAATTGAACAACATTTGGTTAAATTAAGTATTTGGCTACTTAATTATTCAAATTATGTGATTTTCATGACTTTAAATATTGCATGCTTTAGGCTATAAAACCCTTGGATGAGCGAGGACTTAAACACGTCTTCCTAACTAGTAAGAAAAACAGGGTCTCATAGAAATTAAACACTCATATTCCTCCTCAAATTTATGTGAGGTATCCTGATATCCCCCCTAAGCTTGCCCTTGAACACCACCAAGAAACCCCTATAGTATTTTATAAATATATTATTTATGCACATTGTCTTGTATGTAAATTCAAAAATGTAGTTTCAAAGCAAAGTAAGCATTCAAGGATTTCAAGTAATTGTAAACTATATTATATCCAAAGTTGTCTATTTTTAATGATCTAATTTAATGATTGGAGCTAATTGAACTCCTAATTGACTTATAGATATTGATCTCCAAGTCAAATAAATTTTGGAAAGTAGCAGCTTGATTTAGTTTATGAAATAACAAAATAATTTATATAAATAATACTTATCCTACACTAATCCTAAGCCAACTAATTTATAAAGGTTATAAGATTCAAGGTCTAGGGAAGTAATAGGTAAAATCAAGATTAATGGATTTTTAAACAAAAAGAATTGGAGATTAATATAATACTTACTAACTTCATCTAACTAACTTGCAATTGAGAGGCGCTATCCAAATTAATCACTAGACTAGTTAGGATCATCTAATAGGAGAATTCTAAGTGTATGGAAGAGGTAAGATTACTAGCTAAAAGTTCTAGTTTACTATAGGTTGCAAGTTAATGAAGCTTATGATTAGATCACTATGGGGATCTAAGGGACAATATACTTTATCTAACTTGAGAATTTTGGTTAAGACTAGAAGCTAAGTAAATGTTTAATAGAATCCAACCTAATTGTTGGGCACTACTCTTATTGAGTTCATAAAATAAATAAAGGCATGCTAATAGTATACTACATCTATGGAGTTGGTTAGCTAAATTTATAATGGAAAATTAAATAAGCTAAGGTTCCTAAATTCCATAAGATCATTACTAGTATTGAAGGTTAAATTCTAGAAATGTGCTAAGTAAATAAGCACCTAAATTATGAAAAGTTAAATTCTAACATACAATTAAAATGATAAGGGAAGTAAATTAAATGAGATATGTTTGCTGTCTTATGGTTTAAAACCTAAACATGTAATTTATGAAACTAGGAAATTATAAAATTACACTAATTAGGGAGCCAAATACCAACAATAACTTATAGTGGTCCAAATGAAATAATATAACCAAATATAAAATCATTATAGTATAAGGAGAATTATGACACTAAAAAGGTCAAAATCAGATAATATTGGACTTTAAGGGTTTTTAGGACACCTAATTAGGGTTGAAATCTTATTAAAAAAGTTAGGGTTCAAATGCTAAATTATATTATATCATTATGTTCATCTCATTTTTTTTATCAAAATAATTTATAATTTTGTATTAATTGGATGTATGTTTTTAAATTTATGATTAAAATGAAATTTACATTTAAATTAATTGAATTAGATTTAATTAAAATCCATGTTCATTTAATTGGCCGACTACACTGAAATTGAGGCGGCGCAGAAAATGGGAGCGCAGAATATATGGATTTGACGACTGACAGTGGCTCTGAAATATGTGCACCGCTAGGCCCGTCTCAACCATCCCAGGAGCCACGTGTCTAAGCGAGGCTTGCTAAGCCTATAGCGCAGACCCGTAGTCCATGACACTAAGTTGGCTCATGTTAGCAAATAAAATGAGCCAAGACGCAAACTGTCTAGACCGTTTCATCCCTGTTTTGACCCGGAGAGGCTCAACTGGGGTTTAGATTCCCAGTCAACTCCGGTGGCCCCCTGGCGCCGCCCGCATACCGGCGTGAAGCCCTCGCTGAGGTTGACCCAATGAGCCATGGATTGGGTCTCATCGATAACGGAGTAACCTACAGGGTCAAGCCCTAGGTCCTGTGGATTGGACCCCACATGGCTACTATAGTTCATTGTGGACACTTGATCGATTGAGGTTGATCAAGATTGATCTAGCTCAATCAAACCTCACCAGACGATTCATCAATGAATGAAATAAGTAAGCAAAGTGACAGAGAAGTAAATGCATGTGTAGAGGAGAAATTGAAGGCATACCTTGGCAGGGTTCACCGATTAGGTTTGGATTATGGCTTGTATAGATCACAGCACAACCTCTACAGCAGCAGCAATCGATGGCTCCTAGGCTCACAGACAAAAGGAATGGGGAGAAGAATGAGAGCTAAAGGAATTAAATGAGGCTGGAAGGATGGTGCCTGGCGAGACATACACCTCTGCTAGCCATGATCGACTGAAGGACAGAGATGCATAAGAAATTGATCATGGATGTCGGATCAGATGTGCGATTCGATGGGCTGATTAGGTGCACTCAAACCCACCGTTCTATCTAGGTTCAAAATCGTTCGATGGTTTAGATTGCGCCGCACGGATACTTCGTGCAACGGGGTCCACATTGGATCTCTGGGGTTTAGATTGCGCCACACGGGGTCCACACAGATAGAAAATAAATAACAAAATTTAAATTATTTAAATGAAATACTAATTTAATTATTTATATATACACTATTTATCACTCAAAATTAAATAATCAAATGAGCTCCAAAAAATCCTAATAATTCACCTTTATCTAATTGAGAGGTGAGGAACTCAAAAATGTAATCAAATTTTTGATCAGAGGTCAATTTAATTATCCTAATTTTTTGAGTATTTAAATAATATTAAAATAATTGTAAAAAATTCAATGACTTCCAAACACTCCCAAAATTTAATTCCTAGGTAATTTGGGGGTGATGAGTCTAATGGCGAACTCTAATTTTAATTATGAGGTCAAATAAATTAGAGAGTCTTTGAATTATTGGGAAAACTAGAAATATTGAAAAGTCTCAGATGATCTCCAAATTATATGAAACTTGAGGTGGAGACTCTTAATACTATTATAAGAGTATTAGAAGAGAAATGAAGTTGATTAGGTTACTAATTATCAGGTAAGAACACTGGGATTGTTACAAACTCCCCTCCTTAAAAGAAATGTCGCTCTCGACACATAACCAATAACGACATGAAAATGAAAATGCATGAAGGAAGTTAAAAGAAATGCGAATAAAAACATGAAATAACTTAAACTTATACTTGGTTAAGGAAATAACTCTGGGAACTTTTTCCAAATATCATCTTCTTTTTCCCACATGGTTTCTTCAACTGAATGGTTATGCCAATGGATTTTAATAACATGAATACTGCGGTTCCTCAATTGCTTGAGATCTCATCCCAGAATTGCAATGGGTTTCATGATGAAAATTAGATTATGTTGTAGTTTGCCTGCCAAAATTTGAAGATGCTGACTTGGATCAAGCAAACACTTTCTTAATGATGAAACATGAAACAAGTTATGCACAACTAAAAAGTCTTTAGGCAAATTCAACCTATACGCAGATGTTCCAACCTTTCCAAACACTTCAAAGGGTCTCAAGTATCTTGGACTCAGCTTTCCCGTCACACTAAACCTTTGCATACCACGCATCAGACTAGCTTTCTGGTATGCATGATCTCTGACCTAAAATTCTAATGGATGATGACGAGCGCCATGATATTTCTTCTATCTATTATGAAGAGTAGTACACCTCCTTCCATAAAGAGCTTCATAAGGAGACATACTAATATTGGACTCTAGAAGTCAATCTACTATCTATATCAGAAACTATACAATTTGGCATACCATGCAAACAGATGATCTCCTTTATGTAGAGCTTGGCTAACTTCTCTATAGAATCGATCTGACGAATAGGAAGAATATGCAATAATTTGGTGAGTCTGCTGACAATCACCAAAATCGAATCAAAACCAGATCTACTCTTAGGTAGATGATAGACAAACAAGTCTGCATTTGCACGCAAGTGTACATAGTCTGAAGTAATAAGTGGAAGTTTTAATTTCGGGATTTATCGTCCTCTAGAAATGGTGGTTCTGATACCAAGTTATATTTTCTTTCAATAATATTTAGAAGTTAATTTTTGGATAGATTGTTGATTTCTAAATTAGCAATACAAATGACTTTAAGTTAAGACACAATTTGATTAAAAGGAGAGAGTTGAGTTTTTATTGTAATAGTTGCAAGGGCTTGGTGATATATCTTCATTATTGAATGTATACTTTAAATCTTCATGCTTAATTCAATCAAGTGAACACTATTAGAATCGGAGTTCCCCTCCAATTACAATAGGTTCAAGTTTAGTGCATAATGAGAACTCCCATTGGGGTTCTTTCTTAGCACATAAACTTTCATGAGATCATGATTTATTAATTAGACTAAATTCCCTACGTCTAGATTACCAAATAATATCTTTTGTTCCTATTGCTCTCACAAAGAAGATTTCCATTATCCATGCATCATGCGCTTTACATGTGGTTTAGCTAGATGGGAGGATGCATTGTGTCAATGGACTATGTCACATCATTTCGAGTTTTTCCAACATCCTCTCATCTCTTCTATTTTGCTGAGCAGCAAAGCAAGGTTAATGGAGAACTTGATTCACAAGCATCAAATCTATTGGTAGAGCTCTTAAGGAAAGGTGCAAGTGAGGATTGAGAATTTTTCAAATAATTCTCAACTCTACTTGCACGACCTTTCTTGCTCTTACCTAATTGATGAGCATGAAACCCAAGTTCTTTAAATAAATTAATATAAAGTTTATTTCATCCAAGCATTCCTTCTAGCATTAATAATAAATAATAAGAACATCTTTCATTCATTCGAACAATTCATTACAACACTACCATACCTTTACAATTTCATACAATTACATCTCAACCCTCTCTAAGGGGATTTTAGCCTTCCATTACTAAATAAGCATAAGCACACATACAAAGTAAAGTGAACCTTGATATCAGTACATAGTAGAAAGAAATTAGAGAAGGTTAGAAATAAATACTAGGAATTACCCGAAGGTTTTCTCTCATTTTCTTGGATTCCTCCAGCATTTCCTGTTGAATGCTCCACCCTTTTTCCTTTGCTGTCTCCTTCTCCTTACTATTCTTGGTAAACTTTCTTCCCTTTAGAGAGTTCTCCTTTCTCCTCTTGATGCAGGTTTTCTTTATGGGCACTTGAATGTCAAAAAATGGAACCATATCAAGGTCTGAGATTGTCCCTTAATAGGAAAGCTCTCAGCCTCAAGGCATTAACTATGTTACTCTTCCTCTTCCTTGGATTTATTTCAAATCCTTTAATTTTTTATTCTGTTGTTCCATTGGAATTCGTAAAATTAATGTGCACTTCAGTTTTCAAGAGGCTGGGGAAGGCCAAAGGTTGCATTTTTTTGTCCTTCCCTATGGTGCATTTATAGCTGTTCTAGAGAATTCTGGCATGACTGCTGTGGTGCACTGCGGTGCGCTGCGGCACGCTGTGGCGCACTATAGCAGCTACGTTCCAATCACTGTTCTACTGTGGCATGTCGTAGCAGCTGCATTTCAAACACTGTTCTGCTGTGCCACGCTAATGCGGTTTCATCTTCGAAGAGATGGATAAGGAAATGTTTCATTAAGTTACATACAATTTATATAAATAATCAGAAATGCCGCCGCAGCGCGCTGTGGCTCGCTGTGGTGGTTAAAAGTTTGAAGATGCAGAATATTTACTGTTCCATCAGTTCACGTAAAGTTTGCATAAATAATCAGAAATGCCATCGCGGCGCGCTGGGGCACATGGCGGTGGCTGAAAGTACATGAATGCAGAATAGTCACTGTTCAACTAGTTCATATAAAGTTCTTAAAGATTAATTAAATATGCTGTCGTGGCGCATTGTGGCGCACCGCGGCGAGCTACAGCAGTTTAGTTCCAGGTCAGTGCAAATCCTTATGGGGCATAGTGCGTTGTGGTGTGCTTGGAGCGTGCTGCAGTGGTTTATTTTATGAGAAAGCGGATTTGCACTGTTCAATTATTCCGCATATGATTTTGATTTTTCTCTGGAGAAATGACGCTATGGCCCGCTGTAGCGCGCTGCAGCATGCTGTAGCGGGTTTCCTTCCAGGTCCTTAGGTATGCTTCCAGGTGAGGGAATTTGATGTTCCGCCATGGCGCGCTGTGGCACACTATGGCGCGCCGCGGTGATTTTCACCCAGAATTCAATATTTCAGCTCATAGTTCCCATTTCCTTCATTTTTCCTACAAAGGTATGATTTCCACTCAAAGTATACGGATATGAATGATGATTTGAATGCTAAAACACTACATTTTTACTATAAATTCTGGTTTTATCATACCCCTACCCTTAAATTTTTATTCATCCTTGAGCAAGCTTTAGAAATTGATTTTCTAAAATTTTTAGTTAAGGGATTCAATGTGGCACGTCAATGTCTAATGAATTCGGATATCAAGTAATGGTCTAAGTTAAGATAACTTCAAACTTTTTAGTTTTTGCTACCCCCTTTTATCAGGTTCCAATTTCTACTTTCAATTTAGTTCAACATCAAATGTTATACTTAACATTTTTCTTATGGGGGAGGTGATCAGAAGTTTCAAACCTTAGTGGTGCAATTTGTGAGTAACTTGAGTGTTGTGCCATATGTGCCCCCCTTCTTATGATTCACAAAGAATATTTTAAATTTTTAGGAGAGATTTTTCTTCATCAAAAATGTTCAATTTTTTTAGCTTGGGAGATATTATTTTCATTATCCCTATATTTTTATTTCTTTTGGAATTTCAGCTTTAAGGGAGAGATATTTTTCATCATCACTTAATTTAGTTCCTTGTGGTCATTAAGTCCTATAGGGGCCTAGCACCTCAATTTATTATTCACCTCTTGCCACTTTGGTTTAATTATTAGATTTTCTCCCCCACACACTTAAACTTCAGTACATGTCATTTCAAGTGCTGGAAACTAAACATTAGTAGAACTTTAAAGTGAATTAGGGAGTATAGGATTGAAGTTTGATTCTCCTCTTAATTGTATGCATACTTGAGTCTTAATTCTTACACAATTGATTTTAATATTGAATCCAAAAATTGATTTCATTTGAAAATTTGTAGATATAATTATAGCAAATGATGAGGGTGCAATAGATACATAATTCATTTTATTAAACTGAAATGAAAATACAAAAACAGGAAGGGAAAGAAAAATATAAAGAAGAAAAATAGAATTAATACAGCCTTATTGAAGTGGGTTGCCTCTCATCGAGCGCTTGTTTTTACATCTCAGCTCGATACCAATTTAGCTCACTAAGTGACTCCTTCCCTTGGGAAGTCCTGCAAAATCCATCCTTCTTTCTCTTGCAATTCAGATCCATCTATGTAAGGTTTTAGATGATGCCCATTTACCTTTTGTGTCCCCACAGATGAGGTGATATCTACACTTCCATGTGGGTATATTTTTTGGATTGTGAATGGGCTAGTCCATCTCGATTTCAGCTTTCTTTGAAATAGCTTTTATCTGAAATTAAATAACATTACCTTCATTCATGATTCTAGGTGTTTTGGTTTTATCAACTTATTGTGCCATTTCTTAGTTCTCTCCTTGTACAGCTTGGCACTCTCATATGCACCCAACCTGAATTTATCTAATTCGTGCAATTGCAGAACTCTTTTCTCTCCATCTATTTTGAAGTCAAAATTTAACTTTTTAATTGCCCAAAAGGCCTGGTGTTCCAACTCGACCGGCAAGTGATAAGACTTCCCATACAACATCTTGTAAGGGGACATTCCTAAAGGTGTTTTGAATGATGTTAAATAAGCCCAAAGTGCATCATTTAATTTCATGGACCAATCCTTTCTATTTTTGCTAACCTTTTTCTCAAGGATTTACTTTAATTCGTGGTTTGACACTTCTACTTGATCACTGGTTTGAGGGTGGTAGGCAGTGCCTACCTTATGCCTTACCCCATACCCCTTTAAGAGGGTTTCTAATTGTTTGTTGCAGAAGTGTTTTCCTCCATCATATATTAAGACATGGGGTGTACCAAACCTTGCAAAAACATGATCCTTCAAAAATTGATTACAGTTTTGGCATTGCTAAGTACACATGCTATAGCTTCGACCCATTTGGACACATATTCCACCCCTACTAATATGTAATTTCTCAAATTAGAGGTGGGGAATGGTCCCATAAAGTTAATCCCCCAAATGTCAAATAGTTCAACTTTAAAAATTTTATTTATGGGTAGCTCATCTCTTTTATCTAAATTCTCCATCCTCTGACATTGATCATAGCTCCTAACAAAATCAGTAGCATTCTTAAATAATTTTGGCCAATAGAATCCAGATTGCAGCACCTTTGCTGCTTGTTCTATCAATACCATGATGCCCTCCATAAGGGAATGTGTGGCAATGATATAAGATGTTATTTGTTTTAGGTTCAAGCACGCATCTCCTTAGGATTTGATCGGCGCAGCATTTGTATAGGAAATGATCATACCAAAAGTAATTCTTAATATTAGCCAAAAAAATTTTACTTTGTTGAAAATTAAACTCTTTTGGGATCACTCTCCCAGCAAGATAATTAGCAAAATCAGCAAAACAAGGAGGATTGCTTGCTGCAATTGCGTAAAGCTGCTTATCAAGAAAAGTTCTCTAATAATTGAATTAGGAATTTCTTAACTCCATATTATAATAATAGTATTCTAAAGGATTCCTTAATCTACAAACTATGGTAACATAGAGCTTGTAGTTTATAATCTCACCTTTCCCATGCACGTAAACATCTTCTATCAATTGATCCTACTTAAGTTAGTGATTGTTTGATTTGAAACTTTCCAATTTATAAACTAATTAGATGAAGTTAGTAGGTTATACTTTAATCATCACTTCAATTAGTTTAGTAAAGTTTCAATTTCACTCTTACCTACTAGTTTCCTAAGCTTTGATCATTAATCAATTTTATTTGATTAGTTTAGGATTAGTGTAGAATAAGTTCCAATTACATGAATATAATTATAAATTATGCTGTCACTTCATAAGTTAAATTAAAATACTATTTTCCAAACTTCTTTCATTTCTACTATCACTTAAAATTGACTTGAATATCAATATCTACAAGTTAATTGGAAGCTCAATTAGCTCCAACCATTAAGTAGATCATTAAAATTAGACAACTCTGGGTATCACATAGTTTACAATTATTAAATTTCCTTAAATGCTTGCTTAGCTTTGAGCCTCTTTCTTTGAACATACATACAAGACATTGTGCATAAATAAAACTTTTGCAATAAAATTATAGGGGTTTATATTATGGTGAATAGCCAAGGGCAGGCTATAGGAGAAATAAGGAGACCTAACATTCTCATAGGGTGAATGCGAGTGTTTATTTTCATTGAAACCCCACTTTTTCTTATTAGTTTAGTAGAGGTGCTTAACTCCTCATGTCATTTTGTATGTGCCCACTGAATGAAGCTTTCATAAAACAACTTTGATTAATATTATATGAGTCTCCTATAATTTTATTGATTGTAAGATCTCATCGTAGTCTTTTAGCTATATTTCCATTGTATAGTTCTATACTATGTATTCTTAGTCCAAGAGACTAAGATTCTTCTTTACTTACTTTGCTTTGCACTTTCTATCTTCAGTACTGTGCTTTGCTTACTTAAAGCTTATATAGAATGCAGTGTCTATTGCTTTAATTTAATTTAAATGCTTTTCTACTTTTCTTTGCCTTACTTAGCATAATTTCCATTTGGACATATACATGTTTCCATTTCTTTTATTTTCAAATGCACTTTAGTATTTTCTAGCCTTCTTTAGGATGCTTTTCCCTTATCTTTTTGGTTGCAGTCTAGATCGAGTATTCATGTGAGTACTCTTACTCCTTTACTTTCAACTGTTCTTCTTTACAGTTATACTTTTTTTCCTTTCCTACTTGAATACTTTCAAATGCTCATCTGCTAATATTAAATTGTAAATTAGCTTGTTATATCCAAACAAACTTATAAATGTTAGTCAATCTTAAAATGTGCTTAGACTATTTAGTCTAACTACTCTTTTTCTTTTCTTGGTTTTTGTAACAACCTAGATGTTGTTACCTATCAATTAGTAACCTAATTGACTCCAAACTTTTTTCATTACTTTTATAATAGAGTTAGGAGTCTCCACCTAAAATTTAGTGCAATTTGAAGATCGTTTGATAATTTCCAATATTTCATAATTTTCAGATAATTCTGAAAATACTTAATTTATTTAAACTTCAGAATTGAAAATGGAGTCCGCCATTGGACTCACCACACCCAAATTAGCTAGGGGTGGTATTTTGAAAGTGTTTGGGAGTCGTCAAAATTTTCACAAATATTTTAATAATATTTTAATACCCAGAAAATTAGTTAAATTAAAAAAAAAATACATTCGATCAAAAATTCATTTGCATTTTTGAGGTTCTCACCCCTCATTTAGGTTAAAGTGAAAATTTGGGAATTTTTCAAAACATGTGTATGGATAATTAATTTTGACTTAATAAAAGGATAAAGGATTAATATGAGTATTTCTTATTAACTAAAGTAATATATATATATATATATATATATATATATATATATATATATATATATATATATATTCTAATAATAATAAACAGCTAATTACAATTTCCAAAATAACTAAATTTTAAAAGGTGGGGATCCACCATATTATGTGAAACATGGAACATCCGTGTTATCCAATAGACCACTCTGTATACTCTCTCTATAGAATTAGATTGTTGGATATCCAGAAGACGATCCAACGATCTGATCGAATACCATCTACTGTCCGATATGCTTTCCTCATGATCACAAGCATCCGGCGGCTCCAAATGGACTTTCGATATGTCCCTGCGCAAAAAGGAGGATCGTGCGCAGAGACAGAGCATCTCCCGTACCCTAAATGCATTCTTATCCTGCCGAGTCTTTTCCCTTGGGCTCGACTCTATCCTTTCTCCATTTTGGGAAGTTGCAAGGAGGTTTGGGAAGGGAGAGGTCTCGCCTGTGGAAGAACCAAGCGACTACCAATTTCTTTGGCTAGCCCTAATACTAGAGGATCGGCCACAATCGGGAGCCATAAATCCCTAACTTCAATGGCAACTTGAAGATAAGAACCTTTCAAGGTACCTCTTCATTTTACCTTCCCTTGGTTATGTGCTCAAAATTTAAGTTAATCTTCCATATTGATCAGTTTATTGGAGTCTTTATCAATGGTGTCCATTAATGATATTTTGGTAGACTCAATTAAAGAGGTTCAACATTTGAACCATTTATGGAGATCATTAAGCAGTTCAAGCAATTACTGATTGGAGGAGACTTCTCCATCTCATTACTATGATGAGTTCCTTGTGACTTACTATTTTATTTTCATAGATTTGTGTAAGGCTTCTGTGAGTAATAATGCCCTCTTCAAGCTTCTTTAGGGATTAATAAATTAGTGTAGGAGATTAATGTTAGCAATTTTTTTGAAGTGAATAATTTTTTAATATCTACTTTACCATTAAATTACTTTTAGGTTTATAATAATGCATTCTTTAGTCCTTTGAATGGTGTAATGATGTAGTATGGTTGAGCTATTGCAGAAGTACTAAAATAATCCAAGTCTTATAAGAGAAACAGAGCTGATTCTTAATCGGCGTAGTGTTAGATTTTATTGGACTTCAAGGTACATCGTCTCCTTCACCTTACTTCATTTATGGCAAATAGTTTATGTGCTGTGAATTTTATTTAGGATTTGGTAGCATCTATTTGATCTACTGAAGGAATGTATTTAGTTGATGAGAAATAACGTATAGTACATCATTATCACAATACTCCCTCAACTCATCCAATATGTTTTCCTTAACCTTTTTTAACTTATTGAGCCAAAATCTATAACGTTCATTCGACATTTTGGCTTTTAAGACTTTTAGTCAGTGGGTTTTAATCGATCACTATCATGTTCATATCATCCTGTCAAACAATGCTATCAGTCCTTTAGTAAGCATTAATGTCTATAGATTTGTATTCCTTACCAAGCATTAATGCCTTAATAAATACAATTGTTAGTTTTATTTTCCCTTTACTATTTGTTTTTTTTTAATGGCATAGTTTCACAAAAAGGGTAGGGCATGATCTAGGTATGCCTCGCTATTCTTTAATGCATTATTTTCCATAAATCATCTTGCTCTATATTCTTGAGTAATTAGATTCAGGGGGATCTTCATCTCGATGGATGTTTGTCAGCAATTTGATATTATGAATTTGAAATTAGTAAATCCTAACCGACCTAACCTTATAACTTGTTGAGATCACATCAATTGAATCCAAATCAGTCTCTTGAAAGTTTGATGTCTAATTTATGATTTAAGCAAATATAAAATAGATTTGGGTTCCAGATAATCTAGATCTTGAATTCCCAATGGAATTTAATCTAATTTATCTACAATTTTATATAATTTTCTGAGTTCCATTAGAGGTGGTTTGCTTGACAAAGTTTAAGCATTTGAAGCACACTTTATCTTCATTCTCATTAACATACCTGCAAAGCTATTAAACATGTTGGATAGTATGGTTTATTTAATTACATCAAATATGTATGATTTTATTATTCCTTAAAGACAACATGGATTAAATATGTTATTAGATCTCCAGATTCAGGAAATTCAATTACAGTGATTTGGATTTAAATTTATTATTTGTTACTTTCAGGACTCTTGTATTATTGTAAATGCTCATATCTTTTAAAATTAAGTAATAAAAGTGTTATCCATCAAAGTTCAATCTAAATTAATATTTATGTTATTTTAATAGTTAATATTATTTAGCATATTCAGTATTTACTGAATGTTCTAACTTGAAATATTTTGCTAATAAATTGCAATAAATTAGTCTGATTTTACTTTCGTGTCACTTAAATCCTTATAATTTACTAGATTGAAATCTAAAAAGTTTCAAAGATATTATTCAATTATGACACATTTAGCATCATTTGCAAAGAATAATGAGATTTTTCTGCAGTATTGATAAAATTGTTTTATTATTTTAAAATGAAATTCTTTATTAATTTTTCCAGCGAAGTGACTTGTCATTCGATTCCATAGGTCTGCTTTAAATGCAGCAATTGATTTATATTAAGAATCCAAATACTGTCATATTACTGCCATCTTTGTATATGAGGTAAAATGATCAAATGCAGCCATTTATATATTAGAATCATATGTAGCCATTAGATGAAAGTGAGATTAATGTAATATGAGAATAAATGCTGCCATTTATTTTAGGAGATCTAAATGCTGCCATTTATTTCAATAAATTCGATGTTGCCATGTATTTTCTAAAATGAGATCAATAAGGTCATAAGTGATTGAATGTTCCATTAATTGTAATGAGAGAACAAGTGTTGTCATTTATTTCATTGTGAATCAAATGCTATCATGAGTCAAATGCTGCCATTTTTAATATTAAATGATCGAAGGTGATCAAATGCTATTAGTCAAATCCATGTGATCAAATGTTGCCTTTTATCCTAAAGTAAGATCAAAAGTA
Source organism: Gastrodia elata (assembly GCA_016760335.1). Classification (NCBI taxonomy): domain Eukaryota; kingdom Viridiplantae; phylum Streptophyta; class Magnoliopsida; order Asparagales; family Orchidaceae; genus Gastrodia; species Gastrodia elata. The sequence continues at coordinate 646,841 of CM028669.1, forward strand.
ATCAAATGCTGCTATCTTTTATATTATGAGATCAAATATTGTCATTTATTTTAAAGTGAAATCAAATGATCAAATGCTACCACGTATATATTAGAATCATATGTTGCCATTTAATTCAAAAGTAAGATCAATAAGATCAAATGAAACCAAATGTTGTCGCTTCTTTTATTAAAACCATATATGGCCAATAATATAAATGAAAGAATCAATCGATCATGTGGGATCTAATACCGTTCCTTACATTATTTGTATTAAATTAACTTCTATCATTAAATGCATTGAAAGAACTAAATGTTGTGTTAGAATTCAGTTTAAATGTTTATTATTTATTATATATATAAATATCAAATTAAATACTGTTATTCTTTGTAGGTTAAGTTATAAACTAATAGCAATTGAAATGCTAAGCTAAATGCCATTGCCTTGTGCATATTAAGTCAAATGATGCTGCCACTTAAATTGCTAATTTAATACTGCACCTTTTATAATTTTTCATAAATGTATGATTTATGAGGTGTGAATCTTAGGTTAGCAAATTGCTTCATTTGTTTTTCTCACCTAAATTATTAGAACTGGAAATAGCCAATCCTATGTAAAGGATTGACTTATAAATTGATATTCTTTATAATTGTGGAAATTATTAGAACTGGAAATAGCCAATCCCACATAATGGATTGACTTTATTTTAGAATTGGAAATAACCAATTCAATATAATGGTGATGTAGGATGGGGGGTGATGACATGTAATAAATCAAATCCACCAATCAATTAACAAAATTAACCTTGCATATTTAAGTTGCTAGAAGATATGCAAGTCGCTTGTTGAGAATAAAGAGAAGTGTTGTAAGTGTTCACAACTAATGAGAGCTAGGATTAAACGAGCACACTTGTAAGGTAGGAGGAAAGAAAATAAAAATAAATGAAGAAGATCTTACGGGAGCCTTATTACCAAATATGCCGCTTACGATAAAGAAGATTAACTTCTACGAGCAGTCTTTCACCGCAGATCGAACCTTCTTTCCTTGGAAGTCTTTCTCCAAGAATTGCAAACCACACCTCAAGAAGTCCTTCTCTTAAGAATGAAGCTCACATAACACAAAGAAGAAGAGAGTATTTTTTTATATCACTTGCAATGCCATAAGACATATGAGGGTGGCCAATTTATAGCCATAAAATACATACCAAATGACCATAAAAATCTTTAACCAACCTCTAATGAAGGACTAAAGTATCATTTCCTCTAAAAGACCAAAAAAATCATATACATACTCTCTCATGAAGGACTAAAATGTCATTTCACACAAATGACCAAATAAATCATAAACCAACTCTCTCATGAAGGACTAAAGTGTCCTTTTACATAAAAACTCACATGGCAATACATGGGCTAGGATGAAGGCCTATTTATGGAACAAATACAAAAGCCCATAGGACTCAAAAATAGAAAAATAAAATATAGTACCATTAAACTAATTTATGATCTGGCATATCGATGATGATTTCGTTGATGCCCTGCATCAACACATATGAGCTCAACACTCCCAAATTCTACTGAATTGTGCACAAGGCACCTAATCAAGCATGACCTACATATCCGATGATATGTCATGCCAACCTGACTGAATTATTTGACTGAATCACTGAATGAATACAATGCTGAATGTAACAGAATACAAAAATTAATGAAAACCAAATTAATTATATTAAATTTGAATAACCATTTCTACTACTAAGACTTCAACGACTCTTAGTCTATCCAATTGCTAATAAATCTAATCAACTATCATAATTATCTCAATAGTCTAACTAATTGATTCATCTTAACCATTCTGATCTCAAATATGCCATCTCAACAATTCATCCAATCATCTCAATGAATTTGACTATACAAGCTTAACATCTTAAGTTTGTGTTTGAATGATTTTTGAGAAAACAAGCCTAAACTATGTCCTTATTAATCTTCTCTTAGAACTAAACAAGGTTCTAACTAATGATTCAGACTTAAGGACTAATCCACAAATTAGCATCCCAAACTAAGCAAAGAGCTAAGGCATAGGAATACTAAGAGGCTCAAGGATTCAAAATATAGAATCCCTCAAAGATCAAGCTTAAGGCTTAAGGCTAAACTTCACAAAACTACATTAAAGGCTAAGGTTAGAGAATTCTAACTGCAAGTCTAAGCATACTAGGAAATTAACCAAATCAAGCAATTATCATCACTTAATAAGGAAGGTAACTAAGGAAAGAATACTAACATTCAACTAAGTTGAATGCAACCTTAAGGGTTAAAGGCTAAAACCTATGTCATAACATATGATTTAGCACTTAAGGATAACTGCTACTTAGCATGTGACATCACATACCAAGCATGGGATAGACTAAGGATCAAGGATCCTAAAGGTTCTACACTTAAGTAACATGCATCACTTAAGAAGGCTTAGGCCACTAGTTAAGTCACTATAAGACTTAACCATGGCTAAAGGCTAACTAGCAATTCTAATTCAATGAATTAGGATCCAAAAAGGCTTGGTATCAAAGATTAAGGATCCTTTGACTACTTATACTAATAGGATTTAACATAGCTACTAGGTAAAGCATCATTATTGAACCAAGTCTAATAATGAAGCCAAAAGTGGGATGCTAAGCTCTACTCATGAAATCACACTTAAATATTATATCCATTTAATTAAGTGTAATCTCACTCAAGAGGGATTTGGACGAACTAATAATAGGATTAGTCCATAGTAAGGCTTTTATCACTAAAGAGGTATTCATCTCTTGCTAAGGGGCTTTTCCTATGGCAAAAGAATCAATATCCAATTAGGATGTTGAAACACAAGGCTAAAAGGAAAAACATTAAGTCACATAATGTGACTCAATACCAAAAAAGGTACTAAGAACTTTCCTAAAGATTACTATCACAGGTCATAAGATATGACTTAGCTAATGCAAGGGAATTCACTCATCCATAAGGATAAGTGCTTGGAAACCAAAAGGAGACTAAGACTACTAACATAAGTCATACTTCATGACTTATGCCAAGGATTCTAAAATTAAAGGTACTACCATCTAAGTCATAGGGTATGACTTAGATCACTAAGGATCTAAAGGTTAACTTAACCTATCTTAATGGATGGCTCATTCCAAAGGAATGATTAACTAATGCTTAAGTCCCTACATGACTTAGGCACACATCCTAAGGCTGAAATAAGATACTAAGATAGGGAAATACCTTGTTCAAAATGAATAAGAACTTCCACCAAGAAGGAGGAAAACACACTAAGTCACACAATATGACTTAGTCAATCAAGCTCAAGAGTTAAAATGACTAATACTAAATGAAACGATTGCTGTCCAAGAAGTATTATCATACTTTGAACAAAGAATAGAGATACAAAAGAAAGCATCTAACCTATATAAGGGGATGACCATATGCAAGGGCAAAATGGTCATTTTTTAAGGCTAAAACCTTATTTGACTAACATGATACCAAATCAGAGATCTAAACTCACTAACTGATTCTATATATCCTAAAGAAAGCATAAGCACTAAGATCACTGAAAATTGGAGATCTTGAACTCCTAATCATAGCTAATCAATCTAAAAATGATTAGGATACAATTAAGAAGATAAAAACAAATCATAAAAATTCATCTAGCCATAAAGTTCTCCACTGCCTAATGAGCAAATAGAAACAAAGTTTATAAGATTCTGATGTCAAATCACAAAGTTATTGACTAATCTAGGTTTTACTAAAAGATGCATGGTTCTGAAAATATATCCATAGAAATAGAAATATTATTGTATAAGCATAATCTACACATTTTTTTGATCAATTAAGTATATAAACATGCCATGATTGGATAAGAATTGAGCAAGTTATATTAAGCCCTAGATTCATGCACATTATCCTAAAGTTTGGAACTTAGGAATCATTTAAAACATTTTAATTAAATTAATTTCCATTAAAAGGTGCTCGGGCCCTGTCAGGTCGACCGGGACCCAACAGGTTGTCATGAATAGAAACGCGCAGGTTGGCCGCGATCCGGCAGCCTAGCACTATCGAACAGCTCGAGCTTGGGCTGGCCTGACCCGCAGCAATAGTGCTCTCATCCCCAAAGGGGTCAAGGACTCCTGAGCGGGGGATTTAGGGTTTTGCTTAGAACCCTAATTCCTAATAGCTCAGAACACCAATTGCCATGATCAGAGTCTTAAAACATTCACGGCACCAAGACCTACACGAGGGAATTTAAATCCCCAAATGGTTTGCACCAGAATAGCGAAACCCTATTCACAATTTTTGCGGCAGAAGGATTACATGGTGGAGCGAAATAATCCATCCACGGACCACCATCTAGATAGGGATTAATTGGAACACTATCAGGGTGTCAAGCTCGATCCACAGAGGGTTTAGCCGAGCTGGGAGGAGGTATGGATTGATGGGAAGTAACTGGGGCTCGGGCACTGCACCACACTACGTAGGCCCAAACCCAATGGCCTTCGATCAGGTTCAATCGAACCTGATTGAACTCCACTACATCTCCACTATCAAGTGGAATCAAAACACAAGTGATAGGTCAAAATTCAATAGGTAGAGGAGTACTTGGCCCCTGGAGAAGTTGCCAATTTCACTGGAGATGCCGAGAGCCTTAAACGCAGGTGCCACCTAGGAGAGCCAAGCCAATGCTCACGGGTTATAGAGGATGAGCTTGAGGGATCGAATGACTTCGACATTGGAGGCTACCATGAAGTTTCAGAGAAGAAGAAGGAGGAGAAAATATGGGGAGAGCATCTTGAGCTTCTCGGGTTTAACAGCAAAGGAGAAAATAAGTTGGAGAGGAGCATAAGAGGATAAGGGGAGGATCACTAGGATGCTAGGAGGAGTGGCCGACACTACCAGCCGACAGTAGGAGCTAGCAGAAGAGTGGAGCAGGCAGCTGGCAGGGCAGGGACCAACTGTAACAACCTAAGGTTGTTACCCAGCTTGATCTTAGCTTAATAGTATGTTAATTTAGTTCATCTAGCCATTAGAATCGATCTCTAAAGATTTCATGAGATTCAGAGCTAAATCAAATATTTTGTAATATTTTAATATTTAATTAATCATAAAATTGAGGTATTTAATTTGACCTTGAAATTAAAATTTGACTTCGTCGTTGCGATCGTCACCCCCAAATTAGCTAGGGGTGATGTTTTGAACATATTTGGAAGTCATCGGATTTTCGCGAATATTTAAATATAATTAAATGCACTGGAAAATGGAGTAATTAAATAATCGTCGAAATCAAAATCTGACTTCGCCGTTGAATTCCTCACCCCCAAATTAGTTAGAGGTGAATTTTCAGGATTTTTCAGAGCGTGTTTATTTAATCTGAACTTTTAGCAATTTAGAAAATAAATAAATATTTATTTAATTAAGAAAAATCATTTTCCTTAATAATTTCTCCTGATAGCCCCTCCATTCGATGCCTCTCCCTCCTTTTGCATGCAAGGATGGCTGAGACCATCCCTCCCCTCTCCTTTTAGCCATGCCTCCATCCCATCTTCTTTTCCCCTATACATGGAGCTTAGTTTCCTCTCCTCCACCCCTTGCTATCTATCTAAAGCTCCCCACCTTCCCCTCCATTATTGAGTTGTGCTGAATAAGAAGAAGTTTGGCTCTTGGAGGAAACAGAGTATCCTTTTCCTCTTCTAAAGGCTAAAGGTACCCTTTTGTTTACTCTCCTTGTACCTATCTGCTCCTCTTTCTTGCATTCTTCATGTTGTTATTATGCTTGAACATATTTTTATGAATCCATAAGCATGTATGGAAGCCATTAAGGCTCTTTAAAGCATCACATTTCTTGAAAGAAAATTGCTCTATTTTTCATATGTTCTGCACACCCCTGCATTTATCACCATTTTTTGTATAGTTAGGATGCTCCATTTATGCTGATTTTAGTGTCAATAGAAAGGTATCAGAAAGATCTTTCCATTTCTATAGGGCACCGCTAATGGAATGCTTTGGATTTGGAGCATTTGAGCTCGAAATAAGGCCATTGTGGGTTTCGCACTGGCGAAAACACCGTCTGGCGCTGCAGCTCCCAAGTTGCAGAAACTGGACCGCTGCAGTGCGCCATAGCGGGCTGTAGCGGGCTGTAGCATCATTTTGGCAAAAAAACATATAAAATCATTTTACACTCATTTTACTATAAATCTCCACAATAAAAAAAAATGTTTGATGCTTTAAACCTAAGTGTGGAAATGAGGTAAACGAACTTGATTTAGAGAAAGTAAGAAATGGTGAAACAAGAATGTGCTAGGCTTTTGTAGAACTTACTAGAAGCAATGAAAATAAATGGGGATAAAAAAAATATCTCTCCCTCGAACAAAATACAATTAGAAAACCCAGGGATGAAGAAAAATATAATTCTGTTGAGCTAAATACAAAAAAAAGGTCCAGGGATGAAGAAAAATATCTCTCCCGAAGTATGAAAATTGAGAAAAATAGGATGAAAAAAAATATCTCTCCTAAAAAGAAATATTCATTGCTATTTAGAAGAAGAAAAGTACAAATGGCACAAGATTCTTACACACTGAATCTAACTTTTCTTAGCTAAGCAATCCTAGAAAATCTCCCTATAATTATGAGTTGAGTATCATACACTTGGAAAATAGAAATTAAAATAGTCAAAATAAAAGAAAACATTAGCATGAGACTTGTTAGAATAAGAATCCTTCTTATCACCTTGTTAAGTAATACATGAAATGGATAAAATACTTCATACATATCCAATTGAATTTTGTAATATAGAAAATTAGAAAAATTTATTTTGAGCTTACTCGAGGATGACCAAGAATCTAAGTGTATGAGTATGATGAATCCATAATTTATATACCAAATAAAGAAAAAATATCATACAAATCCTTATTAGAAATAATCCACCTTGATCAAATTCTACTTTTTTTCAGGTAAAATGTGAGCTCAGCAATTTCTGGGAAAAAAAAAACCATTGCAGCGCGCCACAGCGCGTTCTAGCTACTGGCATGCAGAAAGCACTATCCTAAAAGGATTTCTTAGATCTGGAACTATTCCGCTATAGCGTGCCATAGCGCGCTATCGCAAATGAAGTATCGAAAGTGAATCGCTCCAGTGCGCTACAGCGAGTAAAGTTATCGAACTTAAATTGTTACAGCGCGCTGCAACAGAGATGTTTTCAAATTTTAACCGCTACAGCGCGCCACAGTGCGCTCCAGCTGGGCGCCAAATTTCTGTCATCTTAGGGCATTAATTGCGGCTGAGACATGACCTCTCAGCCTGCTACTATCTCCCAGCTGCCATATCTTCTACAACAGAATATTCTTTTAAGAGGAAAAGAAAGGTTTCGAAATGATTATGAGATTTTATAATGGAAAAGAAGATGTCATTTCAAGCCTCAAGTGAGATGTGCACTCATGACAACTGAATTATGGAGGGAATAGCTAGAATATGAATGCAAGAGAGGAGATTAACTCCTCTATAAATATAACTTCTTTTTACAAAAGAAGGGTTCCCAATTTTCACTCAAAAATTCTAGCTTTTGAAGGCTGCATAGAAGAAGAAGGAGACCTCTCCAAAGGAGGTTGAAGAAACTATTACTAGAAGAGAACGAAGTCATGCTGCACTAGGGAGCTAAGAGAAAGGAAAAGAGAAAGAAGATGAAGAGATCTAGAGAGCTCCATTGAGGGTTGTTCCTAATAATTTCTAAATCTTGTTTTTTATTTCTTTTTAGTGGATCATGAAAGGGTCTTCAACCTTGTATGTTTTTCTTCTTATCTCAGCAGTAATGAAAGGCTAAATCCCCCTTGGGGAGGGTTGGGCTGAATTTATTATGATATGTAAGGGACTTAAATGAATGTTGGAGAACTTCCACAAGCATTGAATTAAAAATCTGTGTTGAATGACTTATTGAGATCACTAAAAATAATGTTGTGGACTAAAAAAAAAAATTTAAGTAATTATAACTATAAATATTAACACCTTAATTAATGTCTTATGCTCAATAGCTCATTGCTTAGTTTAAAGCTAGACATGCGTGCATTGGTGCTTAGAACTATGTGAGAAGTTCTTGAGCTTAATTGTACCATGCTCTAAGTTGATCTAAGAAGTCAAAGCGTGTGAGCTAAGACCCGCTAACTGAGCTACATTGCTCAGCATATGTGAAAGGAGGAAAAAGATTTTTTGGGAGTTCATGGATGATGTGACATAGTCTATGGAGCCCAATGAAATTATTTCCTTATCTGAATTGCGCATGATGTGCATGATGCTCGTTAGTGAAATTAATGCTCATGAGATCATTTAACTAAAATCGTTATTTTGGCAACCTAGACATAGGTAAACTTAGATGCCCTAAGTGCGATCTCATGAGGATTTTCGTGCTGAAATTGAACCCTAGTGTGTTCATTTCATGCACAAGATTTGAACTTGTAAGAATTAGAGAAAAACTCTAAGGAATGTAATGTGCACTTGATTATTTGGCATGACCATAAAAGAATGAGAAGTGCTTGAGAAGTAATTCAACATGAGTCCCCATCAACTCACATGGAGGAAACCTAACCCTCCTCTCTAAATCAAATAGTTTCTTAAATCAGAATTATTGCTTTATTAATAGAACCAACTCAAAACTAAAATCATATGGTTTAAACATTATTAAATATTGATATACCTTAATAACAAAACACACCATTCCTTGTGGACGATAAATCTCGGAACTTACCTTCCAAATTATTACTTCAGACCACGTACACTTGTGTGCAAGAGTAGACATGTATTCTACAGTCTGTCAGGAAGCTCCAAGGACTGAATTCGATAGACTTGGGATTTTATAAAGACAGTGTCCTGGGCAAGCAGAAGAAGGTTTCATTCTCCAAATTTGGAAGAGAGCTAAAAAGCAAGATACTTGAGTTAGTGCATACACATGTATGGGGGCCAGCTCCTAGTTCATCTATAGATGGAGCCACATAATCCATCACCTTCATTGATGACTATACAAAAAGGTATGGGTTTACTTTCTAAAACATAAATATGATGTTTTTGATCTATTTGGAAAGTGGTTAGCTTTGGTAGAAAATAAGACCAGAATAAAGCTTAAGTGCTTGAGGTCCAATAATGGCAGCAAGTACAGTGATAGGGAAATCAAGGAGTTCTGTGCCTTGAGAGGCTTTAAGAGAACTTTTATAATCCCAAGAACACCACAACAAAATGGTTTTGCTGAATAGATGAACAAGATAATTACAGAAAAAGCATGGAGCATGTGATGACGTGTGGGTCTACCAAAATAGTTCTGGGCTAAGGTCGTTAACATGGCGGTGTATTTGATAAATCGGGGACTTTCCATACCCTTGAATAAAAGGATTTCCAAGGAATCTTAGAGCAGAAAAGTGGTGAAACTGAACCACCTCAAGGTATTTAGTTGTTCATCTTATGTGCATATTGATCCAGGATCCAGGAGCAAGCTTGATGCTAAGGCGATCAAAGTGCACATTTGTTGTATATGGCACGGGCAAGTTTGGTTACAGATTCTGGGACAATTAGAATGATAAGGTCATCAAAAGTAGTGATGTCACTTTTAATGAATGTGAAAAGTACAAAGACTATATTAGAGTCAAGACAGATTCCAAGGATGCTTCAGATGAAGAGCCCTGACAAATAGAAATTGATGACAGTGTTGAGCCAGATGATGGTGTACCTGAAGAAGCTTAGGAGGGTGTCAATGTTGAACCACAAACACTCATGTTAAGATGATCCACAAGAGTCACAAGATTGCCATAGAGGCACTCCCTTTCATTAATTTACCTATTACTAATGGATGGTGGTGAACCAGAAAGCTTGGAAGAGGAACCTCAGGTTGAAAATTCAATCAAGTAGGAGGCTTCCATGAATGATGAAATGGCATCACTCATGTTAAATGGGACATGAGAGTTGGCACCTCTACTAGCTGGGAAGATGGCCCTTCATAATAAGAGAGTTTACCGGATGACGGAAGAACCAAATGGGGGCAAGGGCTACAAGGTGAAGCTTGCAGTTAAGGGTTTCCAGTAGAGGCATGAGGTCGACTACAGTGAGATCTTTACCCCAGTTGTGAAGATGACAACAATCAAGGTTGTGTTAAATATTATTGTAGTTGATTATTTCCATCTAAAGCAAATGGATGTCAAAACTACATTCCTTCACGGAGAGCTGGAGGAGGAGCTGTACATGCAGCAACCTGAAGAATACAAGGCTCAAGAGAAAGGAAAATTTGAGCTAGTGTGCAAGCTCATGTGGAGCCTCTATAGCTTGAACTAAGTGTCAAGACAGTGGTACAAGATATGCTAAGCGAATCACTGTTGTTACATAAAACAGTGTAAGTCCTCCTATATCATTTTGTTATTTTATGTGGATGATTTACTGATTGCAGGATTAGACATGGAGGAGATAAGGATGCTAAGAAATCTGATGTCAAAGGAGTTTGACATGAAGGACTTGGAGCTGACCAAGTAGATTCTTGGAATGAGAATCAAAAGGAAAAGAAGTGCATGAATCATGAAGCTATCGCAAAAAGACTATGTTGAAAATGTGTTCAAGAGATGCAGCATGAGTGAGGCAAAGCCAGTGGGCACTTCCCTAGTAAGTCACTTCTGCTTATCTAAGGGCAGATATCAAAGTCTAATGAAGAGAAGGAAAATATCTTAAAGGTTCCTTATGCTTCAGCAGTTGAAAGCTTGATGTATGCAATTACCTATAAATGATCGGATATTATTCATGCAATATGAGGGGTTAGCAGATTCATGGGAAGCCTAGGGAAGTACCATTGGGATGCTGTCAAGTGAATATTAAGGTATCTGAAAGGTACAACGGGCAAAGCTTTATGCTTTGGAAGATCTGGCATTATTTTATAGGGCTACTTAGACTCAGATCTTACAGGCAATATTGATAGCCAGAGAAGCACTACAGGGTATGTGTATATATTGGGAAGTGTAGCGGTGTGTTGGATCTCTAGGCTACAAAACATTGTGGCACTATCTACCATGGAGGTGGAGTATATTACCATTATAGAGGCAAGTATGGAGATGATCTAGTTGAAGAGTTTTATGGCATAATTGGGTAGAGAGCAAGAGGATGTGAAGATCTACAGTGATAGTATGAGCGATATTCACCTAGCAATGAATGCAATATTTCTTGCTAGAACAAAGCACATTCAATTCTGTTACCATTTTATTTCGAACACTATTAGAATACAGGCAGCTCAGATCGGAGAAGATCCACACTTCTAAGAATCTAGCTGATATGCTTATAAAAATAGTAATAGTGAAAAAATTGAAGCTATGTGAAGCTTCAGTTGGCCTTGGTACAAGTAAAGAAAGTGGGGGTGAGCCACACCACAATTCTTAAGAGAAATAGAAGAAGATAATGAAGAATCAAGGATCGAAGAGGGATGATTTCCTAAAGGTCTCCAAGTACAAGATTGTTATGTTGTGGACACTAGTTAGTCCATTATGGAGATGCTATTACTACTTTGATAAGCTTCTGAGAGGTTTTGAGGTGATTCAGAACAAGGTTTGAAGTCCAGCAACAAGACTGGTGTTGTAGCTCTTTGTAGCGCACTGCTGCACGCCTTAGCACTCCCTTACCCAAGACAAAGTTGTTATTGCACCTCAGTGATCAACACTCGGAGAAGTAAGTGCTAAAGTTTACTACTACAAAAATCAGCACTGCAACACACCACAACTATAGTAATTCCAAGAGGAGGGCACTACAGCACGCCACAATGGTAAGCTGACATAGACTACGGTGTTATAGCGCTCCCTGGTGCCTGGCTACCCAAAGCTCAGGGGCTATGGCGCACCGTAGTGCCTGACAGAATTTTGCTTTAGTTTAGATTGTGCCTTAAGTAAATTGGAGGGTATTTTTGAGCAATTAGGGTTCATTAATGAGATGAATGCTTAAGAGAACATGTGAAGGAGTTTCCTCATAAGAATAAGAATAAAAAATGCAAAACGTGTGTTGGCATTTTAGTTGGAGGCCTTGGCTATTGTGAGGAGGAGATTCCAAGGTGAAGCCTTAAGGAAGTTGTAGTGCAAGAGATCTCTTGCATATTGGAGAAGATACTCCAAGTGGTGGCTGCTTCCTCTCCTCTTCATCTTAGAGTAAGAGCTTTTGTGTTTCCCATCAAGGTTAAGCTCTTTGTAGACTTATAGTCTTCAAGATGCTTAATGGATAATTTTTGTGGTGTGGCTTCATGATTTTTCCCATTATTAGGTTTTTCACATAACTTTATATATTTGAATGTTTGTGTGCATGAGTTTCCTTTGCATGCAAGTAATGTGATTTCTTATATGTGGTTTTGTGATTTTGAATTTGCTTAGTAACTATCAAAGTAACCCCAGTCCTCAATTGAGTGCACCATCCAAATTGCATCCGCTGTGGAGAGTGTGGTCAGTGATTGCTATATTACCAACATTGCGCCAGTATCAAAAATGACATTACAAGTTTTGCCACTTATATCTAGAGTGCCAATGTTCAATATAAAATAGTTTATGTAACAACCCTAGTTGTTACTTTAGCTAATCCAAGCTAATTATGCTAAACCAAGCTTTGATTTTAATTCTATTTGACTCAATAGGTCATTTAAACGTAACCCTAGAAGTTTGAAATTAATTGAAGCTCATTTGAGCACTTTAGCAATTTTTCATATTTTTTGATCTTGAAAAATAGCTAAATTAATTTGATCTTCAAATTAAAATCTAATTGCATTTTTGAATTCCTCACCCCCAAATAAGATAAATGTGAATTTTTAGGAATTTTTGGAGGTCTTTTAGGCATATTTTAGATTTAATTTAAATTGGTAAAGTTATAAATTAGGGTTTGCATCATTCCATAATTGCATTTCTACCCTTCATGCAATGGTCGGTTGCCTCCAAATCATGGATGCCATCCGGACCATTGATCTTGCGGATCTGATCCAACGGCTTGTGCCTTCGATCAGATCCGTCTCATGTGGATCGTTCCACGGTTCTGATCTGATCCGAAGACATCTAGCTGTCCGTCTTTAGTAACCCCTGATCTCTCTTTTGATATTTTGATCTAATCCAACGGTTGATCTAGCATCCATGCTTGGTCATTAGATGTCGGGAGATCAGGGTCATTTCGTGTTAATCAAAGGTCAATTAGATGACTCAGGAGACCCGCGACTGTGGATCATCTTCTTCCTCAGCTTTATATGAACTATTTGAACAGTGACCTAATCCAACGGTGCGCGGCGGCGGTTGAAAGTACATGAATGTGGAATAGTCACAGTTCAATTAGTTCATATAAAGTTCTTAAAGATTAATTAAATATGCTGCCGTGGCGCGTTGTGGTGCACCGCGGTGAGCTGCAACAATTTTGTTCCAGGTCAGTGCAAATCCTTATGGGGCATAGCGCGCTATGGCACGCTTGGAGCGCGTTGCAGCGGTTTATTTTATGAGAAAGCGAATTTGCACTGTTCAATTATTCCGCATATGCTTCTGATTTTTCTCCGAGGAAATGATGCTATGGCCCATTGTAGTGCCATGGTTTCCTTCCAAGTCCTCAGGTATGCTTCCAGGTGAGGGAATTTGATGTTGCGCCATGGCGCACTATGGTGCGCTGCTGCGATTTCGCCTAGAATTCAGTGTTTCAGCTCATAGTTCCCATTTCCTTCATTTTTCCTGCAAAGGTATGATTTCTGCTCAAAGTATATGGATATGAATGATGATTTGAATGCTAAAACACTACATTTTTATTATAAATTCTAGATCTATCACACCCCCACACTTAAATTCTTTCTTGTCCTCGAGTAAGCCTTAGAAATTAATTTTCTAAAATTTTTAGTTAAGGGATTCAATGTGGCACGTCAATGTTTAATGAATTCAAATATCAAGTAATGCTCCAAATTAAGATGACTTCAAAGTTTTTAATTTCTGCTACCCCCTTTTTGATTTCTGCTAAAGTAAGCTTTGCCCAATTTATAAGATTTTATCTACTACTTCCCTAGACCTGAAATCTTATAACCTTTTTAGACTAGTTAGTTTAGGATTACTGTAGGATAAGTATTATTTTGCATAAATATACTTATAAATTATATTGTCATTTCATAAACTAAATCGAACTGCTACTTTCCAAAACTTAATTCACTTATACTATTCCTTATAATGGACTTAGAGTTCAATATCTATAAGTCAATTGAGAGTTCAATTAGCTCCAATCATTAAATTAGATCATTAAAAGTAGACAACTTTGGATATAACATAGTTTACAATTACTTGAAATATTTGAACGCTTGCTTTGCTTTGAAACTACATTTTTGAATTTACATACAAGACATTGTGCATAAATAAGACATTCATAAAATATTATTGGGGTTTCTTGGTGATGTTCAAGGGCAAGCTTAGGGGGGATATAAGGATACCTCACATAAATTTGAAGAGGAATGTGAGTGTTTAATTTCTATGAGACAATGCTTTCCTTACTAGTTAGGAAGACATGCTTAGACCATCCAAAGCATAGTGCTTTGTTTACTCTACCCTTTAATTATCTCAAAATCCACTTGACTGCTTCCCAATAGTGCTTTCATGGGTTGCCATGAATGTGTTGACCACTCCCACTACATGTGTAATATCGAGTCTTATGCACATATTTGCATACATCAAGCTCCCAATCTCTGAAGCATAAGTAAGCTTATTCATGTGTTCTTTCTCCTATTTAGTCTTTAATTTTTAATCTTTTAATAGGCTGCCATTACTTGCTAAATGAGTGCCCACTGGTGTTGCCTCACTCATGCTGAACCTATTCAATACCTTTTTAATATTATCGTTCTGAGACAATTTTTGAATTCATGCACTTCTATTCCTATTGATTCACATTCCTTTAATCTGCTTGGCCTACCAAAAGTTCTTTTGGTCAAATTATTTTAACATTTGCTCTTTCAGCATCTTAATCTCTTCCACGTATGATCTTGCAATCAACATATCATCCACATACATCAAAAATTAGATAAATGAGGACTTACACTATCTCATAAGTAGTAGTGATCCACCTGTCACCTTTTGTATCCAATTTTAAACATAAGCATATTGAATCTCTTGTACAATTACCTTGGTGCCTATTGTAAGCCATAGAGGATTTTCTTGAGCTTGCACAAACACTTTTTTCTACCCTTTTCTTCAACTTTGTATGCTTATGGTTATTGCATGTATAATTCCACCTCTAGCATTCTTAAAGAAACATTGTCTTTACAACCATTTGTTCCAAGTACAAATCTTCAATTGCAATGATATTTAACAGTACCCTATTGGTAGTCATCTTCACAACTGGGGCAAAGATCTCACTGCAGTGCCATTTACTATAAGCGTTTACTTGTAGCGTTTGCTCCCATCTAGCTATTCCTTCTATCGGTAAACCCACTAATTTTGAAGGACCTTCTTTCTAGCTGGTAGTGCTACCAACTTCCATGTTCTATTTGACATGAGTGATATCATCTCATCATTCATGACATCCTCTCACTTACGAGAATGTTAACTTAAAGTGTTTCTTCAAATCTTTCTGGTTCACCACCATCTATTTGTAACAAATAAAATAGTGAAGCTAGTGCATTTATGGTGGCCTAGTGAATCTTGTAAATCTCCACAAGATAGGTTTTGTGGTTCAATATCTATACCACCCTTCTAACCATCTTGTTGAACATGCTCTAATGGATCAAAATTGTTATCAACTTCTATGTGTTACAGCTCACAATCTAAAGCAACCTTTGAATTAGTTTTGACTCCAAAATAATCCTTATAGATTTCACTTTCATTGAAAGTGACATACTTGCTACTGATGATATTCTAATTTTGAGTATCCCTGAACCAATAGTTGAACTCGTTTGTGCCATATCCAACAAATGTACACTTGATGGTCTTTGCATCAAGATTACTCCTTGATCTTGCATCAACATGTACATATGATGAACAACCAAATACCTTGAGGTGGTTTTGTTTCACCTCCTTTTTACTCTAGGCCTACTTAAGAATCCCTTCATTTAGGGGTACTAAGGGATGCCTATTGATCAAGTACACTACATATTAATAAACATGGCCCATATATGCTTTGAGAGACCTGCATGTAGCCTCATGCTCATGGCTAGTTCTGTGATCCATCTGTTCTTCCATTCTGCAACACCATTTTATTATGGTGTTCTTGGGACTATAAATTTTCTATTGATTCCAGTCAAGGCATATAATTTCTTGAACTCATTATCGCAGTACTCATCTCCATTAATAGATATCAAGCATTTAAGCTTCAGCCATTTTTCACTCTTAACCAAACCAAGCCATTTCCTATCAAATACATTAGATTTGTGCTTTAAGAAAATTACCCATACCTTTGTTATATGATCATTGATGAAAGTAACATTTTATAAAGGGCTAAAAGCTACTAAAGTGCATATGAAAGCATAAAATGATACATGAATATGTTTAATAAAATTATGCTAATTATTAAATAATAGAGAGCAGTGAAGCATAAAATGTAAGTAAACCAACATACACTACTAGTAAAGTAAGACTTTAATGTGAGGTAAACAACAGTGTCTTTATGAATGTCCAATATTATAATCTCAAAGTAAAGCACCATTCAAAAATTTAAGTAAAATTTAAATCAAGTGATATCTATTATTGTCTAAATTTAATTATTTAACTTAATGATTGAAGCTAATTAAGCTCCTAATTGACTTAGACATAAAAATTTCCATGTCAATTGAAAGGTAATACTATAAGCAATTAAGTTTTAGAAAGTAGTAGTTTGATTGAGATTTAATTAAATAGAAAAATTATTTATATGTATATACATGCAACATGACACTAATCCTTTGGTAATTCTAAGCCACATAATCTTCAATGGTTACTAGACTTGTGGCTTAAGGTTTAATAATTAGGAGATGAAGGTTGTAGGTTTCATTATTAAGAAATGTAGGTTGTAGGTTCACTAACTTGAGACTTGCCAAGGCAACTAGATTGAATAGGTTCTAGCTCAAAAGTTCACAAAGTTAGCTAATCACTCACTTGGGAGGTACTAGATACAAGGTTAAGAGAATAGTTACAATTTAGTAGTGCTAGATTGCTTATGTTAATGAGGATACCAAGACTATCTATGAGGCTAGATCACTCTTAGTGAGCCAAGTAAGGCTAAATTAAAGACTAGATGGATTAAGGTGAAGCTTACAATTGAAGAAGGGTCTACTGAATCTATATCCAGTTCTAGTTAATATTTCTAATAGGGTTCTATCCTATTGTCAAAGATAAGCTCTTAGCTAATCACACTTATAGTATAGGTTTACTATACCTAAATGGGTAATTAAACAAGTCTATGGTTTCTAATAATTATTATCTCTCCTAATGTTGAAGGTTTAAATACAAGTTTACTAGGCTAATCAATAGGCATCTAATTATGATTTACAAGACCCAAACTCTCTTTATAATGTGATATGAATGTTTAAACATGAAAACAAGCTTGCTGTCCTATGGCTAAAGTTCTAAAATATGCAAGCAATAAAGTCACGAAAAACACATTCAATGAAGGTTTGAGGAGCCAATAACCTAAATTCTCCAATTGATGTCCAATCACAACAAATTTAATACATATGAAATCCTCACATTACAAGTAGAAAAATAACACTAAGTAGGTCAAACTTGGACATTGTTGGGAATTAGGGTTTTTGGGTCTCCTAATTGTAATTAAGAAGTGATTAATAAAATTAAGCATCGAATCCTAATTCTATTTTCATAATATTGATCCTCTCATTTTTCTTAATAAAATGATATATAATTTTGCATAATTTGAACTAGTATAATTAAATTTATTATACAAATAAAAATTGGAACTTAATTAATAATTGAATTATTTATATTAAGCTTACTGTGGAGATGCGACAGACATGATGCACACTCCTCACACACACGTCGCACGTGGGTTGAGCATCGTGCATGGCCTGCGATGGCGCACCATGCAAGTGCAGGCCCGGTGTAGATCTACTTGGGTCAGATCTAACCCTATTCGAACCAAGCCCGCGGCTCATTCCTTGTTGGGAAAATTGACAACTGCGGCTAGGGAATCACTAAACGGACAAATTTGGCCACCCTAGGGAGCATCTGACCCCTCAGCGTAAATCTATCATTGAAGATGACCGTTTAGATTTGTAAGCCCGAACAGATGGTGACTCAATCATTCACAGAATGAAGCCCTAGTTTCAACACCAACTGGCTAGGGTTTCACTATTCAGGACTGTATGTACATGCGTATTGGAATAATATTTAGAAATGCAAATTAGAAGATTTTATAAAGAAATGAAAGGGAAGAAGTGTACTTTTTATTCATTATTTTAGTGAGTTAGGGTTCGACTGCTTGCATGATAAATCCACCATAGGAGCTCTATAGGGCCTCAATAGCAATTACAAGCGAAAGGGAGGAAGGAAATGGCTTTCGGTCCATGAGAGCAATTTTGTTTGAACGGCTCGAACTCGGGGGTTGCTGGATGAGATCTCTTCTTGAGCTCCTTCTGAGTTTGATGATTCTCAATCATCCGAGCTCCTTCCAAGAGCTTTGAGAAGTTATTATGATGCTGAGACATCATTTAACTCTTAATGAGTTTTTAAGATCATTAAAAAATATAGGTTCTAGGTTCACTAACTTGAGACTTGCTAAGGCAACTGAATTGAATTAGTTCTAGCTCAAAAGTTCACTAAGTTAAGTAATCACTCACTTGGGAGGTACTAGATATAAGGTTAAGAGAATGGTTACAATTTATTAGTGCTAGTTTGCTTATGTTAATGAGGATACTAAGGCTATCTATGAGGCTAGATCACTCTTCGTGAGATAACTAATGCTAAATTAGAGACTAGAGAGATTAAGGTGAAGCTTGAAATTGATGGAAGTGTCTACTAAATCTACATCCAAGTTCTAGTTAATAGAATAATAGTGTTTTATCCTTGAAAAGATAAGCTCTTAGCAAATCATACTTAGAGTATCGGTTTACTATACATAAATGGGAAATTAATCAAGTCTAGGGTTTTTAAGAACTGCTATCTCTCCTAATGTTAAGGGTTTAAATACAAGTTTAATAGGCTAATCAATTGGCTTCTAATTATGATTTACAAGACTTAAACTCTCGTTCTAATGTGACATGAATGTCTAAATATGAAAACAAGCTTGCCATCCTAGAGCAAAAGTCCTAAAATATGCAAGCATTAAAGTCATGAAAATCACATTTAATGAAGGTTTGAGGAGCTAAGAACCTAAATTCTCCAAGTGATGTCCAATTACAACAAATTTAGTAAATATGAAATCCTCACATTACAAGAAGAAAAATGATACTAAGTAGGTCAAATTTAGACAACGTTGGGAAATTAAGATTTTTAGGACTCTTAATTACAATTAAAAAGGGATTAATAAAATTAAGCATCTAGTCCTAATTCTGATTTCATAATATTGATCCTCTCATTTTTCTAAATATAATGATATACAATTTTGCATAATTTGAACAAGTATAATTTATGTTATTTAACAAATAATATTTGTAATTTAATTAATAATTGGATTATTTATATTAAGCTTACTGTATAGGTGCTTCAGACATGACACACACGCCTCGCATGCACATTGTATGTGGGATAGGCCATGTGCGCGGCCTGCGACTGAGCACCTGTGCAAGTGCAGGCCCGATGCAGAGCCACTCACTTCAGACCTGACCCTACCCTAACCAAGCCCACGACTCATTCCCTGTCGGGGAAGAGGAGTGCCGCAACTAGGGAATTACTAAATGGAAGAATATGGATACCCCAAAGAGCATATGACCCCTCAATGTGAATCCCTCAGTGAGGCCAACTGTTTGGACCCATAAGCCCTAATTTCAACACTGATGGGCTAGAGTTTCACTATTCAGGATTGTATATGTCCGCACGTATTGGGGTCGAATCGAGCTCGATTGAGCTCAATTGACCCCACATGAAGGTTCTCTTGATGATGGAATAATTTTTCAAAATGCAAATAAGGAGATTCGATGAAGAAATGCAAGGGAAGAAGCATTCCTTTTCTTCGTTATTTCAACGAGTTAGGGTTTGACTGCTCACACGATAAATCAACCATAGAAGCTTGATATGGCTTCTGCAGCAACCATAAGTTAAAGGGAGGAAACAAAATGGAGGGCTCAGTTGATGGGGGAGTCTATTAGCCATAAGAAAGAGATCGTGGGGGGTACCGCGCCTGCTCCCCGTGCAGGCCATGATCAAGGAGATGTATAGTGGGTCATTGTAGCTCCTGATTAGGACCATTCGATCCTAATATATCGAACGATGGATGGATTAGATGGATCTGTGCTAGCGCTTGATTGGATGGATTGGATATGCCGAGAGATTTGGATTAGACTGCACAGATCCCGCGCCATCTGATTCAAATGAGGGAAACAACTATTAGGGTTATTTAGAAATATTTAATCGTTATTATTTAAATTATAATATTGAATCTAAAAATTATAAATTACAATTTAATCTAAATTAAGTAACTAAATGACTTTTAAAAATCCAAAAAACTTACCCTTAGATAAATGAATGGTCAGGAACTCAAAAATGAAGTCATATTTTAAATGAGAGACCAATTCAATTATTAGTACTTAAATATATTAAAATATTTGGAAAATATTTGATGACTTCCAAACATTCCTAAAATACCACTTCTAGCTAATTTGGAAGTGAGAAGTTCAATGGTAAGCTTTTATTTTTATTCTAAGGTCAAAATAATGGTATTTTCAAGTTGATTAAAAAACTCAAAAATATTCGTCGATCACAAATGTTCTCCAAATCACACCAAACTTCAGGTTAGGCTTTTAATGCAATTTTAAGTGTAGTGGAAATGAAATGGAGATAATTAGGCTACATAATAATACGTAACAACACTAGGGTTGTTACAACCATGTCCCTGCTCCCTCCACTTTACTTCTTTAGGGCAAAGCAATCCTTCTTCAAGTGCCTTACTTTTCCACTATTCCAACACTTAGCTTTGAACTTCCCTAGCTTTGATTTTCCCCATAATGACTTTGACCAATTCATGTTTGAACTCTGATCCACTCTTCTTCCTTAGCTCTCACCTTTCAATGCTGAAGTAGAAGTCTCCACATGGGATGTCTACCACACTTCTACATTCTGCAGTAACTCGACAGTGTCAAATTTCAATGACACATTTTTTGATGAGTTGCGGATGGTAGTGATCAGTCCGTCCCAACCGTCCAACAGCAAAGAGAAGAACAACAGAGCTTGGACATCAACATCAAATTTTATGCCAACTGAACTTAACTGGCTCATCACAATGTTAAGCCCATTAATATTTCTGTCACTAAAAAGTAGTTCTTCATCTTTATATTGAACAGTTGCTTCATAAAAAAAACCTTGTTTGAAGCCGAGGTCTTCCCATACATTATTGTCATAGCAGTCATGAAATCTACAGTTTTTTTCTCTTTCACAATATTAAATGCAATAGAGGAAGATGTGAATAAGAAAATTAAACCCAAAGTGATTCCATCAAGAACCTCCCAATCCTCATCAGACATTGTGGCAAGTTTCTTGTTGGCTCGACTCAGCAATAGGTAAAATTTCTTCTGATATAGTAGATCCTCCAACTGCAAATTCCAGAAGAATAAATTTATGCTATTGAACCTTTCAATTTTGTGTCTCATCTTACCGCCCATTTCTTCCACTCATGCCAAAATACACCAAAACCCTAGAACCAATCTCTGATACCAGTTGTTACGAAATGAGGAAATACAGAGCTATCAGGGTTGGAACTACCAAAAATTAGTAGAGTAATATTCACTATTAAATCACACAAAGGAACAACAAAAAATGCCCTACACAAGCATACAACCACATGCACAATCTCAGAAGAACACAACAAAATTTACATGAAAATCCCAATAATGGAAAAAACTATGGATCCACACCACCATAAGAAAACTATATGAAATATTAAGGTATAGAGTTATAGAGGACCTTAGCTTCATTAATAGATGAATAAATAACTCATTAAAAATCTTCCAACCTTCTTCTCTTAGATCCCTTCAAGTTCTCTCACTCTAGGGCTAGAGCTTTTTTAAGCCATCACAAACACTCTCACATTCAAGAGCTCAATTAAGGTTCATATTTTGCTCAAACCCTAACATTCCCATTTATACTTCCTAAAATTGGCCCTCAAATAGCCCTACATCAGTTCAGCATATCAGCAAGCTGTTGGGTGCGCCTGAGTGACTAATTTTCTGTCCACCATGTGTTGGAGCGTAACTGGGTGCCATGTGTGAGGGTCAACATGGGAAATTGCTTCTCAATTGCCTTGCATTAGTAAGCACCTGGTCGCCCCCTTTTCTATTTCATTGTGTTGGGGAGTGCCCGGGCACCTGATTCTGTTTCCTGGCATTGGGGTTGTTTCGGTGCCCGCTTAGCTGTCCCAAATATGATGCCATGTCCTGGATCCTACCGGGGTGTCATTGAGGTCACCGTTAGAGATATAATTAGTTTCCACAGCATAACACTTGCTATTATTGCTTAGATATTTTAGCTTGCCCTTCTTTTATTACTTTGGAGAGAGAGTTTTATTCCTTTTAGTAGTTTTATTTATTTATGGCTTATAATAATTTTGAAATTTTTATTTTTTCTATTATGAGACACATTTTTATTTCTCTTACTATTGCATGCTTGTAATGAATAGATGAAATTAATTTTGCTTTCATACCTCTACTTGTTTATTGACAGACAGTAAATACACGTCTGCGCTTGCACGCAAGTGTACGTGGTCTGAAGTAATAAGTGGAAAGTGTGACTTTTCGGGAATTTATTGAACCACAGAGAATTGTTTAATTTGGCACTAAAGTGTATCTATTCTCACTAATGTTTAAGCTATAGTATGTATTGGTTGGTTGGTCTAAATTAGCACGAATATTCATTAAGTAAATAACAAGATTTAAGGGAAAAGGAGAGTTGGGCCCATCCCACATGCAATGATATAATACTTCTATAGATTTGTTTCTCAAGCTTTATCATTTAGTTAAATTGAAATCAAGTGCACATTGTTGTCCTTTAGTCTAGCTCAAAGGCTTACAAGTTAAAATCTCGTGCACAAAATGAACTCACATTTGGTTCTACTTTAGCACAAAGATTCTTGTAAGATTCTCGTGAATTAAAGTTAATTCATTTTCTCCTTATTTAAGGAGAGTTTAAATTTTCTTAAATCTCAAGATCTCACAAGCATTGATTTTCCACTACGAGCATCACTTCGCATCTCATATAGTTGAGATGAGAGAATCACATGTTGGGCTCAATGACTATGTCACTTAGTTCATGAGCACTCAACACTTCATTTTTCAATCTCAATTATGTGGAGCTAAGGAGCTCAATTAGTGGGTCTTAGCATCACTTGCATCAACTCTTTGGTTGAGCTTAGATTGAGGTGCATTGAGCTCAAGATCCTTCTCACATGGTTCTAAGATTTCATGCACTCAAAATCTAGCATCCAACCTAAGGTGAGCTAAGGAGCACAAGACAATTAGATCTTGGATTCTTTAGTTCTTTTCTTATAAAAACATCAAGACTAATTAGATAGAAATTTCTTAGTAAGGCATTTAGATCACAAATACATTATGCTTGAGGGAAAACATTTATACATCAATATTACATCATGCAAAATGGGACTTCATCCCAACCCTTCCCAAGGGGAGTTTAGCTACTCATTACACAAGAAAATAAGGAAGACACATACATAGCAAAAGACCCTTTCATGGTCACCAAAAATAAAATACAAGATTGAGTTTAGAAGATACTAGGAACGCTCCGTAGAAGTTCTCTGGAATTCTTCTTCTCCTTCTAATTACCTTCTCCTTAGATTGCTAGTGCTGCCTTCTTCCTCTTCTCCTTTTGCAAAAGCTTACCTTGCCACCCTTGGGGAGTTCTCTCCTCCTTTGGCTCTCCTTCTTACTTAAGGAAATTTTGCTAAAATTATGAACCCTCCTCTAGTCAAGAGGAGGGGTATTATAGGAACGGGGGGCTGCATGCTCCTCCTCATAAGCAACTAGATTTTCCATTAAAAATGCTGAATTCATCATTGCACTAATTTTTAATTTAGGGTGAGGTGACAATAATCTCATTTTTTTTGCCACACATCACCTCAAAGCTTTATAAAAATGGCTGCTATAGGATATGATGGCTGGAGACAACATTCAGGATAGAGGTCATGTCTCCAGCCGCATTAAATGCACTGACTGGGAAAAAATTCGGCGGGCCGCTGTGGCGCGTTGCAGCGTGCTGCTGCATGCCTTAGCATACCTTGGTTTCAAGCAATTTTTAGCCAAGTCCTCTGCTGTAGACCGCTGCAGCGCGCGACCGCGCGCTATAGCGGGGAATTCCACGAAAAACACTGTTCAATTGGTTCTTTTTCCCGATTGTATAGAGAAATATTTCCGCGGCAGACCGCTGCAACGCGCGACCGCGCGCTGTAGCGGGGAATTCCGCAAAAAATACTGTTCAATTAGTTGGGCAGCCCGAATTATTTAGCCAAGTCTTCCGCGGCAGGCCGCTGCAGCGCGCGACCGTGCGCTGTAGCGGGGAATTCCACAAAAATTACTATTCAATTAGTTGGGCGGCTTGAATTATTTAGCCAAGTCTTCCGTGATACACCACTGCAGTGCGTGACCGCGCGCTGTAGCAGTGAATTCCGCAGAAACACTATTCGATTAGTTGAGCCCCATTTAATAATCATAAATATTTCCGTGATACACTGCTGCAGCGCGTGACCGCGCGCTGTAGCGGTGAATTCCACAGAAAGTACTGTTCAAATAGTTTAGCCCCCATTTAATAATCATAAATATTTATGTGATAATCTGCTGCAAGCGCGCGAGTGCACGCTGTAGCAGTGAATTCTGCGAAAAACACTATTCAATTAATTGGGAGCCTGTTTAATATGGTTTAAATGTTTCCGCTGCAGCCCGCTGCGGCACGCGACCGCGTGCTGCAGCGCGCTGTAGCGGAATGCTTTGTTATATTTTTTATAAAATTGCATAAATGCCCTAGAGCTCCTTTGGATTCTATTTCTTGAAAAATATATAGAAATTTGATTTAGGAACAGCAAAATATATCTTAAATAAATGAATTTTCCCCTTTATTTTAGATATAATTTATGGATTCATCATTTATATTTACTCATACACTTAGTAACTTGGAGTAGTATTTATACTTGCATGTTTTACCCTATATTTGTTAGCATATTAGGAAGAGACCTAAACTAGCAATAAATAAGGGTTATCATAGTTAGCACTTCGGGTTATCTTTTAGTTAAGAACTTGAGTCATTACAATTGGTACCAGAGAGTGCCATATGGTGTCATATGGGAATTATGTACTTATCTACCTAAAATTTCATTCTCTTACAAGTATACTATGTGTAGAAATATATGACATTCAAACTTCATTACATACTTGTTTTCTTAGAATTAAAATGGAAAGTGATATCTAGGAAGGACACACTAGAGTTAAAAAACTTAAATTGAAGAACACATATAAAAAACTCAAAATCAAAATGCTTGAAAACATCAAATAGTTAAGGAAATAATGAATAAGTAAGATTCAAGGAAATTAATAATGATTAAAGCTCATAAGAAACTCACTTGTATAGTTAAATAGCAAACTTCATTCCAAAAACCCTCACTACATTTGGTTGATTGACTAGCTAGGAAGAGGACTACCATTACGGTCAGAAGCACAATAGAATGATCAGTGGAGTATCTCAATGAGGAGTTTAAGTACTAGATAAGATTCTACGATGCTCGGTCTTCCGAGGATATTACTTCTCCATCTTAACCAAGGAGTGGCTAAAGTGCGCGACCTCGACAATTGAGGTGACCTTTTGTCCAGATGATTTTTGTCTGCAAATCCTAATTCCTATTATATAATGATGAGTAGAAAGTTACAGGAGCATTGTAATTCAATGGTTAAAATGAGAGTGCAATATATTGTTTCATTCTGTCACATACAATGACTTCTGTGTAACTTTTGTTGCTGAATATTTTGGATGATTGTATTTCACTTTGCATGACTATCTTTAGTAGTAGTAGCATCCCTACTTTTAATCTTTTTCTTCCTAGTAGTAGTGTGTCTATTTTCAATTATTTATCATTCTAATATGTAATGTCTTTCATTTCATGATTGTACTTAAAAACTAATTAATGAAAGCCTATCTTTTGTTTGATTCTAAATATGATGAATGAATTATATCATTTTCATCTATTTCTAAATTGTTGAATATTTTCAATTAATTAGATTGAATCTTAGTTCTCCATCCATAACTAATCCAATCAAGATGGCTCTTGATTTTAGTAGCACTTTTGAAGAAATCAACTCATTGATGGGAATAGTAAAGGCTCTGGTTGAGAATAAAATTCAACAGTCTCTGATGATTCAAAATATAATCTCTATTCATCCCTCACCTAGTAATGTAGCAGTTCTTATTGCTTAGGAACCTCACTCATCGTATTACTCTGTTGATGGGAATATGCATAGATTATTAAGGTTGAGAACCTCTACTTTTAGTGGAAACCTATCTCCAACGGATATTGCAATTTGGTTGAAATAATTGTAAAAAATCCTCACCAGCCTTAAGTGTCACAACTCTAAAGGGATTCATCTAACTACACATTTCTTCCAAGAAAAAGCAGAATTTTGGTGGGGCAATAAGTGAAACACTCGCTTTGTCGACTTTAACATGGAGGATATTTCTTAGGATTCCTTCATGGAGGCATTCACGATAAAATTTATCCTAGCCTCGACACAAAACATACTAGAAAACACTCAACTGCGGATGAAGCCAGGAGGCAGACCAGTCTCCAAATATGAAATAGAGTTTTGAGGCTAGCCTGTTTTGCTCTTAACTTAATTAGAATCTAGGGAGCTCGTTGTCACTAATTATAGAGTGGTCTAAGAGACTATATTAAAGACCATGTTGTTTCTCTCTGGCTCAATGATTTATCTTTGTTAATGGAAACTACCAGAGTGGTGGAATGCCACCATTCATAGAAAGATCAAAAGAAGAAGCTTCGAGTTAATTGTTAGGATTTTTTCAAAAGGCCTCTTCCACAATCACTGAAATCTCATCAAATGAATGAAGCTCAAACCTCTGAACCCATTAAAAGTTGTAGCAAGCCTCACCCTTATGAAAAGCATGACCATTTTGGGTGCTGACATTTCACTTGTTGGGAGGCTAGGACATACGTACTACCAATACACTCAATTAGAGATTGTAGATGATGTTTGCATCAATTGTTTCCACTGTGATCAAGTGTTTAGGGCTATGTTGCTGAGCAAAAGAGATCCAAGGTTGGCGATCATGCCACCAACACAAGTCAAAGTTCCTTAACTAGCTAGAGAACAACCTACAGTACCTTGATTGCAAGCAAAAAATTAGCCCAGGAAATAAGTTAACAATAATCATCCTACTAGTCTTGCCCATGCTTACACTCAATCTCCCATCATTGCAATGAAAGACAATAATGTGGTTTTATGTACCAATTTAATACATTTATTTTTGAATTGGATAGTCAAATTTCTTTTTGTGCTTTATTTCTACAAGTACTCTAAACTATGCAATCTTAACTTAGGAACTCTATGCATTAATGATAAGCCCAGCAAAGTATTGTTCGATGTGAAGGGAAGCCACTCATTCATCTCCGAGTGATTTGCTAAATCTTTCGACCTATTGTTCTATAAATTAGCAACATTATAATTCATAAAAAAATGTTAGGGTTTTTTGTTTGGGTAGCACCGAGCAATTATGAGAACTTACAAAGGTAAAATAAAAATAGAAGTTCACAAGCAAATGAACACAAAAAAATTACGTGAAAAACCAAAGAATGGGAAAAATTGCTGCCACACACCTAAGAAAATTTCACTATGAAGATAGCAAAGTTTTACATAGTACCAGAGAACCCTAACCCTCTGGAAAAGAAGAAATGCTTACACACACGAGAACCACAACACTAGCAAGTCACTTTATTAAGCCCTTTACTTGGCCCTCCAACTCAAATCCTAACTACTACAAGATTTCTCCTCCTGAAATCTCTCCTTAACTACTTACAATCAGCACAACCAATTAAAATGTTAAATAGGCTTTAAAGCCAAACCTAAAATACTCTAAATTAGCCGATGGAATACCAAAAGTTGTGACTTTTGAGACTAAATTGTTGCATCATTTATGCAGGGTGCCTTAGCACATTGTGGCGCCTCACTACAGAATCCTAGGTGCTGGGGCACACCATGATGCCCCATTGTTAATTTTTAAGAACTGGGGTGCACTGTGGCCTCCCACTCTCGAATCCTAGGTTTTGAGGTCCACCATCGTGCCCCGATGTTAATTCACAGGAGCTGAGGTGTGTCGTGGCACCCCACTCTTGAATCCCAGCTATTGCAGCACACCATGGTGCCTAACCTTTTGCTAACCTTGTGCTTCATTTGCCTCTGGTACCCATAGGAATTTCATTGGAAACTACTGTGTTTATATAATAAATCTCCAAATCCCAACAATCTCCCACTTGAAGAATGATTGGGATCAAAATATCTTCATCTTTTGTAATCTTCTCTTTTCCCCGCCATAGCTTTAACCACTAAGGTTGTATTGTGGTACACCCTACTTTGATCACACTTCAAGGCCAACATAAACTACCCCCTGCTTTAGTTTATGTGACTCTAGGATGTTCACTTATATTGATATGTTGATCTTCTTCTCATTCCTTATTTCTACTCCCGCAATAAATTCTGGCCCCTTATTGATCAAGTAAAGTGACCCTTCATATTTCTATGAGCTATAACTAGCAAATCTTTTGTCACCTTCCATTGACCTTCATAGAAGGATGTTGCATAGTCGTTTCAGGCTAAATGACCAAGTGAAATAACTTTTTTCTTTAGGCATAGAATGTGTCTCACATCCTTCAATCTTCAAACAAACCCATTAAGTAACCTGTTGTTCACATCACCTTTACTTATAACTCACTATGCCTTATCATTACCTTAAAATAGCTTTCCCAGATCTCCGCAAGTGTAATTATAGAAAACTCCTATGCTTGATGTTGCTTGAAAAGAGGCACTTGAATCCAAAAACCATGATTCAACACTCACTAAAGACAAGACCAGAGAGTTATGATCATATTCCTTAGAAATGTTCACAGATTGCCCCTTGATTTTGTTTCCACAGTCTTTTCTCTTCAAAGCTAGGTAGGCCTTCTTCAAGTACCATTTCTTGCCGCAATTCTAACTTTCCAAATTTTCTTTTTCTAGCTTCAACTTTTGTTGCCTTCTACTTTCAACACTTAGGGCTAAGGTTGAAGCCTCACCACTAGCCCTCCTACGAACATCCTCATTTAGCACGAGCCCTACAATATCATCGAAGCATTACTTTGAATTTCCTAATGAGCTACTCATTACAGTAACTAGTCCATACCAGCTATCTTATAATTACGATATAAATAGTAAAGCTCTCATATCATCCTCAAAATTGATTTTGACTGAGCTTAAGTGGTTGGTTACAATACTGAAATCATTCAGATGTTAAGTTCTTGATTCAACTTTGTAATGTCCTGCCCGTCGCTGCGTGCAACTGTTGTAATTTTAAGAGTATAAATGGTTGGCGGTGGAATGGTGTGTTACTAAAGAAGGACTGCTGAACCTCCTCGAATACTGCTGCTGATTGCTAAAACCCAATCCCAAAGGAGAGCTGAGGACTAATCCTTAAGATAAAAGTATAATACTTATCTTAAGTATTAAGTGTAATACTTATATACATTGGATTATGAGAGTGATTTAAATAGGAATCCAATATATATGAGTATTAGCATTGCTTGTATGCATAATACTAAGTATAAGTAGTAATAAATATAGAGTGTGAAAGCTAACGCATTCATCCAGATCGTTCATTATAGAAGCTAAATAAAAAGCATTCAACTCAAAAAAAAAAAAGAAATGAATATAGAATTAAAATATTACAAACTGTTTGCTTTAATTAAAAAGACAATAAAATGTCTCTCACTCACTGCAGAAAATAAAAGCTAAATATTGAGCTAGCTAACACTCCACAAACTCCTCCTAGATCTTTTAGGAAGCCTTCTGAGCCTGCTTCACAAACTATTCTAGATCTAACAAATTGCTGGATCCCAAAAGTACTATGTGTTAGACAATAAGTTTAATACAACTAAAGCTACTATATACATTTATAGTTATCTAAAGTTCAACATTTAAGTAAACAGCCAATACTATAGAAAAGTATAGAAATAACTAAAAAGTGTGAAACTATACAAAACTAAAAATAAGGTAAAATGGTGGCTAAAAGACTAAGTACTCAAAATCAAAAATAGTAAAGAAGCTAAAACTGAATAAAAGCTGAAATCAAACTGCGTTGTATGTCACTGAATATGCATATGATTATGCCATTGATTTATGTTGTCATTATGCTTTTGGTGCCTCATGCACCCAAATGAATCATAATATCTATCATGCTTGCTACATCTTGTAGGTCCTACTCAAACTAATGCATGCTGCCTCTCATATTTCACAATACTTTTTAATGCATATGCTTATGCAATTCTTGCCAAATGCTTTTAAATCAATATGATTCTTATATCATCAAAAATCAAGAAATAAACCAAAATAAAACATAAAACTGTATAACCTGATTTGTCATAAATATTATATTTTATTAAGACTACTATAATCTGAAATTTGATCATATATTACTTTAAACCAAATCTTATAACTTTCTAACTTATCACATAGTATGTTCTCAAGAAAAGAAACTTTAAACACTTAGTTTGTTTAACTGCACTAATCATTGCGCACAAAGATAAGGGGATGAGACACTTTTACAGTTTATTCTCTACAACTAAGTTGTTTAATACCCCTCTTAATATATGACTAGTGTATGTCCTAAGGAAGGTGGATTGGAACACTTAGTTTATTTAACTACACTTATCAATGCATACAAAGATAAAGGGATGAAACCCTTTTACAATTTGTTCTCTCAAATTAGGATGCTCAATTCTCTAATTAACACATACTTAGAATTGGGTTATTTTACCCGGAATTGAACAGCACTTATCGATGCATACAAAGATAAGGGAACAAAACCCTTTTACTATCTTATTCAAAAAAAAAAAACAATTTTATACTCTATTGAATTAAATTAGTTATATGGGTATGCAACTATAATTTTTACAAGGTTATTATTTCTATACTAATTATTTTAGAATCCAAAAAAATTCACACTAATGAATCCATCTCCATTGTAGGTACTAAATAATGGGGTTCCAAGGCTGTGACAAAGAAGTAACTCAATATAGGTGTTCTACCACGATTATATAGCTTCAAACTAATGTTTATTAGGTTAACTTACCACAAGGATATATGGTCTTATCTAATATTTAAGGGTTTATTTAAAGGCCTACCTCAAAATAAAATAATTAAGTATTTCTTACCTTACAGGTATCCCTATTCCTTAAGCTTAGAGCTATATTTATACTTTGAATATCTAAATCTGCTAACATCATACATAAATCATAAGCTAAATTCTAAAGATTTAAGATAATTATATCCCATGTAAGCTTAAAAGTTAAATCATAAGATTCAGATGTAAAAGTCAAATATACAAATCTTTTATATCCTAAGTATAGAGTTCACATTTAAAAATCACCACTATATTTATGCATAATTAGGGTTATGGAGTCATCAAAATATGAAAAATATGAAATTTGAGCAGTAGTGCTTACCTAGCTAAGAGTCATTCACTGCAGACAGCATGCTACTATGGGTTTTTGTGTGACAATGCGCTACAATGGGTTTCTGCACTATGACGCATTGTAGCCCTCTCCTGGATGAGATCCAAAAGTTATGGTGCCAAACATCCTGAGATGCAGGTGCTGCGGTGTGCGTAATGCTTTCTGGCGCAATGATGTGCAATGACAACAAACTTCTCAATATGCGGGTGCTATGATGTGCTGGAGCGCTTGCTTGGCTGAGCACCAGGCATTGTGGCGCACTGGAGCTCTTGCTTGGCCAAGTGCCAGGAGCTACGGTGCGCTGTAGCGCTCGATGGTTATTTCACCTGGCCGAAAAATGGGATGTCTCCCCTTCTACACCCAAATACTCTCAATTTAGGGCACTTCAAGTGTGGTGCCATATATCGATGGAAAGTTCTTTTAAGATATTTCCATTTGTATCAAAATTAACACAAAAAGATTACTCTAACACTATAAACAACGATGCCCTAGCTACCTGTGCAATATTTCATTTTATACACCATTATTTATTTTTGGTTTCAGATTGGAATCTATTGAGTTCGATTGCTAATATGCAAGTTCTTTAGGATAAGTTTTAAGAATTCAAATGAAATGAATTAGCCATTGGGTCAACCAATGCGGGAAAATGAAAGGTACCAGAAAGGATGCAAGGAGGGTACTTTAGCATGTAAATGGAGATTTATTTTAGGGTTCCTTAGGAACTTAAGAGACTAATTCCTTCAACAGCTAAGCAATAGATAATAAGGAGAGAGCTGAGAGTTTTAGCTTTAAGGGGACGAAGGCATGGTTCAAGTTTAAGCTCTCCCATCAGCAGCATGGATGTAACACCCCTAGTTGTTATCCTAGCTAAATTTAGATTAATCAAGCTAAATTAAGCTCTTATTTTGTTCAATTAGACTCAATGAGCCATTTAAATCTAATCCTAGAAGTTTGAAATCAATCATAACTAAAGTGAGAATTTTTGTATATTTAGCTATTTTTAAGCTCTAAAAAATACCTAAATTAATTTGATCTTCAAATTAAAATATAATTTCATTTTTGAATTTCTCACACCTCAATTAGCCACGGGTGAATTTTTGGGAGTTTTTGGAGCTCTTTTAGTCCTAAATTAGATTTATAGAATTAATTAGAATTTAAATTAGTTATTAAATAAATTAATATTTATTAAAATTATATATATATATATATATATATATATATATTTAATATATGGGATTTGTTATCGGGACCGCAACAGATCCGCTGCGGGGTCCCGACAGCGGCACATGGGTTCTAGCCACTCGATGCCATAGCACGCATCCTAGAGCAAACCATCTAACAGTGGGATCTCCTCCATGGTAGGATCCACTCCTAAGCGTCAGATCCATCACTCGCATATGACGGCTACCATCTATCCCGTTTATGTAATCCATCTGAGCCGTTCGAGACCAACGGTCAATCCATCAGATGGCGGGCACGAATCCGAGCACTGTGGATCGCCTCCCTCACCTCACCATGTCCGCGTCTGGTCCTCCCCTAATAACCAGGATCCTTCTAACCCCCGTGGTAGTACGAGAAAGACCCGTTCTTCCTCTTCTACCCTCAGTGCAACCTCCTGCCAGTAGTAGCCTCCCAAAATTGCCCATAGCTATTGGAACCGAACCTCCCCTTTGGCCCGAGCCTTTTTCCATACCCGAGCTCTAGAATCCACCCCCAGATCTCCCTTAGACCTATAAATACCCCCAGTACCTCATAGTGAGTCCCTTTACTCACTGTGAATCCTCAATTTGCCATCTGACGTCCACTGGTGCTCCCGTATCTCTCAGTAATTTCTAGCATTACCGAAGCTTAGAACCGCTGATAGAGGGCCCATCTGGTGTTTAGAATCCCTGAGAACTCTTGTTTGCTACTTAGGAAGCTCCAGCTTGCCTAGATTCCCCTTGGCCGTGCCTGCAACCTCAGTCTTCAGGTTCAAGTTTTTCACTAAATTTCATAAGTTCGGTTTCCCTTCTTACCTCTTGATTAAGCCTCTGAATGTCGCCTAAATTGCCTTAGCCACTTAGGAAACCTATCGTGATTGTCGCCATGGTTTGAGCTAGCTCGGATCGATCGTATCGATCGATCGAGCTAGCGGCTGAGCCAAGGCTGAGTCCAAGTAAGGACCCAGCAATTGGCTGCACCCCAAGCTACAAAACCTTGAGGGTTCGACTCGCCTCACCTCACTGACGGTGTAGGGATCGAGCCCGTCAGTTTGGTGTCTTATGTGAGGAGAATTACTCGCTCACAGTGAATCATAATTTCCCTTCCCTTAGTGCATCTCGGTCGAGTAGCACCCGGATGATCTAGCGTGACCCAGATGGGGGTTCTTACCTCAATCGACGCATCTTAGTTCCATGAAGATGTAGCTGTTGAGTTTAGGGCATGGCGTGGAGTGTGCATGGAGAATTTCTTATCTGAAGCTAACCCTAATCGAACGGGCACCAGGCAGTGGGCATCAGGAAGACGGAGTACTGGCGTTTTGGGCCGGGTCAGACCTCGACCTGCACGGTTTGATTTCAGGCGACGGCTAAATTAAATTATATTGGATTTAATTTTCTTAAGATAAATAAGTGAATAATACTAAGCCTAAAGTTCTGATTTAAATAAAAATATAGAATAAATTATTTAAATAACTTTAGCAATACTTATCCAAATGGTCTGATCCAATATACCATTTTAATTAGAAAAATACAAGGAATAATAATATAAAATAAAATAAAGGATCCAATGGCTAGATTTTAAATGATTGTTTAATCCTTTTCTGTTTTCATTTAAATCATAATAAATTCATTTTATATCCAAAAATATTTATTAGGGTCTCGGATTGCTTCTGAGACCATAAATAACCTATGTTGACCCTTAAAAGTAATTTAAGATCTTTAATTTTGTTAATCATTCTATAATCACTCTAAAATGAGATTAGTGAATTAATCCTTGGATTAGTCTCTGATTTAGATGAATTTAGTTTCTAATGTCTTTTTAAGTATGTTAGCACCCATAGTTAAGTTTGGATCATCTTAATATGCCCTAAATTCCTTAATCACCTTAATTGGCCTTAAATTGAGATTAATGCTAATTAAGCTAAACTAAATATTCAAAACCTAAGTTAAGTGTTGTATTCACTTCATTAATCAATATGAAGCTCATTGAAATAGATTTGAATCAATTTAGATGATTTAATCTTAAAATCCCATTTTAACCCTTAAGAGGGGCATTTTGGTCATTTTGACAAAAATGTGTTTAAGCACCCCTTAAACCTTGAAAATTCAATAAAATATCTATAGTTAGATTATTGGCACCTTTTTGAGATATTATGTTAATAATATTGATGCTAAGTGAAGAAATCTTAAGTTAGTCTTATTAAGATCTTAAGACCATAAGTATCCTTAAAACCCTCTTTCTTAAGAGTTAAGCCTAGTTACCCTTAGGTGTTAGACCCCTAGTCTAATAGCTCGACTAAGCTGATTCATAAGCTTGAATATTAAGAGAAATATTCTTGTAAAACTCCTAAGTCTAGTTTAACTTAAGATCTAAAGTGATCAAATCTTAGATCTTAGATCTTAGATCATTCAATTGAATTGAACTACCTACATTTGGAATTCCTTATTTGATTAACTATTTGATCCTTTTGAAGCCTCCATGTGGGTGTAGGATTGACTCAATCTATAGGATAATGTTATCATCCTAAAGGTTGAATATAGATCTTAGATTCTTAGTTCTTAATTGATTATTTTATCTTATAACCAGTAGAGTGACCTTTCAATGTTAACATATTTGAAACCTTAATCTTGAGTGTGAACCCTAGATCCTTATTAGGATACTACCTTGGATTCAGGACTTGAACACCAAGGTGGAGTTTAAGTCCAGAATCCTTAATCTTGAGTTACTTAAATCAAGATTTGGGTAAAGAGAGGAAAATAATAATAATTAAGTCGTTGATTCATTTACTTTAATCCTTATAGTCATCATATGATTATGAATTAGAACTTGTTAAGTTCCAATGTTAACATTAAGGTCATGAATCTAGGATTATACTCGATTGCGTGATATTAGAGATCCTAAGCTTGTATCTTCTTAAAATAGTTAGTTGAATAAGTTAGACATCAACAGATATCACATAAGTCTAGATTGAGTTTCTTACTTACTTGACTTTGATTACTTTGCACACCTTGAACATTGAGCCTTTTTCCTTGAGCATAATAAGTAAGCTTAGGATATAGAAGATTCATCTTATGTTAGCATTTGAAAAGCATAGTATTCATTCTATTCTTTCAGTGCTTTCAGTTAGTAGAGTATGTCATAGCTTAGTCTACCTCTTCAGTTCTAGTTTTGTTATAGAATAGACTCAGACCTAGCTCTGCAGATGTCTAGGATGGATACATGTCTTATTCTATAAGTTCAACTCGGACCTAGCTTTGCGGATGCCTAGGATGGACACATGTTGAACTTTAAGTTCAGAGGTCCTATATGGCCTATTTCTATTATGGCAGTACTATGTCTTAGGCTTACTTCTACTTCAGTTCAGTTTTCAGTATTTGTTTTGCTTTGCCACATGCTTCAGTGGGCTTACTTTAGTGCTTGGCCTACTTTGCCACATGTTTCAGTGGCTTTGCTTTTTGCTCATTCATGTACTTAGGTTACTTTTGTCATATGCCTCAATGGCCTTTTACATATTAATATGCATGCTTGTGTAAATGCTCCTATTGATTAGTATTAAATATTGGCATATTTAGAATGTTAGAATTTTATGTTTATTTCAGCACTTGTATTCTTTATATACTTAGCATGTATCCATGTGATCATAAACATGTTAGGATCATATTTATTTCAGTAGTTACAGTTATTTTGCTTTTAGCCTCACTATATTTAGTTGCTATTTTGTATGTTGTTCTTACATACTTATTGATTAGCTATAAATGATTAGTTTATGAGTATCCCATTCTTTGTAGCTTGTAGCACTTTATAATGCTTGCATATTTGAAACCTTTAAATGTGATATATTAAATATTCAGTTCACTTAAATAGCCTAAAATGAACTTAGATAATTGTCTAACTGTAATCTTTTTCTTTTGTTGGCTGGGGCCCTGGCATTTGTGATACCGACAAATGTTAGATTCAGAGTTGTTCGTTGGCAGTGCTGCAGGAGAGGAGCCGGTGTAGGAGGAGCATCTTCCTACTGCTACTTAGATAAATTTTTCATTTTCTTGCAGTGAGATTGCAAGATCTTTTTTTCATTAAATACAATATAAAATATTTAAATTCTGCATGTATTTACTTTCTGCACTTGAACTGAGTTACTGTTACTTTTGCTTCTTTTATACTATGTTATGCTTGTGAATGTTATATTATGTTGTTTTTCTGCTTTCGCTACTTTGATTGATGTATGTTCACAGTTCCAGGTGACAAGTCCTTGGCTTAAGGCAGGTTGGGTCTTAGCTGACTTTATATAAGTTAGGGATTTGCCATAGTTGGAGTACCGTACTCCCTACGATTATGTTAATATTAGTATTAGCATCATTGCGAGAAAGTACGAGGCCCCATAATGGAGGAGAAGGGAAGCTCCTTGCATTCGTAGGTAGAGAGGAAGGGGTGCCAAACGAGAGAGGGGGAGCGGGTCCCAGGCGCACGAGAGAAGGAGGGAGAAAAATAAATTAATCCATTTAATTAATACTTTTTAATTTTAATTAACATATTTCGCTAATTATAATTAGATGAATAAATGGGCTCTGAAAAATCCCAAAAATTCACCCTTAGCTAATTCGGGGATGAAGAACTCAACGGCGAAGTTGGATTTTGAGTTTGACAACTATTTAATTATTCTATTTTTTGGGGTATTTAAAATGAAAAATGCTATTTATACCCGCCGATGTGGTACCCAATAAAACCCATCCAATGGGATTTGGACATTATTTAATTAGTGTTTATTTATTTATATTAAAATAATACATATATTATTTTTAAAGTTTGTATTGAAATGATGTCCAAATCTCATTGGATGGGCTTTTTTGGGTGCCACGTCAGCGGGTCTAAATAGCATTTCTCAATTAAAATACATTAAAATATTTGAGGAAATCCGACAACTTCCAAAAATTTCCAAAACATCATCTATAGCTAATTTGGGGGTGATGAGTACAGTGGCGAAGTCGTATTTTGATTTTGAGATCAAATTAATTATCTCAACTTTCTAATTAATTAAATATATTAAAATATTCATAATATTAGATTGAACCTGGAATCACTCAGGGTTTGGTTCTATAGACTAGATGAACTCAATGGAATGATAATTAGGTTATGATTAAGCTAAGATTATGCTAAGTAACAATCTAGGATAGCTACAACCTTTCACCATCTTCATATTAAATAATCTCTTCATTAGGAAACCCTTGTTAGAAGCTAAAGGCTTTTTCTATTTTCTTATCAGAACTGCCATGAGTTTGACTGTCATCTTTTTATTGACGATGTTGAAAATAGTTAAAGAAGATAAGGATAGGCGCATCAAACTTAGCATTATTTTGTCAAGAACATGCAAATCTTCATCACTTATAATTTATGGTTTCTTATTTATTCCTCTTGGTGGAAAATACACTTTCTTCTGATATAGTAAGTCTTTAACTTGCATCTTCTAGATAACAAAGTTCACACTTTTATGTCAACCTAACATCATTTATTTCACAAAAAGCCTTCTTGAAGTCTCTCGTGTCCAATTTACAATTCTTCCTTATTAACGCCCATCACTTCATTTTCATCTATTATGACTAGAAGACTAAATGCATAGGTTGACGAGTAACTTAATCTAGAGTTACCTTGATAGTTTAGCCATACCTTAAACTCAACACATTCTTCTTAATATCAAAATTTATTTTTTTAATACTTTTATTATAATCAAAAGTAACACATTCACTAAGCATAATCAAAATAGACTCTTAAAGTCATTAGTTTTTGCTCATCAATGTTTCACATCTATGATGTGTTTCCTCCTAGTTAATTTGTGGAGGTTACACTTCTATTCAAGTGGTAATGAGATCATATTCTTTTGCTATATTATAACTAATTTGGTCAAATTGATTTCATCTATTTTAAATCCTAAAGAATATTTGTCTTTGAATTATTTATTATTTTAAGATACTTTATAAACATCCAATAATAGACTGTAAACACACACCTGTGCTTGCACATAAGTGTACGTGGTCCAAAGTAATAATGGAAGGTAAGTTCTGAGATTTATCGTCCACGGGGAATGGAGTGTTTTGTTACTAAGGTATATTTACTTTTAATAATGTTTAGATCAATAATATTTTTTTGTTTTTCTTGGCTCCTAATTAACAATGCAAAGATCTTAATTCAAAAATATAATTTGAGAAGAAGCGAGAGTTGAGTTTTATCATGTAATTTGTTAAGGGATTGGTGTAAGTACTCTTATTCATCAACTTTGAATGATACATGTTCGCATACGAATTATAATCAAATGATAATAGCATTCATTAGATTGGTCCTCAAATTCCAACCATTTCATGCCAAGTGCATGAGATAAACTCAAGAAGGTTCAATCTCATCTCATAGACTCTTGCATGATCGATATGAGTCAAATCCAATTTCTTATGTCTAAGTTATCAGATTTATAATTTTAATTTTAGCAATCACACAAACTTAATTCCACTCAATTAGCATCACGTGCTTCCCTCGCAGTTTAGCTAAGGAAGGGAATTGTTGGGCTAAGTGCATTATGACACATTCATCCACAAGCACATAATTCTTCCTCTTCCTCCTTTAACTTATGATGAGCTACAGAGCATAATTGGTGGCACTTGGCTCACATGCTTCAACCTCTCGACTGAGCTCAAAGAACAATACTATTAAGCTCAAGAGCTTGTAACTGGGCTCTAAGCACTAATACACATATTCCTAGATTAACATTAATTAGTGAGTTATGGAGCTTTTAGAGAGTTAAGTTACCAAGTTCAACTCATTATATTTAACCAAAGGTATTGACAGACTGTAAATACACGTCTGCGCTTGCACGCAAGTGTACGTGGTCTGAAGTAATAAGTTGAAAGTGTGAGTTTCTGGGATTTATCAAACCACAGAGAATTGGATATTTTGTTACTAAGGTGCATCTATTCTCACTAATATATAAGCTATAAGTATTTGGTTTGAGTTGGTTCTAGATCAAGAACAACAATTATTATGTAGAAAATAAGTCAGATAAAAGGAAGAGGAGAGTTGGGTTCATCCCACATGTCATGAAATTAAGATCTTATAATCATTGTGCATGATGATTCCTCAAGCGTTTATCTTTTATTTACTCAGATTTAAATCAAGTGCACAATGTTCTTCCTTCAGTTTTATCTCAAAGATTCACAAGTTCAAATCTTGTGCATGAAATAAACACAGTCGGTTCTATTTCAGCACAAAGATTCTTATAAGATTTTAGGTTTGTAGTTTTCATCTTATCTCTTGATCAAGGAGATGAGGATTATTAAGTTTTTAAGATATTATAATCATTGATTCCACTAAGAGCATCACTCGCATCGCACATAGTTGAAGTGAGGGATTTAATATATTGGGCTCAATGACTATGTCACCTCATTCATGAGCACACAACTATTTATTTCCCTCTCTCAACTATGTTGAGCTAAGGGGCTCAATTAGTGGGTCTTAACATCACATGCATCAACACTTTTGTTGAGCTTAGATTAAGGTGCACTAAGTTCAAGAACTTTCTCACATAGTTCTAAGCTTTCATGCACTCATAGATCTAGCATCTAACCCAAGGTGAGCAATAGAGCACAAGACACTTTAGCTCTTGAGTTCATTAGTCCATTTTCCTTTAATTTACAATCAAGACTATAGTAATATTAAACATTTCTTAAGCAACGCATTGAGTTCATAACTTTTATTAATGCTTGAGGAAAACTTCATACAAATGAAAGTAACTATCAAACATATGGGATTACCCTAACCCTCCCCAAGGGAGATTTAGCACTCCATTACAAAGGAGATAAAAAAACACATGCATGGATAAAGACCCTTTCATGATCAACTAAGAAAAGAAATTACAAAATAAGAGTTTAGAAGATACTAGGAACGTTCCTTGGAAGTTCTCCAGACTCTTCTTCTCCTTCCTTAAAATTCCTCTCTTAGGTCGCTAGTGCTGCCTTTCTTCTCCTTCTCCTTGGCAAAATGAGCTCTTCCACCCTTGGGGAGTTCCTCTCTTCCACTATGCAACCCCTCTTTCTTTACTTAGTGAAGTGAGCAAAAATTGGAACCCTCCTCTAGTCAGGAGGAGTGATATTTATAGATGAGGGTTGCATCTTCAATCTCCTCATCCAAAACTAGCACAATCCTTTAAAAATATGAGCAATGATGGCAAAAACCACATGATGGATGAGGTGACCAATTCTTTTATTTGTTTTAGCTATTACACCTCATAAACCTCTTTTCCATTTAAAAAAATGTAGCAACTGCAGAGGGAAAGATGACTGGAGACAAGATGCTGGTTGGGGGTCTTGTCCTAGCTGCATTAAATGCTTCTTCCAGAGAAATTTGCGGCCGGCCGCTGTAGTGCATTGCAGCGTGCTGCGGCCTGCACTGGCGTAGGCAATTTCTTCTAAGTGACCCGCTGCAGCGCGCGACTGCATCCATTTTTTTGCAAAGTGACCCACTACAGTGCGCGACCGCACCTATGTTTCGCAAAGTGACCCGCTGCAGCGTGCTGTGGGGCTAGTGTTTTGCAAATCGTACTGCTGCAGTGCGCGGTAGCTCCAGTATTTGCAAATAGAACTGCTGCAATGCGCGGTCTCGCCCGTGGTTTGCAAACAGATCCGCTGCAGCGCGTGATTGCGCCTGCGGTTCACAACTTGAACGGCTGCAGCGTGCGATCGCGCCCACGGTTAGCAAGATGACCCGCTGCAGCACGCGATCGCGCCCGCGGTTTGCAACTTGAACTGCTGCAGCGCGCAATCACCCCCATTTTTGCAAGATGAGCGCGCTGCAACACGCGGCAGCGGTTTTTTTTGGAAAAAATGGGAAATTGCACCAATGGCTCAGAATTCTGTAGATATGCAATTTTCTTGAAAAGATAGACAAAATTTGATTAAGGGAGTAGTTTAAGATCAAAAATGAATGAAATTTTCTTTTAATTTAGATATAATTTATGGATACATCAGGTATTTACACCAAGAAACCTTGGATAATGAATATTGTCACATATATTCACGGCGAGGACCTTTATGTGCATGTCCCTAGTTTCAATATGATTAGTTGACTTGATAGTATTTTCATTAATAACTATTTAATTTTATTAAACATTCATCACACATCATGTTTAAAACATGTTCATATATTAATTAAAAAATGATTAAGAATTTTATTCATTGAAGAAAGTGAGTACAAATACCATTTCATCCCATAAAAATTACATGACATTGCCCCAACCCTCCTCAAGGGGGGTTTCACCTTCCATCACAAATGAAATGCAGGAAATACCAAACAAGGAGACGAATCTTTGCATGGTTCTTATAGCAAAGAAAATAAGAGGGGATTAAGAGAAATACTAGGAACATCCCTTGCATTCACCAGTTTCTTTCTTGCTCTCCAACCTCACCTTCCCTTCTGATTCCTTGAATGTTCTTTGATGAATCCAAAATTTATAGCATAATAAAGTAGAAAAACATGCAAATTCTTCTTTAGAACAACATGCTTTGGGATGATTTTAAACAATTTCAGTAAAACGAGATAACAAGGAAAATCAAGAGCATATGGTGAAATTCTAGGAAAAAACCGCTATAGCATGCCTCAGCGCGCTGCAGCACGCCCAAACGGACAAATGAGCACTGAGGAACCTGGGATCACTTCAGCAAGCCAAGAAGAAAAACCGCTATATCACGCCACAGCGGGTCAAACCAATTCCAGACTCAACCCTGATCCAGAAACCCTCACTCCAGCGCGCCGCAGCGATCTTAACTCGAGACACTAGCACTACTGTGCGCTGTAGCAAAACAAAACTGAGAGCACGGTGCTACCACGCACCTCAGCAAATCAACAGGGAAAAGGACTTTGAGAGAAAAAATTATAAAGCTACCTGCTACCGCGCGCCACGGTGGGACAAACCCGAGAGCTCGGTGCTGCTGTGCGCCGAAGCGGGTATTAGTTAAAACCTGACCTATAGCAAAATCGCTACAGCGCGCCTCAACACCAGCCACAAAATTTCCCAGTTTACTGCATTTATGATAGCCTATGGAAAACTAGAAAATCAAACCACTGACCTTACCCAGCAGTTTGGAAACTAAAGTCACATTAAAATCTGTTGTCTTCTAAGAGAATATAAGAATCTAGTTTAGTTGCTTGCTATGAATTCAAGGAAGGGAAAGAGGAGGCAGAATTTATGCCAAGGGGCTAAAAAGATCACTATATAAATTGCCAATTGAGACTATGGCAGGGTTCCCAATTCTGACGCTCATTGACCTGAAATTAGAAGCTGCTGTAAGAGGACGAATGAGACCTCACCAGGGAAGGAGAGTGATCCTTTAAAGGGAAGGAAGGAGATACACCAAGCAACTAGAGGAGAAGAAGAGAGAAGGTAAGGGAGAAAATCTAGTCAATGCTAAGGCCAATTCCTTGTGTTCCTCTTAACTTTTCTTCTGAATTTTTCCTTAGTTTTATCCATGAAATGGTTTAGTTTCTTGCATGTAATTTCCTACATGTCTATTGTAATGGATAGCTAAACCTCCTTAGGGAGGGTTGGGATGTAATCATGTGATAAGTAGGGATTTAAAAAGGTGGTGTGTGTGAACTTACTGCAATAAATAAAATGTGTTTAATTGTCTATCTATATTCTGTGCTAGTGAATGATTGTTTGGAATGTTTGAAATTCTATAATGAAATAAATTCTGTTTAATAAATGAAAAGATTGCTAAGTCATCTAAACAATCAAGGCCTATATGGAATGCACATAAAGGTCCTCGCCGCAACGTAACGTCGCTGAGCGAGGATTCTCAGTGTAAAATGCCTCAAGTTTTGAA
Organism: Gastrodia elata; assembly: GCA_016760335.1. Taxonomy (NCBI): domain Eukaryota; kingdom Viridiplantae; phylum Streptophyta; class Magnoliopsida; order Asparagales; family Orchidaceae; genus Gastrodia; species Gastrodia elata. The sequence continues at coordinate 690,741 of CM028669.1, forward strand.
TGGAAGAAAGGACTTAGTAAAACTATTATCATGAGCTCCAAAGCTCACCAATTGGTCTAGAGCATAAGTGAGTGTGCAGTTAGAGCTTAGAGATAAGTGACAAGATCTGGAGCCTAACTGCACAACTCCTTGAGCTCAGCAAAGAGTTTGATGCTTGTGAGCCAAGACCCACTAATTGAGCTCTGCAGCTCCGCAGACATTAAGGGAGGAAGAGGGAATCAAGAGCTCATGGATGATGTGACATAGTCCATGAGATTCGATGAATCTTTCTTCTTTGCTAAACTGCGTATGATGCGTAAGAAGCTAATTGGTGGAAATCAATGCTTACGAGATCACAAAATTAAAATATAATTTTTGATAACCTAGACGTGGGATTTCTAAAATCAACTTAAGGTGATCTCATAAGAATCTATGTGCTGAGGTTGAACCATAATGAGTTCACCTTGTGCACTAATATTGAACTTGTTAGAATTTAGAGGACCAATCTAAGGAATACAAAGTTCACTTGCTTAATTGGCATGATAACAAGTACGTAAAATTGCATGAGTAGAACACAACACCTATCCCTAACAAATCACATGATGAAATCCCAAGTCTCCCTTCATAATCAAATAGCATCTTTAGTTATGTTCCTTGCATTGCATAATTAGGAACCACCAAAAACCAAAATACCATTTATCTAGACATTATTGAGCATAGATATAACTTAATAACGAAACCATCATTCTCTGAGGACGATAAAATTCGAAACTCACCATTCTATTATTACTTCAGACCACGTACACTTGTGTGCAAGTGCGGACATGTATTTGGGGTCTATCAAGTTGTTGATGTCGTTTCCGGGGAACAGTTTTTAGTTTTGTATTAAGTATACTCTTTAAGTAAATAGTGATTTAGACCTTTCTATATTTTGCATATAGTTACTACTTTTTGTAATTACACTTGCTATAAACTGTAGTGCTATTTAAATTTTTAATTTAGTTGCCTTATTGCTGAAAACTGAAAAACTTTAAAATTGAATTGCTAAAAAATATTAATGAACGTGAAACTGTTAGAAAAACTATTTGCTGAATCATGTTTTGCTTATTTGTGTTTGCTGAAACTGTATTGCTATACTGCATTGTTGAATCTGAATTTCCTGAATTGCTGAATTAGAATTATTGAGGATTTAGGTTGCTTAAATCTATTTGATAACTTGATTGTTGAATTATTTTAGTTAGCTGATTCTTGTTCATTTGTATGAGTAGGAAAAACTTATATGAAATTCTATTTGATCCTGAGATTGAAAGAACATATTTGAGAGCTAAGAGAGAACAAACAAATCTAAACCAGCAACAAGCCCAAATGGAAAATTTAGAAGCAATCCCTGGTGAGCTGTTAGAAAATAATATGGGTAGACCTCTTAGAGACTATGCCATACCAACTGTAGGTGGAGTGCCCAATGCCATCGTTAGACCTGCCATACAAGCAAACAACTTCAAAATATAACCTTCAACTCTAAACATGGTACAAAATAATCAATTTAGTGAACTAGCTACTGATGATCAAAACTCACACATTTCAAATTTTCTAGAAATCTGTGATACATTTAGATTCAATGGCATTTCTGATGATGCCATTAGACTAAGATTATTTCCATTCTCCTTGAGAGATAGAGCAAAAGTCTGGCTCAGTTGTCTACCTGGTGAATCTATTAGGACTTGGGATGACTTAGCTTAAAAATTTTTAGCTAAGTATTTCCCACCCACTAAAACTACCAGACTGAGAAATGAGATTGCTAATTTCTCTCAGCTAAACGGGGAAAATTGGTATGATGGCTAGGAACGCTTTAAAGAATGCTTAAGGTGTTGCCCTCATCATGGGTTTCCACTGTGGATACAAGTTCATATGTCTTACAATGGATTAAATGCACCCACACAAACACTTATAGATGTAGTCATGTGGGGTTCCTTGAGTAGCAAGACCAAAGAGGAGGCCTTCAATCTTCTTTAGGAAATAGCTACAAATGCTTACCAATGGCCTATCAAAAGGCTTAATATAGAAAAGATAGAGGCTAATAAAATCAGTGAACAAAATCAAATATTAGCCCTGCAAAATAAAATCAAAGCTTTAAATAATTAGATAGAAACCATGAATGTGTGTAGTATTCAAGATTCTTGCTATGAATTGTGTGGAGGGAATCATCCAAGCGAAAACTGCAACCTGAATAATCCTTTTGCACCCTCCCAAAATGAAGAAGTGAGAAACAAAAATTCCATGAACATCCTCTACTCCAACACTTATACTCTTGGGTGGAAAAATCACCCTTACTTCTTTTGGAGTAACAATAATAATCACAGAAATTTCAATGGGGGGAGTTCATTAAATAAACAAGTGTATAACAATGAGAATAATTATCAACCTCAATCTTCAGACTTGAAGGGAGCCTTTAATGTTTTCAAAGCTGAAACCATCCAATTCATGCGTTGAACTAAAACAACAATGACCCACCCCGATGCCTTAATCCAATGGATAAAGGCATCCCTTAGCAGCATAGAAGTTCAGCTTGGATAGATCTCTAAAATAATTAACCATGTATCACTAAGGAGCTTTGCCCAGATCTACGGAAGTAAATCCTAGGGAAATGGTGAGTGTTATCCACTCTGAAGGGATCGAGAGTGACGACCATAATAAAAATAGTGAGATAGGTGAAAGAGGTTTAGCGGTTGAAGAAGGTGGAAAACAATCTGGAGATGAGAGGCTTATATCCCCAAAATATGAGGACCCTAGTAGGTTAAACATCCCGTGCGTAATAGGGGACAAGGTTCTTTTAGATTCTTTATATGATCTTGGGGCTTCGATCAACATCATGCCTTATCATGTGTACAAACAGCTTGAGCAAGTGGAATGGAGACCACCTCCAAATTCTTAGAATTTGCCAATCTTGACTCAAGAAGTCCTCTAGGAATAGTGAAAAATGAACCTGTTGGTTTAGGAGGATTTGTCATTCCTACTGTATTTATTATTTGCGAATGGGATATGTGGAATGAAAATTCCACTATCATTTTTGGACGACCACTCCTAGCCAGCACCAATTCCATTATTGATGTTGTTAAAAGAACAATGCGAATTAAGGTCCTCGGTGTTGCTGTTATTATTGATTTAAAACCCACCTCGTTGACAAAGAAAATGATTGAATATGCTTGGAGAAATAAAATAAGGGAGGAGGAAATTTGTAAGGTTTTGAATTAAAAACAAAGGGTTCTGAGTGAGAAGAAATCTGAGAGTGACATTAGCTCCCCATTTGGAGGGGAGGCTAAGGTAAAGGTTGTTAGGAAAAATAAAACTAGAAGAGGCAAGTGAAAGAAGAAGGGAGTCTCAATAAACAATTCTGAAAATGGGACATAAATAAAGGCAACTAGTGAATTTATGAGTTTGAGCACAGTGTGTGCTAGTACTAATTCTTGTACTTCAAAGGTTTGTAAGAGAAACCCCCAATTTAAGAGATCCCTTAGTAAAATAATCCAAAATGTGTCGAGTTGACAACATTAAACCAAATGCTTCTTAGGAGGCAAACCAAATTTTCATTTTACTTTATTTATTTTGAAATTTAGGAGTAGTTGATTAGAATAAGATAACCTGACCCTTGTAAATGAAATGATTTCAGGAAGCCAAATGATAGCTAGAAAAAAATTTGCTTCTGAAAGCACTGTAGCGTGCTTCAGCGGAATTATGTGCCACAGTGGATTTAGTAACTACAGCGCTCTGCAACTGATTTCGCTGCTACGGTGCACCGTAGCAGATGTTAAGCACTCATTAAATTTTGCTAAGTCCCAAGGCGTAGCAGCACGCTGTGGTGCCCTCCAGCACGCTGCAACGTGTAACACCAATTAGAAGTCGCTTTAACTGTTTGGTATTCTCCAAGCAGTCAAAAGCGCTACAGCGCGCCTTGGAACTTAAATTTAAATTAAGTGCTGAAAAAGCTGATTTTATTTTATATAATTATGGCTAATTTTAGTCACATTCATTACATGACATTAAAGCAATCTTTGACGGTCCTCAATCATGCTTTGAATGTGATTAACTTAGTAAAACTTTTCATAAATTTTTGTTGTAAATACCTAGGTGAGGAGGAGTGAATTCTGCCTTTATCTGGATCTAAACTTCTACACTCTCTTTTCAAAACCCTTCAAACACTTCTCTCTAGAATGTCTTCCTAGAAAAATAAGGTGGTAAACAAGGAGGCAGAAGCCTCAACTTTTGGAGGCTTCTACAATAAAAGATGATTCTCCTCGGTGGAGGCCAAATAACGCCATGAGCAAATAACCTCCCACCATAAGCTCATCCAGAAAAGGGGATTCAAACTCCCCTATTCGGTCTACTACCATAATGTCCACAACCGAGGTTGGAATAGGTTGGTCTCCTTGCAGACTGACTCATTTCCTTCCATTGTACATGAAGTGTATGCGAATGCAATTAATGCGAGGAAGCATATAGTTTTTGTACAAGGAAAGTCAGTGAAGTTTGGGCTTGAGGAGATCGAGCACTTTTATGAGCATGGGGTAGTGGAGGAATGCTCGTACCAGGCTCTCCTTAACTCTGAAATAAATTTGGCAGATATTGTGAGCTTTGTCACTAGAGATGACGCAAGGTGGAGAGGATCCCTGGCCAACATCCCATGAGCTCTTCTCATAGACTCCTGTAATGCATGGCACATCCTCATCTCCAGTGTCACTATGCCATCTGGGCATTTGAGTGAGGTGACGATGTCACGAGCGCTGCTCATTTGCGCAATTGAATGACCTGGTGACATTCATGTCTCTAGGATTATTTTTGAGCATCTCTGGAATGCCCTGACTGGGTCTTGCGCCACACTCTCCTTCGGATCTATAATCACTAGATGCCTCGCACAGGGGGTCAAGGTATCCCCCAGCAATGTGCCCATTGCTCCCCGAGCCCCTCTCACTCACCACAATCTGAATGTGTGATTTCAAGAGGAGAAGAAGAGCAAGAAGGTAGGGGAGAGGAAGGAGAAGCTTCGACATCCATAGGCCAGTCTTTCACAGATAAAATGTTGATAAGGATGTATGCTCATCAAAAGGACTTGGGTGAGGCCATGGTGAAGGACATGCAATTCTGCAAGTCAGAAATTGCCCGTACGGGTCAGTTTGAGTTCCAATTCCGCGATGCTCTAAGAATGATATTCCAAGAGTGGATCTTGCATGAAGGACCGGATGGATTGATGCTACTGCGACCCCAGGTGGCGAACCAATCCCAAATACTCCTTGGCTGGTGGAATACTCTTATAAGATTGTTGAAGTCAAAGAAGAAGAAGAAGAAGAATAAGAAGAAGAAGAAGAAGAAGAAGAAGAAGAAGAAGAAGATGATGATGATGATGATGATGATGATGATGATGATGAGTGACAAGGTTGTTTTATTTTGTTTTTATTTTTATTTTGTTGTTTTCATATTTTATGTTTCTGTTGTAGCTATTTTTCCCTTTTAAATAAATGAATTTTGGACTTTGCTAAACCACTCTTTGCTGTTATAGTCTACCAGAGTAAAATTTTCTGAAATTTTCAATTTCAATAAACAAAATTCAAATGTGAAGAAATGAGTGATCAAAATTGCTTAGCAAAAAATGATTGAACTTAGTGAGACCTCTAATGAATTCTAAACAAGTGTGATAATCCTAAATCTCACTTAGTCTCCAACAATTTAAAAGGATGATGCTGAAAATCTAAGTGTGGGGTGGACAAAAATTAAGGGATTAGAGTGATGAATGGCAAGAATAGAGTAAACTCATGAGTATGCTAGGCTCCTATAGGACTTCATGATTATAATGAACTAAAAAAGGGATACAAAAAAATATCTCTCCCTTTTTGTTGTGCAAGAAAGATAAAATAATTTAGAGATGATGAAAAATATCTTTCCCAAAAGAGTGAAAAGAAAGTAAAATAGGATGATGGAAACTATCTCTTCTGAAATATAATATGTTCATTATGATTTTTAAGGAGCACACTAAGCATTGACTCTAAGTTACTCACTCATGCCTTTATTCATTCATGAAATTCTGAAAGGAGACTTTTTCATCCCTAATTCAAGAACCAGCATTCCCCAAAACTTAAAATTGGAGACTATGGAAGCAACAAAGGAGTTGAACTTAAGTTCAGAATTGTTGAGGGTGAATTACTGAATGATCATTTCAGTTAAGCAATTAGTTCGATTGACCGAACACTTCACATTTTCATTTAGAAATGAATCTATACTTCTTAAAAAACTAGAAAATTTATTTTGAGCTTACTTGTGAACGAGCAATAATTTAAGTGTGGGGGTATGATGGATACAAAATTTAGAGCATAATAAAGCAAAAAAACATGCAATCCTTATTTAGAACAGCATGCTTTGAGATTATTTTAAACAATTTTAGGTAAAACGAGATAAGAAGGAAAATCTGGAGCAGATGTTGAAATTCTAAGGAAAAACCATGGCAGCGCGCCCAAGCGAGCTGCAACGTGCCCTAGCGGACAAAGGAGCACTGAGGAACCTGGGAGAATTTCTGCAAGCCTGGAAGAAAAACCGCTATAGCGCGCCACAGCAGGTCAAACCCGAGAGCTCAGCGCTACCGCGTGCCACAGCGGGTCGAACTTGTGAGCTCGGTGCTGCCGTGTGCCGCAGTGGGTCAAACCAAATCCAGTCTCAATGCTCCTCCAAAAGTCCTTGTTACAGCGCACCACAACGGTCTCAACCCAAGACATTAGCACTCTCGCATGCTGCATCAGAACAAAACTGAGAGCTCGATGCTGCTGTGCGCCATAATGGATATTCAGTTAAAACCCGACTTGTAGCAAAACCACTGCAGCGCGCCACAGTGCTAGCCATAGAATTTCCCAGTTCACTGTATTTATAACTGCTGATGAATCCAAGATTTATTGCCAAGGGAGCCAAGGGAGGAAGAGAAAGAACCAAGGGGGGTGGATCAAACTCATATAAATAACCAACTTGAATACACTTCACACATTCCTTATCCTTAATGAATGGCAAGAGAAAAATTGTATGTCGAATTTAACAATTCAAAACCCTTCATATAAACATTCTCTTTGTTGAAGCACTAGAGCAAATGCTTAGCTATGCCAAGTTCATGAAAGACATTCTATCTAAGAAAAGAAAGATAAATGAGAAAGAAACTATAACCTTAACTGAAGAATATAGTGCAATTCTTCAACAAAAAATTCCCCTCAAAAGAAAAGATTCGGGGAGTTTCACAATCCCTTGCACTATTGGTCCTTTCAAAAATCTCTTTGTAACCTAGGAGCATCCATCAACTTAATGCCATTCTAAATATTCAAGAAATTAGGAATTGATTATTTAAAACCTACCTCCATTCTCCTTTAATTAGCCGATAGATCTGTGAAAACTCCTATAGGAATTTTGGAAAATGATATTTTTAAGATTGATAAATTTGTATTCCCTGCTGATTTTATTATCCTAGATATGGAAGAGGAAAATCAAAAGATCCCTATAATTCTAGGTAGACCCTTCTTAGTTACCGATAAGACAATGATTGATGTGGATAAAGGGGAGTTGAGTTTACGATGTGAGGGAGAAGAGATAAGATTTAATATAAATAAGGCAATTAATCACCTAAGTAAGCCTAATAAAGATTGTTGGAGAATTAACCAGATTGAAGAGGTGCTGATGTCAGAAGATTTGGGATAGTTTGATTCGAATTTAGATGAGGAGGTTGTAGATCTTGAGGGAGAAGGTGAGGTTGAGGAACTAGTTCAAGAAAGGAAGAAAATTCAGTTGTCCATTGATGAGCCTCCTGAATTAGAACTAAAACCATTACCAAATCATTTAAAATATATTTATCTAGGGAAAGGAACTTCACTTCCGGTAATAATTTCTGCATTGCTGAGCCCAATTCAGAAAAATCAATTATGTATAATTTTGAGGGATCATAAGAGGGAAATCAGGGGGAGTATAGCTGACTTAAAGGGGATTAGCCCAATCTTATGCATGCACCATATACTCTTGGAAGATAACTCTAAGCCTTCAATCGAACTCCAAAGGCGTTTAAACCCAAACATAAAGGAGGTGATTCAAAAAGAAATAATCAAGATTTTAGATGTTGGAATTATTTTCCTATATCTGATAGCCCTTGGGTGAGCCCAATTCATGTGATGCCTAAATGGAGTGGGATGATAGTAATTCAAAATGATAATAATGAAATAATCCATACTCGGAAGGTGACTGGTTGGAGAGTTTGCATTGATTATAGGAGGCTGAATAAAGCAACTTGGAAGGACCATTACCCTCTCCCTTTAATTAAACAAAGGCTCGATAGGCAGGCAGGAAATCCTGATTTCTATTTTCTCGATGGTTATTCCGGCTACAATCAAACTCTAATAGGTCTGGAAGATCAATAAAAAACAACTTTCACCTGCCCCTATGGAACCTTTGCATTTAGGAGAATGCTTTTTGGCTTGTGTAATGCTCCGGCTACCTTTCAACATTGTATGATGGCTATCTTTTCTGGCATGATAGGAGAATTCTTAGAAATTTTTATGAATGATTTTACTATTGTAGGTGAATTATTTGACCATTATCTTGCCAATTTAAGTAAGGTTCTTAAAAAATGTGAAGACACTAATTTAATCTTAAATTGAGAAAAATGTCACTTCATGGTTGAAGAAGGAATAGTCCTAGGCCATCTAGTTTCAAGGAAGGGCATTGAAGTTGACAAGGCAAAGATTCAAGTGATTAAAAAACTCCCTCCCCCACTAATGTGAAGGGAATAAGAAGTTTTCTTGGGCACGATGGGTTTTATAAGAGATTCATTAAGGACTTTTCAAAAATAAGTTTACCGCTATGCAGAATTCTAGGAAAGGATGTCAAGTTATACATTGATGAAAACTCTGTAAAAAGATTCAATGCCATAAAAATGGCATTAATCTTTGCTCCCATAATTTTGGCTCCTAGTTGGGGTCTTCTTTTTGAAATTATGTGTGATGCGAGTGACCTTGTTGTAGGAGCAGTTCTTGGTCAACGGAGGGAAAGGAATTTTTTTTCAATCTATTATGCTTGTAAACTCATGGATGATGCCCAAAGAAATTATGCTACCACTGAAAAAGAGTTATTCGTTATTGTTTTTGCTTTTAATATATTCAGGTCTTACCTCATTGGGTCTAAAACTATAGTGTACACTGATCATCCTGCAATTAAATATCTCCTCTAAAAGAAAGAAGCAATACCGCACCTCATACGTTGGGTTTTGCTTTTACAAGAGTTTGATCTTGAAATTTGAGGTAAAAAGGGGAGTGATAATATGGTGGAAGATCATCTTTCAAGACTGACCCATATTGCTCATGACAAACTGAATAAAATTAGTGAGGCATTTCCAAATGAAAAACTGTACGTTATCGCTTCAACAAATCCCCCTTTGTTTGCCGACTATGCAAATTACCTCGCAGGAGGGGTCATCCCAAAACATTTAAACTTCCAACAAAGAAAAAAATTCTTTGCCGACATAAAAAATTACTTTTGGTACGACTCGTTCATGGATAAATGTTGTGCTGATCAACTATTGAGGAGATGTGTTCTTAAAACTGAAGTGAACAACATTATTTACCATTGCCACACATCTCCTTATGGAGGTCATCATGGGATTGACCGCACCACTGCTAAGGTGCTTCAATCGAGATTCTTTTGGCCAAAACTATTCAAGAACGTAACTGAGTATGTCAAAAACTGTGACAAGTGCCAATACACTAGAAACTTGGGTAAAAGAAATGAGTTGCTGTTAAATGGGATCTTTGAGGTTGAGTTATTTGATGTTTGGGGAATCAACTTCATTGGCCCTTTTCCTATTTCCAAATCAAATGCTTATATTATGGTGGGTGTTGAGTATGTCTAAAAATGGGTTGAGGCTATTGCGTGTGTGAATAATGATGCAAAAATCGTAATTAAATTTCTCAAGGAAGATGTCTTAGCAAGATTTGGCACACCCAGAATTTTGATAAGTGATGGAGGAAAACTGTGGGGCCCTGTAATTTCTTGCGGTGACGCTGATACTGATATTAGCATAATCGCGGGGAGTACGGTGCTCCAGCTATGGAAAATCCCCAATTTATGTAAGGTCAGGTAGGACCCAACCTGTCTTAAGCCAAGGACTTGTCACCTGGAACTGGTAAACATACACCAACACAAATCAAAGTGGTGGAAGCAAGAAACAGAATATAACATCCACATCACAATATAGTATAAGAGAGTAAGAGAAAGAATAACTCAGATTAAATGTAGAAAAGTAAATGCATCCAGAGTTTAAATATTATAAATTGAATTAAATAAAAGTAAGGATCTCTCAAAACCTCACTGCAAGAAAGTAAATCTAACTAAATAACAGTAAGGAAGATACTCCTCATGCACCGGCTCCTCTCCTGCAATACTGCCTATGAACAGCTCCAAATCAAACATTTGTCGGTATCACAAATGCTAGGGCCCCAGCCAACAAAAGAAAAAAGTTATAGTTAGACAATTGTATTAGTACATTTTAGGCTAGTTAAGTGAACTGAATATTTAAGATATCACATTTAAGGGTTTTAAAAATGCAAGCATTACAAGGTGCTACAAGCTACAAAGAACAGGATAGCCACAAACTAATCATTTATAGTTAATCAACAAGTATGTAAAAATAATGAATGAAGCAGCAGCTAAACATGGTGAGGCTAAGAGCAAAATAACTGCAACTACTGAAATAAATTTGATCTTAACGTGTTTATGATCACAAGGATACATGCTGAGTATATAAAGAACACAAGTGCTGAAATAACATACAATTCTAGCATCCTAAACATGCCAATATTTAATACAAAATAATAAGAGTATTTATACAAGCATACAGATTAATATGAAAAAGGCCATTGAGGTATGTGACAAAGGTAAACTAAGTACATGAATGAGCAAAAGTAAAGCCACTGAGGCATCTGGCAAAGCAAGTCAAGCACTAAAAGGAAGACCACTAAAGCATGTGGCAAAGCAAAAATAAATACTAACAACTGAAGTGAAGTAGAAGTAAGCCTAAGACATAGTACTTCCACAACAGAAATAGGCCATACAAGACCTCTGAACTAAAAGTTCAACATGTATCCATCCTAGATATCTGTATAGCTAGGTCCGAGCTGAACTTATAGAATAAGACATGTATCCATCCTAGACATCCGTAGAGCTAGGTCTGAGTCTATTCTATAACAAAACTAGAACTAAAAGGGTAGACTAAGCTAGGACATACTCTACTAACTAAAAGCACTGAAAGAATTGAATGAATGCTATACTTTTTAAATACTAACTTAGGATGTATCTTCCATATCCTAAGTTTACCTATTATGCTTAAAGAATGAGGCTCAATATTCAAGGTGTGCAAAGTAATCAAGTCAAGTAAGCAAGAGACTCAATCTAGACTTATGTGATATCTGTTGTTGTCTAATTTATTCAACTAACTATTCTGAGAAGATACAAGTTTATGATCTCCAATATCTAGCTATCGAGTATAATCCCAGATTCATGACCTTAATGTTAACATCAGAACTTAACAAGTTCTAATTCATAATCGTATGATGACTATAAGGATCAAATTAAATAAATCAATGACTTAATTATTATTATTTTCCTCTGTTAACCTAAATCTTGATTAAGTAAATCAAGATTAAGGATTCTGGACTTAAACTCTATTTTGGAGTTTAAATCTTGAATCCAAGGTGATATCCTAATAAGGATCTAGGATTTACACTCAAACATAATCTACATGAGCAATACCTTATAAGTTGAAGGATTTAAGAATAATGATCTTAATGAAAAGTTGTTCTAATATTATAAGATAAATAATCATTAAGAACTAAGAATCTAAGATTTATATTCAGTCTTTAAAATAGTTACATTATCTTATAGATTGAATCAATCCTACACCCACATGGAAGGTTTCAAAAGAATTAAACATTTAATCAAGTAAGGAATTCCAAATGAAGGTAGTTCAATTCAATTGAATGATCAAAAGTCTAGGATCTAAGATCTAAGATTTGATCACTTTAGATCTTAAGCTTAAACTAGACTTAGGAGTTTTACAAGAATATTTCTCTTAGGATTCAAGCTTATGGATCAGCTTAGTTGAGCTTATTAAGTTAAGGGTCTATCACTTTGAGATAGTTCGACTTAACTCTTAAGACAAGGTGGTTTTAAGAACATTTAAGGTCTTAAGATCTTAAAAAGAGTTAATTTGAGGTTTCTTCACTTAACTCAATATTATTAACATAGGATTTTAGAAAGGTAGTTAACATGTTAACTAGGGATACCTTACTGAAATTTCAAGGCTTAAGGGTTGCTTAAACCTAGTTTGGTCAAAATGAGCAAAATACCCCTCTTAAGGCTAAAAAATTGGGATTTTAGAATTTAATAATCCAAATTGATTCAAATCTATTTTAATGAGTTCCATCTTGGTTAATGAAGTAGGATACACACTTATCTTGGGTTTTGATAACCTAATTAGCATAATTAGCACTAATCATATTTTTAAGCCAATTAAGATGATTTAGAAAATTTGGGCATACTAGAATGATCCGAACATATTTAAAGGCTCTACTATACTTAATGAAGTATTAGTGTAGCGCCTTACCCCATCGCTATGCACAAAAGACAAGTATAATCATAATCAACGGTGGAGCAGTGCGCTACTCGGGATGGACGAGCTTACAAAAACCCATCTCCCCGATTAGTCTAAAAGACTGAGCCACACTAAAGGCTGCTAACTCGAACCTGAGAGTAGGATCAAGAGTTAATACTTAAGATAAGAGTAGATTACTTATCTTAAGTATTAGACTAATACATACATTGGATTTAAGAATATAAATATGAATCCAATATATGTTATCAATATATCAGCATTTCCAGTATGCTCATCAGATCACAATACTAAGTATTGTAGTATAACAGAGTGAGGAAGCTAAAGCAAAATATCCAGAATACATTCATCATAGAGTAGTAGTAAGCATTCATCTCAGAAAAGAAAAGTGAAATACATCCATAGTTATTACAAACTAATTTATAAGATGAAATATAAAGTCTATCTAAAGTATAGAAATAAGCAGTAGGCAAAAGGTGGAAGGGTGATCCATTAAGGCTCCACATACTCCACCGGGATCTCTGACAGACAGTAATTACACGTCTACGCTCACACGCAAGTGTACGTGGTCTGAAGTAATAAGTGGAAAGTGTTAATTTCTGGGAATTTATCGATCCTCAGAGAATTGGTTGATTTGGCATTAAGGTGTATCTATTCTCACTAATGTTTAAGCTACAATGTATTTGGATGAGTTGGTCTAAAAATTATCACGATAATCACTAAGCAAAAAGAGCAAGATGAGAGATCAAGTCTCAACAGCTTGATCAAAATCTTAAGACTTCTCAGAGTTAATTAAGAGGTTTAAGTTCTCCATTTATGAATTCTTCAAATTTTACATCATAACTTGCATACATGATTTCAATATACCTAGTTTACTGATATGGATCATATTAATAGAAAAATTTTAGAAAACAGAAAGTAATTAGTGCTAATCAAACCCTAAATCAATTCAAAAGAATTAGCACATAATTACAAATATAACCATCAAAATTTCATGCAATTTGGCACATAAGTTTTAATTTATCATACAATTAATCAGAGACTAAGTTTGCTAAGATCCAATATATATAAATCCTAATTTTTAGTAACCATGGTTTAAAAAGATTAGTGGATAAGTTAGAGTACAGAGGTCAGAAAAATAATTCACTTAGCATAATTATTCTATTCCTCATAAGCAAACTAATGGCACCCTAAACATGTAATTTAGTTAAGTGTAATTGCTAATCAACCCTAATCAAGATCTATAATAATTAGGCAAAAATGGAAAATCTAACCATTAGATGTTCAATATTATTATATATTCAAGTCCCTGAGGATTATCTGATCAATTTCATATATAATATTATAGGATTTGGACCAGTGGATTAAAAGTTATTCAATTAATTTATTCTGTATTTTTCCAATTTAATTTTGCTATGATTGGATTAATTGGATTATTTTCCTTAAGGAAAATAAATCCAATTAATCTAATTTATTTAATCTAATTTATTCAAAAGGATTATCCAATTAATCTAATCCAATTAATCCAATTACTATGATCAGGGCCCGAAGAACCCGGCACTATCGCGCAGCGCAGGTCATGGGCTGACCCAGCCCACACAATGCCATCGTCCCCAACCCCTCTTCCCCGATACCTAGGGAATTAGGGTTAGCTTCCACGATAAAATCCCGAGTGATGCGGTCACGCCGTGGCCCCTAATTGATCCTCACAACATCAGCGGGCCAAGACACTTCGATCGAACCCCTTAGCCCCTTGTGAGGTGGTCGGGGTAGCCCGGACCTTACTCACCCGAGAGGCTTCACCTCAGAGCTAATGTGGGGATACAATTCTTCCCATAGAGGCAAAGCTAGACCCAAGGCTCAATCCCTACACCATCATGGAGGTGAGATGGATCGAAGCCCCCTCCTCTGAGGGCCTGATGTGGGCTGGATCGCCGGGGCCTTACTCGACCCATGGCATTTCATAAGGACTTAGCCTGATCGATTGATTCAATTGATTGGGACTAGCTTAGAGCTTAGGTTCGATAGCCTTGGGTTTGTTTTGACAATACGCACGATTACTAATCTAAAGGAAGAGGGTCTGAGCCCAATTGGCTCAGGCCGAGCAAATGACAGTACCTGGTTTGACAGGAGAGCTCAGAACGATCGACTGAGGGCTTGACTAGCTTTAGCTAAGGTTCCAGACATTGCAAAGAATCCTGGACACTAGGAGAACCTACTATCAGTGGTTTGGGAGCTCCTGGGATACCCTGCGCAAGCTCGGTCAGACGGTAATGACGAAGAGGAGAATGTGGAGAATTGAACTTAATTAAGCAGCAAAGAGGTAGAGGGAGGATTGCTAAGGCTATTTATAACCTCAGATGAGCTTAGGAAAGCTTCCAAAGGGTTGGCTTAGGCTGGGAAAGATCCAAGAGGTCGGGCCATGGCCGAGCTCTCAATTTTCCTAATTGAGCTAGGCCAGCTCACGAGGCCCGATCAGGACTAATATGCCATTGAGGGAAGGTCCCCAATGGCATGCTGAGGTGGAACGGGTAGTGGGGGATAGGCCAGGCTATCCAGAATTTGCAGGATTTTCATCGATCGGTCGCAAGCGTGGCGAAGACAAAGATCCACAGTCCGGGTGCGTTGTGGGCCATCTGATGGATCGATCAGGACCGCGCAATGGTCCCGAACCTTCGGATCCTAATAGCTGTATTCGATTTGATCCATGCCATAGGATTCAAGGGGTGCATCTGATGGCTGATCCCTAGGTTCCATGGGATCAAATCCTGGCCGTCGATTATTTAAGCGCCACAGTTAGATTTACGGAACCCCGCTGACGCGCAACTCGGGCTCCGTAGAGGATCGCCCGCGGTCTGCACAGTGGATCTTGGTCGTTATTTTAGTTTTAGGGATATGTTTGTAATTTGGAAAGATTAGGAACCCTTTTATGCAATTAGACTATTTTAAATTAATGTGAATTATGGTTTAAATGATTTCCAAATAGCACCAAACTTTCACCCCTAGCTAATTTGGGGGTGAGGAATTCAAAAATACAATCAGATTTTAATTCTGAGATCAAAATATTTTAGGTCTAATCTAGGGCATCTAGATTAATCAAAATGCAATTATAGACTTGGGGGAATCCAATTGACTTCAAATTTTTAAGATAAGCTTAATTTGATATGCTAAAAATATTGGGATCAAAATCAATGCTCTATTATGCTATAATTTAGTAGGGTAATAATCTAGGGTTGTTATGGACTCCCCCACTTACGAACAATGTCGTCCTTGACATCATCTCAAGAGAGAAGACAAACATGAAAAAATTTGAAGAATAGAATAAAATTCAGAAAGTTAATGAGTACCAGAATTTTCAAAGAGACGGAGATACTTTCTTTTCATATCCGCCTCTTTCTCCCAAATAGATTCTTCTAATGAGTGATTGCTCCACTGAACCTTTACCATTGTGATTG
This sequence comes from Gastrodia elata, assembly GCA_016760335.1. Taxonomy (NCBI): domain Eukaryota; kingdom Viridiplantae; phylum Streptophyta; class Magnoliopsida; order Asparagales; family Orchidaceae; genus Gastrodia; species Gastrodia elata. The sequence continues at coordinate 706,848 of CM028669.1, forward strand.
AGCGATTCCTCTGCTACTTTTGATCATGAGCTAAGATCTTAATTGGCTCTTCCGCATAAGAAAGATCTGGCAAGAGAGTTATCGCTGGAAGTTGAATTAAATGAGATGGGTTGCAAAGACATCTCCTCAGAGTGGAGATGTGGAATACATTATGGACTGCAGAAAAATCTTCAGGAAGCTTCAATTAATAAGGTGTAGAACCAATCTTCTCTAGGATTTCAAATGGTCCAACGTAGTGGGGACTTAGCTTCCTGGCTACACCAAAATGATACACACCTTTCATCGAACTGACTTTAGGATATGCAAAATTTTCAACATCAAATTTTAGTATACGATGATGAGCATTATGATACTTACTCTGGCATTCTTGAGCTGCTTTGAGTCTTTATTGGATTAGTTGAATCTTACGATTAGTTTCCTCAACTAATTTTTAACCATATAGCTAAACAATACCTATTTTAGACCATGCCAAAGGAGTACTGCATTTTTTTCCATAAAGAGCTTCATATGGAGCCATGCTAATACTCACTTGAAAAGTGTTATTGTATGCAAACTCCATGAGAGGAATATGGTCTTCCCAGAAACCTCCAAAATCTAGAATACATAGACGAAGAAGATCTTCCAAGACTTGATTTACTCTTTTCGTTTGTCCATCTGCTTGAGGATGAAAAGCGGTGCTCATGGCTAAAGTAGTTCCCAAGTCTTGATGCAACACTTGCCAAAATTTAGAAGTGAAACGACTATATTGATCAGATACAATAGATTTGGGAATTCCATGGAGTTTGATAATTTCCTTGATATACAACTTTGTTAACCTCTCCACAGAATCAGTTTGACGCATAGGAACGAAATGTGCTAATTTGGTCAATCGATCAGCAATGACCCAGATTGAATCGGTGTTAGAATTTGATTTGGGTAAACCCATAACAAAATGCATAGAAATGTCGAAGCACTTCCATTCAGGAATTGCCAGAGGATGAAGAAGTCCTCCAGGCTTTTGGTGTTTGTCTTTAACTAAGTTATAAGCATGACATTTTGCTATGATTTCAGCCACACTTTTCTTCATTCCAGGCCACTAGAATGATTTCTTCAAGTCTTGATACATCTTGGTACTGTCAGGATGTACTTGGTAACCAGAATTGTGGCCTTCCACTAAAATCTCTTGATGTATGGATTTGGGAATCCATAAGCGATCCCCTTGATAGATTACATTACATCGAATCTGAAGATCAAAATGATGACCACTTTCAATGTCCACTTTAAACTTCAAATAGTATTCATCTTTGGTTTGGGAGATGGAGACATCATGATGAAATGTGGGTTCAACTGAACTCATGGATATCATCGTGCTTAGCATAGCACCACGTACTAGCCTGATTTTGTGCTTTTGGAATTCTTCTTCTAGAGAACTGGATAGGATTATAGAAGATCGAGTAGCATGACGACTGAGTGCTTCTGCTACGACATTTGCTTTTCATGGATGATATTGGATGCTTAAATCATAATCACTTATTAGCTCAAGCCATCTTCGCTATCGACAGTTTAGGTCACGCTGGGTGAAGATGTACTTTAACCTCTGATGACTGATGAATATGGAACGCTGGACACCATAAAGATAATGATGCCAAATTTTTAGAGCAAAAACTACGGGTGCTAATTCGAGATCATGAACAGAATAATTCTTTTCATATGGTTTTAACTGATGAGATACATAGGCTATAACTTTTCCTTCTTGCATTAGCACACATCCCAAACCTATACCAGATGCATCGGTATAGACTTGGTAGTTAAGACCTTCTTTAGGTAAGGCTAGAACTGGTGCAGAAGAAAGAGCATCTCTTAATGATTAAAATACTTTCTCATATTCTGGACTCCAGATAAATGGTACTGCTTTCTGCCTCAACTTTGTGAGAGGAGATGCAATTTGTGAGAAGCCCATAACAAATTTTCTATAGTACCCTGCTAGTCCTAAGAAACTCCTGATATTGATCACGGATTTCGATTGTGAGCAATCTTGAACTGCGCTTACTTTATTTTGATCGACTCTGATTCCTTGAGAGTCAACGACATGACCCAGAAAAGTGATTGAGTTAAGCCAAAATTCGCATTTGGAATACTTAGCATATAGCTCATGACTTTGGATCTCTTCTAGTACTAATCGCAGATGCTTCTCGTGATCCATTTCACTTTTTGAAAAAATCAGAATATCGTCGATGAATACGATGATGAATTTATCTAAATACTCTTTCAACACGCGTTGCATTAAATCCATAAAAATGGATGGCGCATTTGTTAAAAAAAAAGACATTACCAAAAATTCATAATGTCCATAGCAGGTTCTAAACGCTATTTTCTCCACATCTGGATCTTTAACTCACAATTGGTGATATCCAGATCGCAAGTCTATCTTTGAGAAAACTTTAGCTCCAGATAGCTGGTTGAATAAATCATCGATATGAGGTAGGGGATACTTATTCTTTATGGTTACCTTATTTAATTCCCTATAATCGATGCACATTCTCATCGATCCATCTTTCTTTTTTTACGAACAAAACTGGCGCTCCCCGAGGAGATAAACTTAGGACGAATAAGACCTTTCTCCAATAGTACTTGAAGTTGCTTGTTCAATTCTTGAAGTTCTTTTGGCGCCATACGATACAGAACTTTTGACAGCGATTGGGTTCTAGGAATTAATTCAATTACAAATTCTACTTCTCTAACTAGAGGAAGATCGGGTAGGTCTTCAGAGAAAACATCAGGAAATTCACAAACTATATGGTTCTCAGAAATAGGCACGACTTCTTTCTTCTCTCCCAACATCATTACGAGATACACATCACATCCTTCCTGACTAGCCTTTTTACTGTCATTGCATTGACAGCGACGCTTGGGTGCTAAATCTTCCCACGACTGATTTTAATTTACTTCCACTGCCCAAAGTTATTTTCTTCTTTTGGCAATTTATGAAAGCACCATGCTAGCTTAGCCAATTCATGCCTAGGATTATATCAAAGTTTGCAATTGGCAATACAATTAACTTAGCCCCATAGTTTTGTTCCGCAATAGGAATATCTATGTTGCAAAATTGTTGGGACTGCATACGGGCTCCGGAAGGTAACCCGATGCTCAACAAGCTAGCTAATGATAGGTTGGTAGCTTAAGAGCCTTAGCCCAATTTTCTGATATAAAGGAATGACTCGCTCCCATATCGAAAAGGATGTTACAAGATTTGTCATTTATTGATAAGGTGCCGATGATTATAGTATCTTAATAATAATAGCTACTCAAACATTTAAATAGTGAAATGGTAAAGACTGATTACTGACACGGTGAGAACTGAATAAAAAAAATTAAGTTAAGGCGTACCTAACACCACATCGTTGTCCTCAAGAGCAGAGGTAGGAGTTAACATATATACCCTGGCAGGTGCTGAGGGTTATTTGTTCTGGAAACTTTGACCCTAACGATCATGATTTGGCCTTTGTGCTGGTACAATTGCCTTTGAGTTTGAAGTTTGAGCTGGCATTATAGTAGGAGCAGGCTCTTGGCTGTTCCTTGGTTGTGCACGAAATGCTTACTTATGACGGGAGTGGTTGATGAGCACTACGTCGACTGTGTTCTTCTTATTGCACTCGAAATACGGTGGCCTTTACGACCACAAGTAAAACATACACCACCGAAGTGGTAGCATTTCCCGTACAGATGCATTTGCTTGCATTCAAAATTCTAAGGTTAGGGTTGTGTGGTTTCCATGTTATATACTTTTGCCACCTTATGATGGCCAAAGCGTTCCTTCCTCGGCTGCATCACTATCGCCTTCCTTTTCCAGTCTAGTTGACCTTGGAATCTTTCTTGTAGATGAGCAGCCTCGATTAATTCAGTCAGAGTTCTGATCTGATGAGATACTAAGTGGGCTTTAATAGAGTCTCTCAGACCCTTTAGGAAACGGTGGCATCTAGATGCTTCCATTCTAACTAGATCCAGAACGAAACGTGACAGTCTTAGAAATTCTTGCTCGTAGTCGAACACTGAATTATTGCCTTGTGTGAGATGGAGGAGCTCATCTTCCAGAATTGCTTGAGCTGATGCCGATACGAATGCTTCACGGAATGCTTCCAAGAATATATCCTAAGGAATTTCCTCTACTTTATAGTCAGCAAATCTATTATTTCGCTCATTCTCCCACCAATACTCTGCTTCTTCTTGAAATAAATTATTTACTAGGCGGATGGCTTCAGAGTTAGGGCACTTGATACTGGCTAAGTTCTTCTCAGCCATCTTAAGCTAGTTCACTATGTCCATAGGATTCAACGCTCCATTGAACGTAGGAGTTCGGAGACGAAGGAAACTGTGTAGGATTCTGTAGCCCGTGTAGTGTGAAGATGATGAGAATCCCAATGGTAGTGTAGGTTGCTGTCTAACTGAGAGGATAAGAGTACGTGTCACTTGCGCCTATTGCGCATTGCTATCTATTAATACCTTCAATAAACTGGCCATAGGGTTTGACTCCTCAGGTCCGCCTGATGACGCAACCGTATTCTTAATTGGAGTAGGAGCAGATTGGGAGCCAGGATTCATGACTGCAAATAAAAGTATGAACTCAAAAACATAAAATTTTATTATAATTTCATTCATTCATTTCTTTCTCAAAAGAGAAGATACATGGATCCACCAAACATATAACTGAGATAAAAGAAAATAATAAGATCTGCAAAAATCCTAGTGGCAATACTCTACCCAAAAGGCAGCGCAGAAATCATCATATGTGACTATGTGGCTCTTTTGATCTTATCTCCTATAAACCCAATACCACCAATGGCTCGCTGATCCCCTCAGTAGGATCTCTACAATCCCTAGACGGTACTTCTCGGGACAGGCTGTCTCTCAAAGTGCAGTAGTTACACGATCCAGCCATTTCTTAGCGAGTGCTGAAAGACTGGTGCCTCCAAAGGATGAATAGACAAGCATCTTATCCAACACCTCAACTCCACGAGGCGACACTCCATCAACAACCCTTTCGTAGATCAGGCCATCTCAAAGGTTATCTATCTAGTAGTCGTCAAATCTCCTAAGGTAGAACAAAAATGCTGACGATGAGTAATCCATCCCTAAAATAACTCAACTTATAAGTTTTTCATTCACAATTTATCATTACTTTCAAATTCGTTCAAATCCTAAGATGTCAGTTTTGATATTAAGAATAAGCATAGTTTGAATCAAGTTATTATGTGCATTAAATTCCTAGGATATCATTATTCTAGACATAGTCAATCCTTTCCTTTCTGAGGTAATGTAATGAATGTTTGGATGTTTGCTTTTCATTACACTTAGTAACTTGTGATCTTGACCTGATGTAGAGAATAGATCATAAGGTAGATAGGAACAAACTCTTTATCTGACACTTTATGATACTTCTCTGATACCAACTGTAGCGCCCCGCCCCATCACCGTGCGCAAAAGACAAGTATAATCATAATCAGCGGTGGAGCGGCGTGCTACTCGGGATAGATGAGCTTACAAAAACCCATATCCCCAAATAAGCTAAAAGATTGAGCCACACTGAAGGCTACTGACTCAAACCTGAGAGTAGGATCGAGAGTCAATACTTAAGATAAGAGTAGATTACTTGTCTTAAGTATTAGACTAATACGTACATTAGATTTACAAATATAAATATGAATCCAATATACATTTTCAATATATCAACATTTTCAGTATGCTAATCATATTACAATACTAAGTATAGTAGTATAATAGAGTGCAGAAGCTAAAGAAAAATATCCAGAATATATTCATCACAGAGCAGTAGTAAACATTCATCTCATAAAAGAAAAGTAAAATACATCCAGAATTATTAAAAACAGATTTAAAAGATGAAATATAATGTCTATCTAAAGTACTGAAATAAGCAGTAGGAAAAAGGTAGAAGGCTGATCTACTAAGGCTCCACAAACTCCTCCGGGATCTCTTATAAGTCCTCCTGCCCTATCTCCACAAGCTGCCTGGGATCTAGCAAATTGCTAGATCCCAAAAGTACCTTGTTTTAGACAAGAAGTCTAACACATTGCAACTAATTAAGCAGTTCTAAAGTAAATGTAATAGACAGTAAGGTAAACAGGACTGTAGAAAATAATAGTAAAGGCATTATGCCACTGAACTGTAAAGACTAAGCAAAGTAAAACTACATCGCAGCTGAATACTAAAAGTAAGCAAAAATACTAAAACTCAGAAATCAATTTGAAGAATGTCAAAAGTTGTACTATATGTCACTGGAATGATGCACCCAAATATGCCACAAAATGGTATGCCATGGTATGTAACAGAACTATCATTGAAAGGCAATGAGTTGTAAGGTCCAATGTATACATACACCCAGTTGGGAAGACAGTATGGTGATGCCGATGCATCTTGAAATTCTCCAGTCAATGTATGCAATATTTCGTAACCCATAATTTATCACTGATACTCATGCATCATTGCTGAAATGATTCCTCAAACTCATGCTCATGTTTATGCCCATGCTTCTATTCTATACGGGTAAATTTTAGAAATCCACAAAACTTGGAATACTGATAATAAATTCTAGGTCTCCACTACGCAAAATCCTGCTAAAAGGATTCTAACTCCTAGCTTCTATAATTAGTTAAGGTTGAAGGTTTACTTAAAGATCCTTAGGTGGGATGATTGTATACACATATTTAGCACGTTTGCAAGAAAGGTGATTCTTATCACTTAGTTTGATTAAGCTACCCTAACAAAATGATCTTCGATAGGAGGCATCACCCATTGGCGATTTGTATCTCAAGCTAAGTTATTAAGATGCCTAACTCATAATCACACTCAGTGTTCTAAAGAAGGTGATTCCAATTACTTAGTTTGTTTGAACCATACCTATTGAAGCGATCTTCACTAGGAGATATTGCATGTTAGCGATTTGTATTTCAATCAAACTAAGGAATGAGTACCAGTTTAATACATTCTAAGTATTGGGATATTTACTTTAACGAGACTGTATTCATCTAATCCCTTAGGATAGCACCTGCTCATAAGTCCAGATTGGAGTGAACCAACCAATGCTGAATACTACTGAAGAAAATCAGTACTATGGCTATGCCATACTACACTACCAATAATCTAGTTTCACACAACTCTATTTAATTAACACGGATTTATCAAGACTAAAAATTCTTATGCTAAATAGGTAAGTCCTATACAAGGCTCCAAGAAAATGTGATCAAGTATCACTCAATATAGATTCTACAACAAGGAAAAGTGTCATTCTAATATCTTAAGTGATTCCTACCACGAGGGGTTAAGATCAACTTCTAAAGTTAAGGGATCATCTAAACTTCTACCTCAATGAGTTATGCAAGGTCCTCCTACCTCAATGTATATTTAAATTTAGGTCTTTAAAATATTTTAGAAATGATCTTGTGTTGAGATATTTAAGATCTCACACTCTTAACTATACTACTAATACTATAGGTTTTAATTATCATTTAGACTTAGGATGATCAGATCAGATGATTAAGTCATCTGATAATAGCTTATTCTAAGATCATGGGATTTAAATCAAGAATATTAATAGAGTTAGATCACTTGTTCAATCGATATGGTTCTATTAATCTTATCATGCTAATAGTCTTATTTAGGAGAAAATCAAAGATCTAAAGTTCAGATTCAGATTAAGCAATCTCATAGGTTTATTGTTAGCCTTAATATGTTTAATCTAAATGTTTAGGATCAATATCAAATCTGATGCATTATTGGAATAATGTCAATCACATTATTTTATAATAATATTCATTTATTTAATATTTAAGAGTTCGAACCTGAATTAAACAGATTAGGGTTTAACCCCTCCTCATGTCCAATTAAGATCAAGAGTTCATTTATAGATCAATGTCAAATCAGTGAATTAGATATGTATTATTGATGGCAATCTTGGACCTATATTAAGTCTTAATAGCTTGATCAAAGTCTTAAGACTTTTTAGAGTTAATTAAGAGGTTTAAGTTCTCCATATATGAATTCTTCAAATTATACATCATAACCACATGCATGATTTCAATACATCTAGTTTATTGATATGGAACATATTAATAGAAAAATTTCAGAAAACAGAAAGTAATTAGTGCTAATTAAACCCTAAATCAATTCAAAAGGATTAGCACATAATTACAAATCTAACCATCAAAATTTCATGCAAATTGGCACATAAGTTCTAATTTACCATACAATTAATCAGAGACTAAATTTGCTAAGTTCCAATATATATAAACCCTAATTTTAACTAACCATGGTTTAATAAGATTTGGGCATAAGTTAAAGTACAAAGGTCAAAAAAATAATTCACTAAGGACAATTATTATACTCCTCATAAGCAAACTAATGGCACCCTAAACATGCAATTTGGTTAAGTGTAATTGCTAATGAACTCTAATCAAGATCTTCAATAATTAGGCAAAAATGGAAAATCTAGCCATTAGATGTTCATTATTATTTTATATTCAGGTCCCTGAGGATTTTCTAATCAATTTCATATATAATATTATAGGGTTTGGACCAGTGAATTAAAAGTTAGTCAATTAATTTATTCTGTATTTTTCCAATTTAATTTTCCTATGATAGGATTAATTGGATTATTTTCCTTAAGGAAAATAAATCCAATTAATCTAATTTATTTAAAATGGGCTTGGCGCATTAGCCGAACCGCGCAGGTCGACCGGGGCCCAAAGAACCCAGCACTGTCGTGCAGCACGGGTCATGGGTTGACCTGGCCCGCACAGTGCCATCATCCCCAACCCCTCTTCCCCGATACCCAGGGAATTAGGGTTGGGTTCCGTGACAAAATCCCGAGTGCTGCGGTCACACCGTGGCTCCTAATTGATCTTCACACCATCAGCGGGCCAAGATGCTTCGATCGAACCGCTTAGCCCCTAGTGATGTGGTCGAGGTAGCCCGAACCTTACTCACCCGAGAGGCTTCGCCGTGAAGCTAATGTGGGGAGACAATTCTACCCACAGAGGCCACGCCAAACCCGGGGCTCGATCCCTACACCATCAGGGAGGTGAGACGAATCAAAGCCCCCTGGTCTGAGGGCCTGATGTGGACTGGATCATCGGGGCCTTACTCGACCCATGGCATTTCATAAGGACTTAGCCTGATCGATCATTTCGATCGATCGGGACTAGCTTGGAGCTTAGGTTTGATAGCCTTGGGTTTGTTTCGACAATACACACGATTACGAATCAAAAGGAAGAGGGTCTGAGCCCAATTGGCTCAGGCCGAGCAAACGGGGGTACCTGGTTTGACGGGGGAGCTCAGAACGATCTACTGAGGGCTCGACTCGCTTTAGCTAAGGTTCCAGAGGCTGCAAAGGATCCTGAACATTAGGAGAGCCTACTATCAGCAGTTCGGGAGCTCTTGGGATCGCCTACGCAAGCTCGGTCAGATGGCAATGGTGGAGAAGAGATAGTGGAGAATTGAACTCAATTAAGTAGCAAATGGGTAGAGGGAGGATTGCTGAGGCTATTTATAGCCTTAGACGAGCTTAGGGAAGCTTCCAGATGGTTGGCTCGGGGTGGGAAAGACCCAAGAGGTCGGGCCATGGCCGAGCTCTCAATTTTTTTAATTGAGCTCGTTCGGGTCACAAGGCCCAATCAGGACCAATATGCCATTGAGGGAAGGTCCCCAATGGCATGCTGAGGTGGAACTGGTAGTGTGGGACATGCCAGGCTATCTAGAATCAGTAGGATTTTCCTCGGTCGATCGCGGGCGAGGCGAAGATGAAGATCCACAGTGCAGGTGGGCTGTGGGCTATCTGGTGGATCAAACAAAACTGCGCAATGGTCCTAATCCTTTGGATCCTAACGGCCGGATCTGAGTTGATCCACGCCGTAGGATTCACGGAGTGCATCTGACGGCTGATCCCTGGGTTCCGCGGGATCTAATGCTGGTCGTCAATTATTTAAGCACGATGGTTAGATTTACAAGACCCTGTTGTCGTGCAACCTAGGCTCCGCAGCAGATCGCCCGTGGTCTGCACTGCGGATCCCGACCGTTATTTTAGTTTTAGGGATATATTTGCAATTTGGAAAGATTAGGAACCCTTTTATGCAAATAGACCATTTTAATTAAATATGAATTATGGTCTAAATGATTTCCAAATTGCACACAACTTTCACCTCTACCTAATTTGGGGGTGAGGAATTCAAAAATGCAATCAGTTTTAATTCTGAGATCAAAATATTTTAGGTCTAACCTAGGATATCTAGATTAATCAAAATTGCAATTATAGACTTAGGGGAATCCAATTGACTACAAATTTTCAGGATAGGCTTAATTTGATATCATAAAAGTATTGGGATCAAAATAAATGCTCAATTATGCTAGATTTTACAAGGTAACAACCTTGGGTTGCTACAATTAAGAACTAGATTTACTAAAATCAGAGGTTAATCTAAGGCTTGATTTACTAATCTCAAATTAGGGTAGTTAATGGGTGATTAGCAAAATTAAAGATCTTAAATTACTTTTAATGGTCTACATAGGTTCTATATGGTCTCATGAGCAATCAGAGACCTTAACTATCATTTTTGAATAATTAATGAATTTAAAATGATTTAAATACAAATAGAGAATGATTAAGAAATTAATTAAAATCTAACTATTGGATCATTTATTTTATTTTATATTATTATTTTTTGCATTTTTCTGATTAAAATGGTATATTGGATCATACTATTTGGATAAGTATATCCAAAGTTATTTAAATAATTTATTTTGAATGTTTATTTAAATTAAAACTATAGGGAATGCATTTATCAAATATTTAAATTAAGAAATATAATTCCAATATTTATTAAATAATCATGGCCCAAAATTGAAACTGCACAGCTCAGGAGAAGCCCGACCAGATGAGCTAGTCTTCGACCCCGATACCCCCTTACGCAGACAGCCACAAGGAGGGCACCTTGGAACACCAAATTCATAGCCGATTGGCCACGCCACAACCAGCATTCAATCGCCACAGCTTCAGGAGGTCAAGGCGCATCGATTAAACTTAGAAGCCCTAACTAGGATGGACTAGAACATGAGATGGCTACTCCCCCGAGGCTTCCATTTTAGACGATTAGGGTTTACTGTGAGGGGATAATTCGCCTCACAGAAGCCACTAAACGGGCAGGGTTCGATCCCTACACCATCAGTGAGGTGAGGTGAGTCGAACCCCCAAGGTTTCATAACCTGGGGTGCAGCGATCGCTGGGTCCTTACTCGGACTCAGCCATGGCTCGGCCGCTAGCTCGATTGATCGATACGATCGATTAGAGCTAGCTCATACCCTAGCGGCAATCAACTGGTTTCCTAAGCGGCTAAGGCAAGTTAGACAACATCCAGAGGCTCAATCCAGAGGTAAGAATGGAAACTGAACTTATGAAATTTAGTGGAAAAGTTGTACCTCAATTTGGGGTTGCAACCATGATCGAGAGGAATTGAGAACTTCAGGAGCTTGCTAAGTGGTCACTGAACCTTTCCAGGGGGTCTGAACGCCAGACTGCATCGACTATCAGCGATTAGCAGCAGCATAAATCACCAAGAATGCTAAGAGCCCCAAGGACTTCAGCTAGACAATTCAAGGTTCAGATTGAGCAAAGGGGCACTATGATAACCTAGAGGTACTTATAGGCTAAGGGAATGTCTGGGGATGGATTCCAGAGCTCGGGCATGGATAAAGGCTTGAACCGAAGGGGAGGCTTAGTTCTAATAGTTATGGGCAAACTGGGGAGACCACTACTGGAAGACAATCGCACCGAGGGCAGAAGAGGAAGATTGGGTCAATTCCCGTGCTGACACGGGGCTGGAGGTTACCTAGTTGTCCAGGGGGGACCAAACACGGACAGGCGAGGCAAGGGAGATGATCCACAGCGCTCAGACTCGTGCCCGCCATCTGATGGATCGACCATTGTGATTGGAAGGCTCTGATGGATTACTTAAGCGGGATGGATAATAGCCGTCAGATGCGTCTGATGAATTCAATGCATAGGATTAGATCCTAATTCGGAGGAGATCCCAGCGTTGGATGGCTTGCGCTAGGATGCGTGCTAGCGCATCCATTGGTTGGATTGCATGCACCACTGTTGGGACCCCACAGCGGATCTGTCGCGGTCCCGACAGTAGATCCCATATATTAAAATTATATATATATTTTATTTAATTAATATTAAATCATTTCACAAGTAACTTAAATCCTTATTAATTCTATAAATCAAATTTAGAATTAAATGATCTCTAAAAATTCTCAAAAATTCACTTTTAGCTAATTAGGGCATGAGGAATTCAAAAATGAAATCAGATTTTAATTTGGAGATCAAATTAATTTATGTATTTTCTAGGGCTCAAAAATAGGCAAAAATACCAAAATTCTCAATTTAGTTCCGATTGATCCCAAACTTCTAGGGTTAGGTTTAAATGACCCATTGAGTTTAATGAAATCAAAATTAGGACTTGGTTTAGCTTAATTAGTTTGAATTTAGCTAGGGTAACAACTAGGGTTGTTACAAACTCCCTCACAAAAGAACGATGTCATCCCCGACATCACTTAGTGAAGAAAGTACTATAGGGATTGAAATATTTAAATAAAACAGATGAGAAAGAAGAGAACAGTACCTGGACGTGCAAAAAGCTGTGGATATTTATTGCACATATCGACTTCTTTTTCCCAAGTAGATTCTTCCAACAATCGATCCTTCCACCGGACTTTGACCATAGGAATGGAACGATTTCTTAGCTGCTTTTGTTTCATGAGCTAAGACTTTGATTGGTTCTTCGGCATAAGAAAGATCAGGTTGAATTTCTATTGTTGGAAGTTGAATGAGATGAGATGGGTCTCTTAGACATCTTCTTAATGATGATACGTAAAATATATTCTGAACAGCCGCAAAGCCATCAGGAAGATTCAACCTATAGGCAGATGATCCAGCTTTGGCCAAAATTTCAAAAGGTCCAATATAGCGGGGACTGAGCTTCCCTATTACACCGAATCTGTAGACACCTTTCATTGGACTGACTTTCAAATAGGCAGAATCTCCAACATTGAATTCTAAGAGGAGATGATGAGCATCATAATACTTGCTCTGATAATCTTGAGCTGAACGAATTCTCTACTGAATTAATTAAATCTTCTTATTAGTTTCTTCAACTAACTCTAAACCAAAAAGTTGAACGCTTCCTATTTCTGATCAAGCTAGTGGAGTACTGCATTTTCTACCGTGCAGTGCCTCATACGGAGCCATTTTAATGCTGGCTTGATAGCTATTATTGTAGGCAAACTCCACTAACAGAATATGGTCTTCCCAGGAACCGGCAAAATCAAGAACACGCAGTCTAAGCAAATCCTCCAAAGCCTAATTCACTCTTTCTGTCTGACTATCCAGTCTGACAAATTTTGGAATACCATGCAGTCTGACAAATTCCTTGATATAGAGCTTTGCTAGTTTCTCCACAGAGTCAGTCTGATGGATAGGAAGAAAGTGTGCTAATTTAGTTAAACGATCTACTATAACCTAGATTGCACCAGCACCAGATTTTGCACGAGGCAATCCCATGATGAAATCCATAGATATATCGAACCATTTCCATTCAGGAATTTCTAATGGATGCAGAAGACCACCAGGTCTTTGGTGCTCGGCCTTTACCAAATTGTTGGCATAACACTAAGCCACAAAATTAGCAACATCCTTCTTTATACTGAGCCACCAAAATGTTCGCTTTAAATCTAGTACATCTTGGTACTACCTGGGTGAATGTGATACCCTGAATTATGACCTTCAATCAACACTTCACGGTGCATGGATTTAGGAATCCACAACCGATTACTTTGATAAATTACGTCATTGTGCATTTGCAATTCATGACGACGACTACCTTCAATATTTGCTTTGAATTTCAGATAATCGTTGTCCTTGGTCTGTGAGATAGAGACATCTCTAAGGAGGTAAGTTCTACATTGATATTTGCTAAGAGCGAACTTAGCATTTTGCCACTAACTGGAGAAATCTCTAGCTTACGAAATTTTTGTTCTAAATAACTGGAGGCGATTATGGAAGATAAAGCAGCACGTTGGCTAAGAGCATCAGCCACCACATTTGCTTTCCCTGGATGATACTTAATGCTTAGATCATAATCACTGATGAGTTCTAACTATCTCCTTTGACGGCAATTCAGCTCTCTTTGGGTGAAGATATACTTCAAGCTTTGATGATCAGTGAAGATCAAACATTGAACTCCATATAAATAGTGTCGCCAAATTTTTAGAGCAAAGATTACAGCTGCAAGTTCAAGATCATGAACTGAATAATTTTTATCGTGGGGTTTTAACTATCAAGAGGCATAAGAGATTACCTTACTCTCTTGCATTAACACACAACCTAGAACAATTCCAGAGGCATCGCTGTATACCTGGTAGTTCAAGCCTTCCTTGAGCAGAACAAGTACTAGAGTGGTAGAGAGTGCATTCAAGGTTTGAAATGCTTCCTCGCATTCAGGGCTCCAAATGAACAGAATGACTTTATGAGTTGACTTAGTTAAAGGCGAAGTGATCTGGGAAAAGCCCTGAACGAACTTCCTGTAATATCCAGCTAGTCCCAAAAAACTTCTAATATCTGTGACTGTCTTAGGTTGAACCCAGTCCTGAATTGCACTTACTTTATTTTGATCTACACGAATACCTTGGGCATCGACTACATATCCCAAGAATGCAATGGACTTAAGCCAAAACACACACTTGAAGAACTTGGCATACAGTTGATGTTCACGCAGAGCTTCTAATATTAACCTCAGATGTTCTTCATGATCTTTTAAGGTTCAAGAATAAATGAGGATAACATCGATAAAGATGATTACAAATTTGTCTAAATATGGCTTTAGAACTCGCTACATCAAATTCATGAAGATTGATGGTGCATTGGTGAGTCCAAAAGATAATACTAAGAATTCAAAATGACCATAGTGAGTACAGAAAGCAGTCTTTCCTACATCATCTTCTTTTACTCACAATTGATGATATCAAGACCTTAAGTCAATCTTAGAGAATATGATAGCTCTAAATAACTGGTCGAATAAATCATCAATTCTAGGCAATGGGTATTTATTCTTTATGGTAACTTTATTTAGTTCGCAATAATTTATGCACATTCACATAGACCCATCCTTCTTCTTTACAAATAGAATGGGTGCTCCCAAAGGAAACATACTTGGCCTAATAAAACCTTTATTCAAGAGCTCTTACAACTATTCACTGAGTTCTTGAAGTTCCTTAGGCGCCATTATGTATAGAGATTTAGATATAGGCTGGGTACCCAGAGCTAATTCAATAGAGAACTCGACTTCTTTGGAAAGAGGTACACCAGGCAGATCTTCTAGGAATACGTCAGTAAATTCCTTAACTACTTTACAATCAGAGAGAGGGATACTTTCTTTTGCTTCACCCATCATAGTGACCAGAAAAGCATCACAACTCTTACTGATCAATTGTTCATCTTTAATAGCATTAATCAATGACAACCGTGTACTAGTTTTTTGTATAAAGCTTTTAGACTTGCCCTGGGAATGGTGAGTGACCTTCTTTTTCAGGCAGTTTATCAAGACACTATTGTCACTAAGCCAGTTCATCCCAAGGATAATATCAAAGTTTTCTAATGGCAGGATGATTAATTTGGAGTTAAACTCCTGACCATTTAATTAAATTTTGATGTTACAAAACTTATGGGTACTTCGTTGGGCTCTAGATGGAAGTCCAACACTCAAAGATTTTCCTAAGTTGTACGAGTGCGGTTTAAGGATATTGGTAAAACGTTCAGAAATAAATGAATGACTAGCACCGATGTCAAATAACACATTATAGGGCTGGTCATTAAAATAAAGTGTGCCTAATTTATTCATACAAATCACATTAACAAATTGCAAAAATTAAGGTACAGGAATACAATTAACAAAGGAGAAGTTTAGAAATGTGTACCTGAAACCACATTATTGTCTTATGCGGCTTCCAGAGGCATTAAAGCATAAACTCACGCATGACCATTAGGACAGTTGTTTACCTGCCTCCAGGGATTATTTTGGGACTTGGGAGCTGAGGGCTATTCTGGAGCAAAGGTGCAGGTGCTAGCATTATTGCCAAATTTGGTTCTCTCCTGTTCAGCGGAGTTGCTCTGAACACTTGGTTCTTTTGAGATGGATTCATCTAAACTCCATCCATTATTTATGTATGTGTACAGTGATAGAACCTATGGCCTGGTCGCCCACAATTGTAGCACTTATGGCTGAAGTGGTAACACTTGCCATATGGGTGAGGCCCATTACAGCCTTGAATTGGTTCAGCAGGGGGTGCAGCTTCAAGTTGATAGACCTTTGTAGAGTTAGGTCTGTGCGTCTTAAAGGCTTCATGCTGGTTAGGAGTTGATTGCACCTTTCGCTTGAGATCTTTTTCTGAGTGATGATGCTCAATCACCTTAGCTGTCTCTACTAGTTCAAAGAAGCTAGTAAGGTGAAGTGGAATAATCTGATCTTTCAGTAAATCTCGGAGTCCGCCGAGAAAGCGATGGCACTTAGTCGATCAAAGTGGGTAATTTCTGGAGCAAAATGAATCAACCTACGAAATTCCCTTTCATAGTCAGTGACAGAGCAACTTCCTTGAGTCAACCATAGAATCGTGTCCGTAATGATGTTCTGTGCAGACGGGGGAATGAATTCAGCTTTGAATGCTTCAACGAATTCATCCCAAAGGATGTCTTCCAATTCATAGTCAACAAAATTTGTATTCCGGGCCTCCACCCACCAATATTCTACTTCAGCATGAAACAAGTGTGTAGTGAGACGGATGACTTCTGAGTTTGGGATCTTCAGACTAATAAGATCCTTCTCAACTGCTATCAGCCAGTCGATTGTATCCATTGGTGATAAGTTTCCACCGAAGATCGAAGGCCTTAGTCTTAAGAAGTTATGGAGAAGATTATCCATAGAGAGATGGGAAGGAAAAGTATGTTGTGGAATAGGGTCAGCAGGAGCAGTAGCAAAAGTTGGTACTGGACAATCGAACTTCATCTTTTGCATTACCAGTGCTTATTGAGCCTGATTCTCCAACAAGGTTGCCACCATTGCTTGCAGATGAGCTACTTCTTCAGAAGAATTGCTTGAAGTGACAGCATTCTTGATTGGGGTAGCAGCAAGAGGTGATCCAAAATTCATTCTAATTAAGTAGCACAACTCTAGATTTTAGAATCATTCTAAGGTAGACATAAATTAAAATTTCTAATAGAAGCCAAAAATTCTCATTACTTTTGAAATGACGGATTACATAAGATTTAGAAAATGCCAAAAATTACAGCACTACTAAAATTAAGAAATGACAAATACTCTAACTAGCGCTCAGATTTCCTTAATGTACTCAGTCCTAAATGCAACACAAAAATCTCAAAGGTCACTTTCTGACGCTTTCTCTTGCATTTTCGTTCGAGCTTCTTAATGGTATCGTACCACCAGACTCCCACATAATCTAGCATCAGATCTATCACTATGTTAACCCAGAGGGACTCTGGACACTCTATGTGCCTCATGACTGACTCTACTCGGTTCAACCACTCCTGTGCATAGATGGGAAAGTCAAGCCCTCAGTATGCCGTTTGATATAGAAGTTTGTCCAAGACTAGGGTTCCTTTTGTTGAAACTCCTTTGATTTGCCATTTGTTCTCTTGTCTCCATTTGAAACTATAACTCTAAGCCAACTCAAAGGCACACAGATAATAGTCCAAGTCAAACTCTTCATGATCCATTTGATCCTAACATTAGAATATATTGGTTTTTGTTAACTATAGATGACTAGGTATTTAGGATATGAGTATTTTCATTCAATATTTTTCAGAGAGTTACTGGTAGTACTATGTTATGGATGTTATGTCTTGACATTTATACTTCAGAAGAACGGTCTATTAGGTAGAAAGGAATCATAGATCCCATTCTGATACCTTATGGTGTTCTCTAATACAAACTGTGGGGCCCCATACTTTCCCACGGTGACGCTAATACTGATATTAGCATAATTAGTGGGAGTACGTTGCTCCAACTATGGCAAATCCCCAACTTAAGTAAAGTCAGGTAGGACCCAACCTACCTTAAGCCAAGGACTTGTCACATGGAACTAGTAAACATACATCAGTACAAATCAAAGTAGTGAAAGCAAGAAACAGTATAATATAACATCCACATCACATTATAGTACAATAGAGTAAGAGAAATAGTAACTCAGACTAAATGCAGAAAAGTAAATATATCCAGAGTTTAATTATTACAAACTAAATTAAATAAAAGTAAAGATCTCTCAAAACCTCACTACAAAAAAGTAAATCTAACTAATAGTAGTAGGAAGATCCTCCTCTTGTACCAGCTCCTCTCCTGCAGTACTGCCTACAAATAGCTCCAAATTTGACATTTGTCCATATCACAAATGCCTGGGCCCCATCCAACAAATAAAAAGGTTATAGTTAGATAATTGTCTAAGTATATTTTAGGCTAATTAAGTGAACTGAATATTTAAAATATCACATTTAAAGGTTTTAAACCTGCAAGTATTATAAGGTGCTACAAGCTACAAAGAACGGGATAGCCATAAACTAATCATTTATAGTTAATTAACAAGTATTTAAAAATAACATACAAAGTAGCAACTAAACATGATGAGGCTAAGAGCAAAATAACTATAACTACAGAAATAAATTTGATCCTAATGTGCTTATGATCACATTGATATATGCTGAGTATATAAAGAACACAAGTGCTAAATTAACATACAATTGTACTATCCTAAACATGCCAATATTTAATACTAAATAATAAGAGTATTTATACAAGCATGTAGATTAATATGAAAAAGGCCACTGAGGCATGCGGCAAAAGTAAACTAAGTACATGAATGAGCAAAAGTAAAGCCACTGAGACATGTGGCAAAGCAACTCAAGCATTAAAAGAAAGGCCACTGAAGCATGTGGCAAAGCAAAAACAAATATTAAGAACTGAACTGAAGTAGAAGTAATTGTAAGACATAGTACTACCATAATTGAAATAGGCCAAACAGAACCTCTGAACTTAAAGTTCAACATGTATCCATCCTAGACATCCACAGAGCTAGGTCTGTATTAAACTTATAGAATAAGACAAGTATCCATCCTAGACATCCGCAGAGCTAAGTATGAGTCTATTCTATAATAAAACTAGAACTGAAGGGGCAGACTAGCTAGGACATACTCTATTAACTGAAAGTACTGAAACATCTGAATGAATATTATGCTTTTCAAATGCTAACTTAGGATGTATCTTCCATATCCTAAGTTTACCTATTATGCTCAAGGAACGAGGCTCAATATTCAAGGTGTGCAAAGCAATCAAGTCAAGTAAGCAAGAGACTCAATCTAGACTTATGTGATATCTGTTGTTGTTGAATTTATTCAACTAACTATTCTGAGAATATACAAGTTTAGGATCTCCAATATCCAGCTATCAAGTATAATCCCAGATTCACGACCTTAATGTTAACATTAAAACTTAACAAGTTCTAATTCATAATCATATGATGATTATAAGGATTAAAGTATGTAAATCAATGACTTAATTATAATTATTTTCCTCTCTTAACCCAAATTTTGATTAAGTAAATCAAGATTAAGGATTTTAGACTTAAACTCCATTTTGGAGTTCAAATCTTGAATCCAAGGTGATATCCTAATAAGGATATAGGATTCACACTCAAACATAATCTACATGAGCAATACCTTATAAGTTGAAGGATTTAAGAATAATGATCTTAATGAAAGGTTGTTATAATAGTATAAGATAAAATAATCTTAAAGTCTTAAGAATTTAAGATCTATATTCAGTCTTTAAAATAATTACATAATTCTATAAATTGAATCAATCCTACACCCAAAAGGAAGGTTTCAAAAGGATTCAATAGTTAATCAAGTAAGGAATTCCAAATGAAAGTAGTTCAATTTAGTTGAATGATCTAAAGTCTAAGATCTAAGATCTAAGATTTAATCACTTTAGATCTTATGCTAAAACTAGACTTAGGAGTTTTACAAGAATATTTCTCTTAGGATTCAAGCTTATGGATCAACTTAGTTGAGCTTATTAAACTAAGGGTCTAGCACTTTGTGATAGTTAGACTTAAATCTTAAGACAAGGTGGCTTTAAGAACATTTAAGGTCTTAAGATCTTAAAAAGTGTTAATTTGAGATTTTTTCACTTAACTCAATATTATTAACATAGGATTTCAAAAAGGTGGTTAACATGTTAACTAGGGATACTTTACTGAAATTTCAAGGCTTAAGAGGTGCTTAAACCTATTTTGGTCAAAATGACCAAAACACCCCTCTTAAAGCTAAAAAAATGGGATTTTAGGATTTAATTATCCAAATTGATTCAATTCTATTTTAATGAGTTTTATCTTGGTTAATGAAGTAGGATACACACATATTTTAGGTTTTCATAACCTAATTAGCTTAACTAGCAGTAATCACATTTTTAAGCCAATTAAGGTGATTAAGAAAATTTGGGCATGCTATAATGATCCAAACATATCTAAAGGCTTTACTATACTTAATGAAGCATTAGAAACAAGATTTACCAAAATCAAAGGTTAATCTAAGGCTTAATTCACTAATCTCAAATTAAGGTAGTTAAGGGGTGATTAGCAAAATTAAAAATCTTAAATTACTTTTATGGTCTACATAGGTTCTATATGGTCTCATGAGCAATCAGAGACCTTAACTATCATTTTTGGATAATTAATGAATTTAATATAATTTAAATATAAATAGAGAATGATTAAGTAATTATTTAAAATCTAACTATTGGATCTTTGATTTTAATTTATATTATTATTTCTTGTATTTTTCTGATTAAAATAGTATATTGGATCATACCATTTAGATAAGTATTTCTAAAGTTATTTAAATAATTTATTCTGAATGTTTATTTAAATTAAAACTATAAGGTATACATTTATCAAATATTTAACTTAAGAAATATAATTCCAATATTTCTTAAATAATTGTGCGCAAAATCAAAACTGCGTGGGTCAGGAGAGGCCCGGCCTGAGGCGCCAGTCTTCGTCCCTGATACCCCCCTTGCGCAGACAACCGCTGGGAGGGTATCTTGGACCACCAAATTCACCGCCGATAGGCCACACCATGACCAACATTCAATCACCTCACCTTCATGAGGTCAAGGTGCGTCGATTGAACCTGGAAGCCCTAACTGGGACAGACCAAAACACGGGATGGCTACTCCCCCGAGGGTTCCATTTTCAGACAATTAGGGTTTACTGTGAGGGGATAATTCTCCTCACATAAGCCACTAAACGGGCAGGGTTTGATCTCTACACCATTAGTGAGGTGAGGCAAATCGAACCCCCAAGGCTTCATAAGATGGGGTGTAGCCGATCGCTGGGTCCTTACTCAGACTCAGCCATGGCTCGGGCGCTAGCTCGATCGATCGATACGATCGATCAGAGCTAGCTCAAATCCTAGCGACAATCACAACTGGTTTTCTAAGTGGCTAAGGCTAGTTAGACAACATCTAGAGGCTCAATCCAGAAGTAAGAATGGAAACTGAACTTATAAAATTCAGTGGAAAAGCTGTACCTCAATCTGGGGTTGCAAGCACGACCGAGAGGAATTGAGAAGTTTGGAAGCCTGTTAAGCGGTCACTAAACTTTTCTAGGGGGTCTGAACGCCAGACCGCACCCACTATCAGCGGTTTGCAACAACAAAAATTGCCGGGAATGCTGAGAGCTATGAGAACTTTAGCTGGACAATTTGGGGGTCACAGTGAGCAAAGGGGCTCACTGTGATAACCCAGAGGTACTTATAAGCTGAGTGAAGGTCTGGGGATGGATTCCAGTGCTCGAGCATGGAGAAAGGCTCAGGCCAAAGGGGAGGCTTGGTTCCAACGGTTATGGGCAAATTGAGGTGACCGCTACAGGCAGGCGATCATGCCGAGGGCAGAAGAGGAAGATTGGGTCAATTCCCGTACTGCCATGAGGGCTGGAGGTTACCTGGTTGTTGGGAGGGGACTAGACGTAGACAGGCGAGGAGAGGGAGATGATCCACTGTGCTTGGACTCGTGCCCGCCGTCTGATGGATCGATCGTTGCAATTGGAAGCTCTGATGGATTACTTATGGGGGGCAGATGATAGCTGTCAAATGCGCTCGATGGATCCGACGCTTAGGATTAGATGCCAACTCAGAGGCGATCCTGCCATTGGATGGATTGCACTAGGATGCGTGCTAACACATCCATTAGTTGGATTGCACGCGCCGTTGTTGGGACCTCACAGCGGATCTGCCGTGGTCCCGACAGCAAATCCCATTTATTAAAATTATATATATATATATATATATTTAATTTGATTAATATTAAATCATTTAATAATTAACTTAAATCCTAATTAATTCTATGAATCCAATTTAGAATTAAATGATCTCCAAAAATTTCCAAAAATTCACCCTTAGCTAATTAGAGCATGAGGAATTCAAAAATGAAATCATATTTTAATTTGGAGATCAAATTAATTTATGTATTTTCTATAGCTCAAAAATAGGCAAAAATACCTAAATTCTCAATTTAGCTCCGATTGATTCCAAACTTTTAGGGTTAGATTTAAATGACCTATTGAGTATAATGGAATCAAAATTAGGACTTGGTTTAGCTTAATTAGTCTGAATTTAGCTAGGGTAACAACTAGGGTTGTTATAATTTGAAAATTTACTAAAAAGCTATTGGGTAAAATACAAAGTGGGCAAAGCTTACCACCCTCAAACAAGTGGGCAAGTTGAGGTTTCCAATTGGGAGTTAAAGCAAATTATTGAGAAAATTGTGTGCCAAAATAGAAAGGATTGGACAACCAAAGTGCAAGATGCCCTATGGGCATATAAAACTGCCTTTAAGACTCCCCTAGGAATGTCCCCATACACACTCATGTATGGAAATCCTGCCACTTACCGGTGGAACAAGAACACGAAGCCTTCTGGGCCATTAAGAAGCTAAGTTTTGATTTCAAACAGGTAGGAGAGTGGTGAATTCTACAATTGAGTGAACTGGATGAATTCTGTCATAATGCTTATGAGAGTGCCGAGATTTACAGAGAGAAAACTAAAAAATGGCATGACAAATTGATTAGACCTTAACATTTTCAATTAGGGACAAAGGTACTCTTATTTAATTATAGGTTGAGATTATTTCCAGGAAAGCTGAAGTCAATGTGGAGAGGTCCATTTGTAATAGAAAAGATTTATCCACATGGAGTAGTAGATATCAAGTCAAAAGAAGGACATTCAAGGTGAATGGGCAGTGATTGAAGCCATACTTAGAAGAGTAAACCTGCAGGAAAAGGGAGGATGGACTTTGCAAGACCTTCTGATTGAAGGAATCACTTAGGAGAATCTCCATGTGTCAGCCTGACGATGTTAAACAAGAGCTTGGTGGGAGGCAACCCATATGATAAGGTTGTTTTGTTATATTTTTGCTTGTACTTTGTTGTTTTCATTTTTTTTTTTCTGTTGTAGCTATTTTTCCTTTTAAATAAATGAATTTTGGACTTTGTTAAACCCCTCTTTGCTGCTATAGTCTACAAGAATTAAAATTTTTGAAATTTTTACTGCATGGATTCAATAAACAAAAGTCAAATGTGAAGAAATAAGTAATCAACTTGCTTAACGAAAAAAGAGTAAACTTAGTGAGACCTTTAATGAATTCTAAACATGAGTGATAATACTAAATCACACTTAGTCTCCAACAATTTAAAAGGATGATGCTGAAAATCTAAGTGTGGGGGTGGAGAAAAATTAACTGATTAGAGTGATGAAAGGCAAGAATAGAGTAAACTCATGAGTATGCTAGGCTCCTGTAGGACTTCATGATTACAATGAACAAAGAAAGGGATGAACCCTTTATATGCAAGAAAGATAAAATAATTTAGGGATGATGAAAAATATCTCTCCTAATGAGTGAAAAGAAAGTAAAAAAGGATGATGAAAAATATCCCTTATGAAATATGATATGTTCATTATAATTTTTAAGAAGGAGCACACATAGCATAGACTTTAAGTTACTCACTCATGCCTTCATTCATTAATGAAATCCTAAAAGTAGACTTTTTCATCCCTAATTCAAGAACCAGCATTCCCCAAAACTTAAATTTGGAGACTAAGGAAGCAACAAAGGAGTTGAAATTAAATTCAGAATTGTTGAGGGTGAATTACTAAATGATCATTTCAGTTAAGAAATTGTTCGATTGACCAAACACTTTACATTTTCATTTAGAACTGAATCCACACTTCTTAAAAATCAGGAAATTTATTTTGAGCTTACTCATGGATGAACAAGAATTTAAGTGTAGGGGTATGATGAATCCAAAATTTATAGCATAATAAAGCAAAAAAATATGTAGATACTTCTTTAGAATAGCATGCTTTGAGATTATTTTAAACAATTTCAAGTAAAATGAGATAACAAGGCAAATCTGGAGCAGAAGGTGAAATTATGGGGAAAAACTACTATAGCACGCCCGAGCGCGCTATAACGTGCCATAGCGGACAAAGAAGCACTGAGGAACATGGGAGCATTTCTGCAAGACTGGAACAAAAACTGCTATAGCGTGCCAGAGTTAAATTTTCTAAAATTTTCACTGCATGGATTCAATAAACAAAATCCAAATGTGAAGAAATGAGTGATCAAACTTGCTTAGCAAAAAATGATTGAACTTAATGAGACCCTTAATGAACTCTAAACAAGGATGATAATCCTAAATCACACTTAGTCTCCAATAATTTAAAAGGATGATGCTGAAAATCTAAGTGTGGGGGTGGAGAAAAATTAAGGGATTAGAGTGATGAATGGCAAGAATAGTGTAAGCTTATGAGTATGCTAGGCTCCTGATGAATCCATAATTTATATCCTAAATAAACGAAAAAGCTCATTAATTTTCTTATTTTAAACAGCCCCCTTTATCAAATTCTACCTATTTTTCAGGTAAAATACAAGCTCAACAATTTCTGGACAATTCTGGAACATTTCTACAAATTCTGGAAGAAAACCGCTGTAGCGTGCTGCAGCGCGCGACAGCTACTTGCATACATAAGACTCTTAACAAAGGACATTACTGAATTCTGGAGCATTTTTGCTATGGCACACCACAACGCGCCCTAGTGCACTGCAGCAGGAGAGTTTGCGGAACTCAATCGCTATAGCGCGCCACAACGGGAGAGCTTGAGGAACTCAATCGCTATAGTGCGCCATAGCAGAAGAGCTTGCGGGACTCAACTGCTACAGCGCGTTGCAATGGAAGAGTTTACGAAACTCAAGCACTGCAGCGCACCACTGCGGGCAGGTTTCATAACTTAAAACTACCATAGCGCACTACAGCAATTGAGTTGCGGAACTTGATCGCTACAGCGCGCTGCAGCGGCACACTGAATTTTTGTTTGTTCATGGCATTAATTGTGGCTGGGCAAGCCCCCAATGTGCTCCTTGTCTCCCAGCCATCATTTCTTTTACAGTAGAATAGGTTTAAAAGGGAAAAATGAATTTTTGAAGTGATGTAGAGATTAAAGAATGAAAAAGAGATTGTCTTATCATACCTCAAGTGGGATAGGCACTCATTGTTGCAAAATTTTGGAGGGAAGATGCAGAATTTGAAGAGCAAGGAAGAGAATTGACCCCTCTTTAAATGCAGCTCTTCTTTACTTAAGGAGGGCTCCCAATTTTCATCCAACAAGTTCAATTTTTTAGGGGAGCTGCATAGAGGAAGAAGAAGACCTCTCCAAGGGAAGTGAAAGAACCATTACTAGAGAAGAAAGAACTGGAGACTGCACTAGGGAGCTAAACTAGAGGAGAAGAGGAAGAAGAGTAGAAATTCAGAGAACTCCATTAAGGGTTGTTCCTAGTAAACTCTAATCTTGCTTTTACTTTTCTTTTAGTGGATTATGAAAGGGTCTTCATCCTTATATGTTTTTCTTCTTTTCTCCGCTGTAATGGAAGGCTAAACTCCCTTGGGGAGGGTTTGGCTATGCTTATTGTAAAATGTAAATGACTCAATGAATGATGTAGAACTTCCTCAAGTATTGATCTAAAGAAAAACTATTTTTGAATGACTCAATGAAATCATCATAAGAACAAGTTGTGTAACAAATGAAAATATTATATTATGAAAATATAACTATAAATACTAATAAACAAAATAAAAGTTTTGTGCTCCATAGCTCAGTGCTTAGTTAAGAGCGAGATATGTATGAAAGAGGATCTTAGAATTAAGTGAGAAGTTTTTGAGCCTTTTTGCACCATATTTTACGCTCAACTAAGGAGTCAAAGTGTGTGAGCTAAGACCCATTATTTGAAGCTCAGTTGCTCAGCATAGTGAAAAGAGGGAGTGGATTCTTTGAGAGCTCATGAATGACATGACATAGTTCATAGAGCCCAATGACATCACTCCCTTATTTGAACTTCGCATGATGCGTGAGATTCTTATTAGTGGAATCAATGCTCTTGAGATTGGCTAATTAAAACTGTAAGTTTTGGCAACCTAGACATAGGAAAACTAAAGTGCTCTTCATGCGATATCATGGGAATCTTTATGCAAAAATTGAACCCTAGTGTGTTCATCTCTCGCACAATATTCGCATTTGAAGGATTTAGAGGATAACTCTAAGGAATACAATGTGCACGTGATTAATTAGCTTAATAAAAAATATAACTTTTCATCCATAATTCAAGAACCAACATTTCCTAAACTAAAAATTGGAGACTAAGGAAGCAACAAAGGAGTTGAACTTAAGTTCGAATTTTTGAGGGTGAATTAATGAATGATCATTTTAGTTAAGCAATTGTTCGATTGACCAAACATTTCACATTTTCATTTATAACTAAATCCATACTTCTTTAAGAAATCAGAAATTTTATTTTGAGCTTACTCGTGAACGAGCAAGAATTTAAATATGGGGGTGTGATGAATCCAAAATTTATTACATAATAAAGTAGAAAAATATAAAAATCTTTCACTTGAACAGCATGCTTTGATGTTTTATCCGACCATTTCATAGACAAAAAGAGAAAATTGCAATTCTGGAGCAGAAGAGAAAATTATGGGCGAAAACTACTGCAGTGTGCCATTACAGAGGAAGAAAATCCGAGGAAACCTGGGAGCAATCTGCAAGACTGGGAGAAGAACTGCTATAGCGTTACCAAGTGTGCCACAGTACACTCAAGCGAATCAAACTTGAGAGCTCGGTGATGTCGTGCGCCGTAGCGGATCAAACCTGAGAGCTTGGCGCTGTCACGTGCTGCAGTGGAACCATCCAAATCAAGCTTTAGCATTCATTAAGAAGCCCTCGCTATAATGCTGTGCAATGATCTCAACCCGAGACATTAGCACTCCTGCGCACTGTACAAATCCAACCCGAGTGCTCTGTGCTACGTCGCGCCACAGCGGGCCAACAAGGAGAAAAAGACTTAGAAGAAAAGATATAAAGCAACCCGCTGCAGCGCGCTCGAGCAGAGTATTTTTGAGAGCTCGGCTCTACTGCGTACCGCAGTGGGCATCCTCGTAAAATATATGCTGTTGCAAAACCGCTGCGGTGCGCCGCAGCACCTGATAAATCCATAGATTATATCTAAATAAAGGGGAAAATTCATCTATTTAAGATCTTTATGATGCTCCTAAAATCAATTTTTTCTATCTTTTTTAGGGAAATGGAATCCAAAGGAGTTCTAAGGCATTTCTGCAGAGTTTTTTAAATTTTAAGGGAAAACGCTGCAGCGCACTGCCGCATGCGACCGCATGACTACGCGCCGCAGCGGGTTGCAGCGGAAATATCTAAAGTGCATGAAAATTTATCTCAAACTAATTGAACAGTACTTTTAGCAAAATGACCTGCTACAGCGCGCGGTCGCGCGCTGCAGCGGTCTGTAGCGGAAATATTTATAACTTTATAAAATGGGGGCTCAACTAATTGAACAGTGATTTTAGCGGAATGACCCACTACAGCGCGCTGTAGCGGTCTGCAGTGGAAATATTCATAACTTTATAAAACGGGGGCTTAACTAATTGAACAGTGATTTTAGCGAAATGACCCGCTACAGCGCGCGGTCGCGCGCTGCAGTGGAAATATTCATAACTTTATAAAATGGGGGCTCAACTAATTGAACAGTGATTTTAACAAAATGACCCGCTACAGCGTGCGGTCGCACGCTGCAGCGGTCTGCAGCGGGACATCTTCAAAAGCTCAAACGCGGTAGCGCGCGGTAGTGTAGGACTTGGCGAATGTGCGAAGGATCATTGCACTCTGCAGCGCGCCACGACGCACTACAGTGCACTCCAGCGCGCTGTAGTGCGCTGCAGCGGCCCACCGCAAATTTTTCCAGAACAAGCATTAAATGCGGCTGGTGACATGACCTCTATCCTGCATTTTGTCCCCATCCATCATTCCTGCTGCAGCCCATTTTATTTGAAAAAGGAAGCTTTGAGGTGATGTTTTGGATAAATAATTGAGGATTCTTGTCACCTCACCATTAATGGAGGTTATTGTCATGATGAACTCATATTATTATATGGAAAAGCTGGTTTGAAATGTGGATGAGGATGGTAGCCCCCCTTTCCTATAAATACCCCTCCTCTTGACTAGAGGAGGGTTCACAATTTTAGCAAAAATTATACTAAGTAAGGAGGAGAGCCAAGGGAAAAAGAGGAGCTCCTCAAGGGTGGAAAGCAAGCTCTTGCTTTGGAAGAGGAGGAAGAAGGCAGAATTAGAGACCTAAGGAGGGCACATTGAGAAGGAGAAGAAGGATTCTGGAGAACTTCTATAGAGTGTTCCTAGTATCTTCTAAACTCCACTCTTGTATTTCTTTTTAGTTGACCATGAAAGGGCTTTATCCATGTATGTGTTTTTCTTCTTTTCTTGTGCAATGAGTAGCTAAACTCCCTTAGGGAGGATTAGGGGTTAAGTCCCATTTGCATGATGTAATCTTAATGTATGAATGTTTTCCCTCAAGTATAATTTATTTGTTATTTTAATGATTAGTCTTGAATGTGATTATGAGAAAAGAACTAAAAACAAATTCCAAGAACTAATTGTCTTGTGCTCCTTAGCTCACCTTAGGTTGGATGCTAGATTGTGAGTGCATGAAGGCTTGGAACTATGTGAGAAAGTTCATAAGCTCAATGCACCTCAATCTAAGCTCAACCAAAGAGTTGATGCAAGTGATGCGAAGACCCACTAAATGAGCTCCTTAGCTCAACATAATTGAGGTAGAGGAATGAAGTGTTGAGTGCTCATAAACTAAGTGACATAGTCGTTGAGCCCAACATATGAATCCCTAATCTCAACTATGTATGACATGAGTGATGCTCGTGGTGGAAATCAATGCTTGTAAGATCCTAAGGTTTAAAAATCAAGCTCTCCTTGATCAAGAGAATAAGATTAAAATTTAAATCTCGAGAGTCTTACAAGAATCTTTGTGCTAAGGTAGAACCGAATGTGAGTTCATTTTGTGCACGAGATTTGAACTTGTAAGACCTTGAGCTAAACTCAAAGACATCAATGTGCACTTGATTTTAATTACATTAATTGATAAAGATTGAGGAACCAATCTACATGAATATTACATCATGGCATGTGGGATGACCCCAAATCTCCTCTTTCTTAAATCTTACTATTTTTACTTAGTGAATATTTGTGCTAATTTTAGACCACTCATCCAATACATACTATAGCTTAAACATTAGTGAGAATAGATACACCTTGGTGCCAAATAAACAAATTCTCTGAGGATCGATAAATTCCTGGAAAGTCACACTTTCCACTTATTACTTTGGACCACGTACACTTGCGTCCAAGCACAAATGTGTATTTACAGTCTGTCAGTACCAGCCATAGAATTTCCTAGTTCATTGCATTTATGACTGCCTAGGGAAGAGCAGAAAATCAAACCATTGGCCTTCCCTAGCCAATTGGAAACTAAAATCACATTAAAATCTACTATCTTCCAAGAGAATAAAGGAATCTAGTTTAGTTGCTTGCCATGAATTCAAGGAAGGGAAAGAGGATGTAGATTTTATGATAAGGAGTTAAGGAGATCATTATAAATACTTCCATTTGAAATTGATGCAGGGTTTCCAATTTTGACACTCATTGACCTGAAATTAAAAGCTGCTGTAAGGGGAACAATGAGACCTCACCAGGGAAGGAGATTGATCCATTCAAGCAAAGGAAAGGAGATACAAAAAGCAACTAGAGGAGAAGAAGAGAGAAGGCAAGCAAGAAAATCCAATGAACACCAAAGGCAGTTCCTAGTATTCCTCTTAACTTATCTTCAGAATTTTTCTTTAGTTTGAACCAAGAAAAGGTTCAGTTTCTTATATGTAATTTCCTGCATGTCCATTGTAATGGAGAGCAAAACCTCCTTGGGAGAGTTGGGATGTAATTATATGATAAGTAGGGATTTTAAAATGGCGTTGTGTGAAATTACTGTAATAAAAAAAGTGTTTAATTGTCTATCTATATTATGTGCTTGTGAATGATGGTTTGGAATGTTTGCAATTCTGTAATGAAATAAAATGATGTTTATTAAATGAAAAGATTGCTAAGTCATATAAGCAATCAAGATCTAGAGGGAATGCACATAAAGATCCTTGTCGCGATGTAACATCGCTGAGCGAGGATTCTTGGTGTAAAACACCTAAAGTTTTGAATGGAAGAAATGACTTAGTAAAATAATTACCTTAAGATCTAAAGCTCACCAATTAGTCTAGAGCACAGGTGTGTGTGCAGTTAAAGCTTAAAGCTAAGTGACAAGCTCTTGAGCCTAATTGTACAACTCCTTGATCTCAGTCAAGAGGTTGACGCTTGTGAGCCAAGAGCCACAAATCAAGCTGTGCGGCTCAGTAGACATTGAAGGAGGAAGAGGGCATCGAGAACTCATGGATGATGTGACATAGTCCATGAGATCCGATGAATCATCTTTCTTAGCTAAACTGCGTATGATGCGCAAGAAGCTAATTGGTCGTAATCAATGCTTACGAGATCATAGAACTAAAATACAAATTTTGATAACCAAGATGTAGGATTTGTAAGATTAACTTAAGGTGATCTCATAAGAATCTATGTGCTGAGGTTGAACCCTGATGAGTTTATCTTGTGCACTAGATTTGAACTTATCAAAATTAGAGGACCAATCTAAGGAACACAAAGTTCACTTGATTAATTGGCATGATAACATGTACATAAAATTGCATGAGTCGAATACAATGCCTATCTCTAGTAAATCACATGATAAAATCCCAACTCCCCCTTCTTAATCAAATAGCATCTTCAACTAAGTTCTTTGCATTATCTAATTAAGAACCACCAAAAACCAAAATACCAGTTATTTAGACATTATTGAATGTACATATAGCTTAGTAACAAATCCATCGTTCCCTAAGGATGATAAAATCTAGAGCTCACCATTCAATTATTTATTTAGACCATGTACACTTGCGTGCAAGCGTAGATATATATTTGGGGTCTGTCAATAGCCTAGGGAAGACTAGAAAATCAAACCACTGGCCTTCCCTAGTCATTTGGAAACTAAAATTACATTAAAATATGTTGTCTTCTAAGAGAATAAAGGAATATTGTTTAATTGCTTGCCATGAATTCAAGGAAGGGAAAGAGGAGGCAGAATTTATGCCAATGGGCTGAAAAGAGCACTATATAAACAGCCAATTGAGACTTTGACAGGGTTCCCAATTCTGACACTCATTGACCTGAAATTATAAGTTTTTGTAAGGGGAAGAAGGAGACCTCACCAGGGAAGGAGAGTGATCTATTCAAGGGAAGGAAGGAGATACACCAAGCAACTAGACTTAAAGAAGAGAGAAGGTAAGGGAGAAAATCCAGTGAACACTAAGGGTAGTTCTTAACATTCCTCTTAACTTATCTTTTAAATTTTTCTTTAGTTTGAACCACAAAAAGATTCAGTTGCTTGTATGTAATTTCCTTCATGTCTATTGTAATGGAGAGCTAAACATCCTTGGGGACGGTTGGGATCTAATCATGTGATAATTAGGGATTTTAAAAAGATGGTGTGTGTGAACTTACTTTAATAAATAAAATGTGTTTAATTGTATATCTATATTATGTACATGGGAATGATGGTTTCGAATGTTTGCAATTCTGTGATGAAATAAAAAGTTGTTTATTAAATGAAAATATTGATAAGTCATCTAAACAATCAAGTTCATTAAGGAATGCACATAAATCTTCTCGTTGCAAAGTAACATCGTTGAGCAAAGATTCTCAGAGTAAAATACCTCAAGTTTGGAATGGAAGAAATGACTTAGTAAAATATCTATCTTAAGCTCCAAAGCTCACCAATTGGTCTAGAGCATAGGTGTGTGTGCAGTTAGAGCTTAGAGATAAGTGACAAGCCCTTCAACTTAACTGCACAACTCCTTAAGCTCAGCCAAGAGGTTGACGCTTGTGAGCCAAGAGCTACCAATCGAGCTCTGCGGCTCAGTAGATGTTGAAGGAGGAAGAAGGCATCGAGAACTCATGGATGATGTAACATAGTCCATGAGATTTGATGAATCCACTTTCATAACTAAACTGCGTATGATGCGCAAGAAGCTAATTGGTGGAAATCAATGCATACGAGATCACAAAACTAAAATAGAAATTTTGATAGCCTAAATGTAGGTTTTCTAAAATTAACTTATGGTGATCTCATAAAATCTATATGCTGAGGCTGAACCCTAATGAGTTCACCTTGTGAGCTAGATTTGAACTTGTCAGAATTTAGAGGACCAATCTAAGGAGTGTAAGGTTCACTTGATTAATTGGTATGATAATAAGTACGTAAAATTGCATGAGTCAAATACAACACGTGTCCCTAACAAATCACATGATGAAATCCCAACTCTCGCTTCTTAATCAAATACCATCTTCAATTAAGTTCTTTGCATTGCTTAATAAGGAACCACCAAAAGCCAAAATGTTATTTATCTAGACATTATTGAACGTAGATATAACTTAGTAACAAAACCACTGTTCCCTGAGGACGATAAAATCCGAAACTCATCATTCAATTATTACTTTGGACCACGTACACTTGTATGCATGCACATACATGTATTTGGGGTCTGTCATTCTTCCTGCTTCCCCTTAGTGGTCACCTTCCCCTTCCTTAGGTAGGGTTTCTCCTTTCTCTCTTGATACAACTTTAGAATTTATAGGGCTGAGAATGTCAAAAAGGGGAACAACCATTTCAATCTTCAATTCTCCTTTTTATATACCTATTTTTAGTTCTTTTAGATTTAATTTAGCCAATAAATCCTATTTAAAAAATTATGTTTTCATTAAATGACTGTCCCTTTATTCCCTTGGTAATTAAGGGTTTTAGGCCATTGTATTTATGTTTTGATGTATAAAAGAACTAAATCAGTCTCTTGCCCTCCCCCATGCTATCTTAAATCTGTGCTTTTATAATCTTTAGAAGTCTCCTCAGCATTTAGTGTAGCCTCCCCTTCCATGTTTGTTAGAATTTAATTTGTCTCTTTACGAATTATTCTTTCAATCTCTTGAGAACTGAAGAAGTTTAAATGTATTGCCATAAATTCCTACTATGGGAGGAGAAAAATTAAGTCTTATCATTTTTTCCAATACTGATTAAATGCCTATTCCTGAGCAAATTTATGGCGAACTCTATGGCGCGCTGCGGCGTGCTGAAGCGCCAAGCTCTCAGGTTTGTGCCAACTGCGGTGCGCTGTACCGCCGAGCTCTCGGATTTGGTACGCTTGAGCGCGCTGTGGCGTGCTGGGGAGCACCACAGCAGTTTTCTTTCAGAATTCCTTAAATTAGCCCAGATCCAGTTTAACTCCACTTTATTTCCTAAGAACTAGTGAAAGCACCTCAAGTATACATTTCAAATGAAAAATGTTCTTTGTTACTCTCATATTTTGCTATAAACCTTAGATTTATCATCCATCCATGGTGCTTTTTTGGTAGTGCATTAAGGAGTTCAAAATATAATAATATTTTTCATTTAAAATCACAAATTTGCAGCATTTATTTTATTAAACTTCTTAAATTTGTTAAAATGTGTATTTTACCACTAAAGATTTCATTTTGTTTGTTAACTGTCCTATGGTACTGCTTGCACTGGCTGTAAAATTGGAGGCATGTCTTTAATCATGATAACTTAGAGGAACTTGTAACAACCCATGATTGTTACATGGTTTTAGATGTCCAAATTAGCTTAAAACCTTAGCTAGTAGACTCCTAATAGCATTAGGAACTAACACTTGAAATTTGGTGTGATTTGTAGATCGTTCAATTTCGGTGGATATTTCGAGCGATTCAAATATCCTAGAAATTACCTAAATTAATTTGATCTCCAAATCAAAATCAGAGTTCGCCACTACACTCCCCACCTCCAATTTAGCTAGGGGCTATATTCTAGAAGTATTAAGAAGTCGTTGACAATTAGCTAAAGTAGTCCATTACAACAACCCAAGTTATTACTCTACCCAATTAAGACTAATCCAAGTCCTGATTTTGATCTTAGTGCACTAATTAAGTCATTATGATTTCACCACCAGGACCTAGTCCAAATCAACGGTCAAATGGATCAAACCCTGATTTTGGAAATTTTAGGAACTCTGAAAATTGACCTAATTATTTTAACCTTAAATCAAAATTTAGACTTTGCCATCGTAGTCATTGCCCCCAAATTAGCTAGTGGTGATATTTTGGTGGCAATCAGAAGTTGTTGAAAATTTGTCGAATATTTTAATAATATTTAATTAATTAGAAAATTGAGATATTTAATTTGACCTCAAAATTAAAATTCAACTTCGCCATTGTGCTCATCACCCCCAAATTAGTTAAGGGTAATGTTTTAGACGCATTTGGAAGCCGTCGAATTTTATCAAATATTTTAATGTAATTAAATACCCCGAAAAATAAAAAAATTAAATACTAATCTGAATCAAAATTCGACTTCACCATTGAATTCCACATCCTTGAATTAGCTAGAGGTGAATTTTTAGAATTTTTCGGAGCACATTTGTAAAATTGACTTTTAAAACAATAAAGTAATTAAATAAATGAATTAAAAATCTCCATTTTTATCTTCTTCCTCCTTCTTCCCTGATTGGAACTGTATCTTTCACTTCACCTGCTACATTTTAATTTTTTATTTTCAAGCCTCTGCCATGCTCTGCTTCCCCTCTTCTCTCCACCTTTTGCCATCCCCTTATCTCCACAGCTGGGATGGGACAGCTCATGCCCATCCCATCAAAAGCATTCATTCACTTCTCCATAAAAGAGCCTCAGTTCTCCTCCTTTTCTCTATTTGCTCAGCTGAAGCTCTCCCTCCATTCTGTTGTGTTATGGAAACGTCACTGTGCAAAAATAGCACAGGCGCTGTGGCGTGCCACAGCGGATCCAAGTTCGAAGCTGAAGCGCCATGACGCGCCTCAGCAGTCAGCATTCGAGAAGCGGGCGCTACAGCACCCCACAACGGAATCAAATGCGGGTGCTACTGTGCGCTATAGCACGCCGCAGCATCCTACAATCGATGCAAGGCTGAAACACGAGCGCTACAGTGTGCCACAGTGCACTTTAGCGCGCTATAGCGGATGTAATTCGAAAGTCGACCACTGCAGTGCGCTGGAGTGGTTGACGGAGTTCTATTTCATTTAAGGTCTCAATTTGAAGAAATCTGAGGGGAATTTTGAATTTTTGGGTTCAAAATGGAGCTATATACTTAAGCTTAAGTAGTGAGGAAAACCTTAGTGCTTAGCATTCAGTTTTGGAGGCTTAGAGGCTCTGGAGGTGGAGAACCCTAGAAGAAACCCTAGGGAGCTGCTAAGCAAGAAAGGCTTGCAGTTTTAAGAAGAAACTTCAGGTGGTAGTAGCTTCTTCCTTCTCCAATCTAATAGTAGAGCTACAACTATATATGTTGAGGCGTTTTAGCTCTTGTAACTCTGTAAACCTTGAAGTCTTTTCATAGTGAATTTTCTCGTTGGTGTGGCTCCATGGTTTTTCCCAATTTTTAGGTTTTTCACGTATATGCTTGCGTTTGGATGATTTGTATGTGCTGCGATTTTCTTGCTGTGATTTTGTGATTTCTATGCTAGCTCATTAACCATCAATGCACCCCGATCCTCAAAGTCTTTGAACTTTGGTTTGTTGTTGTCACACAAGTGCCATTGCACATTAGGTATATTGTGCTGTATTTTACCAACAAGTGGTATCAGAGCATTCATTCTTTGCTTTGTTGTTAAGAAGGGTCTGCTTGTTTGAGTGGGAGCTATGGCCGAAGAAATGAGACACAAAATTGAGAAGTTCAGTGGGACGAACTTTGCGTTCTGGAAAATGCAAATGGAGCATTAGCTCTACCAGAAGAAGTTGTATCTTCCAATAAAAGGAGTCGATAAGAAACCTGGAACTATGATTGATGAAAAATGGAAGGTTCTTGATTGAAACGCATTGGGTTTGATTTGCTTATCACTGTCTTCTTCTATTGCTTTTAATATTGTTAATGAGAAAACTACTGTAAATCTCATGAATGCTCTAACGAGAATGTATGAGAAGTTGTTTGCTTCGAATAAGGTTTTCCTAATAAAGAGACTGTTTAATATGAAGATGATGGATGGGTATTCAGTGACTGAACACCTCAATGGGTTCAACACTATGACGAGCCAGCTAAGCTTGGTTGGCATAATTTTTGATGATGAGGTCTGAGATCTGTTGTTCCTCTCTTCATTACCGGACAGTTGGGATGGGTTGGTTACAACCATCTGCAATTCATCTGGAAATGCGTCGTTGAAGTTTGACGACATTGTTGGGCTAGTGTTGAATGAGGAGGTGCAGAAGAAATCTCATGGAGAAGCATCTACCTCAGCACTGAATGCTGAGAGCAGGGGAAGACATGCTGAGACGAGACATACCAGGAATAGGTCTATCTCTCGGCGAGGTAAATCAAGACTCGGAAAAGCAAAGCTGAATTGCTGGAATTATGGTAAGGCAGGTCACTTCAAGAAGGACTGCCCTACTCTAAGGAAGCCAAGTAGTGATGGTAAGATGTTGAACCCCGCTATAAATATTTTAGCTGAGGAGGATCAGGTTGCTTTGATCCTCTCACTTGTTAACACGGAGTTCTAAGTTGTGGACTCGTGTGCCTCTTTTCATGAGACTCCATCAAGGAGTGCCTTCAAGAACTACACCAAGGGTGACTTGGGGAAAGTATATCTTGTAGATGATAAGACATGTGATATCATTGGCAGAGGTGATGTAGATGTGAAGCAGCCAAGCGGCACTGCTTGGAAGCTTAAGGATGTTAGACATGTGCCATATCTAAGAAGAATCTTATTCTCAGTAAGCTAGTTAGCTAGAGAAGGCTACAGCACTTGTTTCATAGGAGACTCATGGAAAGTTACCAAGGGTGCACTCATTATTGCACGGGGCAGTATAGAAGGTACACTTACTTGATCAATAAAGTGTCTTATACTATTGCAGCTGCAGAGAAGATAGATGCAAATCTATGGCATCGAAGACTTGGCCATATGAGTGAGAGGGGGATAAAATCTCTGCAGTAAAAAGAGAAGCTCCAAGGGTTGATGTCAGTTGACTTAGATTTCTATGAAGATTGCGTGCTAGGAAAGTTGAAGAAAGTTTCTTTCTCCAAAGTTAGAAGGGAGCTCAAAAGCAAGAAATTGGAGTTCATACATACAGATGTATGGGGGCTAGCTCCTACATCTTCCATAGGTAGATCAACATACTTCATCACCTTTATTGATGATCATACAAGAAAGGTATGGGCTTACTTTCTCAAACATAAATTTGATGTATTTGATGTATTTGGAAAGTTGCTAGCTTTGGTGGAGAATGAGATCGGGTTGAAGCTAAAATGCTTAAGGTCTGACAATGGCGGTGAGTACTCTGATAATGAGTTTAAGGCATTCTGTACCTTGATAGGAATCAAGAGGGAGTTTACAGTCCCTAGAACACCACAACAAAATGGTGTTGTAGAATGGATGAACCACACAATCACAGAGAGAGCCAGGAGCATGAGATTGCATGCAAGTCTCCCAAGGCCGTTCTGGGCTGAAGCTGCCAATACGGCAGTATACTTAATCAATAGGGGACCTTCCGTACCCTTAAATAAAGGGATCCCTGAAGAAGCTTGGAGCAGAAAGGAGGTGAAGTCGAACCACCTCAAGGTATTTGGCTGCTCATCCTATGTGCACATTGATGCAGGATCTAGGAGCAAACTTAATGCAAAGGTGATCAAGTGCACATTTGTTGGATATGGTGTGGGCGAATTCGAATACAAATTCTAGGACAATCAAAATTAAGAAGTCATCAAAAGTAATGATGTCATTTTCAATGAAAGTGAGATGTACAAGGATTGTATGTGAGTCAAGAGTGACTCCAAGGATGCTTCAGATGGAGAACCTCGGCACATAAGGATTGATGACAGTGCCGAGCCAGATGTTGGAGAAGTTCAAGAGGGTGTCAATGTTGAATCACAAACACCCACATTAAGAAGATTCACAAGAGTGTCTAGACCGCTACAGAGGTACTCTCCTTCTTTGTTCTATTTGTTACTAACTGATAGTGGTGAACTAGAAAGTTTAGAAGAGGCACTTCAAGTTGAAAATTCAAGCAAGTGGGAGACTGCCATGACTGATGAAATGGCATCACTCATGTCAAATGGGATATGGGAGTTGGCACCCTTACCAACAGGGAAGAAAGCTCTTCAAAAGAAGTTGGTTTACCAGATGAAGGAAGAGATGAATGAAAGCAAGCGCTATAAGGCAAGAGTTGTAGTCTAAGGTTTCCAGTAGAGGCATGAGGTTGACTATAGTGAGATGTTTTCCCCAGTTGTGAAGATGACAACCATAAGGGTTATACTGAATTTACTTGCAGTTGAAGATTTGCATCTAGAGCAAATTGATGTTAATACTACATTCCTTCACCGAGAACTGGAAGAAGTGCTTTATATGTAACAGCCTAAAAGGTACAAGGCTCAAGGGAAAGAGAATTTTGAGCCAGTGTGCAAGCTCAAGAAAAGCCTCTATGGCTTGAAGCGAGCGCCAAGGCAGTGGTACAGAAGGTTTGGCAGGTTTATATCAGAATCAGGGTACAAGAGATGCCAGGCGGATCACTGCTATTATATAAGCAGTGTAAGTCCTCTTATATCATTCAATTGTTGTATATAGTCGATATATTAATTGTAGGATCGAGCATTGAGGAGTTAAAGATGTTGAAAGACCAAATGTTAAGAGAATTTGACATGAAGGACTTGGGGCCAGCCAAACAAATTCTTGAAATGAGAATCCATAGGGAAAGAAGTGTAGGAATTTTGAAGTTGTCGCAGAAGGATTAAGTTAAAAAGGTGTTGAAATGATTCAACATGAATGAAGCAAAGCCACTGGACACTCCCCTAGCAAGTCACTTAGCTTATCAAAGGAACATATGCTGAAATATGAAGAGGAGAAGGAACATATGATGAAGGTTCCTTATGCTTCAGCAGTTGGGAGCTTTATGTACAAGATGATCTACCCGAGACCAAACATTGCCCATGTAGTGGGAGTGGTCAGCAAATTCATGGGAAACCCAGGAAAGCACCATTGGGACCCAGTCAAGTGGATCCTAAGGTATCTAAAAGGTACAGCAGACAAAGCACTATGCTTTGGAAGATCTAAAATCATTTTGAAGGGATATGTAGACTTAGATCTTATAGGATATGTTGATAGCAGGAGAAGTACTACAGGTTATATTTATACATTGGGCAGTGTTGCAGTGAGCTAGATCTCAAGGCTACAGAACATTGTATAGCTAACTACAATGGAAGCTGAGTACGTTGCCATCACGGAGGCAAGTATGGGGATGATTTGGTTGAAGGACTCATGGCTGAAATAGGAATGGAGCAGAGGATGTGAAGCTCTATAGTAACAATATGAGCACCATTCACTTAGCCAAGAATGCCGCTTTTCATGCCAGGACAAAGCACATTCAACTCCGATACCATTTTATCTGAACACTGTTGGAAGAAGGGTAGCTTGGATTGGAGAAGATTCATACTTTTAAGAATCTAGTCGACATGCTTATGAAAGCAGTAACAGTGGAGAAACTGAAGCAATGTGCAGCTTCAGTTGGCCTTGGTACGTGAA
Source organism: Gastrodia elata (assembly GCA_016760335.1). Classification (NCBI taxonomy): domain Eukaryota; kingdom Viridiplantae; phylum Streptophyta; class Magnoliopsida; order Asparagales; family Orchidaceae; genus Gastrodia; species Gastrodia elata. The sequence continues at coordinate 747,114 of CM028669.1, forward strand.
GGGAGAGCGGTGGTGAGCCACACCACATTCTTTAATAGACACAAAAGAAGACAGTGAAGGTTCAATGGAGGAAGCTAAGGAAGGTTGCCTAAAAGTTTCCAAGTGGGAGATCATTGAGTTATGGAGACTTCATTGTACAAAAATAGCATAGGCACTGCAGTGTGCCACAGTGGATCCAAGTTTGAAGCTGAGGCGCCACGACACGCCTCAGCGGACAGCATTCGAGAAGAGGGAGCTACAGCATGCCACATCAGAATCAAATGCGGGTGCTACCGTGTGCTGCAGCATGCCATAGGGTGCTCTAGTGGATGCAAGATCGAAACGTGGGTGCTACAGCGTGCTATAGCGGATGCAATTCGAAAGTCAACCGCTACAGCACATTGTAGCGGTCAATGAAGTTCTGCATCATTTCATGTCTCGATTTGAAGAAATCTGAGGGGTATTTTAGATTTTTTGGGTTTAAAATGGAGCTGACAACTTAAGCCTAAGTCATGAGGAAAACCTAAGTGCTTAGCAATCAGTTTTAAAGGCTTGGAGGCTGTGGAGGTGGAGAACCCTAGAAGAAACCCTAGGGAATTACTGAGCAAGAAAGGCTTGCTGTTTGAAGAAGAAACATCAGGAGGTAGCAGCTTCTTCCTTCTCCATTTTAAGAGTAGAGCTACAGATGTGTATGTTGAGGCATTTTAGCTCTTGTAACTCTGTAAACCTTGAAGTCCTTTCATAGTGAATTTTCTCATTGGTGTGGCTCCGTGGTTTTTCCCGATCTTTAGGTTTTCCACGTATATGCTTGTGTTTGGATGATTTGTATGTGCTGCGATTTTCTTGCAGTGATTTTGTGATTTCTAAGCTAGCTCAGTATCCGTCAATGCACCCCGATCCTCAAAGTTTTTGGACTTTGGTTTGTTGCTATCACACAAGTGCCATTACGCATTAGGTATCTTGTACTGTATTTTACCACCACATTCTCTATTTTTGCTATGCTAGCTGTTAAAGAGAAGCTCTCCAGCCTCTTAAGCTCTCAGGTTCCAAAGGATCCTTAGAAAGAACTTCCATTTACAAGTCTAAGGTACCTCCCTTTCCCCATTGAATGGATTCAATGGCTACTTCATTTTTGCTCTTATGCTTATTTTGCATCCTTAGAAATCTATGATTGGGATATAGAATCCAAAATAGCTCCTTGATATAGCAAAATTTTGGGAAGAAAATTAGCTCTATTTTTCCTTCATTCAGCATACCTGAACATTTAGCCTCCCTATTTGTCTTATAAAAATAATTATTTCATGCCAATTTTGGTATCAATAGAAAGGTCTCGAAAATACCTTTTCAACGGTATATGGCATCGCATGTGAGGCGCTTTAAATTGAGAGTATTTGAGACCTTTAAATTAATGGGGCTGAAATATATCATTGTATAAAACTGTAGGTGATTTTTGAATATGGAAAAATTATGTTTCAAGCCCTTTCATAAAAATAGAACCCTAACATTGAAATGATCATAGCTTGATCATTAGACATTAGAATTCAGTGCTCTTGAACCCTATGGAATCCTTGGACAGTAGACAACAATAAACTAATTGAATTTTTAGTCTTCATTTAGTATAAAATAATTAAGATAAATCTAATAACATTCTTAATTGGTAAGGAGGATTAGAACCTTAAGGCTTGGATAATTAAGAAAGAACTAAGGCTCAGAATCCTTAAATGCTGAGTAATGAAGTGCTATAATCATTAATACTTGGGAACCTTAAACTTTAAGAAGAAGAACTTATGTTTTAAATTAGTAACTTAATGTGAGTTTAAATTAGGTGATAATAACTTTAGTAATATCATTCATTTAGTCTTGACTTATTAGACTAGAAGCTTTAATTAATTAAGTTTAAGATTAGAATAAAATTATTATACTAGTAATATATCTAAGACTAAAACAATATAAGTAATTAGATGATTAAACCTTCTTAAGCATAGAACCTTTAAGATGTTCTTAAAATAGAATGCTTAAAAGATAGTGTAACTTAAGTGTTTGGCTAGTATACTATAGGAGAACTCTATACCTTAAGTATAGTGTGATAATAAGCTTAGTATTTATAAAGTCTTATAGCTAAACCCTTAAGTAGTATAAGTTAGGGATCTGGTTATTTAGATTGTGTAATAATGAAACCTTTAGTATCTAAGCTAGAGAATTCCTATATAGTAGAAGTGTTAGTTGACAGTTTAGATAGGTGTAGTGTTAATAATATTATAGGATGTTAGTTGTAACATTTCAACTATATTTATAAATTATTTTATCACATCAATAAGGCCTTACTCAAATTATTATTTTCAAAATCTCATTTTAAGTAGTATATTATCAATTATGAAAATATTTAGTGAATGTCTAAGTTAATTAAGGTGCTTGATTAACTCTAATCATATATAGATAACTAAAGTAGATAAAATAGATATCACATGGCTTATAATTAGCTTTGAACATCCTTGAATGCTGCAACACTTTTAGACTAAATCATTGAATATATTCATAAGGAAATTGTGCATAAAATAAACTTATAACATTTACTTTGAGGTTTTATATAGTGGACTATGCTAGGGGAAGCAATGGTATAATAAGGAGACTCCACATATCTTAGAGAGGGAAAGTGTGTGTTATGGGAAACTCCATTTACTTAGTTAAGTAGATGTGCTTGACTCCTAACTTGTTTCTATGCCCACAAAATAAGATTATAAGATAAATAACTTAACATATTACAATCATTTATGATTGTTCTTACTTTTCCCATAATCTTTGTGATTGTGGATGTTTTATCATAGTATTTTGACTATGTATATTCAGTCATTTATGGTTGGTTTTACTTTATACTCAGTTCTTGAGACTGAGAATTTCCTTACTTATATATATTCTAAGTTCACCGATATTTAAAGCATCTTTTCTTACTATTTACTTACAATGATGTTGTTACTTACTTATATTCATGCTCACACTTCTTCCTCTTTTATTACTTAGCATGTGTCTATTTGTACATATTTTCTTACTATCTTTATTGCACATTTGTTAGTATAGATGTATCTATTTTCCTTACTTACATTATTGATGCAGATTGTACCAACTTTCCTCTTTTTATTAATTCTTAGATTTTGATTGTTTCTTATAGTCATTTACTTTACTTAGTTTACTTTTCTTTTTATTGCATTGAGCTCCGCTTAAATAATAATTGCAAATGGCTAATATAATATCCACTTAACTTAAAATAGACTAGTTTCCCTAAAATATACTTAGACTTTTTAAGTCACTTATTTTTTTTATATGTGAACTGTCTTTTGATGCAATGAAAATTAGACCACTGTCAAAGGATACATGGTTGTCATATGAGGGGTTTATAGGATCAAATATGCGAAGTAAGCTTCTTATGGTGGGAGAGAATCAAATAAAGGACATGCAGCTCACATTAGTAAATGGCCCCTGGTTCAGGCATTTATATGTAGCATAGCTAGAGATTGAGTGATTGAATGCAACATATATTTTGTGTTTTGGATCATGTTATTTTTTATTCGTGTTAATATGCAATATATTGGTTTAGGTTGTATACTTTTGTGGGATATGTTGTAATTAATCGAGCAATAGAGTCCCTTTATTTATGTTATATTTATGTATCTTGATGCGATATGTAAGGACACCTTGGGATATGATGGTATGCCTACTTCTATGTATATGCCATGTATTCTATTAGAAGAAAGAAGTGAATGAGGAACCCTTTTTCCTCCATTGTGAGAATATTTCTCTTGTGTTGGTGAGGATAGCCATTATTTCCCATCAATGAGTATAACAAAGGCCTTGAAGGTGTGCATAAACTTTAGGAAACCATGGTGTAAATAATTTTGGATTTATCTTATATTTTGTGTCTTTTTTTACAGTTATCATTCTCCATCATCATCTTTGGCTTTTCCTTCTTCCTTTGAAATTCTCCTCAATTTTATAGCCACATGTGAAGTTGAGCTGAGATCATATTTTATTGGAAGTAGTTTGTTCTTTGTCTACCATCCCACAAAACCTCACAAAAATAATAAAAAAAATTGTCAAATTTTCAATAAGCTCTTGCAACTCATATATCAAGTTTTTGTCAATCTGACATCATTTGTTAAGCAAAAAGTCTTCTCAAAGTCTCCCATGTCCAATTTACAATCGTTCCTTATTAACAACGCCTATCACTTCTTTTCTTCTATTATGACTAGAACACTAGAGTCGTAGGTTGATGAGTAACTAAATCTTAGAGTGAACTTGAAAGTCTAGCCATACCTAAAACTCAACACATTCAACATAAAACCAAATTTTATTTTTTTAATATTTTGTTGTTATCAAAAGTAAGACATTCACAAAGTTTGATCTATTTGAACTCCTAGAGTCAATACTTTTTGCTCATCAATGTTGCAGTTCTAGTATGTATGTCTTACCATCTATTTGGGGAGGTTGCTCTTCTATTCAAGTGGAAATGAGATAATATCATTATGATAAAATATAACTAATTTGGTCAAATCTCCTTCTTCCATTTTAGGTACTAAAGAATATTGGGTGAATGCGATAACAATTGAAATATGTCTCATTTGCAAGTTTCTCTATAGGCATCCTCCCATGGTCTTTTTTTTGCAGTGCATCAAGGAGTTCAAATTATATCATCAGTTATCTAATAGCTTTTAATCTCCAACCTGTGTTGGATATTACTTTAGCCGATGCATCAAGTCAAATTAGGACAACATCCCAATAAAAGGGGTAATGATGATTAAATATCTAACCCCACTATGGCTGCTTGCAAAAGCAAAACATTTTATGGATTCAATCACTCTTTCTTGTTTGCTAATCTCTGTGAAGCCATACGACAAGGCTTGAGAGGGACGGAGTTGCAGAACAATAATTGAAGTTAACGCTATAACATTTGCAGCTGGCACCTTGTCTTGTCTGATTATTGGGATAGTAACAAAAATACAACTTGGCTTATGGACCATTTACAGGCACTCATTAATTCTCGATAACGTTCTCAGGATTTCAAGCATTGACACTCGTATTATATAACTTTATATTAAACTTTTTTCTGTTGCACGGCAGGCATACAGTTTGCACAGGACTCATTTATTGAAAGACACAACACTCTTTTCTAGTCTTGTTATTATTGCTTCTGCCGGAGTCTTTTTATATTTGTGTTCCCTGTGAGATGACGACACAAATTTTTCAGAGAACCTACATATATATATATATATATATATAATTATGCTTATGTATAGGTGAATAGAAAAAATTCATTAGACATACTTTGATGCCTCTTCGGAGTAAGAGAGCTTATCTTTTGAGTAGTTATATCCTAAATACGGCTAAAGAAGTGCTCTGTTTTTACAAGTGTTCATCTTTTTCTCCAAAAAGAACCAAATCGAAAGGTTACAAGTATACGCAATCAATGGCTGCTGCCTATACGCAAAAGCTGAAGCAAAGCATTGCCGAAAGCTTAAGAATCCCATAGTTAGTGGCTTCGACAGTCTGAAAGAGCTCCTAATTAGTAAACAAAATTGCTTCCACAATCTATAAGAGAATACAAACCTATAGGCCAAGGCAAGCAATCTACTATATCCCTGAGCTCAAATTTTCTATGTTTGCACATCACTCACTATGAATTCATCATTATCCAAAGAAAACCTTACATGCTATATCAATTTAGGTACAAGTATTCATAATAGTATTGTTGGAACCTCCACATGTACCGACCTAAGCACTCACCATATGAAACAAGGACACTAGGTCATAACGCATCTCGTTAAGGGTTTGTTAGCGCATGTGGAAACGATACATGATGGAGTGGTTACTAAGCAACAAATGAAATTATCCAAGCACAAAAGAGTAAAATCACGACACAATAATCACACAAAATAGACCACACAAGCATTGAAACACAAAAAAATTACGTGAAAAACTTGATTATGGGAAAAATCATGAAGCCACACTCCAGAAAAAATTTACCATAAACAAGAAGATAACACAGTTATAAAGAGCCTCACCTTCACAAGGACAAGAAAGATCTATCTCTTACAAAGCCTCCCGATCAACTTCTGTAACACCTCATCTCGTCGCCGCACACAGCAGAGAGATTAAGGATAACATGATCAGCGACGGAACGATGCGTTACTCGGGAAGAGTAGAACTTCCCCTAATCTGACTTATTACTGAGCACTAGTTTTTAAGATAAGTATAATAATTATCCTAAGTATCTGTTGAGGCACTTATACATATTGGGTTAAGAAAGGATGATGAATAATTACCCAATATATACTAGTATATTTATATTTTTTTATGGATCACATCATAATATAAAATATATGTAGTAGTAATAACATAGTGCAGAAGCCTTAGCATTCATGCATAACATTCAACACAGTAGCTAAATAAAAATATTTATCTTAGAAAAAAAATATATATATATATATCCAGAGTTTAATTATTACAAACCATGGCTTAAATAAAATGAGTAGTAAAAAGATTCTTGTCTCACATCAGAAAATAAACAAAGATAGTAAGTAAAAGCTATACTACTCCTCTTGCTCCTCCTAGATCTCTCGAGATGCCTCCAAAGCTAGCTCCTCAAACTGCTTTGGTTTTGACATTGTCAGTTTCATAATATCAGGGCCCCAACTATAAAAGAGAAAATCTTTGTTAGACAATAAATCTAAGTATATTTTAAGATGTAATTAATATTTTCTTATATTTAAGGGATTACAACTTAGCATTTAATAAAATAAAAATCAAACTGCAGAAAACTAAAATAAATTGAAACGCTGAACTGAAAGCAAGGAAAATTGTAACTAAAAAAAAGTACTGAAAGCAAGCCAACTGAAATTAAATTATAATATGAAATAGCTAAAAGTAAGACTATATTGTATATCACTGTATATGCATTTGAATATGCTACTGAATTTATGCCACAAAATATACATACTTTGACATCACAATGTATCCCACAGATCCTAGGTGAGTAAAACTGCTCCACCAACATATCCTAAGTAAGAAGAATCACTCCGCTAATGACATGATATGCTTATGTGATTCATGAGATGCCAAAAAATTTAAAAAACTAAGTACTATCAAATCATCAAAGCTAAGAAATAAATAAACAAAAGTAAATATCCCTTCTTATTGTCTAATTATTTAACCTATTCCTTTAAACATACAAATTCACCTTTATTGCCATACAATACAGAATGTAGTAACTGTATGAGCTAGATGATTCAAGCTTAATTCTGCTGAAGTCAACGATTACTTAAAACTATACTTCCATAGCATCCTAATTCATCACATGTTTAGTAGTACATATACATGATAAGTATGTCCTAAGAAATATGATTTCAAATACTTAACTTGTTTAACTACACTTATCAATGCACCCAAAATAAGGGACAAAATCCTTTTTCAGTTTATTCTTTTAAACTAAGCTGTTCCATCATTAACTTATAACATACTTTGAACTTGGGATATTTATTTTGAACTGAACTGTACTTATCTAATTATCTAAGATGAACTAAAACTCTATAGTTCTAGTCAGACTAACTCAGCTAACTTCATATCTTACTGAATAAATCAGTTCTATAGATATGCACTATAATCTCCATATGATAATATTAACATTCTCATTCTAGCAATCTATTTAATGATCAAGGATTCTTAAGCTAATGAATCCATCCTCCAGTGTGGTAGGTCCTACACAAATGGCTCCAAGGAAGTGACATATAAGTCATTCAATTTAGGTTAACTGTGACAAAAGATAACTCAATCTAAGTCTCTTTAAGTTATCTTACCACAAGGCAGAAGATCAATCATCTTAAATTGATAAGGTTCATCGAAGATCCTACCTCAAAATAAGATAGATAAGGCATTTCTTACCTCAAAGGTTACCTTATATAGATATATAGTATTTACTTAACCTTGAGGCTATCTTTATACTTGAAAGATCTAAAATTTATAATTATTACATCTAAGCCCATACTTATCATAAGTTGATTCTAAATCAAGTAGTGTAATAACATGTAAATTTATAAATTCAATTATTAAGTTAAGATGCAAAATCAAGCATGCTAATCTTCTAAACTCTATCTTAACCACAAGCACTTAGATTGTAGGGTAAAAGCCATATAATTATGGGAAAATGATTGGTTACAAATCTACTTTATTGAATTATTAAGGATCAGCTTATGATGGTTTTGTTGCTTAAGAGAAAATTAAGAAGATCTAAGTTTTTTATTAAGATAGTTAAATCACATTTAACTACCCAAAGGCCTAATCTTCTATCATACTATTCTAAGATCAAATGATAAAATCAGAAAGTATTAGTTGAAATCCCTGCAAGTTAATGAGTGAAAAAATTGTGATTAAACTTAGGCTTAGATTACTTACTAAACTTGATTAAAGCTAACTAGGGTTAAAGCTATTTAGACATAATTAAGGTTTACTTATTCAAAATTTGAAATATAAGATTAACATTAAGTTACTCATCAACATTGAAGTTCAAATTGTAATAGATTACATTTTAGTTAAATCAAGTGCTTAATTAAGCTAATTAGGATTTTTCCCTAATTATGATAGATTAAGAGTTAAAGGTGTCCAAATCAGATTATGAAGTTTCATTTGTGTTTCTTACTATTTAATGATCATATAGATGCAAAAATTATCCAAATTCTATAATAATTAAGGCTAATTATCACTTCTCCAATTCTATGGTAATTAACACTAAATTAGCAAATTTAAATTAAAAAATATAAATCCAACCTAGTGAACTAATTCTATACATCATAAGGGAATAATTATGAACTATAAGCATGCCAACTAGTTAAGAAATTCTACTAATTTACACTAATCATGTATTTAGGTAATTAAGACATCATTAGCAAAATTAATTACAAGAAATTAATTATAACTATTTCTATTATGTTTTACATAACATAATGAAATAATAGAGACTAAAATCATGCTTTTTGGGTAAGTGAACATCCTAATATTCACTACTTGTAGTTTAATACAATTAGGGCATGCTTAGCAAAATTATCCATATAACATAAAATTTTTTTGCAGTTTATTAATCTAAATATTTTTCTGATCAAAATGATATATAATACCAACAATGCTGCACTCGCAGCACCTGCCCCTTATGCACCCCACATGTCTCATTAGTTTGTAGATGAACTTTTGCACGGCTTTATAAGGTTGAGACCTTCAACCTTCAGTGGGAACCTTTCTCCTATGGAGACATCCAATTGGCAGAAGATGGTGGAGATGACTCTTATTAGCATCAAGTGTCCCAACTCAGAGGCAATTTTCCTTACAACTCACCTATTTCATGAAGAGGTCGAGTACTGGTAGGACAATATCTAGAATACTCGTTTCATTAACTATGACATTGAAGACATCTTGTGAATGTATTTGAGACAGAATTCATTAATTCATTAGCTCAGAACATAATTGAAGACAAGCTACTAAGAATGAAGCAAGGCAACCGACCCATCTCAGAATATGAGATGGAGCTCAAAAGGTTGTCTCGCTTTACTCCGGACCTCAATAGATCTGAAGCTGCACAATGCCATAATTTTTAAATCTGTCTGCTGGATTCCATCAAAGATCATGTAGTTTTGTTGCATCTCACTGACTTTTCCCAGTTAGTCGTGACTACAAGAGTGGTGGAACACCACCAATCTGAGAGAGATCTGAAGAGAAAAATTCATGCAGTGCCAAATTTCCATGAGGTGTTTTAAGAGCACAGGCCTCAACAAGCTAATGTCTATCTAATCAAAGCTTCCCCACCCACTAAACCAATTCAAGGTTACAACAGACTCCATCCTTATGGAAAGTGTTATCACTTCGGCCATTAGTGCTTCACTTGTTGTTGTCAGAGCCATATATTTTACAACCTAACTCAGCAAGAAATAGTGGATGGTGTTCACATTAACCATTCTCAGTGAAACCAAGCCTTTAGTACATTGCCCTTGAACAAACGAGATCCAAGAATGGTAATAATGCCACCTTGTTCAGCTAAAGCCTCTGAGCCAGTAAAAGAGAAAGAAAGCTGCAGCTCCAAGATTCTAAGGTCAAAACAACTTCAAGAAGCAGGTCAATAATCATCTTGATGGTCCTTCTTGTGTGTATACATTAACTCCTATTGAAGCCACATATGAATAATGTGGTTTCAAGTACATGTTTCTAAGCCTTTCTTTTCTTATAAGATTATTCGCATTCTGGCATCTTAATTTTGCAAATTACTGAACATAGTCAATAAAATAATTTTAGGAATACTCTATTTTAATGATAAACCCTATAATGTGCTATTCAATACTAGGCCAGTCATTCTTTTATCTCTAAGCATTTCATTAAGATCCTTGATCTGCTTACATATAAGTTGGCCAAGTTACTAAATGTTGAACTTCTTTCTGGAGCCCAACTCAGTACTCACAAATTTTGTGATGTTAATATCTCTTTGAATGATTAAGCTTTTCATTCCATGATAATCATTTTACCTCTAGCCAACTTCGACATTATTCTCGAAATGAATTGACTTAGTAGTCACAATGCAGTTATCAATTTTCAAAAGAAGGAAGTCATGCTTCATTCCCTTGGTGTGATGACCCACTTAAGTAGTAATAAGTAAAACTCTTAAACATAAAGACGCCTTTTCAGATAAAGGTGGAGTTCCTAATAAGAACTCCAAAGTTAAGCGTGCTCATGTGGGAGTACTCCCAGGATGGGTGACCTGCTGGGAAGTTATCTTCTGAGGGTAAAACTGTGAGGCCTTTTTGGCCAAAGTGGACAATACCATGGTGCTTAATAGTTTGGGCTATTACAAATGGTATTAGAGCAAACCATAGGGTGTCAGATAGGAGCTAAGTGTCATACAGGGCAAAGTACCACTTCATATGAGTAGCCTCTTGAACCCATGATGGTTAAGGTGCTACATGGTTGTGGGTTCCTCTTGTACCTGTAGGGGTCACCTCTAGTCCTATCTACCCAATGGATGGTTCTTGGATCTGTGTGTGGATACTGATAAGGATATCAATTACTTAAGTTGGGAAGATTGTGATGACCCACTTAAGTAGTAATAAGTGAAATTGTTAAACATAAAGGTGCCTTTTCAGATAATGGTGGAGTTCCTGATAAGAACTCCAAAGTTAAGCGTGCTCATGTGGGAGCACTCCTAGGATGGGTGACCTGCTATGAAGTTATCTTCTGAAGATAAAACCTTGGTGCTTAAGAGTTTGGGCTATTACACTTAGCATACTTAAAAATTTCATAAGAAACATTTGCACCCAAGCATCTCTAATTAATGCCATTAAATTTGAGAAGTTGATCAGTAAATGTTGTGATGCCTTTCTTATCACCATGATGGGTGAAGTTAAGGAGAGCATTTCTTTCGCTGACCTGCTGGGAAGTTATCTTCTGAAGGCAAAATTGTGAGGCATTTCTGGCTAAAGCGGACAATACCTTGGTACTTAAGAGTTTGGGCTATTACACTTGGCATACTTGAAAATTTCATAAGAAATATTTGCACCCAAGCATCTCTAATCAATGCCATTAAATTTGAGAAGTTGATCAGTAAATGTTGTGATGCCTTTCTTATCACCATGATGGGTGAAGTTAAGGAGAGCATTTCTTTCGCTGAATGTAAAGTAGTGAGCAATTTTGCCAATGTATTCCCTAAAGAGTTGCCAGGTGTACTTCCAGCAAAAGAAGTATAATTCTCTATTGAGTTAGTTCCTAGACACAATTAATCTCTAAAGCATTGTACAAAATAGCACCCAAGGAATTACAAGAGCTTAATGAGTAATTACAAGAGCTCTTAAGTATAGTTTTCATTAGACCTAGTATGTCTCATTGGAGAGCATCGATTCTATTTGTTAAGAAGAAATATTGATATATATGTATGTGCATAAATTATTGAGAGTTAAATAAAGTGGCTATTAAGAATAAATACCCATTGCCTTGGATCAATGATTTATTTAATCAACTAGATGGTGCTGTCATATTCTTCAAGATTGACCTAAGATCAGGGTATCACCAGATGCGGGAAAAAGATTCTGAAGGCGAGAAGATAGCCTTTTGCACTCACTATGGTCATTATAAATTCTTTGTGATGTCGTTCGAACTCACTAATGCACCATCAATTTTTATGAACTTGATGCAACGAGTCCTTAAATTATATCTGGACAAGTTCATCATTGTCTTCATCGATGATATTCTCACATACTCTCAAACTCCAAAATATCATGAAGATCATTTGAAAGTAGTATTAAAATCATCGCATACTCATCAGTTGTATGCTAAATTCTCGAAATGTGAATTTTGGTTAAATTTTATAGCATTCTTGGGTCATGTAGTTGATGCCCAAGGAATTTGAGCAGATCAAAAGAAGGTTAGTGCCATCTAATATTAAGTGTAGCCCAAGTTAGTAACTGATATATGAAGCTTTTTGGGATTAGCATATTACTAAAAAAATTCATTAAGGGCTTCTCTTAGATCATCTCTCTGTTAACAAAATGATGTGTCTTTATCCAAGGATGGTGTAGAGATCAAATTTGGGCCACAACGTGGTCTATCCATGAAGAATTCATTGACCTAGGCTAACCCTAGTCGGCTTGTTGGGGGAGAAGACGGAGAAGGCGAGTAATAATGGGTCAGATCGGACCCCGACCCGCGCCTTTTGGTTATGGATCGAGTATTTCAACTGAATTATTCCATTTATTTCCCTTAAGGAAATTCTAATTTAATTATTTAACTAATGATACTTTAATTAAAATCATTCAATTTAAATTATCTAAATAACTTTTGTTATACTAATCCAAATGGTATATTCCTATATACCATTTTTATCAAAAAAATGCAAGGAATCTTAATCTAACATAATATTCTAGTTTTTGTAATTATAATTTCTATTTAGCATAATTACTCTAAAATCTTAATTAGTACATATTAAATTTATTTCTTGACCAAATTATATGATTAAAGTCTCTAAATAATCAGAAGATAGAGGTGAGCTTAATTATGCCATTAATAAAATTTTAGAATTTGTAAAAACATTAATCATCTCTTAATCACCCAATGATTAAGGCCTAACTAATTCAGTAAAGCTCTGATCTATGAAATCTTGATATCAATCATCTCCATATGCTTTGTAGAACTTGTTAGTGAACTTAATCATTAATTTTAGTCTAATTTTATTAATCACTATTCTTAGCCTTATAAATGAATTAGTGTTTATTAGGTCTATCTTAAGTATAAACTTATTAATTAAGGTGTTAATTCCTTCTTTGACAATAATGAGCCTTTAAGAACTATTCATAATCAATTTGAAATGCTAAATCTTGAAATCCCAATTTTACCCTTAAGGAGGGCATTTTGGTCATTTTGGCCAAAAGTTTGTTTGTTTAAGAGCCCTTAAACCCTTGATGTCTAATTAAATGCTTAAAATTAGTAAGATAATGGTTTAGGAACATTCTGTAATCTCTTAACTTGAAGAATGGATCCTAAATGCTAAACCCTATTTTTCTTCCTAAAATTTACCTAAGGAATCATTAAGACTCTTAAGATAAGACATAGATCGTTAATGTTTTCAGTGCTTAATAATTAACTTCATCAATTCTTAGATTAATTATATGCTTATCCTAAATTTATTCCTTAAGAAAACCTTAAGTCCAACCCTAATAAAATATTAAGTAATTAATTTAAATACTTAGATCTTAGATTTTAGTAGTTTAAGTTATATTGAGTTATTGAGTCATTCAATAGATGAAGCCTTCTTAAAACTTGCAACCTTCATTCTTAAAAATTTTTAGAAAATATTCTTAGTGTTTAATTCCTTGAATTATCTTCTTAGTGGCTTAAGTGATTCACTCTATTGAATAATGAAGTTATTCAATATATTGAATCTAGTTCTTAGATTTATAGGATTTAACTTGATTATTTTGTCTTATGATTTTAGACTTTAGCCCTTCTAAATTAGGATCTTATCATCTTCCTTAGTCTTTTAGTCCCTTCATTTCGCTATCTTTAGAGTGAAGCTTTGTGTAAAACCACAGATCCTTAGATGTTAGAACCATGGATTTAGAGCTTAAACCCTAAATTGAAGTTTAACTTTAAATCCCTGAATCTTAATTTTCTTAATCAAGATTGTGTATATGCTATTAAAATACATTAATTAAGTCATTAATTAATTATTAAAATTTTGTAGACGACATTTCTGATTTTGAATAATAACTTATTAAGTTCTAATGTTTAACTGCTAAGGCATGAGTCTGGGATTTTAATTGATAGCTGAATATTAGAGATCATAAGCTTGTAGTCTCTCAAAATAGATAGAATGAATTAAATTAAATAATAATAGATATCACATATATTTTAGTTGAGTTTTGCTTACTTTGACTTTACTGTTTCGCAAACCTTGTATTTGAGCCTTATACCATAGACATATCGGTTCAACATAGAATATTTGATGAGTATCCTATGTTAATTTTAAAATGCATAAACATCATTTACTTTTAAATCAATAAATTCAATTCTTTATATATTAATTCAATATAATGTGTTCTAGTTTGTCTGCCTCTTCAATTCTGTTATTTTGTAATAGAATCGACTGGGTCTAGCTTTGTAGTTGGCTAGAATGATACATGTCTAATTATATAGTCTAACTAGGTCTAGCTCTATAGTTAGCTAGAATGATACATGTGGGACTTTTTGTTCAGTGGCTTCATTTACACAATTTCTATTATGGCAGCACTAACTTAGGCACATCTCTCATTTTAATATAGTTTCAGTGGCTTCGTTTAGCCAATTTATATTACAATATTATATATATATATATATATATATATATATCTACTTTTATGTTTTTTGTTTTCTATTTTTACACACTCATACAATTTAGTTCAATTTTACTCAGTACTTGATTCTTTATATGCTAGTATGCTAGCCATATTAGATGCTTCAGTTTATTATATACTTTAGTCCAATTTGTTTTTTTGTAAATCAACATGTGTCCATATGATCAGAAGCATATTAAGATGAGCTTTACTTTTAGTAGTTGTAATTATATATTTGTATTGCCTAACCTTATTGCAACTTCTGGTGGAGGTATGTTCTTTACATACTTTATTTTATTTAATTATAAATGTGTTACTTATAACTATTCTATTTTTTTGTTGTTGCTTGTTGTACCTCTTAATGCTTATTGTTTAATAAAATGTGATATTTTTAAATATAGATATTTAATTAAATCAACTTAAAATGTACTTAAGCAATTATCTAACTCAAGTTTTTATTTTCTTAGTTGGGGTCCTGATATTGTTATACTGACAATATCAGATTTAGAGTTATTCATGGAGGTAAATTCAGGTGATGAGCTTATCCAAGAGGAGAACCGTCTTACTGTTATTGAGGATTAGTTTTGTTTTCTGCTTGGGAGGACGAGTGTGTCTTTTTCTTTAAACTTAAAATTTAGTATTGTAATAATTTAATGTTTCTGATGACCTTATTTTTCTGCACTTTTATACTTAGTTGCGATGCTGTTCTTTTCTTTTGAGCTATGGAAATGGTTGTTATACATGTTTTGCTTTCGTATTTTGTTCTTCTTTGTATGTGTTGATGAATGAATTATAGTTATATGTAGTATATTCTACAATTTTGGCAGGTTAGGCTGAGAACCTAACTCGATTATAGTTTGGAATATGTCATATGCTGACCATTCTACCGTAATCTTATAAATATTAGTATTAATATCACCACGGCAGGGATGGGGCACCACAAGTATCCCCATATGTTTCCTTATATATTTATTCTTCACATGGACCCTAAATGCCACAAAATGACACTAAATATAGTTTAGGGTCAGCCAAAATCCGTAATTGGGCATAGGCGGGTACCACGATGAGTAAGGGCACCCCAATTTTGACTCACAGGTGCAACAACCCATACGGGTGCTTTTGTTTTGAATCACGAGTCACCACAGTGCGCTAGAGCGCATTGAAGAGCGCCACAATTTTGGCCATCAGTTGCAACAACTACAGGATGCGCCGGGGAGCGCTGGAGTGCCTGAATTTCCCTTGACTTTTTGCGGAACACCTAGGAACTTCTTGGAAACCCATTGGAGCTTTGTTGGCACATCCATGATGATCTACATGGTCTCCACATTCAAATAATCTTCCACTTAAAGGCCTATTGGGATTATTGCATATTCAATATTTGTTTTTCATTGTCTTTTTTTATCCTTATCAAGAACATGGTGTGGCTCACCCCCGCCTTCTCATCACATACCAAGGCCAACTGAAGCACCAAATAGCTTCAATTTCTCCATTATTACAACTTTGTAAACTTTTCATCGAGATTTTTCAAAGTGTGAATGATGTAACACATCCTTAGAATATTATCAAAGGCCCAATAATAAGAGCCATGACTAAAGTTCAATATTTGAAGGCGGGCCCAATTACAAGAGCCCAATCAAAAGCCTAATAAAGAGCCCAAATATAAAGCTTACAATTTGTATATTTTTATTTAATAATATTGTATAAGGGCACATATTTGGCCAGCCATGTCATGAGAAAAATAATTAATATAAGTAGTTGAAGTTACTTCCTCACTAATTGCTAACTACCCATCTTTCCCTCCAAAATTTCCCTCCATATTTCCCATCCAAAGCTCACATGGTAAGAGACTTGTAGTGCCTATAAATATGAGATGAAATATAATGTAATGAAGTAACTTGAATGAAGGAATTTTGTGGTCAATAGCTCTCATATTACTTGGTGCTTGGTGGTGTCAAGTTTATTGCCTATCTTTGGTGAGTTAGGTTGTTATCTTATTTATATTTTATTCTCATGACCTCAAACCATCCACACATCTTCTCTAGCATCTTAAGTATCATTTAAAATTATTAAATTATTATCTAATCTCTCAAATACTCTCCAAATTCTACCACAACATCCACATCCAAATCTGAAAATAGCTAGACCAGTCTTCTTATCTACCCCTCGACACCTATCTAAACACCATCAAACCTAGCCATCTACTCCAGATCCAAACTACACATCTTAGTATACCTTTATTAATTTATTTCTAGCCCTTTAACCTACTGAAACCCCACCTACAAAAGGGATATTTTGAATCCTCCTAGACTAGGCTCGATCTGGACTAGTCTTGGCTTTCCTTTAGATAGTCCACTCTAAACCCATAACCAACCCACCACAAACTCCAAAAATCTTCCTTAGAAATTATCCTACCAATCCATTCAATATTTAAATACCTAATTTACAAAAAAAAGGTAGCCCACTAGCATCATATTTTGGTATCAGTGCGAGGTTGGAAAGCCGAAAAAAAAAAAGCATCTCGGCATGAGGAATAAATTTTGGTGAAATCTTCACCACAAGCTTTTGAGTCATGCTAATAAGTGCAAGGTGACTTAATATTTTTTATATTAATTGCTTGGAAATTTATCATATTACTTGCAAGTCTATAGTGTGTGCATGAACTCCAATTGTGTCTTGTGTGAACATACCTTAAGCATTTACTTGAGTAAAAATATAGAAAGTGAGGGTTCCACTTAATATTGAAGTCTTTACCTTGATGAGAACAAAAAAATTTATATGAACTTCTTTACTTTCCATGTTTAGTATTTGTGATAATATTAGTTGCTTATTTTCATCACTTGAATTAATTTATAATTATTAAGAAAATAAGGCTTTTAAATTTAGAAAAAAATAAAAATAGAAAACATTTATTTGCATTAAACATGTATGCATAAGATTATACTTGTATAAAGCCTAGGGTATTGCAAAGTTAAACAGCACTTTGCCAAAAGGGCGTAAACATCCTAAGGAGAGCTCGAGACATTAGTGGCCAAGTGCTCCCCTCCTCACCTAAAAGTTCATTTAACTTACAATTCACATTGTTCTTATACTTATATTTTCTATTTCACCTTCTCAAATCTAGCATTTTTTTTCTCGCTCATATTTCAATATAAAAAAAATGGCACCAAAGTCAATTTCCCAAGACCAAATTGAGAACTTGACCAGATAGTAGATTCCTTAGATCTTATGATTCATGAACATGAAACAAAGACTTTGAAATTCTTTGAGGAAAATAAAACTCAAATGCAAGAAATTAAAGATCAAATACAAATCATTTTAAACCTCTTGCAAAATAATAAAAATTATGCTCCACATTCAATCCATAACCTTAACGCACTTATGGAAGATGATGGCTCATACATAGATACAAGTGATTGCCAACCCCGTGATCCACCACCTCCCTAACCTCATCAAAGACAACTAAACCCTAAGAATGGAGAAAGGAGAGACTACTATTGAGCTACTAATAATTTTAATGATCCCTCTATGAGATCTAATGTTGAAGCTCCTACTTATGATGGCACACATGATCCAAGAAAATTCTTAGATTTGTCAACCCAAATCTATGACTTCTTTGATTGGTATAGGATGGATGATTATCAGCGAGTTTCTTTTGCTAATATGAAATTGATTGGTCATGCTAAGATTTATTAGACAAATACTTAAATAAAAGAACAAAGGTTAGGAAGGACAAATCTTGCTTGGATAGAGATGAAAGAAATGCTTAGGTTAAAATATTGTCCTCGACATCATGATAAGAAATTACATTGACAATTGCTGACTCTAAGGCAAGGCTCTCTTTATGTAATAGACTACTTAAATACTTTTGAGGATCTAATTTCTGGGACCAATTATGGGGATAATGAATGGAAGCTTAGTAATAAGTTTGTTATTGAACTTAGAATAGAAATTTGAAATTAGGTTGAACTTTTTGATCCCCAAACCTTATAAGAAGCTTTCCATTATGCTCTACTTGTTGAACAACAAAAGAAATTTGCTTCTATAATACAAACTAGAGCTCAAGTGACTTCTAATTCAAATCATAAGTCAACTACCACACCCATTCCAGCCTCTAGCTTATATTATCCACCCAATGAGGGAAGCTTTAATAACATCAAAGATATTATTTATTTCAAATGTCACAAGAGAGGTCACATGCAAAACCAATGTAAGGCATAAATCTTATTGTTTGATGAAGTTCATGACCCTATATATGAAACCTTAGAATAAGTTTATGATGATACCCCATTATCAAATGAAGAATTTGTGGACGATCCTCTAATTAATGTGATGAGGTGCCTTACAATAGCTAAGAATAAAGAAGAACTTTGGAGGAGAAGGAATATTTTTAGCATGTATGTTGTGTGCAATGAGCGAAGGTGTATGTTAGTTATTGATGGCAGCAGTGCAATGAATGTTATCTCTACCAATGCTATATCAAGAGCTAATTTAAAAACTGAACCTCATCCCCAACCCTTCCATGTTAGTTTGGTTAACCATACTTTGCTTCCCATCACTTGTCGATGTTTAGTTCCTATCAAGATTGGTAGTTATGAGGATAAAATTTAGTGTGATGTGCTCCCTATGGATATTGCTCATATTCTACTTGGGTGACCATGGCTTTATGACTTGAGTGTAATTCATTATGATAGAGAGAACACATATATTTTTAAACATAACAATAAAACCATCTAACTTTTGCCAGTTAGACCACTAGAGAATATACCGTCTTTAGCATCACATAAGCCAACAGTTGATCTTCAACCAAAACCCATTATCAAGAAAGGAATGAAGCTTCAACTGATTGTGATAAGGAATCCTATGCATTATCCTAGTTTTAGCTTATTTACTCATTCTTCTTCAATCTCAATGGGATTTGGAACCTTAAGAAAAAAATTCTCTGATCCGACCAATGTTCACCATTTACATATAAAAGAAGTTAACTTAAATATTAATGAGATTCCCATTCCTAAAGAGGTTTCACCTCTCCTTTCTGAATTTAGAGAAATTGATCCAGAGGAACTCCCAAATGAATTATCACCACTTCGATCCGTCCAGCATGCTATAGACTTAGTTCCAGGTTCACAACTTCCAAACCTTCCTCATTATAGAATGAAACCCCACTGAACATGCAGAAATTAAGTGACAAGTCACTAAGTTACTTGAGAAATGATTTATACAAGATAGTCTTAGTCCTTGTGTGGTCTCTGCCCTACTAACTCCTAAGAAGCATGGAACAAGGAGAATGTGCATCGATAGTTGGGTTATCAATAAAATCACTATCAACTATTGATTTCCCATTCCCTGATTAGATGATATGTTAGAATTAATCTCAGGAGCAAACTTTTTTTCTAAGATTGAATTGAAATGTGGGTATCATCAAATTAGAATTAGATTTGGAGATGAATGGAAAATAGCTTTCAAGACCCCTGATGGACTCTATGAATGGTTGGTCATGCCATTTGGACTTTAAAATGAACCTAGTACATTTATGAGAATGATGAATACTGTTCTTAAGCTATCTATAGGAAATTGTTTGGTGGTTTATTTTGATGATATATTAATTTTTAGCCCAAATAACGTAGACCACCATAATCATCTTAGACAAATTTTTGAGACCCTTGAAATAAGAAGTTATACATTAATTTTAAAAAATGTTTCTTCTTGCAAACTATGGTGATATTCCTAGGTTTTATCATATCATCTGAAGGAACAAAACTTGACCCGACCAAAGTTAAGATAATTATGGAATGACCAACTCCTAAAAATTTTACTGAAGTAAGGAGTTTTCATGGCCTCGAAATAATCTATAAGCGATTCATTAGAAACTTTAGTGCTGTTGTAGTGCCAATCACTGATATATTGAAGTTAGATAAGTTTTGTTGGACCCTAACTTTTCAAACGACTTTAGATCAAATTAAAATCTTAATGATAATAACCCCAGTTCTTCGACTCCCTGATTTTTCTAAAACCTTTGAAGTGACTTGTGCTGCATCTGGAATTAACAGTAAGATCCACGGGATGCATCTAACAGTAAATCTACGGGACGCATCCGATTGAATCAGCGCCGTAGGATCCACGGGACGCATCTAACAGTTGATCCGCAGTTCCGCGGATATGAATCTCAGCCGTCGGATTAATAGAATGACAGGTGGATATGGCGGAAGCACCGCGATCGCGCGACACGGGCTCCACAGCGGATCGCCCGCGGTCCGCACAGCGGATCCGAACCAATTTAATTATTTAAAGGTATATTTGCAAAATTGAAATGTTGGAAACCCTTGAATGCAATTGGACCATTTTAATTTAAATTGAAGTATGGTCTAAATGATCTCCAAATATTACCAAATTTTCACCCCTAGCTAATTTGAGGGTAAGGAATTCAAAAATATAATCAGATTTTGATTCTGAGATCAAAATATTTTAGGTCTTAATTAGGGCTTCTAATCTGATCAAAATGCTAACTGGAGTTAGAGTAGTCCAATTGATTTTAAATTTTCAGGATAAGCTTATCTTGATATTTTAAATGCAAAGGTGATCAAAATTAATGTCAGACTAAATAGGAAGTAATAAGGTAACAACCTAGGATTGTTACAGACTCCCCCACTTGAGAACAATATCGTCCTCGACATCATCACAAGAGTGGAAACAACCATGCATAAATTAAAGAACAAAATTACAAATTTAGAATTAGGGATACTACTTTCTTAAAATATCAGTATCTTTTTGCCAAGTAGATTTTTTTAGAGAGCTTTTCCTCCACTGAACCTTTACCATTGGAATTGAGCGATTTCTTAGCTGCTTTTGATCATGAGCTAAGATCTTAATTGGCTCCTCTGCATAAGAAAGATCTGGCTAGAGAGATACCACTAGAAGTTGAATTAGATGAAAGGATTGTGAAGACATCTTTGCAGAGAGGAGATGTGGAACACATTATGGACTGTAGAGAAATATTTAGGAAGCTTCAATCTACAAGCTGCAGAACTAATCTTCTCTAGAATTTTAAGGGGTCCGACGAAGCAGGGTTTAGCTTCCCGACAACACTGAAATGACATATGCCTTTCATTGGGCTTACTTTAAGATATGCAAAATTTATAACATCGAATTCCATAGTACGATGACGAGAATCATGGTACTTACTCTGGCGATCTTGAGCTGCTTCAATTCTCTATTGGATTAGCTGAACTTTATGATTAGTTTCTTCAACTAATTTTGAGCCATATAACTGAACATTACCAGTTTCAGACCATGCCAAAGGAGTACTGCACTTCCTGCCAGACAAGGCTTCATACGGAGCCATGCTCGCTTGGAAACTATTATTATATGCAAATTCAACCAGCGGAATATGATCTTCCCAAAAACCTCTGAAATCCAGAATATAGAGATGAAGGAGATCCTCCAGAACTTGATTAACTCTTTCTATTTGACCATCTATTTGAGATGGAAAGCAGTGCTCATGGCTAAGGTAGTCCCCAAGTCTTGATGCATTGCCTGCCAAAATTTCAAAGTGAAATGGCTATTATGATCAGATATGATAGACCTTGGAATTTCGTGGAGCTTGATGATTTCCTTGATATACAGCTTTGCCAATTTCTCTACGGAATCAGTTTGATGCATAAGAATAAAATGTGCTGATTTAGTTAGTTGATTAACAAAAGCCCAGATTGAATCGGTACCAGATCTAAATTTTGGCAAACCCATCACAAAATCCATAGAAATATCAAACCACTTCCATTCAGGAATTGCTAGAGGATGGAGAAGTCCTCCAGGCTTCTGATATTTAGCTTTGACTAGACTGCAAGCATAACACTTTGCTATAAATTCAACAATGCTTTTCTTCTTTCCTAGCCACCAGAATTATTTCTTCAATTCTTGGTACATCTTAGTGCAATCATCTTGATAACCCAAATTATGACCTTCTACTAAAATCTTATACTGCATGGATTTAAGAATACATAAGCGATCTTCTTAGTAGACTACATTACCTCGCAGTTGGAGATCAAAATGATGACCACTTTCGATTTCTATTTTGAACTTTAGATAGTCTTCATCCTTTGTTTGGGAGATGGAGACATCTCGATGAAATGTTGGTTCTACGGTACTCATAGATATTAGTTCGCTTAGCATAGCACCGCGAACTTGCCTGATATTGAGCCTTCTGAATTCTTCCTTAATAGGACTTAAGCTTATTGAGGAGGAAATTTTAGCATAATGACTGAGTGCATTGGCTACAACGTTCTCCTTATCGGGATGGTATTGAATACTTAAATCATAATCACTTATTAATTCAAGCCATATTGGCTGACCGTTGAGCTCACTATAACAACCCTAGGCTGTTACTCTAGCTAAAACTAGTTGAATTAGGCAAAACCAACATTTGATTTTGATTCTATTAGATTCAAAGGGTCATTTAAACCTAACCATAGAGGTTTGAAATCAATCAGAGCTAAATTGGAAATTTATATATTTTTGGCTATTTTTGAGCCCTAGAAAATACCTAAAATAATTTTATCTTCAAATCAAAATCTGAGTTCATTTTTGAATTCCTCACCCCCAAATTAGCTAAGGGTGAAATTTTGGGAATTTTTGGAGGTCATTTGGTAACATTTTGGATTTAGTTTAAATTGATTTAATTGCAAATTAGGGTTTTAAACAATATATAATTTCAAATCTATCCTTTCCAACAGTCGACTAGTTTCCAAACCGCGGGCACCATCTGGGCCATCCATTCTGCGGATTTGATCCAACGGCCCGCGCCTTAGATCGGATCCGTCCAATCTCGACCATTCCGCGGTTCTGAGATTTAATCCGACGGCATCTAATCCACCCACCGTAAGTATCCTCGATCCGTCGTTAGATCACTTAATCTAATCCAATGATGGACATTCTATCCACACCGTTCATTAAGTGTCGGGAGATCAGGGCCGTCCCGCTTCGATGGATGATCAATCAGATGACCCCGAGCACCCCGAGCACTATGGATCGTCTCCTTCACCTCTCCCGTCGCTAGCTGCCCCCCCCACCCCCCCGACAACCATAACCCCTCCAGCCCCAGTGGCAGTACGGGAAAAAGACCGAAATTCCTCTCCTGCCCTCGGTGCGTTCATCTGGCCGGCTGTCTTCTCCCCAAATTGCCCATAGCCACTGGCCCGAGCCATTTCCATTGGCCCGAGCCTCCTGCCATTGCCATGCTCTAGAAACCACTCCCAGAGCTCCCAGCTGCCTATAAATACCCCCAGCACCTCTCAGCGAGTCCCTTTGCTCACTGAAACTCCCCAATTGCCTAGCTGAAGGCCTGCTGGAGCTCCCGTCACCTCGGCAATCTCCTGGCTTTTCCCGAAGTTAGAACCACTGATAGAGGGCCCGTCGGGTGTTCAGACCCCCTGTGCAACCTTCGTCCATCCTCCAGGAAGCTCAAGAACACTTTAATTCTTCTCGGCGAAGCCTACAACCCCGTCCTCAGGTACAGCCTTTCCCCATTAAAATTTCTTCAGCTCAATTTCATTTATGTCTTCCGGATGAGCTCTAGATGTCGCCTAGAGAACCCTAGACACCTAGGAAACCCAGTGTAATTGTCGCCTGGGGCTAAGCTAGCTCGAATCGATCATATTGATCGATTGAGCTAGCGACCGAGCCAATGGCTGAGTCCGAGTAAGCACCCAACGATTGGCTGCACCCCAGGTTATGAAATGTTAGGGGATCAACTCATCTCACCTCCCTGATGGTGTAGGTATCAAGCTCCAGCTGGATAATGGCCTCTATGAGTAGAATTGTCTCCTCACAGTGCTCCTGAAATGCCAATATCGAAGGCATCTCGGGTGAGTAGCACCCCGTCGAACCAGAGGGATCCAGATGGGGGTTCTTAGTCCAATCGATGCGTCTAGACCCTAGGAACGCGTAGGGATCAAGCTGAGCCGCCGTCACCACCTGAGCACCGAGAATTTCAGTGCAGAAGTTCGCCTGAGACAGACCCGTCGAGAGGTTGAAGATGAAGTCTGGGCCGGGCTGACCCCGACCCGCGCAGTTTTGATTTCAGGATGCGTCTAATTAATTAATTATAGGAATGTATTTTTAAAGGTTATGTGATTAATTAATTAAATCCTATAGTTTTAATTTAAATAAACATTCAGAATAAATTAATTTAATAACTTTGGCTATACTGATCCAAATGGTATGATTCAATATACCATTTGAATTAGAAAAATACAAGGAACCTAAATATAAAATAAAATCACAGATCCAATAGTTGGATTTAAAAATATTTACCCAACTCTTTGATGTCCTTATTTAAATCATATTAAATTAAATAAATATCCAAATGAGGAGATTAAGGGCTCTAATTGCTCCTTGAGCCCTAGAGAACAATTTCAGACCTTTAAAACTAATTTTGGATATTAATTTCTCTAAATCACCCTAATTAGGGATTAGAAAAATTAAATCTAATTAAGCTTCTGATCTAGATGATGATTATTTCTAATGCTATCCTAAGTATACTAGAACCATTTGGAAAGGTTGGATTGCCCTAAGATGCCCTAAATTTACTAATCCTTAAAATTAGCTTAAATAAGTGATTAAGTGCTAATTAGCTTAATTAAGTAGTCAAAATTAAAGATAAATATTATTCCAACCTTATTTATCAGTATGAGACACCTTAAAATAGATTATGAGTAATTTGGACAACTAAACCCTAAAATTCTAATTTTTGGCCTTAAGAGGGGCATTGTGGTCATTTGATCAAATATGCTTAAATGCCCTATAAACCTTGAAAGCTTCAGTAATCTACCCTAAAATAGATTAGAAATGTCCTCTGAATTCTTATACCAATATTAATGTTAATATGATCCTTAACTTAAGGAATCTTCATTTAAGCCCTAATTAAGACACTTAGATCTTAAGTAACCTAAAAGAGGTCACCTAGTTTAATGCTTAACCCAAATATCTAAGATTATGAATTATCACTTTAATGAGTTCAATATAGTTGGATTATAAACTTAAATTCTAAAAGAAATACAAATGGAAACTGCTAAGTTATAATCTAAATTAAAGTCTAAAGTCATCAAATATTAGATCCTTAGATCTTAGATCTTAGACTTAGATCCTCAGTTTAAAATGACCATCTCCAATTGAAATTCTTTAAATGATTGATTGTTTAACCCTTTGAAGCCTTCCTTATGGGTGCATGGTGATTTAATTTATGAGATAATGAAATTATCTTAAAAGATTGAATATAGATCTTAGATTCTCAAAGTTCTTAATTGATTATTTCATCTTATAATCAGTAGAATAACCCTTCACTAAGTTCGTAGTTCTTGGATCTTTCAACTTATAGGATCCTTTATCCTTAGCTTTGGAATAGAGTGCGAATCCTAGATTCTTATTAGGACACCCCCTTGGATTTAGGTTTTAAACACCAAAGTGGAGTTCAAATCCAAGATCCTTAAATCTTGATTTACTTAATCAATATTTGGGTAGAAGAGTAAAATATTAACAAATTAGGTCATTGATTTATTTACTTAAACTATATAGTCATCATATGATTTTGGATTAGAACTTGTTAAGTTCTAATATTAACTTTAGGGATGTAACTCTGAGATTCTACTGGATATTAGAGATCTTAAACTTGTACCTTCTCAGAGTAGCTAGATTTGGTAATTAGATAACATCAGATATCACATAAGTCTAGATTGAGTCTCTTGCTTACTTTGACTAGATTGCTTTGCATACCTTGGATATTAAGCTTTATTCCTTGAGCATGATAGGAGAACTTAGGATATGGATGGTACATCCTAAGTTAGTATTTGAATTGCATATCATTCAGTTTTGCCTTAGTTGCAGTTGGTAGAATATGTCCTAGCTTAGTCTGCTTCTTTAGTAGTATTGTATAGATTGGACTCAGACCTAGCATATTTGGATGGCTAGACTGGGGATTGATTGATTAATATTGAAGGCCTTGTATGGCCTTTTGGCTAGTATGGCAGTACTATGTCTTAGGCTTATTATTACTTTAGTTGGATTATTCAGTATTGTTTTCTATTTTGCTTTGCCACATGCTTCAGTGGCCTTATTTTCAGTACTTGCTCGCCTTGCCACATGTCTCAGTGGCTTTACATTTCATAGATTGCTTGGCTTTTGCCACATGTCTCAGTGGCCGTTTCTTTTCCTTTTTCTTAACTAGCATGTTGTATGTATACTCGTATGGTTTACTTATATATATTGGCATATTTAGGATGCTAGAATTTCATGTTTTCAGTACTTGTGTTTCTTTTATATACCCAGCATGTGTTAATATGATCATAAGCATGTTAGGTTCAGAATTATATTATAGTTGCTGTTCCTTTTAGCTTTAGCCTCACCTTATTTATTTTGTGTTGTATGTCATTCTTCATACTAGTTGCTGGCTATAAATGGATAGTTTATAGTTATCCTTTTTCCTTTATAGCTTGTTGCACCCGTTTATTTCTTGCACATTTAGCTAATTTAAATGTGATATCCTTAAAATATTCAGTTCATTAAAATAGTCTAAAATGTACTTAGACAATTGTCTAACTGTAACCTTTTTGTTTTATTGGTTGGGGCCCTAGCATTTGTGATACCGACAAATGTCAGATTCAGACTTGTTCATGGGCAGTGCTGCAGGAGAGGAGCCCATTCAAGAGGAGGACCTTACTGCTATTATTTAGTTAGATCTTGCATTTTATTTCAGTGAGATTGAGAGACATTCTCATCTCCTATTAAATTCAGTTTGTAATAATTAATTATGGATGTATTTCATTTCTGCATTGAGATGAGTTAATATATTATCTTCTTTTCTTTTCTACTATGTTGTGCTTGTGGATGTTACTACTTGTTTATTGTTTTTGCCACTTTGATATCTATACACACACACACACACACACACACACACACACACACACACACACACACACACACACACACATATATATATATATATATATATATATATATGTTGATGAATGTTATAGTACTTGGTGATAAGTCCTTGGCTTAAGGCAGGTTGGGTTTGCCTAACTTTACTTAAGTTGTGGATTTACCACCGTTTGAGCACCGTACTTTCCTTGTTGTCAGTACGGGGGCCCCACAGACCGAAATTCCTCTCTTGCCCTCGGTGCGTTCGTCTGGCCGGCTGTCTTCTCCCCAAATTGCCCATAGCCGTTGGCCCGAGCCATTTCCTTCGGCCCGAGCCTCTTGCCATTGCAAGCTTTAGAAACCACTCCTAGAGTTCCTAGCTGCCTATAAATACCCCCAACACCTCTCAGTGAGTCCCTTTGCTCACTGAGACTCCCCAATTGCCTAGCTGAAGGCCTGCTGGAGCTCCCATAACCTCGACAATCTCCCGGCTTTTCCCAAAGTTAGAACCGTTGATAAAGGGCCCGTCTGGTGTTCAGACCCCCTATGCAACCTTCGTCCATCCTCCAGGAAGCTCGGGAACACTTCAATTCTCCTCGGCGAAGCCTGCAACTCCGTCATCAGGTACAACCTTTCCCCATTAAAATTTCTTCAGCTCAATTTTGTTTCTGTCTTTTGGATGAGCTCTGGATGTCTCCTAGATAACCCTAGCAACCTAGGAAACCCAGTGTAATTGTCGCCTGGGGCTAAGCTAAGTTATGTGCATGTAAGAATTTGTATAAAATAGATAAAATAAAAATTTACATGAATCTATTTATAAGTTTAAAAATTAAGGACAAGTAGAACCAGTAAACAGAATAGAACCAATAACTTTTAAACCTTAAAATGGAATTCAAGATAAACTATAAGAACTAAATTGTATGTTAGCCTTGAAAAACATCACAAAACTGCAAGGAAAAGAGTATAATTGTCTAGTGAGAAAAAAACTTTTGCATTAAACGAAATAAGAAAAAGAGAACAATGCAAATTGATTAAAAATAATTAATTTGAATTTAATAATGGCATTAATTTAAGAAACTGATAACTAGCATGAACAATTTCAGACCTTTAAAACTAATTTTGGACATTAATTTCTCTTAATCACTCCTTAATCACCCTAATTAAGGATTAGTAAAATTAAACCTAATTAAGCCTTTGATCTTGATAGAGATTGTTTCTAATGCTATTCTAAGTATACTAGAACCATTTGGAAAGGTTTGATTGCCCTAAGATGCCCTAAATTTACTAATCCCCAAAATTGGCTTAAATAAGTGTTTAAGTGCTAATTAGCTTAATTAAGTAGTCAAAATTCAAGATAAATGTTTTTCCCCCCTTATTTATCAGTATGGGACACTTTAAAATAGATTAGAAGTAATTTGGACAACTAAACCCTAAAATTTCAATTTTTGGCCTTAAGAGGGGCATTGTGGTCATTTGATCAAATATGCTTAAATGCCCTATAAACCTTGAAAGCTTCAGTAATCTACCCTAAAATAGATTAGGAATGTCCTCTAAATTCTCATACTAATATTAATGCTAATGTGATCTTTAACTTAAGGAATCTTCATTTAAGCCATAATTAAGACACTTAAATCTTAAGTAACCTAAAAGAGGTCACCTAGTTTAATGCTTAACCCAAATATCTAAGATTGTCAATTATAACTTTAATGCGTTCAATATAGTTGGATTATAAACTTAAATTCTAAATGAAACACAAATGGAAACTCCTAAGTTAAAATCTAAATTAAAGTCTAAAGTGATCAAACATCAGATCCTTAGATCTTAGATCTTAGACTTAGATCTTCAGTTTGAAATGAACCATCTCAAATTGAAATTCTTTAAATGATTGATTGTTTAGCCCTTTGAAGCTTTCCTTGTGGGTACAGGGTGATTCAATCTATGAGATAATGAAATTATCTTAAAAGATTGATTATAGATCTTAGATTCTCAAAGTTCTTAATTGATTACTTTATCTTATGATCAGTAGAATAACCCTTCACTAAGTTCGTAGTTCTTGGATCTTTCAGCTTATAAGATCATTTATCCTAAACTTTGGAATAGAGTGTGAACCCTAGATTCTTATTAGGACACCCCCTTGGATTTAGATTTTGAACACCAAAGTGGAGTTCAAATCCAAGATCCTTAAATCTTGATTTACTTAATCAAGATTTGGGTAGAAGAGTAAAATATTAACAAATTGGGTCGTTGATTTATTTACTTAAACTATATAGTCGTCACATGATTTTGGATTATAACTTGTTAAGTTTTAATATTAACTTTAGGGACGTAAATTTGAGATTCTACTCGATAGTTGGATATTGGAGATCCTAAACTTGTACCTTCTCAGAGTAGATGGATTTGGTAATTAGACAACATCAGATATCACATAAGTCTAGATTGAGTCTCTTGCTTACTTTGACTAGATTGCTTTGCATACCTTGGATATTAAGCTTTATTCCTTGAGCATGATAGGAGAACTTAGGATATGGATGGTACATCCTAAGTTAGTATTTGAATTGCATATCATTCAATTTTTCCTTATTTAGAGTTGGTTGAATATGTCCAAGCTTAGTTTGCCTCTTTAGTACTAGTATTGTATAGACTGGACTTAGACCTAGCATATTTAGATGGCTAGGCTGGGGATTGATTGATTGATATTGGAGGCCCTGTATGGCCTATTAGCTGGTATGGCAGTACTATGTCTTAGGCTTATTACTACTTTAGCTGGATTGTTTAGTATTATTTTCTATTTTGCTTTACCACATATTTCAGTGGCCTTATTTTTAGTACTTGCTCGCTTTGCCACATGTTTCAATGGGTTTTCATTTCATAGATTGCTTAGCTTTTTCCACATGTCTCAGTGGCCTTCCTTTTCTTTTTTCTTAACTAGCATGTTGTATATATACTCGTATGGTTTACTTATATATATTGGCATGTTTAGGATGCTAGAATTTCATGTTTTCAGTACTTGTGTTTCTTTTATATACCCATCATGTGTTAATATGATCATAAGCATGTTAGGTTCAGAATTGTATTGCAGTTGCTGTTCCTTTTAGCTTTTAGCCTCACCTTGTTTATTTTGCATTGTATATCATTCTTCATACTAGTTGCTGGCTATAAATTGATAGTTTATAGTTATCCTTTTTCCTTCATAGCTTGTTGCACCCTTTACTACTTGCATGTTTAACTAATTTAAATGTGATATCTTTAAATATTCAGTTCATTAAAATAGCCTAAAATGTATTTAGACAATTGTCTAACTGTAACCTTTTTGTTTTGCTGGCCGGGGCCCTGGCATTTCTGATACCGACAAATGTTAGATTCAAAGTTGTTCGTGGGCAGTGCTGCAGGAAAGGAGCCCATTCAGGAGGAGGACCTTGTTGCTGCTATTTAGTTAGATCTTTGATTTTATTTCAGTGAGATTGAGAGACATTCTCATCTCCTATTAAATTCAGTCTATAATAATTAATCCTGTATGTATTTAATTCCTGCATTGAGATGAGTTACTATATTGTCTTCTTTTCTTTTCTACTATGTTGTGCTTGTGGATGTTACTACTCGTTTATTGCTTCCACCACTTTGATATCTGTGCATATATATATATATATATATATATATATATATATATATATATTGATGAATGTTATAGTACTTGGTGACAAGTCCTTGGCTTAAGGCAAGTTGGGTTTACCTAACTTTACTTAAGTTAGGGATTTGCCACAGTTGGAGCGCTGTACTTTCCTTGTTGTCAGTACAGGGTCCCCACACTCACGCTGCGTGAAGATATGCTTTAAACTCTGATGATTGGTGAATATAGAACACTGGACACCATACTGATAATGACACCAAATTTTCAAGGCGAAAACTACAGCGGCTAATTCCAGATCATGGATAGGATAATTCTTTTCATGTGGCTTTAACTGATGAGATGCATATGTAATAACTTTTTCTTCCTGCATCAGTACACATCCCAAGCCTATCCCAAATGCATCGATATAGGCTTGGTAGTTGAGACCTTCTTTAGATAAGGCTAGTACTGGGGTAGAAGAAAGAGCATCTTTCAACGCTTGAAATGCCTTCTCACACTCTGGACTCTAGACAAAAGGTACTACTTTCTGCATCAACTTCATGAGAGGAGATGTAATTTGTAAGAAGCCTTTAACAAATTTTCTATGGTAACCAGCTAAACCCAGAAAACTTTTGATATCAGTCACGAACTTTGGCCGTGACCAATCCTGAACTGCGCTAACTTTATTCTAATCAACCTTGATTCCTTGTGCATCTACAACGTGACCCAGGAAAGCAACTAAGTCAAGCCAGAATTCACACTTAGAATACTTAGCATATAATTCGTGACTTCAAAGCTCTTCTAAAACTAACCGCAGATGATTTTCATGTTCAGCTTCGCTTCTTGAATAAATTAGAATATCGTTAATGAAGATGATGAAGAATTTTTTAAAATACGCATTCAATATGCACTGCATTAAATCCATAAAAATGGACAGCACATTTGTTAAGATGAAATACATTACCAAAAATTCATAGCCTCCATAGCAGGTTCTAAATGCAATTTTCTCAATATCTGAATTTTTAACTCACAACTGGTGATAACTTGATCGCAAGTCAATTTTTGAGAAAACTTTAGCTCCAGATAGTTGATCGAATAGATCATCAATACGCGGCAACTGATACTTATTATTGATAGTTACTTTAGTCAGTTTTCTATAATTGATGCACATCCTCATCGAACCATCCTTCTCTTTCACAAATAAGACCAGTGCTCCCCAAGGAGATAAACTTGGGCGAATAAGACCCTTCTCCAATAACTCTTGAAGTTGCTTATTCAACTCTTGTAGTTTCTTGGGCACCATATGGTATGGAACCTTCAATAGCGGCTGGGTTCTAGGGATTAACTCAATTGCAAACTCTACTTCTCTAACTGGAGGAAGACTAGGTAGGTCTTCAGGAAAGACGTCGGGAAATTCACGAACTATTTGATTCTCCTAAATATGAATGACTTCTTTCTTATCTCCTAATATTGTTACGAGATACGCATCGTGGCCTTTCTTAACTAATCTTTCTACTTTCATTGCGTTAATCAACAATGCTTGAGTACTAAATCTACCTATAAAGGATTGCGACTGACTGCCAAAAGTGATTTTCATCTTTTGGCAATTTATGGATGCACAATGTTGCTTAGCCAGTCCATACCCAAAATTATATCAAAATTTATAATTGGCAACAAGATTAATTTGGCCCCATATTTTTGTTCTCCAATAGGAATATCAATGTTACAGAATTGCTGGGATTGCATATGAGCTCTGGAAGGTAACCTGATGCTCAATGAATTTATTAATCGATAGGTTGGCAGCTTAAGAGTTTTAACCCAGCTTTCTGATACGAAGAAATGACTCGCTCCCATATCAAAAAGAATATTGCAAGATTTATTGTTTATCATTAAGGTGCCTATGATTATAGCAATTATAATGAGAACTGATATTCAAACATTCAAAAATACTAAAATATAAAAGGATGAATACTGAAACAGCTGAGAATAAAATTTAAAATGTACCTGAAATGACATCATTATCTTCAATAGCTGAGGCGGGAGTTAGCATGTAAGCACTCGCAGGAGCTGATGGTTGCTTGTCCTGAGGCTGCTGACCTTGGCAATTATAAGCCGGATTTGGTACAGGAGCATATGTGTTCTTATTGGCTATATGCACTAGAGCTGGCATTGCTTTGGGAAGGGAAAAAATTAAGTATATTCCTCTTCCTAATGCTGATTTGGACGCCTATTCTAGAGCAGTTTTATGGCGGGTGTAGTGCTTGGCTCTCTATCTAGCAGGCACTGCAGCGCATGATAGTGCCAAGCTTTCAGGTTGAGGCGTGCTGCGACGCATGATAGCACCGTGCTCTTGGGCAGGAGGGTTATACAGTGTGCTGTAATACCGAGCCTTCTGTTTGAAGCCCAATATAGTGCCAAAATGCGCTGTGGCGCGCCAGAGCGCTTGACATTCTATTTTGATTTGCCACAGCGCACTGGGGTCGTAGAATTTTCTATTTTCATCAATTTCCATCTTTTTTGTAATTTGATCACTTCCAAGCTGCAATGACAATAAAACATATTGGAATAACAACTGGTTTTAGAAAAATCATGCATTTTAAATATGAAAATAATTATATATGTGTGGCTCATCACTCACCATTAGCTTATGCTAGGAACATATGCACGATTGCAGAGAGCTTTGTGGCAAACTCAATGTGCATCATAACATTGTTCCTTTAGCTAAGCTGAGAAGTTGATGCGTGTGAGCCAAGAGCCACCGATTGAGCTCCATAGCTTGTTCTAAGCTTATGCAAGGATTATAACGCATTGTGTGCTTGTGAGTGATGTGACATAATCCACTTAGCCTAATGACTCTCTTTCTTAGCTAAACTTAGAATTGATGCATGCAAGCCATTGGTGGAATCAAGCTCACGTGATATGTAATTAAAATAATAGATTTGATAACTTAGACGTAAGCATCAGATTTAACTAACTTTGATCATGTGAGGGTCTATGTGCTGAGATTGAACCTTGTTGTGTTCATCTCTAAGCATTAGGCAAAACCTAGTTCAATTTGGGGAATACCCTAGTGAAGACTATGTTTCTTGACTATAATTAGAGCATCTAAGTAATTCAACACTAAAAGTTAATAAAGAAGAGTACTTATACAAAACCCTTAACAAGTTGCATGCTAAACCCAACTCTCCCTACTTTCTCAACAAATAATTTCTAATCAAAATGATGTTGATTATTAATTTTAGAACCAAAATCAACAACTAAAGCATTATTCAAACATCAATAAAATCAAATATGCTTTCGTAATAAAATACACCGTTCTCAGTGGACGATAAATCTCGAAACATCACAATACTTTATCACTTCAGACCATGTGCACTTGCGTGTGAGCACAGATGTGTATTTTTATTCTATCATCAAGTCTCCGGTGCCATAGGTCTGCATTTATCTCTTCTACATCTGTAATAGAGTCAGACACTTTATTGATTAAGTAAAGTTCACCTTCCATATTACATCATGTAACAATGAGTGCACCATTGGTGGCCTTCTATGAGTTTCCAGTGAAACAAGTGCAGTAGCCCTCTCTGGCTAACTAGCTCCCAGAAATCAGATTTTTCTGTAGACATGGCACATGTCTAACATGCTTGAGCTTCCAAACTACATCGCTTGGTAGATGAGCATATATATCACCTCTGCTGATGATGTCGCAAGCCTTGTCATCTTCAGGATTGTAATGACACCAATATCAGATAGTATATTAACCCAATATTGAGATGTTACCTTAGCATCTAATACAATATTAGAAAAAAACTAATCAAATACTAGATGCTAAGTGTCAAAGTCTCTTTATGAGTAGTTGCCAACTTAAAAAAAGTTGCAATAAAAGTAATAGAAGTACCTTTCTTCGTTGTATTGCATTTTTGGGTTGGAGGATAGCGCGATTCACAAAGAAGGATCACCGAACAGCAGCTTCATAGCACAACTTCAGCAAGGGTTTGGATAGTCTCCCAAGAAGATAAAATAAATGGAAAGATGATATTTGTGGAAGAGGGCTAAATGCCAAATGAGAGAGGTTAGATGTGTTTTCTGAAAGTTGTACGCCACTCCTCCCCTTCGGTAGAGTATTCTGGCAGTGAGGAGAAGAAGGCGTACTGTGAGTGAATGAGGGTCGTCCGATGTACGTGATCGTGCCTAAAGTTAGTCTAATGGTGGATTTCTCATCGTGATTTGTGAATAAATAATATTAAACGGGCCATTGGATGATCCTGATCGATTCTAATCGTCTGATCATCAGGAAGAGTAATGAGAGATTCCTACTAGTTTCCATGGATATTCCTTGTTTACCATAATACAGTGGATCCCCGCCTTTTAAAATTTATTTATTTTAAATATATTTTTAATATATATATATATATATATATATATATAAGTTTAATTTAATTCTTATTAATGAATTAATTAATTAAACTTAATTATTTACTCAAAATTAAATATTCAAATGCACTCCGAAAAATCTACAGTAATTTTCTCATTAACAATGTTAAAAGCAATAGAAGAAGACAATGATAAACAAATCAAACTCAATGCAGTTCTATCGAGAACTTCCCACTCTTCGTCAGTTATAGGTGCATGTTTTCTACCTGCTCCTTTGAATGGAAAGTATAACTTTTTTCGATAAAGCTGATCTTTCATCTGCATTTTCCAGAATATAAAGTTTGTTCCACTGAATTTTTCTATCTTGTGTCTCATCTCATCGGCCTTTGATCCCACTCAAACAACAAGCCCCGAAACCAACAAGATAATCTCTCACTGATACCACTTGTTGATGATAAGATTGAATCTTCCAGCAGCACCAAGCACACTATTCGCAACGGAAGCGATTTAATTTAGCGCTCGATTTAGGATCAGGGTTACGTTGACGGTTACCAAGCAAATTCGGAATCACAAAAATACCAAGCAGGAAAAACACACAGCACATGCATGCAAGAAAAACACAATCACACAAACATCCAAACACAAGAGATTACGTGGAAAACCCAAGAACGGGAAAAACCACCGAGTCACACCATAGAAATTATCACTATGAGATCTTGAAGATTATAGAGTTACAAAGAACTTATTCTTGACTGGAAATACACAAGCTCTTACTTTAGTTTGGAGATAAGAGGAAGCAGCCACCACCAAGAGAGTCTTCTCCAATAAGTAAGAGGTTCTTGCACTATAGCTTCCTTAGGACTTCACCTTGGGATCTCCTCCTCACAGCAGCAATCAGCCTCCAATCTGAAATGCCAACCATGGTAAACTCCTCCCAACTTATTTGCTTAAGTACCCAGCCCATTTTCAAATCTTAAAATGTCCTCCAATTTACTTAAGGCGTAATCTGAATTGGGGCAGAACTCCATCTGGCGCTATAGTGCGTCGTAGCCCCCGTGTTTCGAATGGCATGCCGCTACGGCACGCGTTAGCGCCCGAGTCTCGGGATGGAACTAGCTGCGGGTCGTGGTAGCACCGCCTTTTGAATAGTCTGCGTCTTGGGATGGACCCGCTGCGGCGCGCGGCAGCGCCGATTTCGGCTGCGGCACGCTGTAGCACCTGCTTCTCTGTCTGCTGAGTGCTGAGGCGCGCGATAATGCCTCTGTCTCGGGTGAGGGATCGTCATACAGCGCTACGGCGTGCCACTGTGCGCGGCAGCGTCTTTGCTATTCTTAAACTTCACACATTGTTCAGAATCGCCTCGAAACCTCCCGGAAGCTCACCAGAGCACCATTAACATTTCTATGACGAATTAGAAGGTCTCCACAACACAACCATTATTACAGTGTGAACAACTCATTGAATTCATACTAACTCATCCGGAACGATGGGTTGTTAATGAATTAGGATGGGTTATTCCTTCGATAAATGACTCGTTCTGTCACTAATACTAATCTGTTGCGCGTAGTGGCGGGCTATTCTTATAATATAATATTTAGATTTAATATATATATATATATATATATATATATATATATATATATATATATTTCTTTAATTTTGCCACGAATCATACATACAAAAGTGTCTTAATATTTTTTTAATGAGAATTTTTTTCTTGAAATTATTTAGAAGCTCTTTTATAGAACACTTATGATATATATTATAAAAATTAAAGTGCATTATTAATTTGTTAAACTTTTTTTTTTTTTGGTAAATTGTGAGTGGGTGACCTCTATATTTCATCAAATATATTATATAATAAAAGAAAAAGAACAGAAAAACACAATACACACTAAAAGTAAATACGAAAAAAGCTTGAAATACTAGAAAACTGGGATTCACCTCCTCCATAGGAGACCCGCAAAAGACCAAAGACTCGACGGGGTATCAATCCATAAAGTCAATGTAGAATCAGTTAGAGTATGACCAAGGAAAATCACCAAACCGTCGAATGAGGCATAAAATAGCATCACAATCCATCGTTATCTCAAAACCAAATCCGGAAGAGACAAAACAAATGCTCCAGAAAAACGAATTCGCCGTGTAAATAAAGCTCCATAGTAAATGAGATAAACAAGAGAGACATCACCATTCAA
Source organism: Gastrodia elata (assembly GCA_016760335.1). Taxonomy (NCBI): domain Eukaryota; kingdom Viridiplantae; phylum Streptophyta; class Magnoliopsida; order Asparagales; family Orchidaceae; genus Gastrodia; species Gastrodia elata. Next base: position 785,057 of record CM028669.1, read on the forward strand.
TCGCAAAAAAGGATGCTCTAGAAGAAATAAAACAAGAAAAAATTTGAACCTAACAATAGTTAACCAAATCCTTCAAAACAAATTGAGAAAAACAGGAAGCACGAAGAGCAATACCAGGCACAAGAGCGCAAACAGAAAACCCGTCAACCGTGGAGAACACGAGAATCCATCCAATTCCTCAGATTCTCTAAAGTTGCGGTATCTTGCCACTGGCTATCAATCTCAAAAATCTTTGTTTTGATATTAAAAAAGATGGTGGAATCATGTTTTGCACTCTTATTGAAATACGAGCATTTCCTTCCTTTCGGATACAGTCAATGATAATGCCAATTACCGTGATATAAGCTCGTTTTTCCTCTTTTTCATAGCTTGAAATGTCACTCAAAATTTGCAATAAAGATGGAGTAATATAAACCAGCATGAATGATTATCTTGATTATGTTGAAGTATAATCGTAACTAAGAAAAAATATGTGAGAATGTGATTCACGGAAAGCTCACAAATAGCATGAAAGATTCTAATTAATTTTCTCCAAAAAAATTTTGGATTGCTTATTTTAGAAAGGGTATTGTTACATAGCTCTTAAATATCTTTTAAAAAGTATGAATGATTAGGATTTAGGGAGTTAAGTGAAATAAAAAATATTATTAAATCTAATTTTATTTGTGGAGCTCATTAAAATATATTTTATAAATCTTAAAAATGTTATATAACTCCCAAATATCTCTCAAAAAATATGAATATTAGAATTTATGATTTATAAAATATATTTTAATGAGCTCCACAAATAAAATAAAAATAAATTTAATAATACTTTTTTATTTTACTTAACTTCTTAAATTCTAATTATTCATAAAAGAAGATATTTAAAAATTATGTATGAATACCCTTTTAGAAAAAGCGCTTTTTCAAGAAAAAAAGCGTATTTATCCCGAACTCCAACGTGCGATCAGATCGCTTATGGGCACAATGTTTGCGATTAATTGGGTTTTTTGAGATGTCTCCATTGCTTTCTAACGTGGAACGTGTTTACTTTTTAATTAACAAATTAATATTAGAGTTTTGTTACATAATTCTCATATATCTCTAAAAAATATAGATGATTAAATTTTAGAGAGCTAACTAAAATAAAAAATTATCATTAAATAAAAAATATATATTTTAAATTTTAGTCATCTATATTTTTTAAAAGATATTTGAGACCCAAATAATATTTTTCATAGTATTAATTCTAATAATAATAATAATAATAATAACAATAAATAATTCAAAATATATGTACAATTTAAAGTACAGTTTGGTAGAATATCAGTTTGTTAAAATAGCTACAATGTAAAGTAATATTTGGTAAAATATCAATTTTATTATAATATATTATTTAAAAGTTATAATATTAGATTTGCCTCAACTCCATGGGGCCCACTACTATTGTGAAAGATGAAAGAGAAGAGAAATGCGCTCAGGTGACATCCAACAAAACCTATATATTAGGATTTGCATATTATTTCAATACAAATTTTAAAAATTATATTTATATTATTTTAATATAAATAAATAAGTACTTATGAAATAATATTAAAATCCAATTATATAGATATTCTTAAGTGCCACGTCAACGAGTCTAAATAACATTTCTCAAAATAGAAGTAACATACTTCATCTTATTTTTTTGGAATTATAGTGCTTAGCCCAAATTTGATCTCAAAAAGGTAAAATTATAAAAATTAAATCAACCAATAAATAAAGAAAGTAAAAAAAGAACAATAGCCCAAAAGGCTGCTCAAAGAGGCACACGAGGAAGGAGTAGCAGGGGATGAACTCTTCCTGTCAAGCGATGTGATCGAGCCAAGCCTAAATGATGGGGTCACAATGATTTGCATATTGAAGTGCAGCGACTGCACCCATAATGGTTGATGTAACCCCCTCCCAAGGAATCAATCGTGCTTAGTTTGTCATCAAAACAAGTTTTTAGCAAAATTCACAAACATTCACCAATTTCTTGCAATTGATAAATTTCTTACTACCAAAACTTTGGTGAGCATATACGAAAGATTCACCTTAGTGTCAATATTCTATAACAAGCTGCCACATTTTTCAGGCAAATCCCAGACAAAAGGGTACCTAACGTCAATATGCTTGGTTCGAGCATGATGAACTACTGTTAAGGGGAGGAGGCCATTTGGATCACCAAAGGGGATGCCGATGGAATTCTGGTGATTTTAGGAGAAAGGCTACACTAGCTGGCAGCAAACCAAGTGCCCAAGAGTGCCCTAGGCATCCTACAAGGCCTGAAGCTCGAGAAGGGGCGCCCTAGGCGCCCTGTGCCCACGATGGGTTCCATGCCAAAATAGGCATCCCATGGGCAATTGTGGGCTGTCTTGGCGATTTTGGGCTTGTTTTCAAGATTGTTGGAAGCCTTAATTAATAATAGAGGTGTTAGGGTGTGAGTGCTTCGTGAGATTAATAATGAGCCCCTGGGAGAATACTTGTGAGAGAGTTTGAGAGGGTGTTGAAGAGAGATAGGACTTGGGTGTTATATTAGGCGAAGTTCGTCATCTTCTTGTTCCTCTAAAGGTTCAAATCTTTATGTGTACAATGTAATCTCATATTCTTCATATAGTGTATTTCTGGTTATGCTGTGACTTCATAGTTTTTTCCTAATTTTGGATTTTCCATGTAAATCCTTATGTTTTGATATTTGTGGCTTGTGCATGTGAAACTTATGTGCTTGAATGAACTTATGAGTTTTTTGATTTGGTAAGCTCAACTCAAACATGCCGTATAATTTTAACAAGTGGTATTAGAGCGAGGATTTAGGGTTTGTTCCCATAAGTGGGAGCAATAATAGATAAGGGAAGATAAATGATCGAGAAGTTTAGCAGAATGAACATTGCATTCCGGAAGATGCTAATCGAGGATTTATTGTACCAAAAGAAATTGTATTTTTCATTGGGGGGGATGGGGGGCTGAGAAGAAACCTGCAACTATGACAAATGAAGAAAAGGAATTCTTATATGGCGTTCAATATTGTGAATGAAAAAATAATAGTAGATCTCATGGCAGCCCTAACAATGATGTATGGGAAGCCTTTAGCTTATAACAAGTTTTTTTGCTAAATTGGGGGTGAGGAATTCAAAAATTAAATTTGATTTTTTATCAGAATTCAATTTAATTTTCTTAATTTTTTGATTAATTAAATGCATTAAAATATTCGATAAATTCAAACAAGCACCAAATTGCATCAAATTTTTAGGGATGGCTCCAAGCATCATTTAGAGACTAATGATGATGGTTTTAACCAAATTTGGATATCAAAAGTTAAGTAACAATGTTAGGGTTTTGTTACTATAACAACCTTAGGTTGTTATGTGGCAACTGTACCTTAACCAACCAATATTAAGAGGTGGTTATCATGAGAAAATTCCTCACTTATCATTAGATTAGGTTTTCATCTTTAATCCACTGACAAGGGAAGGAAATACAGTAAGTGAAATGGCTGAAGCATTCATTAAATGAGCATATATGAATATCATAGTGCAGAAGAAAATATTATTAATTTTTAACATCCATGCATCCATAATATAAGATAGAAAAACAACCAGCTCAGAATAAAGTAGCAGTAAAGAGAAATACATCAAATACTTGTATTATTACAACACATTGAAATGAGTTTTAAGAAAGCAGCGAAAGAACTCTCTTCCTCACTAAAATAAAAGGGCAACCTAAATTAAGGATCCTCAGCTCCAATATGCTCCTCATCCTGGAACTGCTCCTCCACAGGTGCTAACTCTTCAAAACACTCAGAAGCTGGCATTAACTATTTTACAATGTCAGGGCCCAGCAAAAAAGAAAAAATCTAGTTAGACATATTGTCTAAGCATATTTTAGACTAATATTATTTGTATTTTATGATATCACAAACATCCTAAGCATTTTAGGAGCAACAAAGCATCAAAAGAAAATAGTAAAACCTATAATTATTTAATTATAACTTTTAAATAAAAAGTGAAGTAAGCAACATACCTCAACCCAAAGTTGCAAAAAAAAAAATTAAATAGTATATATGTAAAAACTACTAAGTGCAAGAAACATATTGTAATAACCTTAGGTTGTTACCCTAATCAATCAAGCTTGATTGGGTGCTTCCACAAGTACCCCCTCCCATCATCTACAATTCTTTCGCCATCTTCTCCTATTCCACAAAAATCATCCCATGTTCCATTTCCTGGCCCAACTCAATGGTAGCTACTTTTGCACCACAACCTACTTTAGGTCCTATTGTGGATGCCTTTCTCCTAGTTTTTCTTCGTTTAATTCCCCCCACTTTCAATGGCTCTACTTCACCCATGAAAGAAACCAATTGGCTTAAATCAGTTGAGAAACTTTTAGCAAGCATTAAATGCCCTGAGAGTGAGTGTATCCATTTGGCTACTCATCTTTTTCATGTGGAAGCTGAATACTGGTGGGACAGCAAGCTCAAGGCCCGCATTTCTGACACATGCGTGGAAGATATTCCTTGGGAAGTATTTGAGCATGTCTTCCATACTGAATTCATCCCTCCTTTAGTATAAACTATAAATGAGGATGACTTCATGCATCAAATACAAGGAAACCTTTCTATCCAAGACTATGAGATGGAGTTCAGAAAATGATCTCGCTTTGCACTTTATCTAATTTGCACAGAAGTGGCTAGATGCAATAGATTTCTGAAAGACCTAAGAAATTCTATTAAAAGTCATTTGATGTTCTTACATCATGACGATTTTTCTAAGTTATTGGAAGGTGCTAAAAGATGGAGCACCATCAAGTTCAATTTGAGACGCAAAAGCACCCTCATTTCCAGTCTTCCATATCTGGGCCCTTTAAAAGAAATTATCCTCAGGGCCCTATGGTTTTCAATATTGCACAGAATAAAAGTCAACAAGGTGGACCAGCCACCAAATGTAATAGGCCCTTTTACCTATTTTGATTGTTACTTATAGTCATTTACTCTACTTCACTTTACTTTCCCTTTTTACTACTTTGTGTGCTTTGCTTAAATAATTATAAATGGCTAATGTGATATCCACTTTACTTAAATAGATTAGTTGGCCTAATATATACTTTGATTTTTTAGTATAATCACTTGTTTTTATTTTATTAGTTGTGCCCTACCATATTAAATACTAAATATGATAGATTAGGAGCTTAAAGTGGATCTTTAACCCGAGGTAGATTGAATCCTGAAGCTACTGATTTAAGTCCTTTAATTTCCTTGTCATTTTCTTTTTCTTTAGATCCCCGTCAGGATGAGCGTTATTATGTCAAAATATTTGTATAATTTAACTAAAGTCTGAACATTTTACTTTACAGTTCTGTGGAATACTTTTCTTTATTCTGAATGGCTGGAATGGTTAAATTTTACTTAATATTATGCATCTAATTTTCTTCTTTAGAGACCCTTGGCTCCTAGTAGTGCTTAATTATGAGTTAAGACATATTAACCTAGTATTAAGTACTACAGTAACACATGATGTAGGAATGGGTTTCTGATCCAATATTGGGGTCATTATAGAATTAGGCATCTTCAAAAAAAATTTGGGTATTAGTAGTAGATGCAAATCAAGGAATTCTCACATCTAGAGGTCATTGTGGATGTTTTTTCCATTATGACTCTCCCTGTTCATCTATATTCCATGACAAAAAAGTTCATCCCAAAAATTGCCTCCTAAAATATTTGTAGCTTTAATTCTTAATTTTGAACTGCTGACATTCAGCAATTGGTCTCTACAAATCATTTTAATTTTATTAGTATTTTAGAAATAGAAATCTCTTCTTCGGAGATTTAAGATAAGTTATTTATGCATAAGTTTTTTCGCTATGATGTATCATATAGTTGTAATAGTTTGAAATATTTGAGTATTGGTCACATTTATAAAAAACCCAAAGTTGTATATCCAATTTTTATTCTTGACAGATGATTGTTTACTAAGACTCTTTGTTAGCTAACTTTTGTCTATGCTTCTAATGCTGATTCTCATAGGAATTGTCCCTTGCTTCAACTTTCTTAGATTAGAAGGTTTGTGACTGGTCTTTCCGTGGTTTTAGTCGATTTCATTTTTATCCAATTTTCTAATGAGAATGTTAGAGGGAAAATTCTATTCTCCAACAAACTGTGGTCATTTAATGAATTCTTTTTTGAAGCTACCTTAGTTAATCTCTTGAGTATTCGGCATCAATTTACTTGGTATAACAAGAGAATGAAATATCTAAAAAAACCAAGATTAAATAGTGCTAAGTGTAATATTGCGTGATTATGTTGATTTAGAACTTCTTTACTAGAAAGTACTTCTTACAAGCTCTCCTGATCATGCAACTCTTACGCTAACGCAAGATATTACCACCTTTAAATATTGTACATTCTGCTTTAAAACCTTTTGGGCAATCAACCCTACTTTAAACGATGGATTGGTGGCATATTGGAAATTTATTATGGGGGTGATCATATGTTTAACCTTTTTCAATAGTGTTCTCTAACTAAAACACTTTTAAAATTAGCTCTCTAATAGTTTGTAGGATAAAGATAAGCACTACTTTGATGTTTACAAAGAATAACAATTAGATATAAATCCATTGAATCTAGTTTTTCCATGAGCTTTCTAAAATTGACAAATTCTTGTAAAGTTCTATCAGTGATGAAATCTTCTAGCCTAAGCAACAAATAAAATCATGTTGAAATTCCAAGGGTGGGAATAATCTCAATTTTATTTATAACCATATGACATGTGTGCAACTCAAATTGGATGCATCTTCAAAATGATAATTCTCTAGCTACAATAGTGGCTAAAGCTTTTATCTACTTCTATGGCTTTTCAGACACTAATGCAGGAGAAAATTTCTCTAATTCAAAATTTTGCACATGCAGATCTTCTCTCACTTCCTACTCAAGAAGAAGTTAAATACTGTTTATTTAGCTGTAACAAAAAGGCTACTCCATGACCATACAATTTCACATCCAACTTTTATAAATTTAGTTGGGATGTCACTAGTACCCATAATTTCAATGCGATTGGTAACTTCTTTAAAGCTCAGTATAAGTCAAACTGGCTAAATTAGTCTATCTTTATTTTGATTCCCAACAAAAAATGCTAATACCGTAAGAGATTATAGGCCAATCTGCCTTTGAAGTATCATTTACAAAGTCATTACTAAAATGCTAGCCAACATGTTGGGTTGTATTCTTCCTAGCATCATAAATTTAGATTAAATGATTTATAGTAAGGGAAACAATTCCTCTCATAATTTTGTTCTAGCTAATGAGATCCTCCATTAATTTAATTATAGATATAATAGGAATAGGATTTGTGTAAGGATTGATCCAAAGAAAATATTTGATATCATCAACAAAGAGTATATTATTGACAGGATATACAAAAAAGATTTTCCTAATTTATTCAATGAATATGTGCTGGCTTGTATCATGAATGTGCATTTCTCAAAAAGTATTAATGTATCGAGTAAAAGTTCTTCTCCTTGACCATTGGCCTCTTCCAAGTATGCCCTCTCTCACCCTTGTAGTTTTTCATTGTAATGTATTCTAATTTAGATTTACATGATAAAGCAACTAATAAAAATAGATTCTTTCCATTCATAAAAGTTTTGTTTACTAATGATGCTCTTTTATTTGAGAAGGCCTCAACCTTAATTATCTTAAAGATTGTCTTGAATAGTTCTCTCATTTAATAATATTGCATTATAATACAGATAAGTTCATCATATTCTTCTCAAAATGAGATCCCCAATTCAACATTTTTGATCTATTCTAGTCTTTACAATAAGTATATTACCCACTAAATACTTAGGTTTACCTATATCTAATCTAAACACAAAAGGCAATCAATGCTTGATTCATATTAATAAACTACTTAATTAAATGAATGGCTGATCTAGTAAGCTCCTCTTGTTGGTAGGTCTGCTTCAGCTCTTGAAATATTTTATTTTCCATTATTTATCCACTAGTTCTGGTCAATGCACATTTTGGCTAGGGTGATCAAAATGATTAATAAAATTTGCTCTCATTTCCTTGACCACATCTCTCAACTTATGAAAGTTGCATGTTATATCATTGGAATCTACTGCCATGATGAAAGAAAATTAAAAAATTGGATTGGTTGCCCTAAACATCCTTCATATGAGTTGAAAATGACACACATACACACACACACACACACACACACACACACACACACGCACACACACACACACACACACACACACACACACACACACACACACACACACACACACACACACACACACACACACACACATATATATATATATATATATATATATATATATATATCTCAGCCAATTTGTGTCATTCTCTCCAACTTGTTGAATGGTGGATGTCAGATAACTGAATTGATTTTAATGTTTAGACTTGTGTCCTGTATTACAAAATTATTTTTAAGCCTCTAACATCATAACACCTTACATGTCTTTTGAAGGAGGAAAAATCTAGTTCAAAGTTAAAAATAGTATGGCCTTAAAAGAGGCTCATGAGCTCTTGCTCAATGATAGACCTAAAATTAGATTTATGTGCTTGCACCAAGTGTACGTGGTTTGAAGTAATAAGGGATGGTGATATCATGAGATTTATCATCCTTTTAGAATAGTGTGATTTTGTCACTAAAGCATACTTCCTTTCAATAATGTTCAAGCTAATGATAAATAGGGTTTATGTCTAATATTATGCCAAGTTATCCTAAATTTTGGTTTTGTGATAAATTGGATATAACTGAGGAGAGTTAGATTTTAAGCATGCAATTACTGTAGATCTATGCATATAATTCTTCTATTAATATTATCTTCTCTTATTTCCCTGAATGTTTAGGATTTTTATTATCTAGAGATATTTTATCATAATGTCTACATTGATTTCATTTTAACCCTATATAGTGCTACCATGAACACTTAAGGGTTCATATCAAGCACATAGATACCTTTGTGATATTTCTCTTAATGCTTTGTGAGTTTATGTCACATCGTTCACGACTCATTGCACTCTATTATATCGCATAAATCAAGAGTGAGTAGTGGAGCTCAATAGATGGGTCTTGACTCATATGCATCTAATCCATAACTTAACGTAAAGATAAGCAATCGTCTACGTGAGCTTATATCATATCATCCACTACCTTACATGCCATCTCTATGTGTTATGGATTGCGTTATAGAGCTTAGAGATTTAATTAGATTGTTCTTATCATCTCAGATGATCAAGACTTTGATTGATAGTCTATGCATGAGCAATCACTCTCAGTGAACTTATGTCACATCATTCTTGATGTAGACACTCTAGGTGCATAATCTTTAATCGAAGATGATCAATAAGCACAATAAGATTTTCATGAAATGCAACCACATAAAATAACAATATCATTTTAAATCATCAGCATCTATTCATTCAATAAAATGTAAAAGACAATTTAGCTCAAACTCATAATGTTCATTAAGATTGAATTCTCTTGCATGCACAAGATTTACTATATTTTACATGCTTTTTGCCAAACCCTCCCCAAAATGGAGGTTTAGGCTGCCATTACAAGGAATATAATAAGAAAAATACATTAATATCTAATGACATATATTTTATTCTCTAAAAATAAGATGAACAATAGCAAATCTTAGAAAATGATACACAGGAACTGTTTTTGGCATTCTCTGTCTTCTCTTCCCTCTAACCTTTGCACATTTTCCTTAGCTCTGTACTTCTTCTTACTATGGTTGCAACCTCCTCCTTAGGAGATTTCCCTGACTTTTTTGAGGAAAGTCATACAATTATTTAAATACCTCTTTACCCAAACATTTATGAATTACATAATTGAGAAAGAAAAGGTTTGACATTTGTGCCATGAGCACAAAAGGTTCTCGATTGTTAAGTTCTACTTGATTCATCTTTGAATTGCCACTATTCCATTTCAAATGTTATTTGATCTTAGGTTGGTAAAATGTTATACAATCATGATCATTGGCAAGGCTGAGTTTGTAGCTCTGATCAGCTATTTCGATGGGGGTATGGGTGCCGATTTGTGTGGAAGTTATTTTGTTTTTTATTTTAAACATGCACAAGAAGATCGACGAGGGTTTACATTGAATTTTTTTTCTTTTTCTTCTTTAGTTTCTTTTTATTTGTAGTGAATGAACCCTAACAATAACTATTTTTGTGGAATTAATAATATTTATATGTTTCCCTTTATATATATATATATATATATATATATATATATATATATATATAAATATAATTTTTGATAGTTCTAAAGGATCAAAAAGCCTATTCTTCTCCTTCTTTCTTAACCTTAAATAAATCATAATTATTTTAGCAATGTTCTCTAAATTAAGTATAAACGCCATGGCGTGCCGTCGCGCCATGGCCTCGATCTGATTTTCTGCGCACGCTCCTTTTGGGAATTCCTTCTAGAGCTACCGCACGCTGAAGCGTTGAACTTTCGCAACGGCGTGCTATGGCGCTTCACTATGTTACTCAAAATTCCTGGGTTCGCGCCGCGACGCGCTATGTCGTAATAGTCGCGATTATTTTGTCACTGTGGTGTCATTCTTGTGACTCTCCGCTATCGCGCGCTGAGACGCCGTTCTTCTAATGAGTACTCTGCAAATCAATTTCGCGCTAGCGCGCTGTGGCGGTACTCTTGCGCCCATAGCGTCATTTCTTCATAAGAATTCATTGTTCACCTCCTTTTGCATAGATTAATCATTTGAGCTGTATTATCACATAAATTACGCTAAAATAACAACTAAACTTAAGAAAATCGCTCACTCTATCCAAGCAAAAATCTATATATACATATATAGGGCTCATCACACTCTAACTTGCCGGCGGTGCATCAGATACTGCATGCATTTAAGAGGAATCCTCCCTCCGATTATTCTGAGTCAAGAGCCTTGAGCTCTTTCCCTTTTTTTTTCTCATTCGCCTTATTGATTTCTTCTATTTAATTATGCTCTTTTGGGCCTCATTTGTACAGCAAATCCCAAGCAGCTGAACTATAATTGCTTAGGAAGATGATCGGAGAGATGGTGGTAGGAAAGTTCTGTCCCAAGCAGCTTCGTATAAAGATGGCTTCAAAAAACTGTCGCAGCATGAAATCTGTTCCAGACAAACAATAAGCTAAAGCACTTAAAGCTCATGCATTTGCTACTAATTGATGAATTTTCTTTTTCCAAATTAATTAATGTCAATAAAGGTCCTTTTCTTGCGCATGATGCCTGCTTTGGCTCTCTACCAAATTCATTTTGTTTGGACTCATCCGATCGCTGTTATCGATATTATAATATTAACAATGGCAGATTGAATGCCCAAAAGATTGCAAAAAAAAAAGCCTCACTGAATAGTAACTCAGCATAATTCTAACGTCATAAGGTGCTAATTATTGTAATTAAGATTAATATTTATAGGTTAAGTTTGTCATTGGGCATTAAAGAACTAAAAAATAAGTCAAATCCATACAAAATCACTTTTATATGTGACATTAAAAGCTCCTAAAGTCCAATTTTGGTTGAATATATTTTCCAAACATTCATTAGTGGATGAAGTAGTAATAATGATATATAAACCAACTACATACATTCTATAGTCGATACTATGATGTAAACTTTTTATAAATTTTCTTGAAGGAAAAATAACATAGATGAGTTCCAACGATAAAAGACTTAATAAGGACATCTATCATGCATAATCCTAAGGTTGGTATACCCCATTAGTCACGATTCAACATCATATTAAACTTGGCACACTACTAATACATAATATGCACTTGATTGATGTGATAGTAGTGCTAAATTCTTTCAAGTTAGCTACTAGTCTCAACCCTAGCATGTCACTTGATCAGCCATGTTTTGCATTGAACAAGAATATGCCACTTGTTAGCTAATTGAACCACGAACAACTTTCTCAATGCAGCATTTATAAATCAGAATATATCGTGAGTTGACTGGCTTTTTCTTGTCTTAAAATAATATAAGCTTGCACAAGTACACTAGTAATATGTTTTTGGAATTTGAACTGAACATAGGGTTTAAGTTCTAAATTCTTAAATCTTGATTTATTTCGTCAAGATTTGGGTAAGAGAGTAAAATATTAATAAATCAGGTCGTTGATTTGCTTACGTAAACTATATAGTCATCACATGATTTTGGATTAGAACTTGTTAAGTTCTAATATTAACTTTAAGGACGTAAATCTGAGATTTTACTCGATAGCTGGATATTGGAGATCCTAAACTTGTACCTTCTCAGAATAATTAGATTTGGAAATTAGATAACAATAGATATCACATAAGTCTAGATTGAGTCTCTTGCTTATGTTGATTAGATTTGCTTAGCTTACCTTGGATAATGAGCCTTATTCCTTGAGCATAATAGGAAAAACTTAGGATATGGATGATACATCCTAAGCTAGTATTGAAATTGCATATCATTCAGTTTTATTTTGTTTGCAGTTAGTAGAATATGTCCTAGCTTAGTCTGCCTCTTCAGTAGTAGTATTGTATAGACTGGACTCAGACCTATCATATTTAGATGGCTGGGCTGGGGATTGATTGATGGATATTGGAGGCCCTGTATGGCACATTAGCTGGTATGACAGTACTATGTCTTAGGCTTATTGTTACTTTAACTAAATTGTATTGCTTTCTGATGTGCTTTGCCACATGCTTCAGTGGCCTTATTTTCAGTTTCTGCTCGCTTTGCCACATGCCTCAGTGGCCTTACATTTCATATATTACTTTGCTTTTGCCACATGTCTCAGTAGCCTTTCTTTTTCATATTAATCTGCATGTTATATGTATACTTTTATGGCTTAGATATATGTATAAATGACATATTTAGGATGCTAGAATTTTATCATGTTCAATACTTGTGTTCTTTTATACTCAGCATGTTCTATTACGATCATAATCATGTTAGGATCATATTTATTTTAGTAGTTGCAGTTATTTTTGCTTTCAGCCTCACTTTGCTTATTTGGTATTTGTATGATATTTCACATACATGTTGCTTGCTATAAATGGATAGTTTATAGTATTCCACTTCTTGTATAGCTTGTTGCACCCCATAATTGCTTGCATGTTAAAAATAGTTTAATGTGATATCTTTCAAATATTCAGTTCAATTAATTAGCCTAAAATGTACTTAGACAATTGTCAACTGTAAGCTTTTTATTTTGTTGGCTGGGGCCCTGGCATTTGTGATATCGACAAATATCAGATTCAGGCGTGTTCGTGGGCAGTGTCGCAGAGGAAGAGCAGATTTAGGAGGAGGATCGTGCTGCTGCTGTTTAGTTAGCTGTTGCCTTTTTATTTTAGTGAGATTGAGAGATATTTTTATTCTCTTTAAACTTCAGTTTGTAATAATTAATTCTGGATATATTTTATTTCTGCATTATGATGAGTTATTATATTGCGTTATCTCTTCCTACTATGTATGCTTGTGGATGTTACTCTATTTTGTATTGCTTCTGCCACTTTGATATTTGTATTAATGAATGTTATAGCACTTGGTGACAAGTCTTTGGCTTAAGGCAGGTTGGGTTTACCTAACTTTACCGAAGTTGGGGATTTGCCACAGTTGGAGCACCGTACTTCCTTATTATCAGTACGGGGGCCCCATAGTTGGTATCAGAGAACACCATAAGGTGTTAGAATGGGATCTATGATTCCTTTCTACCTAATGGATCATTCTTCTGAGATACACGCATCAATATAAGTGACATTCATAACAGAGTAGTGTCAGTAACTTTATGCAAAATAAAAGAGGAGAATACTCCCATCCTAATAAATTTATTCATTTAGAGTCTAACAAAAATAAAATAAAATTCTGTCCCCAGAGTCAAATGGGATCTGAAGAGTCCAATATAGACTATTATCAGGGTGCCTTCAGGAGAGTTTGGAGCTGTAGCTTCAAATGAAGGCAGGAAAGCAACTGGCAAATTGAAGGAGTTTCATCAAGGGAAATTTTGGTTCTGGAGAAGCTTCTACAACAAGCTGTATATCGACGGCTCAACTTTCCCATATACGTGCAAGAATGGTTGAGCCGAGTGGAGTCCATTTTGGAACACATAGAGTGTCCTGAGTCACTTTATGTAGATATTGTGACTGACCTGATGGTGGACTACACTGGAGTGTGGTGGTATGAGACCATGGCGAGGCTCGAGAAGAAATGCAATAGGAAGCGTCGGGAAGTCACCTTTGAGGATTTTTGTGTAGCCTTTAGGGTAGAGTACATTGATAAAGTTTAAATGATAGTTAGGTTAAATGTTATTTCAATTTCAGGCAACTTCATTTGATTTACAGTTTTGGCATTGTAATTTCTAAATTCTATGATTAATGAAAAATTTTGATTTCCCTTCCTTAGAGTAAATTCTAAGTTTGTTCTTTTCTTAATTAAACTAGAATGGATTCTGGATCACCACCCATCGTTACTCCTATCAAGAACACTATAGCCTCCAGTAGTTCTAGCGATGAGGTGGCTTATCTGTGAGCCATGGTGGCAACTCTCTTAGAAAACCAAGCTCAACAGGCACTAGTCATGCAAAAATTATTGAATGATCGTGTAACTCCAGTAACTGTAGCTGCTCCGACAGTCCATGATCCACAAGTTGCTTCGTCTTCACACCATTCAGTAGATAATCTCCTCCATTATTTCCTGAGGTTAAGACCTCCAACCTTTGGTGGGAACCTGTCCCCGATGGATACAGCCGATTGGCTGAAGGCCGTAGAGAAGGATTTGATTAGTTTGAAAATTTCAAACTCCGAAGCCGTCCATCTCACCACCCATCTGTTCCACACTGAGGCAGAATATTGGTGGGAAGAAGTCAGGAATACCTAGTTCGTCGATTATGAACTAGCCGACATTACTTGGGATGCATTTGTTGAAGCCTTCAAGACTGAGTTCATTCCCCCGTCCGCACAAAACATGATTATAGATACAATCATGAGGTTGACTCAAGGAAGTCGCTCAGTGGCGGAATACAAAAGAGAGTTCCGAAGATTAATTCGTTTTGCACCAGAAGTCACCCATTCTAAGTCAGCAAAGTGCCACCGCTTACTTTGTGGACTCAAAAGTTCGTTGAAGAATCAAATAGTGCCGCTCTGTCTAACTAGCTTCTTCAAACTAGTGAAAACGGCTAAGGTGATTGAGCATCACCAATCCGAAGAAGATCATAAACGAAAAGCACAAACCACTCTGAACCAGCGAGGAAATTTCAAGAGACACAGATCCAACCCTGCGAAAGTGTATCAGTTGGAAGCAGCACCTACTATCGAACAAGCTCAAAATTGTTCTAAACCACACCTATATGGCAAGTGTTACCACTTTGGCCAAATATGTTTTAATTGTGGGTGCACAGGCCATCGATTCTATCAGTGCGACCATACGGAAACGATAGAAGGAGTTCAAATGAAGCCATATCATAAGAAGCAAGTGTTCCGAGCAACTCCACTGAATCGGAGGGAACCAAATCTGGCCATAATGCCAGCCCCTATTTCTAAAGTGGTTCACACACAGCCACCAGCTCCCAATTCTCAGAATTTCTAGCGACGGTAGACTAACAATTGTCCTGCTGGACCTGCCTGAATATATGCTTTAACTCCTATGGAAGCCGCAGAAGATAACAATGTAGTTTCAGGTACGCACTTTTAAACCTCTCCTGTTACATTGCCTTTCTGTATTTTAAATCTTTTCAAGTTGTTAATGCGAAACTGTGTAAATATAGGCACACTTTATTTCAATAACCAGCCTTGTAACGTATTGTTCGATACGGGTGCCAGTCACTCATTCATCTCAGAACAATTTGCTAATAATCTTAAGCTTCACGCATGCAACCTAGAACAAAAATTGAGTGTTGGACTTCCATCAGGAATCCACCTAAATGCTCATAAATTTTGCAATATCAAAGTCCCGATAAATGATCAAAATTTCAGGCTAAGCTAATCATCCTACCGATAGCTAACTTTGACATCATCCTCGGGATGAATTGGCTCAGTGACAATAATGCTGTGATAAACTGCCATAAAAGGAGAGTCAGTCTCCATTCTCAGGGTAAGCCTGAAACGTTTGTAGGAAAAACTAGCACGCAGTTATCTTTAATAAATGCTATTAAAGCTGAACAACTGATTGACAATGGTTGTAGTACCTACTTAGTTACCATGATGGGCTGAAACAAAAGATAATATCTCCCTTGCTGATTGTAAGGTAGTCAAAGAGTTCGCCGATGTATTTCTAGAAGATTTGCCGGGTGTACCTCCTTTCAGAGAAGTGGAATTCTCTATTGAATTGATTCCTGGTACACAACCAATATCCAAAGCACCTTATAAAATGGCACCTAAGGAGCTTCAGGAACTCAACGAGCAGTTGCAAGAGCTCTTGAATAAAGGTTTCATTCGGCCAAGCATGTCTCCTTGGAGCGCCAATTTTATTTGTGAAAAAGAAGGATGGATCTATGCGTATGTGCATAGATTATTGTGAACTGAACAAGGTCACCATAAAGAAAAAATACCCACTGCCTAGAATCGATGATTTATTCGACCAATTATCCGGAGCCGTGATATTTTCCAAGATCAATTTAAGGTCTGGATACCACCAGTTGCGAGTAAAAGAAGACGATGTAGGGAAAATCGCTTTTCATACTCGTTATGGCCACTTCGAGTTTCTGGTGATGTCATTCGGACTCACCAATGCACCATCGATCTTTATGGATTTAATGCAGCGTGTGCTAAAACCGTATCTGGACAAGTTTGTGATCGTCTTTATTGACGATATCCTCATTTATTCTAAAACTCTGAGAGACCATGAAGAACATCTGAGGTTAGTGTTGGAAACTTTGCGTGAGCATCAACCTTATGCCAAGTTCTCCAAATGCGAGTTCTAGCTTAACTCCATTGTATTTTTGGGGCACGTAGTCGATGCTCAGGGAATTCGAGTAGATCAGAGCAAAGGAAAAGCTATTCAGGACTAGGCTCAACCTAAGTCTGTCTCTAACATTAGAAGTTTCCTGGGATTAGTGGGATACTATAGAAAGTTTGTTCAAGGTTTTTCTCAGATTGCTTTGCCGTTGACTAAATTGACTCAAAAGGCTGTTCCATTCATTTGGAGCCCAAACTGCGAGGAAGCATTTCAAACCCTAAAGGATGCTCTATCTACCGCTCCAGTTCTTGTTCTACCTAAAGAAGGTTTGAACTATCAGGTATATACCAATGCCTCTGGAATCGGTCTAGGTTGTGTTTTGATGCAAGAGGGTAAGGTAATTGCTTATGCCTCTCATCAACTGAAACCCCACGAACGAAATTTTCCAGTTCATGACCTTGAACTTGCAGCCGTAATATTTGCCTTAAAAATATGGCGTCATTACCTGTACGGAGTGCAATGTTCAATTTTCACTGATCATCAAAGTTTGAAGTACATCTTCACCCAGAGAGAATTGAATTGCTACCAGAGAAGATGGTTGGAGCTCATCAGCGATTATGATCTCAGTATCCAGTATCATCCGGGAAAAGCAAATGTTGTGGCCGATGCCCTTAACTGTCGTGCTACTTTAACTTCGATGATTGCCTCCAGTTTCTTAGAACCTGAATTTTGTAAGCTCGAAATTTCTCCAGTTAATGGCGATATGCTGAGTTCGCTATTAGCAAATATTAATGTGGAACCCACTTTCCACCGAGATGTCTCCATCTCGCAAACCAAAGATGTTGAGTATCTAAAATTTAAGGCAGATATTGAAGGTGGTCTTCGCCACGATTTGTAGTTGCAGAATGGTGTAGTTTATCAAGGTAATGGATTGTGGATACCTAAGTCCATGCACCAAGAGGTTTTAGTCGAAGGCCATAATTCTGGGTATCATATTCACCCATGCAGTACTAAGATGTATCAAGATTTGAAGCAATCATTTTGGTGGCCAGTTATGAAGAAAGATGTAGCTGACTTTGTGGCCAAATGCCATGCCTGTAATTTAGTAAAGGCTGAACACCAAAGACCTAGTGGTCTTTTGCATCTATTAGATATTCTTAAATGGAAATGGTTTGATATATCCATGGACTTTGTCATGGGATTGCCTCGTGCAAAAAATCAGGTGCCGGTGCGATCTGGGTTATAGTAGACCGCTTGACTGAATCAGCATATTTCGTGCAAAAAATCAGGCCCTGGCATTTGTGATACCGACAAATATCAGATTTAGGCATGTTCGTGGGCAGTGTCGCAGAGGAGGAGCAGATTCAGGAGGAGGATCGTGCTGCTGCTATTTAGTTAGCTGTTGCCTTTTTATTTTAGTGAGATTGAGAGATATTTTTATTCTCTTTAAACTTCAGTTTGTAATAATTAATTCTGGATGGATTTTATTTCTGCATTGTGATGAGTTACTATATTGCATTCTCTCTTCCTACTATGTATGCTTGTGGATGTTACTCTATTTTGTATTGCTTCCGCCACTTTGATATTTGTATTGATGAATGTTATAGCACTTGGTGACAAGTCCTTTGCTTAAGGCAGGTTAGGTTTACCTAACTTTACTTAAGTTGGGGATTTGCCACAGTTGGAGCACCGTACTTCCTTATTATCAGTACGGGGGCCCCACACCCCCTCCTATAAATACCCATCCTCTTGACTAGAGGAGGGTTCACAATTTTAGCAAAATTTGCCTAAGTAAGGAGGAGAGCCAAAGGAAGAGAGAACTCCCCAAGGGTAGCAAGACAAGCTTTTGTAAAGGGAGAAGAGGAAGAAGGCAGCACTAGCAACCTAAGAAGAGGATAATTAGAAGGAGAAGAAGAATTTCGGAGAACTTCTACGGAGCATTTCTAGTATCTTCTAAACTCAATCTTGTATTTTATTTTTAGTGACCATGAAAGGGTCTTTATCTATGTATGCGTCTTCCTTATTTTCTTGTGTAATGAGTAGCTAAACTCCCCTTGGGGAGGGTTGGGATGAAGTCCCATGATGCATGATGTAATATTGATGTATGAGTGTTTTCCCTTAAGCATAATGTATTTGTAATTTTAATGCCTTACTAAGAAATTTTCATCTAAATTAGTCTTGATGTGCTTATGAGAAAAGAACTAACAAAATCTAAGATCTAATTGTCTTGTCTCCTTAGCTCACCTTAAGTTGGATGCTAGATTTTGAGTGCATGGAAGCTTAGAACCATGTGAGAAGGTTCTTGAGCTCAATGCACCTCAACCTAAGCTCAATCTAAGAGTTGATGGAAGTGACGCTAAGACCCACTAAATGAGCCCTTAGCTCCACATAATTGAGATTGAGTAATAAAGTGTTGAGTGCTCATAAACTAAGTGACATAGTCGTTGAGCCCAACATGTGATTCTCTCATCTCAGCTATGTGAGATGGGAAGTGATGCTCGTAGTGGAAAATCAATGCTTGTGAGATCCTAAGATTTAAGAAAATTTAAACTCTCCTTAAATAAGAAGAAAATAAATTAACTTTAAATCTCAAGAATCTTATAAGAATCTTTGTGCTAAAGTAGAACCAAATGTGAGTTCATTTTGTGCACGAGATTTGAACTTATAAGCCTTTGAGCTAGACTAAAGGACAACAATGTGCACCTGATTTCAATTAAACTAAATGATAAAGCTTGAGAAATAAATCTACACAAGTATTATATCATTGCATGTGGGATGGGCCCAACTCTCCTCTTTCTTTAAATCTTGTTATTTACTTAGTGAATATTTGTGCTAATTTTAGACCAACCAACTAATACATACTATAGCTTAAACATTAGTGAGAATAGACATACCTTAGTGCCAAATCAACTAATTCTCTGTGGTTCGATAAATTACTGAAAAGTCACACTTTCCACTTATTACTTCAGACCACATACATTTGAGTGTAAGCACAGACGTGTATTTACAGTCTGTCAAGTTTTTGGCACCGTTGCCGGGGAATTGGTTTTTGATTTGAACTAAAGATAATCTATAAGTTGCTAGCGATTTAAGCATTTGATTTTTTTTTTGCCTTACATTGTCTATTGAAATTATCAAGATAACATTTTATATTTCTTTTTGTTTATTTTCATTTCCGAAATATATCTGTTTGATCTTTATTGCTAAATCGTTCTTGATAAGCTTTATTGAAACTTGTATGAGTAAAAGAGTCTGTACTGAATATCTGTTTGATCCTGAAATAAAACGAACATACTTACAAGCTAGGCGAGAACAAAGCTTATCAAACCAACAGGTTGTGATGGATACTTTCACTGAAAACTTAGAAGAGCCTAGGGTTAAAGCACTGAGGGATTATGCACTGCCCACGGTTAGGGGCATTCCCCATGCGATTGTAAGGCCGAATATAGAAGCCCATAATTTTGAAATCAAACCCTCTACGCTGAGTATGATACAAAACAATCAGTTTAGAGGATTAGCACTGAAGATCCAAATTCACATATTTTAACCTTCCTCGAAATATGTGATACCTTCAAGTTTAACGGCATCTCTGAAGGCACAGTTAAATTGAGGCTATTTCCTTTCTCACTGAGAGATAGAGCCAAGAGTTGGCTCAGCTCTTTACCAAGCGATTCTATCCGTACTTGGGATGATTTGGCTAAGAAATTCTGTCACTTACAGTTGTTTTCTTACTTGAAGACATTGCTCTGTTAATGTTAGAAAAAAAAAGATTGAGAGGAATGATGATATAGAGCAGTTGGAGGAATTAGAGCAGAGGTGCTTGAGTTTCAATGAGGTGCAATTCTCAAACTCCCCCCTCTCAGCCCTTTTATAGTTGATAGAAAAGAAAATTCTAGAATATTTTGAGTTAATCACATGTATGGCACATCAATTCTTGGTCAAAGCTAGATTTAACTCATGCCATAAGTGTTACTTAATTTTCATTCTAGAAGGCAAAAAATTTCAGCTTTTTCAGCACCTAATTTGCAGTTTTGGAGTTCCAAGGTGCGATGTAGCGTCTTTGACTGCCTTGGGAATCCAAGGGAGTCCATTTTTGCTTCAGCTGGGCATTTTTCGCTGAAGCGCATTGCAACGCGCTATGGCACGCTGCGGCATCTTGAAACATTCGTGCTGAGTTATCCGCTAAAGCGCACCGCGGCAGCAAAATCCGTGGCAGCCGTGCTAAGGCAAATAAATCTGTTGCGACGCACTACAGCGGTTTTTTAAGCAAAAAAAATTTTAGAATTTAATTTCACTTCCATAATTCTTTTCACAAAATTTTTTTGGTTTTTTATTGATTTTATACTACACCTAAAAGCAAAAACTTCAAACAAAATAGAAAAAGGTTAGGTTGCCTCCCAACCAACACTTAATTTAAGGTCCTCAGCCTGTCCAAAGAGAGTTTATATCCCTTCAAAATTTCTTTCCAAATTTTCATTAACTTCTTAGGATGAGTACAAGCTAGTTTAATAATTGGGTCATCATGAACACCAGCTCTACAATTTTTCTTCTTATAACTCCAATCAGTGTCCTCACTCTTATAATATGTTTCATTTCTATTTGTCTTTTCATTCCTTTTATTTCTTCCTTTATACTTGTTATCAAACTCTTTATACTTTTCCTTATTATCATCCTCCATTTCATTTTATAAGAATTTATAAAGCTTAGTTCTTTCAGGACTACTCTTAAGGTGATTCTCTACAAATTCAAATTGCACACAAATACTGTCAATATTGCTAAGGGGTTTGTTGATAATTGAAATGTCAGAGATAATAATTGTTTTACTTTGACTACCTCAAGAATCATGTAGTATATTGGTCCTCCTATTATTTTCAATCAGTTCATCTTAGTTATTTTTACATGGTGGGTCACCTCTTGCTAAGCATTCGGTTAAAAACACTTGAGGTATGTATGGGACATAAATTTTGGATTGCTCTTGGTCAAATTTTTAATTTAAAACTCTTGTTGTATTTTCAAATTGTCCAATTCAAGTTAAAACTCCACCTCTCCCTCATTTTTACTATTTGTTTGAGTTAAATTTTCTTCACTACACATTGACACTTCTTATTGCATTTCAGAATGATCTAAATTGCATTGATACTCTAACTCTTTCAAATTATCATTGTTTGTTTGAGTTAAAGCTTCTTCCCTACAAATCAACACTTCTTTAGCTTGTTCCTTTATTTGCTCAATTATAACAACTTCTTGGATGGGGTTAGCTAATTATTGCAATAAAAATTCTAACTTAGCCTCAATTGATTCAAATAGATGCTTTTGATCTTCTAGATTAAATTTGTTCCAAACCAAGGCTGGTTTAGTTTCATGCAGATTATTAATCACATTGCTACCATAATCATCCACCGATTCTTCTAAGTAAGATTGCTCACACATCCAATTTATGTTATTAACATTCATGTCAGAGTGAGTGTCATAGTGTTGCAAATTATTATTATACTTAATGTTATTGAACGGTTTTGTTTTGAAAGTGCAAACGGGTTATTTGTATTGCAATTAGAACTTACATGTGACAAGATCACATAGAATTCAGCAAGGTAAATTCACAAACAGTAAAGGCAATTCAATAATTTAGTTTCATTAAATTTAATTTTCAGCAGTTCAAATATTCAGCAATTCAGTTTTTTTAGCAAATAGTTTAGCACATATATTTTAGCAATTTAAAAATTTCAGGCACTAAGTGAAACTAAATTAGCACAATGTGATATAATTATAGAAAATGAAAATATATGCAAAAAATTAAAAAGTCTAAATCACTATTTACTTGAGGATTATACTTGATACAAAACAAAACCGATCTCCAGCAACGACGCCAAAAACTTGACAGACGGAAATTACACATCTGCGTTTGCACGCAAGTGTACGTGGTCTGAAGTAATAAGTGGAAGTTTTAATTTAGAATTTATCATCCTCTGGGAACAGTGGTTCTGATACCAAGTTATATTTTATCTCAATAATGTTTAGATGTCAACTTTTGTAATGATTTTTTGTTTATAATTTAGCAATACAAATTACCTTAAGTTAAGATACGATTTGATTAAAAGGAGAGAGTTGAGTTTTCATTATAATAATTGCAAGGGCTTGGTGATATAACTTCATTTGTTGAATGTATAGTTTAAATCTTCATGCTTAATGAAATCAAGTGAACACTATTAGAATTGGAATTATCTTCCAATTACAATAGGTTCAAGTTTAATGCACAAAGACAGCTCCCATTGGGGTTCTTCCTTAGCACATAACCTTTCATGAGATCATAATTTGTTATTAGATTTGATTCGCTACATCTAGGTTACAAAATAATATCTTTTATTCCTATTGATCTCACAAACAAGACTTCCATTAACCATGCATCATGCGCTTCACATGCGGTTTAGTTAGATGGGAGAATGCATTGGGTCAATGGACTATGTCACATTATCCATTGAGTTTTCAAATGTCCTCTCATCCCTTCTACTTGCTGAGCAGCAAAGCAAAGTTAATGGAGAACTTGATTCACAAGCATCAAATCTCTTGGTAAAGCTCTTAAGGAAATGTGCAAGTGAGTTTGAGAATTTGTCACATAATACTTTGCTCTACTAGTACTACCATCCTTGCTCTTATCCAATTGATGAGCTTGGAACATAAGTTCTTTAAATAAAATAATTTAGATTTTCTTCAATCCAAGCATTCATTACAGTATTGATAATAAACAATAAGAACATCTTTTTATTTATTCAAACAAATTCATTACTACACCACCATACCTTAACAAATTCATACAATTATATCTCAACACTGTTCAAAGGGGTTTTAGCCTTCCATTACTAAATAAGCACAAGAACACATACAAAGGAAAGTGAACCATGACATTGGCTCACAACAGAAAGAAATCAGATAAGGTTAGAGAAAGAAATACTAGGAATCACCCTAAGGTTTTCTGGGGTTCTCTTAGATTTCTCCTGCACTTCCTCTTAATTGCTCCGCCCTTTTCCCCTTGCTGTTTCCTTCTCCTTACTATTCTTGGTAAACTTTCTTCCCTTTGGAGAGTTCTCCTTTTTCCTCTTGCTGCAACTTTTTTCTTAAGGGGACATGAATGTCAAAAATTGAAACCCTCTTATGGTCTGAGATGCCCCTTTAAATAGGGTAGCTCTCAGCCCCTAAGGCATTAATGATGCAACTTTTTCCTTTTCTTGGTTTTAATTCAATCTCTTTTAATATTTTATTCACTTAATTTTGTTGGGATTCAGCAGAAATAATGTCAATAGAAATAATGTACTTCTGTTTTCAAAAGGCTGGGGAAGGCCAAAGGTTGCATTTAGTGGCCTTCCCTGTGCTACAATTATGGTTATTCTGGAAAATTTTGAATCATCCATTGCGGTGTGCTGGGGAGCGCTGTTGCAGCATCATTCCAAACACTATTCCACTACGGCGCGCTATGGCAGCAGCGTTCCAAACGATGTTCCTGCATGATTATTAATATCTTTTTCTTCAGTCGCCGCAGTGTCCATTGTGGGGCGCTGTAGCGTGCTACGTTGGTCTCATCTTATAAAAGGCAGAATAGTAACTATTTCATTAAGTCACATATAGTTTATAATAATAATTGGAAATGCCGTCGCGGCGCGCTGTGGTGCACCGCGGTGATTGAAAGTTCAAATATGCGAAAGATTTACTGTTCCATTAGTTCACATAAACTTTGTGTAAAACATTAGAAATGTCGTCGTGGTGCGCTGTGGCGGCACTGCGGTGGTCGAAAGTTCGAAAACGTGGAATATTTACTGTTCAATTAGTTCATATAAAGTTCTTGAAGATTAATTAAATATGCTGCCGTGGCGCACCGCGGCGAGTTGCAGCGATTTTGTTCCAAGTCAGTGCAAATCCTTATGGAGCATAGCGCGCTGTGGCGCGCTTGGAGCACGCTGCGGTGGTTTATTTTGCGAGAAAGCAGATTGGCACTGTTCAATTATTCCGCATAATATTTTAATTTGTCTCACGGGAAACGACAATGTGGCCCGTTGTGGCGCGCTGCAGCGGGCTTCCTTCCTGGTCCACAAGTATTCTTCTAGGTGAGGGAATTTGATGTTCCGCCATGGTGCGCTACAGTGCGCTGCAGTGGTTTCCAGCTAGAATTTAGTGATTCAGCTCATAGTTCCCATTTCCTTCATTTTTCCTACAAAGGTATGATTTCCACTCAAATTATATGGATATGAATGATGATTTAAATGCTAAAAACACTACAATATTACTATAAATTTTGGATATATTAGTGAGCTACTAATCATAGTCTTTTGACTATGCTTATTTATCATAATCTTTGACTATGCTTACTCAGTTCTTTTGACTGAAATTCACTTTACTTTACTATACATTACCTTTTATTATCTTACACTATAGTCTTTACATTACTTGTAGTGTATGTTTCTTTTCACTTATACCTATGCTTACACTACTTTCTTTTAATGTTACCTAACATAATTCCAAATGGACATATTCATTTATCCCTTCATATTTTCATATGCACTATATGTGGGGCCCCCGTACTGGTAATAAGAAGTACGGTGCTCCAACTGTGGAAAATCCCCAAATTAAGTAAAGTTAGGTAAATCCAACCTGACTTAAGTTAAAGACTTGTCACCAGGTGCTATAACATTCCTCAATATAAATATCAAAGTAGCGGAAGCAATATAAAATAGAGTAACATCCACAAGCATACATAGTAGTGAAAGAAAATGCAATATAGTAACTCATCACAATGCATGAAGTAAAGTATATCTAGAAAGTTATTTATTACAAACTGAAATGAATAACTAAAAATAAAAGACTCTCGTCCTCACTGAAATAAACAAGGCAAAACTATCTAAACAGTAGCTGGAAGGTCCTCCTGAACGGGCTCCTCCTCTGCGACACTGCCCACGAACACGTCTAAATCTGACATTTGTCGGCATCACAAATGCCAGGGCCCCAGCCAACAAAATAAAAAGGTTACAGTTAGACAATTATCTAAGTACATTTTAGGCTAGTTAAAGTGAGCTGAATATTAAAGGATATCATATTTAACTTAATTATACGTGCAGCAGTAAAGGGTGCAATGAGCTATGAAAGAAAAGGGGTTACTATAAACTATCTATTTATAGCATGCAACACGTATGTGAAGTAACATACAAGACTCAAAATAAGCAAGGTAAGGCTAAAAGTAAAAGAGATAACTGCAACTTGCCGAATAAACATGATCCTAACATGATTATGATCGAAGTAAAACATGTGGAGTATAAAGGAACACAAGTACTGAAAGTAATAAAATTCTAGCATCCTAAACATGCCATTTATAAATGCATCTAAGCAATAAAATATACATACAACATGCAGATTAATGTGAAAAGAAAAGCCACTGAGGCATGTGGCAAAAGCAAGCAATATATATAACATATAAAGCCACTGAGACATGTGGCAAAGCGAGCCAATATAAAAATAAGACCACTGAAGCATGTGGCAAAGCAAAGCAGAAACCAAAACAATATTATACATCTAAAGTAGTAATATGCCTAAGTTCTAGTACTGCCATGTCATCCAATAGGCCATACAGGGCCTCCAATATCAATCAATCAATCAATCCCCAGCCTAGCTTAGGATACATCATCCTAAGTTTTCCTACTATGCTCAAGGGCTAAAGCTCAAAATCCAAGGTATGCAAAGCACTCTAGTCAAAGTAAGCAAGAGACTCAATCTAGACTTATGTGATATATGTTATTGTCTAATTACCAAATCTAACTACTCTGAGAATATACAAGCTTAGGATCTCCAATATCCAGCTATCGAGTAACATCTCAGATTTACGTCCTTAAAGTCAAATATTAGAACTTAACAAGTTCTAATCCAAAAATAATGTGACGACTATATAGTTTAAATAAGCAACTCAACGACCTAATTTTATGAGTATTTTACTCTCTTACCCAACTCTTGATTAATTAAATCAAGATTTAAGAATTTAGAACTTAAACCCTATGTTGAGTTCAGATTCCAAATCCAAGGTGATATTCTAAATAGGATCTAGGTTCCTCACTTAATACCCAATTGAAGGTAAGGAATCCTATAAGTTAAAAGATTCAGTAACTAAGATCTTAGTGAAGGGCTATTCTACTGATTATAAGATAAAATAATCAATTAAGAACTTGAGAATCTAAGATCTATATTCAATCTTTAAGATAATTTCATTATCTTATTGATTGAATCATCCTATACCCATATGAAAGGTCTCAAAAGATTAAACAATCAATCATTAAAGAATTTCAATTGATGGTAGTTTGATTCAAATTGAAAATCTAAGTCTAAGATCTTAAGATCTAAAGATCTGAGTTTGATCACTTTAGACTTCTAGTTAGGGTTTTGACTTAAGAGTTTCCATTTGTGATTTTCTTTAGAACCTAATTTCATAATTAACTATAAGGAGCTTATTAAGATTAGAATTGACAATTTAAAGTATTAGATTAACATTGAACCCATTTTGACCTTCTTAGGTCACTTAAGATCTAAGGGTCTGAGTTTTGATCACTTTAGATCTTAAGCTAAGAATTTTACTTAGACATTTCCAGTTCCTTTTCTTTTAACACTTAACTCTTATATTATCTTAAATGAACTCAATAATGAGATAACTGACCATTTCAATTATTACACTTAATTAAGTTAAGGTCCAATGATCTTTATAAGGAATGCTTAAGATTTAAGTATCTTAATTAAGGATTTAATGAAGATCTCATGGATTCATGATTACATTAGCACTATTATTATTCTAAGATTTCAGAAAACACTTCCAATCCACCTTAGAATAGTTTACTGAAATTTTTCAATCTTTAGAGAACACTAAATCACATTTTAGTCAAAATGATCAAAATGCCCCTCTTAAGGCTAAATTTGGGATTTTAGGGTTTTATTGTCCAAATTTGTTCTATTCTATTTTAAAGTGTTTCATATGACTAAATGAAGTGGGAAAACACCCTTATCTTAGGTTTTGATGACCTAAATGATCTTAATTAGCACTAATCACCTAATTAAGCCACTTAGGGTGATTAGTGAAATTAAGGTACTTTAGGGCAATCCAACCTTACACCTAGGTTATAGTAGGTCTAATATGATGTTAGGAATCATTCCCACCCAAATTAGAGGCTTAATTAGGGTTTAATTCACTAATCCTTGATTAGGGTGATTAAGGAGTGATTAAGAAAATAAATTATCCAAAATTAATCTTAAGGGTCTGGAATTGTTCCTTAGGGTACAAGGAGCAATCAGAGCCCATAAACTCATAAATTGGACAATTAAATGATTTTATATGATTTATTTAAGAACAGAGAAAGTGTGGCAAATAATTTTGAATCCAACCATTGGATCTAGAATTTTATTTTATATTCAGATTCCTTGAATTTTTTTGATTCAAATGGTATATTGGATCATACCATTTGGATCTGTATAATTAAAGTTATTTAATTAATTCATTCTGTATTTTTATTTAAATCAGAACTTTAGGATTTGATTTATTAAATTCAAAACTATTAAAATGTTATTTAATAATTTGATAATAATCTGCGGCCCAAATAAAAAGACGCGGGTCGGAGGCTCGGCCCGGCCCAAAATCCTCTTCTTCTTCTTCCCCGACTACGCCGGCGGACCGAACCCTAGAGTTACATTCCGTCACCAAATTTGTCGCGCTCAGGCCACGCCAGGCCCTGATCTTGATGGCTACACGTTCCCTAACCTCAGCCGCGTCGATTGAACTAAGAAACCCTAACTGGAAAGCCCTAGATCACTAGATGCCTATTCGGCCAAAACGCTTTAGCTGGCGCACCTGTGAGGAGATAATTCTCCTCACTGAGTCCATGAGCCGCCGATATCTCGATCCCTACACGTTTAGGGATCGAAGAGGGAGCGAAAGGGCGCAATAAGGGATCCTGAGATGGCCTAGATCGCCGGGGCACTACTCGGCATTTTCTGTCATCTAGACCCGTGACTGGATCGATCGATTCCAGTCGAATTGATTGATCTGGTTGGGCTCAAACTGCGATACCAGCTCGCAATTATTGTCCAAGCATTCCTAGTACTAGCTAGACTATTAATTCCAACTGGACACGCCGCATTTGACGAACCAGAATTTCGTCTGGCTGTGCGCTCAGGCGATGAATCCGTCGTCTGGGTCACTGCCAGACTATGCTTTCCGCTCGCTCGACCGCGGAGGAGATCAGGTAAGATCCTACTCAGCATCTAGGCTTGCGAAGAGGCGATAAGAGAGCTAAATTCTAGCTTGACAAGAAACGGAAGAAGGCTGTACCTTAGTTCGACAACTCACAGCGAAGGAGGCAATGCAGCTGGGCCGGATTGTTCCAGAAGGTTGCAGAAGCTCGGCCAGGGGGTCTGAATGCCATACCACGCCCTCTATCAGCAGGCGTAGCTCTGAAAATCTCCTGGAACGGCAGCAACTTCAATGGACACCAGCAGGGAAAAGGGAGGATTCCCGAGAGTTTCAGTGAGCAAACGAGCTCACTGAACTGTGGGATGGCTATTTATAGGCCAAGGGGCTCTGGGGGAAAGGATCCATAGCTAAGGTTCGAGAAACAGGTTCGGCCGAGGAGTTCACTCAGACGCCTTCTAATGGACTGGCCTGGATACCCTACCCAGCTCCCTAGGCTCGGCCCTTACCGGAAAGATGCTAACGGTCTGCAGACGAGGAGTGGGGGAGTGGCAGACAAACCTGACGTGGCAAATTTTCACAAATCTCCTCTGCCGAGCTGGGGATTGCGCGGGGGACGAAGGTGAACAGCGGGGAGCTGTCCTCTGCCATCGGATGAAGAAGCCGTTGGGTTTGAATGGTCTGATGCGAAGATCTTGAATGGACCGTTGGATCTAACTGAAGCGATCCAACGCTCCATCGGAGTTTACTTAAGACGGGGCGTGGAAAGCCGTTGGATCAAATTTCTTGATCGAGCGGCCACGATCAGATCACGGCGAGGATGGATCACGTCGCTGCACGGCTGCGCCAAGATGCGTGCTGGAGATCCCATTGGCTCGAAACTACGCGCCGCTGTCGGGACCCCACAGCGGATCTGCCGCAGTCCTGACAGCAAATCCTAACAGTAATTTTAATGAACTAAATAAAATTATTAATTAATTAAAATTAATTTAATTATTCTATTAATTCCTATATCCAATTTAGGACCAAATGAGCTCCACAAATTCCCAAAAATTCACCCTTAGCTAATTTGGGTATGAGGAATTCAAAAATGAATTCAGATTTTAATTTGGAGATCAAAATAATTTAGGTATTTTACAGGGCTTAAAAATAGTCAAAAATACCAAATTTTCCAATTTAGCTTCAATTGATTTCAAACTTCTAGGTTTAGGATTAAATGACCCATTGAATCTAATGGAGTCAAAATCAAACCTTAGTTTAGCTTAATTAATTTAGTTTTAGCTAGGGTAACAATCTAGGGTTTTTACAGACTCCCCCACTTAAGAACGATGTCGTCCCCAACATCACCTAAGTGAAGTAATAATCTACTGCGACAATACGAATTTAGATACAATTGAAAAGAAAGGAATGAATAGTACCTGAGTTTGCAAAGAGCTGGGGATATTTATTGCGCATATCCACCTCTTTTTCCCAAGTAGATTCTTCTAATGATCGATTCTTCCACTGAATTTTGACCATAAGAATTGAACGATTTCTCAGCTGCTTCTGATCACGAGCTAAAATTCTGATAGGTTCTTCGGCATATGTAAGATCAGGTTGAATTTCTACTGCTGGGAGTTGAACGAGATGTGCAGGGTCTCGAAGACATCTTCTCAATAAGGATACATGAAATACGTTATGAATAGCTGCAAAGCCATCAGGTAGGCTTAGTCGATAAGCAGATGACCCTGCCTTGGCCAAGATTTTGAAAGGTCCTACATAGCGGGACTGAGTTTCCCAGTTACACCAAATCTAAAAACACCCTTCATTGGGCTGACCTTCAGATAAGCAAAATCTCCCACATTGAATTCTAAGAGACGGTGGTGAGAGTCATGATACTTACTCTGACGATATTGAGCTGAACGAATTCTCTACTGAAATAACTCGATCTTGCTGCTGGGTTCTTCTACCAATTCTGAACCAACAGTTGAATAATTCCTATTTCAGACCAGGCTAGTGGAGTACTACATTTTCTACCATTCAAAGCTTCATAAGGAGCCATCTTAATACTGGCTTGAAAACTGTTGTTATAGGCGAACTCCACTAACGGGATGTGATCTTCCCATGAACCAGCAAAATCAAGAATACAGAGTCTAAACAAATCTTCCAGAACTTGATTTACTCTCTTGGTTTGACCATCTGTCTGAGGATGAAAAGCTGTACTCATGGCTAGAGTCGTTCCTAGATCTTGATGAACAGCTTGCCAAAATTTGGAAGTAAATATGTTGTCTCTATCAGATACAATTGTCTTTGGAATTCCATGCAATCTGACAATCTCCTTGATGTAGAGCTTTGCCAACTTCTCTACTGAATCAGTTTGACAAATAGGAAGGAAATGCGCTGATTTAGTTAATCGATCAACAATAACCCAGATTGCGTCAGCACCAGATTTGGCACGAGGCAATCCCATGACAAAGTCCATTGATATATCGAACCATTTCCATTCAGGAATATCTAGCGGATGCAGAAGACCACCAGGTCTTTGGTGTTCGGCCTTTACTAGATTACAGGCATGGCATTTGGCCACAAAGTTAGCTACATCCTTCTTCATGCCTGGCCACCAAAATGTTTGCTTCAAATCTTGATACATCTTAGTACCTGCCTGGCTGAATATGATACCCAGAATTATGGCCTTCGACTAAAACCTCTTGATGCATAGACTTAGGGATCCACAATCGATTACCCTGATAAACTATGCCGTTCTGCAACTGCAAATCCTGACGACGACCACCTTCGATATCTGCTTTAAATTTCAGATACTCATCATCTTTAGTTTGCGAGATGGAGACATCTTGGTGGAAAGTGGGTTCCACATTAATATTTGCTAATAGCGAACTCAGCATATCGCCATTAACTGGAGAAATCTCGGGCTTACGAAATTCAGGTTCTAAGAAACTGGAGGAAATCATAGAGGTTAGAGTAGCACGACGGCTAAGAGCATCGGCCACAACATTCACTTTTCCTGGATGATATTGAATGCTAAGATCATAATCGCTAATGAGTTCCAACCATCTTGTCTGATGACAATTTAATTCTCTCTGGGTGGAGATGTACTTCAGACTTTGATGATCAGTGAAATTGAACACTGCACTCCGTATAAGTAGTGACGCCATATTTTCAAGGCAAATATTACGGCTGCAAGTTCAAGGTCATGAACTGGATAATTCTTCTCATGGGGTTTTCGTTGACGAGAGGCGTAAGCAATTACCATACCCTCTTGCATCAAAACACAACCTAGACCGATTCTGGAGGCATCGATATACACCTGATAGTTCAAACCTTCTGTTGCTAGAACAAGAATTGGAGCGATAGTTAAAGCATCCTTAAGGGTTTGAAATGCTTTCTCGCATTCTGGGCTCCAAATGAATGGGACAGCCTTTTGGGTTAGTTTAGTTAACGGCAAAGCGATCTGAGAAAAGCCCTTAACAAACTTCCTATAGTATCCTGCTAATCTCAAAAAACTTCTAATATCGGTGACAGACTTAGGCTGAGCCCAATCCTGAATAGCTTTCACTTTGCTCTGGTCTATTCGAATTCCCTGAGCATCAACTATGTGTCCCAAAAATGCAATGGAGTTAAGCCAGAACTCGCACTTGGAGAACTTGGCATACAGTTGATGTTCACGCAAGGTTTCCAGCACTAACCTCAGATGTTCTTCATGGTCTTTCAGAGTTTTGGAGTAAATGAGGATATCATCAATAAAGATGATTACAAATTTGTCCAGATATAGTTTTAGCACTTGCTGCATTAAATCCATAAAGATTGATGGGGCATTGGTGAGTTCAAATGACATTACCAAAAATTCAAAGTGTCCATAACGAGTACGGAATACAGTCTTCCCTACGTCATCTTCTTTTACTCGCAGCTGATGGTATCCAGACCTTAAATCGATTTTATAAAATATCACGGCTCAGAATAATAGATCGAACAGATTATCAATTCTAGGCAGTGGGTATTTGTTATTTATGGTGACCTAGTTCAGTTCACGATAGTCTATACACGTACGCATAGATCCATCCTTATTCTTCATGAATAAAACTGGCGCTCCCCAAGGAGACATGCTTGGCCTAATAAAACCTTTATTCAGGAGCTCTTGCAACTGCTCATTGAGTTCCTGAAGCTACTTAGGTGCCATTCTATAAGGTGCTTTGGACATCGGTTGTGTACCAGGAATCAATTCAATGGAGAATTCCACTTCTCTGGAAGGAGGTACACTAGGAAAATCTTCTGGAAATACATCAGTGAATTCTTTGACTACCTTACAATTGGCAAGGGAGATATGTTCTTTTGTTTCGCCCATCATGGTGACTAAATAGGGACTACAACCCTTGACAATCAATCGTTCTGCTTTAATAGCATTTATTAAAGATAACTGCACGCTAGTTTTGCCTATAAATGTTTCAGGCTTACCCTGAGAATGGAGAGTGACTCTCTTTTTATAGCAGTTAATCACAGCATTATTGTCACTGAGCCAATTCATTCCGAGGATGATGTCAAAGTTAGCTATCAGTAGGATGATTAGCTTAGCCTGAAATTCTTGATCGTTTATCGGAACTTTGATATAGCAAAATTTATGAGCAATTAGTTGGATTCCTAATGGAAGTCTAACACTCAACTTTTGCGCTAGGTTGCAGGGTGTGAAGTTTAAGATTATTAGCAAATTGTTCTGAGATGAATGAGTGACTGGCACCCGTATCGAACAATACGTTACAAGGTTGGTTATTGAAATAAAGTGTGCCTAAATTACACAGTTTTGCAATAACAACTTGATAATATTTAACATACAGAAAGGCAATGTAACAAGAGAGGTTTAAGAGTGTGTACCTGAAACCACGTTGTTATCTTCCGCGGCTTCCATAGGAGTTAAAGCATACACTCGAGCAGGTCCAGCAGGACGATTGTTATTTTGCCATCGCTAGAAATTCTGAGAATTGGGAGCTTGTGGCTGGGTATGAGCCACATTAGGAGCAGGGGCTGGCATTATAACCAGATTTGGTTCCCTCCGATTCAGTGGAGTTGCCCGGAACACCTGCTTCTTATGATACGACTTCATTTGGACTCCGTCTGTTGTTTTCGTGTGGTCACACTGATAGAATCGATGGCCTGTGCGTCCACAGTTAAAACATCTCTGGCCAAAGTGATAACACTTGCCATACGGATGTGGTTTGGCGCATTTCTGAATTTGTTCAGCTGTAGGTGCAGCTTCCAGCTGAAATACTTTCGTGGGGTTGGACCCGTGTCTTTTGAAATGTCCTCGCTGGTTCAGATTAGTTTGCGCCTTTCGCTTATGATCTTCTTCGGATTGGTGATATTCAATCACCTTAGCCGTTTCCACTAGTTTGAAGCAACTAGTTAGACAGAGTGGCACTATTTGATTCTTCAACGAACTTCTGAGTCCACAAAGGAAGCGATGACACTTTGCTGACTCAGAATGTGTGAATTCTGGTGCAAAACGGATTAATCTACGGAACTCTCTTTCGTATTCCGCCACTGAGCGACTTCCTTGTGTCAACCTCATGATCGTATCTGTAATCATGTTTTGTGCGGACGGGGGGATAAACTCAGTCTTGAATGCTTCAACAAATGCATCCCAAGGAATGCCGTCTAATTCATAATCGACGAACTGGGTGTTCCTGATTTCTTCCCACCAATATTCTGCCTCGGCATGAAACAGATGGGTGGTGAGACGGACGGCTTCAGAGTTTGGAATCTTCAGACTAACTAGATCCTTTTCTACGGCCTTCAGCCAATCGGCCGTATCCATTGGGGACAAGTTCCCGCCAAAGGTTGGAGGCCTTAACCTCAGGAAATTATGGAGGAGATTATCTGCTGTATGGTGTGAAGATGAAGCAACTTGTGGGGCATGAACTATTGGAGCGGTGACAGTTGCTGGGGTTACACGATTATTCAATAATTTATGCATGACCAGTGCCTGTTGAGCTTAGTTTTCTAAGAGCGTTGCCACCATGGCTCGCAAATGAGCCACCTCATTGTTAGAACTATTGGAGGCCACAGTGTTCTTAATAGGAGTAATAGTGGGTGGTGATCCAGAATCCATTCTAGTTTAATTTAAGAAAAGAACAATTCAGAATCTACTCTAAGTGAAGGAATTCAAGATTTCTCATTAATCATAAAATTTAGAAATTACAAATGCCAAACTGTATATCAAAATGATGTTTTCCTAAAATTAAAATAACATTTAATCTAACTATCATATAGACTTTATCAATGTACTCTGCCCTAAAGGCTACACAAAAATCCTCAAAGGTTACTTCTCGCCGCTTCCTATTACGCTTCTTCTCGAGCTTTGCCACAGTCTCGTACCACCATACTCCGGCATAGTCCAACGCTCCAACGCTCCATCGGAGTGTTACTTAAGATGGGGCGTGGAAAGCCGTTGGATCAAATTTCTTGATCGAGCGGCCACGATCAGATCACGGCGAGGACGGATCGCGTCGCTGCACGGCTGCGCCAAGATGTGTGCTGGAGATCCCATTGGCTCGAAACTGCGCGCCGCTGTTGGGAACCCGCAGCGGATCTGCCGTAGTCCCGACAGCAAATCCTAACAGTAATTTTAATGAATAAATAAAATTTATTAACTAATTAAAATTAATTTAATTATTCTATTAATTCCTATATCCAATTTAGGACCAAATGAGCTCCACAAATTCCTAAAAATTCACCCTTAGCTAATTTGGGTATGAGGAATTCAAAAATGAATTCAAATTTTAATTTAGAGATCAAAATAATTTAGGTATTTTTCAGGGCTTAAAAATAGCCAAAAATACCAAATTTTCTAATTTAGCTTCAATTGATTTCAAACTTCTAGGCTTAGGTTTAAATGACCCATTGAATCTAATGGAGTCAAAATTAAACTTTAGTTTAGCTTAATTAATTTAGTTTTAGCTAGGGTAATAACCTAGGGTTGTTACACTATATTAGTTTGTTGCCATTATAAGATGTATATTTCCCATACTTATTTGATGCACACTAAATCAAACTACTTACGTGTACTTTAATTTTCTTACTTTACTTTACAATTTTTTCATACTTTTGTATCCTTTCCTTTTTAATGCTTAGTGCGCTTCTTACTCAAATAATTATAAATGGCTAATGTGATATCTGCTTAAATATAAATAAAACTTATTGTAATCCTAAAATTTACTTAGACATTTTAAGTCTAATTACTTTTTTTTTACTTTGTTGGCTTTGCCTTATAGTATTAAAAGCCAAATATGGTAGTTCAGAAGCATCTTGCGGAGCTTGGAGTTAGGATGAGTATCGACCGTCATTAGCTTGAATACTTGCACCTTTTACTTTTATTTGTGAGGACGAGTGCATTTTATAATATTTAATATGTTTAACTTTAACTCTGAATGTTTTTACTTTCTTTTCTATGATGGATGCATTATCATTCTTATCTATATATATGCATGGTTTGGATGATGAATGTGGATGTTTTTATACATACATACTTTACTGTCTCATATTTACTATTATTTCATTGCCTCAAAAAGATTCTTAGCCATATAGTACTTAATGTTGAGTTAAATTCCTACTAATTTAATGTTAAGTACTATGGTAACGCCTAGTGTTGGGTTCGACTTTATTAAAATGGCCACATAATACTTGATGCAGCCTTGTGGTCTTCATTGTTAACAAAGGAAGTTAGAGCATGAATTGCAGCGCCCCATGCCGTCGCCACGTGCAATTAATTGAAGGAATAACAAATTGGCGGCGAAGCGGAGCGTTACTTAGAAAGGAAACACAACTTCCCCGAATAAACTTACTAAGCACAATAACTACTGAAACTCAACCTCAAGAGATGAGGGCTAAGTATTAATCCTTAAGATAAGTGTAGTATCCTTATCTTAAGTATTAGATAAAATACTTGTGTATATTGGATTATAAATAAAAATATGATCTAAGCTACACGAATATAAATATTTTATGAATATTCTTATCACATCACAATACTAAGAATAAGTAGAAGTAAATATAGAGTGCAAAAGCTAAGGCATACATCCATAAACATTCATTATAGTAACTAAATGAAACATCCATCTCATAAAAGAAAAGAGAAAAACATCCCTAGTTCTTACAACCTTTTTATAACAAATATAGAAAGAAAGTCTAAGTGCTGAACTAAAATCCTAAATAGAAAGTAAAGACTAGGAGAAGAGTCCACTAATGCTCCTCAAACTCCTTCTTGATCTTCTGAGTATCCACCTGATGTGGTTCCATGAACTGCTCAAGATCTAGCAAATTGCTAGATCCCAAAAGTACCATATGTTAGACCGAAAGTCTAACACAACGAAAGATACTCTAACAGTTTATAATGTATACTATTTAACAGTTAAGTTGTTTAAGAAAAATTGTAGAAAAGACAGTAAAATAGCTAAAAGTTCAAAATAGTATAAATCTGAAATAAAGTAATTGAAACAATACATTAAAATATTAAACTGAGACTGTAACTAAGGCTAAATGTAAAGAAAATAGAAAATAAATTTGAAACTGCAACTAATTACAAAAATGTGTGTAAAATAATATATAATCTGAATCATAGTAAATAATTCTATAAAACTATATTGTATGCCACTGAATTCATAATTATGCATCTGAATATGCCATAGAACTTTATGCTACTTATATGCTGACTTGGTGTCTCATGGACACACCATATTTTTTTAGGTGAGCGAATGCTCGCTCCACTAATAGAGTCCTTAGGTGAGCCAAGCGCCCCGCTATTGCTGACATGACTTATGCATTTATGATACGCCAAAGTTTTAATGTCGGTATGCTTTAAATCATCAAAATCCCAAAATCAATTTAATATCTAATGATGATTCCATTTATCTCTATTGTGCAGAATTCACCTAAGTGAATTCTGACTCCTAATTCTAATTTACTGAATTATCTTAATTTAAATCATAAATAATCTTCAGCTGAAGGGATTAAATATATATAGTTGGTATGCTTCCCAATAAGGTAAACTAACACTTAATTTGTTTAACTGCACTTATCGAAGCGCATGACGATAAGGGGCAGAACCGGATCACAATTTATTCTCTCAAACTAAGCTGTTAAATACCCTAATTACAAAATGACTTAAGGTATTTTGTTTGTTTAACTGCACTTATCGAAACACACGAAGATAAGGGGCATGACCTGATTATAATTTATTCTCTTAAATTAAGCATCTAAGTTTACCTAATTATGAAACACTTAGGCTTGAGAAATTCACTCTAAGTTGGACTGTGCTTATCCAATCACATAGGATAAGATTGAGACTCTACAATCTACTAGTTTCTACAAATCTATTTAAATAATAAATGTTATCACACTAATAAATCTTCACTCCATTGAAATTGGTACTACATAATGTTCCAAGAATGTGACTTAAAGGTCACTCAATTTTTGGGTTACTACCACATGGGAGAAAGTCATGATAAGTTCTTAGGTAATCCTACCACAAGTGTCTTAGATTAAGCATCTAAAGCTAATAAGGAGCATATAAGAGTTCTTACCCAAGATGTAGATATTAAGCCCTTCCTACCTCAATAGATTATTTATTTAAAGCTTAATGATTATTGAATTATTCAAGCTAAGGCAAGACCATAAAGATCTTGCACTTCTAGCTTAAAAGAAAATCTCTAATTCCTGTGCTTTACACTATTTCCACAACTTTTGACTTGCTTAGATTTGATTTGATTTAAGCAGATCAGAAAGATAAATCCATTTAATCTCTTCCTATACTACAATCATGGATTTCAATCATGTACATTATTAAGAATTGATCATCTTACTAATCAATATAGTATTATGATTCAGTATATGCTAAGGATATTATATAAGTGAAAATCAAGGAGTTAAAGGACTAAGTTCAGATTGACTCACATAAGTTCCTTAATTATCTTAGCACTTTTAGTTAAATGGATCAATGCAAAATCAGGGTGTATTATTAGAATTATGCAAATTGATTATCTTTCAATCAAACCATTTTACTTTAGGTGATTAAGGATTTGGATCTTAATCAAGATAAGTTAGGACTTAAATCCTAACTTGACCAAACTAAGACCAATTATTTAATTTATGGATCGATTACAAATCGATGGATTATTGGTGTATTATTGATGTTTATTTCAAGATTTATGATTAAGATTGATTTACTTAATCATTTTTTTAAAGATTTTTAAGTTCAATTATGGATTAATATCAATTTAATCATATAAGGTGTCCAAATAAGCTTGAGAGTTCTCTAACTTTCATCTCACTATTATTGAAACATAAGAACATGAATTTGCATAAAACATAAAGTAATTAAGGCTAATCAAATCCTAAACCAAGAAAAATAGATTAGCACTTAATTACAAATCCAATCATTCAAATTTCATGAACTTGGCAAGTGTGTTCTAATAGACAATACAAATAATTAGAGACTATATTTGAGGGTTTTAGCTAAGAAGAAACCCTAATTTTCATTAATCATTCATTTACAAGATTAGGGCATAATTAAGAGAATAATAATCAAAAAATTATTTGACCTAGCACATGCATTCTACAAGGCATTAGAAATATAATGGTACCTAAATCATGCAATTTGGCTAAGTATACAGACTAATCAACCCTAATTAAGTTCTAAAATAATTAAGAAAAATTAGAAGATCCAACTATTAAAAGTGAAATATTATTTTATATTCTTGTTCCTTATGATTTGTTGAACAATTTAGTATAATTTCCATAGGGTTTGGATCAATGGATCAAAAGTTATTCAAATAATATTTTTTGTAATTTTATAATTTAATTTCCCTATGATTTAATTAATAAGATTATCTTACTTAAGAAACATAAATCCAATTAATCGGATTATTAATAAACTGGCTCGGCCCATTACCAAAAGGTGCAGGTTGACCGGGGCCCGAGGAACCTGGCACTATCGCACAGCGCGAGCATGGGCTGATCCAACCAGTACAGTGTCGTCGTCCCCAACCCTTCTTCCCCGAGACTTAAGGAATTAGGGATAGCTCACAAGGCTGAATACTAGATGCCCCATCCACACCTTGGCCACAATTTAATCCCTACATAATTAGTGGGCGAAGACGCATCGATCGCACCCACTAGCTCTTTATGAGGAGGTCTGGTTCGCACGGACCTTACTCACACTAGAGCTATCACTACAGAGCTACTGTGGGGAGGCAATTCTGCCCATAGAGGCCATGATTGGCCATGGGTTTGATCCTTACACCTTCAAGGAGGTGAGATGGATCGAACCCCTAAGGTAGATGGGTCTAAGGCTCACTGAATCGCTGGGGTCTTTACGCGGACCTAGCATTCCTATAGTAACTTAGCCCGATCGATTGATTCGATTGATCGAGGCTAGCTTAAGGTGCAATAACTTATGTATTGGGTTCGATTCTACAATACCAATCATTATGAATCAAATGGAGCAGGGCTTGAGCCTAATTGGCTCAGAGCACGCAAGGGGGTTACCTAGTTTGACGGGGTAGCTTGGTTTGAGCGATAGAGGCAACGCAGGAGTTGCTGAGCTTTAGAGGAGGGTTCTTATGGATCTTGAACACTAGGAGTCACCTCTATCAATACTACGCAAGCACTAGAACACCTGGAATAGCTCGGCATATCAACAATGGCAGAAGGGGAAGAACCTTGAATTGAGCTCACTTGATCAGCAAGTCCACCCTAGGAGGAATCCTAAGGCTATTTATAGCCTTAAGGATGGCTTAGGGGTATCCCAGTGGGCTGGGAAAACTCGGGGGATCGGCCCAAGGCCGAGCCCCCCATTTACTCCAAGTGGAAGAATCAGGTCATGAGGCCCGATTGGGAGATTAGGCTGAGAGTGGAAAGGGCCTAATGACCTACTGAAGTAGACGCGTGAGTGGGAGACAAGCACAATAGCTAGCGGTATGGGGATCTTTTCTGTCAAGAGCGGACGCGATTGGGGATGAAGGTCCACAGTGTCGGAGGCTCTGGATGTCGCCTGATATATCGATCAGATGGCACAATAGCTCAGATCGCCTGGATCCTAACAACCAATTGCTAGAGCGATCTGGGTCGCAGGATCCACATTTTGATATAACAGCAGATCCCCAGGCTCTGCGGATCTGAATCCTAGTTGCATGATCAGCGAGAGGAATGGTGGGATGGAGCGGGGTGCCTTTATTGCATGACCCAGGATCTGTAGTGGATCGCCTGCAATCCGCATAGTGGATCCCGGATGGGTAAAATGGTTTAGGATAGATTTGTAAATAATAAGTATTGGGATCCCTTATGTGCAATTATCCTAATTTAATTTAAATTGAATTATGGTCCAAATGATCTCTAAAATTCTTAAACTTTCACCCCTAGCTAATTTGGGGGTGAGAAATTCAAAAATACAATCAAATTTTAATTCTGAGGTCAAAATATTTTAAGTCTTAATTAGGGTATCTAGATTGATCAAATGGTTAATTTTCCCTAAAGATGTCCGATTGATCCCAAACTTTCAGGGTTACCTTAAATTAGTATATTGAATACAATGGAATTATAATTAAGGCATGATTAAGCTTTGATTAAGCTAGTAATAGCCTTGGGTTGTTACATGAACCCTTGGTAGTGTGATAAGTGGATTGATTATTTTTTCTTTTAGATTACTCCTTCGAGTAGGAAATGGTTCTGCCATTGGGGAAGCATTATTGTAAGAGGTAGAGCCTGCGATCTAATAGGAGTTGGGTTTTGGGCTAATGGGTGATGAGTGATCCTTGCCTTGTTAATAGTACAAAAAGCTCATCATTTCCATAACATTTGACCTGGCCTTCTGTAGGTATATCACATATTTCCTTAATGGTAACACTTACCATAAGGATGAGGTCTTGAGCACTTGGGTGCTTGCTATCCTGTTAATATGGTGGCTGAGTCATTTGGTATGCTTGAGGTGACTGAGTTCTAATCTTTTGGGGTTCTTCAGAATTCTCTAAGGAAGATAGAGATCTCTTTCTCAGTCTTTTTGTAACAACCCAAGGTTGTTACCTAGCTTGAGTTAGCTTAACTATATTTTATTTAGTTCATCCAGTCCTTAGATCCAATCCCTGAAGGTTTGGAGTAATTCAGAGCACAATCAATTATTTTGGAATATTTTAATATTTAATTAATTAGAAAATTGAGGTATTTATTTTGATCTCGAAATCAAAATTTGACTTCACCGTTGCGATCGTCACCCCCAAATTAGATAGGGGCAAAGTTTTGAACGCATTTGGAAGTCGTCAGATTTTCACGAACATTTTAATATAATTAAATGCACTGTAAAATAAAATAATGAAATAATCATCAGAATCAAATTCTGACTTTGCCGTTAAATTCCTCACCCCTAAATTGGCTAGGGGTGAATTTTTGGGAATTTTCAGAGCGCATTTCAAAAATATGAATTTTTAAACAATTAAGCAATTATTCGATCCTTAATTTGCAATTTCTCCCCCTACCTCCTAGCTGGCACCTCATTCAGTGCCCCCTCCCTCTTTGGCACAACAGGATGGCTGAGGCCATCCCCTCCCTCCTTTTTCTCCATGCCTTGATAGGTGAGGCCTTGCCTCCTAGCTCCTATAGGCCATGATCCATCTCCCTCTCACTCTCCTCATTTTAAGAAGAAGCACAGCCCTAACACCTTCTTTTTGCTATCAAGTTAAAGTTCTAGAGCTCTCTCCCTACCCCCCCAATTACTGCACCTTGAAGAAGCTTCCTCCAAGGTCTTAAAGGAACCAAAGAAGTCTCCATCCTCCTCCTCTTCCTCCCTTTCTTACAAGGCTAAGGTACCCATTTATTCCTCTACTTGTCTCCTTCATGATACTATAATGCTTGAATGCACCTTTGGAAGTCCATAAATATGCATGAAATTCATTAAGACTCTTAAAAGCTTCATAGAAAACTGCTCTGTTTCTCTTGCATTCTGCACACTCTTGCATGCATCATAATTTTTTATATAGCTAGGATGCTCCATTCATGCCAATTTTGGTGTCAATGGAAAGCTATCGGAAAGACCTTTCCATTGTTATATGGCACCACTCATGGAATGCTTTGGATTGACAAAATTTTTTGCCTGGACCAAAACTTAAGGCCTATTTTCGGGCTCACATACTCTCAATCCAGAGCATTCCATGAGCAGTGACATATATCAATGGAAAGGTCTTTCTGATACCTTTCCATAACACCAAAATTGAACATTGCATAAAATTCTTTATTGAAATTAAGTTTGAACTTTATCAATTTGTACCTTAAAAGTATTATGCTAATTGCTAAATAATAGAACCCGTATATGCTTATGTTAAATAGATATACCTTAATAGCTAAATGGCATGAAACCTAAGTCTTTTAGATTTGTAATAAAGTGCAAACTTCTTTGATTTGATTTATAATTTAGTTAGCCTTAATTACTTTCTATTTTATATCAAACTTACATATCTATGCTTTTATGATTTTAGGATTTATGTTAGAGAACCTTAATATTTAAATGGGACATCTTGATATGTAAACTAAACTTAAACATAAGAATCTTGATAACTTGATTAAGTAGATAATACTTAATCTAAACCTAAAGCATGACATCAATAATATACTAATAATACATTGATTTGTCATTGACCTTTAAATTAATGTTGGTCTTAACGATATAAAGGTTAGGAGTTAAACCCTAGCTTATCTTGATTAAGATCTGAACCTTAATTAGTTAATTAATTAACTTGTTTGTAAGATAATTCATTTGACATTATTCCAATAATGCCCATGATTTGATATTGATCTTAAATTATTGAATTAGAAGTGCTATGGTTAATAATGAATATGTGTGATTGAACTATCTGAATCCAAACTTTAGATCTTTGATTTTTTCTTATATAAGACTATTAGCATAAGATGAATAATAAAAATATAATGATTGATGAAATGACCTAACTCTAATAATATCTTTGATTTCGACCCATAATTATAGAATAGAGTTGGATAAGATG
Organism: Gastrodia elata; assembly: GCA_016760335.1. Taxonomy (NCBI): domain Eukaryota; kingdom Viridiplantae; phylum Streptophyta; class Magnoliopsida; order Asparagales; family Orchidaceae; genus Gastrodia; species Gastrodia elata. The sequence goes on from CM028669.1 coordinate 829,199, forward strand.
AATTCTATTCACCTGTTCTGATCACTTCAATTCAAAACTAATAAGTAAACCTTGAATGCTAACTTAAGAAGTAGAAAAGTGAGAACTTAAGGGTCTTGCTTTAGGATCATTCTTGAAATACTTAAATACCTTAATTATTGATACATTGAGATAGGAAGAACCTTTGTAACTTATTGAGGTAGAAACTTAAATGATCCTTCAGAACTTTAGAAGTTGAACTTGATACCTTGTGGTAGGAATCACTTAAAGTAGTTAGAATAGAACTTATCCCTTATTGTAGAATTTAATATTGAATGATCTTTTGATCACATCCTTGGAGCCTTATGTAGGATACACCAATTTAGAGTAAGGATTAATAGCTTTGGTAAGATCCTTGTATATTAAATAGATTTGTCTGAACCCAGATTATTGGTTGGGTATAGTAGGGTATACCCATAGTACTGGATTAATTCAATAATATTCAGGATTGATTGATTCACTCCAATGTGGACTTATGACCAGGTGCTATCCTGAGGGATTAGATGAATACAGTCCGATTAGAGTAAATCTTCCAAGACTAAGAGTGTTACAATTAGTGAACAAGATCTTTAGTTTGAGATATAAACTACGACCACGTTTTGCATCCTATCGTAGCATGCTTCGATAAGTGCAGTTTAAGCAAACTAAGTACCTTAAGTCACTTTGTGTAGACCACTAAGTATGCTTGTAATTAGGTCATTTAATGACTTAGCTTGATATGGAAGCTGTGACCGGGTTCTGCCTCCTATCGTAGTGCGCTTTGATAAGAGCAGTTTAAACAAGCTAAAGGTTAAATCCACCTTTTTGGCAAACATGCTAAATATGTGTATACAATTATCCCAGCTAATGATTTTCAAGTAAACTCTCAACTTTAACCAATTTTTGAAGTTAGGATTTTAGGAGTCATAATCCTTTCAGCACGATTCTACACAATGGAGACATTGAATTCATTATCAGATTTTAAAGTATTTTTTGGATTTATCTCATAAGCATGAGCATGAGCATAAGCACAACATGTGAGTATCAGAATGATGTATGAGTATCAATGATGGTTTATGAGTTACGGAATGTTATATACATTGACTGGGGAATTTAAGGATGCATCGGCATCATCAGTAAATGATATTCCCAATTAGATGAATGTGTACATTGGATCGTACTACTCATAGCAGTTCAGTGATATTTTAGTTGCATATCAGTGGCATATAATGTTGTGGCATATTCCAATGCATAGTTTCAGTGACATACAACATAGTTTTGCATATGATTACTCAATTTCAGATTCATTACTGTTTTGGTTTATTTTCAGTATTCAGTTTATAGTTCAGCTTCACTTTGCCTTACTTTACTTCAGTTTTGCAGAATTTATATAATTTTATGCTTTCAATCATATTTACAGTATTTTTGCAGATTTAATTACATTATGTAAATGTTAAATGAATAATTAGAACTATTAGATTAGTTTTGAAGTGTAGACTTATTGTCTAACATGGGGTACTTTTGGGATCCAGCAATTTGCTATATCCTGAGCAGTATATTGAGCCAGGTTAGAAGGATACCTAGGAGATTTAGAAGGAGCCCATGGAGCATTAGTGGACCCTTCTTCAGTTTTATTTTTTTGCTTAGTATTTTCAGTTCAGGACTTAGCTATATGTCTATTATTTAGTAAAATGTTTGTAATACTTCTAGATGTATTTTCTTTTCTTTTCTGAGACGAATGTTTTCATACAGGTTCAGTGATGAATGTTTCTGGATGTTTATTTTAAGCTTCTGTACTCTGTTATGTACTACTTATACTTAGTGTTATGATGTGATCAGCATATTGGAAATGCTGATATATTATACATATATTAGATTCCTATTATATTCTAAATCTAATGTATATATTTATCTAATACTTAGGATAAGAATACTACTCTTATCTTAAGTATTAGCTCTCAACCCTCCTTGAGGTTGAGTCAGCAGCCCCTTAGATGAGTTTCATGGTTTTCAGCTATTTCGGGGAGATGGGTTATTCCTCCTCGAGTGGCGCACCGCTCTGCCGCCGAATTATGATTTTTACCCCTTTGCGTGCGGCGATGGGGTGGGGCGCTACAGTTTTCTACACTTAATGGTGTTCTATCAATCTTGCACCTTCCAAAAGCCTTGAAAAATTGCCATGGTGATGGGATACAAGATGATTCTTAATTATGTCTTTAAGTCCTTTGAGGAAATGACTACCTCTTTCTTCTTTAGTGTGCACCAAATAAGGAGCAAATCTTGACAACTGCTAGAATTTTATTTCATTGGTTAGGATTGCCTTATTGCCTTGAGTAAATTGAATCAACTCATCTTTTATTATCTATTGCACAGAGGAGGAATGAACTTTTTTTTGAAGACTGATTCAAATTCATCCCAACAAACCTTTTTAATACCTATTTCAGCAAAACAAAATTTTAGTTGTTATCCACTAATACTCAACTTCTTCGATGAACAAGTGGGTGTTTGGCAGATAACTTTATTGCTTGGTCACTTGATACTTGACAGGTACTTTTTAATTATCTTCAACTAATTGGCTACTTCAATGGGAGAAGCAAATCCATTGAAGATTGGAGGATTGATTTAGAGAAAGGCATGAAGGAATCCATCCATAATTAAACTTGATGCTACTTGAGGATTAACATGGATAATTTGGGGAATATGTGGATTAATTGTTCTCTTAGCTGCTTGAGTCTGCAATTCCACCAAGTTCTTCACTATCTCTTTCAAATACTTGGTCTCATTAGAAGTTGAAGAAGAGTTGGGGTCTATGATCTTCTCGATAGAAGAGGCGGGAGTGTTGGGTTCATGATTCATCTTACTAAAAAGAATTAACAAAAATTGAATGAGAAAAGATAAGGAAATTAAATAAAATGATTTAAAGTAATTAGCTAACTATAAACACTACCCAATAATGTTTAAGCTATCAACTTATCACTATAGTGAGTTTAATATCAAGTTATTGATGCACATACTTTACTTTTCTGTATTGTCAATATGATTGGGAAAATATTTGCTTATACATTTAATTTTTCCTTTCTTTGGACTTGCTCTAATACTAACTGTAATGACCCTAATATTAGATCAAAAACTCAATCCAACACCATGTGTTACTGTAGTACTGAACACTAGGCTAATGAGTCTTAATCGACTATTAAATACTATGGGGAGTCAAGGGTCTCCAAAGAGGAATACTAGATGCATGATACTAAGTAAATATAAGCCATTTCAGCCATCCATAAAGAAAGAAATACATCATGGAATAGTAAAGTAAAATATCCAGAGTTTAGTTAAATTATGCAAATATTTAGACATAAAGACACTCATCCTCATGGGGTGCTAAAGTAAAATAAAATAACAGCAAAAGTAAAGGTCTTAAATCAGTAGCTACAGGATCTGATCTACCTCAGGTTCAAGTTCTACTCCAAGCTCTTGATCTATCATATTTAGAATTTAACACGTTAGGGCACAACCTATAAAATAAAAACAAGCGATCAGACTTAAAAACTTTAAGCACATTTTAGGGTAACTACTCTATTTAAGTTAAGTGGGTCTCACATTATACATTTACCATTGTTTAAGCAGAGCACAAAGTAGTAAAATGGAAAGTAAAGTGAAGTAGAGTTAATGATTGTAAGCAATAATTAAAAAAGGTAAAAGCAGTAAAAAGGGGAAAGCTAAAATACATCCTACATCAAATATGTAAGTAAGGAAAGTATGTATAGTATAAATACAAGTGAACAAATGAACAAAAAAAAATATATACAAAAGACATATGCTAAGTAACATAAGAGGAACCAATGTAAGAATAAATGAAAGTAAATAATAACATACATTACATGTAAGTAAGTAAAAGAACTATAAGTACAGGTGAACATGTAACATATGCAAGTAAGGAAATCTTAGTCTTAAGGATTGAACATATAATAAAAGTTGCCATAAAGGATTGATTATGCATAGTCAATGGACAATGATAAAACATTCACAATCTGGAAGATTGTGAGAAATGTAAGAGAAGTCATAAAGGATTATGATATATTAAGTTATTTATCTTGCTTAAGTTTTTGTTTTGAAGGAAAAACTTATAAAACAACTAAGGAGTCAAGCACATCTTCCCAACAAAGTAAACAGGGCTTCGCATAACACACATTTTCCCCCTCATAGTATTTGAGTGGTCTCCTGATCACTCTATAGTTTGCCCTAGCTTAGTAATAGTTGTACAACATCCGCCATATGAAACCCCAAAGAAAATGTTATATGTTTACTTTATGCACAATGTCTTTAATGAATGTTAATAAGGATTTAGTCTCAATGCGTTGCAGCATTCAAGGATGTTTAAAGCTAATTGTAAATTATGAGGTATTGTTATTATCTACTTTAGTTATATATCCTATGATTGGGACTAATCAAGCCTGCACAATTGACTTAGATATTTATCAAATGTCTCCATTAACTAGCATATAATAATATATAATTATTTAAAAATAATGAATTGATTAAGGTCTTATTTATGTTACAAAATAATTTATAGTTATAGTTGAAGGTTACAAACAAATAACCTATCCTATTACTAACACTACAATTGTCTAAGCTATCTATCGACGTGTATACTCTATTGGAACACTCTAATTTAGATGCTAAAGGTTTCACTACTATACTAGTTAAGTTACTATAATCCTATGACTTAGGATACTTGAAGTTCTAGCTTAGGATTTCCCACTACTGAACATAATGTTTCACTTCTCTTAAGTTATAAGGTTTTTAAGATTTATATTATCCAAGCATTTAAGCTAACATTAACCCTTAATTAATCTATGTTATTTGTCTCTTAAGGTTCCATAATTAAGAAGGTTGCACATCAACCACTTAAACTAATGGGACAATTTTAGTTTATTCTTAGACTTAGTGGTTTTATAAGACTACTTATCTAATATGGGAAGGCCAAGTTTTATTAATGCTTATGTTGCTATTATCTAATTCTTCTCACATATGCTTACTAATCTTTAGCATCAAGTTACTCTCATTAATCTTAAGGTAGAAAGCCTTAATATTTCTACCACTAAATTCCTAAATACAACTTCATTGCTTAGCACTTAAAGACATCTAACCCATTTAACACTTAAGGCAACATCAACCCTTAGCTCAATTACTTAGTCATTCTAAGGGATTCAATGTCTTAATAAGGATTTATCCTAAGTAATTCTAAACTATATACTTTGGCCTATTAAAGTTACTTATATTATATTATGCAAGTTGTTTAGGTTTCTTAGATTATTTACTAAGTCACTAATTAACCACTCATCCTTCTAAAGGTGATTCCATCTTAATATCTTATAAGTCCTCTTTTAGCCACAAATGTTCTACTAAGGATTAATTAATAATATTCTAAGTAGTTTACATGATCTAGAAATGGTCTACAACTTCGCTCTCCTACTATATAGGATTCAATTTAAGATATCTAGATGATAATTAATGGGTAATTGTTGATCTAAGTTGAGTTAATAGTATAAATTGTAATTAACCTTCCTATGGTTAACAAGTTACTAGACTTAAACTAGTACTATTAATCTTTATCTAGAAGGTTAGCATGGAGGCTTCCTAGCCTTAAGTTCACTATGTAATCTTAGGGCCAGAAGGTTCTAATCAATAATTAAATAATTTGGCTAACTATGATTTAATCAAATCTTAATAGTAAGATGCTTAAGTGGAGGTTCTCTAACCACTTTCTTATAGACATATATCAAGGCACTAAGAGGCCTAAATACTAGTTAAGAGGTTAAGTAACCTAAATATTACTAAATTTCATAATAGGATGACAAGGGTCAAACTTACACTCAAGGAGTGTGAGGAACTAGGTTAAGCTCTAGCTAATCTCATAAGGGTTCTATTAATGAATTTCCTAATCATAAGGGGTTTACTAAATCATTTTCATCTAAGTGTTTACGATTAACTACAATCCATAAGTACTAAATCAAGCATTGTGAATCTATAAAATCAATTCATTCCTATGTTGAGGCTCTTTCATAAGCTTACTAGTCCTATGCCAAAACTAGGTTATTCTAGTTGTTTTCCTACTCAAAGTTTCTCCTAAAGTTAAAATATGTCATAAGATATATTTTTTAAGGTGTCCTAGTGTTTAGGAGACCTAAACATGCAAAACCCTAATTTGGGATTTTAATATTATTTTATTTAAGGTCAAAAATTCACATTTTCATTTGTTATCTAAATCATGTAAACATAGTGACTATAACTTTATTATAGCATAACAAGTAAAATGACACTAAGTTGGGTCAATTTGGACATCAAATAGTCAATCTAAGTACTAATAACTCTTATTAACACTTAAAAGGTCATTAGCAAAATTAGCTATCGAAATAGAAAATTAGCATTTTATATTGTCCTAAATATTTTTGTAATCAAAATGACCTATTGGAACATCAAATTTGAGTGTGGATTTTCTATGTTGTGTTACTTACAAAATTAGGTTAAATACTTAATTAATTAAAATAGTGACTAGGCAAATTAATCCTCAAACAAAAAATCTAATAGCATATTAATTATCCTTGCATTTTTATAGTCATTTTGAGATATAACATTACTATATTTGGGTTTGTAATTTAAAGTTATGAGGCTTTGAAGGTTAATGAAATAAATAATTAATAATTTAATTCTGGAATTGTTCATAAGAACAAGGGCGTACGCATGTGGTCGGTCGCATGCATGCGGGCTGGGCCGCAGGCACACTGGTCAGGTTAGGTTCGTGGATTAGACAGCGCAGGTCGAGTGGACTTGACTTTGTAAGAACATCAAATTGTGAGCTAGGGCATCAAAATTTCCCTATCTCAAGTGATTATCGGTGACCGACGCCCGCACACCGATGGAAAGGTCTCGTAGAGACCTTTCGATCGATACTGATTTCATCGCCGGAGGCCACCTTCAAGATCTAGTGAAACGATGCCCTATATAAGCTGCTACTGATGCAACTATCATTACTGTGTACCAATGTACAATATGCTCAAATCCAGCTCGATCGAGGTCGATCAAACTCGATCAATTGATTCTACAGCCAATTAAAATATTAGGAAAATTTGACGACTTTCAAAAAGTCCTAGAATTTGACCCTTAGTTAATTTGGAAGTGAGGAGTTCAATGGTGAACTTCGATTTTTGATTTGGAGGTCAATTTATTTAAGGTAATTCTTAGGTTATTCAAATTGCTCAAAATATTCATCAAAAGTGAACAATCTCCAAATGTCACCAAAACTCAGTGGTCATCTCCTAATTCTATTATGAGTCTAATGGTGACGGTTTTAACCATTTTTGGAATTCTAAACTAAGTAAGAACCACAAGTTGTTATAGATTCCTTAGGTTTGGATAAAAAATTATTTTCAGATGTACCTCTCAGAGAATTCGAGGCATAATGTGTCGAAGGAACAATAATATGAAATCAAATTTAGGATTTCATTGTTAATTTTACTAATCACTTTTTAATTGCAATTAGGAGTCCCAAAAACTTTAATTTTGACAATGTTATCCAAACTGGACATACTTAGTGTTGTTCTACTACTTGTAATATGAGAATTCCATATTTATTAATTTTATTTTTGATTGGACTTCATTTGGAGAAAGTGGATTCTTGGTTCCTCTAATCTTCATTAATGGTAATTTTTATGATTTCTAGCTAACATATTTTAAGCCTTTTACCCTAGGACAAAAAATATTAATTTAGTTTCTTAGGTCATTTTAGGAAGTTAACTTATGCCTTGGAAATCAGAGTTAGATGCCTATGGAGTAGTCTAGCAAACATGTAATCAAGCCTTCTTCAATTGGAGAGATAGTGTATATTATAAACCCTAAACTTGATTAATCACCTAACTATGTGTTGTGAGCCTATACCTTAGGTGTTGTTAGCTAAGTTATTTCCTTTGGTAGTAGATATAGCTCTATTAGGACTAATGTCTACTACATTGAATTAAGCTTAGTTAACCATTCCCTTCAAGTGCAAACCTCACCCAAACCTCTATAGTTTCTAACTTAGCACTATTTAACTCTTGAATAGTGATATAAACTTTTAGTAAGCCTTAAAATCTTTGTTGAAATAAGCAAACTTAGAACAACTAGATTACGACTATTCCTTTAACTCTATATATAGTACCTCCCAAATGAGTTCTTAGCTAACTTACTGAACCCATAAGTTACCGTAGTAAGATTTAAGGTAGCAAACTTACAACCTATATCTTCTATACAGAACATTAGCCTTAAGTATAGTAACCAATGAAGATTGATTGGCTTAGAATTAACATATGATTAGAATTATGTTGCATATATATATATATATATATATATATATATATATTATTTTGTCACATCAGTAAATCTTAATCAAACTACTACTTTTCAAACTTCAAACATTTATAATATTGTCTTTCAATTAACTTAGATATTGATACATCTAATTCAATTGGGAGCTTCATCAACTCCAATCATTAAGTTAGATAACTAAAGTTAGACAAAAATGGATATCACTTGATTTACACTTAGCTTAAATTCCTTGAATGTTGCTTTGCTTTTAGATTATAGTCTTGAACATTCATAAGGATGTTGTGCATATATAAATCATTAAAACATTAAACATAGGAGTTTCATATGTTTAATTTCAAGCCAGGCCAGACTACAAAGTAATAAGGAGACCATTTATATACTAGAGAAGGAGTGTGTGTTTTGTGAGTCCTTGCCTTACTTATCTAGGTTTCATGCTTAAATGCTCATTTGTTAAATAATTTATGCCTGCAGAACAAAATCTTATACAGCTTAATTAACTTAACGTACTTTTATCACAACCTTATTGATTATAAGCTACTTTTCATAGTCTTTTGCCTAAGCTTACTTACCTTAGTCTTTTACTTTGTTTATTTAGTCCATATGATTGAGTCTCACTTTACTTTATTGTTCAATACCTGCTTCATATTGTTGTTTACCTCACATTACAGTCCTTACCTTACTTGTAGTGTATATTGCATTTACTTACATTTTATGCTTCACTGTTTTATTTTATTTATTACTTAGCATAATTCCATTGGACATATTCATGTATCCTTACATGCTTTCATATGCACTTTAGCAGTTTTAGCCTTTATAGGATGTATATTTTCCCTTATTTGTTGTTACAGGCTATGGCAATCTACTAGTGAGTACTTACTCTTCTTACTTTACTGTTCTTACAGATTTACATACACTACTTTGATGCTTAGTGCCCCCGCTTTAGTCATTTAAATTGTAATGACCATTGTCATATCTGCTTAAAAATTAAACAAAACTTAGTGTAGCCTTAAAATGTACTTGGATTTTTAGGACTAATCACTTGTTTTACTTTGTTTGTGGTGCCCCTACCTTATTAAAAACCAAATACTGTAGATCAGGACATCTGAACCTTGGAACTGAGACTAGTACCGATCATCAGTAAGCTTAAGATCTGCTTCCTTTTTACTGCATTTAGTGAAGATGAGTGCATTCTCTAAATTACTTTTAATTCAGTCTGTAATAACTTAATTTTTGTGATGTTCTTACTTTATTTTTGTGATGGATGTACTTTCATTTTTGTATGCTTGCTTGGTTTGGATGATGGATACATTGTTTACTTATTCATTTTTCTTTTAACTTCTTTGCCTCAAAAGGGTTCTTGGCCCCATAACACTTAATGTTTGGGTTAGTTTTCTGACTAATTCAGTGTTAAATATTATGTAATGCTATAGTATTTGATTGGGTTTCTAATTCAATATTAGGGTAATTACTTTTGGTATCGGAGCTAGGGTTGAGGGAAAGAAGTTAGTGAACATCCATCTATCCAAATCAAATAACATTAAAAAAGTAGAATAAAAGCATTAAAATTTTTTACCATATGTCAGTTTGTAATAGTGATAATGAACCTAACTAACTTAAATCCTATACTAATAACACTCAGATGGAGAGTTTACGAGTCTAATTTAAACTACTATACTAAGTGTTCTCTTCGGCAATGGTATGAAATCACCAAAATAGACTCAAGTATGTAGGTTGTATGTCAGTGTATATAAATTAAAAGGAGACATTATCAATAAGATCCTCAACTCACTAGTTTTTAGAGGCAACTGCATTTGAGAGTTAGCTAGAGAGGTGGCAATCAAGAGTAACTGAGGCATTTCATGTGATTGATTGTCCTGATCCAATTATTTTAGAGTCTTAGATCAGCTTTTGGACAATTAAGCTGATGAGCTGGTGGGTTTATACCTATCTTAGGATAATTCATAATAGTAGGATATATTATCGTGCACCTATTCTGTCAGAATTTTGAGATTCTTTTCTATTTCACGTTTTATAAGTAATTGCATTAGTCCTTAGTAGTAGCTTTCATTTATATTTTCTTTAGCATTTTACAGTATTGTATTCCAAACTTAGTATCAACAGAATCATTTATTTTTCATAGTTTTTAAATTGTGTCTCTTTTATCTTTGTTAGTATAGATTCCCAAATTGGATACTCCTATTCCTTTTATTACAAAGGCAGCAGCTGTATCTAGTTCATCACCAACTACAGATGAGCCTAAAACTCTTATGCAGCTGATGAAAAGATGGTGGGTGTAATGACCCTAATATCAGATCAAGAACCCAATCCAATACTAGAGAGTTACCATAGCACTTAACACTAAATTTGTAGGAAACTAACTCATTATTGAGTGCTTTGTGGCCAATAATCTTCTTGAGGAAAACAAGTTAGAAGTAAAAATGAACAAGCAAGTGAAGTAGAGTATCTATATCCACCATCCAAACCAAGTAATTATACAAAATGAAAGTATATTCACATAGAAATAAAGTAAAAATATCACAAAAATTAAGTTATTATTGAATGAATTTAATGTAATTAAATTAATTCACTCATCCTCACTAAAAGTAGTAAATTAGAAGCAGAATCCTCAAGCTACAAGTGGCTGGTACTAGTCCCAACTCCAAGGTTCAAACAATGTTCTTGATCTACTATATTTGGTTTTTAATATGGTAGGGCACAACTAACAAAATAAAATAAGTTATAAGACTTAAAAACTTTAATACATTTTAAGGTTACACTAAGTTATAATTAATTTTAAGTGGATATCATATTAGTCATTTATAATTTATAAGGGAGTAATCGAAGCACTAAATAATAAGGTAGGGAATGTAAATGTACAAAAAAAGTAAGTAAAGAAGAAGAGCAATAACTCACAAGTAGATTTGCTCTATCATGTAATATAAGGGAAAATATACATACTATAAAGCCTAGAAACTACTAAAGTGCATATGAAAGCATGAAAGTATACATGAATATGTTTAATGAAATTATGCTTAGTATTAAATAACAAAAAGTAGTGGAGCATAAAATTTAAGTAAAGCAACATACACTACAAATACAGTAAAGACAAAAATTTGAGGTAAACAATAATAAAAGTAGGATTGTACAGTAAAGTAAAGTAAAGTGAGACTTAGTCATATGGACTAAGTAAAATAGCAAAGACTATGATAAATAAGCATAGCCAAAGGACTATAAAAAGTAACTCACAATCAATAAGATTATGATAATAAGAATGATAATTGCTTAAGTTATATAAGGTTTCTTTTTGGCATAAATTACAGAACAACTATGGAGTTACGCATGTCTACCTAATTAAGTAGAAAGCGGTGTCTCCAAGAACACAAACACTCCTCCTATAGGATGTGTAAGGTCTCGTTAGTACTTTGTAGCATGTCCTGGCCTGAAATCCAACATCTAAAACCCTTATGTTTAAGGTTTTAATGATTTTATTGATGCACATCGTCTTTATGAATGTTCAAGATTGTAATCTCAGAGCAAAGGAGTGTTAAAGGAATTCAAGTTAATTATAAATCGTATGATATTCGTTATAATATAAGTTTAGTTATCTAACTTAATGATTAGAGCTGATTAAGCTCTTAATTGACTTAGATAAATGAGTATTTAAGTTAATTGAATGATAAAACTATAGTTAATAAAGGTTTTAAAAATAGTAGTTTGATTGAGATTTATTTAAATGGAAAATAAATTATATGCATACACATGCAATATGACACTAATCATATTATTATCCTAAGCCAAACAATCTTCGTTGGTTACTTGAGACAAAGGTTCTATAATTAGGAGATATATGTTGTAGGTTCACTACTTGAAACTTCACTAAAGTAACTTTAATTGAATTGGTTATGGCTCAATAGTTCACTAAGATAGCTAAATTGTCACTTGGAAGGTACTAGATGTAAGGTTTGAAAAAGGTTGCAATCTAGTAGTTCTAGGTTTACTTATTTCAATAAAAATGTTAAGGTTTATAAGAAACTATAGATCACTCTTAGAGAGCTAAGTAGTTCTAAGTTAGAGACTAGAGGGTTTAAGGTGCGGCTTGCATTTGAAAGGGAATGTTTACTAAGTCTAAATCCAAGCAATAACAATTAGTCTTAATAGGGTTACATCCTACTAGCAAAGGCAAGCTCTTAACTAACAATACTTAAAGTATAGGTTTGTTACACATAAATAGGCAATTAATCAAGTATAGGGTTTTCCAATAATCAGTATCTCTCCTAATGTTGAAGGTTTGAATTCAACTTTGCTAAGCTACTCCAAACATCTTACCAATAAATCCAAGACCTAAACTTACTTCCTAATATCACATAAGGGTCCAAATATAAACTAAGCTGACTGTCCTAGGGCAAAAGGCCTAAAATTTTTAATAAAAAAATCATGAAAAATCACATTTAATATAGATTTGAGGAGCCAAAAATCCAACTTCTCAAATTGATGCCCAATTGCAACAAAATTAGTAAATATGGAATCCTCACATTATAAGGTGAAAAATGATAATCAGTAGGTTAAATTTGGACAACATAGGAAAATTAGGGTCTTTGGAACTTCTAATTGCAATTAAAAAGTGATTAAGAAAATTAAGCATCCAATCTTAATTTTGATTTCATATTATTGTTCATCTCATTTTTTTTAATAAAAATGTATATAATTTTGCATAATTTGGATAAATGTAATTAAAGTTATTTAATAAATAAAATTTCCATTAATTAAATAAAATTTTTAATTTAGATTAATTGTGTCTCCACTGTGAGAAATGCGCGCGTGCATCGACGCCTTTTTGGCACACGCACAAGGGATATGGGGCCTGCACGCAGGCCATAGAAGCAGGCCCGCTGGTATGAACCCAATATTATAACGAGCGGGTTGGTCCAACCCGCCCGATGCCGCTCATCTGCCCTAATCCTGACAGGCTGGGATTAGGGCATCACATCGTCAGTAATTCGGAGCGCTTCCCGGTCCGGCCCGCTCGTTAGTGTGAAGCCCTCATTGCAGCCGACATGCCAGGCTCAAGAGCCACACCCGTTGGCAACACAAGCACGGACAGAATTGATGCCTTAGTTTCTCATTATTAGGCTAGGGTACCACTACTGGGTATTATAGGGCTCAGTCGGCCTGGGGTCAAATCAAGCTCGATCAACCCCATACAATCCTCTACAAGTAGTGAAATAGTCTTATAAAGAGCCAATTTTAGAGACCACAATTGCTATGAGTGGTATTAGCATACCTGAGCTTCAAATTCGTCTCAGGATTAGGGCTAGCTTGAAGGTTTCTTGTGATTGCACTGAGCTCCTTCGAGACTAGATGGCCCTTGATATCATGAAAGAGGGAGGAATGAGTCGAGAGAAAAGGAGTAGATCCTGAATAAGGCTTGGTGGAGAAGATCGTATCACGATCGAGCAAGGGCACAGGGATGTACAGTCCTCTGCATTCATCCATCAGATCGAGAGGGCAATCCGACGGTCAGATTGGGAGATCAAGATCTAGCTCGGATCACATGAATAATTTAGCATGATGACCAGGACTGGTTCGGTTAGCTGTCCCATATGTTGGACTCATGCACGGGATCCCTGCAGTCCGTTAAATGTTGGTGCAATTAATAATTTATTAATTATTTAAAGTATATTAATAAAATATAATTAAACACTTTTAATAAATCAAAATTAAATAAACAAACAAGCTCCAAAAAATCTCAAAAATTTACCTTTAGCTAAATGAAAGGTGAGGAACTCAAAAATAAAGTCAGATTTTAAATTAGAGATCAATTTAATTATCTTAATTTTTCAGGCATTTAAATATATTAAAATATTATAGGAAAAATTGTCGACTTCCAAAAATTTTCAAAATATCACTCCTAACTAATTTGGGAGTGAGGAGTTTAGTGGAGAACTCCAATTTTGATTCTGAGATCATAATCAATTATGTATTTATCAAGTTGATTAATATTCAAAAAAATTTGTTGAACGTAAACGACCTCCAAATTGCACCAAACTTCAGGTGTATGCTTCTAGTGCTATTATAAGTGCACTAGTAGTGAAATGGAGCTAATGGGCTGCCCAATAATTGGTAAACACTATGGGTTTTATAAAATCCCCCTCTTTAAATAGGTGTATTCCTTGACACCCTATAGAATTCAATACAAAAATGTAAACAAAAGAATACAAAATACCTGATAAAAGAAAGAACTCTAGAAACTTCTTCAGCATGTCCTTATTTTCCCCACGTGGATTCTTCAGTTCAGTGATTTTTTCAGTGGACTTTAAATAAGGGAAACTACAGTTCCTCTACTACTTGAAGACTTGTCCCAGACTTATGATAGGTTTAATGACAAAAGTTAAGTTAGGATGCAGTTCAACTACAGGAATCTAAACTTGCTGACTTGGATCAAGTGAACGCCTTCTCAATGATGAGACATGAATAACATTGTGCATAGCTAAAAGTTATTTGGGCAGTTCTCACCTTACTAATCACTTCAAAGGGTCCCAAATACCTTGGACTCAGCTTTCCTGACAAGTCAAAACTTTGAATACCACCCATCGGATTAACTTTCAAATAAACTCGATCTCCAATTTAAGACTCTAACAAATGGTGGCAAGCATTGTGATATTTCTTCATCTATCCTAAGCTACCAACATACTATGCTTGATTTGTAGAACCTTTACTTTAGTCTCCTCGACCAACTCAAAATCATAGAGCTGTGTATCCACTTTAGCCAAACAATAGAAGTATTACATCTAATACCATAAAGTGCTTTGTATGGAGCCATATCAATGTTGAACAAGTAACAATTATTATAGGCAAACTCAACTAAGGTGAGGCGATCTTCTCATAAACCATCAAAATCTAACACACAAAGGCATAGAAGATCTTCTAAAATCTGGTTAACTCACTCAGTTTGACCATCATTCTAGGGATGAAAGGTAGTGCTCAAGGCTTTGTTAGTCGTAAAGTGATGTTGTCTTCTCTTTATGGTAACAATACTTTGATTGAAGAAATTAAAAGGGTAAACCTCGAATCGATCAGGTTAGCAGATTTGCAATGAATTCTATTTTTTTGTCAATCAAAATCCTCTTTAAGATCAAAGATTGTTAAAGCCCAGAAGGAAGACAATGATTATTCCAAGTTAAAATTTAATTTCAAGAATGGGAAGGTATCTGAGCTACATATTGATGATGATGGTGTGATCTTTCAAGTAAAATGGTTATGGGTTCTTATGTGTCTATAGTTAGAAATCCTTTTTGAGGCCCATAACCTAGGTTACACTATTCATCCTGGTAGCAATAGGATCTAAAGAAGTTCTTCTGGTGGCCTGCCATTAAGAGAGACATTGTAGTCTTCATTTTTAAGTGTCATTCTTATTCATTAGTAAAGGATGAACATTGGAAGCCTGGTGAACTTCTTAAGCTGTTAGAGATCCCTGAATGGATATGGTCTGACATTTTCATGAACTTCATCATGGGTGTACTAGAGAGTAAGTCTTGTGCTGATGTGATTTGGGTGATTGTTGATAGACACCAAATCATGTCACTTCATTCTGACTCGCCAGGCTAATCTTGTAGAGATGCTGGCTAAGCTCTACATAATGTAGATCATTCATCTTCATGGGACACCGAACTCCATTATTTCAGATAAGAAACTAGATTTACTTCTCAATTTTGGTCAACTTTTCAACAAGATATGAAAACCAATTTAGCTTTGAGCACTACATTTCATCCCCAAACTGATGGTCAAACTAAACAAGTAAACTAGACTTTAGAAGATCTCTAATGTCTCTGCGTGTTAGATTTTGGTGGATCATGGGAAGTTTATCTTTCCATAGTTGAGTTCTCCTACAACAATAGTTATCAGTCCAACAATGGTATGGCTCCATTTGAAGCACTTTATGGAAGTAGATCTAATACTCTTGTTGCTTGGACTGAAGTTGGAGATACTTATCTTTATGGTTCAAAATTTATCGAGGAGACTAACAGAAAGGTTTTGCAGATCAAGCATAATAATTGGCGGCTCAGGATAGACTGAAGAAATATCAAGACGCTTTCTACCGACCTTTAGAGTTTCATATTAGAGAACAAGCTTATCTAAGAGTTAATCCGATGCAAGGTATTCAAGGGTTCAGTGTGTCAGCAAAGTTGAGTCCTAAATATTTAGGACCCTTCGAGGTGATTGGTAAAGTGGGAATGTCTACGTACTAGTTGAAATTACCTAAAGCTTTTTTAGTTACACATAATGTTTTTCACATCTCTTTATTGAGAAGGTATTTGCTTGATCCAAGTCAGCAAATTTAAATTCCTACAGTCGAACTGCAACCTGATCTAACTTTCATCATTAAACATATTGTAATTCTAGGATGAGACCTCAAGCAATTGAGGAATCGTAGTATCCTTATGGTCAAAGTCTACTTGCAAAATCACATAGTTGCAGTAGCCATGTGGGAAAAAGAAGAGGATATGCAGATGAAGTTTCAGAGTATTTTTCTAAGGTATTTTGTATTATTTTAGCTTCATTTCTATTTTTTGTATTAAATATATTAGGGCATTGAGGATGACACCAATTTTTAAATGGGGACTCTGTAGTAACCTTAGTGTTGTTACCCATTATTAGGCTGCCCAATTTATTCAATACACTACAGAGCACTTATAATTGCCTTAGAAACCTACACCTAAAGTTTTGTGTGATTTGGAGATCGCTTATGTTCAATGAATAATTCAAATATTTTAATTAATCTGAAAAGTACTGACAGACTGAAATAGCACAGCTGCGCTCACACGCAAGTGCACGTGGTCTGAAGTAAAAAGGGATTGTGAAGTCCCTGGATTTTATGTCCACTGAGAATTGTATGTTTCATTACCAAAGTATATTTGATTTCACTGATGTTTGAACAATGCTTTAGTTGTTGATGTTGGTTTTGATTTTAACAATCAGGTTTCCCTGATTTGAAACTACTTGTTGAAAAAGTAGGGAGAGTTTGGTTTAGCATGCAATTCATTAAGAATTTTGTGTAAGTACTCTTCTTTATCAACTTTTAGTGTCAAATTACTTCGATGTTTTAATTATAATCAAGAAACATAGTCTTCTCTAGGGTGTCCCTAAATTGGATTAGTTTTGCCTAATGCTTAGAGATAAACACAAGAAAGTTCAATCTCGGCACATAGACCCTCATGTGATCATAGTTAGTTAAATATGATGCTTGCGTCTAATTTATCAAATATATTGTTTTGTTATGTATCATGTGAGCTTGATTCCACCAACGGCACACATGCGTCAGTTCTGAGCTTAGCCATGAAAGAGAGTTATTAGGCTAAGTGGGTTATGTCACATCACCCACAAGCACACAATGCATCGCAGTCCTCGCATAAGCCTTAAACAATCTATGAAGCTCAATCGGTGGCTCTTGGCTCGCACGCATCAAGTTCTCAGCTTAGCTAAAGGAACATTGCTACATCACTTGTAGAGCTTGTCACAAGGCTCTTAGCAATCATGCACATGCTCTTAGCATAAGCTAATTTTGAGCAGTGGAGCTCAAAGATCATGTATTGTACAGTGCTTTGTTCATCTTTTCAAACCTAATGACTTGCATTAATCATCCTCGCACAACAAATGTTGTCACAGGCACTCGTGGTGAGGATGCTCTATATGCATACCCTTAGTTCTGAAAGATAAATTTGCTTGATGGTTTTCCTAGTTTTAAGACATTCACACACAAATAATCATGCACAATATTCTTCCAAGCATTCTTCACATCAATAATCAAAAGAAATGACTAAAGGAAATATTCATTTATAATTTTGGAAACAAATTTTTATCCAGTAACTCATTATGTGCATGTGCCCAACCCTCCCAAGGAGAATTTAGGCTCCATTTAAAAAACAATATAAAGATAGCACATAAGAACTGGGAGCCTTTGCCTGGCTCTTACAGAAAAGAAATTAAAAGAGATGAAGATACTATACTAGAAACTCTTGTAGCGTTCTCCAGATTTTCACTCTATTGCAAACCTCCTTCTCTCTTCTGCTTCGTGTGCATTATCATTTTCCTTCGATGCAAATTGGTAGACTGTAAATCTGCACTTGCACGCAAGGGTACATGTCCGAAGTAATAAGTGGAACGGTAAGTTCCGGAAATTTTATCGTCCTCAGGGAACGGTGGTTTTGATACTAAGTCGTATCTTCTTTCATTAAGGTTTAGAATAATCAATTTTTGGGTTTTTTTGTTGGTTCCTAAATTAATAATACAACTTACTTAAGTTACAAAACTATTTGTTCAAGAGAGAGAGTTGGGGTTTGTTATTGGACTCGTAAGGCCTTGGTGCTGTCATTTAGTCATTGATACTCATAAAGTGTTTTCCTATGCCTACACAATCAACTGAACATTGCCTAAACTAGAGCAATCCTCTAATTCAACAAGTTCAAGTCTAGTGCAGCAAGGAGAGCAGCCTTAGGGTTCTACCTCGGCATATAGACCCTCATGGGATCTGTATTTACTTCAATTCTAATTTCCTATGTCTAGGTTACCAAAATGTTACTTTTAGTTTATTGATCTCACAAGCATAATCTCTATTAATCTGCATCATGCGCGTACACACATAGTTTATCTAAATGAGATAATTGATTGGACTTATTGGACTATATCACATCATCCAATGGGTGTCCAATTTTCTCTCCTTCCTTCTACTTTGTTGACCCACAGAGCATGATTGATGGGAACTTAGCTCACAAGCATCAATCTCTCAGATGAGCCTTAAGGAATGGTGCTAACGAGCTTGAGAACTTGTCATATAGTTCTCAGCTCTAATTTACACTCATTCCTTGCTCTAATCCAATTGATGAGCTTTGGAGCGTAAGTCCTTATGGATGATAAATTATTTCTAGTTTGGTTTAATAAAGATTTTTTAAGATACATCCAGGCATTTTCATTAAATAAAAATAAGAAACAATTCAACAAATAGTTTTTATTTATTTCAAGATAGTGCACGACACCATAGACCCTTAAATTATCCCACAACTACATCCCAACCCTCTCCAAGGAGGGTTTAGCCTTCTATTTCAAAATTAATACAAAAAGATAAGAAGAATAAAATGAACCTTGACATTGGTTCACAATAAAGAAAATAAGATAGAGTTTATAAGGGGCACTAGGAAACAGCCCAGAGGTTTTCTGAGGTTCTCTTAGTATTCCTTCTTTTCTTTCTTTTCCTTACTTTAGATCTTCAAGTGACTTTTCTCTTAATCCTTTATGATTCTCTTCACTTTCTCCTTGGAAAGTTCTTTCCTCTTCTTCTCACAGTAGCCTCCCTTTTAGATGTTATATTCTGGAAATCTTGGAACCCTTCTTTGGTCTAAATTTGGCCCTTGAATAAGGAAGCTGTTAGCCCCTAGGCATTAATCAAGTTGCCCTTTCATCTCCCTTTGATTTAATGCAAGCAAGTTAGTATTTTATTTTGTTATTCACTTGGGTTTTGTTAGAGTTAGTTGTTACTTTCAAGTTTTCAAGAGGCAGGGAAGGCCAAAGGTCTGAAATTGTTAGCCTTCCCTATGCTGTATTAAATGCAAATTCTGGAGCTTTTCTGTATTGGGCATTGTGGCGCGCTACGACACCGCTGTAGCGATTGCATTTGATTCATTTGCAGGTGGGTTATTCTGCTGAGGATCCACTATGGCACACTGTGGAAGCTCCAATTCAAACACTATTCAGCTATAGCGTGCTGTGGTAGCTAAAATCCAAATATTGTTCCACTATATTAATTATATAATTACCTTAGTGCCCGCTGCTAACCCGTTTGTGGTGCGCTGCGGAGGTCAGACACTCGGTGAACGCAGCAATCAGTTACTTTTCAATTAATTCATATAAGGTTTTCATTAATAATCAGAAATGCTGACGTGGCGCACTTTGGCGCAACCGCGGTGGGCTATAGTGAATTTTGGTCCCTTGTCTGCATTAATCATCATAGAGCATAGCGCGCTGTGGTGCACTTGAGCACATTGCAAGCGGTAAATCTTTTGTGGAAGCGAAAAGTCAATGTTCAATAAGCTGTTCCAAAGTTTTAATATTACTTACGAGAAATGAATGTTGTGGTGCACTGCAGCGGTCCTCCATCCAGGCTTGCTGGTATGTTCCAGGTGAAGTTTTCTTTCAGAATTCTCTAATTTAGCTCTGGCTTGCCCTTTTCTTCATTTTTCCTAAGAACGCATAAATTCCACTCAAGTATACTGGTTTGTATAATGATTTAAAATATTTTTAACACTTTATTTTGCTATAAATTTCGTATATATCACACCCCATACTTAAATTCTTGCTCATCCTCGAGTAAGCTCACAAATAATTTTTTGAATATTTTTAGTTGATGGATTCAATATGGGATGTCAATGTGAAATGTTTTTATCATTAAATATTGCTCTAAGTCAAGGTGATTTCAGAATTGCAACCTCAACTACTCTCCTCAATCAAGCTTTAAGTTCTAGTTTCAATCTAACTTAATCTCAAATGTTTATGCCTATGTCTTCATTATGGGAGGGGGTAATCACCTTAGGAATTTCAAACATTAGCTAGGCATTTGGTGAATGACAAGAGTGTTGTGCCATGTGTGCTACTTCTCATGAATCACAAGGAACATATATATTTTTAGGAGAGACATTTTTCTTCATCCTTATTTCTAAATTTTGCACCTTCGGAGATATATTTTCATCATCCCTATTATTTTCTTAAAATTCAGCTCAGAAGAGAGATATTTTTCTTCATCTCTGAATCAGTTCCTTATGGTCATTAAGTCCTATAGAAGCCTAGCACACTCAATTGTTCACTCACACCTTGCCATTTGCTAGTTTTAATTTACTAGATTTCCCCACCCCCACACTTAAGCCTAAGCACATATTCATTTCAATTTGTTAGAAACTAAATTTTACTAGAGCCCTTTACTTTATTAGAAGGTGCAGGATTGTAATATTGATTTAGCACCTTGAGTTTAAGCATACTAGTGTCTTTAATATTACACATTTGAATTTATTATTGAATCCATGAAGTAATAGTGTTCAAAAAATTTAACTTGTTAACACAATCACAGCAATGATGAGGGTGCCAAAGATCCAAAATTTATATTTTATCAATTAAAATTACAGCTATAGAAAGAAAACAAAAACGAAAAAATAGAGATGAGCAGAAACAATACAACCTTATGGGCATGGGTTGCCTCCTATCAAGCGATTGTTTTATGTCTTAGCCCGATGCATTTTGAGTCTCCTATGTGTTTCCTTCCCTAGAAAGGTCGTGCAATGGACATATTTCTATCTCTTGCAAGTCATGTTTATCTAAATATAGTTTTAGTTGCTACCCATCCACCTTCAATGTTCCCTCTTTTGAAGTGATATCAACAACTTCGTGAGGATATACTTTCTCTATTGTGAATGGGACCGTCCATCTAGACTTAAATTTTCCTTGAAATAACTTTAATCTTGAATTAAATAATAACACTTTCATTCCAGGTTTAAAATTTTTGGGTTTGATTAATTTATCATACTATTTTTGGTTTTTTCTTTATACAGCTTAGCACTTACATAAGCATTCAACCAAAATTCATCTAGTTTGTTTAGTTGTGAAATTCTCCTTTCTCCAGCTTGTTTGAAGTCAAAATTTAGTTTTTTAATTTCCCAAAATGCCTAGTGTTCTAGCTCTACCAGCAAGTGACAGGATATTCCATACATCAGTTTGTAGGGAGACATTCCTAACTGGGTTTGAAAAGCTATCCTATAAGCCCATAGTGCATTTTCCAATTTAATTGGCCAGTCCTTTCTATTTTTCCAAATCGTCTTTTCAAGAATTTGCTTTAGTTCCTGGTTTGACACTTCAACTTGATCACTGGTTTGAGGGTGATATGTTGTGCCTACTTTTTGCCTCACCTCATAGTCCCTCAAAAGACTCTCAAGTTATTTATTGCAAAAATATTTTCTTCCATCGCTTATCAAAATTCAGGGTGTGCTAATTCTAGATAAGACATGTTCTTTTAGGAACTTAATTACTTTCTTTGCATCATTATTTGCATAGGCAATTGCTTCAGCCCATTTAGAATTATACTCAACTCCCACTATAATGTTTGTGTTTGACCTGGAGGAAGGAAATGGTCCCATAAAATCAATTCCCCAAATGTCAAACAGCTCAACCTCAAAAATTCCATTCAACAGCAACTCATCTCTCTTTCCTAAATTCCCAGTTCTTTGGCATTTGCCATAGCTTTTGACAAGTTCAGCAGCATCATTGAATATCTTAGGCCAATAGAACCCTGATTACAACACTTTGGCAGCTGTGTGATCTATCTCATGATGCCCTCCATAAGGGGATGTGTGGCAATGATAGAGGATGCTGTTTACTTCGGATTTGGGCACATATCTCCTTAGGATTTGATCAGCATAGCATTTGTACAAGAAGGGATCATATCAAAAGTAGTTTTTAATGTCAGTACAGAATTTTTTCTTTGCTGAAAATTCAACTCTTTACTTTTCTTTTGACTTTGAAACCATTTTTTCTTGTGCATTTGCCCCTAGAAATTCATGGATTTCTTGCAATTCCCCTTGAGTAGGTTGGTTTTTAATTACATCTTTTGGAGTCACTTTCCCTGCAAGAAAAATAGCATAATCAGCAAACCAAGGAGTCTACTTGCTGCAATGGTATAAGTTGCTCATCAGGAAATGTCTCACATATCTCCTCACCTCCTTTATGACTAAGATATTTTAATCTTGAGAGGTGGTCAGCCACCACATTATCACATCCCTTTTTGTCATGGATTTCTAGATCAAACTCTTATAGAAGCAAAACCCAACGTATGAAATGTAGTTTTGCTTCTTTCTTTTGAAGTAGGTATTTAATCGCAGGATGATCCGTGTAAGCATTTGTTTTTGAACCAATAAGATAAGGCCTGAATTTGTTGAAGGCAAATACAATTGACAACAGTTCTTTCTTGGTGGTGGCATAGTTCTTTTGGGCTTTGTCCATTAATTTACTGGCATAATATATAGAATAGAAAGTTCTCTCCCTTCGCTATCCTAAGACTGCCCCCACAGCCAGATCACTAGCATCAAACATGATTTCAAAAAGGAGATAAGCTAGGGCTGGAGATGATTGGGGATGAGATTAAAGTAGATTTTATGGCATTAAATCCCTTCATACAACTATCATCAAATTCAAACTCTATATCCTTTTCTGAGAGCCTGCATAGTCGTAAACTAATTTTTAAAAAATCTTTGATAAACTTTCTATAGAAACTTGCATGCCCAAGGAAACTCCTAACTCCCTTTACATTGGTGGGAGGTGGTAGCTTTTCAATCACCTCAATTTTAGCCTTATCTACCTCCATTCCCTTCCAAGATATAAGATGACCCAGAACTTTCCCCGAACTTTCCCCTCTTCTACCATGAAGTGACATTTTTCCTAGTTCAGAATAAGGTTGGTGTCTTCACATTTTCTTAAGACTTTATTTAAGTTAGCTAGGCAATGGCCAAAAAACTTACTTACCATAGAGAAATAATCCATAAATATTTCAAAAAATTCCCCCATCATATTGGAGAAAATAGCCATCATGCAACATTGGAAACTGGCAGGTGCATTACACAAGCTGAAGGCATCCTCCTAAGAGCAAATGTTTCATAGGGGCAAGTGATGGTTGTTTTCTCTTGGTCTTCTGGGGCTATCAGAATTTGGATGTAGCCCGAATAACCATCAAGAAATCAAAAGTAAGGGTTTCCTGCCAACCTATCTAACATCTGATCAATGAACGGTAAAGGATAATGGTCCTTCCGAGTTGCCTTGTTTAGTCTCCTATAGTCAATATAGACTCTCCACCCTGTCATCTTTTGAGTTGGATTTAATTTGTTATTTTCATTAAGGATTACATTTATCCCACTCTTCTTGGGCACCACATGAATTGGGCTCACCCAAGGGTTGTCCGAGATGGGAAAGATTATCCCAGCATCTAAGAGCTTAATAATCTTCTTATAAACTACCTCCTTTATGTTTGGGTTAAGGCACCTTTGAGGTTCAATAGAGGGTTTAGAGTTGTCTTTTAAGAGAATTCTGTGCATGCTTAGAGTTGGACTAATCCCCTTAAGATCAGCAATGCTCCACCCAATTTCCCTCTTGCGCTCTCTCAACACCTTACACAATTGATCTTCCTGATTTTGTTTAGCAAAGCAAAAATTATTATTGGAAGTGCAGTCCCTTTGCCTAAAGAAACTTATTTCAAAGGGTTTGGCAACTATTTTAGTTCTAGATCAGAAGGTTCATCAATAGAAAATTGGATTTTCTTTCTTTCCTACACTAGTTCCTCTACCTTACCTTCTAGATCTATTACTTCCTCATCTATCTCAAAATCCAATTCTTCTACTTCGCCCGACATCAACACCTCTTCTATCAAATCTATTTTCCAACATTCTTTATTTGGCTTAACCGAGAGCGTCATCACATAATTTATATTAAATCTTACCTCTTCTCCTTCGCAGCGAAGACTCAATTCCCCATTATCAACATCTATCATGGTTTTGCCAGTAGCAAGGAATGGTCTAGCCAGAATTATAGGAATCTCTTGATTTTCATCTTCCATTTCTAAAATATAAAATTAGCTGGGAAGATAAACTTATCAACCTTAACTAGAACATTTTCTATGATTCCAATGGGAGTTTTTACGGATCTGTCGGCTAGTTGGAGAAGGACTGAAGTAGGTTTTAACTGATCAATACCTAACTTCTTAAGGATGTTAAATGGCATTAGATTTATTTAAGTTCCCAAATCACATAAAGCCTTTTGAAATAAATAATTTGCTATAGTGCAGGGAATGGTGAAACTTCATGGATCCTTCCTCTTGATGGGGAGTTTTTGCTGAAGAATGGCACTACATTCCTCAGTCAAGAGAACCATTTCTTTCTCATGAAATTTCCTTTTTTTGGATAAGATGTCCTTCATGAACTTGGTATAGCTGGGCATTTGCTCTAAGGCTTCAACAAAAGGGATTCTATGTGAATGGTTTTAAATATTTCCAAAAATTTATTAAATTGAATGTCTAATTTCTCCCTGCCATTCTTTGAGGGTAATGAATGTTGGGGATATATTCAGGTTGTTTAATTAGCTAAATTTAGGCAACCTCCCTTGCTTCCTTCTCGGTTCCCTTATCTGAATTCTCTCCTAAAACCTTAGATATATTCTCAGAATTTTTAAATATCACAGGTTTAGTAATTTTCTTGCTTCTCAATGTGATCGAATTTCTTGATTCATTCTCATAATCCCTTATTGCTCCAACTAGGGCTGGTTTATTTACTTGGTTCATGATTTCATTTATCTA
Source organism: Gastrodia elata (assembly GCA_016760335.1). Classification (NCBI taxonomy): domain Eukaryota; kingdom Viridiplantae; phylum Streptophyta; class Magnoliopsida; order Asparagales; family Orchidaceae; genus Gastrodia; species Gastrodia elata. Next base: position 854,928 of record CM028669.1, read on the forward strand.
CAACTCAATTCTTTTCACCATTTCCTCTTGTCTCAAGAGGGTGTGCTCATGTCTGTTTAATGTTGCATCAATTTAGTTCATGAATTCAGTTGTGGAAGTTTTAAACTCTTTAAAAGAGTGCTCTAATCCCCTTCTATCCTCTCCTTGATTATTTCTATGATTTAGGACAGCATTGACACCTTCTACTTCATTAGTGTTCCCACAATATAAATTTTGTTGCATATTATCAAGTTTTTGATTTAGTTAGAAAATTTGCTTTTTTAACTCAGAAATCAGGTTGACTTCCCCTTTTTTTATGCTAAGCCATTCACGAGGCCATTGATATGCATTAGTTGTCATTTTCTCGAGAAGGTCAAAAGCCTCCGCTTGCACTTTGCTATTTAAAGAACCTCTCGAGGCTGCATCTATGAGAGTCCTAGCGGGTGCATTAAAACAGTTATAGAATATTTGCACTTGCATCCATAATTCAAACCCATGATGCGGGTAGCATCTTAAGCAGTCCTTAAAATACTCTCAGCCATCATGTAAATTCTCGCCATTTTGTCATGAGAAATTCAATATCTCATTTCTTAGTCTAGTTGTCTTAGCAGGTGGGAAGTACTTGTCTAGGAATTTCCTAATTAAGTCATTCCAAGTCCTGATGGACTCTCCAAGAAAGGAAGTGAGCAAAATCTTAGCTCGATATCTCAAAGAAAATGGGAAGAGTCTTAATCTAATCACATCATCGGACACACCATTAAACCTAAAGGCATCACAGATTTCTAAGAAGTTTGAGATATGGGCATTTGAATCTTTTGAGGCTAGATTGCTAAATTTATTATTCTGGATCATGTTTAAAGATGAAATTTAATCTCAAAATTATTAGCTTGAATAGGGGGTCTAACAATCGTATTAGGCACTCCACCCAAAATTGGGAGTGCTTAGTATTGACAAGTGGCTCTACAGGGTTTGCTTCTAGATTATCTATTTCAATTTAAGGTTGGTTCAGATTTAAATGTCCCTTCTAGCTCTTAAGTAAGTGTGCTCTATTTCAGGATCAAAGAGTAATTCAGCACCTATTCTTGTACTCATGCAATTTAAAGAATTTGGCTAGAAAGAACTAAGCAATTTTAGCGATGATTTTAATCATATAAATTCAACAAACACAGATTCGAGCAAACAGTTCAACATATTTGATTCAGCAATATAGTTACAGCAATTTACAGATTTCAGCAGTGTAATTCGACAAGAGTAATGTTTGACTAAAATAGTTCAGCAATTAAGATCTACACAGTAGTCCTTTTTAATGATAAATTTTTTCTAATTTGGTTTAATAAAGATTTTTATAAGATACATCCAGGCATTTTCATTAAATAAGGATAAGAAACAATTTAACAAATAGTTTTTATTTATTTCAAGATAGCACACAACACCATAGACCCTTAAATTATCCCACAACTACATCCCAACTCTCTCCAAGGAGGGTTTAGCCTTCCATTTCAAAATTAATACAAAAAGACAAGAAGAATAAAATGAACCTTGACATAAATTCACAACAAAGAAAAATAAGACAGTTTATAAGGGCTACTAGGAAACAACCTAGAGGTTTTCTTGGGTTCACTTAGTATTCTTTCTTTTCTTTCCATTTATTCACTTTAGATATTCTACTGGCTTCTCTCTTAATCCTTTATGATTCTCTTCACTTTCTCTTTGGAGAGTTCTTTCCTGTTCTTCTCACAGCAGCCTCCCCTTTAGATGTTATATTCTAGAAATCTTGGAACCCTTTTTTGGTCTGAATTCGGTCCTTAAATAGAGAAGCTATCAGCCTCTAGGCATTAATCAAGTTGACCTTTCATCTCCCTTTTATTTAATGCAAGCAATTTAGTATTTATTCTGTTATTTACTTGGGTTTTATCAAAGTTATTTTCAAGAGGTTGGGGAAGGCCAAAGTTCTAAAACTGTAGCCTTCCCTATGCTGTATTAAATGCAAATTCTAGAGCTTTTCTGTATTGGGCGTTGTGGCGCACTGCGGCACGCTGCAGCAATTGCAATTGATTCTGCTCAAGTTGGGCTATTCTGCTGAGGATCAGCCATAGCGCGCTGTGGCAGTTCTGATTCAAATACTATTCAGCTACAGTGCACTGTGGCAGCTAAAATTCAAATACTGTTCCGCTATATTAATTATATAATTTACCTTAGTGCTGCTGCTAACCGCTGTGGCACACTGAAGACGCGCTACAGCGGTTAGACTCTCGTGAATGCGAAATAGTTACTTTTCAATTAATTCATCTAAGGTTTTCAGGAATAATCTGAAATGTCGACGTGGTGCGCTATGGCACGCTGCGGTGGGCTACAGCGAATTTTGTCCCATATCTTCATTGATTTTCATAGGGCATAGCGCGCTGTAGCGCGCTTGAAGTGCGTTGCAGCGGTTAATCTTTTGTGGAAGCGAAGAGTCATTGTTCAATTAGATGTTCCAAAGTTTCAATATTACTCACGAGAAATGACGCTGTGGCGCGCTGCAGCAGTCCTCCATCCAGGCTTGCAGGTATGTTCCAGGTGAAGTAATTTGTTGGACTGCCATGGCCTGTTGTGGTGCGCTGCAGCGCGCCACAGCAGTTTTCTTTCAGAATTCTCCAATTTAGCTCTGGCTTATTCTTTTTTCAAATTTTCCTAAAAATGCATAAATTCCACTCAAAGTTTGATGGTTTGTATTGTGTTTTAAATATTTTCAACACTTTATTTTGCTATAAATTTCAGATATATCACAAAACTTCTTCCTTGGGCAGCAGGGACTCTCCTTCCTTTATTCTTAGCAGCCTCAAATATTCTGAATCTTTGAATATCAAAATGCTGAACCCCCTTTCAGTCTTAAATCTGTGCTTTTATAAATTTCTTCAATTAGTTCTCAGTAGTTAATCTGCCCCCCTTTCCATTCTTGAGAGTTGAAATCACATTAAAAATTATTCTGATTTTCTCTTAGAAAGAGGAGTTTTAATTACATTTGCAATTAATCCTTGTAGTGGGAAGAGCATGAATTGTTACTTTTGGCTTTCCCTCCGCTGTTTTCAATGCTCTTGATGGGAAAAATTTGCGGCGGGTGCTACGGTGTACGGTAGTGTCAGAGTCTCTATTTTGAGAGCACTACGGTGCGCGGTAGTGCTAGAGTCTCGATTTTGAGGGTGCTGTGGCACACAGTAGCGCAAAATTTTTGGTCTTTGTACCACTGCAACATGCGGTAGCGCGAGACTTTCAAATTTTAACTATAATATGAAGCACCGAATGATATTTTACTTCGCTGTGGCACGCGGAAGCGCCAGCATTTCGGCCTTGGGATAGCTGCAGCACCCTAGAGCACTAGCATTTTGGTCTTTTGGCCGCTGCAACCCATTGTTGCGTGACACATTTGAATATTTAATTATGTGAAATGTCAGGCCATTTCTTACATTCGCTGAAGCGCGCGATAGCGTCTCACTTTCGGTGATAGGTCCACTATGGTATACGGTAGTGTTGCAGTCTTTGTCTTTGTTCCACTAGGGCTCGCGATAGCATTACACTCTCAGTTTGATTTTTACCACAGCGCACTGTATCGCGCTATGGCACGTCGTAGCGAAATTCTTTCAACTTTTCAGATTTTTATTCAAAATTTGAATTTAGGTTTTCCTTGTCCTAAAAATAGCAAAAACACATCAATGTATACAGGTTCTAAGAAAAAGTGTTTATTTTTATTGACTTAAATTACTATAAATTGACATTTTGTTCATCTTTTTACTCATTATCCATTTCATTCAATAAGTCCCACTAAAACCTAGCACATTCTTGGTATCACCACTTCTTGCTCCTCTCTATAAAGCTCCTTAATTCCCCTCCCCCCCCCCCCCAATCATACACACACACTTATGTTTTAGCAACATACATTTTTGAGTTGAGGGTACTATAGTTATTAGAGGATACTCTTACATCAACAAAAACACTTTATAATCAATAAATTTCAAAATTCACATTTGTTAAATACTTAAAAAATTTTGAAATTTTCAACATACCATGGCAGACATATATTTGTGTAGAAAAATTATCCAGAAAATTAAAAATGCAGCAGCACAAAATAATGGGGGAATAATTTCACTAAGATTTATAAAAACAAAAGAAAGATACAAAGAAAAATTAAGAAAATAACAAAAAGGAAATTTGGCAACATGTTCATTCATCATCATCATCATCATCATCATCTTCTTCTTCTTCTTCTTCTTCTTCTTCTTCTTCTTGATCTTCATCCTTTTTGGGCCATTATGAGTTTGGAGGGAGTTCAATCTCTGGGAGATGGGGGGGACAAATTCTTCCATTCCACCATGCAGGCTCCAGTTTGAAAACATTATTCCAAGAGCCTAGTGGAAGTCATGTTGGAACTGGTGAGTTTAGATAAGGCGCCTTTGTAGTGCTGCCAGTCTTCCTCCAGACACTTCCCCATTTGTGTTTGATACGCCCTCATTTTAGACATTCCTTTTTGTAGATTTTTCAATCTTGACATTATCTCTGAGGAAGATGAAGATGCTTCTCCTTCCTCCCATTGTCTTCTTCTCTTGCTCTTCTTCCCATCTCTGTAACGCGAATGTAAGTTGTAATGGGTAAGAGAATATGTGGACGAATCACTTTGTCATTGGAGATTATCTTGACCCCTTGGCCAAGGTAAATCCTAAAAATTAATGATCCAAAAGCAAAGGCCGCACAAGGCCCGATCAAGGTGAGCCATAGGTGTTCAAGAATAACCTAGGAAATATAGATATCTCTGAGGCATTTGATTACATAGATCAACATTGCTCTTGAGTGGGTTACCTCATTTAAATGCCCAGATAGCATTATTTTGCTAAAAATAAGAATGTGCCATGCATTGCATGAGTCCTTAAGGAGGGATTGTGGAATGTTGGCAAGGTTCCCTTACCACTTAGCAACATAAGAGGTGAGGGCGCTTGGAATATCCGATGGTTCGAATTCAGTGCTCAAGAAGCCTTAGTAGGCACATTCTTCTACCGCCCTATGTCTGTAAAATAGTTTGAGCCTGAAACTGAATGCCTTCCCTCGTACAAAATTTTTTCGCCCTTTTGCATTGATAGCATTGGAAAAAACTTCTTGTACAATGGTTGGGTAATAATCGGTCTATAAGTTAACCAACATTCCCCACCCTCTGTGTGCCACATCATTATGGATCACAGGATAAGGGAGGGTGAACTACCTCTCCAGGATGAACTTTCGCTTCAAAGTTATCTGGACAAATATTTGTTCTTCCTCGACTAAGGAGAACTTCTTGTTATTGAAACTGCCTCCCGATGTCGAGGCGGCCGCACCCTTATTGGCAACACTCTTTTTTTGGGAGGCTATTAAAGAAAGAAGGGTTTTGGGTTCAAGATATTTAGAGGCAGGAAAACTTCTGAGGTATTGAGTTTGAAGAACAACTTCCCCCCTCTCTATTTATACACCCTAGGATTTTGTAGCAATTCTCATTAAAACTGAATTCAACTCACTCTTATTATTGCTCAATTGACCATTAAGGCAACTGTGAGCTGAAATCAATCCTTGGAAAGATAAAATGGAGATTATTTTCAGCACCTTTTTAGGTTCCAGCATTTAAAGGAGCACTATAGTGATTTTGATTGCTTGGGAATTCCCTCCCAGTCAAAAAGGCTCCAGCTGTAAGAATTTATGTCACACACTACAGTGCACTGTGGTGCACGATAGCGCTAGACTTCCAGGATCATAGGATTTTACAGTGCGCTACATCTTCAAATTCCACTACAGCGCGCTACATCTTCAAGCATGCTACAGAGCTGAGATGCTTTGCGGTGCGCTGTAGCACCTGTTGAAAAATAAGTTTCATGAAGTTAAAATTTTTCAACTATTCTATTTCTATCAACCAGGTTGCCAATTTTTTTTTTATCTAAATAAGTTAATACACTAAACATAACAAGATCAATACTCAAAAAAGATTGGGTTGCCTCCCAAAAGCACTTGGTTTAACGTCATCAGCCTGACAGACTTAAGCATTCATTAAATTGCATATCCTGGAGGAATTTCTCTCCAAATTTTTAAGGGTCTTGGGTGAGCACTAACAGCATTTTTAGATGTTGTGCTCAAACACAAGCACTCATAATTATTTTTAGGAACTGCAGTTTCAGTTATTATCTTTTTCTTTTTTATCCCCGTCTCATTTTCTTTTTCAATTTTCATTCCTTAACACTACTGCCTCTAGCCGAGGTGCAGTCAAGTCTTTCAGAATCCACATCACTTAAATTATCACTATGAATTTTAGGATTTGGATCATAGTTTTAATTACATTCTTCTTATGACACTCAGCTTTTATAATTTTTTATTTGAATATGGAGGGCTTTAAATCTATTTCTTCTACCACACCTATTACTCTCATACTCATCATACCCCTCTCAACATTAATAATAGCTCTCAGGCTGGCAAGGAATGAACTCCCAAAAATGATAGTGGAATTTTCACTCTCTCTGTCCCATTCACTAAAGATAAAATCAGTATGGATTATAAAACTTCCTAACCCCACGAAGACATTCCCTACCACTCTTAAAGGAGTCATGGAGTCTAAATTTGTGAATTCTAGAATAATTGGGGTTTCCTCCATTCCCCTTACCCCAAGATGGGAATCTACATGAAATGGCATGACATTGATGGAAGCCCCAATATCACAAAAGGGATCTAAAATGACTTCACCTCCAATGACACACGAAATATTCATTCTTTCGGGATCTATTTTTTTGATTGCTATTATGTTGACTTCTATTTTCCCAGCACTAGTTGTTTTTGTTTCCCTTTTCATAGTTTCTTCTAATAAGCTATCTCTTAGGTAGTCTATTTTTATTTTATCTGAATTAATTGCACTTCCTGTTTCCCTTAGGATTGCTTCAATATAGCTAGGAAGCATTCCCTGCTGATGAGTATACATCTGTTGGGAAAATTTTCATAGCTGAACTTTAATTTTCCTCAGGGACACCTCAATCCCTAGGATTGAGGCATTATGTCAGTTTATTGTCAATATAATTCTTTTCATAAATTGTAAGTTTTTTTTGCCTTGAAAGCATTAAATGCTCCTTCTAGTCCTATTTCTTGGGTGTGTTAGTTGTTGGGCTGATGATTATTATTGTAATTCTACCCCTGCTTAGGCTGTAAAGTGTTCCCATTGAAATTTTCATTAATGTTATTATTACTCCAGGAGAAATTTGGATGATTTCTTCATCTAGGGTTGTAGATGTTGGAGTAGAGGTTGTTTTGCCCATAGTCTTGATTTACATTGTATTTTAGAGGTAATTTACTTGCTTCGTGCTAGAAGCTACAAAGGAATTATTCATGTTGCAATTATCACTACTATATTTTCCCCCACAGAAATCGTAGTAAATTTCCTGGGTGTTGTTCATATTCATGATCCCAATCTTTTGGTTTAAGGCGTTTATATCATATTGAAGAGCCAAATTTTGATTAGTCTCATTTACATTATTAATTTCTTTTTTATTGGAATTAAGCTTTTCAGTAGGCCATTGGTGCATTGTTTTCCATTTCCTTATGTATGCCTCCTCCTGAATTTTGCTACTCAGAGAACCCCCTGCGGCTGCATCAATTAGGGTCCTCATGGGTGCATTTAGTCAGCTATAAAATGTTTGCACTTGCATCCACTTATGGAACCCATGATGGGGGCAGTGCCTGAGACACTCCTTGAAGTGCTCCTAGGTTTCATATAAGGTCTCTCATTCTTATTGGCAATATCTAGTTATCTCAATCCTCAACCTGGCGATCTTTGCATGTGGGAAATACTTGGCTAATAATTTCCAAGTTAAATCATCCCAAGAGCAAATAAAATATTCAAGCAAGGAACTGTGCCAACTCTTAGCTCGGTCTCTTAGTGAAAATGAGGATAAGCTTGATCTAATAGCATCATCATTGATTCCATTGAACCTAAACATATCATAAATCTCCAAAAAGTTAGAGATGTGTGAGTTGGGATCCTTTATGGCTAACCCGTTAAATTAGTTATTTTGCACCATATGTAGAGTTGATGGTTTGATTTCAAAGTTGTATGTCTCTACATTATGCCTAATAATTGCGTGTGGGATTTCCCTTACACTTGGTAGCACATAATCTCTTAAAGTTCTACCCCTTTATTCTCCTAACCCTTCCAACAGATTTCCATCTATAATTTCCATCTCTAGCTATGTTTTATTTATTATTATTTGTTCTCTTCTTGCTCTTAAGTGGGTTCTATCTATTTTTGGATTGAAGAGAATATGTGAACAATCCCTTCTTCTCATGCAACCTAGACTTCTACTAAAAGAAAGTAGTTCATAGCAATTAACATAAATAATAACTGAAATTTGAAGATAAACGAAATAAAATAAAAAATACGCAAAAATTATTTACAATGTAATTATAGAAAATAAGAAAATATATGCAGTAAGAAAAATTTTAAATCATCAATTACAAACAAATTTTCTTTAATACGAAACAATTAACCGTTCTCCAGCAACGGTGCTAAAAACTTGACAGACTGAAAATACACGTCTGCGGTCACAAGCAAGTGCACGTGGTTTGAAGTAATAAGTGATTTTGAAGTCTCGAGATTTATTGTCCACTGAGAACAGTGTGTTTTGTTACCAAAGTATATTTGATTTCACATATGTTTGAACAATTCTTTAGTTACTGATGTTGGTTCTAATTTTAACAATCAGGGTTACTTTGATTAGAAATTACTTGTTGAAAATGTAGGGAGAGTTGGGTTTAGCATGCAATTCGTTAAGGGTTTTGTGTAAGTACTCTTCTTTATCAACTTTGATTATCAAATTACTTAGATGTTTTAATTATAATCAAGAAATATAGTTTTCTCTTGGGTGTCCCCTAAATTGGACTAAATCTTGCTTAATGCTCATAGATGAATACAAGAAGGTTCAATCTTGCATATAGATCCTCACATGATCAAAGTTAGTTAAATATTATGCATATGTCTAAGTTATCAAATATATTGCTTTAGTTACGCATCACATGAGCTTGGTTCCACCAATGGCTCACATGCATTAGTTCTGAGTTTAGCCAAGGAAGAGAGTCTTTGGGCTAAGTGGGTTATGTCACATCACCCAGAAGCACAGAATGCATCGTAGTACTTGCATAAGATTAGAAAAATCTATGGTACTCAATCGATGGCTATTGGCCCACACGCATCAATTTCTCAGCTTAGCTAAAGGAACAATGCTACAACGCTCATAGAGCTTGTCACAAGACTCTTAGCAATTGGGCACATGTTCCTAATGTAACCTAGTGGTGAGCAGTGGAGCTCTAAGACCAAGTATTGTCCATTACTTTGTTCATCTTTTCTAACCTAGGGACTTGCATTAATCATCCTCACACAATAAATATTATTATAGGAATTTGTGGTGAGGATGCTCGATATGCATACCCTTAGTTCTAAAAGATAAATTAGCTTGATGGCTTTCATAGATTTAAAGCATTCAGATACAAATATAATCATGGCACAATATTCATCCATGCATTCTTCGCATCAATAATCAAAATAATTGACTAAAGAAAATATACATTAATAATTTTGGAGTACAAACACATTTTTATCTCTTAACTCTTTACATGTGTGTGCCCAACCCTTCCCAAGGAGAGCTTAGGCTTCTATTTTAAAAGAAATACAAGGATAACACATAAGAATTGAGAGCCTTTGCATGGATCTTACAGAAAAGAAATTGAAAGAGATGGAGATACTATACTAGAAACGGCTGTCATAATTCTCAATATTTAATCAGCCACCCCTTTCCATTCTTGAGTGTTGAAATTCTGACAGACTGTAAATACACGCCTGCGCTTGCACGCAAGTGTACGTGGTCTGAAGTAATAAGTGGAAAGTGTGACTTTCCAGGAATTTATCGAACCACAGAGAATTGGTTGATTTTGCACTAAAGTATATCTATTCTCACAAATGTTTAAGCTATAGTATGTGTTGGTTGGTTGGTCTAAAATTAGCACAAATATTCACTAAGTAAAGTAGCAAGATTAAAGAAAGAGGAGAGTTAGGACCATCTCACATGCAATGATATAATACTCATGTAGATTTATTTCTCAAACTTTATTATTTAATTTAATTGAAATCAAGTGCACATTGTTGTCCTTTAGTCTAGCTCAAAGGCTTACAAGTTCAAATCTCATGCACAAAATAAACTCACATTCGGTTTTACTTTAGCAAAAAGATTCTTGTAAGATTCTTGATATTTAAAGTTAATTCATTTTCTCTTTATTCTAGGAGAGTTTAAATTTTCTTAAGTCTTAGGATCTCACAAGCATTGATTTCCACTACGAGCATCACTCGCATCTCACATAGTTAAGATGCGGGAATCACATATTGCGCTCAATGATTATGTCACATAGTTCATGAGCACTCAACACTTCATTACTCAATCTCAATTATGTTGAACTAAGGAGCTCATTTAGTGGGTCTTAGCATCACTTGCATCAACTCTTTGGTTGAGCTTAGATTGAAGTGCATTGAGCTCAAGATACTTCTCACATGGTTTTAAGCTTTCATGTACTCAAAATCTAACATCCAACCTAAGGTGAGCTAAGGAGCACAAGACAATTAGATCTTGGATTTTTTAGTTCTTTTCTCATAAATACATCAAGACTAATTTAGATGAAAATTTCTTAGTAAGGCATTAAAATAAGAAATACATTATGCTTGAGGGAAAACATTCATACATCAATATTACATCATGCAAAATAGGAACTTCATCCCAACCCTCCCCAAGGGGAGTTTAGCTACTCATTACACAAGAAAATAAGGAAGACACATACATGGATACAGACCCTTTCATGGTCAACTAAAGAGAAAATACAAGATTGAGTTTAGAAGATACTAGGAACGCTCCGTAGAAGTTCTCTGGAATTCTTCTTCTCCTTCTAATTATCCTCTCCTTAGGTCGCTAGTGCTGCCTTCTTCCTCTTCTCCATTTGCAAAAGCTTACCTTGCCACCCTTGGGGAGTTCTATCTTCCATTGTCTCTCCTCCTTACTTAGTGGATTTTCGCTAAAATTGTGAACCCTCCTCTAGTCAAGAGGAGGGGTATTTATAGGATGGGAGAGGCTGAATTATTCTCTTCATTTGTAACCAAATTTTCTATAAAGAATTTTTAATTCATCATTACAATATTTTTCAATTAACGGTGAGGTGACAATAATCTCATTTCTTTACCCAAAACATCACCTCAAAGCTTACTTTTTTAACCAAAAAAAAAATGGCTGCTACAGGAAATGGTGGCTAGAGACAAAATTCAAGATAGAGGTCATGTCTCCAGCTGTATTAAATGCAGTGTCAGAGAAAAACTTCGGCGGACCACTGTAGTGCGCCGTGGCGTGCTTTAGCATACCCTGGTCCCTAGCATATTAGCCAAGTCCCCCGCTGTAGACCGCTGCAGCGCGCGACCACGCGCTGGAGCGGTCGATTCCGCAAACACTATTCAATTAGTTATTTTTCCTGCTTTTATAGAGTTTAGAAATATTTTCGCGGCAGACTGCTGCAGCACGCGACCGCGCGCTGTAACGGTGAATTCCGTAAAAAACACTGTTCAATTAATTTGGCTGCCTATTTTATAAAGTCAAGTATTTCCACTGCAGACTGCTGCAGCGTGCGTTCGCGCACTGTAGCAGTGAATTCCGCGAAGAATACTATTCAATTAGTTGGGCGGCCCAATTTATAAAGTCAAGCATTTTCGCGGCAGATCGTTGCAGCGCGCGACCGCGCGCTGTAGCGGTGAATTCCGCGAAGAACACTTTTCAATTAGTTGGGCAGCCCGATTTATATAGTCAAGTATTTTCGTTATAAACCGTTGCAGTGCGCGACCGCGCGTTGCAGCGGTGAATTCCGCGAAAAATACTGTTCAATTAGTTGGGCGGCCCGATTTATAAAGTCAAGCATTTCTGCTATAAACCGCTGTAGCGCGCGACCGCGCGTTGTAGTAGTGAATTCTGCGAAGAACATTGTTCAATTAATTTTCATAAAGTTTAGATGTTTCCGCTGCACCCCGCTGCGGCGCGCTGCAGCGGTTTTTTCTTTAGTAAATATAAAAAACCTGCAGAAATGCCTTAGAACTCTTTTGGATTCCATTTTCTTGAAAAGATAGAAAAAATTGATTTTAGGAACAGCATAAATATCTTAAATAGATGAATTTTCCCCTTTATTTAGATATAATTTATGGATTCATCACACCCGCACACTCAAATTCTTGCTCATCCTCGAGCAAGTTTAAATTGATAAACTTTTTTCTATTTTTTTTTTTGAAGGGATGAAAGTCACAATAATGTAATATAAAATAAGTATAAGTAAAAAAATGTGTGCAATGTTAGAGATGAAATGAACATTGTAGCAATAATTATGTTTTAATTGAGTCACTAAGGTGGTTGAGTTACTAAATCTTCAAATATTTGAATTTTTAATACTTGATAATAGGTGATGGGTTCAACACATTTGGAATTTTAGACTAAAGACATGGTTTAGAGACTCTTAGAGTTGTGTCATATGTGCTCCTTATAAATCACAAAGGTGAAAAGATTAAAGGAGAGATATTTTTCTTCATCCTTTCTCATTTTGCTCATTTGGGAGAGATATTTTTCATTATTCCCCTTTTTTTTTACATTAATATTTTATTCCTTTCAACTATTTTTAGGGAGAGATATTTTTCTTCATCCCTAACATCTTTGTGATCATAAAGTCCTACAGGAGCCTAGCACACTCCATTTAGAATCCATACCATAATTTTTTAGTTTTAAGTCCTAAGCCTTCCCCCACACTTAGCTCAAGCACTTATTTAAAATTTTCGGAGATTTAGATTTTCCTCCATTCATTCATCACTATCAATATTTTATTGCTTATAATTCATTTAATCATTTTTGCTAAGCATTATTTTACTTATATTATCTTTGAATTTTTACATTTTTGTGATTTTCATTACTTTTGAAAAATTCAGAAAAACTATGTCAATTAAGAACAACTCATAAATGTGGGAATATGAAAATTCATAAATTGAAATCTCAAAATTAAAACAAATAACATAAGGATAAAAAGAAATATTGAAAAAGAACAAATACAACATAATTAATTATCCTCGTCCCTATCATCGTCTTCCTCCGACACCTACGCCGCCTCGGTAGGGTAGCGTGTCTCCGGTATGGGTGCACCGATGGGTGGCCTTGGCAACATGGAGGCGTCCGGTCCGCCGTGCAAATTCCAATCATCGAACAACATCCCGAGAGCTTCATGAAATTCAGATTGGAACTGGCAATGTTGGACGTATTCCTGTTTGAAAAACCCTATATCGGTAGCTAGAGCCTTACTAAGCTACGCATTTTGATTGTGGAGGCGCATCAAGAGTTGGTTCATGAGACGTGAGTCAGAAGTTGCTGACGCGTCCCCCTTTGGGCCCCTTCTTTTCTTGGGCATTTTTCGTTCACTTGCCCGGACGTTAAGGTTCGAGGGGTACAGGGTGATGCTGGGGGGAACAATGGCGTCGGAGGAGAGGATTTTTACCCCATGGGCTTCGCATAACCGAAAAATTAAAGACCCGAAGGCCAATGCCCCACATGAACCTTTGGGAGCTTTCCAAAGCTGCTCAAAGATTATGCTTGAAATGCGGATTTCGCCCGCCCTAACCAACGAGCACAAAAGGAGTGCTTGGGTATGGGTCACTTCAGTTAAGTGACTCGTGGGCATGACATAGCTAGAAATGAAGACTAGCCATGCACTACTTGTCTCTGTTAATTCGGAGCGAGGAATGTTGGTGAGTTCCCCTTCCCACTCGGTGTCATCATTGACGATTTCCGCAACAAGAGCACGGGGTCAAAATGAGAGTCTAAGTGATCAGAGTATGAACAAGAGATTACCTCCTCCAACCCATTGAATTGCTCTATTTGAGTAATTCCTAGGGTGACACCCTTTCCCCAATAGAAGATCCGCTACCGAGCGGAAAATGGTTCCGCGCGCTGTCGCGATGCCATTTATGCGCGGATTACCCGCTGCCGTGCACTATCGCGGAATTTCCGCTGCAGCGCGCTGTAGCGCAAATTTTTTTTTTTTTTTTTTTTTTTTTTTTTTTGTATTTGGGTTGCCTCCCAATAAGCGCTCCGTTTAACATCCTAAGCTAGACTCTCTTAAGATTAATAAGTTGGATCCGACAGTTTCATTTTCCATAAGCTAAGGATGTCCGAGTGAGCACACCCTACTTGGTGGCTCGAACCCTGTTCATCTTCAACCTCAACTAAAGGATCCTTCTTTTCGATTTCATGATTTGTGTGAGTCTTTTTCTTTCTTTTTTCCCATCGTGTTTTTCTTTTCTTCACTCCTTCCTTGCTCCCCTTTTCAGAGGAAGGAGTAGAATAGCCATCAGAATTTTTTTTCTTCTATCGTCAGGTCTCCTAGAACATTATCTACCCATAATCTTTCTTCTCTAATTCTTTTCCTGATTTCATCCTCCATTTTTTTCTTTTTAAAGAGAGTGGGTTTTAACTCAATCACTTTTGTTTTTCCCTTAACACTGATGCTCATTATACCACGACTTACATCTATAACAGCCTTAACACTCATCAGAAAGGGTCTTCCAAAAATAATTGTTGAATTTTTATTCCATCTGTCCCATTCGCACACCACAAAATCAGTTGGTACAATGAAATTTCTTGGTTCCACAATAACATTTTTGATAATTCCCAGAGGAGTAAGGGACTCAAGATTAACAAACTCTAGAATCATTGAGGTGTATTCCATCCCTCTTACCTTTAATTGCTCATATATGTGGTAAGGCATAACATTAACTGAGGTGCCTAGATCACACAAGGGATCTACAAACACTTCATTTCTTATTACGCATGGCATGCATAACCTCCCTAGATCATCACATTTGGGTGCGGTTAGCTTTTCATTATCATTCCCTTTTATTTTTTTCTCTACCTCTAATCCAAAATTTGTTGCTCTCTCTTTTTCATCATTCATTCCTCCTGATACAACTTCAGAATAGATCACACTCACAAATTCCCTTGGATTTATTTTAGTAGAACTAGGTAAAGCCCCATGCTGCTGAGAGGTCAGCTGCTTGGAGATTTGCCCCAATTGAGTTTCAATATTTCTAAGGGAGGCTTCTATTCCCTGGATAGACGTCTCATGATGTGTGATAGTTGCCTCAGTGCGGCGCATGAATTGGGTTGCTTCGGCCTTAAATGCGTTGAATGCCCCTTCTAGATTGTGCTGGTAGTTGTGGCTATTGTTGCTATAATTCATGCTTTGTTGGTTGGATGAATTCCCCCCATATTGATTTGCATTGTTGTTATTATTACTCCATGAGAAATTTAAGTGGTTCTTCCACCCTGGATTGTATGTGTTAGAGTAGGGGTTATTTATTTGGTTGTTATTTCTTAAGTAGTTAACATGTTCAGTGTTGTTCTGTACAAAAGGGTTGTTCAAGTTACATCTCTCACTATTATGTCTCCCTCCGCACAATTCACATTGTACCTCAGAAACAACGTGTACATTCATCCTTTATATCTTTCCATTCAAGGCATGAATTTTGTGTTGCAAAGCTGTTATTTGATTTGACTCATTCACTTTAATTGATTCTTTTTTAAACCTTTCAGAAGGCCATTGGTATGCGTTGTTTGCCATTTCTTCCAAGAGGTCATAGGCTTCCTCTTGGGTTTTTCCACTAATGGGTCCCCCAGCTGCCGCATCAATGAGTGTCCTCGTTGGAGCGTTCAAACCATTGTAAAAGGTTTGCACTTGCATCCAGAGAGGGAACCCATGATGCGGGCAACATTTGAGGCACTCCTTAAAGCGTTCCCACCCATCATAGAGAATCTCGCCTTCCATCTGAGTAAAGTTGGTGATCTCAATTCTCAACCGTACAGTTTTAGCCGAAGGGAAGTATTTGGCTAAGAATTTATTAGCCAAATCATCCCAAGTACGAATAGAATTGCTCGGTAAAGAGCTGAGCCAACTCTTGGCTCTATCTCTCAGTGAGAAAGGAAATAACCTCAATTTAACTGCGTCTTCGGAGACGCCGTTAAACTTGAAGGTATCACATATTTCAATGAAGGTTGAAATATGTGAATTTGGATCTTCAGTAGCAAATCCTCCAAACTGATTGTTTTGTACTATACTCAGCGTAGCAGGTTTGATTTCAAAATTATGGGCTTCAATATTCGGCCTTACATTCGCATGAGGAATGCCCCTAACAGTGGGCAGTGCATAATCTCTAAGTGCTTTACCCCTAGGCTCTTCTAAGTTTTCGGTGAAAGTGTCCATCACAGCTGGTTAGTTTGATAAATTTCATTTTTGCCTAGCTTGTAAGTATGTTCATTCTATTTGAGGATCAAATAGATATTCAGTACAGACTCTTTTACTCATACAAGTTTCAATAAGGCTTATCAAGAATGATTTAGCAATAAAAATCAAATAGATTTTTTTCAGAAATGAAAATAAACAAAAAAGAAATATAAAATGTTAGCTTGATAATTACAAAATAAAATGTAAAACTACTAATAAAAAAACAAATCAAATGCTTAAATCGCTAGCTACTTATAGATTCTCCTTAGTTCAAATAAAAAAAAAACCAATTTTCCGGCAAAGGCACCAAAAACTTGATAGACTGTAAATACACGTCTGCGCTTGCATGCAAATGTACGTGGTCTAAAGTAATAAGTGGAAAGTGTGATTTTCCAAGAATTTATCGAACCACACAGAATTGGTTAATTTGGCACTAAAGTATATCTATTCTCACTAATGTTTAAGCTATAGTATGTATTGGTTGGTTGGTCTAAAATTAGCACAAATATTTACTAAGTAAAGTAGCAAGATTAAAAAAAGAGGAGAGTTGGGACAATCCCACATGCAATGATATAATACTCATGTAGATTTGTTGCTCAAACTTTATCATTTAATTTAATTGAAATCAAGTGCACATTGTTGTCCTTTAGTCTAGCTCAAAGGCTTACAAGTTCAAATCTCATGTACAAAACAAACTCACATTCAATTTTACTTTAGTACAAAGATTCTTGTAAGATTCTTGAGGTTTAAAGTTAATTCATTTTCTCTTTATTCTAGGAGAGTTTAAATTTTATTAAATCATAGGATCTCATAATCATTAATTTCCATTACGAGCATCACTCGTATCTCACATAGTTGAGATGAGGGAATCACATGTTGGGCTCAACGACTATGTCACTTAGTTCATGAGCACTCAACACTTCATTACTCAATCTCAATTATGTTGAGCTAAGGAGCTCATTTAGTGGGTCTTAGCATCACTTGCATCAACTCTTTGGTTGAACTTAGATTGAGGTGCATTGAGGTCAAGAACCTTCTCACATGATTCTAAGCTTTCATGCACTCAAAATCTAGCATCCAACCTAAGGTGAGCTAAGGAGCACAAGACAATTAGATCTTGGATTTTTTAGTTCTTTTCTCATAAATACATCAAGACTAATATAGATGAAAATTTCTTAGTAAGGCATTAAAATCACAAATACATTATGCTTGAGGGAAAATATTCATACATCAATATTACATCATGCAAAATGGGACTACATCCCAACCCTCCCCAAGGGGAGTTTAGCTACTCATTACACAAGAAAATAAGGAAAACACATACATGGATAAAGACCCTTTCATAGTTAACTAAAGAGAAAATACAAAATTAAGTTTAGAGGATACTAGGAACGCTCCATAGAAGTTCTATGGACTTCTTCTTTTCCTTCTAATTATCCTCTCCTTAGGTCGCTAGTGATGCCTTCTTCCTCTTCTCCCTTTGCAAAAGCTTGCTTTGCCACCTTTAGGGAGTTCTCTCTTCCTTTGGCTCTCCTCCTAACTTAGTGGATTTTTGCTAAAATTGTGAACCCTCCTCTAGTCAAGAGGAGGGGTATTTCTAGGATGGGGGAGGCTGAATTCTTCTCTTCATTTGCAACTAAATTCTCCATAAAAAATTCTAAATTCATCATTGCAATATTTTTCCATTGTGAGGTGACAATAATCTCATTTTTTTACCCAAAACATCACCTCAAAGCTTCCTTTTTTAACAAAAAAAAATGATTGCTGCAGAAAATGGTGGCTGGAAACAAAATTCAGGATAAAGGTCATGTCTCCAGCCGCATTAAATGCAGTGTCTGAGAAAAACTTCGACGGGCCGCTACAGCGTGCTTTAGCATACCCTGGTCCCTAACATATTAGCCAAGTCCGCCGCTGTAGACCGCTGCAGCGCGCGACCGCGTGCTATAGCGGTCAATTCTGCAAACACTATTTAATTAGTTATTTTTCCTGCTTTTATAGAGTTTAAAAATATTTCCGCGGCGGACCGCTGCAGCGCTCGACCGCGCGCTGTAGCGGTGATTTCCGTGAAAAACACTATTCAGTTAATTTGACTGCCCATTTTATAAAGTCAAGTATTTCCACTGTAGGCCGCTGCAGCGCGCGACCGCGCGCTGTAGCAGTGAATTCCGTGAAAAACACTGTTCAATTAGTTGGGCGGCTCGATTTATAAAGTCAAGCATTTTCGCGGCAGACCGCTGCAGTGCGCGACCGCGCGCCGTAGCGGTGAATTCCGCGAAGAACACTATTCAATTAGTTGGGCGGCCCAATTTATATAGTCAAGTATTTTGGCTATAAACCACTGCAGCGCGCGACCGCGCGCTGAAGCGGTGAAATCCGCGAAAAACACTGTTCAATTAGTTGGGCGGCCCGATTTATAAAGTCAAGCATTTCTGTTATAAACCACTGCAGCGTGCGACCGCGCGCTGTAGCGGTGAATTCTGTGAAGAACACTGTTCAATTAATTTTCATAATAATTAGATGTTTCCGCTGCAACCCGCTGTGGCGCGCGGTCGCGCGCTGCAGCCCACTGCAGCAATTTTTTCTTTAGTAAATTTAAAAAATCTACAGAAATGCCTTAGAACTCCTTTGGATTCAATTTCCCTGAAAAAGATAGAAAAAATTTATTTTAGGAATAGCATAAAGATCTTAAATAGATGAATTTTCCCCTTTATTTAGATATAATTTATGGATTCATCAAATTCCATTAGTAATTATTCTGATCTACCCTTGAAAAGGGGAGTCTTAATTACATTTGCAATTAATCGTTGCAGTGGGAACAAGAGGAACTATGACTTTTGGCTTTCCCTATGCTGTCTAGAATTCTCTTGCTAGGCAAAAATTATTGTAGGCACTACAGTGGGTGGTAGCACCAAAGTCTTAATTGTGAGGGTGCTAGGGTGTGCGATAGCACTAAAGTATCAGTTTTTAGGGTGCTGCAGTGCGCATTAGCACCAGAGTTACAGTCATTGGACCGCTACAGCGTGTGACTTTCAAATTTTGGCTATAATATGAAGCGTCGGGTGATATTTTACTTTCGTTTTTGGTGCGTGGTAGAGCCATCATTTCGGCCTTGGAACCCCTGTAACGCACAGTAGTGCCAGTGTTTCGGTCTTTGGACCGGTGCGACAATTTCAAATATTGAATTATGTGAAATGTCGGACCATATCTTACATCTGTTGTAGCGCACGATAGCGTCTGACTTTTGGTTAAAGATCCGCTAGGGCGCTCGGTAGCGAGGCATTCTCTATCTTAGGACTGTTGGGTAGCGCGATGTGGCGTGTCGTAGTGAAATTCTTCCAATTTTTCATATTTTCATTCCAAATTTGAATTTTGCTCTTCATTATCCTGAAAACAAAAAAAACATATTAAAGCATACAAGTTCTAATAAAAAGGTTTTTTTCTTATTGACTTAAATTACTATAAATCTTTGATTTATCAAATATATAATTTAGTTTGACCTCAAAATCAAAATTTAAGTTCTCCATTGAACTCCTCACCTCCAAAATAACTAAGGGTGATATTTTGATATTTTTGGAAGTCGTTAAATTTTTCAAGAATATTTTAATATATTTAATTGCTCAAAATATTAAAATAGTTAAATTGATCTCTAATTTAAAATTTGACTTGATTTTTGAGTTCCTCACCCTTCATTTAGATAAGGATGAATTATTGGAATTTCTTAGAGCTCTATTGATTATTTAATTTTGATCAAGTTAGAAGGTATAGTTTATTAATTAAATAATATAATTTAAATAAATTATATATAATTATCCTAATGCTTATACATGACCCCACGGATCCCAAGTGTGAGTTTAACGAATAGAGAGTCTCACGGTCAAATCTAGGTCGTTGCACGTTTATTAGGGTTTGATCCGACGGTGCAATTTAGATTCGTCTGATCTTACTGTCGGATCAGCATTCTGATCTGATAATCGAGATCAGGGTCTTGTACATCCCTGTCTGCACTCACCCAATCGTGGCTCAAAATGGCAGGCAGGCGTATGCCTGTCCCCAGCCGAGCCCCAGCTCTACTTTTGGCCCCATTAGGACTCCCATTCACTCAATTTTCTCAACTTCTTCATCCATGAGCTCGAGAAGGTCTAGGAGTGCTGCTGTCGATAGATCGATTGTCTGCTCTAATCATATTCAGTCGATGAAGATGATAAAATATATGCTCCTTACCTTGCAATCAATTGCTTATTCCATTTAATTTATGTTTGTTTACCTATTTCGCAAGTCGAAGATCCTTCCTAAGGGGTCAATCGAGCTCGATAGAGCTCAATTCGAGCCCAATTCCATCGAGTCGCCATAGTACCGCTCAATGATGTGACCTAGCCCAACTCGAAGAAATTATGGCATAGTTTTTAACCATAGATCTGATCGCCGGCAGGTTTTATTTTTGGGCTTAGCACATCGGCTATGAAGATAGCTTAACACTGACGTGCGGGCTGCACCGTGGGGCCCTCGGGTTCGACCATAAAGGTGAACCCTAGCGCGTCTCCTTACGGTCTCTGCCAGGGATGAATCGCTAGAGTCAGGTTGGGTCAGTACTGACCCGCACGTCCATCTATTGGTTGCGCAATCTTTGAGAATGCACTTGCGGGCCGCGCAGGCGGGTTAACCCGTGTGTGGCCCAAAAGGGTATGCGAGCATTGTCGAGTGAACCGCATAGTAAAACCTAAGTTAAATTAATTTAATTAATTAAAAAATAATTCTATTTATTATTTTTCTCTTAACTTCAATTATACAACTCCAAATTATACAAAATCATATACTATTTTGATCAAAAAAATGAGAGAAACAAAAATATGAAATCAAATTTATGATTGGATAGTTAATTTTACTAATTACTTTTTGATTACAATTAGGAGACCCAAAAACCCTAATTCTGCTAATGATGTCCAAATTAGACCTACTTAATCTCATTTTACTCTTTGTAATGTGAGAATTTTTTATTTAATAATTGTATTTTGATTGGACATCATTTGAAGAAAATAGATTTTTGGCTCCTCTAATCTTTATTAAAGCTAATTTTTATGATTTCTAACTTGTATATTCTAGAACTTTTACCATAGGACAACAAATATAGATTCATAATTGAACTTTTAAGTCACATTAAAAAGTGGGCTTAGACCTTTGAAATCATAGTTAGATGCCTATGGAGTAGTCTAGCAAACATGTAATCAAGCCTTTCTTAATAGAAGAGATTGTGTATATTCGAAACCCTAGACTTGATTAATCATCTAATTATGTGTAGTGAGCCTATACCTTAGGTGTTGTTAGCTAAGTGATTATTCTTGCTAGTAGGTAATAGTTCTATAAGGGCTAATGTCTACTACTTTGAACTAAGCTTAGTGAACCCTTCCCTTCAAGTGTAGACCTCTCACTAACCTCTCTAGTTCCTAACTTAGCATTGTTTAGCTCTCTGATAGTGATATAGTATAAAAACCCACTTAAGTAGTAATATATGAAACTCTTAAACATTGAGGCACCTTTTCAAATAACTATGGAGTTGTTGATAAGAACTCCAAAGTTAAGCATGTTCATATGGGAGCACTCCTAAAATGGGTGACATATTGGAAAGTTATCTTCTAAGAGCAAAACTGTGAGACCTTTCAGGCTAAATGGACAATACCTTGGTGCTTAAGATTTTGGGTTACTAAAAATGGTATCAGAGAAGGTCACAGAGTGTCAGATAGGAGCTAAGTGTCATATAGGGCAAAAGTACCACTTCATGTGAGCAGCTTCTTGAACCTTGATGGTTAAGGTGCTACATGCTTATGGGTGTCTCTTGAGCTGTAGGGGCCACCTCTAGTCCTATTTACCTAATGGATGGTTCTTGGATCTGTGTGTGGATACTGACAAGGACGTCAGTTACTGTAGCGCCCCACCCCGTCACCATGCGCAATAAATAAGCATAATCGGATCAACGGCGGAGCGGTGCGCTACTCGGGAGGAATATCCCGTCTCCCCGAACGGCTGAAATCAAGCCCATCTGAAGGGCTGCTGAATCAACCTCAAGGAGGATTGAGAGCTAATACTTAAGATAAGAGTAATATCCTTATCCTAAGTATTAGACCATTACATACATTGGATATAAAACATATGAGGAATCTAATATATGTATAAGATATCAGCATTTCCAGTATACTGATCACATCACAATACTAAGTATAAGTAGTATATTGATATAATGTAAATACACGTCTGCGCTCACACGCAAGTGTACGTGGTCTGAAGTAATAAGTGGAAAGTTTGAGTTTTCGGGATTTATCGAATCACAGAGAATTGAATGTTTGGTTACTAAGGTGTATCTATTATCACTAATATTTAAGCTATCGGTGTTTTATTTATGTTGGTTCTTGAGCAAGCACAACAATCACTTAGTAGAAAATGAGTCAAATAAAAGGAAGAGGAGAGTTGGGTTTCTCCCACATGAATATGATAGATAACTTATGCATGATGATTCCTCAAGCATTCATATTTTATTTACTTAGATTTTGATCAAGTGCACATTGCCTTCTTTGAGTTTTATCTCAAAGATTTACAAGTTCAAATCCTGTGCATGAAATGAACACACAATTGGTTTTATTTCAGCACAAAGATTTCTATAATATTTTAGGTCTATAGTTTTTATCTCATCTCTTGATCATAGAGATAAGTGTTGTTAATTTTTAAGATCTTATAAGCATTGATTCCACTAAGAGTGTCACATGAATCACACATATTTGAGATGAGGGATGGTATTCATTGGGCTCAATGACTATGTCACCTCGTTCATTAGCACACAATTGTTCCATTCTCTCCCTCAAGTATATTGAGCAACGGAGCTCCATTAGTGGTCTCAGCATCAAACGCATCAACTCTTTAGGTGAGCTTAGATTAAGCTGCACTAATATCAATAACTCTCTCACATAGTTTTAAGCTTTCATGCACTCATAAATCTAGCATCAAAACTAAGGTGAGCTATAGAGCACAAGACAAGTTAGTCATTGAGTTCAATAGTCCTTGTCCTTTGGTCCACATTCAAGTCTATGATATCCTCATACATTTCTTTAGCAAGTCATTAAGTTCGCAATTTTTGATAATACTTGAGGAAGATTTCATACATTTTATAGCAACTATCAATACATGTGGGATTGCCCCAACCCTCCCCAAGGAAGTTTTAGCTCTCCATTACAAAAGAGATGAAAAAGAACACATACATGGATAAAGACCCTTTCATGATCAACAAAGAAAAGAAATTACAAAGCATGAGTTTAGAAAATACTTGGAACATTTCTTTGGAAGTTCTCCAGACTCTTCTTCTCCTTGCTTGAAGTGCTTCTCTTTGGTCCCTAGTGCTGCATCTCTCCTCCTTCTCCTTAGCAAGATGAGCTCTTCCTCCCTTGGGGAGTTCTTCTTTTCTTCTATGCAACCCTTTCCTTACTTAGGTGAAAGTGAGCCAATTTTGGAACCCTCCTCTAGTCAAGAGGGGTGGTATTTATAGATAAGAGGCAGCATCTTCATTCCCATGATCAAAACCAGCAAATGCCTATAAAGTTATGGACTAATGATGGCAAATTCTAATTGATGGATGAGGTGACCAATGTTTTCATTATTTTATCCTTCTCATCACATCAAAGAGTCTATTTTCCAATTAAAAATGGAGCTGCAGCAGGAGGAATGATGGCTGGAGACAAAAGACTAGTTGGAGGTCTTCTCCCAGCCGCAATTAACTCTCTGTCAGAAAAAAAATTTGGCAGCCGCGGTAGCGTGCTGCAGGGCGCTATCATGGATGATTTTGCAAAATGGCCCGCTGCGGCGCGCTGGTATGATCAGGTTTAATAAGTGAAGGGTCGCTACAGCGCGCAGTAGCGCGCGACCGCGCCAATAGTTTCGCAAATTTGTCTACTACAGCGCGCTGGAGTGTCCGCGTTTGCAACCTGTCCCGCTGCAGC
Organism: Gastrodia elata; assembly: GCA_016760335.1. NCBI lineage: Eukaryota > Viridiplantae > Streptophyta > Magnoliopsida > Asparagales > Orchidaceae > Gastrodia > Gastrodia elata. Next base: position 879,248 of record CM028669.1, read on the forward strand.
GCGCGATCGCGCCCGCATTTCGCAAAGTGTCCCGCTACAGCACGAAATTGCACCCGCGTTTCGCAAAGAGTCCCGCTGCAGTGCGCGATCGCGCCCACATTTCGCAAAATGGCTCGCTGTAGTGCGCAGCAGTGGTTTTCCTTTAGAAAATTTGGAAAATTGTCCAAATTTCTCGGAATACGTTGGATAGATATTTTTCCTAAAAAATAGACAAAATTGGATTAAGGAGCAATTTTATTATGAGAAATGAATGAAATTTTCCTTTATTTGAGATATAATTTATGGATTCATCATATATAACAAAGTGTGGAAGTTAAGTAGTCATCCAAAAACATTCATCACAGAAACTGTATAAAATATTCGTCTCAGAAAAGAAAATAAAATACATCCAGAATTATTACAAACAGTTTACTGAAATATAGACATAAAAGCAAAGTATTGAACTGAAATAAATTAAGAAGAAAAGTAAGGCTGGGGAAAAGTCCACTAGTGCTCCACAGGCTCCTCCTAAATCTCTTGGGTGTCCTCCTGACCTAGCTTAATATACTTCTCAAGATCTAGCAAATTGTCGGATCCCAAAAGTACCCAATATTAGACAATAAGTCTAATACATCAAAACTAATCTAAAAAGTCTAGTTATTCATTTAACATTTACATAATGTAAATAAATCTGTAGAAAAATTGTAAAGTAACTGAAAGTATAAAATTGTATAAAACTATATGAAACTGATATAAAGTAAAGTAAAGTTGTACTGGAAACTGAATACTAAAAGTAAACAATAATAGTAATGGATCAAAAACTGAGTAATAGCACACAAAACTATGCTGTATGCCACTAAAACTGTGCATTTAAATATATCACAATACTACATGTTACTGATATGCAGCCAAAATATCACTAAACTGCTATGAGTCATACGGTCCAATGTATACATACATCCAGTTGGGAACTGTGATGCCGATGCATCCTGAAATTTCCTAATCAATGTATGCAATACTCTATAACCCATAAATCATCACTGATACTTATACATCATTACTGATACTCAATATCATGCTTATTCTCATGCTCATGCTTCTAAGCTACATGAGATAAATCTAGAAATTTAGAAAATGCTTTAAAATCTGATAATGAATTCAATACAGAATCCTACTAAAAGGATTTTGACTCCTATATTCTAGCCATAATAACTGGTTAAAGTTGAGAGTTTACTTAAAAATCATTAGATGGGATGACTGTATACACATAATCAGCATGTTTGCAAGAGAGGTGGTTCTTAGCACTTAGTTTGATTAAGCCACCCTAACAAAGCGATCTTCGATAGAAGGCATCACCTGATGGCAATTTGTGTCTCAAGCTAAGTCATTAGGATGCCCAACTCACAAGCACACTAGTGTCTTAAAGAAGGTGACTCAAATTACCTAGTTTGTTTAAGCCACACATATTGAAGCGATCTTCGCTAGGAGGCATCGCCCAATGGCGATTTGTATTTTAATAAAACTAAGGAATGAGTCCCTATTTATAACACTCTTAGGATTGAGTGATTTACTTTAAGCGAGATTATATTTGTCTAAGCCTGCAGGATAGCACAAAGATAAATCTTACTTATAATGACTCAATCATTCTTGAATATTACTAAAATAATTTAATACTATGGGTATACCCTACTATACCTAACCAATAATCTGAGTTCAAAAGATTCTATTTAATTAACAAGGATTTATCAAAGCTATCAATTCTTATTCTAATTAGGAGAGTCCTACACGAGGCTCCAAGGATATGATCCAAAGATCACTCAATGTAGTTTGCTATCACAAGGAAAAAGTTCAATTCTAAGTACTTTAGGTGGTTCCTACCATAAGATATCATGATCAACTTCTAAGGTTATGAAGGATCATCTAAGTTTCTACCTCAATAAGTTACAAAAGTTCTTCCTACCTCAATATATCAGTAATTAAGGTCTTTAAATATTTCAAGAATGATCTTATAGCAAGACCTTTGAGATCTCACTCTTCTATTTCCTAATTTAACTCTTAAAGTTTACTTTTCAGACTTAGATTAAAGTGATCAGATCAGATGAATAAAATCCATCTAGTCATACTCTATTATACAATTATGGGATGAAATCAAAGATTTTATTAGAGTTAGATCATTTCATAAATCATTACAAATTTATTATCCATCTTATGCTAATAGTCTTATATAAGAGAAAATTAAAAATCCAAAGTTTAAATTCAGATGATTCAATCACACAGATTTAATATTAACATTAGCACTTCTAATTCAATAATTTAAGATCAATACTAAATCAAATGGATTATTGGAATAATGTCAATTGAATTATCTTTCAATCAAGTTAATTAATTAAGTGATTAAGGTTTAGATCTTAATTAAGACAAGTTAGGGTTTAACCCCTAGCATTACCAAAATTAAGACCAATGGTTGATTTAAAAATCAATGACAAATTAATATATTATTGGTGTATTATTGATGTCAACTTTTTGATTTAGATTAAGTATTATCTACTTAATCAAGTTCTTAAGATTTTTATTCAAGTATAGTTTAATGTAAATTTAAGCACATTTAGGTGTCCAATTAAATGTTAAAGCTCTCTAACATATATCATAATATCAAGAAAGCATATAAATATAAGATGACAAAAAGTAGAAGGTGATTAAGGCCAACTAAATCTTGAATCAAACCAAAGGGGTTAGAATTAACTAAGGCTAACTATATCCTAAGTCCTTTCAGACGCGGCGGCGCGTTGCGGCGAAAATCAGCGCTATGGCGTGCCGCAGCGCTGCGGCACGCTATGACAGGAAAAGATGATGTGGCGAACTATAGTGCTTTTGATGCTCTTGCGTCCTACGGCAAGACCAATCCAAGGGCTGGATGCGATGGTGGGCCGCAGCGCTTTCAGGCGCTGCGGCGCGCTGTGGAGGATTAACTTGCAGAAACACTGTTTAATTAATTTATTTTCTAGTTTCATATAGTTTTCCAAAAATGATGCTGCAGCCCGCTGTGGAGCATTGTGGCGCGCTGTAGCAGTCTAACTTTCGTGAGACTGTTCAATTAATTTTTCTCTTGATTTCCTATAGTTTTTCCCAAAATGACACTGCAGCCCGCTACGGCGCGCTGTGGCGCACCACAGTGGTTTGCTTCCAGGCCATTATATTTACTCCAGAAGTACCGTGGCGTGCGATAGCACGCTATGGCGCGCTACGGTGGATTCAATTCAAACTTGGGTGCTACGGCGCGCTGTAGCGCCCGACGGTGATTTCGCCTGTGTGAAAATTGTAAAGGGTCACATTTTGAGCTCAAATACTCTCAATCCAGAGCATTCCATCAGTGGTGGTATATATGAACGGAAAGGTTTTTCTAATACCTTTCCATTGATACCAAAATCGGCACAAATGAATTATCCTAACTATACTAACAATGGAGTTAAATGTTCTGGTATACAAAATGGACAAAAAATAGAGCATGAGATTTTCAAAGTAATATGATGCTTCAATCAACCTCAATGGCTTCCAAATAAAATCATGGATTTCTAAAGATACAACCAACATAATATCAACATGAAATATACTAAGAAGAGGAGCAAATGGGTACCTTAGCCTTGCAAGAAATGGATAAAGAAGACTTGGAAAGCTTGGAGGAAGGGATTCTTCTTCTTCTTCATTAGCCCAAGACTTAGCAATGGAGGAGAAGAGAGGGAGCTTCAGCTTTAACTTGATAGCAAAAATGGAGAGGAAGGGGGCTGAGCTCCATTTATAGGAGGAGAAGGAAGGGGGAAGCTATCATCAGCTAGGGAAGAAGGGGAGGCATGGGAGACCCTGCCTTGCTGCTTGCATGAAAGGGAGAGGGGGCACCGAATGAATGATGGGCAACCAGGAAAAATAATAGCAAAGAAGGAAAAAGGAAATTAGGAAATAAATATTTATTTCTTTTCTAATTTTTGATTTATCAAAAATTCAGGTTTGCTAAACGCGCTCCGAAAAATCCCAAAAATTCACTCCTAGCTAATTTGGGGTGTGGATTTCAACGACGACATTGGAATTTGATTCTGCGATTAGTTAATTATTACGCTAATTTTCGGGGTAATTAATTATATTAAAATATTTGTGAAAATTTGATGACTTCCAAACACGTCCAAAACATCACCCCTAGCTAATTTGGGGGTGATGATCACAACGGCAAAGTCAGATTTTGATTTCTAGGTCAAAATAAAAACATCAATTTTTCTAATTAATTAAATATTAAAATGATCCAAAATATTTGATTGAGCTCTGAATTGCTCCAAATCTTTAGGGTTTGGTTCTAATGGCTAGATGAACTTAATTAAGATACAGTTAAGCTAAAATTAAGTTGGGTAATAACCTTAGGTTATTATAGTTACTTAAGTTGGGGAGATTATAATGATCCACTTAAGTAGTAATAAGTGAAACTCTTAAATATTGAGTTACCTCTTTAGATAACGGTTGAGTTCCTGATAGGAACTCCAAAATTAAGCGTTTTCATGTGGGAGCACTCCCAAGATGTGTGACCTACTAGGAAGTTATCTTCTATGAGCAAAATCATGAGGATTTTCAGGCCAAATGAGATAATATCTTGGTGCTTAAGAATTTAGTCTATTACATATAGCATTTTAGTAAGCCTTAGAATCCTTATTGGCATAAGCAACCTAGAACTGCTAGATTGTGGCATTTTCTTTAATCTTACATCTGGTACCTCCCAAGTGAGTTTATAGATAACTTAGTGAACTTATAAGCTAGAATCAATTCAATCTAAGTTACCTTAGTAAGATTCAAGATAGTGAACTTACAACATATATCTCCTAATTATAAAATATTTGCCTTAAGTCTAGTAATAAAGGAAGATTGATTGGTTTAGAATTAACATAGGATTAAAGTCATGTTGCATATATATATATATATATATATATATATATATATATATATATATATCATTTTTTTACATCAATAAGTCTTAATCAAGCTACTACTTTTCAAACCTCAAACACTTATAATATTATCTTTTAATTGACTTAAAGATTGTTATGTCTAAGTTAATTGGGAGATTAATTAGCTCAAATTATTAAGTTAGATAACAAAATTTAGACAACAATAATTATCACATGATTTACAATTAACTTGAATTTCTTGAATGCTGCTTTATTCATTAATTACAACCTTGAACATTCATAAAGAAATTATGTATATATAAATTATTAAGATATTAAAAATAGGGGTTTTATATGTTGGATTTCAAAGCAGGGCAGGCTACGGAGTAATTATATGACCATTCACATACTAAACGAGGAGTATGTGTGTTCTAGGAGACCCTTATTTGTTTACTTAGTTAGGCAAATGTGCTTAACTCCTCAATTGTTTGATAATTTATGCCCACAAAATAAAGTCTTATACAACTTAAATAACTTAAATCCTTATACAGAGCCTTAAAAGGAGCAATTAATGGCTTAAAACACTGATAACACTTAGCTCGACATGAGAATTCACGAAGCCCTAAATGGCATGTGATAAATTGGCCGATCCTTAATAGTCAGTTTGAGTCTCAAGGGTTTACCATGAGGGAGAATTCTCTTTTTGTAGTCCATCGTAGACAAGGTATAGACCCTGACACCATCTACGTGTAAAGGCAAATTTGTGGAGTGGTTCCCCACTTAGGGAAGTGACCTGAATTACCGGATGCTGTGGGGCACTGGCACTATATCTTACTGTACCAGCTTGAGCCTGTAGTCGCTCTATCAAGTTCAATCAAACTTGATCGATGCTATGGATCTATTCCGGGAGCTAAGGAATATAAATCATAATGCTTAGCCATAAGAAAAAGATCTGTGATTAGTAATAGAGTACCTACATTTCGCCTTACATCGCTTCGCCAAACCTTCGGATGCAAAGTAATCAAGCTCCAAGTGTAGGTAAGGACTGACATGAAAACTCCTAAGGCCAATGCTCACGATGGAGAAGGTTCACCTGAGGTTGCAAGGAGATGCAGCCATTGCCTCTAGCCAATAGCAGGTCAGATTATCGAGCTTTCTGGGAGCCAATGAAGAGGGAGAAGGAGAGGAGAATTGGGTTCAACATCTCTCCAATGTAGCAATAGGGATGTCCTAAGAATAGGCTGAGGAGGTGGTTATGAGGAATAGAGAGTGGGCGAGAAGTTGGCTGACAAGCACAAGCACATATAGAGGGAGTGGGGCAGTGCGCAGGTGGGGGTACCAGCATATAGGGATCACAGACATACATGGGCATGCGGCTTAGGTTAGGTCAATGGTGAAGTGGCCAGCTGATGGATTTGGCTTTAGATCCAATGTCTGGAATAGTTCGGGCAATGGGTGATGTCTGATCCAACCTTAAGAAGAGATAGCTCAGATCGATGGATCTGGCTGTCTTGCATTCTAGCCAGTGCATTGGATCCAACATAATTTGCTAAAATGGTTGGAGTCGTTCAATTTAAATATTAAATTAATATTTAAAAATTCAAAAATCTTATTTTGACTAAACAGACTCTGAAAAATCCCAAAAGTTCACCCTAGCTAATTTGTATGCTAGGAATCCAAAAACACGATTGGATATATGATCCAAGGTCAAATTAATTACTTTATTATTTAAAATATTCTGGAAAATTGAACGACTTCCAAAAATTCGAAAAACTTCACTCCTAGCTAATTTAAGGGTGGGGAATTCAATAACGAAGTTCAAATTTTGATTTGTAATTAAAAAAATAATTGTCTTATTTTTTCTTATTTAAATAATTAGCCAAAATTGATTGAGATCTAAGACTCAGTAGGTTGTGTTTAGCCTAAGTAATAACCTTGGGTTATTACAGACTCCCCCACTTAAAAATGATGCTATCCTCAGCATCACAACTAATAAAAGCAAATAGGGAGTTCAAAAAGAAACTTTAAAGATTGGAATTGAAATATGAAATTGAAGTTGAAATTGAAATTTGCATGAGGTAGGGTGGTACCTAATGTAGTCCTATTGGTTTTTGAAATAGTGACAAGAGTCAGCATATAGACTCATGCTAGAGCTGAAGGTTGATTATTGAACTTAGGTATTCCTTGCATATTTTGAATTGGTTCGCTTGGCATGACAATCTGAACTTTTTGGGAACATCAACATTAAATTGTGGAGCCACTGCTGCCACCACAGGAGCTTCTTGGATGATAGCACGGGATTTAAAGTGTTGACTCTTAGCATAATGAGTGATTAGCACTCCATCTATGGTTTATTTTGGGAAACACCTGTAGGATCTATGTTTGGGATTTCCACTAGTGTAGCACACATTGCCTTGATGATAACACTTTCGATAGGAATGTGGCTTCTTACAATTTTGGGTTTGAACTAGTTCAGGTTTAGCATTTATCTGATTGACTTCAAATGTACTATGCTTTTTGAACATTTGAACTTGCCTGGAATCAGACTGAGATTTCCTTTTTTGCTCTATTTAAAAATGATGATGTTCTTGGATACGGACTGATTTTACTAGTTTAGCAAAGTTTTTATTGATTTGGGATATCAAGTGTCCCTTAATCTCATCATTTAGACCTTTTAAGAGCCTACTGCAATGGGCAGATTCAGACCTTACTAGATCTAGTGTGAAGCAAGATAGCCTTCTGAATTCCATTTCATATTTAGAAATGGCTCTACTACTCTAGAAGAGAGATAACAATTCATCCTCCAAAATTATTTGGGAAGATTGGAGAATGAATGTTCCTTTAAAGGCTTCAATAAAAGATTCCCATTGAATATATTTGATCTCTAATTCAGCAAAATTGGAACTACACTCATTTTCCCACCAGAATTTTGTTTCATCTTTAGAATAAATGAGTAATTAAGCAATTTGCTAAATAATTTGGACACTTAATGGTGATGAGATTTTTCTCCACCAAATTCAGCCAACTGATAGTATCCATGGGGATAAAGAACCATTAAATGAAGGTGTTCACAAGCAAAGAAAGCTGTGAAATATTCCATCTGCTGAAAGATGATGAGCATACAGAGCAGGAACATTAACAGCATGAGGTCATAGATTTAATTCAATCATCTGCTAAAGAGACTAAGCTTTGGCTTTCAGTTAATACTTTAACAAGTTTGGTCATTGAATTCACATTTTCTGCTATACCACTCAAGGATACAGGACCCTTGATTGGTGTAGGACTAGAGGGTGATTTAGAATTTAAGGTTTAAGTTCTCAAACTAGAAAGAAGGCTTCAGAATGTGAGTTATTGAAAGAATAATCAAAGAAAATTTAACTCTTTGGAAAAGAGTGAAACCAATCAAAGAAGTTAGATGATTACTACTTAAACTTTCTACTTTAAGAATTTTCTATTTAACTGAATTCTTATTACTCATATTAATACTACCAATCAAGAAATTACACATTTAATCTTTACTTATTCAATTTATTCAAGGTCCTAGGATGACTTTTCTAGACATTTTCTTTCCATTTCTATTCTGAGACTGCTACTTGAAATGAATAATGGATGATACTGATGCTATACTTCATTTGTTGTGATTATACTTTTTCAGAGTATGAACCATTAGGTAGACAGTAATGCAATCCTTATTAGACACCTTATGGTACTCTCTGATACCAACTATAATTCCCCATCCTGTTGCTATGCGCAACCAATAAAAATTAGTGATAGAACGGGTCATTAATCAAAATACCAACTTTCTTCCTGCAATGTTCCATGTTAAATAATGATACTTAAGCTTGAACATCACAATATGAGGTGGGATAGGAAGAGTTGGGCACTCCACTATTAATCAAGTTAAGTCTTTCATTAACCTAATTAATCAATGCAAGTTCATTAAACTGATGGTCACAACAAAAAATATGTAGTATAGTATAACATAAAGAATAGAGTGTAGAAGCTAAGGACATCATCCATTCATTTATTCATCCAAAATAGAAAGTACATACATTCATCTCAAAAAGAAGATAGAAAATATATTCAAATAGTCTTTTTTATTACAGACTCTAATAAAATAAATACGGAAATAAACTGAAAAAGAAAAACAACTAAGAAAGGAGGCCACAATAGCTACTCAGCAACACCATGTTTCACTTCCTCTTGAGTCTTCTACAATTCCGCAAACAAAGGCTCCTCAAAGCAATCTAAAATTGACATCACCAATTTCGTAATGGCAGGGCCCAGCCAAAAAAAGAGAAAATATTACATAGACAATGAGTCTAAGTACATTTTAGGCTCACTAAAATGCATTCATTAAATTATAAGGATATTTAACATAAAGCAATAAATAATCATAAAACTAATTGAAGCAGTAAGTAACCAACTGAAATTAATTGAGCTGTTGTCAAATAAGATTCTGAACTGCAAAAAGTGTTAAAAATATGTACATTAAGCCAAAAGAAACCAAAAGCCATAATATGTAATATGGACTCTAATATATATGCCAAATCAATTTGCATATATTAAAATATGTAATCAAAATGTGCTATAACAGCATCCAACAGAAATGTGCTAACGCTCTAAACTAAGAAATGTGCCCAATGCACTGAGTCAAGAAACTATGCCCAGCACACCTAAGCAAATGATCCCAATGCTTCGCTATATGTGATATATATATATATATATATATATATATATATATATATATATATATCAAAATTATGCCCAACCCACCAAATTCAAAGGGTTGTTCCCAGATGGCACCTGAGCAACATGTTATGCATGGAATATAATTCTAAAATATGTACAAACCATGTGATTGAAATCTCTCAAAATAGGATATGCTAAAATGCCATGAGAAATCTAAAAGCATGGTAAAACTTGAAGTCATCAAAAGCACAAAACAATTTTCCTTTTGTTATATATTTAACCTGAACTTAATAGCTTATTTAGATGCCAGAACAAGCAATTCTTTGCATAAACATAAGTCTACAAATCTGATTAACAACTTAATTCAACATTTGGATTTATCTCATTAGCAGTCTAAACTTATCATCACAGAACTGAACTAGATTAGCTTATCAATCTCATTAATTCAACTAAATTAATCATATAGCTATACAAGCTTAACATCTTAGGCTTGTATATGATCAAATTTATTGAGAATAAAACCAATTATAAGTCCTTAATAAATCTAATCATAGAACTACCTTAATGTGGGACCCCGTACCATCCGTGGCCATGCTAATACTGATATTACCATAATCACGAGGAGTGTGGTGCTCCAACTGTGGCAAATCCCCAACTTAAGTAGAGTTAGGTAAGACCTAGCCCGCCTTAAGCCAAGGACTTGTCGCCTGAGACTGTAAACATACACTAACATATGAATGTAGCAGAAGCAAAAAAAAGTGTAACATAATATCCACATCACAGCATAGTATAGAAAAGTAAATACAACAATAACTCAGATCAAAGTGTAGAAAGTAAATACATCTAGAATTAATTATTATATACTGAAAGTTAAATGAAGGAAATATCTCTCAAACTCACTGCAAGAAAGGAAAATCTAACTAAGTGGCCACAGGAAGGTCCTCCTCTGGTGCTAGCTCCTCTCCTGCATAACTACTAATGAATAGCTCCAAATCTGACATTTGTCGGTATCACAAATGCCAGGGTCCCAGCCAACAAAAAGAAAAAAGGTTTCAATTAGACAAATTATCTAAGTACCTTTTAAGCTGATTTAAGTGAACTGGACATTTAAAGATATCACATTAACTATTTAAACATGCAAGCATATATAAGCTGCATTAAGCTACAAAGAAAAGGATAGCTATAAACTATTCATTTATAACTAAACAATAGCTATTAAAATAACATACAAAATATGAAACTAAGTAAGGTGAGGCTAAAGATAAAAATAATTATAAGTATTGAAATAAACTGATCCTACAATACTTATGATCACATGAAGACATGCTAATTTTTGTAAGAGTAAACTATACTAAAAAATGTTGAAATAAATGTACAAAACTAGCATCCTAAATATGTCAATAATTAATAACTACTCAATGGAAATAGGTGTATACAAGTATGCATATTTAGTAAATAAAATGCCACTGAAGCATGTGGCAAAGCAGACTAAGTACAAAAATGGCTCAAAGTAAAGCCATTGAGACATGTGGCAAAACAACTGAAAGTATCAAAAATAAGGCCACCGAGGCATGTGGCAAAGCAAAACAAAGCACTGAAATTGAACTGAAGTAAAAGTATGCTAAAATATAGTGCTGACATAATAGAAACATGCCATACAGGGCCTCTGAATAGAAAGTTTAACATGTGTACATCCTAGGCAACATTAGAGGTAAGTCCGAGTTGAACTTATAGAATAAGATATGTATCCATCCTGGCCAAGCACTGGGCTAGGTCTGGTCTATTCTATAACAAAACTAGAACTGATAAGGCAGACTAAGCTAGGACATACCCTACTGAACTGAATGCATTGTAGGAACTGAGTGTATGTTATACCTTTCAAATATTACTTAGGATCTAATTTATCCAAATCTAACTATACTAAGAAGATACAAGTTTAGGATCTTCAATATCCAGCTATTGAGTATACTCTCAGATTCACGACCTTAATGTTGTTAATAGAACTTGTCAAGTTCTAATTCATAATCAAATGATGACTGTAAGAGTTTAAAAAAATAAATCAATGACCAAGTTATTATCATTTTTTCCTCACTTAACCCACATCTTGATCAAGTAAATTAAGATTAAAGATTTTGGACCAAAACTCCACATTGGGGTTCAAATCCTGAATCCAAGGTAATATCTTAATAAGACTCTAAGGTTCACACTTAAACATAATCTAAATGTGCAATACCTTATAAGCTGAAGGATTTAGAACTATGATCTTAATGAAGGGTTATTCAAATATTTTAAGATAAAATAATTACTTAAGAACTAAGAATCTAAGATTTATATTCAATCTTTAAGATAATTACATTATTCTATAGATTGAATCAATCCTCCACCCACAAGGAGGGTTTAAAAAATTAATCAATTAAGGAATTCCAAAGAAGGTAATTCAATTCAATCAGATGATCTAAAGTCTAAGATCTAAGATATAACATTTAGGGTTTGATCACTTTAGATTTAAGCTAAAAACTAAACTTAGGATCTTACAAGAACATTTCCTTTAGAATTTTTAGCCTATGGATCATTTTAATGAAGCACTTAAACTAGAGATTTAGTATTAATGCTAATTAAGTTTGCTATCTTAAAGAGGTGGTTTTGAGTACTTTTAAGATCTTAAGTTCTTAATTAGAACTTATTAAGATTTTCTTACTTAACTTCACCCTTATTCACATGAGAATTCTAAAGGGTGTTTGTAACAACCCTAGGTTATTACCATACAAAATATAGGTTGCTTAAATTCAATTCTTAGTATCATTACCTTTAGACCATCAATCTAAGCCAATCTAGCAAATTTGAAGTTCATTGGACTTCTCTAAGTCAAAATTTTCAATTTGATCAGTTTAGATGCCTTAGCTAGACCCAAAATATTTTGATCTCAGAATTAAAATTTGATTGCATTTTTTAATTCCTCACCATCAAATTAGCTAAGGGTGAAGTTTTGGTGCAATTTGGAACTCATTTGGGCCATAATTCAATTTAAATTAAATTGGCTCAATTGCACATAAGGGTTCCAATTAATTCATATTTACAAAAATATCCTTAAAACTAAAATAACGGCCAGGATCCGTTGTGCGGACCGCGGGCGATCCGCTGCGGAGCCCAGGGCACGCGACAGCGGGATCCCATGCATCTGACAGTTCCGCCTTTTAATCTACGGTCAGGATTTGATCCTGCGAAACTGCTGATCTGTCGTTGGATCTGTCCTGTGGATCTTACGGCCAGGATCGCTCCCGTGATCGGCCGTTAGGAACCGAGCGATCCCAGCCGTAGCGCCATCTGATCGATAGATCAGACGACATCCAAGGCACCTGGCACTGTGGATCTTCGTCTACCTCCCGATCGCGTACCCGACAAAGAGAATCCCTGTACTACCAGCTGCCCAGCTTGTCCTCCACTCCCCGCGCCACCTCAGCATGCCGTTGGGATCCCTCCCGTTATGGCAGGGAGCTCCCAATCGGGCCTAGCGACCCGGCCGAGCTCAAATTGGAAACTTGAGAGCTCGGCCAAGGCCCGACCTCTCGGGGCTTGCCAGCCCGAGTCAGTGGCTCCAGAAGCTTCCCTAAGCTCAGCCAGGGCTATAAATAGCCCCAGCTTCGCTTCAATTGACCCTTGCTGATCAATTGAATCCTCTGCAATTCTTCACCATTGTCGGACTCCCGAGCTTCATCCAGGCACTCCCGAGCTCGCGTACCGCTGATAGAGGGTTGCTCCTAGAGTTTAGTACCCCTAAGAGCTTCTAAAGTCTCTACGGCAGTGAACCACCCTCCATCTTCCAGTCCCAGCTCCATCCCGCAAAGCCAGGTACCCCAGTTGCATGTTCTGAGCTAATATGGGTTAAACCTTAGTCCATTTGATGCGCACTTGTACGTATTGTTGCAACGAACCAAACGCTATCGTAATTAGGATCTAAGTTAGCCCTGATCGATCGAATCGATCTATCGGGTTAAGTTCCTTCTGGATCGCCTCGGTTGAGTAAGTACACAGCGATCCAGACCACCCCAGACCCTCAAACTAGAGGGCTTCAATCCGCCTCGCCTACCTGATGGTGTAGGGATCGAGCCCAGGGTCTAGCATGGCTTCTGTGGGGAGAATTATCTCCCCGCAGTAGTTCCAATGGAGGAATCTCGAGTGAGTAAGGTCTGGTTGATCCAGACCATCTCAGAAGGGGCTTCCGAGTCCCAATGGACGCGTCTGACCACGGTGATTGTGTATCGATCAAGTTCTGGCCGAGACATGGGCTGGATGCGCCGGAATTTGGCGATTAGGGTTTCCCTAATCGGTTCCCTCCTTTGGGACGACGGAGCGGGGACGACGGCACTGTGCGGACCGGGTCGACCCCCGACCTGCGCTGTGCGATAGTGCCGGGTCCCTCGGGCCCCGGTCGACCCGCGCATTTTGAATTTGGGCCGAGCCATTTTAATTTAAACGAAATTTTGGAATTATTTTCGTTAAGGAAAATAATTCAATTATTCAAATCATAGTATTTTGATTAAATAAAAATATAGAATGTATTATTTAAATAACTTTGAATCCACTAGTCTAAATCCTATAATATCATATATGAAAATGATCAGAAAAATCTCAGAAACCTAAATATAAAATAAAATCATGCATCTGATGGTTAGATCTTTAATTATTGCCTAATTATAGTGGATCTTGATTAGGGCAAATTAGTAATTTTACTTACCCAAATTGCATGTTTATGGTGCCATTAGTTCACTTGTGATGACTATAATGCATGTGCTAAGTAGATTATTATTCTGAGCTCTGTAATTTTAGTTATGCCCTAATCTTATTAAATCATGATTTGTAAATTTTAGGATTTATACTCATTGGATCTTAGCAAACTTAGGCTCTGATTACTTGTATAATTAATTAGAACTTGCATGCCAAATATCATATAATTTGAATGGTTGGATTTATACTTATGTGCTAATCCTTTTCGATTGGGATTAGGATTTGATTAGCATTAAGTACCCTCTATTTTATAAACTTTGATTGTTAATCTGACTTATAATAGTAAGTTAAGTATAATCAATTCATTTAGATAAGCTTATTAAGTATACTTGAATAAATCCAAAGATTTAGAACCTTAAATATCCTAATTAACTTAAGAAATCTTAAGATTTGGATCAAGCTTCTAAGACTTGATCTAGGTCCGAGATTGCCATCAATAATACATAATTAATCCACTGATTTGACATTGATCTTAAATACATAACTTGATATTTCTTAAGGCATGAGAAGGGATCAAACCCTAATCTACTTAAGGAGAATCCAAATCCTTAAGAAACTTAACTTAATTGATTTGATTTCAAAATTATGAATTGAACATTCTCCATTAATGCATTTGATTTATTATTGATTCTAAACATTGGATTAGACCAATTAGGGTTAATAATAATCCTATATGACTTCTTGATCTGAATCAAACCTTAAGATCCCTAAGTTTCTCTTAAGTAAGAGGACTAGCATAAGAAGATTAATAAAATCTTATTGATTAATCAAGTGATCTAAGTCTTAAAAATATTCCTGATTTAGATCCCATAGTCTTAGTTTGAGTGTGATCAGATGACTTAATCATCTGACCTAATCATCATCCTAAACCTAAATATGAAATAGAACCTAAGAGATTAATATCAAAACTTAGAAGAGAAATCTTGAGTATTTCTTCATAAGATCGTCTTAAATTATTTAAAAGACCTAAATTCATATATCATGAGGTAGGAAGCCTTGTATGATTCCTTAAGGTATAAGTATAGAAGATCCCCTCACCTTAGAATTTGATCTACTCTCCTTGTGGTAGTAATCCATTAAGGCACTAGAATAGATACTTCTCCTTGTGGTAGAATCCATATTAAGTGATCCTTGATCGCATTTGATTGGTGAACCCATGTATAGGACTTGCCTATTAGTTTAGGACTGGTAGTTTTTGATAAATCCTTATTTTATTAATTATACTTGATTGAACTATGATTATTGGCTGGTGTAGTATAGTATATCCATATTACAGGTCCCCAGTAATATTTGGGATTGGTTGAGTCTCTCTAAGTAAGATTTATCTTTGTTGCTATCCTGTGGGCTTAGGTGAATATAACCTCACTTAGAGTAAATCAATCGATTCTAGGAGTGTATTAAATGGGTACCCATTCCTTAGTTTAATTGAAAGACAAGTTGCCATCGAGCAATGCCTCCTAGCGAAGATCGCTTCAATAGGTATGGCTCAAATAAACTAAGTAACGGGATTCACCTTCTTTAAGATGTTAAGTATGATTGTGAGTTTAGTGACTTAATACTTAGCTTGAGATACAAAATCATCATCGGATGGTGCCTCCTAATGAAGATCAGCTTTATTAGGGTAGCTTAATCAAACTAAGTAATAAGGACCCTCTTTCCTTGCTGCATGCTACATATGTGTATAGTATCACCCCATCCAGTGATCTTTAAGTAAATATGTAACTTTAACTAAACATCGATCTAGAAACTAGGAGTCAGGATCCTTTTAGTATGATCCTGCACAATGGAGACTTAGAATTCATTATTGTTTCTTACTAAAATTCTTCATGGATTTCGGGATTTTTCATTCATTCCATATAATGGCATAAGCATAAGCATAAACATGAGTTGAACTCATTCCTTCTGTTGTGATGTATGGTTATCAGTGATACAGTATGAGATACAGAATGTTATTTACACAGACTGGGGAATTTCAGGGTGCATCTGCATCACCATACTGACTTCCTAACTATTGTGCTTACATTGGATCGTACTACTCATAAACCTTCAGTGATAGTTCTGTGATATACCGTGGTATAGCATATTTATGAGCATTGTTTCAGTGATATATAGTGTAGCTTATAGCATCCTTTTCAGCATAATGTTTGTTTTAATTTCAGTTGTTTTTGGTGACAGCTTCACATTTCCTAGCCCTTTTACTATTTTGTTTACTCAGTACTTACATTTTTCCTCTATTACACATTTTTATTCAACTCTGTTACGGCTTTATTTCACTTGTATATTATTATGTTTAGCTTAGCTTGGCATAGCTAGTTTCGATGTGTTAGACTTCTTGTCTAACACAGGGTACTTTTGGGATCCGTCAATTTGTTAGATCCTGAGCAGTTTTTGGAGACAGGTCAGGAGGACATACCAGAGGCTCAAGAAGAGCACTTGGAGTTGTAGTGGATCGAGCATCCACATTTACTTACTAGTCCTTTTAAGCATTTTAGATAGACTTTTTATATTTCTTCTTTTAAATGGTTTGTAATAAACTCCGGATGTACTTTTACTTTTCTTTTCTGAGTTGGATATTTACTATTGCTTGAGATGAATGTATTCTAGATGTTATGCTTTCAGCTTCCGCACTCTGTTATACTGCTATACATAGTATTGTGATGTGATCGGCGTACTGGAAACGCTGATATATTTTATAACGTACATGGGTTCTTCTCCACTCCCTTGCACCTTATTTATGTACTAGTCTAATACCTAAGATAAGTATTTCATTCTTATCTTACGCACTCTTCTTCATTCCAGGCCACTAGAATTATTCTTTTAGATCTTGATACATTTTGGTACTACCATGATGTACTTGGTAACCAGAATTGTGACCTTCTACTAAAATCTCTTGATGCATGGATTTGGGAATCCATAGGGGATCTCCTTGATAGATTACCTTACCTTAAAGCTGAAGATCAAAGCGACGACCACTCTCGATATCCGCTTTAAATTTCAAATAGTCTTCATCCTTGGTTTGAGAGATATAGACATCGTGATGAAATGTAGGTTCAACTAAACTCATGGATATCAATGTGCTTAGTATAGCACCACGCACTAGCCTAATTTTGAGCTTTCAGAATTCTTCTTCCTGAGAAGTTGATAGTATTATAGAAGATAGAGTAGCATGATGACTGAATGCATCAGCGATGATGTTCGCTTTTCCTGGATGATACTGGATGCTTAAATCCTAATCACTTATTAGCTCTAGCCATCTTCGTTGTCGGTAGTTTAGCTCACGCTGGGTGAAGATGTACTTTAAGCTCTGATGATCAGTAAATATTGAAAACTAGATGCCATAAAGATAATGATGCCAGATTTTCAGGGCAGAAATTATGGCTGCTAATTTGAGATCATGGACATGATAGTTCTTTTCATGCGGTTTTAACTGACGAGATGCATAGGCCATGACGTTTTCTTCCTACATCAGTACACATCCCAATCCTATGCCAGATTCATCAGTATAGACTTGGTAGTTAAGACCTTCTTTAGGTAAGGCTAGAATTGGTGCAGAGGAAAGAGCATCTTTTAATGATTGAAACGCTTTCTCATATTCTGGACTCCAGATGAATGGTACTGCTTTCTGCGTCAATGAGACGTAATTTGTGAGAAGCCTTTAACAAATTTTCTAGTAGTCCCCTACCAGTCCTAAGAAACTCTTAATATCGGTCATGGATTTTGGTTGACCAATCTTGCACTGCACTTACTTTATTTTGATCGACTTTGATTCCTTGAGAGTCGACGACATGACCCAGAAAAGCGATTGAGTCAAGCCAAAATTTGCATTTATAATACTTATCATATAGTTCATGGCTTTGGATCTCTTCTAGTAGTAATCGTAGATGGTTCTCATGATCTGTTTTACTTTTCGAATAAATTAGAATATCGTCAATGAAGATGATGACGAATTTATCAAAATATGCTTTCAATACGTGTTCCATTAAATCCATAAAAATGGATGGTGCATTTGTTAAGCTGAAAGACATTACCAAAAATTCATAATGTCCATAGTGGGTCCTAAATGCTGTTTCTCCATATCTGAATCTTTAACTGGAAATTGGTGATATCTAGATTGCAAGTCTATATTTGAGAAAACTTTAGCTCCATATAACTGATCGAATAAGTCATAGATACGAGGAAGAGGATACTTATTCTTGATGGTTACCTTATTTAATTCCCTATAATTGATGCACATTATCATCGATCCATCTTTCTTCCTTACTAATAAAACTGGCGCTCCCCAAAGAGATGAACTTGGATGAATAAGACTTTTCTCCAACTGTTCTTGAAGTTGCTTGTTTAATTCTTGAAGTTCTTTTGGCACCATACGATACCAAACTTTTGATAGTGGTTGAGTTCTGGGAATTAATTCAATTGTGAATTCTACTTCTCTAACTGGAGGAAGATCGGGTAGGTTTTCAGGGAAAACGTCAGAAAATTCACAAACTACATAGTTCTCAAAAATAGGTACGACTTCTTTCTTCTCTCCCAACATTGCTATGAGATACGCATAGCATCCCTTCCTAACTAGCCTTTCTGCTATTATTGCATTGATCAACGATGCTTGGGTGCTAAATCTTACCATGAATGATTTTGATTTACTTCTACTGCCCAAAGTTATTTTCTTCTTTTGACAATTTATGGAAGCACCATATTCACTTAACCAATTCATGCCTAAGATTATATCAAATTTTGCAATTGCCAGTATAATTAATTTAGCCCCATAATTTTGTTCACCAATAAGAATATCTATATTGCAAAATTGTTGGGACTGCATACGAGCTCCGGAAGGTAACCCGATGCTCAATGAGTTAGCAAATCGATAGGTTGGTAGCTTAAGAGTTTTAGCCCAACTTTCCGATACGAATGAATGACTCGCTCCCGTATCAAAAAGCACGTTACATGATTTATCATTTATTGATAAGGATTTTATCTAGCACCTCAACTCCTCGAGGTGACACTCCATCGATGACCCTTCCATAGATCTGGCCATCTCGGAGGTCATCTATCCGGTAGTCATCAAACCTCCTAAGGTAGAACCAAAATGCTGACTGTGAGTATTCCATCCCTAAAATAGCTCAATTTTATAAGTATTTCATTTTATCATTACCTTCAAGTTCTTTCAAATCCTAAGATGTCAATTTTGATATTAAGAATAGCCATAGTTTAAATCAAGTTATTATGTGCATTAAATTACAAGGATGTCATTATTCTAGACATAGTTAATCGTTTCTTTTCTGAGGTAATTTAATGAACGTTTGGATGTTTCCTTTTCATTAAACTTAGTAACTTATGATCTTGACCTGACATAGAGAACATACCATAAAGTAGATAGGAACAAAACTCTTTATCTGACACTTTATGATACTTCTCTGATACCAACTGTAGCACCCCGCCCCATCATCGCGCGCAAAGAAAGGTATAATTATAATCAATGGCGGAGCGGTGCACTAATCAGGAGGACAAGCTTGCAAAACCCATCTTCCCAAATAGGCTAGGATAGATGGGACTGAGTCACACTGAAGGCTGCTGACTCAAACCCAATAGTAGGATCAAGAGTCAATACTTAAGATAAGAGTAGATTACAAGTCTTAAGTATTAGACTAATACGTACATTGGAGTTAAAGAGGCAAATGTGAATCCAATATACATTATCAATATATCAGTATTTCTAGTATACTGATCATATCACAATACTAAGTATAGTAGTATAACAGATTACGGAAGCTAAGGCAGAATTTCCATAAAATATTCATCACAGAGCAGTAGTAAGCATTCGTCTCAGAAAAGTAAATTAAAATACATCCAGAATTATTACAAACTGATTTAAAAGATGAAAAGCAAAGTCTATCTGAAGTACTAAAAATAAAGCAGTAAGTAAAAGGTGGAAGACTGATCCACTAAGGCTCCACGTACTCCTCCTGGATCTCCTATAAATCCTCCTGCCCTGTCTCCATAAGATGCTCGAGATCTAGCAAATTGCCGAATCCCAAAAGTACCCCATGTTAGACAAGAAGTCTAGCACATCGCAACTAACTAAGCAGTTCTAAAGTAGATGCATTAGACAGTAAAGTAAACATTACTGTAGAAAATAATTGTAAAGGCACTATGTAACTGAAACTATAAATACTAAGCAAGGTAAAACTGCATCAAAACTGAATACTGAAAGTAAACGAAAATATTGAATTCTCGGGAATCAATGTGGTAATTTCCAATGCTGTACTATATATCACTAGAATGATGCACCCAAATAACCCACAACACGGTATACCACGATATATAACAGAACTATCATTGAAAGGCTATAAGTCGTATGGCTCAATGTATACATACACCCAATTGGGAAGATACTACGGTGATGCTGATGCATCCTGAAATTTCCCAATTAATGTATGCAACATTCCATAACCCATAATTCGTCACTAATACTCATACGTCGCCAATGAATCGTTCATTATGCTCATGCTTATGTTTATGCCCATGCTTCTATGCTATGTGAGGAAAATCTCGAAAATCCATAAAGCCTTAAATACAGATGTTGAATTCAAGGTCTCCATTGTGCAAAATCCTGCTAACAGAATTCTGACTCCTAGCTTCTAGAATGAAAATTGGTTAAAGTTGAAGATTTACTTAAAGATCATTAGATGGGATGATTGTATACACATAATTAGCACATTTGCAAGAAGGGTGGTTCTTACATTTAGTTTGATTAAGCCACCCTAACGAAGCGGTCTTCGATAGGAGGCATCACCCGTTGGCAATTTGTATCTCAAGCTAAGTCAGTAAGATGCTCGACTTACAATCATGCTCAATGTCTTAAAGAAGGTGATTCTAATTACTTAGTTTGTTTGAGCCACACCTATTGAAGCGATCTTCGCTAGGAGGCATCGCCCATTGGTGATCTCTATTTCAATCAAACTAAGGAATGAGTACATGTTTAATACACTCTTAGTCTTGGGAGATTTACTCTATCAGGACTGTATTCGTCAAATCTCTCGGGATAGCACATGCTCATAAGTCCACATTAGAGTGAATTAACCAATCCCAAATACTACTAAAGAAACTAGTATTATGGGTATACTATACTACACCAACCAATAATCTGGGTTCACACAATGCTATTAATCAATAAGGATTTATCAAGACTATCAATCCTTACTATAAGGGGTGATTCCTACACAAGGCTTCAGGGATATGATGAAAAGACCACTCAATAAAGGTTCTACCACAAGAAAGAGGTGTCATTCTAATATCTCAAGTGATTCCTACCATGAGAGGTTAAGATTAACTTCTAAGGTTAAGGGATCATCTAAGCTTCTACCTTAATGAGTTATACAAAATTATCCTACCTCGATGTATATTTAAACTTGGGTCTTTAGAATATTTCAGATGACGATCTTATGGTGAGATGCTCAAGATCTCACATTCTTAATTATGATGCTAACATATTAGTTTTTTTTCTTATCTTTTAGATTTAGAGTGATCTGATTAGTTGATTAAGTCATCTGATCATTCCTAATTCTAAGATTATGGGATTTAAATCAAGGATGTTATTAGAGTTAGATCACTTATTTAATCAATATGATTCTATTAATCTTCTTATGCTAATAGTCTTATTTAAGAGAAAATTAAAGATCTAAAGTTTAGATTCATATTAAGCAATCACATAGCTTTAAGATCAATATCAAATTAGATGCATTTATTGAAATGATGTCAATCACATTATCTTATAGTCATATCCATTTATTTAAGGTTTAAGAGTTTGCATCTTAATTAAGCAGGTTATGGTTTAACCCCTCCACATGGCTAACTAAGATCAAGGGTTCATCTTATACATCAATGTTAAATCAGTGAATTAGATATATATTATTGTTGGCAATCTTAGACCTAGATCAAGTCTTAATTGCTTGATCAAAGTCTTAAGACTTCTTAAGGTTAATTAAGAGGCTTAAGTTCTCCATTTATGATCTATTCAATTTACATATTATAACTTTGCATACATCTAGCTTACTGTTATGGATCATATTAATAGAAAACTTTTAAAAAACAGAGAGTAATTAGTGCTAATCAAACCCTAAATCAATCCAAAAGGATTAGCACATAATTACAAATCTAACCATCAAAAGTTCATGCAATTTGGCACCTAAGTTCTATTTAACCATACAATCAATCAGAGATTAAGTTTGCTAAGATCCAACACCTACAAACCCTAATTTTTACTAATCATGATTTGATAAGATTAGGGAATAAATTAAAATACAGAGATCAGAAAAATAAACTACCTAGCACACAACCATTCTACTCCTTATAAGCAAATTAATGGTATCATAAACATGTAATTTGGTTAAGTATAATTGCTAATCCATCCTAATCAAGTCTGCATTACTTAGATAAGAATGGAAGATCCAACCTTTAGATGATTAATATTATTTTATATTTAGAACCCTGATGATTTTCTAATCAATTTAATGTATAATATCATAGGGTTTGGATTAGTGGATTAAAAGTTATAGCATTAATTTAAATTGCATTTTTCTAATTAATCCAACCTATTTTCCTTAAGGAAAATAATTCCAAATAGATCTATTTAAATTAAAACGGGTCCTGACCCGTTTACAAAATGCACGGGTCAGCTTGACCCGATGGCCCGGCACTGTCGCACCGCGCGGGACACGGGTCGGCCCGACAAACACAGGGGATTCGTCCCCGATCCTTCATTCGACGGAAGGATCCGATTAGGGGAACCCGAATCGCCAAATTTTGACACATCTCATCCACAGCACAGCTAACTCTTGATTGCTACACGTTCACTGTGGTTAGATGCATCAATGGGGACCAGATGCCCTCTGTGCGGCGATCTGGATCGGCCAGACCTTACTCACCCGAGAGCTCCCGCAATGGGGCTACTGTGGGGAGGAATTTCTCCCCATAGAGGCCATGCCAGACCCAAGGCTCAATCCCTATACTATCATGGAGGTGAGATGGATCAACGCCCCCTAGTCTAAGGGCTCGAGGGGGGTTGGAATGCCAGGACCTTACTCCCCCGAGGTGTTCCTTAAGAGGCTTTGCCCGATCGATCGGTTTGATCGATTGGGGCTAGCTTAGGGCCTAGGTTTGAAAGCATTATGTTTGTTTCGATAATGCACACGTTTACAAATCAAATGGAAGAGGATTTGAGCCCAATCGGCTCAGACCGAGCAAGCAGGGGTACCTGGTTTGACGGGGGAACTAGCAGATGTCGTAGGTAGCAATGCTGAGCTTGCTGAGCTTTCTGTGATTTCTCTATGAATTCCTGAATGCCAGGAGACTCTTCTATCAGCGGTACGCATATCGGGAATGCTTGCGATCACCTATGTAAGCTCGGGCAGACGGTAATGGCAAAAGATGTGGAGAGCTCAATCGATCAGTAAGGATCAATTAGAGCAATGCTAGGGCTATTGATAGCATCAGCAGAGGGTTAGGAAACTTTTGGAGGGCTGACTCGTGCTGGGAAAGACCCGTGAGGTTGGGCCATGACCGAGCTCTCAAATTTCCATTTCGAGCTCAGCCGAGTCATGAGGCCCAATTGGGGCTCCAATGCATTTCAGGAGAGGCCCCAACAACTTGCTGAGGTGGGCGCAGAGTGGGGGACAAGCGGGGCAGCTGGCAGTACGAATAGGATCTCCTTGTCGGGCGCGGTGAGAGGAAGATGAAGGTCCACGATAGCGGGACCTTTAGATGCCTTCTAATCAATGGATCAGATGGCGAAACGGCTCGAATCGCTCGGATCCTAGTGGCCAATCGTGAGAGTGATTCGGGCTGTAGGATCGATCGGGCAGATCCAATGATTGATCCGAGGTTTCGCGGGATCTAATCCTAGCCGTTTGATTAATAGAGCAAATGGCGGTTACAATGGAAACACCGTTGTCGCACGACCTGGGCTTCGCAGTAGATCGCCTGCGGTCCGCACAGTGGATCCCATCCATTTAATTAGTTTCAAAGGTACAATTGAAATTTTAAAATGTTAGGAATGCTTTTTTGCAATTAGACCATTTTAATTAAATATGAATTATGGCTTAAATGATTTCCAAATTTACCAAACTTTCACCCCAAGCTAATTTGAGGGTGAGAAATTCAAAATTCAATCAAATTTTAATTCAGAGATCAAAATATTTTAGGTCTAATTTAGGGCATCTAGATTGATCAAAATGCAATTATAAACTTATAGGAATCCAATTGACTTCAAATTTTCATGATAGGCTTAATTTGATATACTAAAAATATTGGGATCAAAATGAATGCTCAATTATGCTAAAATTTAATAAGGTAACAACCTAGGGTTGTTACTGAGATATAGGGCTTCATATGGAGCCATGCCGATACTTGCCTGAAAATTATTATTGTATGTGAACTCTATGAGAGATATTTGATATTCCTAGAAGCCTCCAAAATCTAGAATACTAAGACGAAGAAGATCTTCCAAAACTTGATTGACTCTTTTCGTTTGACCATCTGTTGGAGGATAAAAAGCCGTGCTCATGGCTAGAGTAGTTCCCATGTCTTGATGCTCTGCTTGCCAGAATTTAGAAGTGAAACGGCTATCGCGATCAGATACGATAGATCTAGGAATTCCATGGAGTCTGATAATTTCCTTAATATAAAGCATTGTCAAATTCTCCACAGAATCGGTTTGACGCATAAGAATAAAAAGTGCTGATTTGGTCAGTTGATCGATAATGACCTAGATTGAATCAGCACCGGTCTTGTCTTAGGTAAGCCCATAACAAAATACATAGTAATATCGAACCACTTCCATTCAGTAATTGTCAGAGGATGAAGAAATCCTCTAAGCTTTTGGTGTTTGTCTTTAACTAAGTTGCAAGCATGAAACTTTGCAACAAATTCAGCCACGCCTTTCTTCATTCCAGGTCACCAAAATGATTTTTTTAGCACTTGATGCATCTTGGTACTGCCATGATGTACTTGAGAACCAGAATTGTGACCTTCTACTAGAATTTCTTGATGCATGGATTTGGGAATCCATAGACAATCTCCCTGTTAGATTACATTACCTCAAAGCTAAAGATCAAAGTGATGACCACTTTCGATGTCCACTTTAAACTTCAGATGGTCTTCATCCTTGGTTTGAGAGAAAGAGACATCGCGATGAAATGTAGGTTCAACTGAATTCATGGATATCAGTGTGCTTAGCATAACACCATGCACTGGCCTGATTTTGAGCTTCTGGAATTCTTCTTCCAGAGAACTTGATAGTATCAAAGAAGATAGAGTAGCATGATGACTGAGTGCATCTGCTACGACTTCACTTTTCCTGGATGATACTGGATGCTTAAATCATAATCACTTATTAGCTCAAGCCGTCTTCACTGTCGGCAATTTAGCTCACGCTGGGTGAAGATGTATTTTAAGCTCTGATGATCGGTAAATAAGAAACACTGGACGCCGTAAAGATAAAGACGCTAGATTTTCAAAGCAAAAACTATGGTTGCTAATTTGAGATCATGAACAGGATAGTCCTTTTCATGTGGTTTTAACTGATGAGATGCATAGGCTATAACTTTTCCTTCCTACATCAGCACACATCCCAAACCTATGCCAGATGCATCGGTATAGACTTGGTAATTAAGGTCTTCTTTAGGTAAGGCAAGAACTGATGCAGAGGAAAGAGTATCTTTAAATGATTGGAACACTTTCTCACACTCTGGACTCCAAATAAATGGTACTGCCTTCTGGGTCAACTTTGTGAGAGGAGACGCAATTTGTGAGAAACCCTTAACAAATTTTCTATAGTAACCCGCTAGTCCTATGAAACTTTTGATATCAGTCATAGATTTTGGTTGTCACCGATCTTTCACTGCGCTTACTTTGTTTTGATCAACTTTGATTCCTTGAGAGTTGACGTCATGACCCAAAAAAGTGACTGAGTCAAGCCAAAATTTGCATTTGGAATACTTAGCATATAGCTCATGGCTTCGGAGCTCTTCTAGTACTAATTGCAGATGGTTCTCATGATCTGTTTTACTTTTTTGAATAAATCAAAATATGGTCGATGAAGACGAAGACTGAATTTATCTAAATACTCTTTCAATACGCGCTGCATTAAATCCATAAAAATGGATGGTGCATTTGTTAAGCCAAAGGACATTACCAAAAATTCATAATGTCCATAGCGGGTTCTAAACACTGTTTTCTCCACATCTGGATCTTTAACTCACAATTGGTGATATCCATATCGCAAGTCTATCTTTGAGAAAACTTTAGCTCCAGATAACTGATCGAATAAGTCATCGATGCGAGGTAGAGGATACTTATTCTTGATAGTTACTCTATTTAATTCCCTATAATCGATGCACATTCTCATCGATCCATCTTTCTTATTTACGAATAAAATTGGTGCTCCCCAAGGAGATGAACTTGAATGAATAAGATCTTTCTTCAATAGTTCTTGAAGTTGCTTGTTCAATTCTTGAAGTTCTATTGGTGCCATACGATATGAAACTTTTGACAGTGGTTGAGTTCCGGAAATTAATTCAATTGCGAACTCTACTTCTCTAACTGGAGGAAGACGAGTAGGTCTTCAGGGAAAACATCTAGAAATTCAAAAACTATACGGTTCTCAGAAATGTGCACGACTTCTTTCTGCTCTCCCAACATTGTTACGAGATATGCATTGCATCCCTTCCTGACTAGCCTTTCTGCTGTCATTGCGTTGATCAATGACGCTTGGGTGCTAAATCTCCCAACGAAATATTTTGAATTACTTCCACTGCCCAAAGTTAATTTCTTCTTTTGGCAATTTATGGAAGCACCATGTTCAGTTAACTAATTCATGCCTA
This sequence comes from Gastrodia elata, assembly GCA_016760335.1. NCBI lineage: Eukaryota > Viridiplantae > Streptophyta > Magnoliopsida > Asparagales > Orchidaceae > Gastrodia > Gastrodia elata. The sequence continues at coordinate 906,504 of CM028669.1, forward strand.
GGATTATATCAAAGTTTTCGATTGGCAATACAATTAATTTAGCCCCATAATTTTGTTCACCAATAGGAATATCTATGTTGCAGAATCGTTGGGACTGCATACGGGCACCAGAAGGTAACCCGATGCTCAACGAGCTAGCTAATCAATAGGTTGGTAGCTTAAGAGTTTTGTCCCAATTTTCCGATACGAAGGAATGACTCGCTCCCATATCGAAAAGGATGTTACAAGATTTGTCGTTTATTGATAAGGTGCCTATGATTACAATAACTTAATAAGAATAGCTGCTCAAACATATGAAAATACTGAAATGGTAAGGACTGATTACTGAAATGGTGAGAACTGAATAAAAATTAATTTAAGATGTACCTGAAACCACATCGCTGTCCTCAGGAGCATGGTCTATAATAATTAAGTCTTTTTCTTTTGTATATATTATGCTTATGTTGGAGTTTAATTTTTTTACTTAAAAGCTTGGCTTGGGATGAATGGATGAACGTATGTGATGAATGTTAAATAAAGCCTTAGTTGCATATTTAATTTTCATATTAACCTTGAGAGTAGTTGCATACTAGTTGCATATTTAATTTTCATATTAACCTTGAGAGTAGTTGCATACTAGTTTGTATATTGAATTGTAAAGTAGTTGCATGTTAAAGTTGATAATTATTGTTAATTCCTCATCCTCTTGTATGGATTAAGTGATGTGGAATGTGTATACCGTAGGATAGATAATTGCTACATATGTATTTTCTCATTTCAAATTATTAGAATTGGAAATAAGAAATCTCATGTAACGGATTGATTGTATATTAGAATTATAAATTAACAATCCCATGTATCGGATTGACTTTATATTAGAATTCGAGCCAAGCAATCATATGTAATGGATTGATTTCATGTTAGTTTTAGTTGATATATTTTCAATTAAATCTTCCATTGGAATGGGAGACTTGTATGTTGAAATTGCAGGTGTACTCTTAACCAAATACAATAGAAGTCTTGCCAAAAATTTTAAGATTTAATTGACTTATACTTATATTGCATATTGTACACTCATATATCATATGTCAATCTCTAGTGTTTTCACATCTAAACTTCCAAGTACTCATATCATATGTCTTTACATTCATATTTTTCATAAGTATTACATATAATGTTTTTCATAAATTTCCTTCCATCTTAACTTAAGACCCTCTTCTAAATCCTTGGCCAAACACAGTATCTAATGATTTGGATTAGTTTCATTCTAATATAGTATTAGATATTGTCGTGACATATCAATATTGAGTTTAGTGATTCTCAATATTGGGGTCGTCACAGTTGGTATCAGAGCCAAGTTGAGAAATTTAAGTTAAGACAACATATCCATTTATCCAAAAGCAAACAACACAGTATAGTAAAGACAAGTGAATGACATCATATGATAGTAAACGCATTTCCAATTTAACAATTGATTTAAATTTCTAACTTAAGCCTTAATTAAACTTCCAGATGGCAGATTCTATGACTGAATTAAAACACTTTACTAGATAGTTCTTCCATTATTGGGAGTATGATCATTGGTACGGTTTGACATTTGGTTGTATTTACTCTAGAGTATCCACTGCTGGAGGAGATGTTTTGAATAAACTATTAAGGTTTTGTGTGTTTTGAGGTGACTGTTTCCCTCAGTTAGCTAGGGAATGGCTCTTCCGTGTTACCACAATATTTGAAGCCATAGAATGCCCGGATCACCTACGCTTCCAAATTTTGAATGAATGCTTTGACGACTACGCCATGGATTGGTGGTGCTCATGAAGTTCTAATTCGTGGGTGTAGCATCTTCATCATGCCCCCACTTATGAAGGCTTCGAATTTATATTTCATGCAAAATTTTATAATTAGTAGTACTAGTTTCTTTTTGCTCTTGCTTCTTTTTCCTTTAATTGCTTTTGTAAATAGTTTCCACTTTACGTATGCTTTTCCCCTTTCCTTGAAAGTTGTAATCTCTTAAATATTTTAAGTTTAATGAGAATTTTGCTTCTCCTATCTTCTTCAATTTTTGAATTATGTTTTCTTTCCATTTCTTTAGAATGAATCCTGATTCCAATATCCCTATTGAGCCCGTAGTGGAGGAGCCTGCTTCCACTACAACTTCCCACACCGATCACATGTAGAATTTGCTTGAGCAAATGAAGGTTATGATTGAAGCACATACCCGAGCATCTGAAAGGATGGCTTCATCCTGCAACCCTTCCCAACCTTCTCTTATTCCATCCCAATATTGTTCAGCTCCTCCTCAGGCTTCCTCTCCAATTATTCATGAACTCCCTTTGGCTCTACAACCATCTACTGGTCCTGTGGTGGATGCCTATCATTTATCCTTTCTTTGTCCGAACTCTCTGACATTCAATGGTTCTGTTTCTCATTTTGAAGCCATTGACTGGTTAAAGGCCATAGAAAAGACCTTAGCCAGTATAAAGTGTCTTGAGAGGGAGTGGCTTTATCTTGCAACTTATCAACTCCATGGAGAGGTTGAGTATTGGTGGGATAATGAGTTGAAGACCTATTTTTCTGAAGTTCTGCTGGAAGACATACCGTGGGATGAATTTGAGCAAGTGTTCTGTAAGAAGTTCATTCCTCCATCTGCCCAGACCATAATCGAGAATGACTTCATGCAACTCATGCAAGGAAGTCGTTCTGTGCATAATTATGAGATGTAATTCCACAAACTATCCCGCTTTGCTTCTAATTTAGTCCACACTAAGGTGGCGAGGTGCACTAGATTTCTTTCTAGCTTGAAAAATTCTGTTAAAAGTCATCTGTTGCCTCAGCATCATGATAATTTTCTCAAGCTTCTTGAAGGTGCTCACATGGTTGAGTACCATCAAACCCAAATGGATTTGAAGAAGCATTCCAATCCCCAACCTTCCATATCTGAACCTTTCAAGAGGAATCGTTCCTATAGCAACCCAAGGTTGTTACCCAGCTTTCTTTTAGCTTAATCATATCTTAATTATCATTCCATTAAGTTTGTCTAGCCATTAGAACCAAACTCTGAAGATTTGGAGCAATTTGGAGCTCAATCAATTATTTTGGATTATTTTAATATTTAATTAATTAGAAAATTAAGGTATTTAATTTGACCTTGAAATCAAAATCCGAGTTTGCTGTTGCGATCGTCACCCTCAAATTAGCCAGGGGTGATGTTTTGGATGCGTTCGGAAGTCGTCGTATTTTTGCGAATATTTTAATATAATTAAATGCACCAGAAAATAGAATAATTAAATAATCGTCGGAATCGAAATCCGACTTTGCCATTGAATTTCTCACTTCTAATTTAGGCTAGGGGTGAATTTTTGGGATTTTTTGGAGTATATTTCTAAAATCTGAACTTTTAAATAATTAAAGTGATAAATGTTTATTTATTCTCATTTTTTTTCCTATTTTCTATTTTTCCCTCTCTTAGCTGGCTGCATTTTCGGCACCTCCCCATCCCTATTCTGGCAAAAATAGCTGAGGCCATCCCTCACCTCTCCATTTTCTTCTCTTAGGCCATTTCCCTTCTCCTCTTCTCCACCTCTTCTTCCCATGCCTACCACCTCCACCTTCTTCCTTCTCCTTTAAGAAGGAAGCTCAGCCATTCATCTCCAGTTTTGCTGTCAACATAAACCTCTCAAGCTCTCCTTCCTTCCTCCATTGTTGCACCTTGTGCTGAATAAGAAGGCTCCTCTCCAAGGTTTTGAAAAAAAAATTGAGTTTCTACTTTCTCTTTTAAGAGGTTAAGGTACCAATTTGCTCTTCTTCCTTGGCTATTTCATGTTGCTATTATGCTTGTTTTGCATCTTTAGAAGTTTATGAATGAGTATGGAAGCCATTCAAGCTCATTAAGGTATCAGTTTTCCTTGAAAATAAATGCTCTATTTTCCTACATTTTATATACCCAATCCTTTAACACCATCATTTACATAGTTTGAAATATTTATTTATGTTGATTTTAGTATCAATGGAAAGGTCTCAAAAAGACCTTTCCATCGGTATATGGCACCACTCGTGGGGTGCCCAAAATTGGGAGTATTTGAGTGTGAAAGGAGACCCATCATGGCTTTTGCACAGGCAAATCACTGTCGAGCGCTACAGTGCGAGTTTCGAACTTGATCCACCATAGCGCGCTACTCGTGCTACCGCTCCACATCAGCATAATAAATTGTGATGTATAAAAACTATATATTCTGATGAAAATAATGAAAATCCGCCGTAGGACACTATAGCGTGCTGATGAATTCATAAATTATATCTAAATAAATGGGAAAATTCATCTATTTAAGATCTTTATGCTGTTTCTAAAATCAATTTTTCCTATCTTTTTCAGGGAAACACAATCCAAAGGAGTTCTAAGGCATTTTTGCAGGTTTTTCAAATTTACTAAAGGAAAACCGCTGCAGCGCGCGACCGCGCATAGCAGCGGGTTGCAGCGGAAATATCTAAACTTTATGAAAATTAATTGAATAGTATTTTTTGCGGAATTCACCACTACAACGCGCGGTCGCACGCTGTGTAGCAATTTATAGCGGAAATGCTTGACTTTATAAATCGGGCCGCCCAACTAATTGAACAGTGTTTTACGTGGAATTCACCGCTACAACGCGCGGTCGCGCGCTGTAGCGGTCTGCAGCGGAAATACTTGACTTTATGAAATGGGCAGCCAAATTAATTGAATAGTATTTTTCGCAGAATTCACCGCTACAATGCGTGGTCGCGCGCTGCAACGGTCTGTCGCAGAAATATTTCTAACTTTATAAAAGAAGGAAAAATACTAATTAAATAGTGTTTGCGGAATCGACCGCTACAGCGTGTGGTCGCGCGCTGCAGCGGTCTACAGCGGGGGACTTAGCTAATATGCTAGGGACCAGGGTATGCTAAAGCACGCCGCAGGGCGCTACAGCGCGCTGCGGTGGCCCGCTGAATTTTTTCTCAGACACTGCATTTAATGCGGCTGGAGACATGACGTCTATCATGAATTTTGTATCCAGCCACCATTTCCTGCAGCAGCCATTTTTGTTAAAAAGGGAAGCTTTGAGGTGATATTTTGGGTAAAGAAATGAGATTATTATCACCTCACCATTAATGGAAAAATATTGCAATGATGAATTCAAAATTCTTTATGGAAAATTTGGTTGCAAATGAAGAGGAGAATTCAGCATACAGTGCGCGGAACCAAAAAAAAAAAAATGCGCTACAACGCGCTGTTGTGGAAATTTCGCTACAGCGCACTACAGCGGGTAATCTGCGCATAAACGGCATCGCGATAGCGCGTGGAACCATTTTCCGCCCGAGCGCACCCAAACCCACGATCGAACGCTACAGCGCGCTGCAGCGGTTTGCCGCGGTTTGCCCAGATTTTCTGCCTTGGGAATATACAATCAACAAGTCATGACCCTTAGGTTCCCAAGGCAATCAAAAGTTGCTGAAAAAGCTACCCCCCCCCCCCCTTACATGGATCATCATATTAATGGCATGAGGAAGACCATTTGACCATCTTCTCTTGCCTTGAATATTTGGACTATAAATAAGGAGGGAATGGGGGGGTTATCCTTGCACCTTCTCTTTATCTTCTTAGAGCTCTTGATCATCCTAAAACTCTCATCCAAAGCAATGTATTCTGGGAAGAAAGTAATTGCTAGGAAGGATGTTGAAGCTTCCTCACCCGGAGGAACTTTCAATAAGAAGAGGTTCTCCTCGGCAGAGGCCGAGCACCGTTACACCTCCATCACTTCCCAATGAAAGTTGATCCCATATAGAAGATTCAGCGTTGCCTACCCTGTTCCTCATGAACAGGTCACTCCTAGAGGATGGAAAGAGTTTGTGATAAAGAGAGCTCCCACATACACGGTGATCATCTAGGAAGTGTATGCCAATGCAATTGATGCATCCGAGCAGGGGATCTTCTGTCAAGGAAAGAGTGTCACCCTAGGAATTACTCAAATAGAGCAATTCTATGGGTTGGAGGAGGTAAGCTCTTGTTCATACTCTGATCTCTTGGACTCTCGTTTTGATCCTGCGCTCTTGTTGTGGAAATCGTTAATGATGACACCGAGTGGGAAGGGGGACTCGCCAACATTCCTCACTCTGAATTAACGGAGACGAGTAGTGCATGGCTAGTCTTCATTTCTAGCTATGTCATGACCACGAGTCACTTAACTGAAGTGACCCGTGCCCGAGCACTCCTTTTGTGCTCATTGGTTAGGGCGGGCGAAATCCGCATTTCAAGCATAATCTTTGAGCAGCTTTGGAAAGCTCTCAAAGGTTCATGCGCGGCATTGGCCATCGGGTCTTTGATTTCTGAGTTATGCGAAGCCCAAGGGGTAAAAATCCTCTCCTCCGACGCCATTGTTCCCCCCAGCATTGCCCTGCACCCCTCGAACCTTAACGTCCGGGCTAGTGAACGTAAAATGCCCAAGAAAAGAAGGGGCCCAAAGGGGGATGCGTCTGCACCTTCTGACTCGCGTCTCACAAACCAACTCTAGATGCGCCTCCACAATAAAAGCGTGGAGCTTAGTAAGGCTCTAGCTACCGATATGGGGCTTTTCAAATAGGAATACGTCCAACAATGCCAGTTCCAATCTGAATTTCATGAAGCCCTCGGGATGTTGTTTGATGATTAGAACTTGCACGGCAGACCAGATGCCTCCATGTTGCCAAGGCCTCCCATCAGTGCACCCATACCGGAGATGCGCTACCCTACCGAGACGGCATATGTGTCGGAGGAAGACGATGATGGGGACGAGGATAACTAATTAGGTTGTATTTGTTCTTTTTCAATTTTTCTTTTTATCCTTATTTTATTTATTTTCATTTTGAGATTTTAATTTATGAATTTTCATATTCTCACATTTATGAGTTGTTCTTAATTGACATAATTTTTCTGAATTTTTTAAAAGTAATTAAAATCACAAAAATGTAATAATTCAATGATAATATAAGTAACAGAATGCTTAGCAAAAATGATTAAATAAATTATAAACAATACAATGTTGATATTAAAAAATGAATGGAGGAAAATCTAAATCTTTGAAAATTTTAAATAAGTGCTTGAGCTAAGTGTGGGGGAAGGCTTATGACTTAAAACTAAAAAACTATGGTATGTATTTTAAATGGAGTGTGCTAGGCTCCCGTAGGACTTTATGATCACAAAAATATTATGGATGAAGAAAATATCTCTCCCTAAAAAAGTTGAAAAGAATAAAATATTAAAAAAAAAGGGGGATAATGAAAAAGATCTCTCCCAAATGAGCAAAATGAGATAGGATGAAGAAAAATATATCTCCTTTAATCTTTTCATCTTTGTGATTTATAAGAAGTAGCACATATGGCATAACTCTAAGAGTCTCTAAACTATATTTTTAGTCTAAAAATCCAAATGTATTGAACCCATCACCTATTATCAAGCATTAAAAATTCAAACATTTGGAGATTTAATGACTCAACCACTTTAGTGACTCAATTGAAAATATTATTATTGCTACAATGTTCATTTCATATATTTTTTACTTATACCTATTTTATATTATATTATTATGACTTCCATCCCTCCAAAAATAGAAAAAGTTTATCATTTTGAGCTTACTTGAGGACGAGCAAGAATTTAAGTGTGGGGTGTGATGAATTCATAAATTATATCTAAATAAAGGGGAAAATTCAACTATTTAAGATCTTTATAATGTTCCTAAAATCAATTTTTCTTATCTTTTCAGGGAAATGGAATCCAAATGAGTTCTAAGGCATTTCTGCAGGTTTTTAAATTTTATTAAAGGAAAACCGCTGCAGCGCGCGACCGCGCGCCGCAGCGGGTTGCAGCGAAAATATCTAAACTTTATGAAAATTAATTGAACAGTATTTTTCGCGGAAATCACCGCTACAGTGCGCGGTCGCGCGCTACAGCAGTTTATAGCGGAAATGCTTGACTTTATAAATTGGGCCGCCCAACTAATTGAACAGTGTTTTTCACGGAATTCACCGTTACAGCGCGCGGTCACGCGCTGCAGCGGAAATACTTGACTTTATAAAATGGGCAGCCAAATTAATTGAATAGTGTTTTTCACGGAATTCACCGCTACATCGCATGGTCGCGCGCTGCAGTGGTCTGCCGCGGAAATATTTCTAACTCTATAAAAGCAGGAAAAATAACTAATTGAATAGTGTTTGTGGAATCAACCGCTACAGCACGCGGTCGTGCACTGCAGCAGTCTACAGCATGCGGTCGTGCACTACAGCGGTCTACAGCGGGGGACTTAGCTAATATGCTAGGGACCAGGGTATGCTAAAGCACTCCGCAACCAGCTCAGCGCGCTGCTGTGGCCCGCCGAATTTTTTCTCAGACACTGCATTTAATGCGGCTGGAGACATGACCTCTATCATGAATTTTGCCTCCAGCCACCATTTCCTGCAATAGTTATTTTTTATTAAAAAGGGAAGCTTTGAGGTGATGTTTTGGGTAAAGAAATGAGATTATTGTCACCTCACTATTAATGGAAAAATATTGCAATGACGAATTCAAAATTCTTTATGGAAAATTTGGTTGCAAATGAAGAGGAGAATTCAGCCTCCCCCCTCCTATAAATACCCCTCCTCTTGACTAGAGGAGGGTTCACAATTTTAGCAAAAATCTACTAAGTAAGGAGAAGAGCCAAAGAAAGAGAGAACTCCCCAAGGGTGGCAAGGCAAGCTTTTGCAAAGGGAAAAGAGGAAGAAGGCAGCACTAGCGACCTAAGGAGAGGATAATTAGAAGGAGAAGAAGAATTTCGGAGAACTTCTACGGAGCATTCCTAGTATCTTCTAAACTCAATCTTGTATTTTCTCTTTAGTTGACCATGAAAAGGTCTTTATTCATGTATATGTCTTCCTTATTTTCTTGTGTAATGAGTAGCTAAACTCCTCTTGGGGAGAGTTGGGATGAAGTCCCTTTTTGCATGATGTAATATTGATGTATGAATGCTTTCTCTCAGGCATAATGTATTTATGATTTTAATGAGAAAAGAACTAAAAATCCAAGATCTAATTTTATTGTGCTCCTTAGCTCACCTTAGGTTAGATGCTAGATTCTGAGTGTATGAAAGCTTAGAACCATATGAGAAGGTTCTTGAGCTCAATGCACCTCAATCTAAGCTCAACCAAAGAGTTGATGTAAGTGATGCTAAGACCCACTAAATGAGCTCCTTAGCTCAACATAATTGAGATTGAGTAATGAAGTGTTGAGTGCTCATGAACTAAGTGACATAGTCGTTGAGCCCAACATGTGATTCCCTCATCTCAACTATGTGAGATGCGAGTGATGCTCGTAGTGAAAATCAATGCTTATGAGATCCTAAGATTTAAGAAAATTTAAAGTCTCCTTGAATAAAGAGAAAATGAATTAACTTTAAATCTCAAGAATCTTACAAGAATCTTTGTGCTAAAGTAAAATCGAATGTGAGTTCATTTTGTGCACGAGATTTGAACTTGTAAGCCTTTGAGCTAGACTAAAGGATAATAATGTGCACTTGATTTCAATTAAATTAAATGATAAAGCTTGAGAAACAAATCCACATGACTATTATATCATTGCATGTGGGATGGTCCCAACTCTCCTCTTTCGTTAATCTTGTTATTTTACTTAGTGAATATTTGTGCTAATTTTAGACCAACCAACCAATACATACTATAGCTTAAACATTAGTGAGAATAGATATACTTTAGTGCCAAATTAACCAATTCTCTGTGGTTCGATAAATTCCAAGAAAGTCACACTTTTCACTTATTACTTCAGACCACGTACACTTGCGTGCAAGCGCAGACGTGTATTTACAGTCTGTCAAGTTTTTGGCGCCGTTACCGGGGAATTGGTTTTTTTTTTTTTATTTGAACTACGGAGAATCTATAAGTATCTAACGATTTAAGCATTTGATTTTTTTTATATTAGTAGTTTTACATTTTCTTTTGTAATTATCAAGCTAATATTTTATATTTCTTTTTTGTTTATTTTCATTTCTGAAAAAAATCTATTTAATCTTTATTGCTAAATCGTTTTTGATAAGCCTTATTGAAACTTGTATGAGTAGAAGAGTATGTACTGAAAATCTGTTTGATCCTAAAATAGAATGAACATACTTACAAGCTAGGTGAGAACAAAACTTATCAAACCAACAAGCTGTGATGAACACTTTCACTGAAAACTTAGAAGAGCCTAGGGGTAAAGCACTTAGAGATTATACACTGCCCACTGTTAGGGGCATTCCCCATACGATTATAAGGCCGAATATAGAAGCCCATAATTTTGAAATCAATCCCTCTATGCTGAGTATGGTACAAAATAATCAGTTTGGAAAATTAGCCACTGAAGATCCAAATTCACATATTTTAACCTTCCTTAAAATATGTGATACCTTCAAGTTTAACGGCGTCTTCGAAGATGCAGTTAAATTGAGGCTATTTCCTTTCTCACTAAGAGATAGAGCCAAGAGTTAGCTCAGCTCTTTACCGAGCGATTCTATCCATACTTGAGATGATTTGGCTAAGAAATTCTTAGCCAAATACTTCCCTCCGGCTAGAACTGCACGATTGAGAATTCAGATCACCAACTTTACTCAGATGGAAGGTGAGACTCTCTATGATTGGTGGGAACGCTTTATGGAGTACCTCAGACATTACACGCATCATGGGTTCCATCTCTGGATGCAAGTGCAAACCTTTTACAATTGTTTGAACGCTCCAATGAGGACACTCATTGATGCCTCCGCCGGAGATCCATTAGTGGAAAAATCCAAGAGGAAGCCTATGACCTCTTGGAAGAAATGGCAAACAATGCTTACCAATGGCCTTCTGAAAGGCTTAAAAAAGAATCCATTAAAGTGAATGAGTCAAATCAAATAATAGCTTTGCAACAAGAAATTCATGCCTTGAATGAGAAGATAAAATGGATGAATGTACATGTGATTTCTGAGGTACAATGTGAATTGTGCGGAGGGAGACATAATAGTGACAGCTGTTACTTGAACAACCCTTTTGTACAAAACAATACTAAACAAGTTAACTACTTAAGAAACAACAATCAAACAAATAACCCCTACTCCAACACATACAATCCAGGGTGGAAGAACCATCCAAATTTCTCATGGAGTAATAACAACAACAATGCAAATCAATATGGGGGAATTCATCCAACCAATAAGGCATGAATTATAAACAATAACCACAACTACCAGCACAATCTATAAGGGGCATCCAACGCATTTAAGGCCAAAACAACCCAATTCATGCGCCGCACTGAGGCAACTATCACACGTCATGAGACTTCTATCCAGGGAATAGAAGCCTCCCTTAGAAATATTGAAACTCAATTGGGGCAAATCTCCAAGTAGCTGACCTCTCGGCAGCATGGGGCTTTACTTAGTTCTACTGAAATAAATCCAAGGGAATTAGTGAGTGTGATCTATTCTGAAGTTATATCAGGAGGAATGAATGATGAAAAAGTGAGAGCAACAAATTTTGGATTAGAGGTTGTGGAAAGAATAAAAGGGAATGATAATGAAAAGCTAACCGCACCCAAATGTGATGATCCAGAGAGGTTATTCATTCCATGCGTAATAAGAAATGAAGTGTTTGTAGATCCCTTGTGTGATCTAGGTGCCTCAGTTAATGTTATTCCTTACCACATATATGAGCAATTAAAGGTAGGAGGGATGGAATACACCTCATTGATTCTAGAGTTTGCTAATCTTAAGTCCCTTACTCCTCTAGGAATGATCAAAAATGTTGCTGTGGAACTAGGAAATTTCATTGTACCAACTGATTTTGTGGTGTGCGAATGGGACAGATGGAATAAAAATTCAACAATTATTTTTGGAAGACCCTTTCTGATGAGTGTTAAGGCTGTTACGCGCCATAGCGCGCCGTAATGCTCGCACATTGGGGAATCAAGCGCTATAGCGTGCTCCAGCGCCAGAAAGCGCCATGCGCCACAACGCTAAACTTTGTTGTAGCACCCAGCAGTGCCTGAAAGAGCTGCGACGGGCTATGGCACGCTGCAGCGTGTTACAGCGCCCAAAAGCGTTGCAGCGTGCTATAGTGACATAATAAATTGCAATGTATAAAAACTATATATTCTGATGAAAATAAAGAAAATCCACCATAGCACGCTAATCCTTGGCCAAACACAGTATCTAATGATATGGATTAGTTTCATTGTAATCTAGTATTAGATATTATCGTGACGTATCAATGTTGACTTTAGTGATTCTCAATACTGGGGTCGTCACAGTCGGTATCAGAGCCAAGTTGAGAAATTTAAGTTAAGAAAAACAAATCCATTTATCCAAAAGGAAACAACATAGTATAATAAAGAGAAGTGAATGACATCTTAGGATAGTAAAGGCATTTCCAATTTAACAAATGATTTAAATTTCTAACTTAAGCCTTAATCAAACTTTCAGATGGAAGACTCTATGACTGAACTAAAACACTTTACTAGATTATTCATTCGTTATTGGGAGTATGATCATTGGTACAGTTTGACATTTGGTCATGTTTACTATGGAGTATCCACTGTTGGAGAAGATGTTTTGAACAAACTTTTGAGGTTTTGGGTGTTTTGAGGCGACCGTTTCCCTCCGTTAGCTAGGGAATGGCTCTTCCATGTTACAACAGTATTTGAAGCCATAGAATATCCCGATCACCTACGCTTCCAAATTTTGAATGAATGCTTTGATGACTATGCCATGGATTGGTGGAGTCATGCTCATGAAGTTCTAATTCGTGGGTGTAGGCATCTTTATCATGCCCCCACTTATGAAGACTTCAAATTTTTATTTCATGCAAAATTTTGTAATTAGTAATACTAGTTTCTTTTTGCTCTAGCTTATTTTATCTTTAGTATCTTTTGTAAATAGTTTTCACTTTACTTATTCTTTTCCCCTTTCCTCCAAAGTTGTAATCTCTTAAATATTTATAGTTTAATGAGAGTTTATCTTCTCCTATCTTCTTCAATTTTTGAATTATGTTTTCTTTCCCTATCTTTAGAATGAATCCTGATTCCAATATCCCTGTTGAGCCCATAGTGGAGGAACTTGCTTCCACTATAACTTCCCACACCAATCAGATGCAGAATTTGCTTGAACTAATGAAGGTTATGATTGAAGCACATACCCATGCAGCTGAAAGGATGGCTTCATCTTGCAACCCTTCCCAACCTTCTCCTGCTCCATCCCAACATTGTCCAACTCCTCCTTAGGCTTCTTCTCCAATTATTCTTAAACTCCCTTTGGCTCCACAACCATCTACTAGTTTAGTGGTGGATGCCTATCTCCTAACCTTTCTTTGTCTGAACCTTCCGACATTCAATAGTTCTGTTTCTCTTTTTGAATCCATTAACTGTTAAAGGCTATAAAAAAGACCTTAGCCAGTATAATGTGTCCTGAGAGCGAGTGCTTTTGTCTTGCAACTTATCTATTTCATGGAGAGGCTGAGTATTGGTGGGATAGTGAGTTGAAGACCCGTTTTTTTGAAGTTCAATTGGAAGACATCTCATGGCATGATCTTGAGCAAGTGTTCCATGAGGAGTTCATACCTCCATCTGCCCAAACCATAATCGAGAACAACTTTATGCAACTCACGTAAGGAAGCCGTTCTATGCAGGATTATGAGATGGAATTCAGCAAACTTTCTTGCTTTGCTCCTAATCTATTTCACATTGAGGTAGCAAGGTGCATTAGATTTCTTTCTGGCTTGAAATATTCCATTAAAAGTCATTAGATGTCTCAGCATCATGACAATTTTCCCAAGCTTCTTGAAGGTGCTCGCATAGTTGAGTAGCATCAAGCCTAAATGGATTTGAAGAAGCGTTCCCATCCCCAACCTTCCAGATCTGGACCTTTCAAGAGAAATCATTCCCATGGTCCTAAAGCTTTTCAGCTTACTTCTGGGCAAAATCCTAATCAAAATCTTACCTATAATCCCAGGCAAGATTAGCAAGGAAGACCTGGGGCAAGATGTAATAGACCCCATCCTTATTGGAAGTGCTACAACACTGGTGGTAGGTGTTACATTTGTGGCAAAACCAATCATTTCCATTAGGACTGTTGTGCCAACTGGATCATGGACAAAATGAAGATTAATCGCCAAAGCTTCTGTGCAGAACCCAGTTCCTATCAACTCTCAAGCGCCAGCACTTACCTTAATGCCTTCTCCTGCTAGTGGAAGTGCTCAACATCAAAAGGGTGTACCTCCGTCTTCCTCCAAGCAAGGCCGCTTCAGTAGAAAGGATAAGGGCAAGTCAGTTGCTCAACCTCCCGCGGTACCAAGAGTCTATGCTTTGTCTTCTTCAGCTGCCCCAGATGACAACAACGTTGTTACTAGTACATTCTATGTTTAATTTCATATTTTTTATCTTTTATTTTCTTTCAAATTTTATTTTTAGCATTTTCTATATTTTTTTATTTTTATAGTTGTAATTAGAGTTTATTTCCTTTGCTATAGGAACTCTAATTATTAAGAATCAGTTCGGTGACACTCTCTTTAACATTGGTGCTAGTCACACTTTTATGTTCGTGAGTTGTGCTAATTCACATACTTTACTTCTTCTACTTCCTCCTATCTTAATTTAACATCATCACAAAGATTCTTGGCCACACAGCATTTAGTATTGAGTTGGTTTCCTTCTAATTCAGTATCAAATGCCATGGTAACACGCTAATATTGCGTTTAGTTCCTACTCAATATTGGGGTTGTTACAGTTGGTATCACAGCCAAGTTGTGAATATTAAGTTGAGAAAAAGACATCCATATATCCAAAGCAAATATCACATAATAGTAAAGATATTTAAAAATGACACAATAGGATAGTAAACACATTACTAATCCAATAATTAATTTTAATTTATAACTAAAACTCTTATCAAACTCACATATGGCAAACTGTGAAAGTGAACTAAGCTACTTTACTAGGATATTCTTCCTTTATTGGGAGGATGATCATTGGTTTGGTATAGCATATGGTCATGAGTACTTTGGTGTATCTCAAGCCAGAGGTGAAGTATTGAACAAAATTTTGAAGTATTGTGTGTTTCGAGGCGACTGCATCCCGTAGTTGGCTAGAGAATGGCTTTCCCAAGTCTTTACGGCATTTGAAGCCATAGCTTGCTTTGATCACGTACGCTTCCAAATTTTGGACGAACTCTTCGACAACTATGCCATGGATTGGTGGTGTCGCGCGCACGATGTGTGGGGCCCCCGTACTGATAATAAGGAAGTACGGTGCTCCAACTGTGGCAAATCCCCAACTTAAGTAAAGTTAGGGCAAAGCCAACCTGCCTTAAGTCAAGGACTTGTCACCAAGTGTTATAACATTCATCAATATAAATATCAAAGTGGCAAAAGCAGTACAAAATAGAGTAACATCCACAAGCATACATAGTAGGAAAAGAAAATGCAATATAGTAACTCATCACAATGCAGAAAGTAAAGTGCATCCAGAAAGTTATTTATTACAAACTAAAATGAATAACTGAAAATCAAAGACTCTTATCCTCACTGAATAAACAAGGCAAAACTATCTAAACAGCAGCTGGAAGATCCTCCTCCTGAACTGGCTCCTCACCAATAGCACTGCCCACGAACAACTCCGAATCCGACATTTGTCGGTATCACAAGTGCCAAGGCCCCAGCTAAAAAGAGAAAAAAAAGGTTACAGTTAGACAATTGTCTAAGTATATTTTAGGCTAATTTAATGATCTGAATATTTAAGATATCACATTTAAATTATTTTAACATGCAAGCGTTTAAAAGGTGCGACAAGCTGTACAAGAAAAGGAAATACTATAAACTATCCATCTATAGTGATCAACGGGTATGTAACAGAACATACAAAACATCAAAAATAACCAAGGTAAAGCTCAAAGCAAAAGTGACTGGTCTACAATGTAAATCTGATCCTAACATGATTATGATCACAGTAAACATGCAGATTATAAAAGAACACAAGTACTGAATAAATCCAGAAAATTTAGCATCCTAGACATGCCATTTATGCTTATATAATTCATAAGAACATACATACAACATGTAGATTAATATAAAGCAAGGTCACTGAGACATGTGACAAAAGCAAATAAAACCTAAAGCAGGAAAACCACTAAAATATGTGGTAAAGCCAACTGAACTGCAAGTAAAAGCCACTGAAACAAGTGGCAAAACAATACAAGTTGAACTGAACTGAACTAAAGTAGCAATAGGCCCAAGCTTTAGCACTACCACCCCAGCCCAAAAATCATCAAAATACCCAGCCTATAGGTCATCCCCGTTCCTCTCAGAGGCCTGGGTAACTTCCGTACTATACTAAATACTGGAGGTGGCAATACTATACTCAGAACCTAATCTACTAACTGAAAGCACTGCAAAAACTTGAATAAAATGATATATGCTTTACAAATTCTAACTTAGGATGTATCATCCATATCCTAAGTGTTCATATTATGCTCAAGGAATAAAGCTCAAATACAAGGTATGCAAAGCAAACTAGTCAAAGTAAGCAAGAGACTCAATCTAGACTTATGTGATATCCATTGTTATCTAATTTATCTAACTAGCTAATCTGAGACATTTACTAGCTAGGATCTCCAATATCCAGCTCTCAAGTAAATTCTCAGATGTACGGCCTTAAGATTAATATTATAACTTAAAAAGTTCTAATCTAGAATCATAAGATGACTATATAGTTTAATTAACTAAATCAACTACCAAATCTCCTTAATATTTTACTCTCTTACCCAAATCTTGATTAAGTAAATCAAGATTTAAGGATTTAGAACTTAAACCCCATATTGAGTTGAAATCCTAAAATCCATGGTGACATTCTAAATAGGATCTAAGTTTCTCACTTATTACCCAAATTTAAGGTAAGGAATCCTATAAGTTGAAAGATTCAGGAACTAAGAACTTAGTGAAAGGCTATTCTAATGATTATAAGATAAAATAATTAATTAAGAACTTGAGAATCTAAGGTCTATATTCAATCTCTAAGATAAATTCATTATCTTATTGATTGAATTAACCTATACCCACATGGAAGGTCTCAAAAGATTAAACAATCAATCATTAAAGAATTTCAATTGGAGGTGGTTTAATTTCAAATTGAAGGTTTGAGTCTAAGATCTAAGATCTAAAGATTTGAAGTTTGATCACTTTAGACTTCTAAATAGAGTTTTGACTTAAGAGTTTCCATTTGTGATCCTCTTTGGGATCTAAGTTCATAATTAACTATAAGGATCTTATTAAGGTTAAAGTTGACAATTCCAGGTATTAGATTAACATTAAACCCATATTGACCTTCTTAGGTTACTTAAGATCTAAGGGTCTGAGTTTTAATACTTTAGATCTTAAGCTAAGATTTTACTTAGACATTTCCAATTACCTTTCTTTTAACACTTAATTCTTAAGTTATCTTAACTAAACTTATTAATGAGATAACTGATCATTTCAATTACTAAATTTAATAAGTTTAAGGTCAAATGATTTTTATAAGGAATGCTTAAGATTTAAGTATCTTAATTAGGGATTTAATGAGATCTTGTGGATTAATGATTAGATTAACACTATTATTGTTCTAGGATTTCAGAGAACATTTCCAATCTACTTTATAGTGGTTTACTGAACTTTTAATCTCTTAAAAAACACTAAATCACATTTTGGTCAAAATGACCAAAATGCCCCTCTTAAGGCCAAAATTGGGATTTTAGGGTTTAACTACCCAAATTTGCTCTAGTCTATTTTAATGTGTTTCATATTACTTAATGAAGTGGGAAACACCCTTAATTTAGGTTTTGATGACCTAAATGATCTTTAATTAACACTAATCACTTAATTAGGTCACTTAGGGTGATTAGTGAAATTAAGGCAATTTAGGGCAATCCAACCTTACACTTAGGTTTTAGTGGACTTAATGTGAGGTTAGGAACAATCCTCACCCAAAACAGAGGCTTAATTAGAGTTTAACTCACTAATCCTTGATTAGGCTGATTAAGTAGTGATTAAGAAAATTAATTCTCCAAAATAGATTTTAAGGGTCTGGAATTGTTCCTTAGGGTACATGGAGCAATCAGAGCCCTTAAACTTACAATTTGGATATTTAAAATATTTTATATGATTTATTTAAGAACAGAAAAGGTTTAGCCAATATTTTTAAATCCAACCATTAGATCTGAGATTTTATTATATATTCAGATTCCTTGAATTTTTCTGATTCAAATGGTATATTGGATCATACAATTTGGATCTGTATAACTAAAGTTATTCAATTAATTTAATCTGTATTTTTATTTAAATCAGAATCATAGGTTTTAATTAAATTAATTCAAAACCATTAAAAATGTCGTTCAATAATTTGTTAATAACCGCGGCCCAAATTAAAAAGACACGGGCTGGGGCTCAGCCCGGCCCGAAATCTTCGTCTTCCTCCTTCCGCTCACGCCCACAGCCCAAACCATAGGACTGGCTTCCAGCGCCAAATTCTCCACGCTCCGGCCAGGCCACGCTTTGATTCTGACGGCTACACGTTCCCTGACCCTAGACGCTTCGATTAACCTATGAAGCCCTAATTGGGAGGTACGGGATCGCTGGATGACTACTCAGCCAAGATCCTCCAGCTGGCACACCTGTGAGGAGTAAATTCTCCTCACATAGTGCACAGGTGGCCTCGATCTTGATCCCTACACGTTCAGGGATCAAGGAGGGAGCGATAGGGTGACTCGAGAGGTCCTGAGGTGGTCCGGATCCTTGGGGTGCTACTCGGCAATTTCTGCCGTTTAGGCTCGCGACTGGATCGATCGATTCCAGTCGAATCGATTGATCTGGTCGCACCCAACCATTGATACCCACTTACAATCATTATCTAGGGGTATCGATGCTAAATGGAGGCCCAATTGCTCGAGGGAATGCCAAGATCGAGCAAAAGTGGCCCGGCTAGCAGTGTGCATTTCAGACGGTGCTTATGCCGTCTGGCGCACTGCCAAAGCTCACTGGAAGTACTCGATGACCGTTATGAGCTAAGGGAGGGACCTAATGCAGCATCCATGGCTTGAGCAAGAGGAGTTGAGCTGAATCCAGCTCGACAGAGGAGATAGGAATGGCTGTACCTCGGTTCAAAGATTCACAGCGAAGAAGGCAATGCAGGCCGTCTCGAAGGCACTTAGAGGTTCCAGGAGCTCTGCAAGGGGGTCTGAACTCCAGACCTCACCCTCTATCAGCAGTTGCAGTAGGTCCAGTCGTCTGGTTTGCCAAGAGTTCCAGAAACTTCACCCAGCTAGCGCGAGGATCACAGTGTGAAAAGGAGCTCACTGTGATTCTTGGGAGGTACTTATAGACCGGGAAAGATCCTAGGAATGGAAATCGAAGCTGGGCCAAAGCCTCGGGCTCGGACCAGAGGCTCCTCCAGCCAGCCCAGAATGGGGGGTGATCCCACCCTTTGGATTGCCCTAGAAGGCTCAGCCATAACGGGAAGGTGCTAACGGCTTTGGTGACCTGGCGGGAGAGTGGCAGACAAAGTCGACGTGGCTTGGTACAGGCAGATTCTCGCAGTCGGGGCTGAGAGTGAGCGGGGATGAAGATGAACAGCTGAGATCCATTCTCCACCGTCTGTTACGCGAAGTCGTTAGGATTTGACGGCTTGATGAAGAACTTAACCAATGGACCATGGGCGTTTTCTCATCCGTCGGATCGAGCCTTAGATCCGACGGGCGCTAGAGGATCCAGGGTACTGATGATCTACGCCGTTTGGTCCAATTTAGCTCTGATTGATTTCAAACTTCTAGGTTTAGGTTTAAATGACCCGTTGAATCCAATGGAATCAAAATCAAACCTTGGTTTAGCTTAATTAATCTAGTTTTAGCTAGGGTAACAACCTAGGGCTGTTACACGATGTGCTAGTTCGAGGAAGTACAGGCCTCCATCACGCCCCTACCTATGAAGACTTTGAATCCATGTTTTATGCTAAATTTTGTAATTGATAGTGCTAGTTTCCTTTAGTACTAGTTTCCTTTCGACTAAGTAGCATTTAATGTATAGCTTCTATCTTATTTTGTTTTCTCTTCTTTCTTACATGATTGTATCTCCTAAGCCTTCTAAGTTTTAATGAGAATCTTTTCCACTTTCCTTAGTTCCTGAATTGTGTCTTCTTATCTTTCCTTAGAATGAATCCTAATTTGGATAATCATACTACACCTGTGATAAAGGAACATACTTCTACCACTACATCTCAAACTGATGAGTTGAAGCATTTAATGGAAATGATGCGTGTGATGATTGAAGCGCAAACCCGTGTAGCTGAGAGAATGGCCTTGTCCAGTACCCTTTCTCATCCTTCTCCTACCCCATCACAACCATTTTCAAATCCTCCTCAAACTCCCTTCACAATTTCTTCTGAAATTCATGTGGCCCCACAACCTACTCAAGGCCCAGTAGTAGATACCTTTCTTTGCTTAAATCCTCTGACATTCAATGGTTCCACTTCCCATATAGAATCAATTGATAGGTTTAAGGTGATAGAGAAGACATTAGCTAATATAAAGTGTGTTGAAAGTGAGTGCATCCATCTTTCCATGTACCTGTTCCATGTAGAGGCAGAATACTAGTGGGACACTGAGGTAAAAGCTCATTTTGCTGATGTCCAAGTGGAAGATATCCCTAGGGATGAGTTCGAGCAAGTCTTTTGTGAAGAATTCATTCCTCCATCTGCTTAGACTATAATCGAGAATGATTTAATGCAACTTACCCAAAGAAATTGTTCTGTCCATGATTATAAAATGGAATTTTGAAAGCTATCTTTTGTTGTTCCTAATCTAGTTTGCACTGATGTGGCTAGGTGTAGTAGATTCTTAGTTGGGTTGAAAGATTCTATTAAGAGCCATCTAATGTCTCAACATCATGTTAATTTTTCAAAGCTTCTGGAAGGTGAGCGTATGATCGAGTACCATCAAGCACAAATCAATCTGAAGAAGCGTTCCCATCCCCACCCTCAAGATTTGACAGTTTAAGAGGAATCATCCTCAAGATCCTAAGGTCTTCACTCCAAGTTAGAATCAGAAATAGATTCAGCTAGGGAGACATGATGCTATATGTAACATACCACATCCTTATGGAAAGTGTTATCACACGGGCGACCAATGCTACATCTGTGGCAGAACTAATCATCATCATTGGTACTATCAGGCAAACTGGATAGTGGACAAGATGTGAATCAATCACCAATCTTTTGTGCATAACCCTACTCCTATTAATTCCCAAGTGCTAGCACTTGCCTTAATACCTCCTTCTGCTAGTGGAAGTGCACAAGCCTAAAAGGTGTACCTCTGTTTCCTCAAAATCAAGTTCAATCTAGTTGGAATGTTAAAGGCAACTCTGTTTCTAAACCTCCCGATATACCTCGTGTCTACGCACTTTCTCCTTATGTTGCCCAGGATGACAACAACGTTGTTATTGGTACGTTCTACTTTTAATTTTATATTTCCTGTCTTTCATTTCTTCTGCATTTTAATTTTCAGTACTTTTTGCTTTAATTTTCATTAGTTGTAATTAGAGTTTAATTTTCCCTGCTATAGGAACTCTAATTATTAAGAATCAATTATGTGACACACTCTTTGACATGGGTGCTAGCTACTCCTTTATGTCTGAGAGTTGTGCTTCTTCCCTTAATCTCCAACATTTCAGACTAGGAATTGCCTTAAGAGTGCAAATGCCATCGGGTGCTGAAATATGCGCTAATGAGTTCTGCTCGGTAGACATCCCAATCTGCAACCAATTCTTTCAACCCAAGCTTATTGTTATGTCAATTACAAACTTCGACATAATTTTAGGTATGGATTGGTTAAGTAATTTTAATGCCATTATAGACTGCTTTAGAAAGAGAGTTTCACTTAAGGTTGTCAGGAAACCTGAAGTTTTCATAAGAAAACTTGGCTTAACTGCATCCTTAATTAATGCAATTGAAGCTAAGCGCCTCATAGGTAAAGGTTGTTGTGCAATTTTAGTAACCTTAATCGGCGAGAAAAAGCAAGATAGAAGTTCTGAAGAGACTATCGTTTATGGATGTGTTCCCTGAAGACTTGCCAGGACTACCTCCTTTACATGAGGTAGGGTTTTCTATTGAGCTAATTCTTAGGACTCAACCTAAATCTAAGGTTCTGTATAGAATGGCACCAAAGGAATTGCAAGGAGTTTCTAGTCATGTCTTTTGGACTGACGAATGCTCCTTCCATCTTCATGGACCTAATGCAGCGTATCTCTAAGCTGTATCTCGATGAGTTTGTCATCATTTTCATTGACGACATCCTAATCTATTCTAAGTCAACTACTGAGCATGAAGAGCATCTGTAGTGCCCTGCCCTGTCACCGCACGCAAAACATAAACTAAATTCGGCGGCAGAGCAGCGCACTACTCGGGAAGGCATAACCCATCTTCCCGAATATACTCACTAAGGAACTACGCCACACTAAGGGCTACTGACTCAACCCAAGAGGAGGGCGAGAGTCAATACTTAAGATAAGAGTAAGATACTTATCCAAAGTATTAGACTAATACATACATTAGATTATAAAGGCAAGAAAGGAATTCAATATATGTTCTCAAATATCAGCATTTCCAGTATGTTGTTCACATCATAATACTAAGTATAGTAATAGAATAATAGAGTGCTGAAGCTAAAGCAAAATATCTAGAATACATTCATCACAGAGCAGTAGTAAGCATTCATCCCAGAAAAGAAAAGTAAAATACATCCAGAATTATTACAAAATATTTTAGAATGATGCGAAAGTAAAGTTCAACTAAAGTACCGAAATAAAAATAAAAAGTAACAAGGTGGAAGACGGATCCGCTAAGGCTCCATGTACTCCTCCTGAATCTCTTGCAAGTTCTCCTGCCCTGGCTCTACAAACTGCTCAGGATCTAGCAAGTTGCCAGATCCCAAAAGTATCCCACGTTAGATAAGAAGTCTAACACATCAAAATTAAACTAAATAATTCTAAAAATACCACAATATAATATTAAGGTAAATAAAACTGCAGAAAGAGTTGTAAAACTAACTAAATAACTGAAGTTATGTAAGACTGAGTAAAGTAAAATTGAACTGTAAATTGAATGCAGAAAGTAAATATAAAATAATGACTATTCTGAAACTAATGTAAAAACATACAATGTTGTACCATATGCCACTGGGATCATGCGTCCAAATACGCCACAATATGGTATGCCACTAATATATAACAGGAATATCACTAAACAGCTATAAGTCGTACGGTCCAATGTATACTGTAGCGCCCCGCCCCATCACCGAGCACAAAAAGGTGAAACAGATCGGCGGTGGAGTGGTGCGCTACTTGGGAAGGAAGCAACAACAACATCTTCCCGAATAGGCTAAAGGACTGAGCCACACTGAAGGCTGCTAAGTCGAACCTGAGAATAAGATAGAGAGTCAATACTTAAGATAAGAGTATATTACTTGTCTTAAGTATTAAACTAATATGTACATTGGATTTAAAAAGATAAATATGAATCCAATATACGTTATCAATATATCAGACAGCATGCTAATCACATCACAATACTAAGTATAATAGTATAATAGAGTGCGGAAGTTAAAGAAAAACATCCAGAATACATTCATCACAGAGTAGTAGTAAACATTTATCTCAGAAAAGAAAAGTAAAATACATCCAGAGTTATTACAAACTAATTTAAGAGATGAAATGTAAAATCTATCTAAAGTAATGAAATAAGTAGTAAGCAAAAGGTGGAAGGCAAATCCACTAAGGCTCCACGTACTCCTCCTGGATTTCCTATTGGTTCTCCTGCCCTGTCTCCACAAGCTGCTCGGGATCTAGCAAGTTGCCGGATCCCAAAAGTACCCTGTGTTAAACAAGAAGTCTAACACATCACAATTAACTAAGCAATTCTAAAGTAAATGCAATAAATGGTAAAGTAAATACGGTTGTAGAAAATAGTAGCAAAGGCACTAGGTAATTAAAACTGTAAAGACTAAGCAAAGTAAAACTACATCAAAATTGAATATGAAAAGTAAACAAAAATATCAAAAGCTCAGAAATCAATGTAAGAGATGTCCACTAATGTACTATATTTCACTGAAATGATGCACCCAAATATACCACAAAATGGCATGCACGGTATATAACAGAACTATCACTGAAAAGCTATGAGTCGTACGGTCCGATGTATACATACACCCAATTAGGAAGATAGTACGGTGATGCTGATACATCCTGAAATTTCCCAGTCAATGTATGCAACATTCTGTAACCCATAATTTATCACTGATACCCATGCATCACTATTGAAATGATTCCTCAAACTCATGCTCCTGTTTATGCCCATGCTTCTATTCTATATGAGTAAAATTCAGAAATCCATAAAACTTTGAATACCAATAATGAATTCTAGGTCTCCACTATGCAGAATCCTGCTAAGAGGATTCTAACTTTTAGCTTCTAAAATGATAATTGGTTAAAGTTTAAGATTTATTTAAAAATCATTAGATGGGATGATTATATACACATGTTTAGCAGGTTTGCAAGAAAGGTGATTCTTATCACTTAGTTTGATTAAGCCACCCTAACGAAGCGATCTTCGATAGGAGGCATCGCCCGTTGGCAATTTGTATCTCAAGCTAAGTTATTAAGATGCCCTACTCACAATTGCACTTAGTGTCTTAAAGAAGGTGAATCTAATCAATTAGTTTGTTTGAGCCACACCTATTGAAGCGGTCTTCGCTATAAGCCATCGCCCATTGGCTATTTGTATTTCAATTAAACTAAGGAATGAGTATCTGTCTAATACACTTATGACTGTATTCGTCTAATCCCTCGGGATAGCACCTACTCATAAGTCCACATTGGAGTGAATAAACAAATCCTGAATACTACTGAAGAAAACCAATACTATGGGTATACCATACTACACCAACCAATAATCTGGATTCACACAACTTTATTTAATTAACAAGGATTTATTAAGACTATAAATTCTTATGCTAAATAGGTAAGTCCTATACAAGGCTCCAAGAAAATGTGATTAAGTATCACTCAGTATTGATTCTACCACAAGGAAAAGTGTCACTCTAATATCTCAGGTGATTCCTACCATGAGGGGTTAAGATCAACTTCTAAGGTTAAGGGATCATCTAAGCTTCTACCTTAATGTGTTATACAAAATTTTTCTACCTCAATGTATTTTTAGATTTAGGTCTTTAAAGTATTTCAGATGACGATCTTATGATGAGATGCTTAAGATCTCACATTTTTAATTCAGATGCTAACACATTAAGTTTTCTTATCTTTTAGATTTAGAGTGATCAGATCAGATGATTAAGTCATCTAATCATTCCTTATTCTAAATTATGGGATTTAAATCAAGGATGTTATTAAAGTTAGATCACTTATTCAATATGATTCTATTTTCTTATGCTAATAGTATTATTTAAGAGAAAATCAAGAATCTAAAGTATAGATTCAAATTAAGCAATCACATAGCTTTATTATTAATCTTAACATATCTAATCCAAATATTTAAAATCAATGTCAAATTAGATACAATATTGGAATAATGTCAATCACATTATCTTATAATCATATTCATTTATTTAAGGTTTAAGAGTTTGGATCTTAATTAAGCAGATTAGGGTTTAACCCCTCCTCATGTCCAATAAAGATCAAGAGTTCATTTATAGATCAATGTCAAATTAGTGAATTAGATATGTATTATTGATGGAAATCTTGGACCTAGATCAAGTCGTAATAGCTTGACCAAAGTTTTGAGACTTCTTAAGGTTAATTAAGAGGTTTAAGTTCTCCATTTATGATTTATTTAGTTTATACATCATAACTTTGCCTACATGATTTCAATACATCTAGCTTACTGATATGGATCATATTAATAGAAAAAATTTTAGAAAACAGAAAGTAATTAGTGCTAATCAAATCTTAAATCATTTTAAAAGGATTAGCACATAATTACAAATATAACCATCAAAATTTCATGCAATTTGGTACATAAGTGCTAATTTACCATACAATTATTTAGTGACTAAGTTTGCTAAGATCTAATATATATAAACCCTAATTTTCACTAATCATGGTTTAATAAGATTAGGGCATAAGTTAAAGTACAAAGATAAGAAAAATAAACTACTTGGCACATTCATTCTAGTCATCATAAGCAAACTAATGGCACCATAAATATGTATTTTGGTTAAGTATAATTACTAATCCATCCTAATTAAGTTCTACCATAATTAGGTTAAAATAGAAAATCAAGCCATTAGATGTTTAATATTATTTTATATTCATATTCCTAATGATTTTCTGATCAATTTCATTAGGGTTTAGATCAGTGGATTGAAAGTTATTCAATTAATACATTCTGTATTTTTATTTAAATTATTTCCTATAATTCAATTAATCGGATTTAAATTAAAATGGGTTCGGCCCATTAGCCGAACCTCGCGGGTCGAATGGGGCCTGAAGACCCGGGACTGTCGCACCGCGTGGGTCACCGGCTGACCCGAACCGCACAGGGTCTTCGTCCCCACCCTAACTCCACTCAACAGAAGCCGATCCGGGAAACTCTAAACAATGAAATGCTCCATCTAGAGCGCACGCCTTGGCCTCGGGTCAATCGAAAATCAATCATCTAGCCGAGACGCACAGATATACACTTGAAGCCCCCTGTGAGGTGTTCCGGATCAGCCATACCTTACTCACCCGAGGCGTTCCTTAAGGGACTTAGCATGATTGATCGATTTGACCGATCGGGGTTAGCTTAGGACTCAATTTTGATAGCTGTGAGTTCGAAACTACAATACGCATCTATATGCATCAAATGAAGGGAGGTCCAAGCCTCATTGGCTTAAAACTAGCAAGAGGGGTACCTAGTTTGGTGGGGGAGCTCACGACGATGAACTGAGGGCTCGGCTAGCCTAAGCTGAGGTTCCAAATGTTGCAAAGGATCCTGAACACCAGGAGAGCCTACTATCAGCAATTCAAGACCTCCTGGGATTGCCTATGCAAGCTCAGATAGATGACAATGGCAGAGAGGAGACATTGGAGAATTGAACTCAATTAAGCAGCAAAGGGGCATAGGGAGGATTTTTGAGGCTATTTATAGCCTCAGAAGAGCTCAAGGAAGCTTCCAGAGGACTGGCTCAAGCTGGGAAAGACCTGACAGGTCGGGCCTTGGCCGAGCTCTCAATTTTCCTAATTAAACTTGGCCGGGTCACGAGGCCCGATCAGGACCAATATGCCATTGAGAGAAGATCCACAACGGCATGCTGAGGTGGAATGAGTAGTGGGGGATAGGCCAGGCTGTCCAGAATATGCATGATTTCTTCAGTCGGTCGCGGGCGTGGCGTAGACGAAGATCCACAGTGCTGGTGCACTGTGGGTTGTCTGATGGATCGATCAGGACCATGGAATGGTCCTGATGGACTGGATCCTAACGGCCTGATCCGATCTGATCTAGGCCGTAGAATCCATGAGGTGGATTAGACGACGGATCCGCAATCCCGCAAGATTAAATCCTAGCCATCAGATAGGAAGGCACAACGGTGAGATGTGCGGGACTTCGCTATCACGCGACCCAGACTCCGTAGTGGATCTCGACCGTTTAAATGGGTATATGGTAGAATTGCAATTTCAAATTGCTGGAAACCCTAAAATGCAATTAGACCATTTTAATTAGATGTGAATTATGGCCTAAATGATTTCCAAATTGCACCAAACTTTCACCCCTAGCTAATTTGGGGGTGAGAAATTTAAAAATGCAATCAGAACTTAATTTTGAGATTAAAATATTTTAGGTCTAAACTAGGGCATCTAGACTGATTAAAGTATCATGTCGGACTTAAAGAACTCCAATGGACTCCAACTTTTCAGGATAGGATTCATTTGATGTTCTAAAAGCAATGGAATCAAAATTAATAATTTTTTAAAGTATAGATTAGCAGGGTAACAACCTAGTGTTGTTGCATATACACAACTCCATTTGGGAATATAGTTTATAGTGATGCCAATGCATCCTGAAATTCTCCAATCAATGTATGCAACATTATGTAACCCATAGATCATCACTAATACTCAATCTCAACACTGAAATCCATACATCATGCTTATGCACATTCTCATGCTCATATTTCTATACTACATGAGTTAAATTCAAAAATCCATAAATACTTTAAATACTAAAAATGAATTCAAGGTCTCCATTATGTAGAATCCTACTAAAAGGATTATGACTCCTGGTTTCTAGTTTGATAATTGGTTAAAGTTGGGATTTTCATTAAAAATCATTAGATGGGAAGTTGGTATACACATATTTAGCATGTTTACAAGAAGGGTGATTTTTTCTCAATAGTTAGTTTGATTAAGCCACCTTAACAAAGCAATCTTCGATAGAAGGCATCACCCGATAGAAATTTGTATTTCAAGTTAAGTCATTAAAGTACCCAAATCACAAGCACACTTAGTATTTTAAAGAGGGTGACTTGAATCACATAGTTTGCTTGAAGCACACCTATGGAAGAGATCTTGATAGGAGGCATCACCCGATGGTGATTTTTATTCAAATAAACTAATAATCTAAGTCCCTAATCATAATACTTTTAGGATTGGATGATTTATTCTAAGTGGGACTATGTCTGACTAAACTCATAGGATAGAACACATACATAATCCTGCACTAAGATGAATCAACCAATCCTGAATACTACTAAAGTAATCCAACATTATGGGTATACCCTACTATACCCAACCAAAAATCTAAGTTCAGATAATATTATTTAATTAATAAGGATTTATCAAGATTATCAATCCTTACTCTAAATGAGTGAGTGTAACAACCATGCTTGATACCCTAGCTAAATTTGGATTAGTTTAAGCCAAACCAAGCTTTAATCTTGATTCCATTAGACTCAATGGGTTATTAAACCTAACCTTAGAGATTTGAAATCAATCGGAGCTAAATTGAAAATTTTGATATTTTTGACTATTTTTGAGCCCTAGAAAATACCTAAATTAATTTGATCTTTAAATCAAAATCTGACTTCATTTTTGAATTCCCCACCCCCAAATTAGCTAAGGGTAAAATTTTATGAATTTTTGGAGGTCATTTAGGCATATTTTGGATTTAATTTAAATTGGTTCAATTGCAATTTAGGGTTTTAAACAATTCTTAATTGCATTTATGCCCTCTTCCAACGGTCGACTAATCCCAAACCGCAGGCGCCATCCAGGTCGTCCATCCCGCGGATCTGATCCAGCGGCCGCGCTTTAAATCTAGTCCCGTCTCATCTCGACCGTTCCGCGATTTCGAGATCCTGATCCGACAGCATCTAGCTACCTGTCGTAAGTACCCTCGATCAACCTTTCGATCGCCCAAGTTGATCCAATGGTCGATCCCTTATCCGCAGTCGTTCGTTAAGTGTTGGGAGATCAAGGCCATCCCGCTTCGATGGATGATCAATCAGACGTCCCAGGGCACCCCAAGCACTGTGGATCATCCCCTTTCTCACCCCGTTCGCGTCTGGTCCCCCGCCCCCTCCCGATAGCCAAAAACCTCCCATCCCTCGTGGCAGTACGGGCAGACCCCGAAATTCCCCTCCTGCCCTCGACGCGTCCGTCTTGCCGGTCGTCTTCTCCCCAAATTGCCCATAGCCGTTGGCCCGAGCCTTTCTCTTCAGCCCGAGCCTCCTCCCTTTGCCTGAGCTCTGGAAACCAACCCTAGGGCCTCCTCCCACCTATAAATTTCTCCCTGAGATTCATAGTGAGCCCCTTTTCTCACTGTGAACCCTCATTTCCCCAGCTGAATTCTTCGGGAGCTCCCTTCTCTCTCGGCGCATTCCCGGCAATTTCTGGAGCTACGTACCACTGATAGAGGGGGTGCGTGTCTAGTGTTCAGACCCCCTGCTAGCTCATGGCAATCCTCAGGAAGCTCCAGCTGCACCTAAGTCCCCTCAGCCAAGCCTGCAATCCGACTTCAGGTACAGCCTTCTCCCATTGAATTCCTTCGATTCAATTCCTCGTTATGTCCCTACATTGAGCCTCTGGATGTTGTCTAAAGTACCTTAGCCAGTTAGGAAACTCGTAGTAATTGTCGCCCGGGGCTAAGCTAGCTCGAATCGATCGTATCGATCAATTGAGCTAGCGGTCAAGCCATGGCTGAGTCTGAGTAAGGACCCAGAGATCGGCTGCACCCCAGGTTATGATGCCTTAGGGGTTCGACTCGCCTTCCCTCCCTGAAGGTGTAGGTATTGGACCCCGGCCGACTAATGGCCTCTGTGAGGAGAATTATCTCCTCACAGTAAACCTTAAGCATCTGTAAAGAAAACGTCTCGGTCGAGTAGCACCCCACTGATCTAGAAGGACCCAGATGTGGGTTCATGCCTTGATCGATGCGTATGAGTCTCCTGAAGGTGTATCCAACGAGAACTAGGCGTGGCGTGGCCGAAGCACGACGAATTTTGCGAAGGAAGGTCACTTAGCGTCGGGTATCGTCGAGAGTAAGGAGATGAAGTCCGGGTCGGGCAATCCCGTGAACCGCGCCTTTTGATATTGGGCCGCCATTCTAAGCAATTTATAGGAATGTATTTTCTATGGTTATTAATTAAATAAATCAAATCCTATAGTTTCTATTTAAATAAAAATATAGAATAAATTAATTAATAACTTTAGCTATACTGATCCAAATGGTATGATCCAATATACCATTTGAATCAGAAAAATATAAGGAATCTAAATATAAAATAAAATCATAGATCTAATGGTTATATTAAAAATAATATATTAAACCTTTTTTGTTTTTAATTAAATCATAATAAATTTAATTAATGACCAAACTAATTGATTAAGGGCTCTGATTGCTCAGTAAATCCTAAAGAATAATTTCACACCCTTAAAACCAATTTTGGATATTAAATTTTCTTAATCACTCCTTAATCACCCAAATTAGGGATTAGTGAAAAAAACCCTAATTAAGGCTCTGACTTTGGCAAGAGTAGTTCTTAATGCTATCCTAAGCAAAATGGAACCTCTGGGTAAGGTTGGATTGCTGCCCTAACAATGCCTTAAATTCACTAATCACCCTAATTGGCTTAAATGAGTGATTAGTGCTAATTAGCTTAATTTAGTTGTCAAAACCTAAGATAAGTATGTTTCCCACTTCATTAATCAATATGAAATACATTAAAATAGATTAGATTTAATTTAGATAAATAAACTATAAAATCCCAATTTTAGCCTTATGAGGGGTATTTTGGTCATTTTGCCAAGATGTGCTTAAGTACCTCTTAAACCTTGGGAAAGTCAGTAAAATATCCTTATTTAGATTATTAATATTCTCTGAACTCTTAAGCTAATAATGTTAATAATATGCATATTAAATAAAGAAATCTTCATTTAGTCTTAATTAAAATACTTAGATCTTAAGTGATCATAAAGGGGTCACTTTGCCTTAATAATTGAATCCAATAATTTTAGATGATAAATCTCAAATTAATAAGTTCAATTAAGTTAACTTATGAGCTTAAATTCTCAAGAAAGCACAATTAGTAAAGTCTAAGTTAAAAACCTAGCCTAAGTCTAAGATGATCAAATAATCAGATCTTAGACTTAGATCTT
This sequence comes from Gastrodia elata, assembly GCA_016760335.1. Lineage (NCBI taxonomy): Eukaryota > Viridiplantae > Streptophyta > Magnoliopsida > Asparagales > Orchidaceae > Gastrodia > Gastrodia elata. Next base: position 938,184 of record CM028669.1, read on the forward strand.
AGACTTTAGATCTTCTACTTGAATTGAACCACCTCCAATTGAATTTCTTTAAATAATTCATTGTTTAACCCTTTGAAACCTTCTATGTGGGTGTAGGATGATTCAATCTATAAGATAATGAAATTATCTTAAAGGTTAGATATAGATCTTAGATTCTCCAGTTCTTAATTGATTATTTTATCTTATAATCAGTAGAACAACCCTTGACTAAGTTCTTAGCTTTTGGATCTTTTCAGCTTATAGGATTCTTTACCATTAACTTAGGAATAGAGTGTGAACCCTAAATCTTAGTCAGGACACCACCTTGGATTTAGGATTTGAACACCAAGTGGGGTTTAAGTCCAAAATCCTTAAATCTTGATTTACTTAATCAAGATTTGGGTAAGAGAGTAAAATATTAACAAATTAGGTTGTTGATTTATTTACTTAAACCTTATAGTCATCACATGATTTTGGATTAGAACTTGTTAAGTTCTAATATTAACTTTAAAGACGTAAATCTGAGATTCTACTCGATAGCTGGATATTGGAGATCCTAAACTTGTACCTTCTCAAAGTAGTTAGATTGTATAAATAGACAACAACAGATATCACACAAGTCTAGATTGAGTCTCTTGCTTACTTTGACTAGATTTGCTTGGCATACCTTGGATTTTGAGACTTATCCCTTGAACATAATAGGAGAACTTAGGATATGGATGATACATCCTAAGTTAGTGTTTGTAAAGCATATCATTCATTTGGTCCTTGCAGTGCTTTTAGTTAGTAGAATAGGTCTTAGCTTAGTCTGCCTCTTCAATATTAGTATTATATAGGATGGACCCAGGCCTAGCAGATTTGGATGTCTAGGCTGGGTATTGATTGATCTTGGAGGCCCTGTATGGCCTATTGGCTGGTATGACAGTACTATGTCTTAGACTTATGGCTACTCTAGTTCAAATTTTAGTATTGTGTTTTCTTTGCCACATGCTTCAGTGGCCTTACTTACAGTACTTGCTTGCTTTGCCACATGTCTCAGTGGCCTTACATTACATAGATTACTCTGCTTTTGCCATATATCTTAGTGGCCTTTTCTTTTCATTATATTAATTAGCATGTTGTATGTATATTCTTATGGCTTACTTATGTATATTGGCATGTTTAGGATATTATAACTTCTTGTTATATTCAGCATTTGTATCCTTTTATAATCAGCATATTTCAATGTGATCATAAGCATATTAGGTCCAGAATTGTATTATAATTGCTGTTACATTTAGCTTTTAGTCTCACCTTGTTTAGTTTATGTTGTATGCTATTTTACATACTAGTTGCTTGCTATAAATGGATAGTTTAGAGCTATCCCATTTCTTCATAGCTTGTCACACCCATAATTAGCTTGCATGCTTGTAAATTTAAATGTGATATCTTTAAATACTCAGTTTATTAAAATAACCTAAAATGTGCTTAGACAATTGTCTAACTGTAACATTTTTGTTTTGTTGGATGGGGCCCTGGCATTTGTGATACCGACAAATATCCAGTTCAGACTTGTTCGTGGGCAGTGTTGTAGGAGAGGAATAGGTTCAGGAGGAGGATCGTGCTGCTGCTGCTTAGATAGATTTTGCATTTCTTTTCAGTGAGATTGAGAGACCTTTTGCATTATCTTTTAAATTCAGTTTGTAATAATTAACTATGGATGTATTTCATTCCTACATTGTGATGAGTTACTATAGTGTTTTCATTTTTCTTTACTATGTTGTGCTTGTGAATGTTACTTTACACCTATTGCTTCCGCCACTTTGATATTTGTATGTATAATGATGAATGTTTATAGTATTTTAATGACGAATTCTTAGCTTAAGGAAAGTTGGGTTTTCACCTGATTTTACTTAAGTTGGGGATTTGCCATAGTTGGAGCACCGTACTTCCTATTGTCAGTACGGGGGCCCCATAGTGAGTCCTACACAAGGCTCCAAGGAGGTGATCAAGAGATCACTCAATATAGATTCTACCACAAGGAAGAAGTTCCATTCTAAGTACTTTAGGTGATTCCTACCACGAGGTGTTAAGATCAACTTCTAGGGTTTAAAGGGTTCATCTAAGATTCTACCTCAAGGAATTACAAAAGTTCTTCTTACCTCAATGTATCATCAATTAAGGTCTTTAAAATATTTCAAGAATGATTCTATAATAAGATCCTTGAGATCTCAAACTTCTATTACTTAAGCTAACATTAAAGGTATGCTGATTAACTAAAAATAGAGTGATCAAATCAGATGATTAGATCATCTGACCATATTTTAATCTACAATCATGGGACTAAATCAATGATATTATTGGAATTAGGTCATTTGTTAAATCAATACAATTTTATTATTCATCTTATGCTAATAGTCTCATATAAGAGAAAATTAAAGATCTAAAGCTTATACTCAGATTAATCAATCACATGGATTTATCATTAACTTTAATATTTCTAGTTTAATGATTTAAAATTAATACTAAATCAGATGTATTATTGGAATAATGTCAATTTAATTATGTTGTAATCAAGTTATTTGATTAAGTGATTAAGGGTTTGGATCTTAATCAAAAGGTTAGGGTTTAACCCCTAGTCTTATCTAATTAAGATAAAATATTTATTTATAGATCCAATGTTATATCAGTAGATTATTAATATATTATTGATGACAATCTCAGATTTAGATCAAGTATTAATAACTTAATCAAGATCTTAAGACTTCTTAAGATTAATTAAAAAATTTAAGTTTGTAGCTCAAGTTTGTTGAAGTGATCAGTTATTTACTAATATGAATGAGTTAATTATAACTACCTCACTGTTATGAAGCATAATAATAGAAAAATTTAAAAAAACAAAAAGTAATTAGTGCTAATCAAACTTAAATCCAACACAAAAGGATTAGCACCTAATTATAAATCTAACCATCATAATTTAATACAACTTGGAAAATATATTCTCTATAATTATGTAAACAATCAAAGACTAAGTTTACTAAGATCTAATAGCTAGAAACCCTAATTTTCACTAATTATGGTTTTACAAGATTATGGCAAAATTAAAAATATAAAGATCAGAAAATTAATCAACTTAGCACATGTATTTTACTAAATATAAAGAATCTAATGGCATGCTAACCATGCAATTTGGCTAAGCACAAATGCTAATCAACCCTAATTAAGATATGCAATAATTAGGTTAATTCAAAAAATCCAATCATTAAAAGTTTAATATTATTTTATATTCAAATTCTTGATGATTTTCTGATCAAGTTGGTATATAATATTATAGGGTTTGGATTACTGGATTAAAAGTTATCACATTAACTTAATTTGCATTTTTCTAATTTAATTTCCCTATGATTGGATTAATTGGATTATTTTCCTTAAGGAAAATAAATCTAATTAATCGAATTTGTTAAAATGAGTTTGGCCCAAATACCAAACCACGCGGGTCGACCGGGGCCTGGGTTACCCGGCACTGTCGCACGGCACGGGTCATGGGCTGACCCGATCCACACAGTGTCATCATCCCCGCTCCTTCATCCCGATGGATTGGCCGATTAGGGAAAACCTAATCAGTCAATTCCCATGCATCTAGACCATGGCACGACCGGCGAAGGGTCACTACACGCTCACCATGGCTAGACGCATCGGTAGAGACCCTATGCCCTCAGTGAGGTGGTTTGAATCTGCCAAACCTTACTTATTCGAGAGCTCCTTTAAGGGAGCTTTTGTGGGGAGGCAATTCTCCCAAAAGAGACCATAAAAGGTCTGGGGCTTGATCTGTACATCTTTAGGGTGGTGAGGCAGACTGAAGCCCCCTGGTCTGAGAGTCTAAGGTGAGCTGGATCGCTAGGTCCTTACTCGAACCCAGCCCCTTTTACGGTACTTGTCCCAATTGATCAATTCGATCGATTGAGGTTAGCTCAAGGCACAATTACGATATTATAAGGTTTGGTTTGACAATACGCATCATTACAAATCAAATGAAAGGAAGTATGAGCCACATTGGCTCAGACCTTGCAAACGGGGGGGGGGGGGGGTACCTTGTTTGATGGACGAGCTGGCAGGCGATGCAGAGGGAGACAAGGGCACTAGCTAAGCTTTCACATTGCGCAAAGAATCCTGAACACCAGGAGAGCCTATTATTAGCAATTTGCAAGGCTTTGGATTTTCATAAGGGAGCTCAAATAGATGGCAATGGCGATTAAAGAAGGAGACTCGGTAGATTTGACGATGAATCCGCGATCCCGCGGGATTAAACCCAGCCAATGGATTAAGAGACGCAACTGTGAGATTTGCGGAACTCCGCTGTCGCGCAACCCGGGTTCCGTCGCGGATCGCCCGCGATCCGCACAGCGGATCCCGATCATTTAAACGAGTATAGATTATATTTGCAAATTCAATTTGTTGGAAGCCCTAATATGCAATTAGACCAATTTAATTTAAATTGAATTATGGTCTAAATGATCTCCAAATTTCACTAAATTTTCACCCCTAACTTATTTTGGGGTGCGGAATTTAAAACTGCTATCAAATTTTAATTCTGAGATCAAAATATTTTAGGTCTAATTTAGGGCATCTAGACTAATCAAAATATCATCTTGACTTAGAGAAGTTCAATTGACTTCAAATTTTCAGGATTAGCTTAACTTAATATTCTATAAGAAATGAAATCACAATTAATGCTTACTTTGGTTGAGAATTAAACAAGGTAACAACTTAGGGTTGTTACAGCATCTACGTGCCATTCTTGAGTTGTTAAGAGAGTTTAAGTTGTTTGCTAAGTTTTTAAAGTGCGACTTTTGGCTCAAATCCATGGCATTTCTGGGTCATGTGATTGATGCTGAAGGCATTAGAGTCAATCAAAAGAAAATCCAAGCTATTCAACACTAGTTCCAACTTAAATTCATAACAGAGATTCGCAGTTTCCTAAGACTCGCTGATTATTATAGAAGGTTTGTTTCTGGATTTTCTCAAATCGCTTCATCATTAACTCAATTAATTAGGAAGGAAGTTCTGTTCATTTGGAGCATAGCCTGTGAAGAATCTTTTCAAAAATTGAAATAGTTATTAACTTTTGCTCCTGTTCTAGTGCTACCTCGAGAGGGTAAAGATTTTCAGGTATATACTAATGCCTCTATGGTAGGGCTTGGTTGTGTTCTGATGCAAGATCACAGTGTAATAGCATATGCCTCTATGCAACTTAAACTTAATGAGAAGAATTATCATGTGCATGATCTTAAACTTGCAAGGGTAGTTTTTGCTCTTAAGATCTGGAGACACTACCTGTACAGAATTAAGTGTGAGATGTTTATTGATCATCAAATTTTGAAGTACATCTTCACTCAAAAGGAGCTTAGCTGCCGTCAGCGTAGGTGGCTTAAGTTATTTATGACTACGACTTGGAAATCCAGTACCATCCAGGTAAATTTAATGCAGTAGATGATGCCCTGAGTCATAAAGTGACTTTATCTTTCCATTATTGCAATGAATCTTTGATCAAAGATTTTATTAGATTGAATCTTGAGCTGATCAGATCTGCTGATTTGGGCACTGCTGTATTTTTTATTCAATCAGATGATTCTCTAAGGTCTAAGATTGTCAAAGCTCAAAAGGAAGATGCAAGTTATTCTGTTCTAGTTTCTGATATCCTTAGTGGAAAGATGTTTGAATTATGTCTTGATGTTGAAAAGGTGCGATCTTTCAAAAGACTAGGTTATGGATTTCTAAAATCATACAGTTGCAAATACTATTAGAAGCCCATAACTCTGGTCACACTATTCATCCCGGAAGTAGTAAGATGTATCAAGATATAAAAAATCACTCTGTTGGTCTGGCATGAAGAGAGATATTACCATTTTCATTTCTAAAAGTCATTCTTGTTCTTTAGTCAAAGTGGAGCACCAGAATCCTGGTGAACTTCTTAAACCCTTAGACATTCCTGAATGGAAATGGTCTGATATTTCCATGGACTTTGATAAATCCAAGATTTATAGTAAAATAATGGATTAAAAAACATACAAAATATCATATGAACATGCATACTTTGAAATAATTTTCATCATTTTCAGAAAAAAAATAGGAGAAAGGACAAATCTAGAGCAAAAGGGAAATTCTGGAAGATGTCGCGTGCCACAGCTTGCAATAGAGGTTAATGTATATGGAATTTATAGCAAAATCTAGTATCAAAACATTCTTAAGCACATATGAAACAAAGTACTTTGAATAGAATCCATGTGTTTTCAGGAAAAAAGGAGAACAAGGAAGATTTGAGCAGAATCACATAGATCCTGAATGAAAATCGCTGTGGCACGCCGCAGCGCGTCAGGGAGTCCAAATAACTCCCTCACCTAGAAGTAGAAATGAATACCTGGAAGAAAGACCGTTGCGGCGCACTGCAGCTCGCCACAGCGTCATTTATCGAAGAAAAATTAAAACCATATAAGGTGAAATTGAACAGCCTTTTTGAAAGTTTTTCTGCTGCAGCGCACTATGCCTTATCAATGCTTAGTATTAACCTGGGACTAAAGCCACAGTGGCCCGCTGTGGCGTGACGCAGCACACCGCGGCAGGTAAATTTATCATATTATAAAACCTTATGTGAACTAATTAAACAGTAATAATTCCACATTTACGAAGGTTTGACCGCTGCGGTGCGCCACAGCGGCATTTTTAATTATTCTTGAAAACTATATGCAAACTATTGAAATAGTTACTATTCCGCGTTTGCGAAGGTTATCTATTATAGTGCGCTGCAGCGTACTACAAGCGGGCAGAACGGTGTCGTAAGGTAAAATATTAACTTATACGGTAGGAACAACATTTAAACCTCAGCTTCCATAGCGTGCCACAGCGGAACAGTGTTTGGAATGTAGCCACTGCAGCGCACCGCAGCGGTCATGCCAAAATTCTCCAAAACAACTATAAATGTAGCATAGGGAAGGCCGTAAAATGTAACCTTTGGCCTTCCCTAGCCTCTTGAAAATTGAAGTGCACATTAGTTTTCCTGAATTCCAATGGAACAACAGAATAAACATTTAAAGGGTTTGAAATAAATCCAAGGAAGGTGAAGAGTCACATAATTAATGGCTTGGGACTAAGGGCTTCCTTATTTAAGGGCCAATCTCAGACCTTGAGAGGGTTCCAAATTCTGACATTCAAGTGCCCATAAAGAAAAGTTGCAGTTCGAGGAGAAAGGAGAACTCTATGGGGAAGAAGATTTACTAAGAACAATAAAGAGAAGGAGATAGCAAAGGAAAAAGGGCGGAGCAATCAAGAAGAAGTGCAGGAGGAATCCAAGAGAATCCCAAAAAACCTCCGGGTGATTCATAGTATTTCTTTCTAACCTTCTTTGATTTCTTTCTACTATGAACTGATGTCAAGGTTCACTTTCCTTTGTATGTGTGATTGTGCTTATTTAATAACAGAAGGCTAAAATCCCTTTGGAGAGGGTTGAGATATAATTGTATGAAATTGTAAGGGGTATGTTGGGGTTGTAATGAATCTATTTAAATGAATGAAAATATGTTTTTATTGTTTATTATTAATACTGGAATGAATGCTTGGATGGAATAAAGTCTAAATTATTTTTTCTAAAAAGAAACCTAAATGAATCATTAATTTATTTAAAGAACTTGTGTCCCACACTCATCAATTGGGTAAGAGCAAGGAAGGCAGTGCAAGTAGAGTTAAGAATTATGCGACAAATTCTCAAGCTCACTTGCAGCTTTCCTTAAAGGCTCTACCAAGAGATTTGATACTTGTAAACCAAGTTCTCCATTAACTTTGCTCTGCTGCTCAACAAAGTAGAAGGGATGAGAGGACATTGGAAAACTCGATGGATGATGTGACATAGTCCATTCACCCAACACATCCTCCCATCTAGCTGAAGCACGTGTGAAGCGCATAATGCATGGTTAATGAAAATCTTGCTTAGGAGATCAATAGGAACAAAAGATATCATTTGGTAACCCAGACATAGGGAATCAAGTCTCCTTAACAAATTATGATCTCATGAAAGTTTATGTGCTAAGGAAGAACCCAAATGGGAGTTCTCTTTGTGCACTAAACTTGAACGTATTGTAATAGGAGGGTAACTTTGATTCCAATAGTGTTCACTTGATTGAATTAAGCATGAGGATTTAAAGTATACATTCAACAATGAAGTTATATCACCAAGTCCTTGCAACTATTACAATAAAAACTCAACTCTCTCATTTTAATCAAATTGTAACTTAACTTAAGGTAATTTATGTTGCTAAATTAGGAATCAAAAATCAATCCAAAAATTAACATATAAACATTATTGAAAGAAAATATAACTTGGTATCAGAACCACCATTCCCAGAGGACGATAAATCCTGGAATTAAAACCTCAACTTATTACTTCAGACCACGTACACTTACGTGCAAATGCAGATGTGTATTTTCCATCTATCAGCGGTTGAGTGAAACTAAGTCACCTGGAACCATATCTGCAATCCTGGAAGGAAAACCACCGTAGCGCGTCACAGTGCGCCACAGCATGCCACAACGGGCCACGACGACATTCCAGAATATTATTTTGAACTATATGGGAAGTAATTAAACAGTAACTTTTGAACTTTTAAGCTCTCCAGTGTGCCACAGCGCGCTAGGCTCCACTAAAATAAAATGAAGGCCTGGAAGGAATTCACTGTGGCACGCCCTAGTGCGCCATAGCGGGCCGCAACGTTATTTCAAGTAAACTATATAAATCAAGGGGAAAAATTAATTGAATAGTGGATGCAAAACTCAAACCACCACAGGGCGCCGTGGTGAAAATCTGAATTAACTCAACCTGCTACAGCGCCCTACAGCGAAACAGTGTTTTGAATGAAGGTGTTACAGCACGCTACGGTGGATACCCATTAAATAGCATGCCTGGAGCCAAACTCAGTAGAAATTAGATGTGATCGCTGCAGCGCACCACAGTGCCCGACTCAGATTTTCTCAGGTGATAGCATCAATGACAGCATAAGGAAGGCCGAAAAAATAAAACCTTTGGCCTTCCATAGCCATTTGGAAAGTGAAATAACATTAAGATGTGCTGTATTCCAAGAGAATAAAGGAATACCATTAATTAGATTGCCATGAATTCATGGAAGATTAAAGGCCAACATAATTTATTCTCAAGGGCTGAATGGATCTCTATTTAATCAATATTTTGAAACCAAACAAGGGTTCCAATTTTTGACATGCTAAGACCTAGAAGGAAGGATTGCAGATGGGAGAGAAGGATAACTCTCCAAGGAAAGGTTCTGAGTACCATTGCAAGATCAAGAGGAAGGAGAAGTATAAGGAACTTGGAAGAAGGAAGAGAAAGGAGAAGAAATCCAGAGAACCCCAAAATTTAGGCCTGTTCCTAGTTATTTCTCTCAACTTTATTTTACTTTTTTTGCAAGCAAACTGATGTCAAGGTTCTTATCTTTGAATGCTTCTTTCTGTATTGTGATTGCAATGGAATGCTAGACCCTCCTTGAAGAGGGTTGTGCCATAGTCATGTGATGAGTGTGGGACAAATGGGTTGAAAGTTTAAATTTTGCAATGAATAAAGAATGTGCTGAATGCTTATCTTAACTAGTTACTTGGAATGTATGTGTGGAATGTTTGAGATATATATCACTATCAAAACTGAATTTTAAATGAATAAAGCTATATTGTCTAAATAGTCTAAATCTAGAGGGAATGCACATAAAGGTCCTCACCGCGACATGATGTTGCCGAGCGAGGATTCTCGGTATAAGACACCTCGGGTTCTGAATGGTTGGATGATTTAGTAAAATGAAAGTAATAATCTTGTGCTCTATAGCTCTCTAATTAGCTAGAGCTAGGAGCATGTGAATTATAGCTTAGCTTATATGACAAGCTCTTTAGCCTAATGGCACCATTCCTTAAGGCTCAGCCAAGCAATTGATGCATGTGAGCCCAGACCATCCAATCAAAGCTCTGCGCCTCAAAAGACGTTGAAGGAGGGAGAGAGCATCGAGTACCCATGGATGATGTGACATAGTCCATGTGGTCTGGTGAATCCTCACCCTTAGCTAAACTGTGTATGATGTGCATGAAGCTGATTGTTGGGAATCAATGCTTGTAATCACCAACTAAATATTATTTTGATGACCTAGATGTAGGAATTCTAAAATAAATCTAATGTGATCTCATAAGAGTCTATGTGCTGAGAAAGAACCCCAATGTGTTCACCTTGCGTACTAGATTTGAACTAGTCTGAATTAGAGGACTAATCTAAGGAACACTATATTCACATGATTTGATTGACATAATCCAAGTACTTTATGAATTGCAATGAATTAAATACAACACAAATCCCTTACGAATCACATGACAAAATCCCAACTCTCTCTTCTTAATGAATAATCCAAGTACTTTATGAATCAATGACAAAATCACATGTCACATGAAGAACCCTTAGTATGGTCTAGAATAATCAATTTGGTAGATTAGCCAATGAGAACCCAAATTCTCACATCTCAAATTTTCTTGAGATTTATGGCACCTTTAAATTTAACGGCATTTCTGAAGACACCGTTAAACTCCAGTTGTCCCCCTTTTCCCTAAGAGATAGAGCAAAAAGTTGGCTGAGCTCTCTTACGGGCGACTCGATTCACACGTGGGATGATTTGGTTAGAAAATTTCTAGCCAAATACTTCCCTCCTACGAAATCAGCCTGGCTGAGATTTGAAATCACCAACTTCAGCCAATATGAGGGTGAGATGTTATATGATAGCTAAGAACAATTTAAGGAATGCTTAACTCGATGCCCACATCACGAGTTTCCTCAATGGATGCAGGTTCAAACCTTCTACAATGGTTTGAACGCACCAACAAAGACTCTTATTGATGTGGCCGCCAGAAGCTCTTTAAGTAGCAAAACCTAGGAAGAGGCCAATGACTTATTAGAGGAGATGGCCAATAATGCTTTTTCAATGGCCCAATGAACGGCTGAATTTAGCAAAAAGAGAAGCAAATCAAATAAATGAGAGAAACCAAATAACAACCCTCCAAAATGAGATAAATGCCCTTAACCAAAGACTTGAAAAATATGATTGTTAATAGTGTTGAGGAAATGCATTGTGAGCTATGCGGGAGAAGGAATGCTAGTGAAAATTATAACTTAAATAATCCTTTTGCCCCATTAGACACTGAATAAGTTAACTTCTTAAGGAACAATAATGCTGGGCCAAACAACATGTTAAACAACCCATACTCTAACACATACAATCTGGGATGGAGAAATAATCCCAATTTTGCATAGAGTAACAATAATAATAATGAAAATTTTAACAAGGGAAACTCTTCAAATAAGGTTATAACAATAATAACAACACCCAATCAAATTAATCTAATATTGAAGCCAATTTTAACGTATTTAAGGCGGAAACCATACATTTCATGAAATGGACTAAATTAATAATTAACCATCATGATGCCTCCATTCTAGGGATGGAGGCATCCCTTAGGAACATTGAGATTCAACTAGGGCAAATCTCCCAACAGCTGTCCACTCGACAGCCGGGAGCTTTACCTAGTTCAACTGAGGTAAATCCTAGGGAGATAGTGAGTGTTATTCACTCCAATGGAATTGATGGCAGCAACCTTGATATTCAAACAAAAATTAACAAAACTGAAATGGAGATGAATAGGGAGCTTAAAAAAGCTGAGAAGGGTAAATTAGTTGCCTTAAAGTGAGGATCCGGGGAGGTTGAATATACCTTGCATGATAGGGGGTGAGGCTTTTATTGATCCCATGTGTGATCTAGGAGCCTTGGTCAATATCATGCCTTATCATGCCTACAAGCATCTCAATGTAAGAGGTATGGAGATAACATCCATGATCCATGATTTGCAAATTTGGATTCTAAAACCCCCCTTGGAATTGTTGGAAATGTGCCAGTCGGTCTAGGTGGATTTGTTGTTCCCACGGACTTCATCATTTGTAAATGTGACACATGGAATGAAAATTCCACTCTTATATTTGGACGCCCATTCTTAGCCAGCACTAATGCCATCATCGATGTAGTGAAGGGAACTATGAACATTAAGGTCGGGGGGAAGGCAGCTCTAATTGATTTAAAACTCACTACTTTTAAGAAAAAGATGTTAGAATATGAATGGAAAAGAGAATGAGGGAGGAGGAAGTACGTAACATTTTAAATCTTAAAAAGTTTGTGCTAAAAGAAAAAGAAGTTGACAATAGAATTAACCCCTCAACTGGATGGGAGGCTAAGAATGAAGTGATTAGAAAAAAAAAAGATTAGGAGAGGCAAGAGAAAGAAAAAAGGGATCTCGTTGCCTAGAAATGAATTGGTTGTGAAAAATAAAATAACTGAAAATGCTATCGTTTTAAGCACAACTTCTTTTTGTGCTCATGCCTATAAGCCTATAATATGGAAAAAGAAACCCATTGTAAATTCTGAACCAATTTGAACTTAATTGTGTCAGACTAACAAAATTAAACCAAGTGCTTCTTGGGAGGAAACCCAATTTATATTTTTGTTTGATTTAGGAATGTAGGAGTAGTCTTTATTAATAAAAAATCCTAAATTTTGATATGTGAACAAGTCTGGATGCAAATCAATTACTAGGAAAATACTATGTTAACATCCGATGTAGCGCGCTGGAGCGAATTTGTCCATAGAAGCGTGCTGCAATGGACTTTAAGCACATGGAAAATTTTTACAAGTCCCGAGGCACCACAGCGCGCCATGGCGCACCCTAGTGCTCTGCTGTGTGTGGTGCACAACTGGAGCAGAAATTGACTGCCATGGATTCCTAGGACAGTCAAAGATACTACCGCGTGCTTTGGGACTCAAAACCTGAAAAAATCGGTATTGAAAAGGCTGTATTTTCCCCCATCTTTATGACTGAAATTGAATCACCCTTATGGCATGATAAAATACTAATTTTGACCATGAATTAAATTTCTATATTGCACTTGCCTATTTGTACTCTGAATTATGATTATTCTTATATGATAATTTGGGATACAATCATATGTCTGAGTAGTTGATTACTTAGACACTTTAGTAGTATTAGTATTAGCAAAGTAAGTGGCCTCTTAGTAGACATTTACTTTGATAATGCTATTCCAAAGTTATCATTGAGTGATGACCCATCCCATCGCTATCTTACACTCCCTTTGCACGGGCGGTGGGGTAGGGCACCACATATATGCATCAGAATCTTAAATCACTTTTTACTTTTAAGTCAACTATAATATAAATCAAATAGAATGTTCCCCGGTAATGGTGCCAAAGTTTGATAGACCAAAAATACATGGTTTGCGCTTTCACATAAGTGTACGCGGTCCAAATTAATATGAGATGGTAAGATCCCGAGATTTATCATACTCTATGAATGGTGCTTAATTTCTTTACAAGAGTATACATAATTTTAATAATGTCAAGTTATCAATTTGGTTTTGGATTAGGTTTGAAATTATGATTTTAGAGTTTCTTTAAATTGAAATTTTTTTTGGAAAATTAGAGAGAGTTGGGATTAAGCATGCAAATAGTATAGGTTCATGCAAGTACTCTTCTTCTCAATTTTGGGTTAAGTTAATTTGATTAATCTCTTACTTCATAATCAAGAGATTTATTTTTCTTCAGTAAACTTTACTAAATGTACTAAATCTTGCTAAAATGAACACTAGAAGGTTCAATTTCAGTATATAGACATTCATGTGATAATTAGCTTATGAGTTCATACCTTATGTCTAAGTGACAAAATCTATATTTTATATTAAATATCATATGAACTTGATTCCACCAATAGCTCACATGCATAAACCCTTGATTTAGCTAAGAAAATGAGCTACTAAGTAAAATGGGTTTATGTCACATCACCCATTGCGCTTAGTGCTCTAGAACCTATAAAAAACCTAGGGTGAGATATAACATTAAATTAGTGGTTTTCGGCTCACATGCGTCTACTCTTGATTTAGCCAATGTAATGTGCTACAAAGCTAAATGAACTTGTCACATAGCTAATTGCTTAATGCACATCAATTGCCTTGCTTAAATCAAGAGTGAGTCATGGAGCTCAAAGAATGTTAACATTTCTCATGACTCAAATGATCAAGCACTTGTCCAAGGTTGTGCATGGGCTATTTCTGCGCGGTGAATATTGTCATGGACATTCGTGGCGTTAACGCTCATGCATGCATAGCCTTAGAACAAAGCAATCATTGAGCTCTATGAGGTTTATATAATGAATATATATATGTGTATAAATTCAAATAAGGAATCTACATATTATAATCATTCATAATATAAAAACATTCAAGATTTAAGTAACATTTTATTGAATTGAAGAGTGCAAATATTGCATCCATATGTTTTTACATACTCATACCCAACACTCGAGTAACAACCCAAAGTTATTACTTAGGCTAAACCTAGCATGCTCAGTCTTAGATCACCTCTATTAGTCTATAAACATCATTAAGAGTGAACCCCTGAGTTTTGGTTTGATTTAGGAATTAATTGGGCCAAGCCCTAATTTCCAATTAATTAAATAATTAAGAAAAATAGGATAATTATTTTAAGCTCTAAATCAAAATCTGACTTCATCGTTGAATTCCCCACCCTCAAATTAGCTAGGGATGAAGTTTTAATAATTTTTTGGAAGTCATTCATATTTCATCAAATTTTTAATATAATTAAATAAGCAAATAATATAATAATTATTTAGACCTCGGATAAAAAATCTGATCTCATTTTTGAGTTCATAGTACCCAAATTAGCTTGGAGTGAAGTTTTGATATTTTTCGTAGTCTGTTTGGACGAATTAGGAATTTCAAATTTTCAAATTTATTAAATATTAATTTATATTTAAATTAAAATGATTGTAACTGCTTAAATCGTCAGATCGCCCTGATTCGCTCTACTCTGTCGATCATGGGATAGCCAAATCCGACGATCTGAGCCATCCCGTGGTTTCTTATCCTATCCGTTGGATCTGGGATAGCCAAATAGAATAGCTCCGCCGTCCAATCTAATCCTATCCATTGGATATGGGATTTGATCTAACGGCTGGCCTCTTCCCCGCTGACCTGACCCGAGCCCGAGTGCCCGCAAGCCTGCGTGCATCTATGCACTGCACCTCCACAGCTAATCATCCCCTCTGCTCCACTCTGCATGTTCCTCTGCTACTATCAGCATGCTAATGTTGGTCACTCTCCCCTCTGACCTCTAACCATCTCCTCAGAATTCTTAAGCTCTCCCTCTAGCTCAGAGCTCGCTGCTGAAGGCTTACGAATCACTCCCCAATTTTCTCTGTTATCCCATCTACGCCATCTTTTCTGAGACCTTGGCGACCCTGTCCTCCACACTGCTGAACCTGGAATTACCAGCAGCACTTCCATAAGCTCTTAAAGTGTAGCCAGTGCCTATGTTTGGAGCTCGATCTCGGCTGCACCTCCTCGTGTCCGCATCTGAAGGCTCGGTGAACCAGTGACCCTCAGGCAATCCATTTTTAAAGTACTCAGCTTACTTTTCTTGCGTTTGGTAGTTGCATTTACAATTGCAACTGAAAGTCATTGGATCGGTAGTGTTGATCTGGTTCAATCGAACCCGATCGCGTGGATCCCGATCGCATTGCGTGGGCCTATACAGTGAGGTACTGTGCCTGAGCCCCATTGTTGATTGGGCATTATTGGCATTTTCCTATGTATTCAAGGCATCCCTTGGGTCAACATGGACCCAAGGATGGAGCAGTGATCCAATGCTAGTTGTAGGTTCAACTGTGGAGGAGGAATTTCCCCTCTACAGTGAAATCCTATTTTAGGAAAATGAATTTGGGGCTTCACCATCCCGGTACACCCCACAGAAGGCTTCTAGGTTTATATTGTAGAGCCCATCCTCATGGCAATTCACACCTTAAATTGCATCATTTGGCATTTTGTGCAGGGAGAATTAGGGTTTTAAGTGAAACCCTAATTCCCCCGCTAAAGAAATCCCCGATCGCTTGGGGACAAAGGCGCTGTCGGTGCGAGTCGGGCCGACCCAAACCCGCGCAGTGCGATAGTGCGGGCTCCTTTGGGTCCCACTTGGCCTGCGCCATTTTTATTTGGGCCAGCCCGTTGGGTTCCGGTCGACCCGACAGGGACCCAATAGCCAAATTGATTCAATTTAATTACATAATTCAATTTCCTAAGTTCTAAACTTAAGAATAATTTTATTAAACTAGGGTTTACCATAATTCACTCAATACTTAATCAAATCTAATAAACTTATATACTATTTTAACCAGAAAAATGTGTGGAATCTAAATATGGAATAATAATTAAGTTTCTGTGATTTAATTTGCTAATTATTACTTATTTAGGCCAAACTTGATTAGTGAATAACTTTGTGATTTAACATCCAAAACCTTCAAACTTAGTTTCTAATTGCTCATTAGGCAACAGAGGGCATTATAGCATGCTCAATTTTAAAATATTGTAAAGTTAATTGCTAATTATCTCTTAATGATGTTTTAGGATAATTAGCCTATATTAGGAGTTTGAGGTCTCTAATTTTGGAGATCTTGCTATCTATGCTCTCATTAGTATGTATAGAACATATTTACAAGCTTTGTTTTCTAATTTAAAACCATTTGATCAATAGATTAGTTATTGCTTTGACAAATGACCATTTTTCTACTTGTATTTTGGTTAACCCAATCCTTTGAATTAGACTTGATCTCTTGCTATCTAAACCCTTCTTAAGCCTTAATATTAAGTCAATTTGACTTGAAACTAGTTAAATGCTTGGGTAGGCAATGCTGCCCTAGTTTGGGAGGTTAAATCCCTAGTTATGGTAGCCTTAACCTTTATTTTATGCCTTTAGTAATGCCTTGTTGGTGTACAAAGTGTCTTTACACTATTTGGACAATAACCTACCACTTAAGATTAGTCAACCTAACCTTAGAAGCATTTTATGCCTTTAGTAATGCCTTGTTGGTGTACAAAGTGTCTTTACACTATTTGGACAATAACCTACCACTTAAGATTAGTCAACCTAACCTTAGAAGCCTTATTTGACTAAGTCACGTTTTGTGACTTAGTGTAGTAGTCTCCTTTAAGTGAAGAGTATTAACCATTTTGGATAAGATGAATCTCATCATTTAGATAGTTGTTTGCAACCTTAGAATTTTGCGACTAAGTCTTTTAATGACTTAGTCTTTAGCTATATCATTCATGTTGGAATGAGTTCTCCTTTTGGTTGGATAGTTTAAGAGTAACCCTTAGACCTTTTGTTTGGCTAAGTCGCATATTGTGACTTAAGTGCTAGTCTAGCTTAATTATATATCCTTTTGCATCAGTCATAGATTATGACGTATGTTGGTAGTCTTATAGTAACCTTTTAGAACCTTTGGTGCTAAGCCACATTATGTGACTTGATGCATTTGTTTTCCCATAATTTCAAGGTTAACTATCCAAGTTGGGTATTTGTCCTTGTTTTTCTTAGGAGAATCCTTATCAAGAGATGAATATCTCTTGGTGGTAGAAGTCTTAGAGTGGATTAACTCTATGGTTAGTTTATCCTAACCCCTCCTTAGTGTGAAATTACACATAGTTAAATAACATAACATGTAAGTGTAATTTTATGTAGAGCTTAATAGTAAACCATTGGCCTCATTATTAGACTTAGTCTAATAATGGTGTATCAACTTACTCTTTAGTATAGACCCTTATTTACTTAAGTAGTCAAGGAACCCGTGTTCTTTGATGCCAATTTGTTGGATTCTAATTCATTGGATTATATTTATTAGTAATCCTTCACCCTTGGTTAATTTTTGTAGTGACTTAGCTTGTTTAGCTTAAGCTTCCTTAAGTGATGAATGTCACTTGAGTGTAGAACTTGTAAGAGATCCTTTGTCCTTAGTTTATCCTGTGCTGAGTATGCGATGTCACATCATAAGTAGTAGTTTAGCTAAAACTTTATCTTGTAAGTTTAAAGTCATATGTTTTGATTTAGGACCTTAACTTTTAATCCTTTAAGGTTACATTCAACATAATTGAATGTAACATCCCTTTCCTCTAGTTTCCTTCTTTATTAAGTGATGAATATCACTTGGTTTGGTTAGCTTCCTAGTATGCTTAGAATTATGGATATAATTCTCAAACATTATTCTTTAAAGTAGATTTGTGAAGATTTAGCCTTAAGCCTTAAGTTTGATATTTGGATTCTATATTTAGAATACTTGAGCCTTTTTAGTATCCTTAAACCTTAGCTCTTTGCATAGTTTAGTATCCTAAATTGTGGATTAGATCCTAAGTCTAATTTTTATTAGATATTATTAGAACCTTAAAGTAGTTCTAAGTGTAGATTAATAAGGACTTAGTTTAGGTTTGATTCTCAATAAATTAGATCAAATACACGCTAAAGATATTAAGCTTTTATAGTTGATATATTTATTAAGGTGAATTGGAAGAATTATTGATATTCATTGAAATTCAGATCAATATTGACAAGATTAATCTGCTCATGAGATAAATAAGATTATTAAATAGTTGACCAAATTTGTCAGTCTTATGTTTAGGCTAAGACTTGCTTATGTCTTAGCACCAAGAAAGGCTATTAATATTCAGGTTAATTAGATAACAAAAAACATATAGTTTTTGATAATTTTAGTTTTGTTGTGCTTTTAGTCGCATATGGTATTTCAGCTCATTATGTTTTGATGATTTTAGTCATATGAGTTATGCATGCTTTGGGTGGCATATCCTGCATACCGTTGTTGATCAAGTGCCTAGTGGGCAAAAGTTTGTTGAATTTGAGAGCATTGAGCTCATATGTTATGGGTGCATTGGGCACAAATCAGATATATATTATACATATATACATATATATATATATACATATATTTCGGGAGCATTGGGCTAACTTAATTTTGGAAGCATTGGACTCATTCCTTTTTGGGAGCATTGGGCTCACTTATTCTTGGGTGCATTGGGCACATGTATATATATATATATATATATATATATATATATATATATATATATATATATATGTGTGTGTGTGTGTGTGTGTGTGTGTGTGTGTGTGTGTGTGTGTGTGTGTGTGTGTGTTCTGGAGCATTGAGCACATTAGTTTTACATATGTACTGTAGAGTACATTTTTGTTGGGTGTTGTTGAAGCACATTACAGTCATATTCAGTATCATATATAATTTAGATTGGCATATTTTGGAGTCCATATTGTATTTATGGCTTTGGTTTTGATGTATCAGATTTCAGATGCTTGCTTTTAGTAATTATAATAGTTACTTTCTATTTCAATTAGCTTTATTCTATTTACTACTTAAGTTAAATATCCTTGTAACTTAATGTATGCATTTTAGTGAGCATAAAATGTACTTAGACTCATTGTCTAAGTAATGTTTTCTCTTTTTTTTGCTGGGGCCCTGATATTGCGAAACCGGCAATGTCAGATTTAGGTTGCTTTGAAGAACCTTTGCTCGCGGAGCTGCAAGAGACCAAAGAGGACGTGAAGCGCGATGTTGCTGAGTAACTATGGCGATTTTTATCCTTGAGTATTTTCCTGCTTTGGTGAGATGGGAGTTTATTTTCTGCACTTTTTTAAAGTCTATAATAATTAAACAAATCAGGATGTATTTTTAGTCTTCTTTTCTGAGATGTATGTCTTTACTTACTATTTCTGAATGCAGGAATGCACGGATGATGTCTTTAGCTTCCACACTATGTTCTTTGTGTTACACTATACTACATATATTGTATTGTGATCATCAGTTTAGCAAACTTTCATTGTTAATCAGGTTAATGAAATGTTTAACTTGATTGATAGTGGAGTTCTTCAGCTCCAATCACCTTCTATGGATAATGGTTTATGTTAACTATTAGTGTTCATCCCGGATCATTAAGTAGAAGGCGACTCTTTATTATATTCAGTTAACAAACTGTTCCATTGCTAATGATATTGTGTTGTGCATAGCAATGCAATGAGGTATTACGAGGTGTTACACTATACTTATTTTTTAACTCAGCATTAGTAATGAGTTGATGCCAGGTAGTATCGATTATCCCTTCATTATTAATGTTCCATGTTAACTTAATCGTTCGACATTTAACACGGGGCATTACACCTCCTCAAAGGTGGTTTAGACTACCATTAAAATGAAAGTACAATGAAAGCTACAAGAATTACTAATCCTTTGCATGGTTTTTACAAGAAAACAAAAAGGATAAAAGTTAGAGTACAATACTAAGGAACAACTATCGTGTTCACCTTGACCCCTCTTTTCTTAGATCTCCTTAGCTCCTTGATCTTTGTACTTCTCATCTTTCTTAGATGCAGCCTTCTCCTACTTTGGGGTATGGGACTCTCCTCAATATCTCCTCTAATAGCCTTCAGGATCAATAGCTCATAAACTAAAATTGGGAACCTTTTTTAAGTCTTTAATGTTCACTTTTATAACCCTTTATTTATCCTCCTAGCATTTAACATAGCTAACCATTCTTCTTCTTGAAATTTGAATTTGCATTTAACTTTTATTCTTTTATTCCCTTGGTAATGAAAGAGTTTTAAATGTATGCAATAAATTTATATTGTGGGAAGTGGAAAGAGTTAAGTATATTTTCTTCCCCAATGCTAATTAGGAGGCTATTCCAAAGCAGAAATACGGCAATAGGAACAATGTGCTGTGGAACCAGGCTTTAGGCCTATCTAGTTTATGTCTTCTAAGTCGCGCTGCGGCGCACTGTGGCGCCCATAGCTCCAAGCCCTCTAGTTTATGTCTTCTAAGTCACGCTGCGGCGCCTGGCTCTCGGGCTATATCCGCCACGGTGCGCTGTGGAACGCTATAGAGACAATCTTTACCCATTTTTCTCTTTTATCCAAAATGGAGTTCTTCTTCCTGAAATGCCGCAAAAACACACATCAAAGTACAACTAATCATATGAAAAACATAATTCTTAATACTAAATTACATATATTTATGGGGTTTATCAGAATGGAATCGACGGCTGAGGTGCGATCCGCCATTTCAAAGGGAGCGGATCATTGGATATAATTATTTAAATTAATTAAATTAATTCAAATATTAATTCTAAATGAATTTAAACTCAATTTAGGACCAAATGACCTTCAAAAATTTTCAAAACTTCACCCTTAGGTAATTTGGGGCTGATAAATTTAAAAATACAATCAAGTTTTAATTTAGAGATCAAATTAATTTAACTAATTTTTTGGATGCTAAAATTAGCAAAAATAGTCAATTAACCCAGTTGAGGTCCGATTGATCCTAAATTTTTAGGGTTATGTTCTAATGACTAGATAAAGCTAATAGAATGAGAATTAAAGCTTAATTTCGCTTGTGAATGGTGTTGTAGCCCAGTGGTTGAGGTTCAGGATTTACTCCAAATGATATTTGGAGTCTAATTGTGAGGTTCTTAAACTATTTATACTACCCAAATTTGGGTAACAGTACTTAGATTATTATAGTAGTACTATTTGGTTATATTTGCTTATGATAATAATAAAGCAGAACAGCGTTACGGGCTTAGATCGCACAGATCTAATTCTGTTGCGGGATGGAGTCTCAACTTGGATCAACGATGCAATTTGGTTGCTCAATTTAAAGATATTGGGTTACCGCAGTGCGACAAGAACAACGTCATCTGATCTGATTACAGTAACACAGAACGGTTGTGGTTGACTTGATCTGCGTTCCGTCGTCCCACTGCACAGGATCTCTGCGGCTTCAATTTTTTAATAATTTGATCTTAATTTAGCTTAATTTAAATCATATAGTTTTGATTTAAATAAAAATACATATTGTATTTTATGAATATTTTAACCAACACAAATAAAGAATTTATGAAATTTACATCCAAAATTTATTTTGATATGAAGAATTCAAATATGCCTTATTTTCCATAACTTTATGAGTATTTAAATTAAATTAAATAGTTAGGGAAACATTCATTGGTCATCTTATCTCCACATTTTTATGATTTGGTGATAATGATTTTTGGAATTTATTGATGACAAGTTTAAGATCTAATTAAGCCTGATTATATGGGATAAAGTAACTCGTTTTGTTTTTAGTTTGCAGAAACAAAATAATTAAGTTATATCTGAAATAAGAGATATAACTTAAAATAATAGAAACTGAAATTGAAAATATATAATGAGGCTGAAAATGAAGTACAAATAGTCACTCACTGTGTTAACTAATCTCAATAGTTTTGAAAGTTATATCTGAACTTAAGATGCAAATGCAATTAATTATTTTATTTTATTATTATGGTTCTATGGAGCACTACATAAATAAGTGAGGAGCTAAGCATATCTCTCAGATGTTTCGGATTCTTGAAATAACTACATAATTTGATTAAAAAGTATAGGCATATTTCTCTTAGAAAGTCTGCCCATGCTTTAAAAATATATTCAGGATGAACAGAATGAATTGACACATCATTTATATTTTGTAATAATATTTTTAATGGGACAGAAATCTTTCAGTGAGTGACATATTTTATATTTAAACAATAAAATATGAAGTTGATATGGCACCATAAAAGCTTATGCATATGTTTTAAAAATGGAAGCGATAAGCTTTTAAAATTAAAAAGTGATTATCAGTGATTAGCAGCAGTGTTTAACGTGATCTGAGACTCAAATGATTTAATTGGCTGATTTGATACCTGCCTGATTCGCTTTATTATTAGTTTAAGCCTACTTATATTTTTAAGTGTGTCGTCATTGTTTCACCTATCTCTTAATAAAATATGATCGCCATTAATGTATATTGTTTATCCTCATTCAAAGAAGAAGTGAATCGATCAATGGGGCCATGGGATTGCATAACGATTTAATCCAATGGCACAGATTCATTGGTGCCCGAGATCCACCACTGGGAATTCCAGGCATTCGGGCAAGCGACTTAGAGCGCCGTCACAAGCGCGCCTCTCTCCTTTGCATTCTTAAATTAGATTCTCAGTTACACTTATTTACATGATCAATCATAGATGCTCAGTTATTTGATGTTGATGGCTTCTCATGTAAGTTTGATAATGCTCATCAAACCTGCCATCATCTTCTTATTGATGACGTTGAATGACATGTTTGCCATCTTTTCTCGCCCGACACAGGTAGATGTAACTTTCTAAGATCCGACACTATGATAGCCTAAACCATAAACCCTGAATCCTAAGCCGTAAGCATGGAAGTAACTGCCCCATTAAACTAAATGAAAAAATATACGGTAGGTGGAGATGAAGTTGACGCATCAAACGTGATATTAATTATTTTCGTATTTTAAATACATCAAAATTAAATTTTAACACATAGAAGCAACATGTCGATAATACAAATCTCTTATATTTCTTAAATAATTCTTAAATATATAAAATATTTTTTCATAATTTATAAATAATTAGTATTAAATTTATTTTTATACATGAAAATCATATAAAATATATTTTGAATATAAATCATAATTATTAAATTGTAAATATATAAATCATAACATGTTTTAGTAATAGTAGAACACTGTAAGAAATATGTTTGGATGTATTGTAACATCTCCCGTTATTTAATACAAATAACAATAATTATATTTTTCATAAGCTTGGACGTATTTGGGGCATTTCTCTTTTTTATATCACAAATATATATATATATATATATATATGTGGTTTTATATAGTATAATATTATATGAACCATATCATATCAACTTTATAAAGAGAATATATGATGCCTAACCACCTACAATTAAAAATATATAACTGCTTTGTTTTTCTCTTAAGAGAATGTATATGATGTCTCATAAACGACATTTAAAGTTATTATTTAATTTTATATAAAATATTTATTTTATTGACTCTCAATACTTAAGAATTACTTTATATAATTATCATTCAATTTTAATTGATTTTTTGAAGATGAATGTAAATTTCTAGAAAATGAATTACAATAAGGTTATATATGCACGATAAATGAATTATTTCTTTGACCGACGGAAAAATAACGAATTTTCTCGAGTTGTAAGAACAATCAATCACCAGGAGTAGTAGCTCTTTACTTTAGCAACATTCTACAGGTGATTTATTAGAAACTTTAGTGTTGTTGTAGTGCCAATCACTGATATACTGAAGATAGACATGTTTTGTTGGACCCCAACTGCTCAAAAGGCTTTATATCAAATTAAAGTTTAAGAACCTTTGAAGTGACTTGTAATGCATCTGGAATTGAAATTGGAAGAGTTTTAAGTCAAGAAAACCATCACGTTATTTTCTCTAGTGAGAAGTTGAAGATGCAAAGTAACGATACTCAACCTATGATAGAAAATTTTATGTTGTCATTAAGGCATTGGAGACACCATCTTTTACACAATGAGTTTATGCTTAATTCAGACCATGATGCCCTTAAATTTATCAATACTCAACGAAAGTTAAATCATAGACACACCGAATGGGTTGAGTTTCTCCAAGACTATTCATCTGTCCTTAAACTTAAACCAGGAATTGAAAACAAACCTGTTGACGCAATATCAAGAGTGATAATAACCATATCCTCTTTATAATTCAAAATTCTTAGATCTGAACGAATTCAAGATGAGTACCAATTTTGTTCAAACTTTCATCTAATTTACATGGTGCACTTGGACAAACCTCTAACCTTAAATGCAATATATTCCATAATTAATGAGTATCTTTATCGAGGAAAGCAACTTTGCATTCCTAAGTCTTCCCTTAGGGAGTTTTTGATTTTTGAACTGCACTCAGGAGGAATTGCTGGTCATTTTGAAAAGGATAAAACAATATACTTGATGGATAATAGATTTTGTTAGCCTTCCGTAAAAAAAGATATTCAAAAATTAGTAGCTTAATGTTTAACTTGCAAACATGTTAAAGCCAGTAAACAAAAATATGGGCAATACACAGCATTGCCTATTCCTCATAGGCATTGGGAAGATTTATCAATAGATTTTATTCTTGGGTTACCTCGAATAGCTCGTGATCATGATAGCATCTTTGTGGTTGTTGATAGATTTTCTAAGATGACCAATTTCATACCTAGCTCTAAAACAAATGATTCCTCCCATAATGCAAAATTATTCTTTAAGAAAATTATGCAATTGCATGGCCTTCCTTCAACTATTATAACATATTAGGATGTTAGGTTTGTCTCATACTCTTTAAAGAACTTATGAAAACTTATTGGGATTAAATTTAAATTTTCATCAACTTTTCACCCGCAAACGAATGGTCAAACTGAATATATCAATCGAAGCTTAAAATACTTATTTAGGCGACTTGTTGGAAAAATTATAGATAATTGGGACTTATATTTACCTACTGCTGAATTTGCATATAATAGTAGTACTTCCCGAACAACCAAAACATCTCCATTTGAAGTGGTGTATGGCCATAATCCTAAACTATCGATTGATGCTGTCACTCTTCTTTCTCATGCATTTTCTGATTTAGCATTCACATTTGTCAAAGATTTTCAAAGCCTTCATGATTCTATAAGACAAAAAATCACTTGAAGTAATGAAAAATATGCATCTAAGGCAAATCATAATAAATCAACTAAGGAATTTATTTGTATCCGCCCTGAGCGATGTAACAACACCAAATATAAGAAATCACATCCAAGGGCTTGTGGCTCATATAAAATTCTTAGAAAAATTGGATCTAATGCTTATCACCTTGATTTGCCTATATGCTAATTTAAACAATTACTAATATTGAAGATATTTAATTATATGAAGGAGTTAGCAAACCTCCACTTGAATAGTTTGACTTTTTAACAGGAGAAGTAGTTCCTTATGTGCAAACTCCATTTTTTTTAGACATTGACTACACCATCACTGAGGAGGCTCCTAATGGTCAAAATGAAGAGCATCATTTTCTTATTCATTGGAAGAATAAGCCTCCTATAAAAGACACATGGCTAACATGTAGTGATTTCGAAGCTTTAGGCCCAAAATTAGAAAAATATTACTTGGATTTTAACTCTTCGGTGCAGAGTTCAATTGGGATGACGGGAGTTGATGTAGCACATTGACAGACTGTAAATACACGTCTGCGCTTGCACGCAAGTGTACGTGGTCTGAAGTAATAAGTGGAAAGTGTGACTTTCCGAGAATTTATCGTACCACAGAAAATTGGTTGATTTGGCACTAAAGTATATCTATTCTCACTAATGTTTAAGCTATAGTTTATATTGGTTGGTTGGTCTAAAAATTAGCACGAATATTCACTAAGTAAATAATAATATTTAAAGAAAGAGGAGAGTTGGGCCCATCCCACATGCAATGATATAATATTTGTGTGGATTTGTTTCTCAAGCTTCATCATTTAGTTTAATTGAAATCAAGTGCACATTGTTGTCCTTTAGTCTAGCTCAAAGGCTTACAAGTACAAATCTCGTGCACAAAATGAACTCACATTCGGTTCTACTTTAGCACAAAGATTCTTGTAAGATTCTTAAGAATTAAAGTTAATTCATTTTCTCCTTATTTAAGAAGAGTTTAAATTTTCTTAAATCTCAAGATCTCACAAGCATTGATTTTTCACTACGAGCATCACTTCGCATCTCATATAGTTGAGATGAGAGAATCACATGTTGGGCTCAATGACTATGTCACTTAGTTCATGAGCACTCAACACTTCATTTCTCAATCTCAATTATGTGGAGCTAAGGAGCTCAAATAGTGGGTCTTAGTATCACTTGTATCAACTATTTGGTTGAGCTTAGATTGAGGTGCATTGAGCTCAAGATCCTTCTCACATGGTTCTAAGCATCCATGCACTCAAAATCTAGCATCCCACCAAAGGTGAGCTAAGGAGCACAAGACTATTAGATCTTGGATTCTTTAGTTCTTTTCTTATAAACACATCAAGTCAAATTTGATAGAAATTTCTTAGTAAGGCATCTAAATCACAATTACATTATGCTTGAGGGAAAACATTCACATAATAATATTACATCATGCAAAATAGGACTTCATCGCAACCCTCCCCAAGGGGAGTTTAGCTACTCATTACACAAGAAAATAAGGAAAATACGTACATAGCAAAAGACCCTTTCATGGTTACTAAAAAGGAAATACAAGATTTAGTTTATAAGATACTAGAAACGCTCCGTAAAAGTTCTCCGGGATTCTTCATCTCCTTCTAATTACCTTCTCCTTAAGATGCTAGTGCTGCCTTCTTCCTCTTCTCCCTTTGCAAAAAGCTTGCTTTGTCACCCTTGGGGAGTTCTCTCTTCCTTTGGCTCTCCTCTTTACTTAGGCAATTCTTGCTAAAATTGTGAACCCTCCTCTAGTCAAGAGGAGGGGTATTTATAAGAAGGGGGGGCTGCATGCTCCTCCTAATAAGCAACCAGATTTCTCTTTTAAAAATATTGAATTCATCATTGCATTAATTTTTAATTTAGGGTGAGGTGATAATAATCCCATTTTTTTTAGCCACACATCACCTCAAAGCTTTAAAAAATGGCTACTGCAGGATATGGTGGCTGGAGACAACATTCAAGATAGAGGTCATGTCTCCAGCCGCATTAAATGCTCTGCCTGGAAAAAAATTTGGCGGGCCGCTGCAGCGCCCTGTAGCGTGCTGCTGCATGCCTTGGTTCTAAGCAATTCTAGCCAAGTCCTCCGCTGTAAACCGCTCCAGCGCGCGACCGCGCGCTGTAGCGGGAAATTCTGCGAAAAATACTGTTCAATTAGTTCTTTTTCTCGATTGTATAGAGAAATATTTCCGTGGTCGACCACTGCAGCGCGCGACCGCGCGCTGTAGCGGGGAATTTCGTAAAAAACAATGTTCAATTAGTTGGGCAGCCCAAATTATTTAGCCAAGTCTTTCACGGCAGACCGCTGCAGTGCGCGACCGCGCGCTGTAGCGGGGAATTCCGCAAAAAACACTATTCAATTAGTTGGGCAGTCCGAATTATTTAGTCAAGTCTTCCGTGATACACCGCTGCAGCGCGCGACCGCGTGCTGTAGCGGTGAATTCGCAGAAAACAATATTCAATAAGTTGAGCCCCATTTAATAATCATAAACATTTCCTGCGATATATCGCGGTAGCGCGTGACCGCACGCTGTAGCGGTGAATTCCGTAGAAAACACTATTCAATTAATTGGGGGCCTGTTTAATATGGTTTAAATGTTTCCGTTGCAGCCCGCTGGCGGCATGCGACAGCACGCTGTAGCAGAATAATTTGTTATATTTTTATAAAATTATAGAAATACCCTAGAGCTCCTTTGGAATCCATTTCATGAAAAAGATATAGAAATTTGATTTAAGAATAGCAAAAAATATATTAAATAAATGAATTTTCCCCTTTATTTTAGATATAATTTATAGATTCATAACACATCCTAAGAATATTATCAAAGGTCCAACAACAAGAGTCATGGCTAAAACTCAAAGGAAGAATTTGAAAATGGGCTCAACTACAAGAGCCTAATCTAAAGCCCAATAAAAAGCTAAGATATTGGGCTTACCATTTGTATTTTGTCTTTATATATATTATACTTTTTTTATTTACTTAGGCACATGTTTGGCCAGCCATGTTATAAGGAAAATATTTAATGTGAGTAGTTAGAGTTACTCCCTCACTAATTGCCAACTACCTATCTTTCCCTCCAAAATTTCCCTCAATATTTTTCTTCCAAAGCTTATAGGGCAAGAAACTTGTAGTACCTATAAATATGAGCTGAAATATAATGTAATGAGGCAACTTGAATGAAGAAATTTTGTTGTAAATTTCTCTCATATTGCTTAGTACTTGGTGGTGTCAAGTTTGTTGCATATCATTGGTGAGTTAGGCTGTTAACTTATTTTGTTTTTTTATTTTCTTACTAAATTCTCATATTCATAACCTCAAAACTATTATCTAAAGTCTCAAACACACTCCAAACTCCACCATAACTTCTATGGCTAAATATTAAAACAACATGACTTAATTTTATTCCCTACCTCGCCACACCCATCTAAACCCCACTAAGCTTATCCATATACTCCATATATAAATTACATATCCTAGGCTATCTATTTTACTTTAATTCAAGCCCTTTAACCCACCAAAATCCCACTTATAAGAGAGATATTTTGAATCAACCCAAATTAGACCCAAGCGAGATTAGTCCTGGTTTCCCTTTTGATAGTCCACTCTAAACGCATAATCAACTCATCATAAACTATAGAAATCATCTTTAATTATTACCCTACTAATTCATACAATAATTAAAAACCAAATTCATCAAAAAGGCAGGCCATTAACACCAATTTGCTAGCGCAAAGTTTGGTTAATTAGAATATTAATATTTTACTCAAACTTAGAGAATTCACACTAAGTGTTACGTTAGACCTCCTAGCTAGTTATAAAAATTGAACTAATGAGTTCTGTTAGTTTGGAGATTAAGAACACTAAATATAAGTTAGGAAAAACCTCTTGAGCTTTGATCCATTTTCATTTCTTAGTTTGAGTAATCTAAGTCTAATTGCTAAGTAATATAACCAAATTAGTGATTTAGCTTCCAAGTTAGGAATTTGAAATGTAATTTTAGTATTTGGGGTATATTATACTCAAAGGAGGTGTTACCATTAATTTGATAATCAAACTTAGCTAGAATTAGTATACAGATTATTAAATCAGATAAGACAAATGAGATAACTAGTTCAGTAATTTAATAAGATTTTTTAGGTTAAGACACACGCATGTCTTAACACCTGATCAGAATGATCAGTCTAAGATATACAAAACTAAGGATGCTGATGATCCTCATTTGTGCATTTTTAGAGTAACAAAATAATAATTAATTGAATTTAGGTTAAATTAGACAAGAATGTATATCACCAAGAAATGTAATTACTTTGAACCAACCTTGATGTTATAACATTTTGAGCCTAAATCATTGTTGAATAATACAATATTTTTGTATAAAAATGAGAAGTCAATAAATTAAGAAAATATTAAACATTTTGAGGGTTTAGCAGAGCAGATTTCTTCTATGCAGATACAATATAGTCAACTGGTAGACTATAGGAAGAATAATGAGACTTACATATACTCTTAAGGAGAGTAATGCAAGTTATGGGGATCCCAAACTTTAAGATATTCTTGCATATGTTCTTGACTCTTGTATGTGTCAGTAAAGTAAGAAACAAATAATATAAATGAAACATTGCATGTGTATTTAGTTCAGTTCTTATAGGTTTTAGGAACCATATCAAGCAATATAGTTTCACTCAATTTTATTTAAAGTTAGTTTCTTTCAACTGTTACAATTTTGTACTAAGTAGTATTTACTTGTAATTATTTAGCTATTATTTTTATTACCTTCCATCATGCTTATATTGATACTTTACTTATAGTACAGTTAGCTTATCATATATTGTTTAGTCATATTCACGTCAGCTTTTATTTCTTTTATATATATTTATATGCCCAATTATTTCTACAGTAGTATCGCTACTGAGGTAAATATTATTATACCTATGGATTTGCTCAGCTATAGTTCAGTTACAAATTTTAAATTTTACTCCAATTATTTACTTCCTTTAGCATTGTGCACCGCTTAAATTAACTAAATGTTTTGATATCCTATCAATATAATCAATAAAATAAATTACTCTAAGAAGTACTTAGACAATTATCTAACAGAAAATGTAATGCCCCGTCCTATTATCGTGTACAACAAAAAGATTAAAAATAACATGATTAGTGGCAAAACGGTGTGTTACTCGAGAAGAGCTGTACTTCCCCTAATTTAAAGTATTATTGTGCACTAATTCTTAAGATAAATATAATATCTTTATCATAAGTATTAGTTGAGGTACTTATACATATTGGATAGAGGAAGGGTGATGAATAATTACCCAATGTATAAAAGTATCTTATATGATTTTCATATAGGTCACATCACGATAATACGTATAAGTAATAGTAATAACAGAGTGTGGAAGTCATAGCATTCACTCATAACATTCATCACAGAAGCTAAGTAAAAGCAATCAACTCAGAAAAGAAAGACAAAATACATTCAAAAGTTATTTATTACAAACCACAACTTAAAATAAAAAGAGCAGTAAGAGGTGGAAAGCTATGTGGCGGCCCTGCCCCGCCGTGGTCCTGTTAACTAATAAATTAACATGATTATGGTAGAGATGTCACCTAAATGCAACGTTTTTACTTATAATTAGATTAGGCACGTATCCTAATCCATCATAATTAAGGACTTTGCCATTCCCAAAGTAAGATTCCACTAAATGAAAAATACATGAAAGCAGAGTGCGGAAGCAAAACAATATACATCCATTCATCACAATATAAGCCGAACTAAATATCCAACTCAAAATAAGTAAAGCTGTAAAAAGTAAAGTTAACCCTGTATTATTATAATATGATTTAAAAGTTAAAGCAAAAATAGAATAAATCACTCGTCCTCATACTGCAGAAAGAAAACTAAGGGTCTTCAGTCAGCTTGAAGCTCCTCCTGAATCCTATCTTCAGAAGGCTCCCAAACCTCAATAAGCTTAGAGTCTACCATTGTCAGTTTCACAATAATAGGGCCCCACCCAATAAAAGAAAATTCTAATTAGATAATAAATCTAAGTACATTTTAGGTTGTAATTTATTATATTAATTTAGATATCACCATAAACTCAACTAAGCAACACTATAGGAGCAGAATGCATATGAAAGAAAAAAGGCAGTTATAAACAATAAGTCTATAACTTAACAAAATAGGAGGTAAATACATACCTCCAAATATAGCTGCAACAAGGTTAGTTATAAAAATTAAGACTAAGCATTAATATAACTAAAAGAAAACTCAACTTAAACATGCTTATAATCAATACAAATACATGCTAATTGACATAAAGTAAAAGCACATATGAAACAATTAAGTAACTGAAAGTGAGACTAATATCCTATGAATGTAAATAATAAGTAAAACTAGCATCCTATAAGTAAAAGTAAAGTTAATAAATGCAGAAGAACAGTAAATAAGAAAATGCTGAAATGGAGACTGAAACAGAAAGTATGAAACTGAAATTACTATGACTTTAACAAGATAATTAACTTAAAGTAGAAATGCACCTAAATTAGTATTGCCAACAAAGGGAAAAAGGATACAAAGTATGAAGTCTAACAAATACCATCCTAGCCTGTGTTAGGCCTAGGCTTGGTTAGACTTGCTTTAGACAGATGAATACCATCCTAGCCAGTCATAGGTCTAGGCTTAGACTGTACTAAAGTATAGGTACAGAAAAAGGCATACTAATTAGGCTATATTTTAATAACCATATGTTCAACTCATCTATGATAATGACATATACAAATGCTACTATGTAAAACAAGTTTGACATGAAACACTTTTCAAATGTCTTATGCCTAATATATGTGAACAAGGTATAAGGCTCAATAAAATAAGGAAGGCAAAGCATCAAATGTCAAAGTGAGCAAGAGACTCTACTAGGACACCAGTAAAATCCATTTGTATCTAATTTAATCATTCTAGCTACTCTAAGTTTTACAAGTTCAAGATCGCTAATTCCTACTATCGAGTGTGATCTTATAGATTGAAAATAATTAGGACTAGCTAGGTCCTAATTATAAATAAATTGATGTCGACTATATAAGTTAAATGATAAATCAACCGACCTATATTAATAATTTAAGCAATCCCAAGCCATCTTAATTAGCCAAATCAAGATGAAAGGACTAGGAATTATACTCCAAATATTGGGGTTTAGTTACTTAATCTGAATGGTGATCCTAAAGGACTAAGTTTCAAATACCCAAACTCACAGATTAAGATTTAAGGCAAATTCTATTAAGTGAAGTCATACTTAATAAGATAGATCTCTATTATTAAATCTAAAGTTAAAAGATTGAATAATCATTAATAAACTATAAAAATCTATAAATTATAAAATCAAGGCTTCACATATTGAGTAACCCATTTTACTCAATAAGTGAACTCTAACTTAAGAGCTAATCCTAATTCATAAGAATTGTGCTCTTAAACCCTAAGATGAACACTCAAGCTCCAATCCTAACTAATGTTATTAGGAAGGATTAAGAATGGATTAGGAAGGTTAAAGGAGAGGTATGATGTGAGATTAAATCTCACATCATAC
This sequence comes from Gastrodia elata, assembly GCA_016760335.1. Lineage (NCBI taxonomy): Eukaryota > Viridiplantae > Streptophyta > Magnoliopsida > Asparagales > Orchidaceae > Gastrodia > Gastrodia elata. The sequence goes on from CM028669.1 coordinate 971,344, forward strand.
AACTAATAAATTGCTTATGATTTCTTAAGGGAAATTAGGATTTTAGATCTAAGCTTAATTAATGACTTAAGTAATTAAAAATACAATTTAAATTACTTACTTACTGATTTTAATTATTATAACAAGAATTTAAGGCCTAAAAGTACTTTACTCTAAATTTAGGCAAAATGACCATTTTGCCCCTACATAAGGGTCTAAAACATCAAATTTTGATTTAGGGTTCCAAATCTAAAATTTTTAGTGGCAAAGTGTTTCTTACTATCTAATATAAGATTAGACAGCAATTTCATTAATTTTGGATAATTATTAAGTCTCATGAGATCAAATTAATTAATTTGACTCATACGGGCATTATGGTAATTTAACCTAATGGAATCTAAATTTTCTATCAGTTTATTGTTGCTTACTATCTAAGGTTTCTATATAATCTAAAATCATTAACTTCTGATAACTATTGACTAAGTTATAGCCAATACAAGCTAATGGGGTAAAAGGATAATTTAGGGTTTCTTAATTAAGGTTCAAAAATTTTAATTTTTCCAGTTGGTGTCCAAATTAAGTAAAATTAGTGGCTGTAGATTACAAATGATCCACTGATCACAATAACTAGTGGTAGGCTCAATTTGGACTCTAATTGGCTAAGTTATGGCTTAATTAAGGTTTAGGATAATTAGTGAGTGATTAGTGAAATAAATCACCAAATCACTAGACCAGCCACATCACTAGGTTCTAATATACTTTAGAAGCTCTCTAAGATTTAAATTACTCAATTTGGATCTCAAAATTTTCTAATCTTCACTAATTATATTTTAAGATGATTAGGGCTGATGAAGAAATCTAACCATTAGATCTTAAATATTTTTGCAGTTTACTGTTAATTAGGTTTTTTTTATCAAAATGGATATATGGATGACCTAATTTGGAGTTTAATTGACCAACTTATGGTCATATGAAGTTCTAGGGTTAATTAGGGTAATTAGGATTAGGTCCTAAAAGTGATTAAGATCAAACTAATCCAAACAGAGAATTGAACACTATTAGACTATTCTAGAGGTTCTACTGATCTCTTTAAGACATATATTGACTGTATTTGGACTAAGGGTTACAAAGTTATGAACTTTGGAATGTTAGGGTTTGGGTCCAAAAGTAATTAGTCAAATTAAGTCTCAAACAACAAAACCAACACTACTTGATTAATCCTTAGGCTTTGCTGATTACTTTGAGACCCAAATTGGGTATGTTAGGGTAATCACACACAAAGTTATGACCTAATGAAGTTTTGTGATATTTTTGGAACTATTTAAATACCCTAAATGTCGCTATGCAAAAAACAAGTCATATGGAAAATTGGATAGCACCAAAATATTCTCCTAATTTTGCTGATTAAAATGGTATATTTAGTTTCATAACTTGGGCTTATATTTTGCAAGATATGGATGCTTAAAGTTTTAATTTAATTGATTTTATTTATCAAATTAATTCATACTTTAATACATTTATATAACTAATTTAAATATGTTAAACAGACAACAGGATGACACCTGGCAAAATGGAGGACCCCACTGAAACATGCGTCCACTTGGGATTAATCGGGGCAGACGAATGGGTCCCACTGCTGACTCAAATCTGCGGATCTAACGTAATTGATCAGCAGAGGGTCCCACCATAGCCGCTAGCCAATGGATGGTTGCCACATGCCCTGCGTATTAAATGTGCGGACCACAAATATGTGGGTCGAGCTTGGGTCAACCCGGCCCGACCAGATACTTCATCTACTCAACGTCAGGACCCCGAGCGCTTGCTGCTATGGTTTGAATTTTTGGCGACCTTTCGACGGCACCAGGCTTCGAACTGCATGGCAACTGATGAAAAACAACCTGGCATTTCTAGTGATGATTGCACCGAGACCAAGGGTGACCTGAGTTGAAGACGATCACTAGCCCTAGGTGTCTACCACCGGGAGTCCACCATAACAGTTTCTATTGTCGCTCGAGCTCCAAATTGGTTCGATCAAACTGTTTACGAGACGATCAAATTCACTTAATCGACAATCAACGATAGGAAATAGCATTTCAAAATGAATTAGAAGTGAAATCATAAGAAATGTAAGAAAGATCGGTACCTAGGTTCGACAGTCGAGGATCAACAGGTTCGATTCGGGTGCCTCTTGCTCTCGCAGGTGCTAGGTTAGAGCCAAATGAAGATGTGAAGTCGATCCAGGAACTAAAATTAAGCCTACAATGATGGATTCAGTGGCGGAGGATACCTGGAAGCGAAGAGGGCGTCGCGTGCATACCTCGCGTGACACGCGTCTGCGTGAGGAAGAAGACGAGTTACCCGCCGTTCGATCTGCGATCGAACAGTCGGAATGCATCGTTAGATGAGACGGAGAGGGGAAGACGACATGACTTAATATTTCTGACGGTGTTGGTTAATTTCGTTAAAAAAATTAATATTTAATTAATTTAAACTAATTTAATTCGTCAAATTTTATTAATTATACGTATACCAAAAATTTTCCAATAAATCACCCCTAGCTAATTTAGGGGTGAGGAACTCAACGGCGCACTCAAATTTTTAATATGATGAGTATTTAATAATTTTAATTTTCCGGGGTATTTAAATAATATTAAAATATTCGACTAAAATTCAACGACATCCAAATGCCTCTAAAACTTCACTTGTAGCTAATTTAGGGGTGATAAATGCAATAGTGAAGTCAGATTTTTGATTTAAAGTCAATTTAAATAGGTCAATTTCTAAGATTTTTTGGATTTCTAGAAATTAAGATTTAATCTATTTGATTCCTGATTTGGACTGGGTCTTAGAAGTGAGTTCTAAATAACTTATTTAGTGTACTAGGACCATAATAAAGACTTAGATTAGTCTTAATTGACCTAGGTAATAACCTGGGTTGTTACAAGCTAGCTCCTCCAACTGCTCAAGATCTGACATTATCGGTTTCACAATAACAGGGCATAAGGCAAGAAAAAAAAAATCTTGTTAGAGAATAAGTCTAAGTACATTTTAGGTTGCAGTTAATATTTTCTTACATTTAAGGGAATTTTACTTAATAATTAATAAAATGGAAAACAAAATACAAAAAACTAAAGTAAACTAAACTGTATATCTAACACTAAAACTGAAAGCAGAAATGACTATAACTAAAACAAAAGTACTAAAAGTAAATTAATTGAAATGAAACCATAAATTGAAATTACTGAAAGTAAAGAGATGATATATGAAACTGAATTTATGCCCCAAATATGTATAACCTTGATGCCACATGCCATCTCATCGATCCTAGGTGAGCAGAATTGCTTCGCTAACATATCTTAGGTGACCAGAACCGCTCCGCTAATAACATGATATGCTTATGCAATTAATGATATGCCTAGGAGTTTAATAAACTAAGTGCATTTAAATCATTAAAACCAGAAAATATGCAAAACCAAAGTAAATATCCCTTCTTGTTATCCAATTATTTAGCCTTATTACTTATGCGCATTCACCTTAAATATTATATAGATAAAAAATTTAACTGTAAGAACTATACAATTCTCTTTTAATTCTAGTGAATTCATCATTTACTCCACACTATTTTTTTATAACATCCTAATTCACTATATATTAAGAGTACATATACATGATTGGTATGTCTTGAGTAAGGTGATCTTAAGCACTTAGTTTGTTTAACTGCACTTATTAATACGCATTAAGATAATAGACAAATCCTCCTATAATTTATTCTCCCAAACAAAGTTGTTAAATCCCCAACTTATAACATTCTATGAACCTGAGATGTTTATCCAAAACTGAACTATACTTAATCTAATTATCTAAGATAAGATCGAAACTCTATAGTTCTATTTAGGGTAAATCCACCAATTCCATCATGCTGAATCAAATTAGTCTTATGGATATGCATCACAATCTCTATATAATCAAACTAATACTCTCATCACTTAAAATTCTAGATATGCAAGTACTGAATAAAGTGCTGAATTGAAATCTGAACTGAAATAAAGTGCTAAACTAAAAATATTGAACTGAAATAAATTGCAAAAGCGTACAGAAAATAGTAAAATATAAGAAAAGCATATGGCTAAGCAAGCCATTGAACTGGAACTGAACTGAAAGGTAGAAGTATGCCTAAAGTAGTATTACCATGACAAATAATGGGCCAAAATAGGGCCACTGTACATAAAGTTCAATATATATCCCCCTAGGAATTTTCAGAGCTAAGTCTGAGTTAAGCTTATAGAATCAGACATGTATCCCCTAGCCAAGTACAGATCTAGGTCAGAGTCTATTATATAACCAAAGAACTGAACTGAAGTGATATACTAAGTTAGAACACACTCTATTATACTGAGATCTAAATGAACTGAATGAACTGAATAAAGTTAAACTATGTTCATGCAATTTTAAATCTAACATAGGATACTCATAAAATATCGTATGTCCAACTAATATGTCCACGGAAAAAGGCTCAAATTAAAAGTGTGCGAAGTAACAATAGTTAAAGTAAACAAGAGACTCAATAAGACATATGTGATAGCTATTATTATCTAATTTAATTTGTTTTATCTATTCTGAGCTAGTACATGCTTAGGATTTTCAATTTCTAACTCTCCTGTAAAATCACATATTTACGACCTTAAAATTAATATTAAAACTTAACAGTTCTAATTCATAATCAGAAGTGACCATTATAATGGTTAAGTAAATAAATCAACAACTTATTTAATATATTCTAATAACCCAAACCCAATCTTGATTATGTCAGTCAAGATTAAGGATTCTAGACTTAAACTCCAACTTGGGGTTTAATCCTGAATCCAATGTACTAATCTTCTAAGGATCTAAGGGTTCACACCCACCCTTATGCTAAAGGTAGAGAATCTTAGAAGCAGAAAGATTAAGAAACTAATCTTAAAGTAAGGATAAGTCTATAATTATAAAACAAAAATAATTATAAGAACTTAATAATATAAGATCTAAGCTTAATCTACAGAATAATCACATTATTCTATAGGTTAAATCAACCTAAACCCACAAGAAGGATTCAAAAGGATTAAATCAAATAAGAATTTCAAGAATAAGATGGTACAATTCAAATAGATTACTATGGATAATAACTAAAGATCTAAGATCTAAGTCTTAGGTTTAATCACTTAAGACTTTAGATTGGATATAGACTTAGGGTTTTCATTAGGACATTCTCTTAGGAATAAATATTATGATTAGTTTTGATAAAGCACTTAAGACTAGTTTTATAAAGTTAAATTTCATTATTCAAGATTAAGATTACTTTAAGAGCTTATGATTTACTTAAGAGAAAACTTAAGAAGGATTTAGCTTAAGCCATTTAGATTAATTAATTAGGTCTAAAAGCTAAATGAATGATCTTAATACATTATATTACTGATTAAAAGTACACTAATAATATTTCAAGGGTTTAAGGATTCTTAAACAAACTTTTGGTCAAAATGACCAAAATACCCTTCTTAAGCTTAAAATTGGGATTTTAAGATTAAAGCATCCAATTTAACTCTAATTAGTTCTACTAGACTTAATATTGACTAATAAGAGAAATGAAGCACTTAAATTTAAGTTTGAACTTAAGATTAGATTAATTAGCACTAATCACTTTTTAAGGTTAAGAAAAATGATTAAGAAAATTAGGGTTTAATATGGGAATCTGAACACATAGGAAAGTTCTAATACACTTAAGAAGATAATAGAAACTTAGTTTACTAAAATTAGTGGATTAATGTAAGGCTGCCTCTTGACCATCATCGAGTAACACTAACTCAACTACGATCAAGTGGTGACTGTCACTAACACCACAGATAATAAATAATATATCTATGGCATTAATCTGAAGGTGAGCAAAGTTTTATGCAGAAACATAAGTAAAGTTGTGCAAAAAATAAGGAAAAAGGGCATTCAAACACAATCCACATCTATCCATTCATATACAATATAGAAAATGCAGAATAATAAGAAAGAAACTCATTTATTATATTTAATTAAATATGAGCAACATAAATTTTAAGAACTGAGCAAGATCTCCTTCTTTGCAGAACATTAATCTCACCCAACCCTCTATCACCAGCACACCCCCAAGCACAAGTTCTGAGCTTACACCTTATACTGCCATATGTACATATTTGACAGGGCCAAGCCAACAAAGGAAAAAAAATATTAGAATTATAAAGTCTAAGTACAATAAAGCTGTAACATAGCATATACTTGCATGTAAAAGATGTTATTCAATCATAATAATAAGACAGAAATCAAGCTGCATAAATATTGTAAAATAATTGAAAGTATAAAACTGTACAAAATTAAAAGTAAGGCAAAGTAAAATTGCAGAAAAACTATAAAAGCACAAAATAATTGAAACTGTATAAACTAAATGACGTAAACCTGAAAAACTGATTGCTGAAAGTAAATAAAAATAGCGAGTATTCTAATACTAATGGCAAAACATCCAATGATGTACTATATGCCACTGGGATCATGCATCCAAATATGCCACAATACGGTATGCCACTGATATATAATAGGACTATCATTGAATAGCTATGAGTCATATGGTCCAATATATACATACATTTAGTTGGAAATACAGTTTACTGTAATGGCGATGCATCATGAAATTCCCCAGTCAATGTATGCAACATTCTGTAACCCATAAATTATCACTGATACTCATACATCATTCTGATACTCACACATCATGCTTATGCTCATGCTCATGCTTCTAAGCTATATGAGATAAATCTAGAAATCCAGAAAAATGCTTTGAAAATTTGATAATGAACTCAATGTGTCAATTATGCATAATCCTGCTAAAAGGATTCTAACTCCTAAAATTCTAATTCTGATAATTAGTTAAAGTGGAGAGTTTACTTAAAAATCATTAGCTAGGGTAATTGTATACACATGGTTGTATGTTTCCAGGAAAGGTGGATTTGACCCTTAGCTGATTTAAAACTGCAATTATCGAAGCACACTATGCTAGGAGGTAGAACCCAGTCATAGTTTATATATCAAGCTAAGCCATTAAATAACCTAATTATAAGTATACTTAGTGGTCTACATAAAGTGACTTAAGATACTTAGTTTGCTTAAACTACACTTATCGAAGTGCAATACAATAGGAGGCAGGACCTGGTCACAGTTTATATCTTAAACTAAGGATCTAATTCACTAATTATAACACTCTTAGTCTTAAAAGATTTACTCTAACGGGACTGTATTTGTCTAATCCCTCGGGATAGCACCTGGTCATAAGTTCTCATTAGAGTGAATCAACCAATCCTGAATATTGCTGAAGTGACTCAATACCATGGATATGCATAATCATATCCAACCAATAATTTTGGGTTTAGAAGATTCTATTTAGTCAACAAAGATTTATCAAAGCTATTAATTACTTACACTAAATGGGTGAGTCCTACACAAGGCTCCAAGGATGTGATAAAAAGATCACTCAATGTTAATTTTTACCATAAGGGAGAAGTTCCATTCTAAGTGCATTAGGTGATTCCTACCACAAGGTATCAAGATCAACTTTTAAGGTTAAAAGGATCATCTAAAATTCTACCTCAATTAGTTACAAAGTTCTTCTTACCTCAATATATCATCATTTATTAAGGCTGTTAGTAATATTAAATAAAGTCTAATGTAAGATCATCAAGATCTAACATATCTATACACTCAATATATTCATTAAGTTTGGTTAATTAGATCAGATGGGTAGCCCTATCTGATCAAGTTCTAGACTACAATTATGAGATATAATCGAGAATCTTATTAGGATTTGATCTTATAATGAATCATCATAAAATTTATACTTGATTTCTTGCTAATCAATTTATTTAAGAGGAAATAAAAGATCTTAAGTTTTAAGTATAGATGCTTAATCATACCAGTTCTTAAATTTCCTTAGCACTTCTAATTTAATGAATTAAAGTCAATATCAAATCAAATAGATTATTGGAATCATGTTAGTCAAATTATCTTACAATCAGGTTGAATGATTAAGTGATTAATAGTTTGAGTCTAAATTAGATAGATTAGGTGTTAACCCCTAGCCTTATCAATTTAAGACCAAGAGTTACGTTACAAGTTAATGGCATATCAAATGAATTATTGATTTATTAATAATGGCAATCTAAGATCTAGATCAAGTGTAAATCACTTGATCAAGATCTTAAGATCTCTTAAGTTTAATAAGAGATAATAGACAGTTTAATGAAATTAAGCAATCATAATAGAATTAAAACATCTTAATCCTTTAAAACAACTCACAAAAATATATGAAAGTTAACATAGAACTTGAGAAAGTAAAACCCACAAAAATAGTAATAAGAACTATACAAGTGATGTATGCATTTAACATAGGATTAAATAACAGTTTTAATTATTAGAACTCAAAACAAGTTCTAAGTACTAATGTACCTGGCTCGAGCAAATTTTGAACTTCTACAACACATGGCTTAGGAGCTTAAGCCTTCAACTTTGCATGGAGTATGGACAGATTTTTAAAATATAATATGAAAGCAAGTTGACAAATTAATTAATAAAATTTAGTTGATTGAGCCATAATCTATCATAATGCAATATAAGATTAAGATGAACCAACCCTTTAGCTAAAAATGTTTTGAGGATTTTAGTCAATATTTTTATTATCTAAACCAGTTTAGCAAAAGAGATATAAAATTAGAGATATGTTGCTTTGCATCTGATTTGGTTTAACTTAGTTCACTTTATAAAATTCTTCAACAATTTATGTTTACATTTTGTCTTAATGAAATTAAGAACTTATGATTATACCAATTTGCCTAAAAAAATATAACTTAATATGCTTTAACATACTTAATAAGATGAACCAATTTATGATCATGCTAATTAGTTAATTAAAGATATGCGAGGAGTCCATTAAGATAGTTACATTAGGTACTATATAAAATTTATTTGATATATAAGAAATCCTAAATAATCAATAATATAAGCCTAACCAATCTTCTAAAATAATTCATGATCTTAGTAATAAAATATAGTTAATGGCAACCATATGTAATTAATTAACTATTGAGCTACTTACATAACTTAGCATGATTTTAAAAAAAATACATATTTCAGCTTTACCTATCTCAGCTACTTAAAATATAGCTCTATCATTAAACATAAATATTTACAAGTAAAGCAATCTTATTATATCAAACTTATAATCCTTCTATTAGCAGCCATATGAGGTACTATGCACTTTAAGAAAAAAATGAGATAATCGAGCTCTATTATAATTATTGAAGTTTTATATATATATATATATATATATATATATATATATATATATATATATATTAAGGATTTGAGTGGTGAGAGGTACCATCAAGAGGAGCGACGAGGCAGTCAGAAATAATGAGTGAAGTCGCCGATGCGATCTTCGAAGGAAGAAGGAGAAGGCACAGATCGGCGATGGTGTTGGTCAACAAGATGAAGATGGATGGCTCGACGATCCTTGGCTGCGCCGAATGGAAGGGAATCGACAATGAAAGATGATAGATTGACGAAGTGGAGGAAGATGCAAGAGCTCGACTAATGGTCAAATGGATAGAAAGAGAGGGCTAAGCCTCCATTTAAAGGGGGAGAGCATGGCTCTCTCTTGAATTCTCCCATCAATTATGGGAGAGAATAGGGAATATCATGACTCTTTTTTTTTTTTTAATTGTGTGCATTAGAGGAGTAGAAGGGGAAGAGGGGGGTTAGAAGTAATTGCATGCATTAGAAGAAAGGAAGGGGAAGAGAGAAAATGGGGACGAACCATGAAAGAAGAAAATGAAGGGAATAAATTGATTATTTAAAACTTTTAATTTAATTTATTTATTTAATTAATAATTTAAATCTAAGATTTAATGGAGCAAGAAAATGGGGTCTAGCCAAGAAGAAGAAAAAGAAGAAAATAAAGAGAAAGGATTTAAATTGATAGATAAATATTTATTTTTAATATTAATTTTTTTAAGAATTCAGATTTAATAAATGTGTTCCGAAAAACCCAAAAGTTCACCCTAAACTAAATTATGGGTGAGGAATTCAATGGCAAAATCAGATTTCGATTCTGACGATTATTTAATTATGCTAATTTTTGGGGTATTTAATTATACTTAAATATCCGCAAAAATCCGACGACTTCCGTAAGCGTCCAAAACATCACCCTAGCTAATTTGGGGGAGAATATCGTAATGACGAAGTTGGATTTTAATTTCGATGTCAAATTAAATATTTTAATTTTCTAATTAATTAAATATTAAAATAATCCAAAATAATTGATTGAGCTCCAAATTGCTCTACACCTTCATGATTTGGTTCTAATAATTAAATAAACTTAATTAAGCTACAATTAAGCTAAAATTAAGCAGGGTAACAACCTTGGGTTATTACAGACTCCCCCACTTAAAAATGATATTGTCCTCGACATCACTGCTTAAATGAAATGGGCAAAAATCAAATTCGATAACAACTACTGACACAAGAAGGTCCTTACGTCCTTATTTGATATAAATGAGTTTGGTAAAGAATAATATAACTTACAAAAATTGACTTCCTCAAGGCTATTCATTGATTACTTAGCTTCAACATCTATCACCAAGTTTTAATACGCTGGTTCATCTATTTTCCACCCAAATAATAATTCAATCAATAAAATTTTCTTTCATTCATAATGATTCAAAAACTCTAATTCAAGCTCACATGAATGAATATAAAATTGGAAAATCCACATATATTACAATTTCTATCACCTTTTAAGCAATATTCATTATTAACTAGATTAACGTCAATTCCTTATCCCGCAAATCTTATACTTATCGAAAACTCTCTAAGCATTCTCCATATACCAAGTTATGGATACTAGATTAAAAATTTCATGGTGCATTCCAAAACTTAATGCACCTAATCAATTCCTCAAGTATAGAAATCATTTCTTGGATTTGAAAATGCATAAAGTACAAGAAAGCAACTACTGAAATAAGATTACTCATACGATACGACTAAAGAAATATTCTGATCGCACATTAGAATATCCTACATTTCAGATTTAATTAGTTTAGTTGCCCATAAAATATCACTTATCATTTGAACTTACATCATCATAAAGTCTAACAACATTGACAAGATTTGGATCACATAAACTAGTTTGATAAATAATAATTCATCTCCAAAAATATAGAACGGGATTAGGCCATAACATATCAAAGTAAAGTTTAAGGAATTGAAAATAGATAATACATTGAAATCTTTCTTCTCTAGGTCAAATCACTCCTAATAAATAAACTCAAAATTTTCAACCACCAAATATAATTCAAGCTCAACAAGACTTGGCCTTCATAGAATATTAAATATCTAATGCCACCAATCTAAATACTATCATAATTCAACTCGAAGAAAAGCTTTAAGCAAAAGTATGCAAAGTTTGATATGAAAAGAGAAGCTATTTCAAATGGTTTACAAACAATAGGTAGCCATAATAGCTTGCGCCAAAAATAACATGATATAGGAAACCAAATCATTAGATTTGAAAAGTATATTATTTGAGATGAGCATTTTACATTTGAGAATAATAAGTTTAATTCAGTATCTAAAATGAAAGAATTTGCCTCCAAAATTTAGACCAAATTAACTGCAGTTCAACTTAATACAATGAATTGTCATAATATGACGCTCTTAAAAAGGTGCAATATTGCATTGGAAGAGATATTATATAAAGCTATATTATATAAAGAGGCTCTTATAATATTCCTTTTTGTTTTAATATGTTGGCAAGTGTGGTGATGTCTGCATGATTTTAAATTTTATTCAGGAAATTTAACTATCCATCTTAATAATCAAAGAATTCTTAATTGATAGAACCCATCAACAAATAAAAATGTGAAGGTCGAAAGGTATAATTCTGCTATTATTTTGAGGTAGAAAATGAAAGACAAAATTTTATCAAGATTTGTGCTTGCAAGATAGAATGATTCAGCAATGGGCGCTGGTTATATGAGGGATATAATCCTTAATTTTATGATTGCATGGAAGGATACATCTACATGTGCTTCTTCCATTCTCAAATGTGACGTGTGAAGGTCCAACAAACTTCAGATCTACTGATGCAAAACAAGTCAAAATAGGGCTATATATTGCCATGATTAGGGGAGGTGTCCTTAGGAAAACATTCTAATGCCGGAGGCAGAGTGAACACCCCAATGTAGAAAAAAAATGATAGCATGAAGATATTACTCTACCAGCAATTGGTGAAAATACCAAAATTTAAGAGATTAGAGCCATATGGGATGTCTTGGGGTTTCGGTAATGCATCATAGAATTCTTAGGCTCATGGAATGAGGTGTATGAGGGTTCAGCAATCAACGTTAGGTGTGAGGGAAGCGACGCAGGAAGGAGCAGCAGAGAATTGACGGGTCTCCAAAGGTCAGCAAATAAGGAGAGTAAGTTGTGAATTGTGAGGGAATTCAATTGATAATAGTGCTGACACAATTATGATATAAATTCTATCTCCTATCGCATGAATTGGGGTTTAAAATACTCCAAACTTGAACCTTCTCAATGATCAATCTTAATCTACATAATTAAAATCTAATACTAACCTACTTTTGAGTTAAGTTTGAGATACTTTTAAGTATTCTGATTTAAAATTTCATGGCTTACTTATAGTTAACACATTTCTCAACCTACATTGGATACTTTAAGGACATGCATGCTGATAACATTAATATCCAGAAATCTCAAGTCAATTCACCATACAAAATGTGTATACAGAAACCATTTGACATAAATATTCTCCTCTTAAGTATTTGCAACCACACCCCTCCTCGTGGCTTTGAATTAATACACAAATGAGTCATCTTCTCAGCATGCAGTTCTCCTAAGCAACCAACACATACGTGATCTCATAAGCTTATGCTCAGCTTAATCATTAGTGAAATACTTTACAAAAATCTTTCCATTTGCATCCTCATTAACCACGCCATTGACATAGATTTCATTTATTTCCCCTTATTATAAATTTCTCAACATGCCGGTATATGTTCCATGTTGGAAAATTCATGCACAAAATATTTGACAGTTTTATCTCTCTCCACATGCTAAATATTGTGATCCATTGCAACCTCTCACTCTTTACACCAATATCATATTCGTGCTTTCTACGTATCAGTACAACTATGGTGTCTTTTAAGGCACTTTTTAATGGCAATTCCCTGTTTTCCTACAATCATTTTCAAATCCACACAATACTCAATAAAAGTGATAAAACATACACAATTGAGTCTCCATCTGATCAATACCTACTTCGGCATATTAATTTATTCATGGCCAGTTCAAATCACTTAATGTTGAGTGCTTAATTTATTATAGAAAGCTGTCGTACACAATCTCAATCACTTCTAAAGCAGACATTCCTTCTTAACTAAATAAGAATCAGCTTCTTATTTCACAAGTCTATACCCTGTAAATTTTCTACAAAACCCCCATATGCCCAAATACAAACACTAGATCCAAATCATGGGGTGCATCACAAGCTTAAAGTAATTAACCACATCCTTAAGTATGGAAAGTATTTAGCGATTTATTGGGAAAATATTTCAGCAGTCCCTTCATTCATAAATACAAAACTTATACTCTATATACTTCTCAATGACTATAAGACTAAAGTTTGGAATGGTATATTGCCATCTTGATTTCATACTCTGAATACGAAATCGAATTTGCTCGTACAATTCTCATATTAGCATTTAGATGGATAAAGTGATAGTTGTGATAATATAATTACATAAGTTACATGCGATGGAATCAATATTCAAGGTATTCTTTCATAAATTATTTACAAGATCTATCCTACCATTATAAAGTCCAAGGTATGAAATAACAACAATCTATGATGAAAATGCTAAAAGAAGTATCTTAACCAAGGTGTAGTACATTTGCAACAGTTCAAGAGGTAGTTTGGAAGATTGCCAATTAATGTCAAAGAACAAGACACAAGTGTAGTTTTTTGTAAGTTCGTCTGCAGCCGAATTCACAAATATTATATTTGTCGCTTTCTTTTATAATATTGGTGATATAATTATTAACTTAGGGATACCCTCATACTTAAATTCTTAGCTTCTTTATCTTATTCCAATAATTGATTAACTCTACACAGTATACAGAATCTTCTTACTTCATCTACACCAATCACCATGGGAACCAGAATCTAGATACTTCATATTTCACTAATGCCTTGGCAACTTTACAACAAGTTTGCAAATATAATCTAGATGCATAAATTATTTAGCTCTCCACATTGATTTTACAAACCAACGTTTACCTAACCTATTTAATTAAGAATTGAGTTTACTGATAACGTAAAAATGAGTCAACAGAATATCGAAGTGGCTGAGGTTAACTAAGTATGTCATTGCATGCATCACTTTATATTTCTCACATAATATTTTCCTGACATCTTCAACTTGACTCTTTTCTAAGTTCAAGGATTTCTATATTGCTCTTTCTTGATGTTCTCATCATTCTAATATTTCAGTTTTGTATTGAATAAACCGTGGATCAAAATACTGCTATATTAATGTTTTCCTAATCATGCTCAATATTAGAATGAACCGTTGGGTAGATAGGAACATAGCTCTTATCAGACACCCTATGGATCTCTCTGATACCCACTGTAACGGCCGCCTCTTGACCGTTGTCGAGTAACACTAACTCAACTACGATCAAGTGGTGACTGTCACTAACACCACAGATAATAAGCAATGTATCCATGGCATTAATCTGAAGGTGAGCAAAGTTTTATATAGAAACATAAGTAAAGCAATGCAAAAAAGAAGGAAAAAGGGTATTCAAACATTATCCACATCTATCTATTCATATATAATACAGAAAATACAGAATAACAAGAAAAAAACTCATTTATTACATTTATTAAATATGAGCAACATAAATTTTAAGAACTGAGCAAGATCTCCTTCTTTGCAGAACATCAATCTCACCTGACCCTCTGTCACCAACACACCCCCAAGCACAAGTTCTGAGCTAACACCTGATACTGCCATATGTACATATATGACATGGCCAAGCCAATAAAGGAAAAATAATATTAGACTTATAAAGTCTAAGTACAATAAAGCTATAACATAGCATATACTTGCATCTAAAAGATATTATTTAATCATAATAATAAGACAGAAATCAAGCTGCAGAAATACTGTAAAATAATTGAAAGTATAAAATTGTACAAAATTGAAGAAAGGTAAAGTAAAATTATAGAAAAACTATAAAAGCACAAAATAATTGAAACTGTATAAACTAAATGACATAAACCTGAACTGTAAATTGAATGCTGAAAGTAAATAAAAATAGCGAGTATTCTAACACTAATGCAAGAACATCCAATGATGTACTATATGCCACTGGGATTATGCATCCAAATATGCCATAATACAGTATGCCACTAATATATAATAGGACTACCATTGAATAGCTATGAGTCATATGGTCCAATGTATACATACATCCAGTTGGGAATACAGTTTACTGTGATGGCGATGCATCCTGAAATTCCCCAGTCAATATATGCAATATTCCGTAACCCATAAATCATCATTGATACTCATACATCATTCTAATACTCACACATAATGCTTTTTCTCATGCTCATGCTTCTAAGCTACATGAGATAAATCTAGAAAGGTTCATTAGGTCGGTCCTATCTCGGCCATCCTTCTAGGAGGTAGATCTCGGTCTAAGATCCCCGGGTTCGACCGGGAGGTCTAACCCTAGATCTGCTCTCCTCTGTCCTTCGTTGGGGACAAAGCGGTCTAGACTGCGAGCGCTGTGGTCCGAGTTTCTCCGCTAAACCAGGACGATTCGATCGCAAAATGCGTAAGTTTAAGCTGTGGGACCCGCATCGACACGCGTCTTCCTTGCATGTCACCACGTGTCTGATGGCGCGCAATTCACAGCAGTTCTGCCAGCCGTCTCTTCCTCAAATTTTGCATCATTTAATTCTGAGCTGTATTCTTTAATTTTGTGCAGTAATGATTAGTTGATTAGGAATTTAATTTTAAATGATTAATCTTTATAAATTTTCATTTAATGATAACTTTAAAAATACAAATCCAAATTATACAAAATTATATACCATTTTGATCACAAAAAATGAGTAGATCAATAATACATAATTTAATTTCTGCTTTGTTAATATTTTAATTCATCGATATTTAGGATTAATTAATTAATTACAAATTAATATTCATCATTTCATGTGACCTAAATTGATCATTTAAGATCCAAATTAAATGATCAAATAGTCTATTTCACTCACAAAAATATGAGGGATAATAATATGAAATCAAATTTAATATTTGAACCCTAATTTTATTAATTACATTTTAATCCTAATTAGGAGTCATTAAAACCTTAAGTTTCCAAAGTTGTCCAAAATTGAAATACTTAGTGTCATTATTCTCCTTATGATATAAGGATTTCATTTATATGTAAATCATTTCCATTAAACAACAATTTATGATTTTAAGTTTTTGACTCTTACTTAGTGTTATTGTGATTATTCCAAATTTCTAGATATTATGTTTATGTTTTACAAAACCCTAGGATAGCTAACATATCACATTTATTATCTCCCTTATCCAATTAGATTACATTTAGTGAGCTTAGTTCTCAACTTTCTAATTATGTGAATTAATTGCCAAGTGCTTAATTCACCTTTCAACCCAAAGCCCTTGGATTGATTTGCAAATTGAATAATAGTTGATCCCTAAATCTATTTAGTTACACCCATTGAGTGTAGATAGATTCAATGTCTTTGTAATGGTAGATTAGTGAAACAACTAGATCTAGTTTAGTGACTAGATTAGAAATTAGTTCATTTACCCTAACCCTTAAAGTCTCCTCTTGAATATTTTAAGAGCTAGTATTAGAAATCCTAAGTCACATAGGATAATTTAGGAATCCTATTGTATTCCTCAAACATTAACTATTAGAATACTTAGAACTTGTAGTTCTTAAGTCCTATCAATTAATTACCTTAAGCCTTTCACTTTATCATAAATTAGTTAGATTAACACTTGATTAGTTAGGACCTTCAAACTATAACCTAGCTAGTAAACTTTAGTGAATCTACCCTAACTCCAATTTCTTGAGTTAAACATTTTCTTTATTTTAATCTCTTCCTATTAGATACCTAAACCTTCATTTAATTATTGCAATTGAATTTTATAATTAAGGATGTGATTGAGACCTAGTTCTAATAATATCAATTATACTTATAAATTATTTTGTCACATCATATTAATTGAATTAATACTATTACTTTCAAAATCCCAACTACTACTATAGTTGCAATTAACTTGAGATCAATATCTCTAATTAATTAGGAGCTCAATTAGCTCCTATTATTAAGTAGATCATTAAAATTAGATAACTTTGGATATCACTTAATTGCAATTATTGAATTTCCCTTGAATGCTTACTTAGCTTTGAGCCTTATTCACTTGAATCATTCATATAACACATTGTGCATGAATAAAACTTTCACACTAGAATTATTAGGGGTTATGTGGTGGATCAGTCTAGGGCAGACTGAAAATGGAGAAATAAGGAGACTTCACATTCTTAGAATGTGAATGTGAGTGTTTTAGGATTTGACCCCGCTTTTCTTTAGTTGTTAAATAGACGTGCTTAACTCCTCATTTCATTCTGAATATGCCCACAGAATGAGCACGGATTAAAATAACTTTAATTAATTAACATGTGAGACCTATAATCTTATAAATTGTTAAGACTCACCATAGCTTTTAACTATGTTACTTTCTATAGTTCTAGACTATGTGAATCTTATATTGATAGTCTAAGATCTTCCTTCAATTTCCTTACTATGCATTTTCTATAATTTAAAATTGTACTTTACTCGTTTACATTTTACTTAGATTACAGTGAATATTGTAAAATTACATTTAAATGCTTCACTATTTCTTTTTCTTACTTAGCATAACTTTATTTGAACATATACATGCCTTACTTCATTTACTTTTATATGCACATTAGTTTATTTCTAGCGTATTTATGATGCTTTTACCCTTATTCTATTTGCAGGCTAGGATGTATACTTAAGTGAGTCTTCTAACTCGCTTTATTTTTCTTAGTTACTGTAATAACCCAAGTTATTACCATTTTCATTTAAGACTAATCTCAGTCTTAATTTTGATCCTAAGTGCTAATTAGGTCAACAGGAGTTAACCTCTAAGACCCAGTCCAAATCAGGATTCAAATAAATCGAATCCTGATTTCTATAAAATCCAAAAAACCCTAAAATTTGACCTATTTAAATTGACCTCAAATTGAAAAATGGACTTCGCCATTGCGCTCATTGCCCCCAAATTAGCTAGGGATGATGTGTTCGTGTCGATCGGAAGCCGTCAAAATTTTAACGAATATTTTAGTATTATTTAAATATCCAGAAAATGAGAAAATTAAATACTCGATGGATCAAAAATCCGACCTTGCCGTTGCGTTCCTCACCCCTCAATTAGCTAGGGGTGACTATTTGGGAATTTTCGGGAACTAATTATTTGGGCATGATTAATTAATAGGTTTAATAAATAAATAATTAATTTATCAATTAATTAATATTAGGCACCGTTAGATTTCCAATGCCGTCAGCTGTAAACAGCCGCGCCGTCAACATCTGCCGTCTGGATATGACGGCAAGTCAGAGCCGTCCCATCCAGGATCGGACGGCGCTCCCGTCGTCATCCTCGTCGAGGACTCCGCTCCTCATGCGAGCGCCACGCGGCGCGTTGCCGCAGCCGAGGCCAACCAGCGGCCTCCCCCGCCTCGTAAGCTCCGTCCCTGCCTCTCTTTAGTCACCAGAAGCCTCGGCCTCGAGCAACAAAGTCGTCAAGCCTCTGGAAGCGGTCCGCTCGAGCCCTAAGTATCCTCCACCGTCCGTTCCAGGTACCTCATACTCCCTCGATCCTTATGCAATTTCAATTATTGAACCTACGAATGTCTATTTCGTAAGTTCGATGTTTCTTTCTTTTCCTCCAAAGATTGTAAATTCTTTAAAGTTTTTAAATTTTAATGAGAATTTCCCTTTCTTACCTTCTTCAGTTTCTGAATGATGTTTTTTTTTCCTTTTCTTTAGAATGGATCCAAATCTTAATACTCCTATTGAACTAATAGTGGAAGAACCTACTTCCACTACAACTTCTCAAACTGAGCAAATACAGAATTTGTTGGGCATGATGAAGGTAATGGTAGAAGCACAAACATGTGCAGCAGAAAAGATGGCTTCATCCTGCAACCTTTCCCAACCTTCTCCAGTTCCATCCCAAATCTGCCTAACTCCTCCTCAAGCTTCTTCTCCCATTATCCCTGAACTTCCCTTGGCTCCATAGCCATCTTCAAGCCCTATTGTGGATGCTTACCTTCTCACCTTTCTTCGTCTAAACCCTCCAGCCTTCAATGGTTCAATTTCCCATTTCGAAGCCATAGATTGGCTGAAGGCCATTGAAAAGAACTAGCAAGTATTAAGTGTCCAAAGAGTGAATGTCTCTGCTTTGCAGCCTACCTATTCCATGGAGAAGCTGAGTATTGGTGGGATAGTGAATTGAAAACTCGCTTCTCTGAGGTTCAAATAGAAGACATCCCTTGGGATGAATTTGAACAGGTGTTCCGTGAAGAATTCATTCTCCCTTCTGCCCAAACTATAATAGAAAATGATTTCATGCAACTTATCCAGGGAAATCATTCTGTGCACGACTATGAGATGGAGTTTCATAAACTCTCTCATTTTTCCCCAAATCTATTCCATACTAAAGTGGCTAGGTGCACAAGATTTCTGTCCAGACTTAGATTCTATCAAAAGTCATTTGATGTCTCAACATCATGACAATTTTCCCAAGCTCTTGGAAGGTGCTCATATGGTAGAGTACCATCAATCTCAAATGGATTTGTGGAAGCGCTCCCATCCTCAACCTTCTAGATCTGAACCCTTTAAGAGAAACCATTCTCATTGTCCGAAAGTCTTCCAGCTAACTTCTGGCCAAAACCCAAATCAAAACCTTAACCAAAACCCTAAGCAAGGCCAGCAGGGAAGATCAGGAGTAGTATGTAACAGAGCCCACTCTTATGGGAAGTGCTACCACGTATGCGGCAGAACCAGTCATAAACATTGGGACTGTCATGCTAACTAGACTGTGGATAAAGTGAAGATCAACCATCAAGGCTCTGTTCAAAATCTAATTCCCTTAAATTCTCAAGCACCAGCACTTGCCTTAATGCCTCCCCCTACTGGTGGGAGTGGTCAGCATCAAAATGGAGTACCTCCTTCTTCCTCCAAACAAGGCTGCTATAGTAGGAAGGAAAAGGAAAAGTCCGTTGCTCAATTACCTGCTGTACCAAGGGTATATAATCTATCTTCTTCAGCTGCCCCTGAGGACAATAGTGTTGCTACCAGTACATTCTAAATTTAATTCCCTATTTTTAATTTTCATTTTTTTCTATAATTTTAATTTTAGCATTTTCCTGCTTTCATTTTCATTAGTATAATTAGAGTTTATTTCCCTGCTATAGGAACTCTAGTTATTAAAAACTAATTATGTGATACTCTCTTTGACACTGGTGCTAGTCACTCTTTCATGTCAGTAAGTTGTACCTCTTCCTTAAATCTTCAACATTTTAGCCTAGGCAGTCCTTTAATAGTTCAAATGTCATCTGGTGCTAAGATGTGTGCTAATGAGTTCTGTTTGGTAGATATCCCAATCAGTAACCAATTCTTCCAATCCAAACTTATTGTTATGTCCATTACAAATTTTGACACAATCTTAGGAATGGATTGGTTAAGTAAGTTTAATGCCGTAATAGATTGTTTTCGTAAGCGAGTTTCACTTAAGGTTGGAAAGAAACATGAAGTATTTGTAGGAAAACTTGGTTTGACTGCATCCTTAATCAATGTTGTTGAAGTTAAGCACCGTGTTAATAAAGGTTGTTATGCAATCCTAGTAACTCTAATCGGCGAAGAGAAGCAAGTAAGTAGTCCAGAAGAGACTATCGTTGTTAGAGAGTTTTGGATGTGTTCCCTGAAGACTTGCTTGGACCACCTCCTTTGCATGAGGTAGGGTTTTCTATTGAACTTGTCCATGGAACTCAACCTAAGTCTAAGGCTCCTTATAAAATGGCTCCAAAGAACTGCAAGAGTTATTAGTGAAAGTATTTGTTCACCCTAGCATGTCACCTTAGGGAGCTCCTATCCTATTCGTCAAGAAGAAGGATGGTTCAATGCAGATGTGTATAGAATACCGTGAGCTTAATAAAGTGACTATAAAGAATAAGTATCCTCTCCCTAGGATCGATGATTTGTTTAATCAACTCACCGGAGTGAAGATCTTCTCCAAGATTGACTTAAGATCAGGTTACTACCAGATTAGAGTCAAGGATGAAGATGTTTCCAAGACTGCATTCAGGACTGATTATGGGCATTTTAAGTTTCTAGTCACATCTTTTGTACTGTCAAATGCTCCTTCCATCTTTATGGACCTGGCGCAATGCATTCTTAAGCCGTATCTCGATGAGTTTGTCATCGTTTTCCTCGACGACATCCTAATCTACTCAAAGTCAGCTATTGAGCATGAAGAGCATCTGCGTATCATTCTAGAATTGTTAAAAGAGAATAAGCTTTTTGCTAAGTTTTATAAGTGCGAGTTTTGGCTCAAATCCATTGCATTTCTGAGTCATGTGATTGATGCTAAAGGCATTAGAGTAGATCAAAAGAAAATCCAAGTTGTTCAACAGTGGGTTCAACCTAGTTCTGTAACAGAGATTCGTAGTTTCTTAGGACTCACTAGTTATTACAGAAGGTTTGTTCCTTGATTCTCTCTAATTGCTTTGTCATTAACTGAGTTAACTAGAAAAAATGTTCCGTTCATCTAGAGCACAGCCTGTGAAGAATCATTTCAGAAGTTAAAATAGTTATTGACTTGTGCTCCTGTTCTAGTACTACCTCATGAGGGTAAAGACTTTTAGGTTTATACTGATGCATCTAAGGTAGGGCTTGGGTATGTTTCTGATGCAAGATTGCCACGTAATAACCTATGCCTCTAGATAGCTTAAGCCTAATGAGAAGAACTATCCTGTGCATGACCTTGAACTTGCAGGGATAGTTTTTGCTCTAAGGATCTGGAGACACTACCTATATGGAGTTTGGTGTGAGATGTTTACTTATCACCAAAGCTTAAAGTACATCTTCACCCAGAAAGAACTTAACTGCCATCAGTGTAGATGGCTGGAGTTACTTTGCGACTATGATTTGGAAATCCAATACCATCCAGGTAAAGCTAATGTAGTAGCTGATGCCCTA
The DNA here is from genome assembly GCA_016760335.1 of Gastrodia elata. Lineage (NCBI taxonomy): Eukaryota > Viridiplantae > Streptophyta > Magnoliopsida > Asparagales > Orchidaceae > Gastrodia > Gastrodia elata. The sequence goes on from CM028669.1 coordinate 993,788, forward strand.
AGTCGTAAAGCAAATTTATCTTCCCTTTGTTGCAACGAATCTTTGATCGAAGATTTTGTCAGATTGAATCTTGAGCCTATCAGTTCAGCTGATTTAGGCACTTTACTATTTGCTATTCAGTCAAATGATTCCCTAAGATCTAAGATTGTTAAAGCACAGAAGGAAGATTCGAGTTATTTTGTGTTAGTTTTTGAAATCGTTAGTGGTAAGATATCTGAATTATGTCTTAATGACAAAGGTGTTGTATTTCAGAAGTCCTAATTATGGATTCCAAAAAGATTGCAGTTATAGATATTGTCTGAAGCTCATAATTCTGGCTATACAGTGCACCCTGGTAGTTGTATGATGTATCAGGATCTCAAGCAATCATTTTGGTGGTCCGGCATGAAGCGGATATAGCTATATTCATTTCTAAGTGCCATCCCTATTCCGTGGTCAAGGCCAAACACTAGAAGCCTGGTGGACTTCTTAAGCCCTTAAATATTCCTAAATGGAAGTGGTTCAATATCTCCATGGACTTCATTGTAGGCTTGCCTAAGAGTACATCTGGTTCTGATTCTATTTGCATGATAGTAGATAGACTCACTAAGTCAGCCCATTTTCTAGCTATTCATCAGAAAGATCTAATTGAGAAGTTAGCTAAGCTTTATCTTAAGGAGATAGTTCATTTGCATGGTACACTAAACTGTATAGTTTCTGATAGAGACAGTAGATTTACTTCCAGATTTTGGACAGCAGTTCAGCAAGACTTGGGGACGAGTTTAGCTTTGAGAATTGATTTCCACCCCCAGACAGATGGTCAGACTGAGCATGTTAATTAGATCTTGGAAGATCTCTTACATCTTTGTGTTCTAGACTTCAGTGGATCATGGGAAAATCATTTAGTGTTAGTTGAGTTCGCCCACAATAATAGCTATCAGTCTAGTATTAGTATGGCTCCTTACAAAGCTCTTTATGGAAGGAGGTATACAACTCCAGTTACTTGGATTGAAGTAGGAGACTCTCAACTTTATGGTTTTGAGTTAGTAGAAGAGACCACTAAGAAAGTTCAACTGATCAAGTGCAATATGATTGTAACTCAGGATAGACAAAAGAAATATCATGATGCTCATCATCGTCAGTTAGAGTTCCAAGTAAGCAATAGAGCTTATCTTAAAGTTAGTCCGATGCGTGGTGTGCAGAGATTTAGCGTGTCTGGAAAGCTGAGTAAGGTATTTAGGACCCTTTGAAGTGATTGAGAGAATTGGAACATCTGCTTACAGATTAGAGTTACCATAAGACTTCTCAGTTGTACATAATATGCTTCACGTTTCATTATTAAGAAGGTGTTTGCTAGATCCAAGTCTACAAGTTCAGATACCTGTAATTCAACTACAGCCTAATTTGACTTTCATTGTTAAACCTATTGCGATTCTGGGGTAGGATCTTAAGCAGTTAAGAAATCGCAGCATTCCTATGATCAAAGTCCACTAGCAGAATCATCCAGCTGGTGAAGCCACGTGGGAGAAAGAAGAGGATATGCTAAAGAAGTTCCAAGAGTGTTGTTTTCTTAACCAGGTAGATTTAGTTCTTTTAATTTTGTTATAGTTTCTTTAGACTTTATTTATGTATTTCTAATTTCGTTATTTTGTTTGTTGTGTATCTTGGGTGACACTCTTTTTAAGGAGGGGAGTCTGTAATAACCTTAGTATTGTTACCCATCAATTAGTGACATAATTGACTCTAATCCTTTTTTAGTAGTCTTATAATATTATTAGGAGTCTCCATTTCAATTTTCATGCGATTTGGAGTCATTTGGCAATTTCCAATATTTTCTGGTTTTCTGAAATTCTGAGAATGCCTAATTTATTTAGACCTTAGAATAGAAAATGAAGTCCACCATTGGACTCACCACACCCAAATTAGTTAGGGGTAGTATTTTTGAAGTGTTTGGAAGTCATCGAATTTTCCCCAAATATTTTAATAATATCCTAAATATCCATAAAATTAAGATAATTAAATTGACTTCCGATCAAAATCACCTCAATTAGGTAAGGGTAAATTTTTGAGATGTTTCAGAGTGCATTTGGTTATTAAATTTTGTTTATTAAATATGATATAGTAAATTAATTAATTAAAGTAAATTATTTAATATATATAATATATATATTTTAATTTAATAATATCGGAATTTTCAAACCAAGGGGATCCGCTGCACACGCCTAAACAACGTGCAACGGATCAATGCGATCAGGACCTTAGGATATATTTAGGATAGATCCAACGACGCTAGACAACCCCGCTGCATCCAACTGTTGGATCAAGATGCTAAACAGACGGCTTGGATGAGAGCCCTGTACGTTGTTCCCCACGATCCTCTATAGAGGCCTGCTAAGGCACGTGGACGTACTCTCGATCGCCATTTGGACCCTTCTACGCACTCTTAACCTCCCGATTACTTTCCTCTCTAGTTTTGGCACTTGCTGGAGTATTCTTGAGTTCTTGGGAGTGCCTGTGATGCTTACGAGAGCTTTTCAAGGGATTGCTGGAAGTCCAATTCTTCTTCCATCTCTAGGTATCTATCTATTTAACTTCTCCTTAAATTGATTCAATAATCAAGTTTGGTATGTTTAAGAGGTTCGATTTGAACCTAGTTAGGACTCAATCAAATTAGTTTTAGCTCAAATCGATCGAGTTCAAGGTATCGAGAATTGGGGTTCCGCCTTGTGGAACCTAGGGCTTCATTTCGCTTCCCCTTCTCATCGTCCTCATGGACGAACCTTAGGTTCATTAGGTTGGTCATGTCTCGGCCATCTTTCTGGGAGGTACAAGTCGGCCTAAGACCACCGGGTTCGACCGGGAGGTCTAACCTAAGATCTGCTCTCCTTTGTCCACCTTTGGGGACGAAGCGGTCTGGACCGCGAGCACTGCGGTCCAGGTTTCTTTGCTAAACCGGGACAGTTCGACCGCAGACCGCGCAGGTTTAAGCCGTGGGACCCGCGTCGACACGCGTCTTCCATGCATGTCGCCGCGCATCTAACGGCCCGAAATTCACGGGGTTCTGCCAGCCGTCTCTTCCTCAAATTCTGCATCATTTAATTCTGAGTTGTATTCTTTAATTTAGTGCAGTAATGATTAGTTGTTTAGGAATTTAATTTTAAATGATTAATCTTTATAAATTTCCATTTAATGATAACATTAAAAATACAAATCCAAATAATACAAAATTATATACTATTTTGATAAAAAAAATGAGTAGATCAATAATACATAATTTAATTTCTATTTTGTTGAATATTTTATTTCATCAATATTTATGATTAATTAATTAATTACAAATTAATATTCATCATTTTATATGACCTAAATTGATCATTTAAGATCCAAATTAAATGATCAAATAGTCCATTTCACTCAGATAAATGTGAGGGACAATAATATGAATTCAAATTTAACATTTGAACCCTAATTTTCTTAATCACTTTTTAATTCTAATTAAGAGTCATTAAAATCCTAAATTTTCAAAGTTGTCCAAAATTGACATACTTAGTGTCATTATTCTCCTTATGATATAAGGATTTCATTATATGTAAATCATTTACAATGGACAACAATTTATGATTTTAGATTTTTAACTCTTACTTAGTGTTATTGTGATTATTCCAAATTTCTAAATAGCATATTTTAGGTTTTACAAAACCCTAAGATAGTTAACATGTCACATTTATTATCACCCTTATCTTATTAGATTACATTTAGTGAAATTAGTTCTCAGCTTTCTAGTTATATGAATCAATTACCAAGTGCTTAATTCACCTTTCAACCTTAAGGTAGAAACCCTAAGATTGATTTCTAAATTGAATAATAATTGATCCCTAAATCTATTTAGTTACACCCATTGAGTGTATATAGATTCAATGCCTTTGTAATGGTAGATTAGTGAATCAACTAGATCTAGTTCAGTGACTAGATTAGAACTTAGTTCATTTACCTAACCCTTAAAGCCTCTCTTGAATATTTTAAGAGCTAGTATTAGAAATCCTAAGTCACTTAGGATAATTTAGGAATCCTATGGAATTCCTCAAACATCAACTATTAGAATACTTAGAACTTGTAGTTCTTAAGTCCTATCAATTAATTACCTTAAGCCTTTCACTTTATCATAAATTAGCTAGATTAACACTTGATTAGTTAGAACCTTCAAACTATAACCTAGCTCGTAAACTTTAGTGAATCTACCATAACTCCAATTTCTTGAATTAGACATTTTCTTTATCTTGATCTCTTCCAATTAGATACCTAAACTTTGATTTAATTATTGCAAATGAATCTTATAATTTAGGATGTGATTGAGACCTAGTTCTAATAATATCAATTATACTTATAAATTATTTTGTCACATCATATTAATTGAATTGAAACTATTACTTTCAAAATCCCAACTACTATTATACTTGCAATTAACTTGAGATCAATATCTCAAAGTTAATTAGGAGCTCAATTAGCTCCAATCATTAAGTAGATCATTAAAATGAGATAACTTTGGATATCACTTAGTTGCAATTATTGAATTTCCCTTGAATGCCTGCTTTGCTTTGAGCCTTATTCACTTGAATCATTCATATAACACATTGTGGATGAATAAAACTTTCACACTAAAATTATTAGGGGTTATATGGCGGATCAATCCGGGGCAGACTAAAAATGGAGTAATAAGGAGACCTCACATTCTTAGAGGGTGAATGTGAGTATTTTAGTATTTGACCTTGCTTTTCTTTAGTTATTAAATAGATATGTTTAACTCCTCATTTCATTCTGAATATGCTTACAGAATGAGCACAAATTAAAATAACTTCAATTAATTAACATGTGAGACCTTCAATCTTATAGATTGTTAAGACTCACCATAGCTTTAAGCTATGTTACTTTCTATAGTTCTAGATTATGTGAATCTTAGATTGATAGTCTAAGATCTTCTTTTAATTTCCTTACTATGCATTTTCTATGGTTTAGAATTGTACTTTACTCATTTACAGTTTACTTATATTACATTGAATATTGTAAAATTATATTTAAATGCTTCACTATTTCTTTTTCTTTCTTAGCATAAATTTATTTGAACATATACATGCTTTACTTCATTTACTTTCATATGCACATTAGTTTATCTCTAGCCTATTTAGGATGCTTTTACCCTTATTCTATTTGTAGGCTAGGATATATACTTAAGTGAGTCTTCTAACTCACTTTGTTTTTCTTACTTACTTTCCTCATTGTATGCTTACTTTATTGCACCCATGCTTGTGCTTACTTTGTAACTAAAAAGTGATATCCAATTATAACAATAACATATTTAGCCATTCTTAAATTGTACTTAAACTATTTTGGATAACCAGATTTCTATTTCTTGGCTTTGCCCTATCACATTTAAATGAAAAAATATGATAGACCAGGTGTACTTGGAGGCTAGTGGAGCTGGACCAAATGCTAAAAATTAACTGCTTCTGCTTATCATATACTAAACTATATAGCTTATTATAAATTTCAAGTGAGCTTTAAATTTCTTTCTTTCCTTTAAGTTTACTGTTGATTTGTAATAAATATTGTTTACTTTACTTTTTCTATACTTTGTTGGAGCTTAGTTTATATTTAAATGCTTATGATGTATGAATGGATGAATGTATTGAATGGATAAATGGTTAAAATTGTATAAAAATGAATATTAATTAAGTCCTTAGTTGCATATCCGCTTAGGCTGTTAGTTGGAATTGGTTGTATGTTCTATTATTTATAGAATTGGAAACTAGTTTCTCATCTAAGTACAAACCTTTTCATATCTGCATGTGTATATTAAATGTTGTGATGAAACAAACCTTAGGGTAGACAACTGTTATATACGTGATTTTCTCCCTCAAAACATTTAGAATTGTAAATGAGCAATCTTATGTAATTGATTAAACTCTATTTTAAATTTGGAACTGAGCAATCCTATGAAATGGATTGAACTTTATTTTTGAATTATAAATGAGCAATCTTATATAATGGATTGAACTCTATTTTAGAATTGGAAATGAGCAATCCTATATAATGGATTAAACTCTATACTGGAATTGGAGTCAATTTGGATTGATTGCATGTTAGTTTATATTGTCTTTCTTTCAAATTATAACTTCCATTGGAATGGAAGTTTTGCATGTCTACTTTGCAGGTGTTTTCTTAACCATTTACAAAGGAGACTCTGCCAAAATTTTTAAGAAAATTTAGACTTAGAATAATTTGGCAAAACTCACATATCAAATACCTATTAAATATCTAGAATTTCATATTTAAGATTGAATGTATTCATTTCAATTGTTTTAAATTATAATCTCATGTCGTCTTATATAAATCATATGCTCAATTATTTCTCATTCTCATTCATAAATTTATTTATTAAATCTTTAACTATAAACTACTTAATACCATTCATAATTTCCCTTTCATCTTAACTTAAGACACCCTTCTAAATCCTTGGCCAAACATAATATCTAATGATTTGGATTAGTTTTCTTCTAATCTAGTATTAGGTATGGTGGTGACATGTCAATATTGAGTTAAGTGATTCTCAATATTGGGGTCATCACATGTAACAACCTAGGTTATTACTTAGGCCAATTTGGACTAAATCAAGCCATGATTGTGATTCTAGTACGTTAATTAAGTCATTATGAGTTCACCATCAAGATCTAGTTCAAATTGGGAGTCAAATGGATCAAAACTTGATTTTGAAAATTTCAGAAAACTCTAGAAATTTAACTATCTAAATTGACCTCAAATAAAAAACCCAACTTCGCCATTGCGCTTATCACCCCCAAATTAGTTAGGGGTGATGCTTTGGAAGCATTTGGAAGTTGTGAGATTTTTTGCAAATATTTAATTATATTTTAAAACCCAAAAAAGGGAAAAATAAAAAATCTGACTTCATTATTGAGTTCCTCACTTCTCAATTAACTAAGGGTGATTTATTAGAAATTTTTGGAGTGCATTTAATTGATTAATTTTAATTAATAAAAATCAAATTTAAATATTTAAATAGTAATTTAATTAAATAGGTAAACGGCATCACCTAATCCATTCGCCTTTCCTCTAAGCGCCGTCAGACTAGTCGTTCGATCGGACGGATCTCCCTAAGCCGTTCGATCACTTGATCGAACAGTCATGGCATCGCCCACTTTGCGAGGCTCCCGCATGGCTTTCGTAGTGACGCGTGTCACCCTAACTCCTCGCCATGTGTCGACCACCGCCTAAGGACTCTCCTTTTGCACTCCATTAAGACTTTTGATGACTCTACTGTCTAGTCTTACCCAGATCCGAGCGCTGCGAGGAATTGAAGGACTGCCGATCAAAACTTATTTCCATCTGTTGTTCATCAAGGTACAACTACATCTTCTTAATACTTCATTCAATCATGCAATGCTTGTTTCGTTTCTTAATTTCATGCTATTGTTAATCATTTGGCTGGTCATGAACAATCTCAAAGAAGTTCGATTAGTGCAATTTTCTCTGATGTCTGCAATACCCTACAGTATTCAGTCAGGTCATACCTCGTCTGAACCCTAGTCATCAAGGGTTATATCTTATATACGAATTAGGTCATCATAGGTTCTGGCTTGACCGTGGTGGACAAGCCCTCGTCTCTCCCTATCCAGTGCCGTCTGGGACATGTATCCCCTGCTTTGGGAAGCTTTCGATAATCGTAGCCCTAATTCGGTCGTCGTGGTAGAGGATGCGGGAGCAGGGGGTCTTTTGGGATGGGTCGCGTCGACCCAGGGATGACCCGAGCATCAACGGGTCGACCGTATGGCTGTGGTGGGATCCGTCAGGCTTGCGTGTGAGTCCCTTTGAGGTCCGCATGGCTTTCTGCGGAAGCCATCTCAACGGGTGGGGTCCTCCCGTGCCGTCAAAAACTGACGGGTCAGTGCTGCGGGTCATTGTTACCCAATGCTGTGGGGCCCATATGTCAATTTTGTCGTAAGTGCGGGTCCGGCTGGTAGAATAATAATGGAAATATTATTTAAATTAAATCAATGAAGCTTTAATTAAATTAAATTGATATAAAAGAAATTAATTGGATTGCCAAAACTTTAAACATCTAGAAATTTCAATCCTGAACTCCAAACATAGTGAAATTATATGTCATTTCAATTTGGAGAAATCAAGGAATAATATGGCGCTGTCAATTTTCCATTTGGATGTATATTTCACCCTGTGACATTTAGGACCCCTAAATAATGCTCTAAAATGCTCCTTAACTTCAAACTATTATATCTTTACACACACTCACCCAAACATATCTAATATGGGTCCTATTTTAATCAGGAGACTGTCATGAATGTTCTAAAAGCATTAATTTATTTGTTAAGGTTTTATTTTGCCTAATCACTTTTAGAACCTTGCCTTAATTACACCCTTAAACCTTAGAACTTCAATTGATCATAACTTGATTAATTAAGCTCCAAATTAGGTCTTCCAATATACCATTTTAATTAGTAAGACCTAATAAACAATAAATTGAAAAATATTTAGGTTTTGGTGATTAGATTTCTTAATTTGCCCTAATCATCCCAAATTTTGTTTAGTAAACATTAGAATAATTAGTTATCCAAACTCAGTAATTTAAGTTTTTGATAGCTCTTAGAGTAGATTAGAACATAGTAGCGTGATTGGTTTAGTAATTTTATGATTAATTTGACTAATCACTCACTAATCACCCTTAGCCATAACTAGGTCATAACTTGACCAATTGAGGTCCAAATTTGGTCTACTCCCAGTTAAAGTACTTAGTGGGTGATAGGAAAGCTATAGCCACTGAGTTTATTGAATTTAGACTTTAAATAAAATAGTTAGGTTTTTGACCCCTCTTAAGAAACCCTAATTTACATATTTAACCCTAAATTTGATTTTCTCATAAATTAATCTTTAGACCTAAAATTTAGTGTTCATGGACTCAATGGAATCCTTGAAAAGTAAGATTAATAAACTACATAAATGGTTAGACTTCATTAAGTAAAATGACCAAATTGCCCTTATAAGTCAAATTTCTTAATTTGATCTCACAAAGCTTATTTCTTATCCAAATTAGGTGTGCTTACTGTCTATTTTCATGTTAGATAGTACGTAATTATTTTCCATTGTCAACTTCCTATTTGGAGCCCTAAATCAAAAAGTTGCTTTTTAAACCCTTTAGAAAGGGCAAAACGGTCATTTTGCCCAAATTTTGGTTTAAGTGCTTTTAAGCCTTAGATTCATATACTATTCATTAAAATCAGTAAATGAAGTTATTTAAAATTTAATTCATGTGATTTTAAGCTATTAGTCAAGTTTCCAAATAAAACACTAAAATTTATCTAAAGTAAATTAAGCTCCATAATGTGAATCTCACATCATACATCCTTAAGTCTTCCAATCCATCATTTTAGCTTTTAATTATGGTTAGTGTTTGAGTGTTTATCTTAGTTCCTTGAGAATTAGGAATAATGCTTAGGTTAAAATTCATTTATAAGGTAAATTGGGTTACTCAATAGGTGAAACCTTGGTTTTACTAGTTTATAGATTTTTATTATTTGCTTATAATTATTTAATCTTTCAACCTTAAACTTAAGAATAGAGATCCATCCTATAAAGTATGACTTTACTTTATAGAATAAGCCTTAATCTTTAATCTGTGAGATTAGGTTTTAAACTTTAGCCCTTTAGGATCACTTTAGGATTGAATGATTAAACCTCAATATTTGGAGTTTAATTCTTAATCATTCCATCTTGATTTATCTTAAATCAAGATGGGTTTGGGTTGCTTAAATCATTAAAATAGGATGATTGATTATTTATTCAACTTTTGTAGTTGACATTGATTTAATCAAATTAGAACCGAATCAGTTCTAATTGTTTTCAACTTATATGGATGTGAGTTTGAGTTACACTCAATAGTAGGAACTAAAGATTCTGAGCTTGTGTAACTTGAAATAGTTAAAATGGATAAATTAGATAACAAAAGATATTACCTTGTATTGGAGCTTTATACCATGGATATATATAGTAGACATATAATATTGGATAAATATCATATATCAATTTGTATTGCATGGTCATCATTAGCATTTTTATCCATATTTTTAATTTTTTAGACTTTTAGTTCAATAGGTTGTGACCTAATTAGTTTGCCTCTTCATATTAGGTTCGGCCTAGTAGTGTGAATGCTAGTTTGTCGGTGAAGTCCACCTAGTGGTACACCTTCTAGTTTGTCGAAAAGATGGTGTGTAATAGACTTGTTGTGACTTGTTTTGTCAGTGTTCTAATATGGCAGTACTAGCTTTAAGTGCACTTCTACTCTTCTATTTGGTTCTTCTACTTTAGCTTAACAAGCTAAGCGAAATGTTAAGTTCAGGAGGTTTGTTTGGTCATAGCAATTTTTTAGTCTGTATTTATTATTTTCAGCTCAATTTAACTGTATTTCAGCACTTACTTACTTATGAACTATTTACTTAATTTCTAATTTACTTATATTTTAGGATGCTAGCCTTGCTCACTTGTTATATATATATATATATATATATATATATATATGGTGCTAACCTTATTTTCAATTATTTAAATGTATCACATGTTCTTTTACCTTATATTAATAAGCATGAGTTTATTTTGATCATAAGCATATTTAAAATGAGTTTTTTTTTTCTTTTTAGTTATTAGTATTTATTTTTTCTATTATACTTAACCTTGTTGCAGTTATAGTTAGAGGTATATGTTTACTTTCTTTTTTTTAAGGTTATAAGCTTATTGTTTATAGCTTTTCGTTCATTTCATATGCTTTCTTGCACCTACGTTGTTGCTTAGTGTTAAGTAATGGTGATATCTTAAAAGAAATTAAATAATATTCAGCCTAAAATGTACTTAGATAATATGTCTAATAAGATATTCTCTTTTTTGGTTGGGGCCCTATCATTGTGAAAGGGACAATGGTAAATTTTGAGCTATTTGAAGTTGTGGGCCTTCTGAAGACTGGATTTAGGTGGAGGACTGAGCTGCTGGAGAGCCTTAGTTTATTTGCTCTTTTTACTTCTTTGCTTGTGAGGATGAGTGTTTATTTCATTTTCAGCTTAACTCTTAAAATGTGTTATAATAATATATGTTTATTTTGTATTTTCTTTAAGTACACTTATTCTGAGTTGTATGTTTTTTACTTCTATATTGTGATGGAACGGATGTTCATATTTTGCTTCCGCGCTATGAATATAATTCTTGTATTTATCATTTAGTGAAATACTTTGTAAATGGAAATTTCCTTGATTACATTGGATTAGAAGGATTGTCTAATCTATTTATAAGTGAGGGACTTGTCATTTAGTGACCACTTTACCATAATCATGTTAACTGAAGAGTTAACAGGATCACGATGGGATGGGGTGCCACATCTTTCAACCTTAGACTTAAGATTAGAAGATTCATCATATTAAGTTTAACTTTACTTAATAGGATTTGCCTTAATCAATAATCTGTGAGGTTGGGTTTTAAGCATTAGTCCTTAAGATCACTTTTAGATTAAGTAATTAAACCCCAATATTTAAAGTTTATTTCTTAATCCTTCCATCTTGATTTATCTTAAATTAATATGAGTTTGGGTTAATTAAATTATATTAGAACCTGATCAGTTCTAACTGTTTTCAACTTATAAGGTCGTGAGTCTGAGTTACACTTAATAGTATGAATTGGAGATTCTGAGCTTGTATAACTTGGAGCAATTTGAACGGATAAATTAGATAATAAAGGATATCACCTGTGATTTAGTAGAGTCTCTTGCTCACTTTGAATTTTATGTTTTGCTTATCTTGTATTTGAGCTTTATACCTTAGACATATGTAGTGGATATAGGATATTGGATGAATATCATATGTCAATTTGTATTACATGAATATCATTAGCATTTTACTGGTGTTTTCAGTTTTCTAACTTTCAATTCAGTAGGTTGTGACCTAATTAGTTTGCCTCTTCAGATTTGGTTCGGCCTAGTAGTGTGAACGCAAGTTTGTCGATGAACTCCACCTAGTGGTACGCCTGCTAGTTTGTCAGAAAGGTGGTGTGTAGTAGACTTGTTGTGACTTGTTTAGTCAGTGCTTTGATATGGCAGTACTAATTTTTAGATGCACTTCAACTCTTCTATTTGGTTCTTCTACCTTAGCTTAGCAGGCTAACTAAGATGTTATGCATATTTTTAGTTCAGGTGGCTTGTTGACCATAGTAATTTTTGTAATAAATTGAGGTTGTTACTTAGCGTAATCTTAGTTTAATAGTAGTCTAATTATCATTCTATTGAGTTCATCTATTCATTAAAACTAACCCTTAAAATTTTGGAGTAATTTGGAGCTCAATCGAATAAATAGAACATTTTAATATATTTAATTAATTAGAAAATTGAGGTATTTAAATTAACCTTGAAATCAAAATCCAACTTTGCCGTTGCAATCATCACCCCCAAATTAGCCGGGGGTTATATTTTGCTGACTTAACCAGTTCATGCCCAGGTTTATATCAAAGTGTGCGATTAGCAAAATAATCAGTTTGGCAAAAGTAGTAACGCACTGAATCACTGGAAAGTGTAAAGACTAAACAAGGTAAAATGAACTAATGGCTGAATGCTGAAAGTAAGTGAAAACATCAAATACTCGGAAACTAAGGTAAAAATGTCAAATGATGTACTATATGTCACTGGTATAATGCATCCAAATATGCCACAACATAGTATGCCACAGATATGTAACAGAACTATCACTGAAAGGCAATGAGTCATACAGTCCAATGTATACATACATCCAATTGAGAATACAGTTTAGTGTGATGCCGATGCATTCTGAAATTCCCTAGTCAATGTATGCAACATTCCGTAACTCATAAATCATCACTGATACTCATATATCACTACTGAAATCATTCATCATGCTCAGACTCATGCTTATGTTCATGCTTCTATTCTACATGAGTTAAATCCAAAATCCATAAATGCTTGAATACCGATAATGAATTCAAAGTCTCCATTGTGCAGAATCCTGCTAAAAAATTTTTAACTCCTAGAATCTAGGATGACGATTGGTTAAAGCTGAGAATTTACTTATAAATCATTAGATGGGGAGATGGTATACACATATATATAGCATACTTCCAAGAAGGGTAGTTTTTAACTCTTAGTTTGATTAAGCCACCCTAATAAAGTGATCTTCAAGAGGAGGCATCACCTGATGGTGACTTGTATCTCAAGCTAAGCCATTAAAATACCCAACTCACAAGAACACTTAGTGTTCTAAAGAAGATAACTCAAATTACTTAATTTGTTTAAGCCAGACCTATTGAAGTGATCTTCACTAAGAGGCATCACCTGATGGAGACTTATATTTTAATCAAACTAAGGAATGAGTCCCCATTTATAACACTCTTAGGATCGATTGATTTACTTTAAGCGAGAATGTATCCGCCTAAACCAGCAGGATAGCCCAAAGATAAATCTCACTTAGTGTGACTCAACCATTCCCGAATGCTACTGAAATAATCCAGTATTATGGGTATACCCTATTATACCCAACCAATAATTTAGGTTTAGCAATTTTATTTATCCACAAGGATTTATCAAGACTGTCCATCCTTATGCTAAATGGGTGATCCTGCAAAAGGCTCCAAAGAAGTGATATAAGATCACTCAAAGTAGGTGCTACCACAAGGAAAAGGGTTCATAAGTAGCTTAGGTGATTCTTACCACAAGGTATTAAGATTAACTTCTAAAGTGAAAAGGATCATCTAAGATTCTATCTCAATAAGTTCACAAAGGTCCTTCCTACCTCAATATATCATTAATTAAGGTCTTTAAAATATTTCAGACACGAGCTTATAGTGCGACACCAAAGATCTCACACCCTTAATTCTAATGCTAACATTTTAAGTTTTATTCATTAATTAGGCTTAGAGTGATCAGATCAAATGATTAGATCATCTGATCACATACTATTCTAAGATCATAGGGATAAATTAAGAATATTATTAGAGTTAGATCAGTTATTAAATCAATATAATTCTATTAATTTTCTTATGCTAATAATCTTATTTAAGAGAAAAATCAAGGATCCAAAGCTTAGATTCAGATTATTCAATGATATGGTTTGATTATTATCCTTGACATATCTAATTCAATGATTTAAGATCAATACTAAATCAGATGCATTATTGAAATAATATCAATTTCATTATCTTATAATCAAATTAATTACATTAAAATTTAAGAGTTTAGATCTTAATCAAACAGGTTAGGGTTTGACCCTTACTCATGTCTAATTAAGATCAAGCATTTATTTATAGATTAAATATCAAATCAATGAATTAGGAATGTATTATTAATGGCAATCTTACACCTAGATCAAGTCTCAATAGCTTGATTAAAGTCTTAAGACTTCTTAAGTTTAATAAGAATAATTAAGTTCTCTATTTTAGCTTTATTCAATTTATACATCATAAGCTTGCATACATGGTTTCAATACATCTATCTTACTGTTATGGAGCATATTAACAGAAAAATTCATAAAAATAAAAAGTAATTAGTGCTAATCAAACTCTAAACCAATTTAAAAAGATTAGCACCTAATTATAAATCTAACTATTATAATTTTATACAACATAGCACATAAGTTTTATTTAATCATACAATTAATTAGAGACTAAGTTTGCTAAGATCTAGTGTCTAGAAACCCTAATTTTTACTAATCATGGTTTAACAAGATTAGAGCATAAATTGAAATACAGAAATTAGAAAAATAAATCACTTGGCACATTCATTCTACTCTTTATAAGAAAACTAATGGCACCCTAAACATGTAATTTGGTTAAGTATAATTGTTAATCCATCCTAATCAAGTTCTGCAATACTTAGGTTAAAATAGAAAATCTATCCATTTGATGTTCAATATTATTTTATATTCTTATTCTTGAGGATTTTTTGATTAATTTGATATATAATATCATAGGGTTTGGACCAATTAAAAGTTATTTAATTAATACATTCTATATTTTTATTTAATTAAATACTTATGATTGGAATAATTGATTTATTTTCCTTAAGGAAAATAATTCCAATCATTCAAATAATATTTAAACGGGTTCGGCCCGAATCCAAAAGGCGCGGGTCGATCAGGGCACGGGGACCCGGCACTGTCGCAACACGCAGGTCATGGGCTGACCCGGCCTGCACAGTGCCATCGTCCCCGCCTCGACCCCTCTCGATAGGGACAGATCCAAGAAACGCTAGATGACAAAATTCTTCGTCTATAGTGCACGCCTTGGCCTCGGGTCAATCGGGAATCAATCCCATAGCCAAGACGCACCGATTGACACTCGAAGCCCCTTGTGAGGTGGTCCGAATCGGCCGGACCTTACTCCCCGAGGGCTCCCTTAATGGAGCTACTGTGGGGAGGCAATTCTCCCCCAAAGAGGCTACGCCTGACCCGGGGCTCGATCCTTACACCATTAGGGAGGTGAGGCAGATCGAAACCCTCTGGTCTGAGGGCCTGAGGTGGGCTGGATCACTGGGGTCTTACTCGACCCAAGGCGTCCTTAAGGGACTTAGCCCGATCGATCGATTCGATCGATCGGGGCTTGTTTATGGCATAGACATGATCACATTAAGTTTGTTTTGATAATACGCATTTAAACGAATCAAAAGGATGGGAGTTTGAGCCCAATTGGCTCAGACCAAGCAAATGGGGGTACCTAGTTTGTCGGGATGGCTCGAGATAGCTGACAAAGGATATGGCTGGCCTTAACTGAGCTTCCAAACATTGCAAAGGATCCAAAACACCAGAAGAGCCTACTATCAGTGGTTTGAGAACTTCTGGAAGCGCCTACGCAAGCTCCGAACTGATGGCAATGGCGAAAGAGGGATCGAGCTCAATTGATCAGCAAGGATCAAATGGAGCTATGCTAAGGCTATTTATAGCCTTAGCAGGGAATGGGAAAGGTTCCAGAGGGCTGAATTGGGCTAGGGAGGACCCGAGAGGTCGGGCCATGGCTGAGCTCTCAAAATTCCATTTCGAGCTTGGCCGGGCCACGAGGCCCGATTGGGGCTCCTCGCCATAACGAGAGGGTCCCCAACAGTTTGCTGAGCTGGAGGCACGAGTGGGAGACAAGGAGGGCAGCTGGCAGTACGGGGTGGATCCCGGTTGGGCGCGCGAGTGAGTGGGAACGAAGGTCCACAGTCGTGGGAGGGTTCAGAGCCGTCTGATAGATTGATCAAAAAGACACAACGGTCCTGATCCTCCGGATCCTAACAGCCGGATCCGATTGGATCCACGCTGTAGAATTCATAGGGCGCATCTGATGGCTGATCCGCGGTTCCGCGGATCAGAATCCTTGATGTTAGATTAATAGAGCGAATGATGGATATGATGGAAGCATCGCTGTCGTGCGTTACATATATATATGATGTTAGTCTTGCTTTCAGTTATTTAAATATTTCACATGTTCTCTTACTTTATGTTAATTAGCATGAGTTTACATTGATCATAAGCATGTTTAAGATGAGTTTTCCTTTCAATTATTAGTATTTATCCTTTATTTTATGCCTAACTTTATTGCAGCTATGGGTGGAGGTATGTGTTTACTTCCTCTTTTGTTTAAGTTATAGACTTATTGTTTATAGCTTCTCATTCATTTCATATGCTTTCTTGCACTTATGTTGTTGCTTAGTTGTTAAGTAATGGTGATATCTTTAGAAGAAATTGAATAATATTTAGTCTAAAATATATTTAGACAATATGTCTAGTATATATTTTCTCTTTTTGGTTGGAGCCCTATTATTGTGAAACCAGTAATGATAAATTCTGAGCTATTTGAAATTGTGGAGCCTTCTGAAGACCAGATTCAGGAGGGGGATCGTGCTGCTTGAGAGTCTTAGTTCCTTTGCTCTTTTTACTTCTTTGCTTGTGAGGATGAGCGTTTATTTCATTTTTCTTCTTAACTCTTTAATTGTGTTGTAATAATTCAGGTTTATTTTGTATTTTCTTTTATTGCAGTTATTATGAGTCGTATATTTTTACTTACTGTATTATGATGGAATGGATGTTTATATCTTGCTTCGGCACTCTGAATATATTTCTTGTATTTATCATTTAGTGAAATGCCATTGCAAATGGTAATTTCCTTAATTTTATTGGATTATGATGAATGACTAATCTAACTATAAATGAGGAACTTGTCATTTGGTGACTATTTCACCATAATCATGTTAACTTAAGAGTTAATAGGACCACAGTGGGGCTGGGGTGCCACAATTTACCTGTTGTTGTAGCGCCCCGCCCCGTCGCCGCGCGCAAAAGAGTTAAAATCATAAATTCGGTGGTGGAGCGGTGCGCCACTCAAGGAGTAATACCCCGTCTCCCCGAATAGCTGAAAACTAAGCTCACCTAAAGGGCTGCTGACTCAATCTCAAGTAGGGTTGAGAGCTAATACTTAAGATAAGAGTAGTATCCTTATCCTAAGTATTAGGCAAATATATACATTGGATTTAGAATACAATAAGAATCCAATATATGTATAAGATATCAGCATTTTCAGTATACTGATCACATCACAATACTAAGTATAAGTAGTATAATAACAGAGTGCAAAAGCTTAAAGCAAACATCCAGAAAACATTCATCACAGAAATTATATGAAAACAAGCGTCTCAGAAAAGAAAAGAAAATATATCCAAAATTATTACAAATTGTTTACTAAAATAGACATAAAACTAAACTGAAAATATTAAGCAGAAAGTAAAACTGGAGGAGAGTCCACTAGTACTCCACGGGCTCCTCCTGAATCTGAGTGTCCTCCTGAACTATCTCAATATACTGCTCATGAATTAGCAAATTGCCGGATCCCAAAAGTACCTCGTGTTAGACAATAAGTCTAACACATCGAAACTAATCTAAACAGTTCTAGTTATTCATTTAACATTTATATAACATGTATAAAATTGCAAGAAAATTGTAACATATCTGAAAATATAAAACTGTATAAAACTGAAGTAAAACAAAGTAAACTGAACTATAACAGAATACTAAAAGTAAACAAAAAACAATACTAAATCTAAAACTGAGTAATCATCTATAAACTATGCTGTATATCACTAAAACTGTGCATCTGAATATGCCTCAACACTGTATGCTACTGATATGCTACCAAAATATCACTGAACTGTTATGAGCAGTATGGTCCAATGTCTACATACACCCTATTGGGAATACTATTTATTGATGACACTGATGCATCCAGAAATTCCCCCGTCAATGTATGCTAGATTCTGTAACTCATAGATCATCACTGATACTTATACATCATTCTGATTCTCATACATCATTCTGATATTCACACATCATGCTTATGCTCATGCTCATGCTTCTAAACTACAAGAGATAAATCTAGAAAATACTTTAAAATCTGATATTGAATCCAAAGTCTCCATTATGCAGAATCCTGCTAAAAGGATTCTGACTCCTAGATTCTAATTCAATAATTGGTTAAGGATGAGAGTTTACTTAAAAATTATTAGCTGGGATGATTGTATACACATATTTAACATATTTGCAAGAAAGATAAATTTAACCCTTAGCTTGTTTAAACTGCACTTATCGAAGCGCACTACGATAGGAGGCAGAACCCGGTCACAGTTTACATCTCAAGCTAAGCCGTTAAATGCCCTAATTACAAGCATACTTAGTGGTCTACACAAAGTGACTTAAGATACTTAGTTTGCTTAAACTACACTTATCGAAGCGCACTACGATAGGAGGCAGAACCCGGTCACAGTTTAATCTCAAACTAAGGATCCTGTTCACTAATTGTAACACTCTTAGCCTTGGAAGATTTATTCTAACAGGACTGTATTCGGCTAATCCCGCATGATAGCACCTGGTCATAAGTTCACATTGGAGTGAATCAACCAATCCTGAATACTACTGAATTAATCCAGTAATATGGGTATACCCTACTATACCTAACTAACAATCTGAGTTCAGAAGGTTCTATTTAATCAACAAGAATTTATCAAATCTATTAATCCTTACTCTAAGTAGGTGTATCCTACACAAGGCTCCAAGGATGTGATTAAAGGATCACTCAACATAGGTTGCTACCACAAGGAATGAGTCACATTCTAAGTACTTTAGGTAATTCCTACCACAAGGTATCAAGTTCAACTTCTAAAGTTTTGAAGGATCAACTAGGTTTCTACCTCAATAAGTTATAAAAGTCCTTCCTACCTCAATATTTCATTAGTTAAGGTCTTTAATCATTTTAATGACGAATCCTATAGCAAGACCCTTAAAATCTCACTTTTCTACATCTTAAGGTTTACTTGTTATACTTAAGTTAAGCTGATCAGATCAGATGATTAAAATTCATTTGATCCTTTCCTATTCTACAATTATAGGATAAAATCAAAGATCTTATTAGAGTTAGATCATTGTATAAATCATTACAACTTTATTTCCATGTTATGCTAATTGTCTTATATAAGAGAAAATCAAAGATCTAAAGCTTGGATACAGATGGTTCAATCACACACATTCAATGTTATCCTTAGCACTTCTAATTTGATAATTTATGATCAATATCAAATCATATGCATTATTGGAATAATGTCAATTACACTATCTTACAATCAAGTTAATTAATAAAGCGATTAAGGTTTAAATCTTAATCAAGATAAGCTAGGGTTTAACCCCTAACCTTTCTATCATCAAGACCAATGTTACTTTAAAGGTCAATGATAAATCAATATATTATTAGTGTATTATTGATGTCAAGCTTTATGTTTGGATTAAGTATTATCTACTTAATCAAGTTATCAAGATTTTTATATTCAAGTAGGCACATTTAAGTATTCAAATAAATATTGAAGTTCTCTAATATACATCCTAAAAGTACATAGATAGAAAAATGACACAAAAGGGTAATCAATGCTAATCAAATTCTAATTCAAATTAAAGGGATTATCATTTAATCACAAATCTAAAAGACTTAGATTTCATGCCATTGTTGTTGTTAGGATATATCTATTCAATTCAAGCACTTAAAATTCTATGACTTAGCATTTGGCACAATACATATTTAGGATCCATAGTAGGTTTTGAGCACTAATTCAATTTTAATATGGAATTTTATGCAATACTCAATTTTAGCTAAAATATGTTCAAATTTAGTATAACTTAGCCCCACTAGGGTCCTAGGGGTCTTAAAATATCAAAACAATTGAGTTTTGGCCATTTCAGCCAAAACTGGGCAGTTTTACAAAATCTGCAGCGCGTTGTAGTGCTTTTCGCGTGGAAGTGCGCTGTAGCGCTTTCCGCGTGGCAGCGCGCTGGAGCGCTTTCCGCGCGGTAGCGCCATTGCGCTGCGGCTCGCTGTAGGCCGCTGCAATCCGCTGCAGCGTGCTGTGGCACGCTGTAGCGGTTCGATTTGCAAAATCATTGTTTAATTATTTTTATTTAATGATTTTATGATTTTTCGCAAAATTATCGTTGTAGCGGTCCATTTTACAAATTTACTGTTCAATTAATTTATTTTCGACATTTCCTAAGTTCTGGAATTTCCGCTATAGTCCGCTGCAGCGACCCATTTTGCAAGTTACTATTCAATTAGTTCAACGTGCATTTTTATATGTTTTCCCTAAGTTTTCCTGTCCGCTGCAGCCCGCGGCAGCCAGCTGCAGCAGCAGACGGTGATTTCGCCAGGTGCGAAACCCGTGAGGGCCATTTTTTGAGCTTAATTACTCTCAATATAGAGAGTTCCATGAGTGGTGCCATATATCAATGAAAAGGTATTTCCGATACCTTTCCATCGACACCAAAATTAGCACAAACAGAGCATCCTAACCATACTAAAAATGATAATGAATACAAGGGTATGCAGAATAGATGAAAAACAGAGCATATTTTTGTGAGTTCTTAAGAGCCTTAATGGCTTTCATACATGCATATGGACATCCAAGGCTGCATTCTAATATCATAAGATCATAAGAAAGACAATGAGAAGAACAAGAGGGTACCTTTTAGTTCTTGCTAGAGGAGGATGAGGAAGGCCTTATCTTCTTTAAGATCTTAAAGAGGTGCTCCTTCTTTCAGCACTAGGGACTTAATGGAGGGGAAAGAGATGTGAAAGTTTTTCAGCAAACTTGAGAAGGGGGCTGAGCTTTCCATTTAAAGGGGAACGAAGAGCTAGGGAGCTTATGTGAGGGGGAGTAGGGGCCATCATGAGGGAGCATTAATGGATGGCATGGCTTAGGGAGGAAGGAGGGATGGCCAGCCGAATTGCATGGGGATGGCCAGCCAAAAATATTTTTGAAATAAATGGCGAAAATTGCAAATTAGGGAACGATAGATTTCTTAATTACGCATTTATTTTCCCTAATTATTTAAATATTCCAATTTTTGAAATGTGCTTCGAAAATTCCCAAAACTTCATCCCTAGCTAATTTGAGGGTGAGGATTTCAACGGTAAAGTCGGATTTCAATTCGGACAATTATTTAATTATCTTATTCTTCGACGCATTTAATTATATTAAAATATTCGCGAATATTCGACGACTTCCAAATGCGTCCAAAACATCACTCATAGCTAATTCGGGGGTGACGATCGCAACGACGAAGTCGGATTTTGATTTCGAGGTTAAAATAAATACCTCAATTTTCTAATTAATTAAATATTGAAATAATTCAAAATATTGGATTTAGCTCTGAATTGCTCCAAACATTCAGGGTTTGGTTCTAATGACTAGATGAACTTGATGGAATGATAATTACGATACGATTAAGCTAAATTCAAGCTGGGTAACAACCTTGGGTTGTTACAGTTGTGGTGTGTTGTAGCGCTAACCTCTCATGATTATATCTGCTAGGGCGCGATGTGGCACCCGACTCTTGGGGATGATCCACCATGACGTGCTGGAGCACCTGGCTCTCAGGAATGATCTGCCACGCCACGCTGTAGTACCTGGCTCTCGGTTTGTGTCCGCTTAAGGGGAGCTGTGGCACCTTGATCTCGGGCTGTGTCCGGTGTGGCGCGCCGTAGCGCCACTCTTTTCCTCATTTTCTATATTTTCTAAATGTAGCTCTTCTTCCTAAAATGCAACCAAAACACATATCAAAGCATAACTAATCCTATAAAAAGCATAATTCTTAATACTAAATTACCTATTTTTATTGGGTTCATCACCCACCATTTGATATCTTCATATTAAACAAGCATTTCATTAAGAAAACTTTATTAGAAGCTGAAGGCTTCTCATATATTCACGTCAGGGCTACCATGAGATCTACGGTGGTTCTCTCTTTTACAATAATAAATGCTACTGAAGAAGATAATGAAAGATGAATCAAACCCAACGTTATTCCATCCAGAACTTCTCAATCCTCATTTGTCATAGTTGCATGTTTCTTCTCAGCTCCTCCGAGTGGTAAATACAACTTCTATTAGTAAAAAAAAATCTTCCATTTGCATCTTTTAAAAGGCAAAGTTTGTGCCATTAAACTTCTTTATTTTGTGCCTCATTTCGTCGGACATTGCTCTCACTCAAACTAACAAATCCTAGAACCACGCTCTGATACTATTTGCTACGATCTATATGGGCAGGTTTGCATTGAGGTTACCAGAATAATAATCACAAAATGTAAATCAATAGAAGCAAGAAATATTCCACAACACAAAATAATAATTATAACATTAACCACAACAACATCCAAAGACTAGGATTTACGTGAAAAACCCAAGAATTGGAAAAGTTACGAAATTACACCATATAGAAAAAATCACTATGAACAAAAGAGTGCATAGTTACAAAAAGCTCCACTTTCATAAGAGTAAGAATGATCTATCGCTTAAAAAACTTCCTGATCAATTTCTTCTCCTCCGCCTACATAGGGTTTATAACACAGATGAAGCACGTCCATATGTTTTCTTATATACTTAGGCTTCACAAAAACCCCAAATGACCCAAAAATGACCATAAAATACTTAGGGGACTGCCAAAACCCGCGATAGGGCTTCAGCGAGTGCTAAGGTGCGTCTGAGCGCCCTAGGTTCGAACCACGAGCACCATAGTGCACCCCAGAAGGGCGCTACAGTGTGTTGTTGAGCATGTCACTCGATTCCTAGGCGCCACGGTGAGTTGAGGCTGCTGTCCCTCAACTACAATGGCCGCAGGGTGCGTCTTTCATATCTTGAAACAAACCCTATGTTCCATCTTTTTCCCCTTTAACCTCTTGTACACAAAAATCATACATTCCATCTTTTTCCCCTTTAATCTCTTATACACAAATCCTACATTCCATTCTTCCCCTTTAATCTCTTGTGCACACAAATCATACATTCCATCTTCTTCCCCTTTAATCTCTTGTACACAAACCCTACGTTCCATCTTCTTCCCCTTTAATTTATTGTACACACAAGCCCTACGTTCCATCTTCTTCCCCTTTAACCTCTTGTACACACAAACCCTACGTTCCATCTTCTTCCCCTTTAATTTATTGTACACACAAGCCCTACGTTCCATCTTCTTCCCCTTTAACCTCTTGTACACACAAACCCTACGTTCCATCTTCTTCCCCTTTAATCTCTTGTACACACAAACCCAACATTCCATCTTCTTCCCCTTTAACCTCTTGTACACACAAACCCTAAGTTCCATCTTCTTCCCCCTTAATCTTTTGTACACAAATCCTACATTCCATCTTCTTCCCCCTTGGTCTCTTGTACGCAAGTTAGTATTTTTGCCCAAAATTATTTGAAGAATTTCATATAATAAACTAATTAAAAGAATTAAACTTTGTACCTCAATGAAAATAAAAAATAGTTATTATATAATCCATTTTTATTGATAAATCATGAATAAATTTGCCTAATTTTGAACTTATGTGCAGCAAATCTCAAAATAATTTGGCATTGTATGCGATATATTTATGAGCCTCAAACGCACACATCTTCTCTTTGCAAAATTCACAAGTTTGGTTACAAACTGACTTTTTTTACCAAACATTAGCCGCCCCCAGCTTCACAGCCTCAAAAGCTGATGAAAAAAGGACAAAAAAAGCAAAAAGATTCAGGAAAAAAACAACTCTAAAAATCTCTAGTCTACAACTATTGCTCGGAACAAGCTCACGACGCAGAAGAAAAAGGAAGGAGATGCTTTCAAAAGAAGAATACAACAGATTCACATGAACACTCTAAAAACAGAGCCCAAATTCCTCACCAAATCCTTCACTGTCATGGAGAACCCATCCTCAACCTGGAAACCACAGCACATTAAATAAGCCTAAGAGTAAGAATTGCTGGACTCGCATTCATTATTACCTGAGCCACGACTGTGATATCGAGAGAGGAAGCTGCAAAAGGCACGGCGTTTATGCTGACGACCCCAAGCTGCAGCTTTTCAATCTCCACCAGAGCTCTGGCCAAAACCCCCTTTTTGCTCTCGCAGTGGATTTTTATCAGAACCGTCTTGTCCGCCAATTTCACCTCTATTTTATCTGAGCAGGTGATGTTCCCGCCTTCGTTTTTAACGAGGACGGCTGATTCCACCGTCGTCTTGGTCGCCTGCTCCTCAAGCGCCTTTACCTTTTCCTGCAACGCCTTCAGATACTTTATTGCATCGCCCAGCACTGAAGCTTTGTCCATCTGTGCACCAATTCCTAAATCAAAGTTTTTTTTTTTTTGCTGCTGCTAAATCAATTCATTATAAAAAATGCACCTTTTTAAGATCAGGAACAATGGCGGAGAGAGCGATGAATCTCTGGCTGAGCTTCTCCCTGCGCTTCCTCTCTGCCAATATATGATCTTGGTTATGCGAAGAAGAAGCAGTGGCCTTCCGCTTCCCTTGCGACCCTCCTCTCTTTGAAGCCCCATCCTCCGGGGGGTTAGTCACAGCGGCCATTACCAGATTCTTGTAAAGCTCGGAGCTGTCGCAGGGAGAGTCCGGCCTGCCGAAGGAGAGAATGCTGGGCGAAGAGGCTGTGGGAGGAAGGAGAGGCTTGTGCTCGACGGCAGCTTGGGAGGAGTCTATGGATGAGCTGCTGCTGAAGGTGTTCGACGTAAAGCTTGCTGCTGGATTCAAGGACTGGCTTTCAGAAGACAGGGTTTGATGAATCCCATCTTCCCACATGTTGGGAGATATGAGTTGATCCAAAGAGCTGATTTCCCATTGCTGGTAATTAGGCCCGGCTATCCCCTGTCAGAAAAACCCAAAAACAGAGTTTTGTTTTCAGATCAGAAAGATAATCTTTAGATGTAAGGGATTTAATGCCAATTGATTATAAAAACATTACAATGTCTGAAAGCCAGCGTGTTTCTGCTGCCTGCGGTTCAATGGCGATGGACAGATTAGTCATCTGTTCTGAGATCTGGGAAGATCTGATACTCTAAATGTGATCAAAACAGAAACAATATAAAAACAGGTTGAACAAATATGTTTGGAGGTATAAAATCTTCCTATTAAGTTGCATTTATTTATTAATTGTTTGGCTTTTTAACAGGACCATAATCTTACTGATATTTTCTGCAATAAGATAAAAGAACAAAGAACTTTCTTCAAGCATAAGAATAAGTCAACCACAAGTTCATGCGTACTTGGAGTAAAAAAAAGAGCATATCAAACGTTCTAATTTGTAGCTATTTTGGACAAAAAAATAGCACCAAACAAGAACTAATATGGTGACAAGAACAGCAGTCACAAATTTTTTCACAAGAGATTCAGATCAAGAAAAAACTGACTCCGTTTCAGCCACACAACACGTTAAGATAAAGTACTAAACAGAGTTGAATAAGTGCCTAAAAGACTTGGATGGAAGACCTATGAACAGAAACCCTTCGCCTCTTTTTCCTCTTCGTTTTTTCTGCAACTTTGAGAAGATGAGCTTCAACTTTCTTTAATCATACAAGCAAGGCCTCTCATTAGAAGAAAAAGAAGAAGAAGAAGCTGGAGCAGCCTCCCTCGTTCTAATAATCCGCTTCCTGTTCAAAAGGAAGCTTTTGCAGCAATCTGTGATATATAAAGCTTTCAAGCTGTTCCTTTCAACGATACACATTGTGCTGCCGTGATATTCAACCTTTTATACATATATATATATTTTTTAATATGATTTGGGGATTACATTGATTTGAGAGGCTGGGCCTAATTTTGGATCAATTTCAACCTGCATTATTGTACCCGTTTGATTGTCTCCTCATTTCGGATTTCAATAATTAACAGCATAAATGAGTTCTGTTTTTTTTTTTTTTTAAAGCAAAAAATGAGTTCAGTTTGGGTAGAGAGAGTTGGCTGTCCAGGAATGCAAATGCCTGAGGATCACCCAAGTGTGTTCCTTAGCGTATCAAATGCATGCTTCAGCACTCATAATTTGCTTTGTCGAGCAAACTCAAATATAATGCCTCTACTGCACTATATCGCCTGTAATATACTTCTTTGTAGGCTAGAATAGAAAAGTACCATCCCATGAATCTTGGGAGGGTACCCCGACACACAAGAGGCAAACACATAAGGGGTGCCTATGCTTGTGAGATCATACCTCAAGTTGTGCCTCACACTTCACCGATAAAAAAAGCCTAAATCTCTTGCCTTCTAATCATCCAAAACATACAAAAAAAATATCAAAAATTCATCAAATTTTTTTTTTATATTTTTCTAAAACACTTCAGGGTGTTCATGTTCTCTCTAAAAGTTCAAGTTGTCTTTCTGAGTTTAGGTTGTTTTGTGGCGTCCCCAATTCTCATTCCCGACAGAGGTACAGAGATTGTGGTGGCGTCGTTTGACTTGCCGGAGATCGTAGTCCGTATTTAGAATTATAATATAAGCATCACAGAGATAGCAGCAATTACAACAGTAAACTTTTTTTTCTTATTTAAAATACAAAAAGAAAATAAGCAAGTAAGAGTGCAGTTGTTGATTATTTAGTGCTATTCTCACTCTTCAACGTCATTCTAACTTGGCATTTACAACGAAATACTCGAGTTGAATACCCGTTAGAGAAAACTCTAACTACCTTTGAATATCATTAATTACATTATATATATACATAAAAATATGGAATTAAATTTATAAAATATAGGAAAGCAAAGTAATAAGGATTGAAGAGACAATCATTCATCTTTTGAGAATTATTATGATTTTTTTTGTAAATCAACATTAAAACAATAATACAAGTAATCTGTCACAAGTAAGTCTTACAACAATAAAAATAGATATCTCTATCTATAAAATGAATAAATTATAATAATATCGTTCGAGCGGATAATTCTCGAACATTGAAGAATCAAGCACGTCTGTTTGGCTATCATAATTTTGGTTCAATCTCAGCATAATTTTATCAGATTATTCAAAAGATATAAAAGGGTGCTGTGAGGTTACAACAATCCCATCGAAAATGAAAAAGTACCAACAGATATCAAACACCAAATAAACAAATTATTAAGGAAAACAAGAGAATGAAAATCAAAACAGTAACAGACCTGCAAGACAAACAAAAGGATGCCCAAAAGCAAAATAAAAAATAACAGCTAACCTGAGAAGGAACAGCTTCCAGCAATTTGCATAACTTTTAGAACCTAAAAAAACTAACAACCCAAACAAGCAACTAAGAGCCTTTATCCAGCCAGTCTTTAGCACACAACTAATCAACAATCAATCAAACATTAAAACTGAGACCTACAAAAGAACCAAAATAGCAAGCAAGATATCAAATCTACAACATCATCATATAAAATAGAAAATGGCCTGCAAAACATCAGAAGCTGAAAAACTAACTGCCCCAACAAAACAACCTCCACTAACAATCAAAACAGTAGTTAAAACCAATCTTCAATCTGAGATCAAAACAACAAGTTAGCTCAGCGCTAAGAAACCAACTTCAATAACCAGCAGCCAAAACCAAAGCCTCCCAGCACAACACAATACCCATGCTCCAAGACCAGCAAACAAGCCCAAAAAAAACCCAGATGTTATCACCAGATAGCTCAGCCAACCTAGAGCTGACAAAAAGCAGCCGCAACAAGACCAGAATAGCCCACACCCAGCGAAAACCATAGTAACAACATAGAAAATGCACCCAAGAATAGCCCCAACCAAAATAAGAAATTTCACCTAGGAACTTTCCTAACAGGTCCAGAGCAACATCCAAAAACATATTTAACGACACCCAATAATAGCTCTAGAAACATCTCAGGAACAACCCCAAGAACAACCCCAGGAACAACCCCAGGAATAACCCTCGGAACAACTATAATAACCATAGTTGTTACTTCAACTAAACTTAGCTAAATTAAGCTAAACCAAGCCTTGAATTTGATTCCATTAGACTCAATGGATCATTTAAACATAACTCTAGAAGTTTGAAATCAATCAGAGCTCATTTAGGCATTTTAGTATTTTTGCCTATTTTTGAATCCTGAAAATTAACTAAATTAAATTGATCTCCGAATTAAAATTTGAGTTCATTTTAGAATTTCTCATTTCCTAATTAGCTAAGGGTGATTTTTGGGAATTTTTGGAGCTCATTAAGTCATAAATTAGATTTAAAATTAATTTAGAATAATTATTTAATTAATTAAATGATTTATATTATTTAAATTAAATATATATTATTTTATTATATATGGGATTTGCTGTCAGGACCACGGCAGATCCGCTGCGGGGTCCCGACAGCTGCGCTTCAATCCTCGCCAATGAATGCATTAGCATGCATCCTAGCGCATTTCATCCAACTGTGCGATCTATCTAGTGCCGTGATCTAATCCTAGGCATCAGATCGATCGAGTGTATCCAACGACTATCATCTAATCAGTGGTTTATCGTTTAAGTAGCGCATCATAGCCTTCCAATCCCAACGGCTCTGCGATCAAACGGCTCCCAGTGATCCTATCACTGTGGATCATCTCCTTCCCCTCGACCAGTCGCATCTGGTCCCCCCCAACTGCACGACCTCCTCAACCCCATGGCAGTACGAGACTTGTGCCAATCTTTCCATTTTACCCTCAGGCGCAATGTCTTGCAGGCTTCCATCTCCCCAAATTGCCCCCGACCGTTTCATCCACCCCATTGCTTCGGGCCTAGCCATACCCTGGTTCCCAAGCTCTGGAATCCACCCTGGAGCCTCCTGATGCCAATATATACCTCTGGACTTTCACAGTGAGCTCCTTTGCTTATTGTGATCCCTTAATTCCCTTAGAGAATTCCTTGGAGCTCCCTGCCCTCCTGGCAAATCCAGGTGTGCCAGGAACTGCATACCGCTGATAGAGGGTGCGTGTCTGGTGTTCAAACTCCCTACTAGGTCATTGCAATCTTTTGGAAGTTTCAGCAACCTTCAATTGCTCTCGATTGTGTCTGCAACTTCAATCAAAGGTACAACTTCTACCCACTGAGCTGCGTGAGCTCAGTTCTCTTAACCCATGCCTTAGAATACTCAGTGATGTTCTGGTTACTTTTCCTTAGTTCTTAGGATGCCTAGAATCAGTTGGGTTTGGCCTAGTTCAATCCTGACAGTGAGGATTCACTTTCTGGACAGAACTCAGTCCATATGAAGTGTCGACACTTATATGGATGTCCCGATCCCCAATTCCTCCTAATTATAATTGCTAATCAATCGTGCGAGCTAACAAGATCCAATACAATTGTTCCTAGGGTTTGGGCTAGCATAAAGTGATCGTTCTGATCGTCTGGGTTCTGCCGAGAGTTTGCATTCGAGCTCAAGTAAGGATTCGATGATCCAAGGCTTGCCAATCCTCGTGGCCATAGGGCTTCGATCCACCTCACCACCAGGATGGTGTAGGGATTGAGCTCTGGCCAAATGGTTATCTCTGTGAGGAGAATTAACTCCTCACTGTAAACCCTAGATGTTGTGTTCGAGCGGAACCTATCATATAGCAATTTGGCAATCCAGCGCATCCTAGAGAGGGCTTCATGGTGGGATCGACGCGTCTCGACTCTGGGATTGTGTAGGGTTCAATCTGAGGCGCCGACATTATCTGTGTATTGAGAATTTAGGCTCTGAAGTCTTCCCTAATCGGTCTGTCACGTAAGGAGAGCGGGGATGACGACACTGGCACATCGAGCCGGGCCAACCCAGGACTGCGCGGTGCGACAGTGCCGACCCAATCAGGCCCTGATCTGACCCGCGCTATTTGATTATTGGGTCGGGTTAATTAATTCATTTTTGATTTATTTCTCTTCTGTTTAATAAAGGATAAATAGATTATATTAATTAATCTATGGTTTAATTAATTGAAATCATTCAAATTAAATTAATAAAATAACATAGTCAATTCTTATCCAAATGGTTTGATCCAATGTACCATTTTAATCAGAAAAATGCAAGGAATAATAATATGAAATAAAATCTAAGATCCGTTGGTTGAATTTTATAAAATTGCCTAATCATTCTTTGAGCTTATTAAATTTATAATTAATTTAATTAATGTTCAAAAATTATAATTAAGGTCTCTGATTGCTCATTAGACTATGGAAAATTTAATTTGCTATTAAAAATAATTTAAGAGTTTAAAATATGCTAATCATCTATTAATTTCCCTAATCCTTGATTAGTGAATTTAGCTTTTTTAATCCTCTAATTTTGGAGATTTAGGTTTCAATCGCCTTCTTAAGTGCAGTAGAGCTTATAGTGATGCTTGGATCATCTTAATGTATCCTAATTTCCTTAATCACCTCTATTAGACTTAAGGTGTGATTAGTGCTAATTAAGCTAACCCTAAGTTCAACCTTGAATTAAAGTATCTTAATTATCTCATTAGTCAATATTAAACTCATTAAAACTAATTTGAGTCAATTTAAATACTTAAATCATAGAATCCTAAATTTAGCTTTAAGAAGGGTATTTTGGTCACTTTAACCAAAATATTGTTTAATGCACCCTTTGTGGAGTCCCGTACCCTCCGCGGCCTTGCAAATACTAATATTAACATAATCACGATGAG
The DNA here is from genome assembly GCA_016760335.1 of Gastrodia elata. NCBI lineage: Eukaryota > Viridiplantae > Streptophyta > Magnoliopsida > Asparagales > Orchidaceae > Gastrodia > Gastrodia elata. The sequence goes on from CM028669.1 coordinate 1,024,790, forward strand.
TATGGTGCTCCAACTATGGCAAATCCCCAACTTAAGTAGAGTTAGGTATAACCCATCTCACCTTTGGCAGAAGACTTGTCACCTAAAACTAGGAACATACATCAATATATCAAAGTAGAGGAAGCAAAAAACATTATAACTTAACATCCATATCACAATATAGTATGGAAAGGTAAATGCAACAGTAACTCGGTTTAAAGTGCAGAAAGTAAAAATATATCCAAATTTAAGAATTATTTCAGACTGAATATTTAAATAAAAATAAAAGAGCTCTCATCCTCACAACCGAAAATAAAGTCTAACTACTCAGCAATAGGAAGGTCCTCTTCCTGTCCAATCTCCTCTCCAGCAGAACCACCAACGAACAGCTCTGAATCTGACATTTATTGGTATAACAAATGCTAAGTCCTCAGCAAATAAAAGAAAAAGATTACAATTAGAAAAATTATCTAAGTACATTTTTGGCTGATTAAGTGAACTGTATATTTAAAGATATCACATTGTTACCTTAAACATGCAAGTAGTTTAAGGTGCAACAATCTACAAGGAATATAATAGTTATAAATAACATATTTATAACTAAACAACAAAGTTAAGGCTGAACAAGATAAGGCTAAAATGTATAAATAAGTGCAAGGTACTGAAAGTAAAACTCATCCTAATATACTTATATTATGGTTCCTTATATTTTTCTGATTAAAAAGATATATTAGATCATATCATTTAGATAAGAATTGATTAAATTATTTCATTAATTCATTCAGAATACTTTTTATTAATTAAACCATAGGCTATTTGATTTAAATGGTTTAGAAATAATTTTCAAAAGGAAATTAAATTCTAATTCAGAATAATAGGCCAATATTAAATTAGAAAGGCGGGGGTCGGGACCCGACTGGGCCGACACTGTCGCACCGTGCGGGCCTAGGCTGGCTCGACCCGAAGCGATAGTGTCGTCGTCCCTTCTCACCTCTAGCTACAGACCGCAATAGGGAGAACTCGAATTGTAAAATTCTAGACCGCTACACCATCTCACAGCCAAGACTCAATCGGTACACCATCAGTGAGTCGAGGCGTACCGACTGAACCTAAATGCCCTCACAGGGAGGTCTTGGATTTCCAGATGGTTCGGCCCTACAGCATCTAGGGTTTACTGTGAGGAGTTAATTCTCCTCATAGAGACTACCATTTGGCCAGGGCTCCATTCTTACACCATCCTGGTGGTAAGGAAGATTAAAGCCATATGGCCATGAGGATTGAGGTGCCTTGGATCATCGGGTCCTTACTCGAGCTCGACTGCAAACTTGCGGCAGAATCCAGATGATTAGAATGATCACGTTAAGCTAGCCCAGACCCTTGGAATAATCACATTGGGTCTGGTTAGCTTGCACGTTCGATCAACAATTGGAATTAAGAGGAATTAGGGATTGGGGCTCTAGAGAAGTGTCAGCACTTTATCTGGACTGAGTTCCATCCACATAATAAAGTTTCACAGTTGGGATTGAACTAGGCCCAACCCAATTGATCCCGAAGCATCCTAATGTCTAAAGAAGAGCATCCAGTACATCATAGAACTAACTTATTGCTTGGATTGAAAGAATGAGCTCACACAGCTTAGTTGGGAAGAAGCTGTACCTTGGATAGGGGTTGTAGACATAGTTGAGAGAAATTGAAGGTGGTTAAGGCCTCCAGACGATCACAGCAGCTAACAGGGGGTATGAAAGCCAAACATGCACCCACACTATCAGCGGTTTGCATCACTGGAATCACCGGGAACAATAAGCACCTCCAATGGGGATTGATAGAGAAGAAGAAGGAACCAATGGGAACTCAATTGAGTAGAGGAGCTCACAGGGTTGAGAGAAGGCTATTTATAGATAGAGAGAGGCCCTTGGGGTGGATTCCAGAGCTTGGGAACCAGGGTATGGCTCAGCCTGAAGCAATGGGGTGGATGAAATGGTCGGGGGCAATTCGGGGAGATGGCAACCAGCAGTATGTCGCACCTGAGGGTGAAATGGAAAGATTAGCGCAAGTATCATACTGCCACGGGGCTGAGGAGGTCAAGCTGTCGGGGGGGGGGGGGGACTAAACGCGCAAATGGGTGAGAGGTAGACAAAGTTCCACAGTGCTCCGAACGCTGTGAGTCGTCTAATCGCAGAGTCGTTAGGATTGGAAGGCTGCTATGCACTACTTAACCGGCAACCCGCGGATTGGATGACAGTCATTGGATATGCTCGATCAATTCGATGCCTAGGATTAGATCATGGCGTGGGATAGATCGCGCCGTTGGAAGAAGTGCGCTAGTATGCATGCTAAAACATCCATTGGCACAGATTGAAGCGCCGCTGTCGAGACCCCACAGCGGATCTACCGTGGTCGTGACATCAAATCCCATATCTAATAAAATTAATATATTTAATTTAATTAAATAATTATTCCTTAAAATTAATAAATCCAATTTATGACCTAATGAGTTCCATAAATTTCCAAAAATTTACCCATAGCTAATTAGGGCATGAGGAACTCAAAAATGAAATCAAATTTCAATTTAGAGATCAAATTAATTTAGCTATTTTTTAGAATCCAAAAATAGGCAAAAATACTAAAATGCTTAAATAAGCTCTGATTGATTTCAAACTTCTAGGGTTAGGCTTACATAACCTATTGAGTCTAATAGAATCAAAACCAAAGCTTAGTTTAGCTTGATAAATCTAAATTTATCCAGTGTAACGGCTAGGTTTGTTATAGACTCTCCCACTTAAGAACGATGTCGTTATGAAAAAAGCACTACAAAGACTGAAATATTAAATGGAACATAAAAAAAAGCAAATGGAATGGTACATGGGCTTATGAAGAGCTGTGGATACTTATTGTGCATATCCATTTCTTTTTTCCAAGTAGACTCTTCCAAAGATCGATTCTTCCACTGAACTTTAATCATTAGAATTGAGCGATTTCTTAGCTGCTTCTGGTCAATGATTAAGATTTTCATTGGCTCTTCAGCATACAAAAGATCAAGCTAAATTTATATAGTTGGGAGTTGAATGAGATGAGAAGGGTCTTTGAGACTTCCTCTTAATGATGATATATAGAACACATTGTGAACGACTGCAAAGTCATCCAGAAGATTCAACCGGTAGGTAGATGATCCTACTTTGGCCACAATCTCAAAAGGTCCAACATAGTGGGGACTGAGTTTTCTTGCTACACCAAATCTATAGACACCCTTCATCAGACTAACTTTAAGATAAGCAGAATCTCTAACGTTAAATTTTAAAAGCGATGATGAGCATCATGATACTTGCTTTGGCGATCTTGAGCAGAACGAATTCTCTACTGAATTAAATTAATCTTTTTATTAGTTTCTTCGACTAACTCAGATCCAAAAAGTTGAACGCTTCCCATTTCTGACCAAGCTACCAGAGTACTACATTTTCTACCATACAATACCATATAAGGATCTATTTTAATACTGGCCTGATAGCTATTATTGTAGGCTATGATAACCCTAGGTTGTTACCTTGCTAATATATGGTCTAAGTAATCATTAATTTTGATTCCATTGCTTTTAGAATAGCAAATGAAACTTATTCTGAAAGTTTGAAATTCATTGGATTTCTCTAGATCCAAAGTGATATTTTGATCAGTCTAGATGCCCTAGTTTAGACCTAAAATATTTTGATCTCAAAATTAAATTCTAATTGCAATTTTGAACTCCTCACCCCCAAATTAGCTAGGGGTGAAAGTTTGGTACAAATTGGAAATCATTTAGAACATAATTCACATTTAATTAAAATGGTCTAACATAAAAGGGTTTCTAACAATTTAATTTTGCAAATATACCCTTTCACCCGATTAAACGGCCGGGATCCGCTGTGCGGACCATGGGCGATCCGTTGTGGAGCTCGGGTCACGCAACAGCGGAGTCCCGTAAATCCAGCAGTTGCGCCTTCCTATCCAACGGCTAGGATCCGATCCCATGGAACCACGGATGAGCCATTGGATCCGCCCGACCAATCCTACGGCCCGGATCGCTCCCGCGATCGGCCGTTAGGATCCAAGCAATCCGCGCCGTTCCACCATCTGATCGATAGATCAGACAGCATCCGAAGGTCTCGCTACTGTGAACCTTTGTCTTCCTCTTGCCCGTCCCCGACAGGGAAAATCCCTATACTGCTAGCTACCCATTCGATCTGCCACTCATGCCTCCAGCTTAGCAAGGTCGTTAGGAACCTTCCAGTAATGGTTAGAGACCCCATTCAGGCTTCGTGGCCCGGTCGAGCAAGAAATGGGATTTCGAAAGCTCAGCCATGGCCTGACCTCTCGGGTCCCCTCCAGCCCAATTAAACCCTCTGTAACCTTCCCTGTAAGCTCTTAAGGCTATATATAGCCCCAGTTTTCCTCCGTTTGATCCTTGTTGATCAATTGAAGTCTCTGTCTTCTTTCCACCATTACCGTCTGCCCAAGCTTGCGTAGGTGAACCAGAAGCTTTCGAACCACTGATAGTAGGCTCTTCTGGTGTTTAGGATTTTTTGGAGTGTCTGGAAGCTCAGCCAAGGCAAGCCAAAGCCCCAGGAGACCGTCTCAAGCTCCCTCGTCAAACCAGGTACCGCAGTTGCCCGGTCTAAGCCAATTAGGTCCAGACCCTCTTCCTTCTTGATCTGTAAAAGTGCGCATTATCATTTCAAACTCAATGGTATCGTAGCTAGAGACTAAGTTAGCCCCGATCGATTGGTTCGATAGATCGGACTAAGTCCCTTACAAAATGCCTCGGGTAAGTAAGGTCCCGGTGTTCCAGACCATCCCAGACCCTCGGACTAGGGGGATTCGATCTGCCTCACCTCCCTGATCATGTAGAGATCGAGCCCCGGGTCTGGTATGGTCTCTGTGGGGAGAATTGTTTCCCCACAATAGCTCCATTAAAGGAGCCCTCGCCTAAGTAAGGTCCGGCGAATCCGGACCGTCTCACAGAGGGCTTCGGGTCCCATTCGGTGCGCCTAACCCTTATGATCATGTAGCGATAAATTGCTGGTCGTGCCGTGGTCAGGATGAGTCAGAATTGGTAGATTAGGGTTTCCCTAATTGGACCCCTCCGTCGAGACGAAGGCTTGGGGACGAAGCGCTGTGATGGTTGGGCCGACCCGTGACCCGCGCGGTGCGACAGTCCCAGGTCTTTGGGCCCCGGCTGACCCGTGCCTTTTAGTATCCGGCCAAACCCGTTTTAATATAAATCCGATTAATTGGATTTATTTTCCTTAAGGAAATAATTCAATTAATCCAATCATAGGAATATTTAATTAGAAAAATACAGAATGTATTAATTAAATAACTTTTAATCCACTGATCTAAACTCTATAATATCATATAAGAAAATGATCAAAAAATCATCAAGGATCTGAATATAAAATAATATTGCATATCTGATGGTTAAATTTTCCATTTTTGCCTAATTATTGCAGATCTTGATTAGGTTGAATTAGTTATTATACTTCACTAAATTGCATGTTTATGGTGCCATTAGTTTGCTTATGATGAGTATAATGAATGTGATAGGTCAATTATTTTTCTGACCTCTGTATTTTAATTTATGCCCTAATCTTGTTAAACCATGATTAGTAAAAATTAGGATTTGTAATCATTAGATCTTAGCAAACTTGGTTTCTGATTAATTATATGATAACTTAGAACTTATATGTCAAATTGTATAAAATCTTGATGGTTAGATTTGTAAATAGGTGCTAATCATGTTGAATGGATTTAAGGTTTGATTAGCTCTAATTACTTTATGTTTTTATGAATTTTTCTGTTATTATGTTTCAAAATAGTATGGTAAATGTATTAGAAACTATGTATATTAGTTCATAATGCATAACTTGGATAACCCCAAAAAAAAAATTTTGAGATCTTAAACTCCTTAATTAACTTTAGAAGTCTTAAGACTTGGATCAAGCTATTAAGACTTGATCTAGGTCTGAGATTGCCACCAATAATACACCCTTAACTCACTGATTTGACAATAATCTATAAACAAACACTTGATCTCAATTGGATATGAGTAGGGGTCAAACCTTAATCTACTTAATTAAGACCCAAACTCCTACACCTTAAGTTAATTGACTTGATTATAAGATAATGAACTTGACATTTTCGAATAATGTAGTTGATTTGGTATCGATCTTAAATATTGAATTAGATGTGTTAAGGCTAATAACAAACCTATGTGATTGCTTAATCTGAATCCAAAACTTTAGATCCTTGATTTTCTCCTAAATAAGACCATTAGCATAAGAAGATTAATAAAATCATATTGATTGAACAATCGATCTAAAACTTTAACAATATCCTTGATTTAAATCCCATACTCTTAGATTAAGTTATGATCAGATGACTTAATCATCTGATCTGATTATTCTAAACCTAACTATGGAACATAACCTAAGATGTTAATATTAAAATTTAGAATGAAAGATCTTAAGTATCTCATCACAAGGTCACCTCTAAAACATTTAAAAGACTTAATTTAAATATACTTTAAGATAGGAGAATTTTGTATGACCCATTGAGGTAGAAGCTTAGATGATCCCTTGACCTTAGAAGTTGATCTTAACCCCACATGGTAGAAAGCACTTATGACGTTAGAATGATACCTTCCCTTGTGGTAGAACCTATGTTGAGTGATCCTTGATAACATTTTCTTGGAGCATTGTATAGGACTTACCTATTTAGCATATGCCTATGTATTCTTGATAATTCCTTGATTTATTAAATAGACTTGTTTGAACTCCGATTACTGGGTGGTGTAGTATAGTATACCCCTATTACTGGTTCTTCGGTCATATTCGGGATTGGTTGATTCACTCTAATGGGGACTTATGAGCAGGTTATATCCTGCGGGATCAGACGAATACAGTCTCATTATAATAAATCATTCAAACATAAGAACGTATTAAACGGGTACTCATTCCTTAGTGTGATTGAAATACAAATTGCCAACGGGCAATGCCTCCTAGCGAAGACCGCTTCAATAGGTGTCGCTTAAACAAACTAAGTAATGAGATTCACCTTCTTTAAGACACTAAGTGTGATTGTGAGTAGGGCATCTAACAACTTAGCTTGAGATACAAAATCGCCAACGGGCGATGCCTTCTATCGAAGGCTGCTTCATTAGGATGGCTTAATCAAACTAAGTGATAAGAATCACTTTTCTTGCAAACATGCTAAATATGTGTATACAATCATCCCATTTATTAATCCTTAAGTAAATCTGCAACTTTAACTAATTATTGCTCTAGAAGCTAGGAGTCAGAATCTTTTTAGAAGGATTCTGCATAGTGGAGACTTAGAATTCATTATTGGTATTCCAAGTTTTCATGGAGTTCTGGATTTTACTCATATAGAACAGAAGCATGGGCATAAGCATGAACATGAACTTGAAGCATCATTTCAGCAGTGACGTATGAGTATCAGTGATAAAGTATGTGTTACAGAATGTTGCATACACAGACTGGGGAATTTTAGGGTGCATCTATGTCACCGTACTGTCTTCCCAACTGGGTGTATGTATACATTGGACTGTACTACTCATAGTCTTTCAGTGATAGTTCGATTAGATATCCGTGGCATACCGTGATGTAGCATATTTGAGTGCATCATTCCAGTGACATAGCACAGCATATGACTTTCCTTTCACATAGATTTTTGAGCATTTAATGTTTTCATCCACTTTCAGTATTCAATTTTGATGCAGTTTTACTTTGTTTAATCTTTACAGTTTCAGTTACTTAGCATTTTCTTAGTTTTTCTTCAGTTTCCTTACTTTACTGTCTATTGGATTTACTTTAGTATTGCATAGCTAGTTACGATGTGTTAGATTTCTTGTCTAATACGAGGTACTTTTGGGATCTGACAATTTACCAGATCCCGAGCAGCTTGTAGAGATAGGGCAGGACGACGTTCAGGAGATCTAGGCGAAGTACGTGGAGCCTTAGAGGATCAGTCTGCCACCCTTTACTTTCTACTTTATTTCAGTATATTTGATAAACTTTACATTTCATAGTTTAAAAAAGTTTGTAATAACTCTGGATGTATTTTTCTTTTCTTTTTTGGGATGAATGTTTATATACTGCTCTGTGATGAATGTACTCTGGATGTTTTGCTTTAGCTTTCGCACTCTGTTGTACTATTATACTTAGTATTGTGATATGATCAGTATACTGGAAATGCTGATATATTGATAATGTATATTGGATTCCTATTTGTTTCTTTAAATCCAAGGTATGTACTAGTCTAGTACTTAAGATAAGTATTATACTTTTATCTTAGGTATTGACTCTCGATCCTACTCATAGGTTCGAGTCAGCAGCCGTCAGTATGGCTCAGTCTTCTAGCCTATTCTGGAAGATGAGTTTTGCTTGTTCTCGTCGTCCAGAGTAGCGCACCATCCCGCCATTAATATACATACTTGTCTTTTGCGCGCGGCGACGGGGTGGGGTGCTACAGTTTGTATCAGAGAAGTATCATAAAGTGTTAGATAAGGATTTGTCCTTATCTACTTTATGATATGTTCTCTATCTCAGGACAAGATCACAATTTACTAAGTGTAATGAAAAGCGAACATCCGAATGTTTATTAAGTTACCTCAGAAAGGAAAAGGATGTTTATGTCTAGAATAATAACACATAGGAATTGAACGCACATAATAACTTGATTAAAAACTATGAATTTTTTTAAAATGGACATCTTAGGATTCTAACAAACTTTTGAAAGTAATAATAAAATACGAATAAAATACTTATGTATTGAACTATTTTAGGAATGGAATATTTGCAGTCAGCTTCTCTGTTCTACCTTAGGAGGTTTGACGACTGCTGGATAGACAACCTTCGAGATGGCCAGATCTACGGAAGGGTCGTCGATGGAGTGTTACCTCGTGGAGTTGAAGTATTATACAAGATCCTTGTTCATTCATCTTTTGGAGGCACGAGCCATTCAGCACTCGTCAGGGAATGGCTGGATTGTGTTACTACTGCATTTCGAGAGACAGCCTACCCCGATAAGTACCGACTAGAGATTGTAGAGATCCTACTAAGGGGATCAGCGAGCCATTGGTGGCATTGGGCTTATAGGATATTAGCTCGAAAGAGCCACATAGTCACATATGATGACTTAAGCGCTGCCTTTTGGGTAGAGTATTGCCACTAGGATGTTTGGATATCTTATTATGTGATTTTCTTTCATCTCAGTTATATATTTTGTGAATCCATGTATCTCCTCTTTTGAGAAAGAAATGAATGAAAGAAATTATAGTAAAATTTTATGTTTCTAAGTTTATACGTATAATTGCAGTCATGAATCATGGTTCTCCTTCTGCTCCTACTCCAATCAAGAATGCGGTCTCATCATAGAGCGGACCTGAGGAGTCCAACCCTATGGCTAGTTTATTGAAGGCCTTAATAGATAGTAATGCGCAGTAGGCGTAAGAGACACGTGCTCTTATCCTCTCGGTTAGGCAGCAATCTGCACCCCCTTCAAGATTCACATCGTCTTCTCATTATACGGGCGACATAATCCTACATAGCTTCCTTCATCTCTGAACTTCTACGTTTAATGGAGTACTGAATCCAATGGACACAGTGAACTAGCTTAAGATGGCCGAGAAGAATCTGGCCAGTATCAAGTGCCCTAACTCTGAAGCCATCCGCCTTGTAACCCACTTATTTTAAGAAGAGGCAGAATATTAGTGGGAAAATGAGTGAAATAATAAATTTGCTAATTATGAAGTAGAGGACATTCCATGGGATATGTTCTTGGAAGCATTCCGTGAAGCATTCATACCAGCATCAGCCCAAGCAATTCTAGAGGATGAACTCCTCCATATCACACAAGGCAATAATTCAGTGTTTGAATACGAACAAGAGTTTCGAAAAATGTCATGTTTCGTTCTAGATTTAGTCAGGATGGAAGCATCAAAATGCCACCATTTCTTGAAGGGTCTGAGAGACTCTATCAAAGCACACTTAGTATCTCGTCAGATCAAGACTCTGATTGAATTGATTGAGGCTGCCCATTTACAAGAAGGATTCTAAGGTCAACTGGACAAGAAAAGGAAAGCAATAGTCATGCAGCCGAGGAAGGGATGCTTTGGCCATCATAAGGTGGCAAAGGTCTACAACATGGAGTCAACATAACCCCAACCTCTGAACTCTAAATGTAAAAGGATGCATTTATATGGAAAATGCTACCAATTTGGTGGTGTATGTTTTACCTGTGGTCGTAGAGGCCACCGCTATTTCGAATGTAAGGAAATGAACACAATCGACAGAGTGCCCATCGACCACTCCCATCACAAACAAGCCTTCCATGCTCAACCAGTGAACCGCAGAGAGCCTGCTCCTGCTATAATGACGGCTCCAAATTTAAACTCAAGGGCAATTGTACCGGCACAAAAGCCAAGCTATGACTGTCAGGGTCAAAGGCCCCAGAATAAATAGCCCTCAGCACCTGTAAGGGTATACATATTAACTCTTGCCTCTGCTCCTGAGGATAATGACATGGTGTTAAGTACGCCTTAAATTAAGCTTTTTATTCAATTATCACTATTTCAGTAATCAGTCCTTACCATTTCAGTATTTTGAATGTTTCAGTAGCTATTCTTATTAAGTTACGGTAATCATAGACACTTTATCAATAAACGATAAATCTTGTAACATCCTTTTCAATATGGAGCGAGTTATTCCTTTGTATCAGAAGATTGGGCTAAAACTCGTAAGCTACCAACCTATCGATTAGCTAGCTTTTTGAGCATCGGGCTACCTTCCAGAGCCCGTATGCAGTCCCAATAATTATGTAACCTAGATATTCCTATTAGGGAACAAAACTATGAGGCTAAGTTAATTGTATTGCCAATCACCAACTTTGATATAATCCTAGGCATGAATTGGTTAAGCCAACATGGTGCTTTTATAAATTACCAAAAGAAGAAAATAACTTTGGGCAGTGGAAGTAAATCAAAATCATTCATGGGAAGATATAGCACCCAAGCATCGCTGATCAATGCAATGATAATAGAAAGACTAGTCAGGAAGGGATGTGATGCGTATCTCGTAACGATATTGGGAGAGAAGAAAAAAGTTGTGCCTATCTCTGAGAACCGTATAGTTTGTGAATTTCTTGATATTTTCCTTGAAAACCTACCCGGTCTTCCACCAGCTAGAGAAGTAAAAATTGCAATTGAATTAATTCCCAGAACCCAACCGCTATCAAAAGTTCCGTATTGTATGGTGCCAAAAGAACTTCAAGAGTTGAACAATCAACTTCAGGAACTGTTGGAGAAATATCTTATTTGTCCAAGTTCATCTCCTTGGGGAGCGCCAGTTTTGTTCTTGAAAAAGAAAGATGGATCGATGAGAATATGCATCGATTATAGAGAATTAAATAAAGTGACTATCAAGAACAAATACCCTCTGCCTCGTATTGATGATCTATTCGATCAGTTATATGGAGCTAAAGTTTTCTCAAATATAGACTTGCGATTTATATATCATCAATTATGAGTTAAAGATTCCGATATTGAGAAAACAACGTTTAGGACCCTCTATGGGCATTACGAGATTTTAGTGATGTCCTTTGGCTTAACAAATGTGCTGTCTATATTTATGGACTCAATGCAGCGCGTGTTGAAAGTATATTTGGATAAATTCGTCATCGTCTTCATCGATGATATCCTGATTTATTCGAAAAGTGAAACAGATCATGAGGACCATCTATGATTAGTACTAGAAGAGCTCCGAAGCCATAAGTTATACGCTAAGTATTCTAAATGCAAATTCTGGCTTGACTCGGTCACTTTTCTGGGTCATGTTGTCGATTCTCAGGGAATCAAAGTTGATCAAAAAAAAGTAAGCGCAGTTTAAGATTGATCACAACCAAAATTTGTGACTGACATTAGAAGTTTCTTAGGACTGGCAGGCTACTATAAGAAATTTATCAAAGGCTTCTCACAAATGGCGTCTCCACTCACAAAGTTGACGCAGAAAGTAGTGCCATTTGTCTGGAGTCCAGAGTGTGAGAAAGCATTCCAATCACTAAAAGATGCTCTTTCCTTCACACCAATTCTTGCCTTACCTAAAGAAGGCCTGAATTACCAATTCTATACCGACGCATTTGGGATAGGTTTGGGATGTGTATTGATATAGGAAGGGAGAGTTATAGCTTATGCATCTCGTCAGCTAAGACCACATGAGAATAACTATCCTATCCATGATCTTAAATTAGCAGCGGTAGTTCTTGCTCTAACTAGACGTAAACTAAACTAAACACGATTAGCTTAGCCTATGCTATGGTCAGGTTTAGGCGTTCGACTCTAACCTTTTAGTTTTAAGTAGATGTGAGTAGCATTTCACTACTTCTCAGCATGACCGGTCTTCACCTTGTCTGAATTGCACCAATTCTCCACCTCCAGTGGCCTTTCTTCCTGATCCTGTAGGTCGTAAAAGTTATCGGCGTCGGTAAAGGCATTAATTCTTGAGCTGGCAAAGTAGACCCTTATGGCTTTTGCCAGGAAGTGAATTAAGAGAGGTTTTTGTGTGCTTGGCTCCTTCGCCTGACTGGCTCACTCTTTTCTGCTTCGCAGCTCATCTATTCTAGCTATAATTTAGCGAATAATCCTTGGAATACCTGACCCAGACAGGGAAATGCCGTGTGGGCCCCAATCGGATCTTCCGCAGAACTCTGCATCGCTTCAAAGAAAGAGATCTGGCATCATTATCTTTATGGCATCCAGTGTTCTATATAAACTAATCATCAAAGCTTGAAGCACATCTTCACCCAACACGAGTTAAACTACTGACAACGAAGATGACTCGAGTTAATAAGTGATTATGACTTAAGCATCCATTATCATCTAGGAAAAGCAAACGTCGTAGCAAATGCACTCAGTCGTCATGCTACTCTGTCTTCTATGATACTATCCAGTCCTCTAAAAGAAGAATTCTGAAATCTCAAAATCAGGCCAGTGCGTTATGCTATGCTAAGCACTCTAATATCCATGAGTTCAGTTGAACCTACATTTCTCGCAAACCAAGGATGAAGATTATCTGAAGTTTAAAGTGGACATCGAAAGTGGTCATCGCTTTGATCTTCAACTTTGAGGTAATGTAATTTATCAGGAGGATCGTCTATGGATTCCCAAATCTATGCACCAAGAGATTCTAGTAGAAGGTCACAATTCAGGTTATCAAGTACATCCTGGCAGTACCAAGATGTATCAAGGTCTGAAGAAATCATTCTGGTGGCCTAGAATGAAGAAAAGTGTGGCAGAATTTGTAGCAAAATATCACACTTGTAACTTAGTCAAAGCTGAACACCAAAAGCCTGGAGGACTTCTTCATCCTCTAACAATTCCTAAATGGAAGTGGTTCGATATTTCTATGGATTTTGTTATGGGATTACCTAAAGCAAGATCCGATGCCGATTCAATTTGGGTTATTGTCGATCGACTGACCAAATCAACACATTTTATTCCTATGTGTCAAACTGATTCAGTGGAGAAATTGGCAAAGTTGTATATCAGGGAAATTATCAGACTCCATGGAATTCCAAGGTCTATCGTGTCTAATCGAGATAGCCGTTTCACTTCTAAATTTTGGCAAGCAGTGCATCAGGACTTGGGGACTACTCTAGCCATGAGCACCACTTTTCATCCTCAGACTGATGGTCAAACAGAAAGAGTCAATCAAGTCTTGGAAGATCTTCTTCGCCTCTGCATTTTGGATTTTGGAGGTTTCTGGGGAGACCATATTCCTCTCGTAGAATTGGCATACAATAATAGTTTTCAGATGAGTATTAGCAGGGTTCCATATGAAGCTCTATATGACAGAAAATGCAGTACTCCGTTAGCATGGTCTGAAACTGGCAATGTTTAGCTTTATGGTTATGATTTAGTGGAGGAGACAAATCGAAAGATTCAACTGATCTTGCAAAGAATCAAAGCAGCTCAAGACCGTCAGTGTAAGTATCATGATGCTCATCATCATACTCTGGAATTTGATGTTGGGGATTTTTCATATCTTAAAGCCAGTCCAATGAAAGGCATATATTGTTTTGGTGTAGCTGGGAAGTTAAGTCCCCACTCGTCGAACCTTTTGAAATACTAGAAAAGTTTGGTTCTGCAGCTTATCCTAAAGATTTCTCTGTAGTACATAATATTTTCCACATCTCATCTCTGTGGAGATGTCTTCGTAATCCATCTTACTTAATCTAACTTCCAGCTGTACCACTCCAACCAGATCTTTCTTATGCGGAAGAGCCAATTAAGATCTTAGCTCATGATCAAAAGCAGCTGAGGAATCGCTCAATTCAAATGGCAAAGGTTTAGTGGAAGAATCGCTCCTTAGAAGAATCTACTTTAGAGAAAGAAGCGAAAATGAGAAGGAAGTATCCCAGACTCTTTGAAAATCCAGGGACCCATTAATTTTCTGGGTTTTATTATATTCTTCCGATTTCTTCATGTTCGTCTTCTCTCTTGAGATGATGTCAAGGACGACATCGTTATTAAGTGGGGGAGTCTGTAACAACCTTACCCTACTAATCTATGGTCTAAGTAATCATTAATTTTGATTCCATTACTTCTAGAATAGCAAATGAAACTTATCCTGAAAGTTTGAAGTTCATTGGATTTCTTTAGATCTAAACTGATGTTTTGATCAGTCTAGATGCCCTAGTTTAGACCTAAAATATTTTGATCTCAAAATTAAATTCTGATTGCATTTTTGAATTTCTCACCCCCAAATTAGCTAGAGGTGAAAGTTTAGTGCAATTTGGAAATTATTTAGGCCATAATTTATATTTAATTAAAATGGTCTAATTGCATAAAAGGCTTTCTAACAATTTAATTTTGCAAATATACCCTTTCACCCGATTAAACGGTCGGGATCCGCTGTGCGGACCGCGGGCGATCTGCTGCGGAGCTCGGGTCATGCAACAGCGAAGACCCGCAAATCCAGTTGTTGCGCCTTCCTATCCAACGACTAGGATCCGATCCCACAGAACCACGGATGAGCCATTGGATCTGCTCGACCGATCCTACGGCCCAGATCGCTCCCGCAATCGGCCATTAGGATCCGAGCCATTCCGCCATCTGATCGATAGATCAGACGACATCCGAAGGTCCCGCTACTGTGGACCTTCATCTTCCTCGCGCGCGTCCCCGACAGGGAAAATCCCCATACTACTAGCTGCCCATCCGATCTGCCACTTGCGCCTCCAGCTCAGCAAGATCGTTAGGAACCTTCCAGTAATGCTTAGAGACCCCATTTGGGCCTCGTGGCCCGGCCGAGCTCGAAATGGGATTTCGAAAGCTCGGCCATGGCCTAACCTCTCAGGTCCCCTCCAGCCCAATTAAACCCTCGAGAACCTTCCCTGTAAGCTCCTGAGGTTATAAATGTCCCAGTTTTCCTCCATTTGATCCTTGCTGATCAATTGAAGTCTCTGTCATCTTTCCGCCATTACCATCTGGCCAAGCTTGCGTAGGCGAACCAAGAGCTCCTAAACCGCTGATAGTAGGCTCTCCTGGTGTTCAGGATCCTTTGCAGTGTTTGGAAGCTCAGCCAAGGCCAGCCGAAGCCCCAGGTGACCATCCTGAGCTCCCCTGTCAAACCAGGTACCCCAGTTGCCCGGTCTAAGCCAATTAGGCCCAGACCCTCTTCCATCTTGATCTATAAATGTGCTCATTATCATTTCAAACTCAATGGTATCGTAGCTAGAGCCTAAGCTAGCCCCGATCGATCGGTTCGAATGAATGTGATAGGTCAATTATTTTTCTGACCTCTGTATTTTAATTTATGCTCTAATCTTGATAAACTATAATTAGTGAAAATTAGGGTTTGTAATCATTGGATCTTAGCAAACTTAGTCTCTGATTGATTGTATGGTAACTTAGAACTTATATGCCAAATTGTATGAAATATTGATGGTTAGATTTGTAAATAGGTGCTAATCATGTTGAATAGATTTAGAGTTTGATTAGCACTAATTACTTTCTATTTTTATGAATTTTTCTATTATTATGCTTCAAAATAGTATGGTAAATGTATTAGAAACTATGTATATTAGTTCATAATGCATAACTTGGATAGCCCCAAAAAAAAAATTTGAGATCTTAAACTCCTTAATTAACTTAAGAAGTCTTAAGACTTGGATCAAGCTATTAAGACTTAATCTAGGTCTGAGATTTCCACCAATAATACACCCTTAACTCACTGATTTGACATTGATCTATAAATAAACACTTGATCTCAATTGGATATGAGTAGGGGTCAAACCTTAATCTACTTAATTAAGACCCAAACTCCTAAACCTTAAGTTAATTGATTTGATTATAAGATAATGAACTTGACATTTCCATTAATGCTGCTGATTTGGTATCAATCTTAAACATTAAATTAGACATGTGAAGGCTAATAATAAACCTATGTGATTGCTTAATTTGAATCCAAAACTTTAGATCCTTGATTTTCTCCTAAATAAGACCATTAGCATAAGAAGATTAATAAAATCATATTGATTGAACAATTGATCTAAAACTTTAACAATATCCTTGATTTAAATCCCATAATCTTTGATTAAGTTCTGATCAGATGACTTAATCATCTGATCTGATCATTTTAAACCTAATAATGAAACATAACCTATGATGTTAATATCAAAATTTTGAATGAAAGATCTTAAGTATCTCATCACAAGGTCATCTCTGAAATATTTAAAAGACCTAATTTAAATATACTTTGAGGTAGGAGAATTTTATATGACCCATTGAGGTAGAAGCTCAGATGATCCCTTGACCTTAGAAGTTGATCTTGACCCCTCGTGGTACAAACCACTTAAGACATTAGAATGATACCTTCCCTTGTGGTAGAACTTATGTTGAGTGATCCTTGATCACATTTTCTTGGAGCATTGTATAGGACTTACCTATTTAGCATATGCCTATGTAGTCTTGATAATTCCTTGATTCATTAAATAGACTTGTTTGAACTCCGATTACTAGGGTGGTGTAGTATAGTATACCCATAAATATAATTATAAGTGCTAATTAGGTCGATTGGAGTCAACCTCTAGGGCCTACCCCAAAATCTGGGATCAAATGCATCGAATCCTGATTTCTGGAAAATCCAGAAAGCCTAAATTTGACCTATCTAAATTGACCTCGAATTGGAAAACGGACACCGCCATTCTGTTCATTGACCCCAAATTAGCTTGGGGTGAAATTTTCGTGTCAATCGGAAGTCGTCGAAATTTCGACGATTATTTTAATAATAAAAATGCCCCGGAAATCGAGAAATCAAAATACTCGTCGGATCGAAATTTCGACCTCACCATTGCATTCCTCACCACTAAAATAGCTAGGAAAAACATGTTCAAAATTTTGTTAATATATATATATATATATATATATATATTTAACTAATTACTTAACGGCGCCGTTATCTGTTTAACCCTGCCCTCAAATGTAGCCGATGGTGCCGTCTGATCAGACGACGCCCTCTCAACCATTGCATCTAATCCAGATCCAACGGCTACGGAGCTGTCGTCCTTGATGGCTCCGTCCCGAGCGCCACGCGGCGTGTCCGCCGCCCCTCCGGGCCAACCGGCGCCCTCCCCGGCCTCGTCGAGGTCGCCGACCCCTCCTATAAGACCTCGGCCTCACTCTGGGCTCCGGGTTGGCAAAACCGGAGCCCGAATCGACTTGACCCATGCCGAGCCCGCCCTGCATTCGTGTACCGTCAGATTTTTAGGTACTGATCTCCCCCTCTCCTTCATTTTTCACCAAATTGACACCTGATAATTGTAGATCTAGGGTTAGGCTAACAATCAACCGGACCTGATCGACCCAGATCGGGGTTCGAACCTCTGGGGTTCCGCCCTGTCCGCGATCACGTAGCCTAGACCTAGGGTTGCCCATCGCCGGGGACTCCGACCTCCTCCGGCGATGGTCCGCCCATCGACGTGTTGTCCCCGGCGTGGGCTACCGTCGGCCGTGCCGGCCGAGGCGGTCTCGCGCCGGGAAGGCCAGCAAAAGCAGTGCCCTAGCCGATGCCCTCGAGACCCCTCCACGAAGAAGAAGAAGTTCGGGCCGGGCTGGGTCGACCCGAGCCCGACCCGCCTTCGGCCGGGTCCGCGTCAGCCAGGTGGGGCCCACAGAGCCATGTGGCGCCATCCTGGCATGCCACGTGTCAGGTGGGACCCACCGACCGCACCCGCACCTCTTCGGCTTCGACCGTGGGGCCCACTGCGCCACATGGCAACCATCCAGTGCGCCACGTGTCACGTTGGGGCCCACAGTTCGAGTCCCGCGGCGCTTCAGCTTCGGCCATGGGGCCCACTGTGCCACGTGGCAGCCATCCGGCGTGCCACGTGTCACGTGGGGGCCCACAGCCAGAGCCCCTGCAGCTCTTCGGCTGCCCAAGTGGGGCCACTGTGCCACGTGGCAACATCCTAGCATGCCACGTGTCAGGTGGGACCCTCCGCCCGAGACTTTTCGGCTTCCCGTGGGGCCCACAGAGCCACGTGGCAGCCTCCACGTATGCCACGTGTCTAGTGGGCTCACATGCAGTGCAGCACCCAATCAGGTGCTGACACGTGTCATAAGTGGGGCCCACTGCCATCTCAGCCAATTAATTAGTTTAATTAATTACTATTAGTGAATAATTAATTACAGTTAGTGGTTAAATAATTATAATTAGTGTTAATGATATTTCAACAGTAATCCTGTAATTAATTAATAATTAAGAGATTAATTAGGATTATTTTAATATTAATTAAATCTTAACACTAATTGGAATAATTAATTATTATTAAATAATAAACTATAATTAAGGTTTATCAAACAATAATTAGTACTAATGACTTTTCAACAGTAAAATAATAATATTATATAATTTGGTCATTAATTAATAGACTAATTATTATTAATTAATAATTAAGCCTAATTAATCACAGATTAATTAAAGGTTAATAAATTCAGAAATTATACATATAACTTTAAGAATGAACTATAAAATTATTCAATTTAAATAAATGAACAGTAAAATAATTCAAATTATATTTTTGAATAGTAAAACTTAAAAGTTTAATAACTTTTTGTAGGATAATCCAAACATAGCAAATATAGGTCTCAAAATACTTAGAAAAATAAATAGAATCAAATGGCATAATGTAAAAATTAATTTCGGGGTACGTATAATGAGGTAACATTTTACGACCTCTTTAGAACCTCATAACTTCTTACCCAGTTATCCAAACATAGTCAATATGGGTCTTAAAATGCTCAGGAGAGCAGCCCCATCACTGTAGTAGCATTAGTTTTTTGAAATAATATTTAGGATCTGAATCCTATAAATTTAGGTAAAAGACCAAATTACCCCTGACCTCATTTTGGTCATAGCTTGACCGTTTGGAGTCCAATTTGGATGTACTTACTGTCTATCTTCAAGTTAGACAATAAGGAATCACTTGGAACTAAGAGAATTCAATTTTAAACTGTAAGTCAAAAGTTGACTTTTTGACCCTTAGGGTTGGGGCAAAATGGTCAGTTTGCCCTAAGATTGGACTAAGTACCCCTAACCTTTAATTAACATTCCAAAACATTAAAACTAATGATATAATCATGTTAGTGACATTTAAGTGAGTGAAATCAACCCTTAGATCAGATTCCAGGATTCTTTTAAGTCTTAATCATATACCTTAAGGACCCTTCCTAAGATTAGGACTAGATCTTAGGTTAGAGTTCATTCGTTGGGTAAATTGGGTTACCCAATTAGTTTTATTAGTTTCTAGACTTTTCTTCTATTTTACAACTTGTTCTGATTATTTTGCCTTTAAACCTTAAATTTAGGATAGGAGATTCATCCTATTAAGTTTGATTACTTAATAGGATTGGCCTTAACTAGTAGGTCACTTATAGAATAAAACTTAGAACTTAGGTCTTATCTATTTTGGATTATGTGATTAAACCTAAATCTTGTAGTGTTTAATCCATAATCTATAGGGTTAGAAGATCTTGATTAGATCTTAGATAGAACATCTAAATTCACAAAACTAGGACGTATGATTTATTGATTCGACTCGTAGTCGTCTATTTGATTGAACTAGATTAGAACCTGATCAGTTCTAATCCTTTTTAACTTATAAGGATGAATTTCTAAGTTACACTCGATAGTAGGAAAATAGTGATCCTGAACTTGTGTAACTTGGAATAGTTAGAATGATTAAGTAGAAAACAAATGATATCACCATGTTTAGTAGAGTCCATTGCTTCTAATTGATATTTTATTGCTACGCATTCCTTGATTTTTGTGCCATATTTTCTTGAGCATGTCATAGAAAATTTTTGATGCATGAATAAGATGTTAGGAAAATATGGAGACTCCTTAGATTCCTTATAAAAATATTAAAGTGATTAATTAAAGATAATAATGTGTTTGAGTTGCCTCTCAGTATTGTCTTCTGATTGTCTAGTCTCCTTGTTGACACTAGGGGAAGACCTTATTTATATCTTCTATTACTCTGTTGTGTGTTGTTTGCCTAGTCTCCTTGTTGACACTAGGGGTACACTGTTGGTGCCTTAGCCATACTGGTGCTAAGATCCTTCGATATCTGGTGAGCTAGATTAGCTCTTTTCTGTATGGTAGTTGATACATGGACATTTATATATATATATATACAGTTATGACATTTTGTTTAGTTTTCAGCATTTTTATTCAGTCAGCTATTTCTTTGTACTATTTTTATATTTTAGGATGTTAGAACCTTGCTGCTATTTATATATATCACTGTTGAGCTATTTTATTTTAATTGGCATATTTCTTTGATCACCAGCATGTTTAGGATGTAGCATTTTTCTTACAGTACTTGTTTGATTATGTATCTTTATATGCCTTACCTTGCTTATATTCGGAGGAGGAGCTTGTGGAAGAAGTAGCTATTTAGATCTTATATTATAAGTGAGGATGAGTGCACTTTTATTATGATTATTTGAAACTTAAATTGATGTAATAATACAGGTACTAATGACTACGTATTTATATTATATGCTTATATTCTGAGATACATTTCTTTATACTTATGTTGTAATGCTTGGATGTTTTATATTGAAAATCGCTTCCGCACTCTGTATGTTTACTTAGATAGTGACTGAATGTTTGATTCTATGCTCACTCCTTCCCTTATTAGGTGGATTGTGGATTTCATCCTAATCCAATTATAAGTGAAGGGTTAGCTAGAGTGACACACCACCCTTAAATTAATTCCTGTGGATGAAGGGGTGGGGCTCCACAGTAGGGCATCTTAACAACTTAGCTTGAGATACAAAATTGCCAACGGGCGATGCATCCTATCGAAGGCCACTTTGTTAGGATGGCTTAATCAAACTAAGTGATAAGAATCACCTTTCTTATAAACATGCTGAATATGTGTATACAATCATCCCATATATTAATCCTTAAGTAAATCTGCAACTTTAACCAATTATCACTCTAGAAGCTAAGAGTTAGAATCCTTTTAGAAGAATTCTGCACAGTGGAGACTTAGAATTCATTATTGGCATTCCAAGTTTTCAGGGATTTCTGGATTTTACTCATATAGAATAGAAGCATGGGCATAAGCATGAACATGGGCTTGAAGCATCATTTCAGCAGTAACGCATGAGTATTAGTGATAAAATATGGGTTACAAAATGTTGCATACACAGACTGGGGAATTTTAGGGTGCATCTGCATCACCGTACTATCTTTCCAACGAGGTATATATATACATTGGACTGTACTACTCATAGTCTTTCAGTGATAGTTGTGGGGCCCCCGTACTGATAATAAGAAAGTACAGTGCCCCAACGGTGGCAAATCCCCAACTTAAGTAAAGTTAGGCAAACCCAACCTGCCTTAAGTTAAGGACTTGTCACCAAGTGCTACAACATTCATCAATATAAATATCAAGGTGGCAGAAGCAGTACAAAATAGAGTAACATCCACAAACATACATAGTACGAAAAGGAAATGCAATATAGCAACTCATCACAATGCAAAAAGTAAAGTACATCCAGAAAGTTAATTATTACAAACTGAAATAAATAACTAAAAAAGAAAGACTCTCATCCTCACTGAATAAACAAGGCAAAACTATCCAAACAGCAACTGGAAGGTCCTCCTCCTGAACTGGCTCCTCACCAACATCACTGCCAATAAACAACTCCGGATCTGACATTTGTCGGTATGACAAGTGCTAGGGCCCCAGCCAAAAAGAGAAAAGGTGACAGTTAGACAATTTTCTAATTATATTTTAGGCTAAATTAATGATCTGAATATTTAAGATATCACATTTAAATTATTTTAACATGCAAGTGTTTAAAAGGTGCGACAAGGTGTACAAGAAAAGGAATACTATAAACTTTCCATCTATAGTGATCAATGGGTATGTAACAGGACATACAAAACATCAAAAATAACCAAGGTAAAGCTCAAAGCAAAAATGACTGGTCTACAATGTAAATCTGATCCTAACATGATTATGATCACAGTAAACATGCAGATTATAAAAGAACACAAGTACTGAATAAATCCAGAAAATCTAACATCCTAAACATGCCATTTATGCTTATATAATTCATAAGAACATACATACAACATGCAGATTAATTTAAAGCAAGGTCACTGAGACATGTGACAAAAGCAAATAAATCTTAAAGCAAGGAACCACTGAAACATATGGTAAAGCTAACTGAACTGCAAGTAAAAGCCACTAAAATATGTGGCAAAACAATACAAACTAGACTGAACTGAACTAAAGTAGCAATAGGCCTAGGCTATAGCACTACCACCCCAGCCCAAAAATCATCAAAATACCCAGCCTATAGGCCATCCCCATTCCTCTCAGAGGCCTGGGTAACTTCCATACTGTACTGAATACTGGAGGTGGCAATACTATACTCAGAACCTAATCTACCAACTGAAAGCACTGCAAAAACTTGAATGAAATGATATATGCTTTACAAACTCTAACTTAGGATGTATCATCCATATCCTAAGTGCTCCTATTATGCTCAAGGGATAAAGCTCAAATACAAGGTATGCCAAAGCAATCTAATCAAAGTAAGCAAGAGACTCAATCTAGACTTATGTGATATCCATTGTTATTTAATTTATCTAACTAGCTATTCTGAGATATTTACTAGCTTAGGATCTCCAATATCCGGCTCTCAAGTAAATTCTCAGATGTACGACCTTAAGATTAATATTAGAACTTAACAAGTTCTAATCTAGAATCACAAGATGACTATATAGTTTAAATAAATAAATCAACAACCAAATTTTATTAATATTTTACTCTCTTACCCAAATCTTGATTATGTAAATCAAGATTTAAGGATTTAGAACTTAAACCCCATGTTGAGTTCAAATCCTGAAATCCACGGTGACAAGGGGATCTGAACTCCAGACCTCACTCTCTATCAGCAGAAACAGCAGGTACAGTCGTCGGGAGATCTGGGAACACCGGGAATAGAGAGTAGACGGAGATAGTGAGCAAAGGAGCTCAATGAGGGATTAATGGGGGTACTTAGGAGGGCTCGAACGATGGACGCCAAGGCTCAGGCTTGGAGCTCGGCTCGGCCCGAGTGGTTCGCTCGCCATTGCCCAATAGGGATTGGCTCGGCCATCCCTACTTGTACCTAGGGCTCAGCCATGAAGGGAAGATGCTAACGGCTGGGTGAACGTGGCAGCGCGAGTGGGGGACAACACCTATGTGGCGAATTTTTGTTGTCAGCTGAATCTCTACGAAGACGAAGATGAACAGCGACAGGGGGACCGGGAGCCGTCTGATGCCGAAGCTGTTGGGTTTGAATGGCCTGATGGAGATCTTAAGTAATGGCCGTGCAGATTAAATCCTAGATAGTAGATCTAATATGCTGATTGCGTGTCTGAGATTCGATCACGGGGCGGAGCGACGCGAGCTCTTGGATCCTGCACCGAGATGCGTGCTAGAGATCCCACTGGCTCAAAACTGTGCTCTGCTGTCGGGACCCGCAGCGGATCTGCCGCGGTCCCAACAGCGAATCTTAGGCTAAAAATTATTAATTAATTAATTTAATTAAAATTAAATCCAATTAAATAATAAATAATTATTCCTAAATAATTCAGATCCAATTTAGGACCAAATGAGCTCCAAAAATTCCCAAAAATTCACCCTTAGCTAATTTGGGTGAGTGGAATTCAAAAATGAAATCAGATTTCAATTTCGAGATCAAAATAATTTAGGTATTTTTCAGGGCTTAAAAATAGCCAAAAATACCAAATTTTCCAATTTAGCCCGATTGATTTCAAACTTCTAGGTTTAGGTTTAAATGACCCATTGAATCCAATGGAATCAAAATCAAACATTGGTTTAGCTTAATTAATCTAGTTTTAGCTAGGGTAACAACCTAGGGTTGTTATAGACTCCCCCACTTAAGAATGATGTCATCCCCGACATCACCTAAGTGAAGAAAGATTGGGTTAGAATAACACAAGCTTAAATACAGAGAAGAACAGTACCTGGATTTGCAAAGAGCTGGGGATATTTATTGTGCATATCCACCTCTTTCTCCCAAGTAGATTCTTCTAACGATGGATTCTTCCACTGAATTTTGACCATAGGAATTGAACGATTCCTCAGCTGTTTCTGATCATGAGCTAAGATTCTGATAGGTTCTTCGGCATATGAAAGATCGGGTTGAATCTCTACTGCTGGAAGTTGAACGAGAAGAGAAGGGTCTCGAAGACATCTTCTCAATGAGGATACATAAAATACGTTGTGAACAGCTACAAAGCCATCGGGTAGGCTTAGTCGATAAGCAGATGATCCTACCTTGGCCAAGATTTTGAAAGGTCCAACATAGCGGGGACTGAGTTTCCCAGCTACACCAAACCTGAAAACACCCTTCATTGGGCTAACCTTCAGATAAGCAAAATCTCCCACATTGAACTCTAAGAGACGGTGGTGAGAGTCAAGATACTTACTCTGACGATCTTGAGCTGAACGAATTCTCTGCTGAATTAACTTGATCTTACTACTGGTTTCTTCTACCAATTCTGAACCAAACAGTTGAACACTTCCTGTTTCAGACTAGGCTAGTGGAGTACTGCATTTTCTACCATACAAAGCTTCATACGGAGCCATCTTAATACTGGCTTGAAAGCTGTTGTTGTAGGCAAATTCCACTGAAGGGATGTGGTCTTCCCAGGAACCAGCAAAATCAAGAATACTGAGCCTAAGCAATTCTTCCAGAACTTGATTTACTCTCTCAGTCTGACCATCCATTTGAGGATGAAAAGCTGTACTCATGGCTAGAGTCATGCCTAGATCTTGATGCACAGCTTGCCAAAACTTGGAAGTAAATCTGCCATCTCTATCAGATACGATTGACTTTGGAATCCCATGCAATTTGACAATTTCTTTAATGTAGAGCTTTGCTAACTTCTCTACTGAATCAGATTGACAAATAGGAAGGAAATGCGCTGATTTAGTTAGTCGATCAACAATAACCCAGATTGCGTCGGTACCAGATTTGGCACGAGGCAATCCCATGACAAAGTCCATGGATATATCAAACCATTTCCATTCTGGAATATCTAATAGATGCAGAAGACCACCAGGTCTTTGGTGTTCAGCCTTTACTAAATTACAGGCATGGCATTTGGCCACAAAGTCAGCTACATCTTTCTTCATACCTGGCCACCAAAACGATTGCTTCAAATCTTGATACATCTTGGTACTGCCTGGGTGAATATGATACCCAGAATTATGGCCTTTGACTAAAACCTCTTGATGCATGGACTTAGGAATCCACAATAGATTACCCTGATAAACTACACCATTCTGCAACTGCAAATCCTGACGACGACCACCTTCAATATCTGCTTTAAATTTCAAATACTCATCATCTTTGGTTTGCAAGATGGAGACATCTCGGTGGAAAGTGGGTTCCACATTGATATTTGCTAATAACGAACTCAGCATATCGCCACTAACTGGAGAAATTTTGAGCTTACGGAATTCAGGTTCTAGAGAACTGGATGAAATCATAGAAGTTAAAGTAGCCCGACGACTTAGAGCATCGGCCACAACATTTGCTTTCCCTGGATGATATTGAATACTGAGGTCATAATCACTGATAAGTTCCAACCATCTTCTCTGACAGCAATTCAACTCTCGCTAAGTGAAGATGTACTTCAAACTCTGATGGTCGGTAAAAATTGAACATTGCACTCCGTACAAATAGTGATGCCATATTTTCAAGGCGAAAATTACGGCTGCAAGTTCAAGATCATGAACTGGATAATTTCGCTCGTGGGGTTTCGGCTGACGAGAGGCGTAAGCAATTACCTTACCCTCTTGCATTAAAACACAACCTAGACCGATTCCTGAGGCATCAGTATAAACCTAATAGTTTAACCCCTCTTTAGGAAGAACAAGAACTGGAACGGCAGAAAGTGCATCCTTTAGAGTTTTGAATGCTCTTTCACATTTTAGACTCCAAATGAACGAAATGGCTTTTTGGTTCAACTTAGTCAATGGAGAAGCAATCTAGGAAAAGCCTTTAACAAATTTTCTGTAATATCCTGCTAATCCCAGGAAACTTCTAATATCGGTAACAGACTTAGGTTGAACCCAGTCCTGAATAGCACTTACTTTACTTTGATCTACTCAAATGTTTTGAGCACTGACTACGTGTCCCAAGAATGCAATGGAATTGAGCCAGAACTCGCATTTGGAGAACTTGGCATACAGATGATGCTCACGCAGAGTTTCCAACACCAACCTTAGATGTTCCTCATGATCTCTCAAGGTTTTGGAGTAAATAAGGATATCATCAATAAAGACGATTACAAATTTGTCCAGATATGGTTTTAGCACTCGCTGCATTAAATCCATAAAGATGGATGAGTCATTGGTGAGTCCAAATGACATCACCAAAAATTCAAAGTGGCCATAACGGGTGCGAAATGCAGTTTTCCCTACATCAGTTTCCCTTTCTCGTAACTGGTGATATCCAGACCTTAAATCGATCTTGGAAAATATCACGGCTTCGGATAATTGGTCGAACAAATCGTCAATTCTAGGCAGTGGGTATTTTTTCTTTATGGTGAATTTGTTCAGTTCACGATAATCTATGCACATGCGCATAGATCCATCCTTCTTTTTCACAAATAAAACTGGCGCTCTCCAAGGAGACATGCTTGGCCTAATGAAACCTTTATTCAAGAGCTCTTGCAACTGCTCGTTGAGTTCTTGAAGCTCCTTAGGTGCCATTCTATAAGGTGCTTTGGGTATTGGTTGTGTACCCGGAATTAATTTAATAGAGAATTCCACTTCTCTGGAAGGAGGTACACCAGGCAAATCTTCTGGAAATACATCGATAAATTCTTTGACTACATTACAATCAGCAAGGGAGATATTTTCTTTTATTTCGCCCATCATGGTGACTAAGTAGGCACTACAACCTTTGCCAATCAGTTGTTCAGCTCTAATAGCATTTATTAAAGATAAATGCATACTAGTTTTTTCTATAAATGTTTCAGGCTTACCCTGAGAATGGAGAGTAACTCTCTTTTAATGACAGTTTATCACAGCATTACTGTCACTGAGCCAGTTCATCCCGAGAATAATATCAAAGTTAGCTATTGGAAGAATGATTAGTTTGGCCTGAAATTCTTGATCGTTTATCAGAATCTTGATGTTACAAAATTTGTGTGCCCTTAATTGAGTTCCAGACTGTAGTCCGACACTCAACGTTTGTACTAGATTGCATGAATGAAGTTTAAGATTATCGACAAATCGTTCAGAAATAAATGAGTGACTGGCACCGGTATCGAATAGTACAGTGTAGGTTTGATTATTGAAATAAAGTGTGCCTAATATTTACATGGTTTTTCATCTACAATTTGAAAAATGTAGAATGCCAATTAACAAAAGAAAAAGGGTTTTAGGATTGTGTACCTGAAACCACATTGTTATCTTCTGTAGTTTCAATCGGAGTTAGAGCATACACTCTTGCAGAATCGACAGAACGATTATTAGATTGTCATTGCTAATAGTTCTGAGAATTGGGACTGATGGCTGTGCATGAGTGACTTCAGCAGTAGGGGCTGGCATTATGGCCAGTTTTGGTTCCCTCTGGTTTAATGGAGCTGCTCGGAACACCTGCCTCTTCTGATTATGCTTCATCGGTCCATCTATCATTTCAGTATAATCACAGTCATAGAACCGGTGGCCTGTAGCCCATAATTAAAACACTTTTGGCCGAAGTGATAACACTTGCCGTACGGGTGTGGCCTCGTACAGTCTGGAGTTTGTTCGGTAGTGGATGTAGCTTCCAGTTGATATACTTTTGCAGGATGAGATCTGTGCCTCTTGAAGTTCCCTTGCGGATTCAGATGTGGATGTGCCTTTCGTTTGAGATCTTCTTCAGATTGGTGATGCTTGATCACCTTGGCTATCTCCACTAGTTTGAAGAAACTAGTCAGACAGAGCAGCACAATTTGGTTCTTCAGTGAACCTCGGAGTCCACAAAGAAAATGATGGCACTTAGCTGACTCAGAGTGGGTGACTTCTGGTGTGAAATGAATCAATCTACGAAACTCTCTTTCGTATTCAGCGATGGAACGACTCCCTTGAGTCAACCTTATGATTGTGTCAAAGATAATGTTTTGTGTAGATGGAGGGATGAATTCGGTCTTGAAGGCTTCAACAAATGCATCCCAAGGAATGTCGACTAATTCATAATCGATGAACTGGGTATTCCTGACCTCTTCCCACCAATATTCTGCCTCGGCGTGGAACAGATGGGTGGTGAGACGGACGGCCTCGGAGTTCAGAATTTTCAAACTAATCAAATACTTTTCCACGGCCTTCAGCCAATCGGCTGTATCCATCGGGGACAGGTTCCCACCAAAGGTTGGATGTCTTAAGCTCAGAAAATTATGGAGAAAATTATCTGCTGAATAGTGTGAAGACGAAGCAACTTGTGGAGCATGGACTGTCGGAGGAGCGATAGTAACTGGAGTTACCTGATCATTCAATAATTTCTGCATGACCAGTGACTGCTGAGCTTGGTTTTCTAAGAGAGTTGCCACCATGGCTCACAGATGAGCCACCTCATTGCTAGAACTACTGGAGGCCATAGTGTTCTTGATAGAAGTAACAGTGGGTGGTGATCGAGAATCCATTCTAGTTTAATTAAGAAAAGAACAACTCATAATTCACTTTAAGGAAGGGAAATTAAAATTTTTCATTAATTTAAGAATTACAATGCCAAAACTGTAAATCAAATGTAGTTGCTTGAAAATGAATTAACATTTAACCTAACTATCATTCAAACATTATCAATGTACTCTGCCCTAAAGGCTACACAAAAATCCTCAAAGGTGACTTCTCGATGCTTCCTATTACGTTTCTTCTCGAGCTTTGCCATAGTCTCGTACCACCACACTCCGGCGTAGTCCACCATCAGGTCAGTCACAATATCTACATAAAGTGACTTGGGACACTCTATGTGTTCCAAAATGGACTCCACTCGGCTCAACCATTCTTGCGCATATATGGGAAAGTTGAGCCCTCGATATACAGCTTGTTGTAGAAGCATCTCCAGGACCAAAATTCCTCTTGATGAAACTCCTTCAATCTGCCAGTTGCTTTCCTGCCTCCATTTGAAGCTACAGCTCCAAACTCTCCTGAAGGCACCCTGATAATAGTCTATATCGGACACTTCAGATCCCATTGACTATGGGGACATAATTTTATTATATTGGTGTTAGACTTCAAATGAATAAGTTAGGATGGGAGTAATCTTCTTCTTTCATTTGCATAGAGTTACTGACACTACTATGTTATGGATGTCACTTATATTGATGCGTGTATTTTAGAAGAATGATTCATTAGGTAGAAAGGAATCATAGATCCCATTCTAACACCTTATGGAGTTCTCTGATACTAACTGTGGGGGTCCCCGTACTAATAATAAGGAAGTACGGTGCCCCAACGGTGGCAAATCCCCAACTTACCTTAAGTCAAGGCTTGTCACCAATTGCTACAACATTCATCAATATAAATATCAAAGTGGTGGAAGCAGTACAAAATAGAGTAACATCCATAAACATACATAGTAGGAAAAGGAAATGCAATATAGTAACTCATCACAATGCAGAAAGTAAAGTACATCTAGAAAGTTAATTATTACAAACTGAAATGAATAACTAAAAATGAATGACTCTCATCCTCACTAAGTAAACAAGGCAAAACTATCTAAACAACAGCTGGAAGGTCCTCCTCCTGAACTGGCTCCTCACCAACATCACTGCCAACGAACAACTCCGGATCTGACATTTGTCGGTATCACAAGTGCCAGGGCCCCAGCCAAAAAGAGAAAAGGTTACAGTTAGACAATTGTCTAAGTACATTTTAGGCTAAATTAATGATCTGAATATTTAAGATATCACATTTAAATTATTTTAACATGCAAGCGTTTAAAAGGTGCAAAAAGCTGTACAAGAAAAGGAATACTATAAATTTTCCATCTATAGTGATCAACGGGTATGTAATAGGACATACAAAACATCAAAAATAACCAAGATAAAGCTCAAAGCAAAAGTGACTAGTCTACAATGTAAATCTGATCCTAACATGATTATGATCATAATAAATATGCAGATTATAAAAGAACACAAGTACTGAATAAATCTAGAAAATCTAACACCCTAAACATGCCATTTATGCTTATATAATTCATAAGAACATACATACAACATGCAGATTAATTTAAAGCAAGGTCACTAAGACATGTGACAAAAGCAAATAAAACCTAAAGCAAGGAACCACTGAAACATGTGGTAAAGCTAACTGAACTGCAAGTAAAAGCCATTGAAACATGTGGCAAAACAATACAAACTAGACTGAACTGAACTAAAGTAGCAATAGGCCTAAGCTATAGCACTACCACCCCAGCCTGAAAATCATCAAAATACCCAACCTATAGGCCATCCCCGTTCCTCTCAAAGGCCTGGGTAACTTCCATACTGTACTGAATACTGGAGGTGGAAATACTATACTCAGAACCTAATTTACTAATTGAAAGCACTACAAAAACTTGAATGAAATGATATATGCTTTACAAACTCTAACTTAGGATGTATCATCCATATCCTAAGTGCTCCTATTATGCTCAAGGGATAAAGCTCAAATACAAGGTATGCCAAAGCAATCTAATCAAAGTAAGCAAGAGACTCAATCTAGACTTATGTGATATCCATTGTTATCTAATTTATCCAACTAGCTATTCTGAAACATTTACTAGCTTAGGATCTCCAATATCCGGCTCTCAAGTAAATTCTCAGATGTACGACCTTAAAATTAATATTATCACTTAACAAGTTCTAATCTAGAATCACAAGATGACTATATAGTTTAAATAAATAAACTAACGACCAAATTTTATTAATATTTTACTCTCTTACCCAAATCTTGATTAAGTAAATCAAGATTTAAGGATTTAGAACTTAAACCCCATGTTGAGTTCAAATCCTGAAATCCACGGTGACATTCTAAATAGGGTCTAGATTTCTCACTTCTTACCCAAATTTTAGGTAAGGAATCCTATAAGTTGAAAGATTCAGAAACTAAGAACTTAGTGAAGGGCTATTATACTGATTATAAGATAAAGTAATCAATTAAGTACTTGAGAATCTAAGATCTATATTCAATCTTTAAGATTATTTTCTTATCTTATTGATTGAATCATCCTATACCTGCATGGAAGGTTTCAAAAGATTAAACAATCAATCATTAAAAAATTTCAATTGGAGATGGTTTAATTCAAATTGAAGGTCTAAGTCTAAGATCTAAGATCTAAAGATCTAAAGTTTGATCACTTTAGACATTTAAATAGAGTTTTGACTTAAGAGTTTCCTTTTGTGATCCTCTTTAGAATCTAAGTTCATAATTAACTATAAGGATTTTATTAAGGTTAAAATTGATAATTCCAAGTATTAGATTAACATTAAACCCATATTGACCTTCTTAGGTTACTTAAGATCTAAGGGTCTGGGTTTTGATCACTTTAGATCTTAAGCTAAGATTTTACTTAGACATTTCCAATTACTTTTCTTTTAACACTTAATTCTTGAGTTATCTTAACTGAACTTATTAATGATATAATTGACCATTTTAATTATTAGATTTAAAGTTTAAGGTCATATGATCTTTACAAGGAAAACTTAAGATCTAAGTATCTTAATTAAGGATTTAATGAAGATCTCATGGATTAATAATTACATTAACACTATTATGGTTCTAGGATTTCAGAGAACATTTCCAATCTACTTTATAGTGGTTTACTAAAATTTTCAATCCTTAAAGAACACTGAATCACATTTTGGTCAAAATGACCAAAATGCCCCTCTTAAGGCTAAAATTGGGATTTTAGGGATTAACTGCCCAAATTTGCTCTAATATATTTTAATGTGCTTTATATTACTTAATGAAGTGGGAAACACCATTAATTTAGGTTTTTGATGACCTAAATGGTCTTAATTAGCACTAATTACTTAATTAAGTCACTTAGGGTGATTAGTGAAGTTAGGGCACTTTAGGGCAATCCAACTTTATACTTAGGTTATACTAGGTCTAATATGATATTAGGAACCATCCCCACCCAAATCAGAGGCTTAATTAGGGTTTAATTCACTAATCCTTGATTAGGGTGATAAAGGAGTGATTAAGAAAATTAATTATCCAAAATTAACTTTAAGGGTCTGGAATTATTCCTTAAGGTACAAGGAGCAATCAGAGCCCTTAATCTCATAAATTGGGTAAGTAGATGATTTTATATGATTTATTAAAGAACAGAGAAGGTTTGGCAAAAAATTTTTAAATCCAACCAATGGATCTGAGAGTTTAATTTATATTCAGATTCCTTGAATTTTTCTGATTCAAATGGTATATTAGATCATACCATTTGGATTTATATAACTAAAGTTATTTAATTAATTTATTATGTACTTTTATTTAAATGAAAGTCATAGGATTTATTTTCTGTTTTAATTTCCCTAAGGAAATTAAATCCAGAAATTCAATTATTACTGTCGGCCCAAAATCAAAACGTGCGGGTCGGGGGTCGACCCGGCCAAAAATCGTCGTCTTCCTCCTTCCGCTAGTGCCCGCAGCCCAAACCCTAGGACTGGCTTCCAGTGCCAAATTCTCCGCGCTCCGGTCACGCCACGCCTCGATTCCGATGGCTACACATTCCCTGACCCTAGACGCTTCAATAAACCTAAGAAGCCCTAACTGGGAGGTACAGGATCGCTGGATGACTACTTGGCCGAGATCCTCCAGCTGGCGCACCTGTGAGGAGTAAATTCTCTTCACAGAGTGCACGGGTCGCCTCGATCTTGATCCCAACACATTCAGGGATCAATGAGGGAGCGATAGGTCGACTTGAGAGGTCCTGAGGTGGTCCAGATCGCTGGGGTGCTACTCGGCGATTTCTGCCGTTTAGGCTCGCGACTGGATCGATCGATTCCAGTCGAATCAATCGATCTAGTCGCACCCAACCATGGATACTCACTTACAATCATTACCCGGGATCTTTTAGTGCCAATTAAACGGCTAAATCCAACTGGAAGCGCCGAATTAGGTGAGCTAGAACTTCGTCTGGCGGTGCACACAGACGATGATTTTGCCATCTGTTCCACTGCCAGACTACACCCGCAGACTCGATCGTCAATGGAGGAGTTAAGGAGGGGTCCTACATAGCATCTAGGGCTTGAGAAGAGGTGAGTTGAGCTAAATCTAGCTCGACAGAGAAAAGGGGAAGAAGCTGTACCTTGGTTTGTAGCGACGAAGATAATGTAAGTAGACTGGATTGCTCTAGAGGGTTGCAAGAGCTCGATAAGGGGATCTGAACTCCAGACCTCACCCTCTATCAGCAGAAACAGCAGGTCCAGTCGCTGGGAGATCTGGGAACACCGGGAATAGAGAGCAGAGGGAGATAGTGAGCAAAGGAGCTCAATGAGGGATTAATGGGGGTATTATAGGCTTAGGAGGGCTCGAATGATGGACGCTAGGGCTCAGGCTTGGAGCTCAGCTCGGCCCGAGTGGTTCGCTCTCCATTGCCCAATAGGGATTGGCTCAGCCATCCCTACCCATACCTAGGGCTCGGCCACGAAGGGAAGATGCTAATGGCTGGGCGGACGTGGCAGCGCGAGTGGGGGACAACGCCTACATGGTGAATTTTTGTTGTCGGCCGAATCTCTGCGAAGATGAAGGTGAACAGCGACAGGGGGACCGAGAGCCATCTGATGTCGAAGCCATTGGGTTTGAATGGCCTGATGGAGATCTTAAGTAACAACCGCATGGATTAAATCCTGGATGTTAGATCTAATATGTCGATCGCGCGTCTGAGATTCGATCACGGGGCAGAGCGACGTGAGCCCTTGGATCCTGCGCTGAGATGCGTGCTAGAGATCCCACTGGCTCAAAATCGTGCTCCCCTGTCGGGACCCCGCAACGGATCTGCCGCGGTCCCGACAGCGAATGCCAGGCTAAAAATTATTAATTTAATTAAAATTAAATCCAATTAAATAATAAATAATTATTCCTAAATAATTCAAATCTAATTTAGGACCAAATGAGCTCCAAAAATTCCCAAAAATTCACCCTTAGCGAATTTTGGTGAAAGGAATTCAAAAATGAAATCAGATTTCAATTTGGAGATCAAAATAATTTAAGTATTTTTCAGGGATTAAAAATAGCCAAAAATACCAAATTTTCCAATTTAGCCCCAATTGATTTCAAACTTCTAGGTTTAGGTTTAAATGACCCATTGAATCCAATATAATCAAAATCAAACATTGGTTCAGCTTAATTAATCTAGTTTTAGCTAGGGTAACAACTTAGGATTGTTACAATAGTTTTGTTACATATTCATGGCGTACGTGATGTAGCATATTTGAGTGTATCATTCCAGTGACATATAGCACAACATATTACTTTCCTTTTCACATATTTCTGAGCATTTGATATTTTCATCCACTTTCAGTATTCAATTTTGATGCAGTTTTACTTTGTTTAGTCTTTACAGTTTCAGTTACTTAGTATTTTTCTCAGTTTTTCTTCAGTTTCCTTACTTTACTGTCTACTGCATTTACTTTAGTATTGCATAGCTAGTTGCAATGTGTTAGACTTCTTGTCTAACATGGGGTACTTTTGGGATCCGGCAATTTTCCAAATCCCGAGCAGCTTGTAGAGATAGGGCAGGATGACGTTCAGGAGATCTAGGCGGAGTACGTGGAGCCTTAGAGGATCAGTCTGCCACCCTTTACTTTCTACTTTATTTCAGTATATTAGATAGACTTTACATTTCATATATTAAAATAGTTTGTAATAACTCTGGATGTATTTTTCTTTTCTTTTTTGGGATGAATGTTTACATACTGCTCTGTGATGAATGTATTCTGGATATTTTGCTTTAGCTTCCGCACTCTGTTATACTATTATACTTAGTATTGTGATGTGATTAGTATATTGGAAATACTGATATATTGATAACGTATATTGGATTATTATTTGTTTCTTTAAATCGAATGTATGTACTAGTCTAATACTTAAGATAAGTATTATACTCTTATCTTAGTTATTGACTCTCGATCCTACTCATAGGTGCGAGTCAGCAGCCTTCAATGTGGCTCAGTCTTCTAGCCTATTCGGAAAGATGAGTTTTGCTTATTCTCATCGTCCCAAGTAGCGCATCGTCCCACCGCTAATATACATACTTGTCTTTTGTGCGCGACGACGGGGCGGGGCGCTACATAGGCAAACTGCACTAACGGAATGTGATCTTCCCAGGAACCGACAAAAATGATATAACAAAGCCTAAGCAAATCCTCCAAAACTTGATTTACTCTTTCAGTATGACCATCCATCTGAGGATGAAAAGCTGTACTCATAGCTAGAGTAGTTCCCAAATCTTGGTGCACAGCTTGACAAAACTTAGAAGTAAATCTGGTATCTCTGTCAGATGCTATCGATTTTGGAATACCGTGTAGCCTGACAATTTTGTTAATATAAAGTTTTGCGAGCTTCTCAGTAGAGTCAGTCTGATAGATTGGAAGGAAGTGCACTAATTTAGTTAAACGATCTACTATAACTTTGATTGCATCGGCGCCAGATTTTGCACGAGGCAATCCCATAACAAAATTTATTGATATATCAAACCACTTCCATTCAAGAATTTCTAATGGATGCAGAAGACCACCAGGTCTTTGGTGTTTAGCCTTTACCAAATTATAGGCATGACACTTAGCCATGAAATCAGCTACACACTTCTTCATACCAGACAACCAAAATGATTGCTTTAAGTCCTGGCACATTTTCGTACTGCTTTGATGAATGTGATATCCAGAATTATGGCATTCTACCAGAACTTCATGGTGCATGGATTTAGGAATCTACAGGCAATTTCATTAATAAATTACACCATTACGCATCTACAAATCTTGATGATGACCACCTTCAATATCGACATTAAATTTCAGATAATTTTCATACTTGGTCTGTGAGATGGAGATATCTCTATGGAAAGAGGGTTCTACATTGATATTTACTACAAGATAACTCAGCATATCATCGCTGATTGGAGAAATTGCAAGCTTATAGAATTTTTATTCTAGAGAACTTGGGCATATAGAGTAGCATGACGACTAGGAGCATCAGCCACCACATTTGTTTTACCCGGATGATACTAAATACTTAAATCATAATCACTAATGAGCTCTAACCGTCTTCTTTGATGATAGTTCAGTTCTCTTTGAGTCAAGATATACTTTAACTTTGATGATCAATGAAAATTAAACACTGAACTCCATATAAATAATGGCGTCAAATCTTTAAGGCAATAGTTACAGCAGCAAGTTCAAGATCATAAACTGGATAATTTTTCTCGTGGGGTTTTAATTGAAGAGAGGCGTAGGTGATTTCCTTACCCTCTTGCATTAACATGCAACCTAAACTATATCCAACGGCATTTGTGTATACCTAATAGTTCAAACCTTCCTTGGGCAGAACAAGCACTGGAGCGGTAGAGAGTGCATCCTTCAGGTTTGAAATTTTTCCTTGCATTCAAAATTCCAAACAAATGAAATGACTTTATGAGTTAGCTTAGTTAGAGGCGAGGCGATCTGGAAAAAGCCCTTGACAAACTTCATGTAATATCCAGCTAATCCTAAGAAAATTCTGATATCGGTGATCGACTTAGGCTGAACCCAATCTTGAATAGCGCTTCATTTATTCTGATCTACGTGAATACCTTAAGGATTGATTACATGCCCCAAGAATTCAATAGATTTAAGCCAAAGCTTCACATTTGGAGAACTTGGCATAAAGTTGATGTTCATATAAAACTTCTAATACTATCCTTAGATGATCTTCATGATCCTTTAATGAAAATCCAGGATGGAAGAACTTGTCTAAATACGGTTCTTATTTAAGGAAAGTTTAAATTTCTTTAAATCTTAGGATCTCACAAGCATTGATTTTCCACTACGAGCATCGCTTCGCATCTCACATAGCTGAGATGAGAGAATCACATGTTGGGCTCAACAACTATGTCACTTAGTTCATGAGCACTCAATATTTCATTACTCAATCTCAATTATGTGGAGTTAAGGAGCTCATTTAGTGGGTCTTAGCGTCACTTGCATCAACTCTTAGATTGAGCTTAGGTTGAGGTGCATTGAGCTCAAGAACCTTTTCACATGGTTCTCAGCTTCCATGCACTCAAAATCTAGCATCTAACCTAAGGTGAGCTAAGGAGCACAAGATAATTAGATCTTGGATTTTCTTAGTTCTTTCCTCATAAATACATCAAGACTAATTTAGATGAAAATTTCTTAGTAAGGCATTAAAATCACAAATACATTATGCTTGAGGGAAAACATTCATACAACAATATTATATTATGCATCATGGGACTTCATCCCAACCCTCCCTAAGGGGAGTTTAGCTACTCATTACACAAGAAAATAAGGAAGACACATACATAGATAAAGACCCTTTATGGTCACTAAAAAGAAAATACAAGATTGAGTTTTGAAGATACTAGGAACGCTCCGTAGAAGTTTTCCGGAATTCTTCTTCTCCTTCTAATTATCCTCTCCTTAGGTTGCTAGTGTTGCCTTCTTCCTCTTCTCCTTTTGCAAAAGCTTGCATTACCACCCTTGGAGAGCTCTCTATTCCTTTGGCTCTCATCCTTACTTAGGGAATTTTTGCTAAAATTGTGAACCCTCCACTAGTCAAGAGGAGGGGTATTTATAGGAGGGGGGGCTGCATACTCCTCTCTTCCATATGCAACCAGAATTTCCATAAAAAATGTTGAATTCATCATTGCATTAATTTTTAATTTAGGGTGAGGTGACAATAATCTCATTTCTTTAGCCACAATATCACCTCAAAACGTACAAAAATGGCTGCTGCAGGAAATGATGGCTGGAGACAACATTCAGGATAAAGGTCATGTCTCCAGCTGCATTAAATGCATTATCTAGGAAAAATTTTGGCGGGCCGCTGCAGCGTGGTGTCGCATGCTGTAGCGTGCTGCGGCATGCTTTAGCATACACTGGTCCTTAGCAATTTAGCCAAGTCCTTCGCTGTAGACCGCTGCAGCGCCCGACCGTGCGCTGCAGCGGGGAATTTTGCGGAAAACACTGTTCAGTTAGTTCTTTTTCCAGATTGTATAGAGAAAAATATTTCCGCGGCAGATCGCTGCAGCGCGCGACCGCGCGCTGTAGCGGTTAATTCCGCAAAAAACACTGTTCAATTAGTTGGGCGGCCGGATTTATATAGCCAAGTCCTTCGCGATAAACCGCTACAGCGCGCGACCGCGCGCTGTAGCGGTGAATTACGCAAAAAACAATGTTCAAATAGTTGGGCGGCCCTATTTATAAAGTCAAGTATTTTCGCGGTAAACTGCTGTAGCGCGCGTCCACGCGCTGTAGCGGTGAATTCCGCAAAAAACACTATTCAATTAGTTGGGCGGCCCAATTTATAAAGTCAAGTATTTTTGCAGTAAACTGCTGTAGCGCGCGACCGCGCGCTGTTGCGGTGAATTCTGCAAAAAACACTATTCAATTAGTTGAGCCCCCCTTTTAATAATCATAAGTTATTTCGCGGTAAACTGCGGTAGCGCGCGACTGCACGCTGTAGCGATGAATTCCGCAAAAATCACTATTCAATTAGTTGAGCCCCCCTTTTAATAATCATAAGTATTTTTGCGGTAAACCGCTGCAGCGCGCGACCGCACGCTGTAGCGGTGAATTCCGCGAAAATCACTTTTCAATTAGTGGGAGCCAGTTTAAATGTTTCTGATGCAGCCCGCTGCGGCGCGCGACCGCACGCTGTAGCGGAATTCTTTGTTTATTTTTTTAGAAAAATTGTAGAAATGCCCTAGAGCTCCTTTGGATTGCATTCCCTAAAAAAGATAGAAAAATTTGATTTAGGAGCAGCAAAAATATCTTAAATAAATGAATTTTTCCCTTTATTTTAGATATAATTTATGGATTCATCACTCAACTAAGAAGTTAAAGCGTGTGAGCTAAGACCACTAACAAAGTTTCGTTGCTTAGCATAACTGAAGGGAGGAAGAGGATTTATTAAGAGCTCATGGATGATGTGATAGAGTGCATTGAGCCCAATGAAACCATTTCTTTATCTGAATTGCGCATGATGCGCGTGATTCTCGTTAGTGGAATCGATACTCATGAGATCGTTTAACTAAAACTATAATTTTGGCAACATGGATGTTGGAAAGCTGAGATGCCCTAAGTGAGAACTCATGAGGATCTTTGTGCTGAAATTGAACCCTGTTTTCATTTCACACACAAGATTTGAACTTGTAAGAATTAGAGGAAAACTCTAAGGAATGCAATATGCACTTGATTAGTTGGCATAACTATGAAATAATGAGAAGTGCTTAAGAAGTAATTCAACATGAGTCCCCATCAATTCACATGGAGGAAACCCAACTCTCCTCTATAAATCAATAAGTTTCTTAAATTAGAATTATTGCTTTGTTAATGGAACTAACTCAAAACTGAAATTATACCATTTAAACATTATTGAATATAGATATACCATAGTAAAAAAACACATCATTCCTTAAGGATAATAATTCTCGGAACATACCTTCCAAATTATTACTTCATACCACGTACACTTGCGTGTAAGCGCATACATGTATTATACAGTCTGTCAGATATCATCAATTGCGAGTAAAAGAAGCAGATGTAGGGAAGACCACTTTTCGTACTCGTTATGGTCATTTGAATTTTAAGTGATATATTTTGGACTCACTAATGCACCATCAATCTTCATGGATTTGATGCAGCGAGTCCTTAAACCGTATTTAAACAAATAACCCCTACTCCAACACATACAATCCAGAATGGAAGAACTACCCAAATTTCTCATGGAGTAATAACAACAACAATGCAAATCAATATGGGGGGAATTCATCCAACCAACAAGGCACAAATAATAATAACAATAACCACAACTACCAGCACAATCTAGAAGGGGCATTCAACGTATTTAAGACCAAAGCAACCCAGTTCATGCGCCGCACTGAAGTAACTATCACACATAAGGAGGCTTCTATTCAGGGAATAGAAGCCTCCCTTAGAAATATTGAAACTCAATTGGGGCAAATCTCCAAGCAGCTAACCTCTCGGCAGCAGGGGGCTTTACCTAGTTCTACTAAAATAAATCCAAGGGAATTAGTGAGTGTGATATATTCTGAAAATGTACCAGGAGAAATAAATGATGAAACTGAGAAAGCAACAAATTTTTGAATTAGAAGTAAAGGAAGGAATAAAAGGGAATGATAATGA
Source organism: Gastrodia elata (assembly GCA_016760335.1). Lineage (NCBI taxonomy): Eukaryota > Viridiplantae > Streptophyta > Magnoliopsida > Asparagales > Orchidaceae > Gastrodia > Gastrodia elata. The sequence continues at coordinate 1,065,751 of CM028669.1, forward strand.
AAAGCTAACCGTACCAAAATGTGATGATCTAGAGAGGTTATGCATTCCATGCATAATAAGAAATGAAGTATTTATTGATCCCTTGTGCGATCTAGGCGCCTCAATTAATGTTATGCCCTACCACATATATGAGAAATTAAAGGTAGGAGGGATGGAATACACCTCAATGATTATAGAGTTTGCTAATCTTGAGTCCCTTACTCCTCTGGGAATGATCAAAAATGTTGATGTAGAACTAGGAAATTTCATTGTTCCAACTGATTTTGTGGTGTGCGAATGGGACAGATGGAATAAAAATTCAACGATTATATTTGGAAGACCCTTTTTGATGAGTATTAAGGCTGTTATAGATGTAAGTCACGGTATAATGAGCATCAGTGTTAAGAGAAAAATAGAAGTGATTGATTTAAAACTCATTCTCTTTAAAAAGAAAAAAATGGAGGAAGAAATCAGGAAAAGAATTACAGAAGAGAGATTATGGGTAGATAATGTTCTAGGAGGCCTGACGATTGAAGAAAAAAATTCTGATGGTTATTCTACTCTTTCCTCTGAAAAGGGGAGCAAGGAAGGAGTGAAGAAGAGAAAATTGCGACGAGGAAAAAGGAAGAAAAAGACTCCCACAAATCATGAAGTTGAAAGAAGGGATCCTTTGGTTGAGGTTGAGGATGAATAGGATTTGAGCCACCAAGAGGAATGTGCTCACTTGAACATCCTTAGCCTATGGAAAATGAAACTGTCAGATCCATCATATTAATCTTAAGAGAGTCTAGCTTAGGACGTTAAACGGAGCGCTTATTGGGAGGCAACCCAATCAAAAAAAAAATTGCGCAACAAGCGCGCTGCAGCGGAAATTTCGCGACAGCGCGCTGCAGTGGAAATTCCGCGACAGCGCGCTGTAGCGGGTGAACCGCGCTTAAACGGCATCGCGACAGCACGTGGAACCATTTTCCGCCTGGGCGCACCCTAACCCGCGATCGCCCGCTCCAGCGCGCTACCGCGCGCTGCAGCGGTTTGCCCAGATTTTCTGCCTTGGGAAAATACAGTCAACAAGTCATGACCCTTGGGTTCCCAAGGAAGTCAAAAGTTGCTGAAAAAGCTGCCCCCCCCTTCACATAGATCACCACATTAATGGCATGGGGAAGACTATTTGACCATCTTCTCTTACCTTGAATTTTTTTGGCTATAAATAAGGAGGGAATGTGGGGGTTATCCTTGCACCTTCTCTTCATCTTCTTCATTCTCTTGATCATCTTAAAACTCTCATCCCAAACAATGTTTTCTGGGAAGAAGGCAATTGCTAGGAAAGATGTTGGAGCTTCCTCATCCGGCGGAACTTTCAACTCGAAGAGGTTCTCCTAGGCGAAGGCCGAGCACCGTTTCACCTCTATCACTTCCCAACGGAAGTTGATCCCAGAGCGAAGCTTCAGCGTTGCCTACCCCATCCCTCATGAACAGGTCAATCCTAGAGGATGGCATGAGTTTGTGACCAAGAGAGCTCCCACATACACGGCAATTGTCCAAGAAGTGTATGCAAACGCAATTAAAGCATCCGGGCAGCCAATTTTCTGTCGGGGAAAGGGTGTCACCCTAGGAATTACTCAAATTGAGAAATTCTATGGGTTGGCTGAGGTAAGCTCTTGTTCATACTCTAACCTCTTGGACTCTCGTTTTGACCCCCGCGCTCTTGTTGAGGAGATCGTCAATAATGACACTAAGTGGGAAGGGGGACTTGCCAACATTCCTCGCTCTGAATTAATGAAGACGAGTAGTGCTTGGCTAGTCTTGATTTCTAGCTATGCCATGCCCTCGAGTCACTTAATTGAAGTGACCCATGCCCGAGCACTCCTTTTGTGCTCATTGGTTAGGGCAGGCGAAATCCGCATCTCAAGCATTATCTTTGAGCATCTTTGGAAAGCTCTCAAAGGTTCTTGCGCAGCATTGGCCTTCAGGTCTTTGATTTCTGGGTTATGCGAAGCCCAAGGGGTTAAGATCCTCTCCTCCGACACCATTGTTCCTCCCAGCGTTGGCCTGCACCCCTCGAACCTTAACGTCCGGGCAAGTGAACGTAAATTGCCTAAGAAAAGAAGGGGCCATAGGGCAAAAGCGTCTGCACCTTCTGATTCGCATCTCACAAACCAACTCTTAATGTGCCTCCACAATCAAAATGCAGTAAAGCTCTAGCTACCGATATGAGATTTTTCAAATAGGAATAAGCCCAACTGCGTCAGTTCCGATCAGAATTCCATGAAGCCCTCGGGATGTTATTTGATGATTGGAAATTGCACGACAGATCGGAACGCCTCCATGTTGCCACGGCCTCCCATCGGTGCACCCATACCGGAGACGCGCTACCCTACCGAGACGGCGTATGTGTCGGAGGAAGACGATGATGAGAACGAGGAAAATTAACTAGGTTGTATTTGTTTTTTTTTACTTTTTCTTTTTATCTTTATTGTAGTTTGTTTTTATTTTGAGATTGCAATTTATGAATTCTCCTATTCCTGTATTTATTGAGTTATTCTTAAATAATATATTTTTTCTAAATTTTTTAAAAGAAATGAAAATCACAAAAGTGCAAAAATCAAATGACATATAAGTAAAAGAATGCTTAGAAAAAAATGATTAAATGAATTATACGCAATCAAATGAGAGATTGAGGAATGAATGGAGGGAAATCTAAATCTCCAAAAATTTAAATAAATGCTTGAGCTAAGTGTGGGGGAAGGCATAAGATTTAAACTAAAAAAATATATGGTATGAATTCTAAATAGAGTGTGCTAAGCTCTCATAGGACTTCATGATCACAAAGATGTTAGGGATGAAGAAAAATGTCTCTCCCTAAGGATGAAAAGAACAAAATATTTATGGAAAAAGGGATGATGAAAAATATCTCTCCCAAATGAACAAAATTAGAAAGGATGAAGAAAAATATCTCTCCTTTAAAAACTTTTCATCTTTGTAATTTATAAGAAGGAGCACATATGGACTCTAAGAATCTCTAAACCATGTCTTTAGTCTAAAAATTCAAAATGTATGGAACCCATCACCTATTATCAAGCATTAAAAAAATTCAAACATTTGTAGATTTTAGTGACTTATCCACCTTAGTGACTCAATTGAAAATATTAAGATTGCTAAGATGTTCATTTCATTTTCTGTTGTCATGCACATATTTTCACTTAAACTTATTTTAATTACATCATTGTGACTTTCATCCATTCAAATACAAAAAAAATTATCATTTTGAGCTTACTCGAGGACAAGCAAGAATTTAAGTGTGGGGTGTGATGAATCCATAAATTATATCTAAAATAAAGGGGAAAATTCATTTATTTAAGATATTTTTGCTGCTCCTAAATCAAATTTTTCTATCTTTTCAGGGAATGGAATCCAAAGGAGCTCTAGGGCATTTCTGTAATTTTTCTAAGAAAATAAACAAAGAATTCCGCTACAGCGCGCTGCAACGCGCGGTCGCGCGCCGCAGCGGGCTGCAACAGAAATATTTAAACTATATTAAACTGGCTCCCCACTAATTGAATAGTGATTTTTGCAGAATTCACCGTTACAGCGTGCGTTGCGCGCTGCAGCGGTTTACCGGCGAAAATACTTATGATTATTAAAAGGGGGGGCTCAACTAATTGAATATTATTTTTTGCGGAAATCACCGCTACAGCGAGCGGTCGCGCGCTGCAGCGGTTTACCGCGAAAATACTTGACTTTATAAATCTGGCCGCCCAACTAATTGAATAGTGTTTTTTTGCGGAATTCACAGCTACAGCGCGCGGGTCGCAGCGCTGTAGCGGTTTACCGTGAAAATACTTGACTTTATAAATCGGGCCGCCCAACTAATTGAACAGTATTTTTCGCAGAATTTATCGCTACAGCGCGCGGTCGCGCGCTTTGCAGCGGTTTATCGCGAAGGACTTGGCTATATAAATCAGGCCGCCCAACTAATTGAACAGTGTTTTTTAGCAGAATTGACCGCTCCAACACGCGGTTGGGCGCTGCAGCGGTCTACAATGGAGGACTTGGCTAAATTGCTAAGGACCAGGGTATGCTAAAGCACGTCGCAGTACACTACAACGCGCGACACCGCGCTATAGTGCGCTGCAGCGGCCCGCCAAAATTTTTCCCAGACAATGCATTTAATGCGGCTGGAGACATGACCTTTATCCTGAATGTTGTCTCCAGCCATCATTTCCTGCAGCAGCCATTTTTGTAAGCTTTGAGGTGATGTTGTGGCTAAAGAAATGAGATTATTGTCACCTCACCCTAAATTAAAAATTAATGCAATATGAATTCAGCATTTTTTATGGAAATTCTGGTTACTTATGGAAGAGAGGAGTATGCAGCCCCCCCTATAAATACCCCTCCTCTTGACTAGAGGAGAGGTTCACAATTTTAGCAAAAATTCCCTAAGTAAGGAGGAGAGCCAATGGAAGAGAGAGCTCCCCAAGGGTGGCAAGGCAAGCTTTTGCAAAAAGAGAAGAGGAAGAAGGCAACACTAGCAACCTAAGGAGAGGATAATTAGAAGGAGAATAAGAATTCCTGAGAACTTCTACGGAGCATTCCTAGTATCTTCTAAACTCAATCTTGTATTTTCTTTTTAGTGACCATGAAAAGGTGTTTATCTATGTATGTGTCTTCCTTATTTTCTTGTGTAATGAGTAGCTAAACTCCCCTTGGGGAGGGTTGGGATGAAGTCCCGTGATGCATGATGTAATATTATTGTATGAATGTTTTCTTCAAGCATAATGTATTTGTGATTTTAATGCCTTACTAAGAAATTTTCATCTAAATTAGTCTTGATGTGTTTATGGGGAAAGAACTAAAAAAATCCAAGATCTAATTATCTTGTACTCCTTAGCTCACCTTAGGTTGAATGCTAGATTTTGAGTGCATGGAAGCTTAGAACCATGTGAGAAGATTCTTGAGCTCAATGCACCTCAGCCTAAGCTCAATCTAAGAGTTGATGCAAGTGATGCTAGGACCCACTAAATGAGCTCCTTAGCTCCACATAATTGAGATTGAGTAATGAAATGTTGAGTGCTCATGAACTAAGTGACATTGTCGTTGAGTCCAACATGTAATTCGCTCATCTCAGCTATGTGAGATGTGAAGTGATGCTCGTAATGGAAAATTAATGCTTGTGAGATCCTAAGATTTAAGGAAATTTAAACTTTCCTTAAATAAGGAGAAAATGAATTAACCTTAAATCTCAAGAATCTTATAAGAATCTTTGTGCTAAAGTAGAACTGAATGTGAGTTTCTTTTGTACACGAGATTTGAACTTGTAAGCCTTTGAGCTAGACTAAAGGACAATAATGTGCACCTGATTTCAATTAAACTAAATGATAAAGCTTGAGAAACAAATCTACACAAGTATTATATCATTGCATATGGGATGGGCCCAACTCTCCTCTTTCTTTAAATCTTGTTATTTACTTAGTGAATATTTGTGCTAATTTTAGACCAACCAACCTGTGGCTCCCCACCCCTTAATCCACAAGAATTAAGTTAGGTGGTGGCGTGTCACTCTAGCTAACCCTTCACTTATAATTAGACTAGGATGAAATCCACAATCCACCTAATAAGGGAAGGAGTAAGCATAGAATCAACATGTAGTCACTATCAAAGTAAACTTACAGAGTGCAGAAGCGATTTTCAATATAAATCATTCAAGCATCACAACATAAATATAAAGAAAAGTATCTCAAAACATAAGTATAAAATCTAAATACGCAGTCACTAGTACCTGTATTATTACATCATTTTAAAGTTTCAAATAGTAAAAGTAAAAAGACTCTCATCCTCACTTAGAAATAAAGGCTAAATAGCGGCTTCTTCCACGGGCTCCTCCTCTGGGTATGGCTCCACTCCTAACTCCTGCTCATCTAACTGAAGCGGGTTTGCCATTATCGGTTTCACAATGTAAGGCCCCAGCCAAAAAAAGAAAATCTAGTTAGACAATTGTCTAAGTACATTTTAGGCTGATAAATTTTATGTATGTTATGTAATATCACCATCCTATAACATCTAGGCAACATATGTATAAGGGAGCAACAAGCAATACAAAAGAGAAGAAAAGCTATAAATCATCATTTATAACTTAAGCAAAAAGGGAGGCTAAGACATGCCTCATATGTGAGCTAAACAAGGTAAGGCATATAAATATACATAATCAACCAAGTACAGTAAGAAAAATGCTACTTCCTTAACATGCTGGTGATCAAAGAAACATGCCAACTAAATAAAAGAACTTAGCAGTGGTACATATAAATAGCAGCAAGATTCTAACAACCTAAATATATATATATAAAAACAGTACAAGGAAATAGCTGACTGAATAAAAAGACTGAAAGGTAACCAAACATCAACTGCGTATAAACATACGTATATAATCTGTCATACAGAAACGAGCTAATCTAGCCCACCATAAAGGCTGAAGGTTCTTAGCACCAGTACGGCTAGGGCGGATCTTAGCACCAGTACGGCTAAGGCATCAACAACCTAATCGAAGGATCCTAGCACCAGTACGGCTAGGGCGGTTCCTAGCACCAGTACGGCTAGGGCACCAATGGTGTACCCCTAGTGTGAACAAGAAGACTAGGCAAACAGCACACAACAAAATAGAGGCCTTCCCCTAGTGACATAAGTTGACTAGGCAGTTAGAAGGCAATACTGAGAGGCAGCTCAAACACATCAAATTATTATCTTCTCATTAATCACTTTAATATTTTTATAAGGAATCTAAGGAGTCTCCATATCTTCCTAACATTTTATTTATGCATCAAAAGTCTTATATGATATGCTCAAGAAAATATGGCACAAAAGTATAAGGAACATATAAGCAACAAAATATCAAATAGAAGCAAGGGACTCTACTAAACATGGTAATATCATTTGTTTTCTACTTAACCATTCTAACTATTCTAAGTTACACAAGTTCAGGATCACCATTTTCCTACTATCGAGTGTAACTCAGAAATTCATCTTTATAAGTTAAAAAGGATTAGAACTGATCAGGTTCTAATCTAGTTCAATCAGATAGATGACTACGAGTTAAATCCATAAATCATACATCCTAATTTTGTGAATTTAAATATTCTAACTAAGATCTGATCAAGATCTTCTAACCCTATAGATTATGGATTAGACACTACGAGATTTAGATTTAATCATATAATATAAAGAGGATAAGACCTAAGTTCTAGGTTTTATTCTATAAGTGATCTACTAGTTAAGGCAATCCTATTGAGTAATCAAACTTAATAGGATGAATCTCCTAACTTAAATCTAAGATTAGTAGACAAAAAAATCAGAATGGGTTGTAAAATAATAGAAAAGTCTAGAAACTAATAAAACTAAGGTTTCACTCATTGAGTAACCCAATTTACCCAATGAATGAACTCTAACCAAAGATCTAGTCCTAATCTCAAGAAAGGTCCTTAAGGTGTAGTGCTAAAGACTCAGAAGAATTCAGGAATCTAACTTAATGGTTGATTTCACTCACTTAAATGTCACTAAGATGATTATAATATTAGTTTTAGTGATTTGGAATATTAATTAAAGGTTAGGGGTACTTAGTCCAATCTTGAGGCAAAATGACCATTTTGCCCCTACTTTAAGGGTCAAAAAGTCAACTTTTGACTTATGGGTCATAATTGAATTATCTTAGTTCCCACTGATCCCTTACTGTCTAACTTGAAGATAGACAATAAGTACGCCTAATTTGGACGAGAAACGGTCAAGTTATGACCAAAATAAGGCCAAGGGTAATTTGGTCATTTACCCAAATTTCTAGGATTCAAATCCTAAATATCCTTTTAGTTTATTGATGGCATTGAAATTCTAGGCTGGTTAGCATCTTGAATTTTTAAATTTAGAATTGATTTGACTAAGTTATGGCTGTTTGAAGTCTAGGGGTATTTTGGTCATTTTTTACTAAGAATTCTAGGGTTGACTTTTAATCCTGATATTCAAATGAGAAAACTAATACTACTACGGTGATGGGGCCGCTCTCCTGAGCATTTTAAGACCCATATTGACTATGTTCTGATAACTGGGTAAAAAGTTATGAGGCTCTAAAGAGGTCCTAAAATACTACCTCATTATACGTACCCCGAAATTAATTTTTGACTTTCATTATTTGATTCCTTACATTTTTCTGATCAAAATGAGATCTATATTGGCTATGTTTGGATTATCCTACAAAAAGTTATTAAATTTTTAAGATTTACTATTCAAAAATGCAATTCGAATTAATTTACTATTTATTTATTCAAATTAAATGATTTTTTTGTTCATTTCTAAAGTTTTATATAAAATTTCTGAAATTATTAATCCTTAATTAATATGTGATTAATTAGGTTTAATTATTAATTAAATATTAATTAATCCATTAATTAATTAATTAAATTGTATTTATTAATATTTTACTATAGCAAAGTAATTAGCACTAATTACTTATTTAATTAGTCTTTAATCATCTATTAATATTTATTTAAGAATAATTAATTATGCTTTACTGTTTATTAATAATTAATTATTCCAAATATAGTTAGGGTTTAATTAATCTTAAATTATCCCTAATTAATCCTTAATTACTGTTAATTAATTATGAAATTACTATTCCAAAATATTAACACTAATCCTAATTTAATTAACCACTAATTATAATTAATTAATCACTAATAGTAGTTAATTAACCCTAACAGTAATTAATTTAATTTAATTAACAGTCAGTGGGCTCAACCTGACAAGTGGTAATGTGGGCCCCATGGGTAGGCTGAGTCAGCTCGGGTGACTAGGTAGTGGGCATCCACTTGACACGTGGCACAGCTAGAGGCTGCCACCTGGCACAGTGGCCCCACAGGGAAGGCTGAGCGTCGTGGGTGACCGGGCAGTGGGTCCCACTTGACACGTGGCGGGCCTAGAGGCTGCCAGGTGGCACTGTGGGCCCCACGGGGAGCCGAAACGTCGCCCGGGCTCGGGCTGTGGGCCCCACATGACACATGGCGTGCCGGTTGGCTACCACGTGGCGTAGAGGGACCCCACGACCGAAGCCGGAGAGTCGCGGGCTCGGCTGGTGGGTCCCATTGGACACGTGGCAGGCCTAGAAGGCGCCACATGGCTCGGTTGCCCCATCTGGCCTACGCGGACCCGGACGCGACCGGGTCTTGCTCGGGTCAACCCGGCCCAGCCTGGCCCGGACTTCGTCTCCTTCGCGGAGACGTCCGAGGGCATCGGGCTAGGGCATGGCTTTTGCCGGCCTTTCCGGCGCCGGACCATTTCGGCCCGCGCGGTCGACGGTAGCCCTCGACGAGGGCTACACGCCGGTGGGCGGACCTTCGCCTGAGGTGGCCGGGATCGGCGGCAAAATGGAACCCTAGATTTTTAGGGTTATGGCGAACGGTTTCTACTGTGGACCTAAACCTATTTGCCATCAATCCGGTTGGGCTAGCCTAGATCAGATCCGTTGGATCGTCAATCGGACTCGTGGAATAACATTTCGAAAGAAAAATTGCAATAATTGAAGGAAGAACGAGGGAGATCCAGTACCTGGAAGATTGGCGACTCATGGACGGTCGGCTTGGGCTCGCAAAACCCAGAGCCCAGAGGCTGCCGGAGGCTTTATAAGAGGTGCCGACGACCTCGACGAGGCTGGGGAGGCCGCCGGTTGGCCAGACGGGGCGGCGGAGCGCGCCGAGTGGTGAGCGGGTGGAGGCGTCGAAGACGACGGCTCCGAGCCGTTGGATTCGGACGCGATCCAACTGCCGAGATGGCGCTTACTGGATAGACGGCGCCGTCAGCTACAGTTGACGGTAACTTTAAATACTTAACGACACGCCGTTAAGTATTAAAATAATTTTTTTTTTTTAATTTTCAAAATTTTTTTTGAACATGTTTTTCCTAGCTAATTTGGGGTCAAGGAACGCAATGGCGAGGTTGAATTTTCAATCCGACGAGTATTTTGATGCCTCGATTTCCAGGGTGTTTTTATTATTAAAATATTCATCAAAATTTCGATGGCTTCCGATTGACACGAAAACTTCACCCCAAGCTAATTTGGGGTCAATGAACGCAATGGCGGTGTTCATTTTTTGATCCAATGTCAATTTAGATAGGTCAAATTTTAGGGTTTCCTGATTTCCAGAAATCATGATTCATTCCATTTGACTCCTAATTTGGACTAGGTCCCAGGGGTTGACTCCAATTGACCTAATTAGCACTTATAATTATATTTAAGACTTAGGATTAGCCCTAATTAACTTTGGTAACAACCTGGGTTGTTACACAACCAATACATACTATAGCTTAAACATTAGTGAGAATAGACTTACTTTAGTACCAAATCAACCAATTCTCTGTGGTTCGATAAATTCCCGAAAAGTCACACTTTCCACTTATTACTTCAGATCACGTACACTTGCGTGCAAGCGCAGATGTGTATTTATAGTCTGTCATTGAGCTCAAAGCATGGTGTAATTAGGCTCAAGAACTTTTCACATAGTTCTAAGCATCAATGCATGCATGTTCAGCTCTAAACTAAGCATTGAACTATGGAGAACAAGACATTAACTAAGGTGTTAATATTTATATTTAAAATTACTTAACATATTTTCATTTAGACCACAACATTATTTTTAGTGATCTCATTAAGTTATTCAACACAGATTTTTATTTCAATGCTTGAGGAAGTTTTCCAACATTCATTTAAGTCCCTTACATATCACAATAGATTCAGCCCAACCCTCCCCAAGGGGGTCTAGCCTTCCTTTATAGCTGAGATAAGAAGAAAAACATACAAGGATGAATACCCTTTCATTATCCAATAACAAGAAATCAAGTGCAAGATTTAAAGTTTACTAGGAAGAGCCCTCAATGAGGTTCTCTGGATCTCTCATCTTCTTCCTCTCTTCCTTTCCCTTAGCTCCCTAGTGCAGTTTGACTTTGTTCTCCTCTAGCAATAGTCTCTTCAACCTCCCTTGGAGAGGTTTCTTTCTTCTTCTATGCATCCTTCTAAAAGTTAGAATTTTTTTTAATGAAAATTGGGAACCCTTCTTTTGTGAAGAAAAGTTGCATTTATAGAGGATTCAATCTCCTTTCTTGCATTCAAATTCTGCCTCTTTCCCTCCATATTCCTTCTTTCATGAGTGCTTAGCCCACTTGAGGGATGACATGACATCTCCTTTTCTATTTTTTAATCAGAAAATTATTTTAAAACCCTCATTTTTCCTTTAAAAAATACTATGCTGCAGAATATATGGCTGCTCGGAGACAAGAATCAGACTGGGAGCCATGTCTCAGCCGCAATTAATGCCCTAAGAAGACATAATTTTGGTGCCCACTGTAGCGTGCTGTCAGCGCATTGTAGCAATTGAGTTTCAAAAATTCATCCGCTGCAGCGCGCTGTAGCGATTTAGGTTCGAAAACTCATCCGCTGTAGTGTGCTATAGCAATTGAGTTTCAGAAACTCACCCGTTGCAGTGCGCTGTAGCAGTTTAAGTTCAAAAACTTACCTGTTGTAGTGCGCTGTAGTGATTGAGTTTTGAAAACTCTCCTGCAGAAGCGCACTATAGCGATTCAGTTTTGAAAACTTGCCCACTGTAGCACGCTATGGTGCACTATGGCACGCCATAGCGGAGTCACTCCAGATTTCAGAAATCCCCTTAGGTTAGTGCTTTCTGCATGCTAGTAGCCGGAGTGCGCTATGGCACACTGGAGCACGCTATGTCGCGCTGCAGCGATTTTTTCCTAGAAATTGCAGAAATACTTCAGACTCTTCCAGAAATTGCTGAGCTCACATTTTACCTGAAAATAAGAAGAATTTGATTAAGGTGGGCTATTTCTAATAAGGATTTCTATGAGATTTTTCCTTTATTTAGTATATAAATTATGGAATCATCACACCCCCCACTTAGATTTTTGCTCATCCTCGAGTAAGCTAAAAAAAATGATTTTTCTATTTTTAAGGTATGAAAGTCAATATGTAATGTCAATGTGAAATTGATTGCAGTTCAAAATTTATGCTTAACTGAAATGACAAGCAAAGTTTCCGTCATTAAACTTTTCTAACTCCGGTTATGAACCATGGTTGATAGACTAGTCTCAATTTTAAGTTATGTACTGCTTGATGTTACATGATGGGAGAGGTTCTTTGGAATTCACTAAACTAGTGAGGAAATAAGTAATCAAGAGTTTTGTGCTATATGTGCTCCTTCTTATGAATCACAAAGATGTTTAATATTTTTAAAAGATAGATTTTTCATCATCCTATTTCATTTTTTCTTAAGCTTTAAGGAGAGATATTTTTCTTCATCCCAATTCTAAATCTTAATGATCATGAAGTCTTATAGGAACCTAGCACACTCTTTAGTTTACTCAATTTAATCACTAGTTTTTATTTCTAAGCTTTCCCCCACACTTAGACCTTAACATTGTTAAATTTTTGGAGACTAATGACAACCTGAGATCATTCCTTTGTTTAGATGATTTAATGCTATCGATGAGTTTAGTTATTTTTTGTTAAGCAAATTTTGGTTGATAATTAATTTTTACATTGATATTTTTGTAACTTTCACAGTCTTGAAAAGTTCAGAATTTTCTTTTCATTTGCAAATCATAGAGATATTTTGAAAATATGAGATTCCATAATTTATTTCTTTCAAGAAAAATCAAAATACAACAAAAAGAAAAATGAAAACTATAATTGAAAATAAGAAAAGAAATACAATCTAATTTAGGCATGGGTTGCCTCCCAAGAAGCGCTCAGTTTTACATCGTTAGCCCGACTCATTTAGAATCTCTTTGTTGTTAGAAGGGTCAGGAGGTCTCTCCCTCCAAACTTTTGAGGTATTGGGGTGATCACTAACATGAGTTGTGCTCGAACCCACACCTTCATCAATCTTTTCACAGTCCACGCCTACAGTTTTGGAGGAAACTTTCTTTTTTCTCTTTCCCCTCCTCATTTTCTTCTTTTTCATTTTCTCCTTATTTTCACTTTCGGAAGATGTGCTAGATTCAACCTCAGAGTTCCTTTCACTTAGATTTAAATTTTTCAGGTTTAGAGTTTCATGAAATTTCTCCTCCCTAGCTTTCCTTTTCAATTCTAATTCCATAACCTTTTGTTTGAAAAGGGTAGGCTTAAGGTCTATCAATTCAGACATACCCTGGATTTTTATGCTCATTACCCCCAGCACACATCAATGATGGATTTGGTGCTTGTCAAGAAAGGTCTTTCGAAGATAATGGTAGAGTTCATGTTCCACCTATCCCACTCCAAATGATAAAATCAGTAGGGACAATGAAGCTTACTAACCCTACAGGAACATTCCTTACAATACCGAAAGGAGTTAACGATTCCAAATTAGCAATTTCAAGAATTATAGAAGTGTACTCCATCCCTACTACCTTGAGATGTTCATAAATATGGTAAGGCATGACATTAACCGAAGCACTAAGATCACACAGTGGATCTAAAAGTATCTCATTCATAATCACGCAAGGAATGCATAACCTCCCTGGGTCTTTGCACTTAGGGGCTATGAGATTTTCAAAATTAGGATTCCTACCACCTTTTCTATCCCCTAACTCCTTTTCTAAAGAATTACTTCCTTCAATATGGTCATCACCTTCCACCCCTTCCGAATAAATTACACTCACCAATTCCCGTGGATTCACTTCTATAGAACTAGGAAATGCTCCTTGCTACCGAGTGGTTAGCTGCTTAGAGATTTGTCCTAGTTGTACTTCAATGTTTCTGAAGGATGCCTCTATCCCTTGGATTGAGGCATCATGACGGGTGATTGTTGCCTCAGTTCTTTGCATAAACAAGATGGTTTCTACCTTAAAAGCGTTAAAAGCTCCTTCTAAATTTGTAGGTTGATGAGTGAAATTATTCCCATTATTGTAATTTTGTTGGTTTGATGAACTACCCCCATTAGGATTTCCATTGTTGGTATTGTTACTTCAAGAAATATTAGGATGATTTTTCCACCCCGGATTATATGTGTTAGAGTAAGGGTTGTTCATAGCATTGTTTTTCCTTAAATAATTAACTTGCTCGGTGTTTGATTGCACGAAATGATTGTTTAGGTTGCAGTGCTCACTAGTATGCTTTCCCCCGCACATCTCACATTGAGTTTCTTGAACACCATTAACATTCATTTTTTCAATTTGTTGGTTTAATGCATGGATCTCATTTTGCAAAGCTGTTATTTTGTTTGATTCACTCATCTAGATTGATTCCCTTTTTAGCTGTTCAGAAAATCATTGGTACGCATTATTTGCTATTTCATCTAAGAGGTCATAAGCCTCTTCTTGGGTTTCCTACTAATTGAGCCACCGGCAGCCACATCTATGAGTGTCCTTGTTGGAGCATTCAAACTATTGTAAAAGGTTTGCACTTGCATCCATAAAGGGAATCCATGATGCGGACATCGCCTTAGGCATTCCTTAAAGCGATCCCACCTGTCATATAGTGTGTCCCCTTCAAACTGATTGAAGTTGGTTATCTTAATTCTCAACCGAGCAGTTTTTGCTGGAGGGAAGTATTTCGCTAGGAATTTCCTAGTGAGGTCATTCCAAGTACGGATAGAATCACTCGGGAGAGAATTGAGCCAACTCTTGGCTCCATCTCTTAGAGAAAAAGGGAAAAGTCTAAGTTTAATGGCATCTTCAGAAACACCATTAAACCTGAAGGTATCACATATTTCAAGAAAGTTGGAAATATTTGAGTTAGTGTCCTCGATGGCCAACCCACCAAATTAATTATTTTGAATCATACTAAGTATAGAAGGTTTGATCTTAAAATTGTTAGCTTCAATGTTTGGCCTAACAATTGCTTGAGGAATGCCCCTAATAGTGGGCAGTGCAAATTCCTTAAGTGCTCTACCCCGTGGTTCTCCTAAAGGCTCAATAGGAATTTCATCAAAGTTCTCCATAACAGCTTGTTAGTTATTTAAGATGGCTTGTTCTCTTCTAGCTCATAGATGGGTTATTTCAATTTTTGGATTGAAAAGATATTCAATACAATTTCTTCTGCTCATGGATTTAGAAATTAAGCTATGAAGAACAAGTATAGCAGGATCATTCAATAGTTCATCAATTGAAAGAAAAGTAAATGATCAGTCTAAACTATAAATTAGTTCAGAAATAAATAGAAGAACAAAATAAAACAATATGCAAAGATATTTTCTTAAATCATTGTTTACCAGTAGATTTTTCTTAATACAAAACAATTACCATTCCCCGGCAACGATGCCGAAGACTTAATAGACTGTAGAATATACTTCTGTGCTTGCACTAAAGTGTACGAGATCTGAAGTAATAATTTGGAAGGTAAGTTCTGAGATTTATCATCCTCAGGGAACAGTGTATTTTGTTACTAAGATATATCTATATTCAATAATGTTTAAATGGTATGATTTCAGTTTTGAGCTAGTTTTGTTAACAAAGCAATAATTCTTAATTTAAGAAATTGTTTGATTTAGAGAGGAGAGTTGGGTTTCCTCCATGTGAATTGATAGGGACTCATGTTGAATTACTTCTCAAGCACTTCTCATTCTTTCATAGTCATGCCAACTAATTAAGTGCACATTGCATTCCTTAGAGTTTTCCTCTAATTCTTACAAGTTCAAATCTTGTGTATAAAATGAGCACACTAGGGTTCAATTTCAGCATAAAGATCCTCATGAGATCTCACTTAGGGCATCTCAGTTTTCCTACATCCAGGTTGCCAAAATTACAGTCTTAGTTAAGCGATCTCATGAGCACCGATTCCACTAACAAGCATCACGTGCAGTTCAGATAAAAAAATGGTTTCATTGGGCTCCATGGACTATGTCACATCATCCATGAGCTTTCAATAAATCCTCTTCCTCCCTTCACTTATGCTGAGCAATGGAGCTCCATTAGTGGTCTTTGCTCACACAATTCGACTTCTTAGTTGAGCTTAGAGCATGGTGCAATTATGCTCAAGAACTTCTCACATAGTTCTAAGCACCAATGCACGCATGTCTAGCTCTAAATTAAGAATTGAGCTATGGAGCATAATACGTTAATTAAGGTGTTAATATTTATAGTTAAAATTACTTAACATATTTTTTATTTAATCCACAACATTATTTTTAGTGATCTCATTAAGTCATTCAACACAATTTTTTATTTCAATGCATGAGGAAGCTTTCCAACATTCATTTAAGTCCCTTACATATCACAATAGATTTAGCCCAACCCTCCCCAAGGGGGTCTAGTCTTCCATTACAGCTGAGATAAGAAGAAAAACATATAAGGATGAAGATCCTTTCATGATCCACTAAAAAGAAATGAAAAGCAAGATTTAGAGCTTACTAGGAATAGCCCTCAATGGGATTCTCTGGATCTCTCCTCTACTTCCTCTCTTCCTTTCCCTTAGCTCCCTAGTGTACTTTGACTTCATTCTCCTCTAGCAATAGTCTCTTCAATCTCCCTTGGAGCGGTCTCCTTCTTCTTCTATGCAGCCTTCTAAAAGCTATAATTTTTTTTTGAGTGAAAATTAGGAACCCTTCTTTTCTAAAGAAAAGCTGCATTTATAGAGGATTCCGACTCCTTTCTTGCATTCAAATTCTACCTCTTTCCCTCCATATTCTTGCTGTCATGAGTGCTTCACCCACTTGAGTAATGACATGACATCTCCTTTTCCATTTTTTAATCACAAAGTCATTTCAAAACCCTCATTTTTCCTTTAAAAAAATACTCTGTTGTAGAAGATATGGTAGCTAGGAGATAAGAATCAAGATGGGAGTCATGTCTCTACTACAATTAATGCCCTAAGAAAATAGAATTTTGGCACTTGCTGTAGCGGGTTCTAGCATGCTATAGCAATTGAGTTATGAGGACTCATCTGCTACAGCACGCTGTAGTCGTTTTAAGTCCAAAAACTTGCCCGCTATAGCGCGCTGTAGCAATTGAGTTTCAAAAACTAACCCGCTGCAACGCGCTATAGCGGTTTAGGTTTGAAAATTCTTCTACTGTAGCGTGCTATTGTGATTGAGTTTCAGAAACCGACCCGCTACTGAGCGCTGTAGCAATTTAAGTTTGAAAATTTACCCGCTGCAGCACGCTATAGCGATTCAGTTTTGGAAACTTGCCCACTGCAGCGCGCTAGGGCGCGCTGTGGCACGCCGTTGCATAGTCGCTCAAGATTTTAAAAATCCCCTTAAGTTAGTGCTTTCTGCATGCTAGTAGCCGGAGCGCGTTATGGCGCGCCGTGGTGCGCTGGAGCACGCTGCAGCGGTCTTTTCCCCAGAAATTGTAGAAATACTCCAGATTCACCCAGAAATTGCTGAGCTCACATTTTACCTGAAAATAAGTAGAATTTAATCAATGTGGCTTGTTTCTAATAAGAGTTTGTATGAGATTTTTTCTTTATTTAGTATATAAATTATGGATTCATCAATATCCATACCTTAAACTAATCTTAGAGAATATAACAGCTCCAGATAACTGGTCGAACAAATCATCAATTCTAGGAAATAGATATTTTTTCCTTATGGTGACCTTATTTAATTCGTGATAATCTATGCACATCCGCATAGAACCATCTTTCTTCTTTACAAACTTAATAGGTGCTCCCCAAGGAGACATGCTTGGCCTAATTAAGCCTTTATTCAAGAGCTCTTATAATTATTCGTTAAGCTCTTGAAGTTCCTTAGGTGCCATTCTATATGGAGCCTTAGATATGGGTTGGGTACCCGAGAATCAACTCGATAGAGAATTCTACTTCTCTAGGCGGAGGTACACCAGGCAAATTTTCTAGGAATACATCAACGAACTCTGTAACTACTTTATAATTAGAGAGAGGAATACTTTCCTTTGCTTCACCTATCATAGTGTGGCGGCCTGACCCGCCGTGGTCCTGTTAACCCTTAAGTTAATATGATTACGGTGGAGGGGTCACCAAATGACAAGGTCCCCACTTAAGATTAGATTAGATACACGTACTAATCCAATTTAAATAAGGACTTTGTCATTCAATCCAGAAATACTATCACTAAATGATCATACATGAACTCAGAGTGCGGAAGCATAAAACATAACATCCATCCAATACAGTATAAATACAACAATAAACCTGTATTATTACAACATTTAATGAGTTAAAAGAATTATAAACCTGTATTATTACAACATTTAATGAGTTAAAAGAACTGAAAGAAAACTCTCAATCTCACTGAAAGAAAAACTAAGACTACAGATCTTCAGGAACGGGCTCCTCCTCCAATGGCAAACTCTCCACTGGATCTGCTAATCCAACAAACTCGGAACCTACCATTATCAATTTCATAATGGTAGGGCCCCAGCCAACAAAAGAAAAACTGGTTAGACAATATGCCTAAGTACATTTTAGGGCAAACAATTTTATTAAATTTAGAAGATATCACCATAGAAATAGAACTAAGTGTAATAGGTGCAGAAAGCGTACAAAAGAACAGTAATAAGTTATAAACCACAATTTATAACTAAACAGAATAGGAAGTAACACATACCTCCTCCAAGCAACTGCAATAAGAACAGGTAAGTAAAAGAAAAGTAAAAGAAAGGTAAGAAAAGTACAACCTAAACATGCTCATGATCAAACAGATTATGCTAAGTGAAGAACAAAATTTAAACAGTATAAAACTGAAAACACTAACATCCTATATGAAAACAGTAAGTAAAACTAGCATCCTATATATAAAAATACGTCCAGGAAAGCTGTAAGTAAAACAGTGCTGAAATGCAGAATATACTAGTAGAACAGTAACTGCAAACTGAAACTACAGTAACTGTATAAGTCATCTGAACTGAATACGAACTCAGCAATTCTTAGCCTGATGAGCTAAGAAACTCTGAACTGAACATTACTGAAACTCTTAGCCTGATGAGCTAAGACAGAACTAAATGTAAGTGTACTTGAATTAGTATAACCATATCAAAATCCTGACTATATGGTCAGTAGGGCAAGAGTCTATCCATCCTATCCCATGGACTAGGCATGGCATAGACTATCGGACTGAAACCCCCTACAAGAAGCCGACCCCGAACGAGTTGATCGAAGAGGTATACTAATCAAGTACACCTTACAAACCACTTGAAACAAAACACAATGCTATTTATGAATGTTCAAAATTGACATAAGATATTTACCAAATATCTTCAGTACATAATATATGTTCAAGGTATAAGGCTCAAAATCAAGGAACGCGAAGCATCAAAGTCAAAGTGCAAGAAAGTCTATCTAAAAACACAGGTGATATCCTTTGTTATCTACTTTATTCGTTCTATCTACTCTAAGTTACATAAGTTTCAGAATTATCAATTCTTACACATTTTGTAACTTAGAATCTCAAATCCTACAAGTTGAAGATAATTAGGACTGGCCAAGTCCTAATTATAGTTAAATCAACAGACGACTATTTGGTAAAAATGAATAAATCATCGACCTAATTTTGTAAATTAAATCATCCCAACCTCATCTTGATTAGCCAAATCAAGATGAAAAGATTAAGAATTAGACTCCAGATGATGGGGTCTAATCACTTAATCTAAAGGTATAACTAAGGGTCTAAGGTTTAGAACCCAAATCTCACAGATTAGGTTAAGGCAAATCCTAATGATAAATCAAATTCATTAGGATAGATCTCTATTCTTAGTTCTAAAGTTTAAAGACCAAATAATCATTTAATAAACTAAGAAAATCTATAAACTAGAAAACTCAAGGTTTCACCTAATTGAGTAACCCAATTTACTCAATAGATGAATTCTAACTTAAGATCTATTCCTAATCTTAAGAATTAAAGCTCTTAATTACTAGGAGTATCTCTCAAGACACACATCCTAACTAATATTATAAGACCTAAGGTATGATCTAAGAATAATTAAGGAAAGAGAACTCTTCTTAAGACTTAGGAATTTTCTTAAAGAGTATATTTTGAGATTTTAATCAAAACCTAATTTAGACTTAAATTCAATGAATTTCGGTTCTAAATCATTCTAATTACTGATTAATATAGTTTTAAACTGAATTTGGGGCTTTTGAAGATTAAACCCTAAATTTGGGCAAAATGATCATTTTGCCCCTACTTAAGGGATCAAAAGATCAACTTTTAATCTAGGACTTAATTTCTAAAATTTTCTTTTGAAAAGTGCTTCTTACTGTCTAATATAAGATTAGACAGCAACTAAATTAATTTTGGGTGATTATTAAGCCATATGAGATCAATTTAGTGAATTTAACTCATAAGGGCAATTTAGTAATTTGACTAAGTGAAAGCTAAATTTTCTTTTAGATTATTGTTCTTTACTGACTAAACTTTCCATAGAATCTAAATTTGCTAAATTCTGATGAGTATTGGCCAAGTTATGGCCAATACAAGATCTAGGGTTTAAGGTTAATTAAGGAATTGCTTAATTAAGGGTCAAAAATCCTAATTTTGCCAATTAGTATCCAAATTAAGCAAAATCAGTGACTATGAATTACAAATAGCTCACTGATCATAATGATATGTGGTAGGCTCAATTTGGACCTAATTTGACTAAGTTAAGACCTAATTAGGGTTTAGGGTGATTAGCGAGTGATTAACAAAATTAATTACTCAAATACTAATCCAACCTTAAAGATTGATTCTAAATGGTTCTAGGAGACCTCTAAAACTTAACTCATTCAATTTGAATTACTAGATTTGCTAATATTCACTAATCAAGATTTAGAGTAATTAAGGAAGATTAGCAAATCTAACCGTTGGATCTAAAATATTTTTACAGATTACTATTAATTAGGTTCTTCTGATCTAAATTGATATTTGGATCATCAAATTTGGAGCTCAATTGACCAAGTTATGGTCAATTGAAGTTCTAGGGTTAATTAATCTAATTAGGATTAGGACCTAAATATGATTAGGAAATTACTAATCTAAACAGCAAAAAAAATACTATCAAATTAATCCTTAGGATTTTCTTATCACTTTAAGACCCATTTTCAATATGTTTGGATCATTGGGTACTTAGTTATGAACTAAATAAGATTTGTGACATTTAATTTATATTAAATTAATTATTGAAAAATCACTTTGCAAAATATTCATCCTACAGCAAAACTTTTGGTATCAATAAATTCCTCTTATTTTTTTGATTAATTTAATATATTTAATTGTATAATTTGAATGCATATTTTGGGAGTTATTTAGGTTTAAAGTTTAGAATTAATTTAATTAATTTTAATTAATACTGTTTATCTGTTGTTATTATTCATATATATATAATTATATAATTTATAATTATCTGACATATAATCATATATATTTAAATGTTTTAGTTTATTTCTGCAGCTGGGACCCACGACTACGCCAGCGACATCGATAGTGTCAGCGTGCAGGACACGCGTCAGCAGCGTATTGGCCAATACGAGCAGTACGGGGTCCACGACCTAACCTGCCCGACAGGCCGGACACGCATCGAGGTTGGACTGGTCGTCGGTCTGTATGAGGGTCCCACCATCTTGACACGCACGCGACCCGGCTTCGACTTCACGGGTCGCGTCTGACCCGGCCCAGCCCCAAATGGGCCGGCGTCTTCTTCGTCAGATCGAAGCAGAGCTGAACTAGGGCATGCCGGCTAGGGATCTTAACGGCGACAGTTATGGCCTGAATATATGGCTACACAAAGAGCTAATCTAACACTTACCATCAGCTAAGAGATCTGGACCTAAGATGATCGAGGCTTCGAGAAACAGACAACCCTAATTTCTAAGAACGAAGAGGGGTAACGGTAATAACTGTATACAAAATGCCAAATTGGATTAATTAAAATCACTAGAGTCCGATCTGTACCACTAAATCGCTAATCTAGGACATGAAATAGATATTCGAATTCCATTTGAAGCAATGAAATAAGAGTTTGAAGAAGGGACGGTACCTGAAAATGGACGGCAAACGAAGGCTCACGATCTTGATCCTTCGCTTAATTTATCGGCACGCTTAACTGAAGATTCAAAGATGCATCCAAGCGAAATGAAGAGAAATGGATAATATTGTGCCTTAGAAGCGGCGGGGAAGCCATTTGCCGAGCGATGAGCGCGCCGCGTACCTCGCCTGCAGACACGCGGAGCCTCCGTCTTCGATCGGGGAAGACACATGCGAACCGTTCGATCGACTGATCGAACGGTTCGCCTTTACCGTTAGATTTTAATGGTGAAAGCAGAATAGCGGGAGCGGCGTTAAGGTTAAGAGAACGGCGCCGTTTAAATACTATTTGAAATATTGTAATTTAATTAAATTATATTCATTTTATTAATTAAATTTAACTGCTTAAATGTTTTTCAAAAATCCCAATAAATCACCCTTAGCTAAATGAAGGGTGAGGAACGCAACGACGCACTCGGATTTTTGTTTCGACGAGTATTAAATTATTTGATTACTTGGGGTAATTAAATATTATTTAAATATTTGACGAAAATCCAACGACTTCCAAATGCCTCCAAAATTTCACCCCTAGCTAATTTGGGTGTTCTGAACGTAATGGTAAAGTCAGATTTTCAGTCTGAGGTCTAGATAAAAAGTCAAATTCTAAGGTTTGAAATTTTCCAGAATTCTTGTTTTGACTTTGTTGACTTCTTGGTTTGACCTAGGTTTCAGAGATGAGTTCTAGATTACTTAATTAGTGACTTAGAACCTTAATTAAGACTTAGATTAGTCTTAATTGAGCAAAGTAACAACTTGGGTTGTTACACATAGTGACAAGAAAAGCATCACAATACTTACTGATTAATTGCTCATCTTTGATAGCATTAATTAAGGATAACTTTGCACTGATTTTTCTTATGAAAGTTTTAGACTTACCCTGGGAATGAAGAGTGACCTTCTTTTTAAGGAAGTTTATTACAGCATTATGATAACCGAGCTAACTCATTTCAAGGAGGATATCAATATTTGCTAATGGCAGAATAATTAAATTGGAGTCAAACTCTTGACTATTTAATAGAATTTTGACATTGCAAAACTTATGAGCACGGAGTTGGGCTCCCGATGGAAGTTCAATGCTTAAAGAATTAGCTAATTTGTATGAATGCGGCTTAAGAATGTTGGCAAAATGTTCAGAAATAAAAGAATGGCTAGCACTAGTGTTGAATAACACGTTGCAGGGTTAGACATTAAAATATAGTGTGCCTAAAATTATTCTTATGAATCACATTAACTAATTGTAATATTTAAAGTGCAAAAATGCAATTTAAAAGAAGAAGTCCATAAATGTGTACCTGAAACCACATTGTTATCTTCCACAGCCTCGAGTGGTGTTAAGGCGTAGACTTAAGCAGGACCAGCAGACGATTGTTTACCTGCTTCCTGGGATTGTTCTAAAACCTTGGGGCAGAATGTTGCTCCCGAGCAGCTTCCGAATTAGGGGCTGGAATTATTGCCAAACTGGGCTCTCTTTTATTTAACAAAGTCTCTCTGTAAACTTGATTTTTCTGTGACAGCTTGATTTGGACTCCATCCACTATTTTTGTATTTATGCAGTTGTAGAACAGATGGCCTAGACGTCCACATGTATACCACTTATGGTCGAAGTGATAACACTTGCCATATGGATGAGGCCGGTTACAGCCTTGAATTAGTTCAGCAGATGGTGCAGCTTCAATCTGATAGACCTTAGCAGGTTGAGGTCTATGCCTTTTGAAAGCTTCAAGATGGTGGGGAACTAATAGCATCTTACATTTATGATCTCTCTTAGAATGATGGTGCTCAAGCACCTTTGCTGTTTCCACCAGTTCAGAGAAACTAGTCAAACAAAGCAGGATGATAAGATCTTTTAATGAATCTCATAGTTAACTGATAAAATGATGGCACTTTGCTGATTCAGATTGGATCAATTCTAGAGCAAAGAGAATTAACCTAAAAATTTCTCTTTCATAATCAGAAATAGAGCGGCTTCCTTGCATCATCTTTAAGATAGTGTAAGCTATAAGGTTCTGTGTGGATGGAAGAATGTACTAAGCCTTGAATGATTCTACAAATTCATCCTAAGGGATGTCTTCAAGTTCGTAGTCAACAAATCGGGTATTTTGAATGTCATCATACCAGTACTCTGCTTCAACATGAAACAAATGCGCTGTGAGACGGACGACTTCAGAATTAGGGATTTTTAAATTGATCAAATCTTTCTCGATTGTTTTCAACAAGTCAGGTGTGTCCATTGGAGACAAGTTCCCACTGAAAGTGGAAGGCCTTAGTCTCAAAAAGTTGTGAAGAAGACCATCTATAGAGTGATGGGAAGAAAAAGGGCTTTGCTGTATAGGAAGAACAGTTGGAGCAACATTAGTAGTTGGTACTGAGCTATCAGCAAATAATTTCTACATAACCATAGCTTGTTGAGCTTGGTTTTCTATCATAGCCACCACCATTCCTCTAAGGTGGATCAGTTTGTCGGAAGAACTACTTGAAGTGATGACAGTTTTAATGGGCGTCGTCGCAGAAGGAGATCTGAAATTCATTCTGATCAAGCAATATAAATCTAAATTTCAAAATTCTTTTAAGAAAGACAATAATTCGAGCTTCAAAGACGTCAAAATTCTCATTTCTTTTGAATTGAAGGCTTACATAAGATGAAGAAAATACAAAAAATCATATTACTACTGGAATCATAAATCAACAGAGAATGATAATTATGCTAACGAATAGTCAAATACTCTCAATATACTCAACACTAAATGCCAAACAAAAGTGCTCAAAGGTCACTTTCTGACGCTTTCTCTACATTTCCTTTTGAGCTTCCTAATGGTATAGGACCACCATTTTCTCGCATAGTCCAGCATTTGATATGTCATAATGTCAAAATAGATGGACTCTGGACACTCTATGTGTCTTAGGACTGATTCTACTCGGCTCAACCACTCCTTTGCATAGATTGGGAAGTCAAGCCCTCTGTATATGGATTGGTGAAGAAGTTTGTCCAGAACTTGGACTCCTTGTGCTGAAACTTCCTTGATCTGCCATTTACCCTCCTATCTCTACTTAAGATTATAGTTCCAAGCCAACACAAAGGTATGGAGATAATAGCCCAAGTCAGACTCCTTAGGATCCATTTTGCTATATTAGAAGAATTTTTATTGATTTTTGTTAAACTATAGGTGACTAAATCTTCTAGTATTTTCATTCTACATTTTTCATGGAGTTACCGATTGTATTATGTTATGGATGTTATATCTTGATGTTTGTACTTCAGAAGAATGGTCAATTAGGTAAAAAGGAATCACAGATCCCATTCTAACACCTTATGGTATTCTTTGATACCAACTATGGGGCCCCATACCCTCCGCAACCATGCTAATACGGATATTAAGATAATCACGAGGAGTACGGTGCTCCAACTATGGAAAATCCCCAACCTAAGTAGAGTCAGGTATAACCCAACCCACCTTAAGAAGAGGACTTGTCACCTAAAACTAGGAACATACATCAACATATCAAAGTAGTGGAAGCAAGAAATAGTAGAACATAACATTCACATCACAGCATAGTATGGAAAGGTAAATACAATAGTAACTCAGCTCAAAGTATAGAAAGTAAAAATACATCTAGATTTAAGTATTATTATAGACTATATATTTAAATGAAAAGAAAAGAGCTCTCATCCTCACAATATGAAATAAAGTTTAATTACTCAGTGACAGGAAGGTCATCCTCTTGTCCAAGTTCCTCTTCGGTAGAACCACCAACGAACAGCTCCAAATCTGACATTTGTCAGTATCACAAATGCTAGGGCCCTCGCTAACAAAAGAAAAAGGTTACAATTAGACAAATTATCCAAGTACATTTTAGGCTAATTAAGTGAACTGTACATTTAAGGTATCACATTATTACTTTAAATATGCAAGTAGTTAAAGGTGCAACAAGCTACAAGGAATAAGATAGTTATAAATAACATATTTATAACTAAATAGCAACGTATGCAAAATACATACTAACATGAAGCTAAACAAGGTAAGGCTAAAATTTATAAATAATTGTAAGGTACTGAAAGTAAAACTCATCCTAACATTCTTATGATCACATGAATTAATGCTGATTTCATAAAAAAAAAAAGCTGTACTGAAATGTGCTGAGCTAAGTATACAAAACTAGCATCCTAAACATGCTTATGCTTAATAAATATTGAACTGGAATAAATATACAAGTATGCAGAACTAATAAGTAGTTGCCACTAAAGTATATGGCAAAGCACGCAAAGACACTAAAATATAATAAAAGTAAAGCCACTAAAGCTTGTGGCAAAGCAAGCCAAAGTACTAAAACTAAATTGAAGTAAAAGCATGCCTAAACCTAATACTGTCATAACAGAAAAAGGAAATCTAGGACCTCTGAATAGAAAGTTCAACATGTAACCATCCTAGACATCATTAGAGCAAGATCTGAGTTGAACTTATAGAATAAAACATGTATCTATCCTAGCTAAGCACAGAGCTATGTCCGAGTCTATTCTAGAATAAAACTGGAATTGAGGAGGCAGACTAAGCTTGGACACATTCCACTAAAACTAAATGATCTAAAAGAATTGAACGAATGTTTATGCTTTTTAATCACGGACTTAGGATACATCATCAATATTTTGAGTTCACTAATTATGTCCAAGGAAAAAGGCTCAATATACAAGGTGTGTGGAGTAACAAGAGTCAAAGTAAGCAAGAGACTCAACTAGACTTATGTGATATCCGTTGTTGTCTTAATTTAACTCATTCTAACTATTCTGAGAAGATACAAGTTTGGGATCTCCAATATACAGCTATCGAGTATAATCCAAGATTCACGACCTTAATGTTAACATTAGAACTTAACAAGTTCTACTCTATAATCAGTTGATCACTATAAAGGATTAAAGTAATAAATCAATGACTTAATTAATATATTTTACTCACTCAACTGAAATCTTGATTATGCAAATCATGATTAAGGATTCTGAACTTAAACTCCATACATGGGGTTCAAATCTTGAATCCAAGGTACTATCCAAAACAAGGATCTAAGGTTCACACCCAACCTTAGTTTAAAGGTGAAGGATCTTAGGAGCTGAAAGATCAAGAAGCTAAGATCTTAATAAAAAATTATTTTATAATTAAAAGGTAAAATAATTAATTAAGAACATGTAAATCTAAGGCCTACATCCAATCTTTAGAATATTCACATTATTTTATAGATTGAATCAATCCTACACCCACAAAGAGGTTTCAAAGGGATTAAGATAATAAATCAATTAAGGATTTCCAAGATGATGGCGTAATTAGATCAAAATGATTAAGTCTAAGATCTAAAATTTGATCACTTAAGATCTAAACTGAACTTTAGATTTAGGAGTTGCATGAATAATTTTCTTTAAGGTTATAGTGAATGAATTATTTAATAAGGCAATTAAATTGAAATTTGAATACTATCATTAATTAAGTTATTCTCTAATGGGGAGTCTTAAATTCTCATTAAGATCTAATTAGAGAAATTCAAGACTTATTTACTTAGACTAAATTTGTTAGACTTAAAAATTATAGAAAGGATGCATTAATTAGAAGTACAATACTAAATTTCTAAGGTTTAAGGGTGCTTTAACAATAATTTGGTCAAAATGACCAAAATACTCTTCTTAAGACTAAATTTAGGAAATTTAAGATATAAACATTCAAATTGATTCAAATAAGTTGTAATGGACTTAATATTGGTTAATGAGATGAATGAAAAGCTTAACTCAATATTTGTCTTTAATATTAACCTAATTAGTGCTTATCACATATTCAGGCTAAATTAAATGATTAAACAATTTAAGGCTTATTAAGATGATCCAAGCACAGATATAAACTCTACTGTGCTTATGAAGGTAATTGAAACCTAAACCTCCAAAATTAGAGGTTTAACTAAAGCAAAATTCATTAATCAAAGATTAGGGTGATTAATAGGTGATTAGCATATTTTAAACTCCTAAATTATTTTTAATGGAAAAATTAAATTTTCCATAGTCTCATGAGCAATCAGAGACCTTAATTACAATTTTTGGCCATTAAATGAATTAACTATGAGTTAATTAAGTTCAGAGGAAGATTAGGCAATTTCATAAACTCTAACAATTGGATCTTAAATTTTATTGCATATTAATGTTCCTTATATTTTTCTGATTAAAATGGTATATTATATTATACAATTTGAATAAGAATTAATTGTTATTTCATTAATTTATTTTGAATATTTTTTATTAATTAAACCATAGAATATTTGGTTTAAATGATTTATAAATAATTTTCAGAAGGAAATTAAATCCAAATTCAGAACAATAGCCCGACCCTAAATCAGAAAGGCACGGGTCGGACCGGGACCCGACTGGGCCGGCACTATCGCACCACGCGGGCCTGGGCTGGCCCGGCCCAAAGTGATAGTGTCGTCATCCCCGCTCATCTCTCATGATAGACCGCAATAGGGAGAACTTGAATCGTTAAATTCCCAGCTGCTAAGCCATCTCACGGCTAGGACTCAATCGGTACACCATCAGTGAGTCGAGGCATACCAACTGAACCTAAAAGCCTTCACGGGGAGGTCTTGGATCACCAGATGGATACT
This sequence comes from Gastrodia elata, assembly GCA_016760335.1. NCBI lineage: Eukaryota > Viridiplantae > Streptophyta > Magnoliopsida > Asparagales > Orchidaceae > Gastrodia > Gastrodia elata. The sequence goes on from CM028669.1 coordinate 1,094,364, forward strand.
AGAGGGGGTTCAGCCATAACACAACATCTAAGGTTTACTGTGAGGAGTTAATTCTCCTCATAGAGGCTACCATTTGGCCAGGGCTCCATCGCTACACCATCCTGGTGGGGAATCTTGGTAGCGAGGCAGATCAAAGCCCTATAGGCACAAGGATTGGGGTGCCTTGGATCATCGAGTCCTTACTCGAGCTCAACTGCAAACTCATGGAGGAAACCAGATGATTAGAACAATCATATTAAGCTAGCCCAGACCCTAGGAACAGTGACATTGAGTTTGGTTGGCTCGCATGTTCGATCATCAATTGGAATTAAGAGGAATTGGGGATCGGGGCTCTAGAGAAATGTCGACACTTCGTCTGGATTGAGTTCCATCTAGATAGTGAATTTTCACTTTTGTGATTGAACTAGGCCCAACTTTACAGATCCCCAAGCATTCTAAGGTCTAAAGAAGAGCATCTAGAACATCACAGAGCTAACCTATTACTTGGATTAAAAGACAGAGCTCACACAGCTCAATCAGGAAGAAGCTGCACCTTGGATAGGGGTTACAGACAGCCAAGAGCAATTAAAGGTGGCTAAGGCCTCCTGACAATCGCAGCATCTAACAGAGGGTCTGAACGCTAGACATGCACCCACTATCAACAGTTTGCGGCACTGGAATCATCGGGAACTACAAGCACCTCCAATGTGGATTAACAGGGAAGAACAAGGAATCCACAGGAATTAAAGTGAATAATTATTCGTTAAAATTAATAAATCCAATTTTTGATCTAATGAGCTCTAAAATTTCTCAAAAAATCACCATTAGCTAATTAGGGCATTAAGAATTCTAAAATGAAAGTAGATTTTAATTTGGAGATCAAATTAATTTAGTTATTTCTTAGGATCCAAAAATAGGCTAAAATACTAAAATGCTTAAATGAGCTTCGATTAATTTCAAACTTCTAGGGTTAGGTTAAAATGACCCATTGAGTCTAATGGAATCAAAACCAAGGCTTTGTTTAGCTTGATAAATCTGAATTTAGCCAGAGTAATAACTAGGGCTGTTATACCCTTACACCTTAGAATCTTTAGTAATGTGACAATAATCAGTAATGAACTACATTATACCTAATTAATCAACCTTTAAATCTAATTAATTTGTCTAAAGGCTTAAATCTTAAATATTCTTAATGAGATTCTTAAGATGTTGAAGTGCTCTTAAGGCCTTTATCTTAGTTCTAAATATTGGGCCTAGTTCTAATGAACTCAATCCCAATGCTTTATCAATTTGATAGTAACCTTAAAGAAATGCCTTATGAGATTCATAAGCTTAACTTGCAATTTAAATCTTAAGTGATGAAACCCTAGATCTTAGATTTTGATTCTTTGATCATCTGATTGAATTATATCATCTCATTAGGAATTCCCTATTTGATTTGTTGTCTAATTCTTTTGAAAACTCCTTATGGGTATCGGATTTATTCAACCTATAGAATAATATGATTATTCTATAGATTGAATATATATCTTAGATTCTTATGTTTTTAATTGATTATTTTGGTTTTTAATAATAGAATAACCTTTCATTAAGATATTAGATTCTTAGTCTTTCAACTCATAAGATCTTCTACCTTTAGATTATGGCTGGTTGTGAACCTTAGATTCTTATTTTGGAAAGTACCTTGGATTCAGGATTTGAACCCCAAGTATGAAGTTTAAGTCCAGAATCTCTAATCTTGATTAATATGCTCAAGATTTAGGTTGAGTGTTATGAATACATTAAATTAAGTCGTTGAATTATTTACTTTAATCCCTTATAGTCGTCATCTAATTTTGGATTAGAACTTGTTAAGTTCTAATGTTAACATTAAGGTCGTGAATCTGGGATTATACTCGATAGCTAGATATTGGAGATCCTAAACTTGTATTTTCTCAGAATAGTTAGAACAAATTAAATTAAGATAACAACCAATATCACATAAGTTTAGTTGAGTCTTGTGCTTACTTTGACAATTATTGCTCTGCACACCTTGTATATTGAGCCTTCTACCTTGGACATAATAGGTGAACTCAGGATATTGATGATGTATCCTAAGTTAGTATTTGAACATCATAAATATTATCTGATTCATTTAGTACATTCAGTTCAGTAGAGTGTGTCTTAGTTTAGTCTGCCTCCTTAGTACTAGTTCTATTATAAAATAAACTCGAACCTAGCTCTGTTGATGCCTAGGATGGATACATATTTTATTATATAAGTTTAACTTGGACCTAGCTTTGATGATGCCTAGGATGGATACATATTGATATTTCTGTTCATAGGTCCTGTATGACCTAATTCTGTTATGGTAGTACTATGTTTAGGCATGATTTTACCTTATGTTTTTGTTTATTTTGCCACATGCTTCAGTGACTTTACTTTTATTTCAATTCAGTGCTTTGGCTTGCTTTGCCACTTGTTTCAGTGGATTTTACTTATTAGTTCTACATACTTGTATATTTATTCTAGTTTAATACTTATTCATTAATTGCATGCTAAAGATGCTAGAAGTGTATATTCCATTACACATAGTTTTCCTTCATGTAATTAGCATGTATTCATGCTATCGTAATCATGTTAGGATGAGTTTTACTTTCAGTACTTTTGTAGTTAATTATATGTTATAGCCTCACCTTGTTCGGCTTCATGTATGGTATGTTATTTTGCATACTTTGTTGTTTAGTTATAAACGTTATTTTATAACTATCCAATTCATTGTAGCTTATTGCTCCTTAAACTACTTGCATGCTTAGAGTAATAATATGATATTTTTAATTATTCAGTTCACTTAATCAGCTTAAAATGTACTTGTAGACAATTTTTCTGACAGTAACCTTTTCTTTTATTGGCTGGGGCTCTGGCATTTGTGATACTGACAAATATCAGATTCTGAGTTGCTACTTAGTTAGATTTCATTTTCTGCTGTGAGGATGAGAGCTCTTCCTTTTCATTTAAATATTTAGTCTATAATAATTCTTAATCTGGATGTATTTACTTTCTGCACTTTGAGCTGAGTTACTATTTTATTTACCCTTCTATACTATGCTTTGATGTGGATGTTATATTATACTATTTTCTGCTTTCGCTACTTTGATATGTTGAGGTATGTTCTCATTTTCAGGTGACAAGTCTTCTGCTTAAGGCAGGTTGGGTTATACCTGACTCTACTTAAGTTGGGTATTTGCCACAGTTGGAGACTGTATTCCTCATGATTATGCTAATATTAGTATTAACATGCTTGCAGAGGTACCAAGCACCATAGTTGGTATCAGAGAACACTATAAGGTGTCAAAATGGGATATGTGATTCCATTCTACCTAATGGACTGTTCTTCTAAAGTATGAACATTAAAATATAACATCCATAGCATATTACCATCGGCAACTCCATGCAAAATGTAGGATGAAAATACTTATACTAGATGATTTAGTCACTCCTAATTTAACTAAAGGAAATCTATAAAGATTTCTAATATAGCAAAATGAATCTTGAGGAATTTGACCTGGAATATTATCTTAGCACCTTCGAGTTGGCTTGGAGCTATAGTTTCAAGTAGAGCCAGATCCTTGTCAGATTAAAGGAGTTTCAGTACAAGGAGTCCAAGTCCTAGACAAACTTCTTCACCAATCAGCATGCCGAGGGCTTGACTTCCCAATCTTTGCAAATGAGTGGTTGAGCCGAGTAGAATCATTTATAAGGCACATAAAGTGTCCAGATTCCATCTGTGTCAACATTATGACGTATCAATTGCTGGACTATGCGGGAAAATGGTGGTTTGATACCATTAAGAAGCTCGATAGGAAGCCCAAGAGAAAGCAAGGGGAATTAACTTTTGAGGACTTTCGTATTGCATTTAGTGTTGAGTATATTGAGAGTACTTAAGTAACAATTAACATGAATTATTGTCCTTCATAAAAGAATTCTAAAATTTAGATGTATATTGCTCGATTAGGATGAATTTTAGATCTCCTCCTTCGACTATACCCATTAGTACTTGTAACAGCCCAAACTCTTAAGCACCAAGGTATTGTCCTCTTTGGCCTGAAAGGCCTCATGGTTTTGCCCTCAGAAGATAACTTCCCAGTAGATCACTTATCCTGGGAGTGCACCCACATGGGCACACTTAACTTTGGAGTTCTTATCAAGAACTCCACCATTATCTGAAATGGCGCCTCAATGCTTAAGATTTTCACTTATTACTACTTAATTGGGTCTTATCAAGAACTCCACCATTATTTGGAAAGGTCTATCAGATTGAAGCTGCACCATCTGCTAAATTGATTCAAGGCTGTAACCGGCCTCACCCCTGTGTCAAGTGTTATCACTTTGGCCATAAATGCTGCACATGTGGATGTCCATGCCATTTGTTCTATCACTGCACATACACAAGAATAGTGGATGGAGTTTAAATAAAGCAATCGCAGAGGAACCAAGTTTTTAGAGTAACACCATTAAATAAGAGAGAGTTCGGTTTGGCAATAATGTCAGCCCCTGCATCTGAAGCTGCTCGGGAACAACCTTATGCGGATCATCTTCTGTAACAACCCAAGGTAGTTACCCAGCTTAATTTTAGCCTAATCGTATCATAGTTAGCATTCCATTAAGTTTATCTAGTCATTAGAACCAAACCCTGAAGGTTTGGAGCGATTCAGAGCTCAATTGAATATTTTGGAATATTTTAATATTTAATTAATTAGAAAATTCAGGTATTTATTTTGACCTTGAAATCAAAATCCGACTTCACCATTGCGATCGTCACCCCCAAATTAGCTAGGGGTGATGTTTGGACGTATTTGGAAGTCGTCAGATTTTTGCGAATGTTTAATATAATTAAATGCACTAGAAAAATGGAATAATTAAATAATCGTTAGAATCAAAATCTGACTTCACCGTTGTATCCCTCACCCCAAATTAGCTATGGGTGAATTTTTGGAGTGCGTTTCAAAAATTTGAATTTGTAAATAATTGAGGAAAATAATTAAATAATTATTTAGTCCCTAAATTATAATTTTCCCAAATTTTTTATTGCTTTTACTGACAGCCCCCCCTTGTAATTTAGGCTGGTCACCCTTTCCCATGCCCTCTTAGGCTCAAGCATGATGACCCCTCTCCCTAGGCTCATGATGGCTCCCTACTCCCCTACTCCATCCTCCCCCTTCCCCTTTATTAAGAAGGAGCACAACCCCTTCTTATTCTTGTTGAAATTTTCTCATTCTTCCCCCTCCATTGATCCCTTGTGCGGAAAGAAGGAGCTCCTCCCCAAGGTCTTGAAGAGAGCAAAGGTCCTCTTCTTCTTCTTCCTTTAAGGCTAAGGTACCTGCTTGCTCACTCTCCTTGTACTCATTTGCTCCTCTATTATGCTTGAATGAATATGTAGAACTCCATAAGCATGTAAGGAAGCCATTAAGGCTCTTTAAAGCATCACATTTCTTGAAAGAAAACTGCTCGATTTTTCATTCATTCTGCACACCCCTACATTCATCACCATTTTTTGTATAATTAGAATGCTTCATCTGTGCTGATTTTGGTGTCGATGGAAAGTTATCGGAAAGGCCTTTCTATTGATATATAGCACCACTCATGGAATGCTCTGATTAAGAGTATTTGAGCTCGAAAGTAGGCCCTTACGAGTTTTGCACCTAGCAAAAATATTGTCTGGCACTGCAGCTCCCAAGTTGCAAAGGCTGGACCGCTGTAGTGCGCCATAGCTCGCTGTAGCGGCCTGCAGCAGTATTTCGGAAAAATCATATAAAATTTGTAATCGAATTAATTGAACAGTAAAAATCGCAAATGGACCGTTGCAGCGCGCCATAGCGTGCTGTAGCGAGCTATAGCAGCATTTTAGGAAAAACCTTACGGAATATAAAAATAAATAAATAAATTAATTGAACAGTATTTTTGCAAGTTGGACTGATGCAGCGCACCATAGCACGCCATAGCAGGCCGCAGCGCCAGAAGAGCCACAGCGCGTTCCAGCACCAGAAGCGCTGCAGCGCGCTATAGCGCCTAACTTGCGAAAATAAAGCCCTACAGCGCGCTGTAGCGACCAGAAAAATTTGGAAGTGTCCAGAATTGGCTGAAATGGTCGAAACTTTTACGTTTTCACATCTTAAGGTCCCTAGGACCCTAGTGGGACTGAATTATATCAAATTTGAATCTATTTTAGCTAAAATTGAGCATTGTATAAGATTCTATGTGGAAATTAAGTTTGAAACTTTGTACCTTAAATTTATTATGCAAATTGCTAGATAGCTTAGAATTTCAGTGCTAACAACAATCTAAAATAATATTTAGGTTTTGAACCCTAAAAAAACCATAGTGACCAAAATACCCCTAACCATAATTAGGTTATAACTTGACCAATTGAAGTCCAATTTGGGTCTACTCCTAGTTAAAATACTTAGTGTGATATAGGAAAGCTATAGCCACTGAGTTTGCTGAATTTGGACACCAAATAGAAGAGTTAGCTTTTTGACCCCTTTTAATTTAGAAAATTACCAATTTACCCTTAGAAATTCAAATGGCTATTATTAACTCATTAGACCTCAAAATTTAGTGTTCTTGGACTCTATAGAATCCTTGAACAGCAACTAAGAGTAAATTATATAAAAATTTAGATTTTATTAAGTGCAATTTACTAAAATTCCCCGTAGGTTAAAAACCATAATTTGGACCTATAGGACCCATCTCTTATCCAAATTTGGTGTACTTAATGTCTATCTTCATGTTAAATAGTAAGGAATCATTTGATAGTAAGAGATCCTAATTTAGAGCCCTAAATCAAAAGTAGCTTTTTGGACCATTATGTAGGGGCAAAATTATTATTTTGCCCAAATTTTAGGTTAAGTATCTTTAACTCATAGATTATCTTCTAAGTCAATAAAATAAGTATTAAAACTATACTAAAATCCTCTAAGTGAGTAAAATCAACTATTAGGTCAAATTTGTTAAAATCCCCAAAATTTCTCTAAGTCTTATCCTTAAGAAATTCAACACCTCACAATCAAATTATTCCTAAGATTAGGGCTAGATCATTGGATAGATTTCATTTATCTAATAATAGGGTTATTCATTAAATGAATCCTTAGTTTTATTAGCTTTTAGATTTTACAACTTATTTAGATTATTTTGTCTTTCAATATTAGATTTAGGATAGGAGATTCATCCTATTAAGTCTGATTTTCTTAATAGGATTTGCCTCAATCATTAGTTCATATTTAGATTTAACCTAGATCTTATATCTTATCCTTTTTGGATTATGTGATTAAATCCAATCTCGTGGTATTTAATCCATAATCTATAGTTTAGTATATCTTAATTAGATCTTAGGTAGATCGTTTGAATCCATCTAATTAGGATAATGTGATTTGTTTCTTAACCCCTAGTCGTACTTGATTGAATTAGATTAGAACCTGATCAGTTCTAATCTTTTAAAACTTATAAGGTCATACTTATAAGATACACTCAATAGTATGAATTGGAGATCCTGAACTTGTGTAACTTAAAGTAATTAGAATGGTTAAAGTAGAAAACTAATGATATCACCTTATTTAGTTTAGTCCTTTGCTTACTATTTGACTTGTGCTATGCATTCCTTGAATTTTGTGCTTATTTTCCTTGGACATATCATATAAATTAAATGTTATTACATGAAAATAAAAACTTAGAACATAAGGAAAATATTTACATTTGGGTTCAGTTTATGGTGGATTATGATGGACATTTACTCCAATAGACAGAGGTAAGGTGAGATCAAAATTCTTAACACTACTCATTGAGGAGAGTGTGTTAAGCTTGGGACCCGTCCAGTCTTGCAGACGTGCTTGACTCCTCAATTATTTCTGAAATTGTCCATAGAAATAAAAGTAAAATAACTAAAAGATATTTGCATAGTATTATTGTGATATGTTTGCCCTAGCTAATAAAGGCTATGGGGATAGATATGTATATATTGGGCTAGATTGGCCAATTCTTTTTGATATGACAGTTATATGCTTCCTTCAGTTTTTAGCTCACTGTTTATTATATTGATGACACATGTTATTTCAGTCAGCTGTAGATATATTATTTTACCTACCCACTTGTATAGATATATGTATAGGATGCTAAACTTTACTGCTTTTTATATGTACCATTTTCATATTAATGTTTTAGATTAGCATATATCAATAATCATCAGCATGTTTAGGTTTAGATTTTTCTTTTTAGTATTTTCACTTACTATATTACACATGTATGCCCTACTTTGTTTAGCTTACTTGAGGTGTGCTTTTGCCTCAATTTTTGCTTAATTATAAATATTACATTTATAACTTATCCTCATTCCTTTGTATGCTTACTTGCTCCCATGCTAGATAAATGTCTCATATGGTTTAGAGTAAAATGGTGATATTAACAAATGCTTAATAAATTACTTGCCTAAAATATACTTAGACATTTTGTTTAATAAGATTTTTCTTTTATTGGCTGGAGCCCTAGTATTGTGAAACCGATAATGTCAGATATTGAGTAGTTTGAGGATCCTGTGCATGAGGAGGAGCCTTACTTAGAGGAGGTGCAGCAGCTTGGACCAGAAGATACTCAATTCCCTTTTTATCCCATAGTGAGATGAGAGTTATTTAATTTATTTCATAAACTTTACTTAAAATGTTATAATAATACAGGTATTGTGATTGTGTTTGCTTTCTGCACATTATTATTTTCTGAGCTTTTTCATTTTATTTCATGTCGATGTATGATGAGTGGATGTAATATTTATTTCATTTTGCTTCCGCACTCTGAATGTATGTTAGATTTAGTGACTGATCCTCTTAATTATTATGTGCACATCCTTACCTCAGCAATAGATTATGGATCTCACCAAATCCAATGTTGAGTGAGGGATTTGCATGAGTGACACTCCACTCCTTAATCTAATGATTGTGGACCTAAGGACTGGGGCACCACATCTTCTTACAGGTTAAATCTTCCTGATGGCTTTGCAGCTGTTCAAAATGTATTTCGCATATCATCATTAAGAAGATGTCTAAGAGACCCATCTCATCTCGTTCAACTTCTAGCGATAGAAATTCAACCTGATCTTTCTTATGCTAAAAAACCAATCAAAGTCTTAGCTTGTTATCAGAAGCAGCTAAGAAATCGTTCCATTCCTATGGTCAAAGTCTGGTAGAATAATCGATCGTTGGAAGAATCTACTTGGGAAAAAGAAGTGGATATCCGCAATAAATATCCACAGCCTTTTGCAAATCCAGGTACTGTTCTTTTCTTTCTCATTTGTTTTATTTAAATATTTCAATCCCTATAGTACTTTCTTCACTTAGAAATGTCGATGACGATATCATTCTTAAGTGGGGGAGTCTGTAATAACCCTAGTTGTTACCCTAGCTAAATTCAGACTAATTAAGCTAAATTAAGTCCTCATTTTAATTCCATTAGACTCAATGGGTCATTTAAACCTGACCCTTGAAGTTTGGGATCAATTGGAGCTAGATTGAAAATTTTGATATTTTTCCTTATTTTTGTGCCCTAGATGTATGTTAGATTTAGTGACTGATCCTCTTAATTATTATGTGTACATCCTTACCTCAGTAGTAGATTGTGGATCTCACCTAATCCAATGTTGAGTGAGGGATTTGCACGAGTGACACTCCGCTCCTTAGTCTAATGATTCTGGACCTAAGGACTGGGGCACCACATCTTCCTACAGGTTAAATCTTCTTGATGGTTTTGCAGCTGTTCAAAATGTATTTCACGTATCATCATTAAGAAGATGTCTAAGAGACCCATCTCATCTCGTTCAACTTCTAGCGATAAAAATTCAACCTGATCTTTCTTATGCTAAAAAACCAATCAAAGTCTTTGCTTGTTATCAGAAGCAGCTAAGAAATCGTTCCATTCCTTTGGTCAAAGTCCGGTAGAAGAATCGATCGTTGGAAGAATCTACTTGGGAAAAAGAAGTGGATATGCGCAATAAATATCCACAGCCTTTTGCAAATCCAGGTACTGTTCTTTTCTTTCTCATTTGTTTTATTTAAATATTTCAATCCTTATAGTACTTTCTTCACTTAGAGATGTTGGTGACGATATCATTCTTAAGTGGGGGAGTCTGTAATAACCCTAGTTGTTACCCTAGCTAAATTCAGACTAATTAAGCTAAATTAAGTCCTCATTTTAATTCCATTAGACTCAATGGGTCATTTAAACCTGACCCTTGAAGTTTGGGATCAATCGGAGCTAGATTGAGAATTTTGGTATTTTTCCCTATTTTTGAGCCCTAGATGTATGTTAGATTTAGTGACTGATCCTCTTAATTATTATGTGCACATCCTTACCTCAGCAGTAGATTGTGAATCTCACCTAATCCAATTTTGAGTGAGGGATTTGCACGAGTGACACTCCGCTCCTTAATCTAATGATTGTGGACCTAAGGACTAGGGCACCACATCTTCCTACAGGTTAAATCTTCCTGATGGTTTTGCAGCTGTTCAAAATGTATTTCACGTATCATCATTAAGAAGATGTCTAAGAGACCCATCTCATCTCGTTCAACTTCTAGCGATAGAAATTCAACCTGATCTTTCTTATGCTAAAAAACCAATCAAAGTCTTAGCTTGTTATCAGAAGCAGCTAAGAAATCGGTCCATTCCTATGGTCAAAGTCCGGTAGAAGAATCGATCGTTGGAAGAATCTACTTGGGAAAAAGAAGTTGATATGCACAATAAATATCCACATCCTTTTGCAAATCCAGGTATTGTTCTTTTCTTTCTCATTTGTTTTATTTAAATATTTCAATCCCTATAGTACTTTCTTCACTTAGAGATGTCGATGACGATATCATTCTTAAGTGGGGGAGTCTGTAACAACCCTAGTTGTTATCCTAGCTAAATTCAGACTAATTAAGTTAAATTAAGTCATAATTTTAATTCCATTAGACTCAATGGGTCATTTAAACCTGACCCTTGAAGTTTGGGATCAATCGGAGCTAGATTGAGAATTTTGATATTTTTCTCTATTTTTGAGCCCTGGAAAATACATAAATTAATTTGATCTCTAAATTAAAATCTGATTTCATTTTTGAATTCCTCATGCCCTAATTAGCTAAGGGTGAATTTTTGGGAATTTTTGGAGATCATTTATTCTAAATTAGATTTATAGAATTAATTAGGATTTAAGTTAATTATTAAATTATTTAAATTAATTAAATTAAATATATATATAATTTTAATATATGAGATTTGCTATCGGGACCGTGGCAAATCCGCTGCGAGGTTGTAATAGTGGCGCGTGCAATCCAACCAATGGATGCGTTAGCACGCATCCTAGCGCAAGCCATCCAACGGCAGGATCTCCTCCAGGTTAGGATCTAATCCTAGGCATCAGATCCATCGTGCGCATCTGACAGTTATCACCCATCCCGCTTAAGTAATCTATTAGAGCCTTCCAATCGCAACGGTCGATCTATCAGACGGCAGGCACAAGTCCGAGCACTGTGGATCATCTCCCTCACCTCGCCCATCCGCGTCTAGTCCCCCCACGATAACCAGGTAACCTCCAGCCCCTGTGGCAGTACGGGAATTGACCCAATCTTTCTCTTTTTTCCTCGACACGATCGTCTACCAGTAGCAGTCTCTCCAATGTGCGCATAATCATTGGAACCAAGCCTCCCCTTCGACCCGAGCCTTTCTCCATGCTAGAGCTCTAGAATCAATCCCCAGACCTTCCCTCAGCCTATAAATACCTTTGGGTTATCACAGTGAGCCCCTTTGCTCACTGTGAACCCCAAATTGTCCAGCTGAAGTCCTTGGAGCTCTTGGCATTCCCGGCAATTTCTGCTGCTGTAAACCGCTGATAGTGGGTGAGATATGGCGTTCAGACCCCTGGAATGGTTCAGTGATCACTTAGCAAGTTCCCAAACTTTTCAATTCCTCTCATTTGTGCTTGCAACCCCAAATTGAGGTACAGCTTTTCCACTGAATTTCATAAGTTCAGTTTCCATTCTTACCTCTAGATTGAGCCTCTGGATGTTGTCCAACTAGCCCTAGCCACTTAGGAACCAGTTATGATTGTCACTAGGGTTTGAGCTAGCTCTGATCGATCATATCGATCGATCGAGCTAGTGGCCAAGCCATTGCTGAGTCCGAGTAAGGACCCAGCGATCGGCTGCACCTCAGGTTATGTAACCTTGGGGGTTTGACTTGCCTCACCTTATTGATGGTGTAGGGATCGAACCCCGCCCGTTTAGTGGCTTCTGTGAGAAGAATTATCCCCTCACAGTAAACCCTAATCATCTAAAAATGGAAGCTTCAGGGGAGTAGCCATCTCGTGTTCTGGTCCGTCCCAGTTAGGTCTTCCAGGTTCAATTGATGCACCTTGACCCCCTATAGGTGCGGCGATTGAATGCTAGTTGTGGCGTGGCCTATCGGCGGTGAATTTGGCGGTCCAAGGTGCCCTCCCCGCGGCTGTCTGCGTAAGGGGGGGGGGGGGGGGGGGGGGAGGTGGGTATCGGGGACGAAGACTGGCGCATCGGGTTGGGCCTCACCTTACTCGCGCGATTTCGATTTTGGGCCGCGATTATTTAAGAAATATTGGAATTATTTCTTAAGTTAAATATTTTATAAATGCATTCCCTATAGTTTTAATTGAAATAAACATTTAGAATAAATTATTTAAATAACTTTGGATATACTTATCCAAATGGTATGATCCAATATGCCATTTTAATCAAAAAAATGCAAAGAATAATTATATAAAATAAAATCAACGATCCAATGGTTAGATTCTAAATTATTACTTAATCATTCTATATTTGTATTTAAATCATATTAAATATATTAATTATCCAAAAATGATAGTTAAGGTCTTTGATTGCTCATGAGATCATATAGAACCCATCTAGACCATTAAAAGTAATTTAAGATCTTTAATTTTGCTAATCACCCCTTAACTACCCTAATTTGAGATTAGTGATTTAAGCCTTAGATTAACCTCTGATTTTGGTAAATCTAGTTCCTAATGCTTCATTAAGTATAGTAGAGCCTTTAAATATGTTTGGATCATTCCAGTATGCCCAAATTTCCTTAATCACCTTAATTAGCTTAAAAATATGATTAGTGCTAATTAGGCTAATTAGGTTACCAAAACCTAAGATAAGAGTGTATCCTACTTCATTAACCAAGATGGAACTCATTAAAATAGATTTGAATCAATTTGGATAATTAAATCCTAAAATATGTTTGTATTTTGGTCATTTTGACCAAAATAGGTTTAAGCACCCCTTAAGCCTTGAAATTTTAGTAAAGTATCCCTAGTTAACATGTTAACCACCTTTCTGAAATCATATGTTAATAATATTGAGTTAAGTGAAGAAATCTCAAATTACTCTTCTTAAGATCTTAAGAGTTAAGTTTAACTATCTCAAAATGCTAGACCCTTAGTTTAATAAGCTCAACTAAGCTAATCCATAAGCTTGAATCCTAAGAGAAATATTCTTGTAAAACTCCTAAGTCTAGTTGTAGCTTAAGATCTAAACTGATCAAATCTTAGATCTTAGATCTTAGATCTTATACTTTAGATCATTCAATTGAATTGAACTACCTTCATTTGGAATTTTTTACTTGATTAACTATTTATTCCTTTTGAAACCTTCCTTATGGGTGTAGGATTGATTCAATCTATAAGATAATGTAATTATCTTAAAGATTGAATATAGATCTTAGATTCTTAGTTCTTAATAATTATTTTATCTTATAACATTAGAACAACCTTTCATTAAGATCATAGTTCCTAAATCCTTCAGCTTATAAGGTATTGCTCATTGAAATTATGTTTGAGTGTGAACCCTAGATCTTTATTCAGATACTACTTGGGATTCAAGATTTGAACACCAAGATGGAGTTTAAATCCAGAATCCTTGATCTTGATTTACTTAAATCAAGATTTGGGTTAAGAGAGGATAATAATAATAATTAAGTCATTAATTTATTTACTTTAATCCTTATAGTTGTCATATGATTATGAATTAGAACTTGTTAAGTTCTAATAACTTGTTAAGTTCTAATATTAACATTAAGGTCATAAATCTGGGATTATACTCGATAGCTGGATATTGCAGATCCTAAACTTGTATCTTCTCAGAATAGTTTATTGGACAAGATTAAACAACAACAGATATCACATAAGTCTAGATTGAGTCTCTTGCTTAATTTGACTTTGACTGCTTTGCACACCTTGAGTATTGAGCCTTGTCCCTTAAGCATAATAGGTAAACTTAGGATATGGAAGATACATCCTAAGTTAGTATTTAAAAAGCATAGCATTTATTTAGTTCTTTCAGTGCTTTTAGTTAGTAGAGTATGTCCTAGCTTTGTCTGCCTCTTCAATTCTAGTTTTGCTATAGAATAGACTCAGACCTAGCTCTGCGGATGTCTAAGATGGATACATGTCTTATTCTATAAGTTCAACTCGGACCTAGCTTTGCCGATGCCTAGGATGGATTCATGTTGAACTTTCAGTTCAGAGGTCATGTATGACCTATTTCTGTTATGGCAGTATTATGTCTTAAGCTTACCTCTACTTCAGTTCAGTTTTATGTATTTATTTTGCTTTGCCACATGCTTCAGTAGCCTTTCTTTTAGTGCTTGACTTGCTTTGCCACATGTCTCAGTGGCTTTACTTTTTCTCATTCATATACTTAGTTTACCTTTACCACATGCCTCAGTGGCCTTTTTTATATTAATCTGCATGCTTGTATAAATACTCTTATTGCTTAGTATTAAATATTATCATGTTTAGGATATTAGAATTGTATGTTATTTTAGTACTTGTGTTTTTTATATACTTAGCATATATCCGTGTGATCATAAGCATGTTAGGATTATATTTATTTCAGTAGTTGCAGTTATTTTGCTCTTAACATCACCATGTTTAGTTGCTGCTTTGTATGTTATTTTTATATACTTGTTGATTAGCTATAAATGATTAGTTTATGGCTATATCGTTCTTTGTAGCTTGTAGCACCTTATAATGCTTGTATATTTAAAACCCTTAAATATGATATCTTAAATATTTAGTTCACTTAACTAGCCTAAAATATATTTAGATGATTATCTAACTGTAACCTTTTTTTTTTGTTGGCTAGGGCCCTGGCATTTGTGACACCGACAAATGTCAGATTTAGAGCTGTTCGTAGGCAGTACTGCAGGAGAGGAGCCAGTGCAAAAGGAGGACCTTCCTACTGCTATTTACTTAGATTTACTTTTTTGCAGTGAGGTTTTGAGAGATATTTACTTTCATTTAATTCAGTTTGTAATAATTAAACTCTGGATATATTTAACTTTTCTGCATTTAATCTGAGTTACTGTTTCTTTTACTCTCTTATACTATATTGTAATGTGGATGTTATATTATACTGTTTCTTGCTTTCACCACTTTGATTTGTATTGATGTATGTCTACCAGTTACAGGTGACAAGTTCTTAGCTTAAGGCAGGTTGGGTCCTACCTAACTTTACTTAAGTTTGGGATTTGCCACAGTTGGAGCACCATACTCCCCGTGATTATGCTAATATCAGTATTAACGTCGCCGCGGGAAAGTACGGGGCCCCACAGTATTTTCAACATAATAGTTAGTATCTTTTTGCTTGGTCGCTGCAGTGTACGCTGAGGCGCGCTGCGGTGCGCTACAGCAAGCAACTTACAGGATCACTGTTCAATTAGTTTTAACTATAGTTTTATAAAATGAAAATTTACCCACTGGAGCGCTACAGTGAACAACTTGTAGGATCACTGTTCAATTAGTTTTAACTATAGTTTTATAAACTATAAATTTACCTGCTGTAGCGTGCTACAGCGGACGACTTGCAGGATCACTGTTCAATTAATTATTTATAAAGTTCAAATAATCATCGAGAAGTGACGCTGGAGAGCGCTGCGACGTGATGTGGCGTGCAGCGGCGTGCAACTTGCGATTTCACTATTCAATTACTTGTTTTATAAGGTTGCAATAATTAACAAGAAATGACGCTGTAGCGCGCTGCCGCGATTTTGTCCAGAATTTGGTAATTTAGCCTTTGCAATTTATTTTCTTCATTTTCCTGAAAAGACATCAATTTCTACTCAAAGTATAGGGAAATATATAGTGATATGACTGATTAAACACTAGATTTTTGCTACAAATTCTAGCTACATCATGTTTCCCTCACATAGCTCATAGTAGGCTTCTTGAACATAGTTGACAGTCATAATCTCTATCTTGTTTTTCAGGGCATTAATCTTATTTTCAATAGCGAAGATTTAATTAGTTTTATTAACTTGGTTCGCTTCCCTCTTATTAGGGTTAAGTCTCTCAGTGGGCCATTGGTAAGCATTGCTGGCCATCTCTTCTAAGAGATTATAAGCTTCTTCCTGGGTTTTTCTACTGAGTGACCCTCCGCTAGCTGCATCAATAAGTGTTCTCGTTGGTGCATTCAAACCATTGAAAGAGGTTTGAACCTGCATCCATTGAGGAAACCCATGATGTGGGCATCACCTCAGGCAATCCTTAAATCTTTACTAGCTGCCATACAAAGTCTCCCCCTCAAATTGGTTTAAATTGGTAATCTCAAATCTCAATCGGGCTATTATTACAGGAGGGAAATATTTGGCTAGAAATTTCCTAGCCAAATCATCCCAAGTGCGAATAGAATCGCCCGAAAGTGAACTGAGCCAACATTTAGCTCTATGTCTCAGTGAAAATGGAAAAAGCTGGTGTTTAACGGCATCTTCAGAAACACAGTTAATCTGAATGTGTCCCAAATCTCAAGGAAGTTGGAGATGTGTGAATTAGAATCCTCCATGGCTAATCCACCAAATTGGTTATTTTGAACCATGCTAAGTATTGAGGTTTGATTTTAAAGTTATTTGGTCTAACAATCGCATGTGGGATGCCTCTAACAGTAGGCAAAGTATAATCTCTTAACTTTCTACCCCTAGGTTCTCCTAACAACTCTTTGAGATTTCCTTGTATGTTTACTCTTTGTGCTCTACCCCATTGTTCTCCTAATGGATTATCTTCTAGATTATCCATAGCAACCTGGTTCTTATTTAGCAAGTGTTGTTCTCTTCTAGCTCTCAAGTAAGTTTGCTAAATTTTAGGATCAAATAAGATATCAATGTTTTCTCTCCTATTCATGCAGTTCTCAAATTCAGCTAGACAAAACAATCACATCAATCAAGATGAACAATTTAGCAGTTCAAATCACACTAAGAGAGCAAATAAGCAATACAATTCCAGCAAACAATTTTCAGCAAAACAAATTCAGCAACTTAGATTTCCAATAGTTCAGTTCAGCAATTTAGTTTAAGCAAATTCAATTTTTAGCAGTTCAAATATTCAGCAATTCAGTTTTAGCAAACAATTAGCACATATTTTAGCAATTTAAACTTTTAAGCACTAGTGAAACTAAATTAAAATTCTAAGTTACATTACAGTTAGCACAATATGATATAATTACAGAAAATGAAAATATATGCAAATAAGTAAAGAGTATAAATCACTATTTACTTGAAGATTGTTCTTAATACAAAACAAAAACCGTTCCCCGGCAACGGTGCCAAAAACTTGACAGAGATTAAATTCATGTTTGTGCTTACACGCAAGTGTACGTGGTCTGAAATAATAAGTGGAATGTGAGTTCCAAGATTTATCATCCTTAGGGAATGGTGTGTTTTGGTACTAAGGTGTATCTACTTTTAATAATATTTAGACAATGTCATTTTGGTTTTTTAAAGGCTCTTATTAAACAATACAAAGATCTTAAATTAAGATACTATATGATAAAGAGGAGAGAGTTGGGATTCCATCATGTAATTGTTGAAGGACAAGTGTTAATACTCAAATTCAATTAAATTTTAATAAAAGTGTTTACATGCAAATTAGAATCAAGTGACATTAGTGTTCTTTAGATTGGTCCTCTAATTCTGACTAACTCAAGTCTAATGCACAAGATGAATACACAAAGGTTCGTCCTTAGCAAATAGACCCTCATATGATCGCATTGAATTGATTAATATTTGCCTACATTTAGGTTGTAAAAATATTCTTTTAATTGTTCGCAATCATATGAGCTTGATTTCCACCAACTAGCGTCACGTGCTACATACGCAGTTTAGCTAAGGAAGTGATTAACCAAGTCACATGGATTATGTCACATCATCCAAGAGCACTCAATTAATCATCTTCTTCCTTCAACATCTATTGAGCCGCAGAGCATGATTGGTGTCTCTTGGCTCACATGCATCGACCTCTCGACTGAGCTCAAGGTATGATGCAATTAGGCTCAAGAGCTTGTCAGTGTGCTCTAAGCACTAATGCAAAAATACTTAGCTTTACGCCAATTAGCGAGCTATGGAGCCCAAGATAAATTATTGTTGCAAAGTCAACCTCTCATTTGATCCCAAGGTGTTTTACACCGAGAATCCTCGCTCAGCAAACATGTGTTTGCAGCTAGGACCTTTATGTGCATTTCCTTTAGACTTGAATTATCAATTAATTTAGCATTATTTCGTTACATTATATTTATTAAACAAAATATCCTCAATATTTTCACAGCATTCATAACAATAACATATCTTTAACATAAAATGAAAGGGTTTAATTCATTTATGAATATTCATACAAACACCTCTTTTGTCCCTGTACTCTTACATGATGTAGGCCCAACCCTCCCCAAGGTGGGTTTAGCCTTCCATTACAAATTCAAGATAGATAGATACATATAAAGATGAGAACCTTGAGATCAGTTTGACTATAAAAGAAAGAAGAGAAGGTCTAGAGAAAATACTAGGAATGTCCCAAAAATTTCTTAGGGTTCTCTGGATTTCTTCTTCTCC
This sequence comes from Gastrodia elata, assembly GCA_016760335.1. NCBI lineage: Eukaryota > Viridiplantae > Streptophyta > Magnoliopsida > Asparagales > Orchidaceae > Gastrodia > Gastrodia elata. The sequence goes on from CM028669.1 coordinate 1,113,251, forward strand.
TTTGTCTTCCTTCCTCCAAGCTCCTTGCACTTCTCCTATCTCTTGATCTTACAAGGGTCCTCTGATCCTACTACTTGGAGAGTTCTACTTCTCTCTCTATTAACAGCCTTTTTTTGGATTTCTAAATGTGGAAAATGGGAACCCTCTTTTAGTTTCAAAATACTATTTATATAAGGATTCCTTCAGTCTTCTACATAAATTCTGTCTTACACTTTGTCTTCCTTGAATTCATGCAAAGCCATCTAATATTATTCCTTTATTCCTCTTGGATACAGAAGGATTTATTGCTTTTGCAAGTTCCAAACATCTGGAGAAGGCTGAAGGCTTAAGTTTTCTGCCTTCCCTATGATGTCATTAATTCCTTGACCTGGGAAAAACTGCATTGGGCACTGTGGCGCGCTATAGCGCACGCTACAGCAGTTGTATCTAATTCTAATATTCAAGGCTCCAGACATACTATTTACCAAGGATCTGTCGTGGCGTGCTGTGGCAGCCTCGTTCAAAACACAGTTCCGCTGCATTGCGATGTGGAAAGTTAAATTAATTTGGTTTATCGCTACGGTGCACTGTAGCAGTTTGAGTTTCAAAAACACGGAACTGCCATTGTTCAGTTAATTTATATAAGGTTTATATAAACAATTTGAAATGTCGCTGTGTCACGCTGAGGCGGGCGACAGCAAATTTTGTCCCAGGTCAGCGTAAATTTCCATGTGGCATAATCGCTGGGGTGGGGCGTGCTTGGAGCACGCTGCAGCGGTCAAAAGTACGAAATTGCGGATTCGTCACTGTTCAATTAGTTCATCAAATGTTTAAATATTTTTCGGGAAATGACGTCGCGGCGTGCTTCAGCACGCGGTGGCGCACTGCAGCGGTCCTACTTCCAGGCTTGCAATTATGCTCCAGGTGAGCCCTATTCAGTAGACCGTCATGGCTCACTGTGGCGCACTACGGCGCGACACAACAATTTTCTTCCAAATATTCTTTTTCTTCTCCAGAATTGCCTCTTCTCTTGTTTTTACCAAAAAATGATAAGATTTAAATCAAAGTATGCTTGTTCATGTGCTATTTTGAATGTTTTTAATCCTTTATTTACTATAAATCCTGGATTTATTATGACTAGCACCCGTATCAAAATGTGTGTTACAGGGTTGGTTATTAAGAAGCAGAGTTCCTATGATTGAAAATAAAACCTTATATAAACCACTAATGCAGGAAAAGCAAAAAGCACGAAAATAAATATGCATGAAGGAAAATATAATAAGAAAATAAATGTAGAATGTACCGATAATGACATTTTTGTCCTCTTGGGTGACAATGGGTGTTGAGGCATAAACACAGGGCATGACAGAAGATTAAACAATTGATTTACCTTTCGCATTGCTCCTTGCATGTGCTTACTTTGCCAAGGCTTATGCCATTGCTAAATGAAACACAATATGATAAAATTTGCAGGGGATGAAGGTAATCGGAGTACCTAATTTTAGTGATTTGGCAAGAATTGGGTTCACTTGATTAGTCTCTAATTGTCGTTGGCAGGTACTCTTCGAATTCTTCCTGAGCTCACAGTAGAAGGAGAATGGGGTAAGGATCAAAAATAGAACATAATGGAGATGTAATGGGGGTTGGCCGACAGATGAAGGACTTACCGTAGCACGACCCATGCCCTCTACACACATATGATGGTTGCATGCGCAGGGTCATACAAGATACACACCTTGACCATCAAATTGGATGAACGATCTGATGGCCAAATCGAACCCACACGAGTAGGCCGTTCGATCTGCTTACCGAAAGTGCGCAACGGCCCAGATCTTCCAGAACAATTGTCCCATGCATTGAGCTCACACACAGAATCTGTGCTGCGGGTCATTGGCCATTCGGATTAAAGCTAAATTAATTTTTTAAATCATTTTAATTAATTAATAATTATTTCTATTTGATTATATGAATATTAAATAGCAAAACGAGCTCTGAAAAATCCCAAACAATTCTCCATTAACTAAAAGGAGAGTAATGAATTCAAAAATGAAGTCATATTTTAAATTGAAGATCAATTATTTATATTTATTTTCCGAGCACTTAAATATATTAAAATATTTGGGAAAATTTAAAATAAGAAAATTCCCAAAATATTGCTCCTAGCTAATTTGAGGGTGAGAAGTTCATTGGCCAATTTTAATTTTGATTCTGAGGTCAAATAAAATTAGGTATTTTTCAGGTTAATTAAAATATTCAAATTATTCATAGAATGCAAACGATCTTCAAATTACACCAAACTTCAAGTGTAGGCTTCTAATGCTATTATAAGTGCACTGGTAGTGAAGTTGGGCTAATTGAGCTACCCAATAATGGGTAACAAAACTAATGTTGTTATAGGCCCCTTACGTGTCCTAGCCAAGGCATGCGTAGCAGGGGGGACTGGAGGAAGAAAAGGCGGTGAGGAGAGATGAGAAAAAAATGGGGGGGGGGGGGGGAGAAAACAAAATATAATATTTTAACTATATTTTTTCATCATTAAATTTCTAATTTTGAACCAACTTGATTGAGAGGTCTGTCTTAACAAGATGAACGTCATTGATCAAAAATTTCTCAATTTGGAGCTATATTTTATTTTTAATTAATTTTTTATGGTAAAAAATTCAAAAATTAATTACGGACAATCCCACGCTCAAAATTCAATGAAAGTTTTTGTGTAGCTTTCTTTTATTATTACAAACCCAATGGTACAAAATTTTTAAATTTAGACTTATAATTTATTTTATTAATTTTTTATATTTATAAAATTTTAAAATTAATAAAGGAGTATCCATTGATCAGATTGCCACTCAACCTAGGCATTATGATTATAAGAATATACTCTTTCTAATTATATATTTGGTTTGGTCTAATTTTGAACTTACTAGAATTCCTAATTTTATACTAATTGAATTACAAATTAGGCTCTAATTACTTTAATCAGGATTTAGGCTATTAAATATTTAAATATTAAAAACTTTACTTATATGGTTTTATTTTATTTATTTGAATTACTTTACAATTTACTTTTAAAAATTATTTCTTATAGTTGTACAACAGAGTTTCAAGCAAGCTCTAGCTAAGTAAATGTTTATGAAGGAGGGTGATATTAATAGTTGTGCTGCCAATATTTATAATGACCCTAATACTAGATTAGGTATTCTAATTCAACACTAGGTGTTACTGTAGTACTTAATACTGAGTTAGTGAGTCTTAACCTACCATTACGTACTACAGGCAGCCAAGAATATATATATATATATATATATATATATATATATATATATACGTGTGTGTGTGTGTGTGTATTTATATATACACCATTCTAGCTATTTAAAAAAGAAAGAAAAATATATCACAAAAAAATAAAGTAAGACATACAGAGGTTAATTACAATTCTATAATTATTTTAAGTCATAATAACACTCATCCTCATGGGAAAGTTAAAGTTAAAAGAAAGTAAAGAGAAAAGTCTTCAAACTGCATCTACTATACATGATCTACCTCAAAGTCAAAATCCACTCCAAGATCCTAGTCTACTGTGCTTGGTTCTTAATACGATAGGGCACAACTAATAAAAGACAAACAAGTGATTAGACTTAAAAGTCTAAGTACATTTTAGGGCAACTAAGTTACTTTAATTTAGTGGATATCATATTAGCCATTTATAATTTTAAAAATAGAGAATAATGCAGTAAAAATGGAAAGTAAGGAAATGATTGTAAATAATAAATAAAAAGGTAAAGAAATTGACTAGAAAAGCTACTCATAACCTGCATCAAATATGTAAGTAAAAAAGGAGATGAGCAAATACAAATAAGAGTGCCCAAGTAAGGAGAAATATGCACAATAGAATATCTATTAAGTAAAAAGAGCAGTGTAAATAAAATGGAAATATAAACTTAAATACACTATAAAAATATATGTAAAAAGAACTATAGATACAAGAAAGCTATAATATATAATGATTTTAGTTTCAATGAATGAATAAATATCAAATATAGTCTTAAAGACTGAAAAGTTTAAATATTATTTATTTATCTTATTTTAATATGTGTTTCATTATGTTGGCACTCTACAGAATAAATTGAAGAGTTAAGCACATTTACCCAACAATAATGTAAGTGGGATCTCTTGTAAATACACATATTCTCTCTCATAGAATATGTGTAGTCTCTTGATCACTCCATTACTTGTCCTAGCTCAATACTAATTGTATAACATAATTAGCCACATGAAACCTCTAATTATAATGTTAAATATTTTACTTATGCACAATATTTTAATGAATGCTTTCAATAATTTAGTCTCATTGCATTATTATAAAGCCCTGTCCCATCGCTACGCGCACTTTCTTTGAGAGATAACAAATTTGGCTGAGACTCTACAATGCCTTAGACTGAGACTATAATAACTCATCTTAGCTAGATTATACTTATCCAATAACATAGGATAAGATTGAGACTCTACAATCTCCCTTAGAGTGACTATCCAATCCTAAAATTTTACTGAAATGATTCCGTACTATGGATATACAATTTCACATTCTACTGACAATCTACTGATTTTCCCATAAGTCTATTTAAACAACAAGGATTTTTGGACTAATGAACCTTTACTCCATTGAAAGGTACTACACATGATTCCAACGATGTGACCTTAAATTCACTCAAATTTAGGTTACTACCACATGGAAGAATCTCATACTAAGTTCTTAGGAAACCTTGCCACAATGATCTAAGATAAAAGCTTCTAAGGTTAATAAGGATCATCTAAGTTCTTACCTCAAAAATATAGACAATAAGCTCTTCCTATCTCAATAGATTAATCAATTAAGGCTTACAAAAAACTGATTTATTCATACTGAGGCAAGATCCTAACGATCTTGCACTTCTAACTTATGAGAAAATCTAGGTTCTTAGCTTAAAATTAATTTCATTGCTATTAATACTTTAAGTTTGAGTTGATCAGATCATATCGTTAAACCCATTTGATCACCACCTATAATAAAATTTTGGGTTTCAATCATGTGTATTATTAGGAATTGGTCATTTTACAAATCAATATAGTGTTATGAACCAATGATGAATCCATAATTTATATCCTAAATAAAGGAAAAATCTCATTCATATCCTTATTAGAAACAACCCTCCTTTATCAAATTCTACTTATTTTCGGGTAAAAAGTGAACTCAACAATTTCTAGGCAATTATGGAGTATTTCTGCAATTTCTGGTAGAAAAATGTTGCGACAAACTATAGCGTGCTCCAGTTCACTGCAGTGCGCCACAACTCGCTCCGGCTACTGGCATGCAGAAGGCACTATGCTAAGGGGATTCCTAAAATCTGGAGCAATTATGCTACGGCGTGCTACAGCGAGCTGCAGCGGATGAGTTTTTGAAACTTAATCGCTAAAATGCGCCACAACTGATGAGTTTTCGAAACTCGATCGCTATAATGCGCTGCAGCGAATGAGTTTTTGAAACTCAATCGCTACAACGGAAGAGTTTTCAAAACTCGATCGCTACAGCACGCTGTAGCGAATGAGTTTTCAAAACTCAATCGCTACAGCAGAGGAGTTTTCGAAACTCGATCGCTACACGTGTTGCAGCGGATGAGTTTTCAAAACTTAATCACTATAGCGTGCTACAGCGAGAGAGTTCAAAACTCGATTGCTATAGTGCGCTATAGCGGATGAGTTTTCAAAACTCAATCGCTACAGTGCGCTATAGCGGGGCAGTTTTTAAACTTAAAAGTGCTACAATGCGCTGTAGCAAAAGAGTTTCAAAACTCAATTGCTACGGTGCTCTACAGTGGCGCGTCACATTCTTGTCTTCTCAGGGCATTAATTGAGGCAGAGACAAGACCCCCAGCTTGCTCCTTGTCTCCCAGCCACCATATGTTCTACAACAGAATAATTTTTAAAGGAAAAATGAATATTTTTTATGATTTGGTGATTAAAGAATGGAAAAGGGGATGTCTTGTCATGCCTCAAGTGGGCTAAGCACTCATTGCTGCAGGAATTTGGAGGAAAAAAACCAAAATTTGAAAGCAAAGAAGGAGACTTACTCCTCTATATATATAGCTCTTCTTCACAAAAGAAGGGTTCCCAATTTTCATCCAAAAATTCAGTTTTTAGGGGCCGCATAAAAGAAAAAGGAGACCTCTTTAAGGAAGGAGGAAATGACCATTGCTAGAGGAGAAAGAACTAAAGGCTGCACTAGGAAGTTAAAGGAAAGGAGAACAGTAAGAAGAGGAGAGATCCAGAGAACCCCATTAAGGGTTGTTCCTAGTAAACTCTTAATCTTACTTTTGATTTCTTTTAGTGGATCATGAAAGGGTCTTCATCCTTGTATGTTTTTCTTCTTTTCTCAACTGTAATGGATGGCTAAACCCCCTTGGGAAGGGTTGGGCTGAGCCCATTATGAAATGTAAAAAACTTAATGAATGATGTATAACTTCCTCAAGCATTGAAATAAAAATCTATTTTTGAATGGTTCAATGAAATCATCTCAAGATCAAGTTGTGGACTAAATGAAAAACATATGTTAAGAAAATATAATTATAAATACGAACAATCAAAATGAAAAATCTTGTGCTCCATAGCTCATTGCTTAGTTAAGAGCAGTATATGCGTGCACGGGGTGCTTGAAACTAAGTGAGAAGTTCTAGAGCCTAATTGCACCTTGTTTTACGCTCAACTAAGGAGTCGAAGCGTGTGAGCGGAGACCCACTAATGGAGCTCCGTTGCTCAGCACATGTGAAAGGAGGAAGTGGATTCTTTGAGAGCTCACGGATGACATGACATAGTTCATAGAGCCCAATGAAATCACTTCCTTATCTGATTTGCGCATGATGCATGTGATGTTCATTAGTGAAATTAATGCTCTTAAGGCCATCTAAGTAAAACCGTTATTTTAGCAACATAGATGTAGGAAAACTAAGATGCTTTAATTGCAATCTCATGGGAATATTTGTGCAAAATTTGAACCCTAGTGTGTTCATCTCTTGCATAAGATTTGCACTTGAAGGATTTAGATGACAACTCTAAGGAATAAAATGTGCACTTTATTAATTGGCATAATGATAAAGAACAAAAAGTACTTGAGAAGTAATATGACAGACTGTAAATGTACGTCTGCACTTCCATGCAAGTGTACGTGGTCTGAAGTAATAAGTGGAAAGTGTGAGTTTCTGGGATTTATCGAATCACGAAAAATTGGATGTTTTGTTACTAAGGTGTATCTATTCTTACTAATATTTAAGCTATGAGAATTTGGTTTTAGTTCGTTCTAGATCAAGCACAATAATCACTAAGTAGAAAATAAGTCAGATAAAAGGAAGAGGAGAGTTGGGTTCATCCCACAAGTCATGATAGGTCACTTATGCATGATGATTCTTCAAGTGTTTATCTTTCATTTACTCAAATTTAAATCAAGTGCACATTTTCCTTCCTTGTGTTTTATCTCAAGGATTCACAAGTTCAAATCTTATGCACAAAATGAACACACAGTCGATTCGATTTTGGCACAAAGATTCTCATAAGATTTTAGGTTTGTAGTTTTCATCTTATCTCTTGATCAAGGAGATGAGGATTATTAAATTTTTAATATCTTATAAGCATTGATTCCATTAAGAGCATCACTCACATCGCACATAGTTGAAATGAGGGATTTAATATATTGGGCTCAATGACTATATCACCCCATTCATGAGCACATAACTATTTCTTTCCCTCCCTCAATTAGGTGGAGTTAAGGGGTTCAATTAGTAGGTCTTAGAATCACAAGCATCAATACTTTAATTGAGCTTAGATTAAGGTGCACTACGCTCAAGAACTTTCTCACATAGTTCTAAGCTCTCATGCACTCATAGATCTAGCATCTAACCCAAGATGAGCTATGGAGCACAAGACACCTTAGTTCTTGAGTTCATTAGTCCATTTTCCTTTAATTCACAATCAAAACTATAGTAATATTAAGCATTTCTTAAGCACGGCATTGAGTTTATAACTTTTATTAATGCTTGAGGAAAACTTTATACAAATAAAAGTAACTATCAAACATATAGATTACCCCAATACTCCCCAAGGGAGATTTAGCTCTCCATTATAAAGGAGATGAAAAAGAACATATACATGGATAAAGACCCTTTCATGATCAACTAAGAAAAGAAATTACAAAATAAGGGTTTAGAAGATACTGGGAACATTCCTTGGAAGTTCTCCAGACTCTTCTTCTCCTTGCTTGAAGTTCCTCTCTTAGGTCATTAGTGCTGCCTTTCTTCTCCTTCTCTGTAACAACCCTAGTTGTTACCCTAGCTAAAACTAGATTAATTAAGCTAAACCAAGGTTTGATTTCAATTCCATTAGATTCAATGGGTCATATAAACCTAAACCTAGAAGTTTGAAATCAATTGGAGCTAAATTGGAGAATTTGGTATTTCTGGCTATTTTTAAGCCCTGAAAAATACCTAAATTATTTTGATCTCCAAATTGAAATCTGATTTCAGTTTTTGAATTCCTCATACCCAAATTAGCTATGGATGAATTTTTGAGAATTTTTGGAGCTCATTTGATCCTAAATTGAATTTGGGAAGTTTTATAACAATTAAGAATTAATTAAATAGTTTTAATTAATTAAAATTAAATTTGATTTAATTTTTAATTCTGTGGGATTTACTGTCGGGACCGCAACATATCCTCTGCGGGGTCCCGACAGCGGCGCATAGTTTCGAGCCAATAGGATCTTGAGCACGGATCTCAGCGCAGCATCCAAGGGCTCGCGTCGCTCCGTCCCACGATCGAATCTCAGCTGCGCGATCGGCATATTAAATCTAATGTCTGGGATTTAATCTGCATGGCCGTTGCTTAAAATCTCCATCAGGTCATCCAAACGCAATGGATTCGCAGATCAGATGGCCCTGAGACCCCGATCACTGTGGATCTTCGTCTCCAGAGGATCCCATCCCGACAGAAGGAATTTTGCCGAATCAAGCCACGTCGGACCTGTCTGCCATCTTCTCGCCAGGTCAACTAGACCGTTAGGATCCTTCCCGTAGTGGCCGAACCTAGGGAGCTGGGTAGTGTGGCCGAGCTAGTCCAATTAAAGGAATCTGAGTGAACTCCTCGGCCCAAGCCTAATCCCCGAACCTCAGCTATGGTTTCCTTCCCCCAGAGCTCCCTGAGCCTATAAATACCTTCCGAGCTTCTCAGTGAGCTCCTTTGCTCACTGAATTTCCCTCCACTCCCCAGCTGAAGCCATTGAAGCTCTCAATGATCATGACGACTGGTCCTGCCGCGTCTGCTGATAGAGGGCGTAGTCTGGCATTCAGATCCCCCTTACCGAGCTTTTGCAAGCTTCTGAAATAATCTAGCCCAGCCGCATTGTCCTCTGTCCATGCGTTTCTTCAAATCAAGGTATAGCCTCTCCCATTTTCAGTAGAGCTGGTTTTTCAACTTGTTCCACTCTCAATTAAGCTTAGGTGCTGTGCTAGGACCATCCCTTAGCTCCTAGCGGTCGCCCTGGACTCCAAGAGAGCCTTGGCAGTACGCCAGACGGCCTAAGTACCGTCTGAGAGCACACTGCCAGTCGGGCTAATTCGCGTGAATGCGGCGTGCTCCTGAGCCATTTAGCCCTCTGATTAGTATCAAAACCCTCAGAGCAATAATTTTAAGCTGGTATCGAGGGTCAAGTTCGACCAGATTGATCAATTTGACTGAACTTGATCGATCCAGTCGAAGCTCTGAACAACAGAAAATGTAGAGTAGCACTCCAATGATCCAGACCACCTCAGGATCCCTCATTGCGCCCTATCGTTCCCTCTTCGATCCCTGAACGTGTAGGGATCAAGATATTGATGACTCGTGGACCCTGTGAGGAGAATTATCTCCTCATAGGTGCGCCAGCTGAAGCGTTTCGGCCGAATAGGCATCCAGCGAACCAGAGCTTCCCAGTTAGGGCTTCGTGATTTAATCGATGCGTCTAAGGCCAAGGAACGTGTATCCATTGAGATCAAGGCATGGCGTGGCCTGTGCGCGGTGAATTTTGCGACGGGAGGTAACCCTAGGGTTTGGTCTGCGGGCACAGTCAGGGAGGAAGACGAAGGCGATTTTTGGGCGGGTCGACCCCCGACCCGCGTCTTTTGATTTTGGGCCACGGATATTAACGAATTATTAAGAAACATTTTTAATAGTTTTGAAATTAATAAATCAAAACCTAAAGTTCTGATTTAAATAAAAATACATAATGAATTAATTAAATAACTTTAGTTATACATATCCAAATGGTATGATCCAATATACCATTTGAATCAGAAAAATTCAGGGAATCTAAATATAAAATAAAATCTTAGATCCAATGGTTGGATTAAAAATTATTTGCCAAACCTTCTCTATTTTTAATTAAATTATATAAAATCATTTGATTATCCAATTTATGAGTTTAAGGGCTCTGATTGCTCCTTGTACCCTAAGGGACAATTCCAGACCCTTAAAAATTAATTTTGGATAGCTAATTTTTTTAATCACTCCTTAATCACTCTAATCAAGGATTAGTGAATTGAACCTTAATTAAGCCTTTGATTTGGGTGGGAATGGTTCCTAATATTATATTAAACCTAGTAAAACCTAAGTGTAATGTTGGATTGCCCTAAGATGCCTTAATTTCACTAATCACCCTAAGTAGCCTAATTAAGTGATTAGTGCTAATTAAAATCATTTAGGTCATCAAAACCTCAATTAAAGGTGTTCCTCACCTCATTAAGCAATATGAAACACTTTAAAATAGATTAGAACAAAGTTAGACAATAAAACCCTAAATTCCTAATTTTATCTTAAGAAGGGCATTTTGGTCAATTTGACCAAAGTATGATTTAATGTTCCTTAAGGATTGAAAATTTCAGTAAACCAATATAATGTAGGGTGGAAATGTTTCTCTGAAATCCTGGAACAATAATAATCACCAATCCATGAAATCTTCATTTAGTCCTTAATAAAGATACTTAGATCTTAACTTTTACTTATAAAGATCATATGGCATAAAACCTTAAAATCTAATAATTGAAAAGGTCAATTATCTCACTAAAAAGTTTAGTTAAGATAACTTAAGAATTAAGTGCTAAAAGAAAAGTAATTGGAAATGTATAAGTAAAATCTTAGCTTAAGGTCTAAAGTGATCAAAACTCAGACCCTTAGATCTTAAGTGACCTAAGAAGGTCAAAATGGGTTCAAAGTTAATCTAATGCTTGAAATAAGCTCCTTATAGTTAATCATGAAATTAGATTCTAAAGAATATCACAAATGGAAACTTTTAAGTCAAAACTCTAATTAAAAGTCTAAAGTGATCAAACATCAGATCTTTAGATCTTAGATCTTAGACTTAGATCTTCAATTTGAATCAAACCACCTCCAATTGAAATTCTTTAATGATTGATTGTTTAATCTTTTGAAACCTTCCATGTGGGTATAGGATGATTCAATCAATAAGATAATGAAGTTATCTTAAGGATTGAATATAGATCTTAGATTCTCAAATTCTTAATTGATTATTTTATCTTATAATTAGTAGAATAGCCTTTCACTAAGATCTTAGTTCCTGAATCTTTCAACTTATAGGATTCTTTACCTTTAAATTGGGATTAAGTGAGAAACCTAGATCCTATTTAGAATATCACCTTGGATTTGGAATTTGAACTCAACATAGGGTTTAAGTTCTAAATTCTTAAATCTTGATTTATTTGATCAAGATTTGGGTAAGAGAGTAAAATATTCATAAAATTAGGTCGTTGATTTGCTCACTTAAACTATATAGTCATCACATGATTTTGGATTAGAACTTGTTAAGTTCTAATATTTAACTTTAAGGACGTAAATTTGAGATTCTACTCGATAGCTAGATATTGGAGATCCTAAGCTTGTACCTTCTCAGAGTAGTTAGATTTGGTAATTAGACAACAATAGATATCACATAACTCTAGATTGAGTTTCTTGCTTACTTTGACTAGATTGCCTTGTATACCTTGTATTTGAGCTTTATTCCTTGAGCATAATAGGAAAAACTTAGGATATGGATGATACAGCCTAAGCTAGTATTGAGATGGCATATTATTCAGTTTTATTTTGTTTACAGTTAGTAGAATATGACCTAGCTTAGTCTGCCTCTTCAGTAGTATTGTATAGACTGGACTCAGACCTAGCAATTTGGATGGCTAGGCTGGGGATTGATGGATTGATATTCGAGGCCCTGTATGGCCTATTGGCTGGTATGGCAGTACTAGAACTTAGGATTATTAGGGTTTAGGGTTTAGGGTTTAGGGTTTATTCAGCAGTTGCAATTATTTTGCTTTTAGCCTTACCTTGTTTATTTAGTATTTTGTATGTTACTTCACATACATGTTGCATGCTATAAATAGATAGTTTATAGTATTCCAGTTCTTTCATAGCTTGTTGCACCCTTTACTACTTGCATGTGTAGTTAAATTAAATGTGATATCTTGTAATATTCAGTTCACTTTAAATAGCCTAAGATGTACTTAAACAATTATCTAATTGTAACTTTTTTATTTTGTTGGCTGGGGTCCTGGCATTTGTGATACCGACAAATGTCAGATTCAGACGTGTTCGTGGGCAGTGTCACGAAGGAGGAACCAGTTCAGGAGGAGGACCTTCTCACTACTGTTTAGATAGTTTTGCATTGTTTATTTCAGTAAGAATGAGAGTCTTTCATTTTTAGTTATTCATTTCAGTTTGTAATAATTAACTTTCTGGATGTACTTTACTTCCTGCATTGTGATGAGTTACTATATTGCATTTTCTTTTCCTACTATATATGCTTATGGATGTTACTCTATTTTATATTGCTTCTGCCACTTTGATATTTATATTGATGAATGTTATAGCACTTGGTGACAAGTCCTTGCCTCAAGGCAAGTTGGGTTCGCCTAACTTTACTTAAGTTATGGATTTGCCACAGTTGGAGCACCGTACTTTCTTATTACCAGTACGGGGGCCCCACATTCTCCTTGGCAAAATGAGCTCTTCAACCCTTGAGGAGTTCCTCTCTTCCACTATGTAGCCCCTCTTCCTTTACTTAGTAAAGTGATCAAAAATTGGAACCCTCCTCTAGTCAAGAGGAGTAATATTTATAGATGAGGGCTGCATCTTCAATCTCCACATCCAAAACCTGCACAATCCTTTAAAAATCTGAGCAATGATGGAAAAAACTACTTGATGGATCAGGTGACCAATTCTTTCATTTGTTTTAGCCATTACATCACCTCATAAGCCTCTTTTCCATTTAAAAAAAAACATAGCAGCTGCAGAGGGAATGATGGCTGGAGACAAGATGCTAGTTGGGGGTCTTGCCCCAGCCGCATTAAATGCTTCTGCCAGAGAAAATTGTGGCAGGCCACTGCAGCGTGCTGCAGCGCGCTACAGCACTCTGCGGTGTGCAATGGCGCAAACAATTTTTGCAAAGTGACCGACTGCAACGCGCTGTGGCACTAGCATTTTGCAAATCACACCGCTGCAGCATGCTGGAGTGATAGCATTTCACAAAATGCTCCACTGCAGCGCGCGATAGCACCAGTATTTGCAAATTGCATCACTACAGCGCACTGTAGCTGCAACATTTCACAAATTGCACCGCTGCAGTGCACTGTAGCGGCAGAATTTCACAAAATGCTTTGCTGCAGCGCGCTATCGCGCCCGCGGTTTGCAACTTGAACTGCTGGAGCGTGCGATCGTTCCCGCAATTCGCAACTTGAACCTGCAGCGTGCAATTGCGCCCGTGGTTCGCAACTTGAACCGCTGCAGCGCGCGATCACGCCCGTGGTTCGTAAGATGACCCGCTGCAGTGCACGATCGCGCCCACGGTTCGCAACTTGAATCGCTGCAGCAGGCGATCGTGCCCGTTTTTGCAAGATGACCCGCTGCAACACGCGACAGCGGTTTCCCTTGAAAAAAAAAGAGGAAATTGCACCAATAGCTCAGAATCTTTGGATATGCTATTTTCCTAAAAAGATAGACAAAATTTGGTTAAGGGAGCAGTTTAAGATCAAAAATGAATGAAATTTTCTTTTAATTTAGATATAATTTATGGATTCATCACACCCCCATACTTAAATTCTTGCTCATCCTCAAGGTTAAAATGGTATTTTTCTATGTGTGTGTGTGTGTGTGTTTTTTTTTTAGGTATGATAGTCAGCAAAAGATATTAATTTAGATTTTTGATATGTAAGTCAAGAGTTGTGCTTAACTGAAGTGATCCAAGTCATTTGGCATTAGATATTCTAACCTTGGATATAAAGCAAGGTTTAATCAGTTAATCTCCAAGTATTTGATTTTTATGCATGTTATTAGGTAATGAGGAAGGTTCCAAGAAAAACCTAAACTAGAGAGGTAGTGAAATACTCGAGAGTTTTGTGTCATATGTGCCCCTTTTCTTATGAATCACAAAGATGAAAAAATTAAAGGAGAGATATTTTTCATCATCCTCTTTTATTTCATACATTTGGGAGAGATATTTTTCAACATCCCTTTTTATATTTTTCTCTTTTTTCATTCTTAGGGAGAGATACTTTTATTCATTCCCAATTTACTTCTTTGTGATCATGAAGTCCTACGGGAGCCTGGCACACTCTTTTAGGGTACTCACCAAAATCTCTAGTCATAGTCCAAGCTTTCCCCCACACTTAGTTCATAGCATAATTTAAATTTTTGGAGATTAAATTATCCTTAATTCATTCCTTAGTTAAAAGGTTTTATTGCTAACAAAGCATTTGATCACTTTTTGTTAAGCACCTTTTTACTTCATATCTTTTTCTTTATTGATATTTTGTGACTTTCATTTCTTTAAAACTCAGAAAAATTTGTCATTTTTGGATACTAGAAAAATCAGGGAATATGAGGATTCATAAATTAAGATCTCAACATAAAACACACAAAATGAAAAGTACAAAGAAAAACAATTAATACAACTAAAATAAAAAATACAACCTATTTATTCTTGGGTTGCCTCCCAATCAGCACTTGTTTTAATGTCTCTGCCCGATACGAGAAAGACCCTTATGTGATACCCTCATTCGAGAGGTCCTGAAGGGTCCATCCACCCTTTTCTTGAAAGATTTCTTCCTCCGAGTATAACTTCAGACGATTTCCATTTACCTTAAAAGTGCCATCTTTGGAAGCGACTTCAACTGCTCCATCAGGAAAAACCTTCATGATAGTAAATAGTCCTATCCATCTTGACTTCAGTTTTCCTAAAAATAATCTTAATCTTGAGTTAAAAAGTAGTACTTTCATTCCAGGTTAAAAATGTTTTGGCTTAATCAGCTTATTATGCCATTTTTTGTTTTCTCTTTATACAACTTGGCACTCTCATAGGCGTTTAACCTGAATTCATCAAGTTCATTTAATTGCAGCATTCTTTGCGCACCTACTTTCTGGGTGTCAAAGTTTAATTTTTTTATTGCCCATAAAGCTCAATACTCCAATTCTACCAGAAGGTGACATGATTTTCCGTAAATGAGCTTATAAGGAGACATTCCTAAAGGGGTTTTAAAGGCAATTTTATAAGCCCACAACGCATCCTGAAGTTTTGAAATTCAATCCTTTCTATTTTGGTTCACAGTTTTCTCTAAAATTTGCTTAAGCTCTCTGTTGGAGACTTAAACTTGCCCGTTAATTTGAGGGTGGTAGGGAGTACCCACCTTATACCTCACCCCATAGCTTTTTAAGACATTTTCCAACTGCCTATTACAAAAATGTTTTCCCCCATCACTGATTAAAAATCTGGGCATCCCAAATTTAGCTAGCACGTGCTTTTTTAGAAATTTAATAATAATTTTAGCAACATTGTTCACACATGCTAATGCCTCGACCCATTTGGACACATATTCAACTGTCACAAGAATATACATGTTGGTTTGGGACAAGGGAAATGGTCCCATGAAGTCGATTCCCCACACATCAAATAGCTCCACTTCAAAAATTCCATTTAAAGGGAGCTCATCCCTTTTGCTTAAATTCCCAGTTCTTTGGCACCTGTCACAGCTTTTGACAAAGTTGGCGGCATCTTTGAACAAATGGGGCCAAAAGAATCCGGATTGAAGCACCTTTGCAGCCGTTCGCTCAATCTCATGGTGCCCTCCATACGGAGATGTGTGACAATGATAGAGAATATTTCTAATATCTGAGTCAGGGATACATCTCCTTAGGAGTTGATCATTGCAATATTTGTACAAAAAAAGATCATACCAAAAAGTAATTTTTGATATATATAAAGAATTTTTTTCTTTGTTGGTAACTCATGTCTTTTGGTATGACTCCTCCTGCTAGATAATTTGCAATGTCAGCGAACCAAGGAGAATAATTTGAAGCGACAACATAAAGCTTCTCATCGGGGAACGATTCACTAATTTCGGTCAACTTATCATTATCGAGGTGGGTCAATCTAGATAAATGATCTGCAAGCACATTTTCACTCCCTTTCTTATCCCTGATTTCAAGATCAAATTCTTGTAAGAGCAACAGCCAACGTATCAGGCACAGTTTTGCTTCTTTCTTTTAAATGAGATACTTAATAGTTGCATGATCAGTATAAACAATAGTCTTTGACCCAATGAGATAAGACCTAAATTTAGTAAAGGCAGAGATGACAGCTAGAAGTTCCTTTTCTATGGTAGCATAATTTCTTTGAGCATCATCTAAGAGCTTACTAGCATAGTAAATTGAATAGAAGGTTTGTTCCTTTCGCTGCCTAAGGACAGCACCAACTGTAAGATCACTCACATGACACATAATTTCAAAAGGTGAATCCTAATTCGGAGTAGAAATTATTAGAGCAGAGTTTAAAGCAGTTTTTATGGCATTGAAACATTTTAAGCAAATTTCATCAAAGTTGAACTCAACATCCTTCCCTAGTAATCTACAGAGTGGCATATTTAGAGTTGAGAAGTCCTTGATAAATCTTATATAAAAACCTGCATGCCCAAGGAAGCTTCTAATTCCTTTCACATTGATAGGAGGGGGAAGATTTTTAATTACCTCAACCTTATCCTTATTAACTTCTATCCCTCTCCTTGAAATCAAGTGCCCAAGAACAATACCCTCCTTGACCATGAAGTGATATTTTTCCCAATTCAAGATTAAATTTGAGTCATCACATCTTTTTAAAACCTTTCCTAAATTAGTTAAGCAATGATCGAAAGAGCTCCCGATGACAGAGAAGTCGTCCATAAGGATTTCCAAAAATTCCCCAATCATGTCAGAAAAAATAGCCATCATAAAGCATTGGAAGGTGGCTGGAGCATTGCATAATCTGAATGGCATTCTTCTAAAGGGAATGTCCCAAAGGGGTAGGTGAAAGTAGTTTTCTCTTGGTCTTCAGGCAAAATAAGGATTTGATTATATCCTGAATACCCATCAAGAAAACAAAAATATGGGTTCCCTGCCAATCTATCAAGTATTTGGTCAATAAAAGGAAGAGGATAGTGGTCCTTATGGGTAGCTTTATTTAATCTCCTATAATCAATACACACTCTCCATTCGGTTACGATTCTAGTGGGTATCAGTTCATTATTTTCATTAAGAACAACTGTCATCCCACTCTTTTTGGGGACCACATGTATAGGACTTACCCAAGGACTATCAAAAATTAGGAAAATGATTCCAGCGTTTAAGAGTTTAATGATTTCCTTATGAACTACTTCTTTTATGTTGAGATTTAATCTCCGTTGGAGCTCAATTGAAGGGTTGGAATTATCTTCCAAAAGGATTCGATGCATACAAAGAGTTGGACTAACCCCTTCAAATCAGCTATACTCCAATCGAATGCTCTCTTGTGCTCTTTTAAAACCTCACATAGAAGACTCTCTTGATGTTGGGTTAATAGGAAGGAGATTATTACAGGAAGAGATTCTTTTTCCCCTAAATAAGTGTACTTTAAATGTGAGGGAAGAGGCTTCAATTCTAATTCTGGAGGGAGGATTATATAAGGCTGAATTATTTTCCTCTCCTTAACCAACTACTAAATCACATATGTGTCCGTGGGGTCTTCATCTTCCTCCTTTGCTAATAGTCCTTCTTCATCCACATCTCCCATTACCCACACTACTTCTATTGAATTGATTTCCAACAATCCTCATTGGGTTTAGATGGGTGTCTCATAGAATCATTCACATGAAACTTAATCTCCTCCTCCCCATATCGCAACTTCAATTCCCCTTTGTCTACATCAATCAAAGTTCTTTCTGTGGCCAAGAAATGTCTACCTAGGACAATAGGAATTTCTTAATTTTCATCTTCCATATCTAAGATGATGAAATCAGCATGGAGAATGAATTTTTCAACCATTACGAGCACATTTTCCACTATTCCTAAAGGGGATTTTACAGATCTATCAGCGAATTGGAGGAGAACATAGGTGGGTTTTAAGTGATCAATTTCTAACTTCTTGAATATATAAAAAGGCATCAAATTAATGGACGCACCTAGATCACAGAGGGCCTTTTGGAAGGACTGGCTTTCTAATAGTGCAAGGGATAGTGAAACTCCCCAGATCTTTCTTCTTGATGGGAATTTTTTTCTAAAGGATTGCACTACACTCTTCTGTTAATACTACAGTTTATTTTTCATCAATTTTTTTTTTCTTGGAGCGGATATCTTTCATAAATTTAGCATACTAGGCATTTGTTCTAGAGCTTCTGCAAATGGGATATTTATATGAAGAGTTTTAAAAGTTTCCAGGAATTTGTGGTATTGGACATCAAGTTTCTCCCTGGCTATATGTTGAGGATATGGTATATTAAGGATTGCCTTAAGTTGATCTCTAGTTTCTTCTCTTTCTTCATCTTGAACATCTCTTTTATGATTGTTTCTTCTTCCTTACCCTTTTCCTCTCTAGTTATCTCTATGTTTTCCTGATTTCCCTTTCTCACAATCGGTCTGGTAATTTTTCCACTTCTTAGGGTTATTGTGTTTCCTGACTCCTCTTCATACTTACTGATGACTCCCACTAATGAATGTTGCTCTAACTATTTCATGATTTATTTTAGCTTTTGTTCTATTCTTTTTACTGACTCTTTTTGCCTTAACAGAGCGTGTTCGTGCCTGTTTAAGGTGGCATCAGTTTTATTCATGAATTCGATTGTGGAGGATCTGAATTTGATAAGCGAGTTTTCCAATCTCTCTCTATTCCTTCCATGATTCAAAATTATATTGATATTTCTTAACTCACCATCTTCCTCCTGATAAGAATTTACATACCCACATTCTAGTTTTTTAGTGAGTTGAGAGATTTGCTTTTGGAGCTCAAAGAGTGTCTCGCCTTCCAACTGAGTAATGTTGGTTATCTCAATTCTCAACTGAGCGGTTTTCACCGAAGGAAAATACTTGGCCAAGAATTTCTTAGCCAAATCATCCCATGTCTGGATGGAATCACTTGGAAGAGAGCTGAGCCAACTCTTGGCTCTATCTCGTAAAGAGAATGGGAAAAGCCGTAATTTAACCGCGTCTTCAGAGATGTCGTTAAATCTGAAGGTGTCACATATTTCAAGAAAAGTTGAAATATGTGAGTTCGGATCTTCAGTGGCCAATCCCCCAAACTGATTATTCTGAACCATACTCAGAGTGGAAGGTTTGATCTCAAAGTTATTAGCTTCTATATTCAGCCTTACAACTGCATGGGGGATTCCCCTAATAGTGGAAAGTGCATAATCTCTTAGTGCTCTCCCCTTAGCCACTCCTAATGGCTCTCCTAATGGCTCTACAAGGTTTTCATTATCATTATCCATAACGGCTTGTTGGTTTGAAAGGTTTTATTCTCTCCTAACCTGCAAGTAGGTTCTTTCAATTTCTTGGTCAAACAGATAATTTGTGCAAACTCTTCTACTCATACACTACAATAATTAGGCTATCAAGAACAGATTTAGCAGTAAAGTTCAAAAATTCAAGAAAAGAAATAGAACAGTAAGTTGTTAGTGTCTATAATTACAAAAATCAAAAACTAAAAGTATATGCAAGGAAATACTTAAATCACTAGTTACTTATATATTATCCTTAATACAAAATAAATTCCAATTCCCCGGCAACAGCGCCAAAAACTTGACAGACTGTAAATACACATCTGTGCTTGCACGCAAGTGTACATGGTTTGAAGTAATAAGCGGAAAGTGTGAGTTTTTGGGATTATCGAACCATAGAGAATTGGATGTTTTGTTACTAAGGTGTATCTATTCTCATTAATGTTTAAGCTATGAGAATTTTGTTTTAGTTGGTTCTAGATCAAGCACAACAATCACTAAGTAAAAAATAAGTCAGATAAAAGGAAGATGAGAGTTGGGTTCATCAAACATATCCTGATAGGTCACTTATGCATGATGATTCCTCAAGCATTTATCTTTCATTTACTCAGATTTAAATCAAGTGCACATTATCCTTCCTTGAGTTTTATCTCAAGGATTCACAAGTTTAAATCTTGTGCATGAAATGAACACACAGTCAGTTCGATTTCGGCACAAATATTCTTACAAGATTTTAGGTTTGTAGTCTTTATCGTATCTCTTGATCAAGGAGATGAGGATTATTAAATTTTTAAGATCTTATAAGCATTGATTCCACTAAGAGCGTCACTCGCATCGCACATAGTTGAAGTGAGGGATTTAATATATTGGGCTCAATGATTATATCACCTCGTTCATGAGCACACAATTATTTCTATCCCTCCCTCAATTATGTGGAGCTAAGGGGCTCAATTAGTGGGCCTTAGCATCACATGCATCAACACTTTAGTTGATCTTAGATTAAGGTGCACTAAGCTTAAAAACTTTCTCACATAGTTCTAAGCTCTCATGCACTCATAGATCTAGTATCTAACCCAAGGTGAGCTATGGAGCATAAGACACCTTAGTTCTTGAGTTCATTAGTCCATTTTCCTTTAATTCACAATCAAGACTATAGTAATATTAAGCATTTCTTGAGCAAGGCATTGAGTTCATAACTTTTCTTAATGCTTGAAGAAAACTTCATACAAATAAAAGTAACTATCAAACATATGGGATTACCCCAACCTCCCCAAGGGAGATTTAGCTCTCCATTATAAAGGAGATGAAAAAGAACACATACATGAATAAAGACCCTTTCATGATCAATTAAGAAAAGAAATTACAAAATAAAGGCTTAGAAGATATTAGAAACATTCCTTGGAAGTTCTCCGGACTCTTCTTCTCCTTGCTTGAAGTTCCTCTCTTAGTTTGCTAATGTTGCCCTTCTTCTCCTTCTCTTTAGCAAAATGAGCTCTTCCATCCTTGGGGAGTTCCTCTCTTCCACTATACAGCCCCTCTTCCTTTACTTACTGAAGTGAGCAAAATTTGAAACCCTCCTCTAGTCAAGAGGAGTGATATTTATAGATGAGGGCTGCATCTTCAATATCCATATCCAAAACCAGCACAATCCTTTAAAAATCTGAGCAATTATGGCAAAAACCACTTGATGGATGAGGTGACCAATTCTTTCATTTATTTTAGCCATTACATCACCTCATAAGCTTCTTTTCCATTTAAAAAAAATGTAGCAGCTATAGAGGGAATGATGGCTAGAGACAAGATGCTGGTTGGGGGTCTTGTCCCAGTCGCATTAAATGTTTCTGCCAGAGAAAATTGTGGCGGGCCATTGCAGCGCACTGTAGCGCACTGCTGTGCAGGCAATTTCTGCAAAGTGACCCGCTGCAGTGCACGACCACGTCCATTTTTCACAAAGTGACCTACTGGAGCATGATGTGGCGCTAGCATTTTGCAAATCGCACCGCTGCAATGCACTGGAGCGGTAGCATTTCACAAAATGCTCCGTTGCAGCGCGCTGTAGCGCCAGTATTTGCAAATTGAACCGCTGCATCGTGCTGGAGTGGCAGCATTTCGCAACATGCTCCGCTGCAGCACGCTATCACGCCCGCAGTTCGCAACTTGAACCACTGTAGCGCATGATCGCGCCCGCGGTTCGCAACTTGACTGCTGCAGTGCGAGATCGCGCCCTGCGGTTTGCAACTTGAACCGCTGCAGCGCGAGATCGCGCCCTCGGTTCGCAAGATGACTCGCTGCAGCGCACAATCACGCCCGCGGTTCGCAACTTCAACCGCTGCAACGCGCGATCGCGCCCATTTTTGCAAGATGACCTACTGTAGCGCGCTGCAGCGCGCAGCTGCGGTTTTCTTTGAAAAAAAATGGGAAATTGCACAAATGGCTCGGAATTCTTTGGATAGGCCATTTTCCTGAAAAGATAGATAAAATTTGATTAAGGGAGCAATTTAAGATCAGAAATGAATGAAATTTCTATTTAATTTAGATATAATTATGGATTCATCATAATACAAATGAGATCCCTATTATTTCTCATGGAAGAAACCCAACTCTCCTCTCTAATTTAAAAAGTTTCTTAACTCTGAATTATTACTTTGTTAATAGAACCAAATCAAGGTGAAATCATACCATTTAAATATTATTGAATTCAGATATACCTTAGTAACAAAATACATCGTTCCCTGAGGACGATAAATCTCGAAACTTACCTTCCAAATTATTACTTTAGATCACGTATACTTGTATGTGAGTACAGACGTGTATGTTACGGCCTATCACTCATCTCATGCTAAGGGCCTTATATAAGAGAAAATCAAGGGTTAAAGGTAAGTAGTCATAATTTTAATCACATGACTTTATTATAGGCCTTAGAACTTCTAGTTCAATAATTTAGGATCAATGTGGAATTAGATGTATTATTTGAATTATGCTAGCTGAATTTTCTTTAAATCAAGATCATTTGACTTAAGTAGTTAATGGTTTAGATCTTAATCAGATAAGTTAGGATTTAACCCCTAACTTCAACCAATCAAGATCAATAGTTTGACTTAAGGATCAATGGTAAATCAATGTATTATTAGTATATTATTGATGTCAAATTTCAGATTTAGATCAAGTATAAGCTACATAATCAAGCTTATTCATATTCTTAAGTTAATTAGAGATTAATGCCAATTTATGCAATTCAAGTGTCCAAGACACATATATAAGGGTCATTAAATTCATACTAATGCTATGAAAGTATAATAATAGAAACTTGCATAAAATAGAAACTAATTAATGATAATCAAACCCTAAATTAAGTTAAATAGATTAGCACTTAATTACAAATCTAGCTATTAAAAATTCATAAAACTTGTCATTGGTTATCTAATTATCCATATGAATAATTAGATACTTAATTTACTAAGATTGAATAACTAGAAACCCTAATTTTCATTAATAATGATTTACAAGATTAGGGTATAATTAAGAATACCATAATCAGAAATTTATTTTACTTAGCACATACAATCTACAAGGCATAAGGATCACAATGGCACCTAAATAATGCAATTTGACTGAGTACACATGCTAATCAACCCCAATTAAGTTCTGCAATAATTAGGCTAAATTAGAAAATCCAACCATTAAAAGTTAAATATTATTTTATATTCTTATTCCTTATGATTTTCTGATTAATTTGATAAATAAGATCATAAAGTTTGGACCAATGGATCAAAAGTTATTCAATTAAATTATTCTATAGTTTTCCAACTAAATTTCTCTATGATTTGATTAATTAGATTATTTTCCTTAAGAAAAATAAATTCCAATTAATCAAGATATTAATAAATGAGCTCGGCCCATTACCAAAATATGCAGGTCGACCGGGGCCCTAGAGACTCGGGACTGTCGCACAGCGCGGGTCACGGGTCAGCCCGACCCGCATAGTGGCATCATCCCCAACCTCTCGTCCTAGCATCAGACCGATTAGGGAAACCATAATTTCCAAAATTCTCATGTATCCAGGACATGGCACGACCAACCAAAAGTTGCTACACCTTCACCATGACTAGACGTAGCGGTATATACCCAAAGCCCCAAGTGAGGTGGTCTGGATCGACCAGACCTTACTCACCTGAGAGCCTTTGCTATGAAGCAACTATGGGGAGGCAATTCTCCCCACAGAGGGCACAATTCACCCCAGGTTCAATCCCTACACCTTCAAGAAGGTGAGACAAATCGAATCCCTAAGATAGGTGGCTTGGTCTGGGCTTGCCTAGATCAACGGGTCCTTACTCAGACCCAGCTATTTTTATGGGCTTAGCTCGATCGATCGATTTCAATTGATCAGGGCCAGCTTAGGATACAATTACATTAGCATTAGGTTTGATCTTATAATAATATGTATTACAAATTAATTGAGGGGAGACGGAGCCTCATTGGCTCAGAGCCTACAAGGAGGGATACCTGGTTCTTTAGCTGAGCTCAGGTTGATTGATAGAGAGCAACGTAAAAGCTAGCTTAGCTTCCAGATGACTCTTAGGATTCCTAAAATTCAGGAGACACCTATTATCAACGGTATGCATGCCTAGGATGCTTGGTAGAGATCGAATAGATCTAGAATGGAAGAGAGTAAGAAGACTCCAACTAATCAGCAAGTTGATCCTAGAAGCAGACATGAGGATATTTATAGTATTAGAGAATATATGGGAAGGCTCTAGAGGCAACGGATTGGGCTGGGGAGGCTTGAGAGATCAGGCCATGGCTGAGCTCTCAATTTTCTAAATTGAGCTCGATCAGGGCCTGATCATGGCTCTATACAGAGATCGGGGAGATCTTAATGACCTATAGATGTGGATGCGCCAGTGGGGGACAAACCCTGTTGTTGGTAGTATGGGGGTTTTTCTTGGTCAGGCACACGAGTGAGTGTAGACGATGATCCAAGGTGCTGGGTTCCTTTGATGTTGTCAGATCAATTGATCTGATGGCAGAACAGCTCGGATCGCTCAAATCCTAACGGTCGATCGCAGGAGCGATCCGGGTTGTAGGATCCATGGGTTAATTTAACGGCAGATCCACGGCTCTGCGGATCTAGATCTTAGCCGTCGAATCCATAGGAGGGACGGTAGGATAGCACCGAGCTCTGCTGTTGTGTAACCCGGGCTCTACAGCAGATCACCCACGGATCGCACAGCGGATCGCCCATGGATCGCACAGCGGATCCCGAACGGGTAAAACAGTTTATGATATATTTATAATTTCAAATTATTTGAATCCCTTATGTGCAATTATCCCAATTTAATTTAAATTTAATTATGGTCCAAATGACCTCCATATATTACCAAACTTTCACCTCTAGCTAATTTATAGATGGGGAACTCAAAAATGCAATCAAATATTAATTTTGAGATCAAAACATTTTAGGTCTAAACTAGGGCATTTAGACTGATCAAATGGCTAATATGACTTAGAGAGGTCCAATTGATCTCAAACTTTAAGTGTAAACTTAATTTGGCATATTGAATATAATGGAATTAAAAATTAAGACATGATTAAGCTTTGATTAAGCTAGGTAACAACCTAGGATTATAACAGACTCCCCTACTTAAGAACGATGTCGTTCTCGATATCATCCTAAAAGGGAATAGAAAATGCATAATTTAAGAAGAAAACTCAGAATTTAAAGGGTACTTGGATTTGCAAAGAGGCTTATTTGTTTTCTTTGCATATTGACCTCTTTCTCCCAAGTAGATTCTTCAAGAGAGCGATTCCTCCATTAAACCTTCACCATAGGGATGGAGCAATTTCTTAGCTGATTTTGATCATGGGCTATGATTTTAATGGGCTCCTCTGCATAAGAAAAATATGGCTGGAGAGATACCACAGGGAGTTGAATTAGATGAGATGGATTTTGAAGAAATCCCCGTAGCAAAGAAATATGAAACACGTTGTGGACTGTAGAGAAATCCTCGGGAAGCATCAATCATAGTAAGCTGCAGAGCTTATCTTTTCCAATATTTCAAATGGTTCGATGTAGCGAGAACTGATTTTTTTAGCTACACCAAAATAATAGACTCCCTTCATAGGGCTTACATTGAGGTACGCAAAATCTCCAACACAGAATTCCAAGGAACGATGATGGGCATCGTGATATTTTCTTTGATGATCCTGGGCTGCTTTGATTCGCTGTTAGATCAATTACACATTCTTATTTGTTTCTTCTGCTAAATCTATACCATATAACTGCACATTATCGATTTTAGACCGCGCCAAAGGGGTACTGCACTTTCTCCCGTATAAGGTTTCATACGGAGCCATATCAATACTCGATTTGAAATTGTTATTATACGCAAATTCAACTAAATGGATATGATCTTCTCAAAAACCTCCAAAATTCAAGATACAAAGGAGCAGAAGATCTTCCAGAACTTGGTTGACTCTTTTAGTCTGACAATCCATTTGAGGGTGAAAAGCAGTGCTTATGGCTAGGGTAGTCCCCAAGTCTTGATGCATAATTTGCCAGAATTTAGAAGTGAATCTGCTATCATGACCAGAAATAATAGACCTCAGAATCCCATGAAGCATGATAATTTCTTTGATATACAGCTTCGCCATTCTTTCTACAGAATCAGTCTGACGCATATGAATAAAATGTGCCAATTTGGACAGTCGATCGACAATGACCCAAATTGAATCAGCTACAGACTTTGATTTGGGTAAACCCATTATAATGTCCATGGAAATGTCAAACCATTTCTATTTGGGAATTGCTAGAGGATGGAGAAGTCTTACGGGCCTTTGATGTTCTGCTTTTACCAAATTACAAGCATGACACTTTGCAATGAATTCTGCCATGCTCTTTTTCATTCCCGGCCACCTGAACAACTCCTTCAAATCTTGATACATTTTGGTACAACCAGGATGAACTTGGTATCCATAATTATGGCTTTCAACCAAAATTTCTTGATGCATGGATTTAGAAATCCATAAGCAATCGCCTTAATGTTGTTGTTGAGACACAAAATTTTCTAAGCCTTTGATGATTGGGAATGCATTGATGGTTACCAAGCAAGTCTCATCACAAAATTTGTAGCTCTACTCTTAGAATGGAGAAAGGAAGAAGCAGCTACCTCCTAGAAATTCTCCTCCAACCAGCAAGTCCTTTCTTGTTCAGCTGCTCCCTAGGGTTCTTCTCTTTTCAAGCAGCCTTAGGCTCCAAACGATATGCCAACTTTAACAACCCTAGTATTGTTACCCATCAATTAGTGATCTAATTCACTCTAATCTTTTTCCATTAGTCTTATAAAGGTATTAGGAGCCCCCATTTCAAATTTCATGCAATTTGGAGATTGTTTGGCAATTTCCAATATTTTCTAGTTTTTTGATAATTCTGGGAATGCTTAAATTATTTAGACCTCAAAATCAAAAATAAAGTCCACCATTGAACTTACTACACCTAGATTAGCAAGGGGTGGTATTTTGAAAGTGTTTAGAAGTCGTTGAATTTTACCCTGAATATTATAATAATATTTAAAAATTTTAAAAATTAAGATAATTAAATTGACTTTAGATCAAAAATCTGATTTTATTTTTGAGTTCCCCACACCTCAATTAGGTAAGGGTGAATTTTTGGGATTTTTTGGAGTGCGTTTAGTTATTTAAATTTGATTAATAATGTGTATAATTAATTATATAATAAATTGAATAATATAATTATAAATTTAATTTATTCCCAACGGCTTTTCCTAAAGGCAGAAATCCTGTGTATTGTACTAAACACGGGACAGCTACTGCCTTCAAATATGGCCCGTTGGATTTTATTGGATCCTAATCTAACAGCAGACCATTTCGTTCTCCTCTCGATTATTGGATCTATTTGTATAACAACCCAAATGTTGTTACCCGTCAATTAGTAATCTAATTGACTATAATCTTTTTCTATTAGTCTTATAATAGTATTAGGAGCTTCCATTTCAAATTTCGTGCGAATTGGAGATCATTTGTCGATTTCCAGCATTTCCTAGTTTTCTGTTAATTCTGAGAATGCCTAAATTATTTAGATCTCAGAATCGAAAACAAAGTCCGCCATTGGACTCAGTGCCCCAAATTAGTTAGGGGTGGTAATTTGGAAGTGTTTGGGAGTCATCAAAATATTTAATTTTGATTTAATAAAATGATAAAATTGATTATTTAAATATGATTTTTTTTTTAAATAATTAATATATTAATCGGCTGATTTAATATTATCAAACAACTATTATTAGAAAAGTGACGATTTGTTATAGCTTCAAAAAACGAAATACCCCAATCTTCTAATAGCAGCACTCTCATCTCTTCCTGTTATGATCGAACCGTTGATTTCAATTAAGAATATCCAACGGCCCGATCAAAATGGATCCTTATGTAAGCACAGGAGCGCCTCCAACCTTTGGATAGAACTTTTTACAGGATCATGTTCATCCATCGGCTGTGAGTAGGGATTAGTACTTACCTGTCGAATGGATGACACCGGGGCGAAGGGATCGTGCGTCGCGAGGGATAAGACTCCGTAGGGTTTCCTTTATCTCCATTCCATCTAGGGATATGGGGGGGCGACGGTACCAAAGGGAGCTCTCGTGAACCTGAGAGGAGCAGCAAACAACCTTTGCGAGCGAGAAGGGAGGAGTCCTTATAGTGGAGCTTCGATCCCTAGAACCCTAGAGCTAGCGGTAGACGAAACTGCAAGCACTTGAGATATCAGGTACCACTTTTTCTATTTAGATTCTCCTTTGTATTGCTACTAGGCTGATCCTTAGTTCGATCATCAATTTATCTCCTTGCTTCAGAAATTTCTTCAATGATTTCATTGATCTACCATTTATTGAAATGGAGTTACTTGCAAGTGGATCAAATCCTTAGATGCCGATCAACCTCAATGTTTCGTTCCTTATTTCCCGTTAAGGATTAATGACATTAGAATGACTCTAAAGTTTATTGAATGGATCAACAGATTTATTGCAATCTTAACTACATACGTTTTCTTTGTATCAGCGCCCTAAATTCTTCCCTTCACGTCGACTATACATTAATCATAACTTAAAGTTTCACAGGATTAATTGTTTTATTTACAATCTTATTCAATACGTATTCTTTTACATTATTATGAATTAGATTTTTATTTCAATCTGATGTGATTAGGCGAAATCAAATATAGAGAGTCTTTGTAAGGATAAAACACATTGTTGTACATCGTCTCCTTTACCATTCTTCATATTTTAATATTTATGGATGAGCTGTAAATTTTTTGATATGTATTATTCATCAGATCTTCTCAAGGAAAACATCCAGTTTATTAAGGATATCGAGAGGCATAGCAATACATTTATTTTGTAATATTATTGTGTAATCATTCATAAATATTTAGCAATATTATGTGGTATTCGTGATAAAAGCGAATGTAACTATAATATTAAAAGAGATCAAAAAGTTTCACTTCAATTTTCCTTAAATTTGCAAATGCTGTGCATATGAATTTGTTTCTCCACCTGATCAAAAGTTCTTGTATTGAGTCTTTAATCCTCTCAAATGCTTTATAATAAATTTACTTGAATCACTTAGTTAATGTTGATTTCAAATATAATGTATTTAACTAGTTTCAAGATATGTAGCATGAATAGGTTATTTAATGTTTAGTATTGATGTTAATTACATGAGAATTTAAAATTATATTATTGCAAAATTTAATGTTGACAAAACATTATATTTAATCAACCTTTAGTTCCATGTTATTATGAATGGGCTCTTAAGGCTTGATTGAAATAGATTTAAAAGTATGTTTCAAGAGTTCATGTTAAAATAGAATACTCTTTTTTTTTTTTTTTTTTTTTTGAAATTGGGGTTTGTTCAAGATATCTGTATAATATTACCTATCACTAATTGAACGCATTGGTTTACTTTATGCATACTTATAGAGATAATTTTTGGTTGAATGTTTGATTGACATACTGACTTTTTATGGACTTATGGTTGATAGAAGTCTTCATGTTAAACAATATTAACTTTATTAAAATAATCTTGTTCTTCCCTGCGTATTTTCTCCTACTATCAAAATATGCATGACTTGGCAACCATTATGTAATTACCATAATTATTTACAAAATATGTAATGACTTGTATTGCAAATTAAATAGTACATAAGAATGTATGTTCATAGTTAAATTGCCTTATATTAATGTTGGAATTTAATTTAGAATACTTCTTTCTAATATTTATCTCACCTAAAGTAAGTTAAGCTGCTTGATGCCTCTTTTATCATGGTGGGTGAAATAAAATTTGCTCTTAACATAAGTTTAAGAAACCAATAAAGTAAGTCGATAATTATTCTGAAAACTTTATTACAAAGAGTGGAATGATAATAAGACTTTTCTCATATCTTCCTTACCCAAATTAATGATAACTATACCTTACATGCAAAATATGTGTTGTAATATATTACTATAATAGATTGCAAATGTTGTCATTTCTTGTATATGAAATCATATGATGCCTTTCATTTTTAAAGTCAGATTGAATGTGAATAAGTGCTGCCAATAGATTAAATAAAAATCAATGTTGTCATCCCTTGCATGCTAAGTAACATATAGCTGTCCTTTGCAAAGCTAGCATAAAATAATTATAGAATGAACTAGCACATGAATTAGAAAGGAAAGATTCATAAATTAAACGAAGAAGTTATTTTGAAGCTTATGAATTAAGTTATTGAAACATGATTAATTCCAACCAGCATAACTACTTATTGACGCGTATGTGAATTTCATTATATATGAAAAATATCAACAAATTATCATTAGAGAATTGCTGCCATTTATGTTAAGAGATTTACATACCGTCATTCTTTTATTAGAATCATATGCTTTCATTTATCATGTGTAAGATCCATATTATTGTCATTTATTTTAAGATCAAATGCTATCATTTTTAGTTTTAAAAGATCATGAGTGATTCAATGTAATCAAATGCTGTCAATGATTTATAGAATCTAAATGCTCTGCAATTTACTTCAAATGTGATTACATATTGCCATTTAGTTTATGAGAATGAATGATGTTATTTCTCTTACTAATATCACATACTACTATCTTTTATGTTAAGAGAACAAATGCTAATCTTATTTCAAAGTGAACCAAATGTTAATAAATGATTTTTATGAATTAATTACAATTAATTAAATCAAAAGACCAAATGCTGTTATTCATTCAAAGTAGATTAAATGCAGCTAAACAATCTTTTAAACAATTAAGTGTGTGTTTCTCTTATATTTCTCATAAATTTGGAATATCTTAAAATTTATTTGCATCTAACTAATGTTTAGTTGTGAAAAGCATTGATGAATGTTGGTTTAGTAAATCAGACAATGTTAAATCTTATTAGATATTTTGCTTGACTAATATCCCTTTCTAGTTTGTATAGCGGCTTCCCTTTAAATATTTCTCATTACAAGCATCAAATTTAATATTGCCCTTTGTATTATTTGTATTGAATTAATTTCTCTCATTTAATATATTGTAAGAAACTAATGCTACGATAGATTTCAGTTTAAATATTTTTTGTTTCTTTTATATGTAAATGCTGACTTTAATGATGTTGCATTTTGCAGGTTGAGTTATAAATTAGTATCAAAAGAAATGATGCGCTAAATGTTATTGCCTTATGGCATAATAAGCCAAATGATGCTGCTCCTATAATTTCTAAATTCATTTATGCATCTTTCATTAATTTTATAGATGTTTGATATAGGATGTATGAATTTATAGGTTAGTAAATTGTTTTGTTTAAATTTTATAACTTGAAATTATTAGAACTGGAAATAGTCAATGGATTGACTTATAAATTGTTGTTCTTTATAACTGTCAAAACTATTTTAGAATTGGAAATGAGCAATCCTTTAATGGATTGAACTCTATTTTAGAATTGGAAATAAGCAATCTTTTTAAATGGATTGAACTCTATTTTAGAACTGGCAATAGTCAATGGATTAACTTATATATTGAATTGTGAAATTGTTTATTTGAACAAAAACAAAGGAGATTCTGCCAAAATTTCTAAGAATTTTAGGACTTATAAATTTCAAGGAAAATATTAGATATTCTTACATGTTAGATACTTATAAATCATCTAGAGTTTCATATCTAGGGTTGTAAGTATTAACTTCAATTGAAATTATTCACTTCAATTATAAGTATTCATTTCAATTGTTCAATTTAGAACATTAACTCTCAATCAATTAGATAGAAGGTGATAGCTTCCTTTCAAAATTTAGATAAGTTCTAAGACTCCTAATTCCCTACAATCATAAGTTAAAACATTTCAAGTAGGGTATAATCTATCTCTTTTCATAACTTCAATTATTCAATATCAATTAATCTTAGATAACTTCATAATTTAATTGAGTTGATAATTTTTGTTTATAAGTTAAATAAGTAAGTTACTAGAATCTCCAATAACTTACACTTTCATTAACTTAGAAATCTTTAAACATTCTTTCTTCCTTACTAGTTTCCTGAAACTTTAATCATAAATCTATTTGATTTGATTAGTTTAGGACTAGTATAAGATGAACTTTAATTCATGGAATTATTGATTTTTAAACTTATCTTCCTTCTACTTATATTAAAATTGACTTAAAGATCAATATCTATTAGTCAATTTGGAGCTCAATTAGCTCCAATCATTAAGTAGATTATTAAAGTTTAGATAATAAAAGAATATCACATAGTTACAATTATTGACATTTATTAAATGCTTGCATAGCTTTGAGCATTTTCATTGAACATTCATTCAAGATCATTGTGCATGAATAAAGAATTTCATAAGACTTTAAGGGGAATGCCTTATGGCAAATTGAGTATTAAAGATAGCGCTTATAAAAGGACTTCACATTTTAGAGAGGGTAAATGTGAATGTTCGACCTCCCCACTGTATCTAGTTAGGCAGACGTGCTTAACACCTCGCCCCATTTTGTAGTGTACTCCTACAAATGAGGTAGCTCCTAAATATAACTTTAATTAAAGATATAAGAGTTCTTTTACAATCTTATTGATTGTAAGATCTCTTTATAACTATTTAGTTATGCTTACATTTCATAGTCCTAGGCTAAGTTTGTCTTAGATCAAGAATCTAAGATACTTCTTTATTTCATATGCCTTACACTCTCTATCTCCAGTATTGTGTATTGATTACTTCAGTTCAATTTGAATACAGTGTATGTTATTTTATTCCAATTAATGCTTCACTGCATTTCATTTGTTACTTAGCATAAATTTCATTGAACTTATTTTGCTTTTATTTCGTTTATTTAAATGCACATAGTAATTTCTAGCCTTTATGATGCTTTTCCTTACCAATTTTGGTTACAGGCTAAGACTTGTATAAAAGTGAGTATTTTTACTCAACTTATTTCATACTATTTTTTTTACAGTTATGCTTAGTTCTTTTTTTTCCATACTTTACAGCTTTTATAGCTCCGCTGCTTACTTTAACTTGTAAATCATAATTGTGATATCTTGTTAATTTAAAAACATAGCTAATCTTAAAATGTGCTTAGATTGTTTAGTCTAATTACACTTTTCTTTTCTTTGGCTTTGTCCTATCATATTTAAATACCAAAATATGATAGATCAAGAGCCTTTGATTTTAAGTAATGTAGGTACAAGTACTTGAAGGGCTTATAAAGAATTCTGCTTCCGCTTACTTATTAATAGTTTACTTGTATTTTTGTTAAGTGAGAGAGTGATTTATTTACTATCATCTACTCTTACTGTTAAAAGGTTTGTAATAATTAAATTATAAACTGGTTGAGTTGCTTAAGCTACTTTTGCCTACACTTATTAATTTGTGTTGTATTTTCTATATTTATAACTGCTTGGGATGAATGAGTGGATTAATCTAATTGCTTGTATTGTAAATGCTTGCAATATTGTATTTACATGTATCTCCTTAACATGTATTCTTGATTGTATTTAAATTGTATAACTTATTTTAACTAACAACTACTCATAAAGTGACTTGTCCACTTAGCATCTACACTTGATTTTCTTTCATCTAATCGAGTGTTGGGTGCTAAGGTAACATCCCAATATTTGGATTAATCTCCTATCGAATTATTGGGGTCATTACAGTTTGTCCATCCAATGACCACGTTGTATTCTCTCTGTACATCTCTGCATAAGAAGGCGACCATGGCTGCAAATTCATACAATCCCCATACCCAGCAGCTGGCCACCTCCCCCTTTTTCCACAAAACTCCATAGCAAAACTTTTGCTCCCTACTTCCACCTTTCGATACTCTTCAATGTGGCGGTGAACCTTTCTAAAGGAGTCTTGAATGTTGCCATTGAAGATTTGAGATTCATCCATAGAAAACTTAGCTGGATCTCAAGCTTGGTGCAAGTACTATTTTTTGTTACATACATATATACTTTATTCAAATCGAATCTCATTAATATTATTTGCATTTTTTGATTTATTTGTAAGCTCTTCCGATCTTTAAAGAATCGGCATAAATTTTCTCTAATATGCTCAGTAAAAATTAGTTATATCCTTCGATTAATCTAATCTGAAATGTTTTATTCAGTAAGTAAAGAGATTAAATGTGAAGGTTTTTGAGTATTGCGGTGTAGATGATTACCTTGAATCGATTCTTTTTAATGGCATTTTAGGGCTCTATGATGATCTTTTTTTTTCTTCGATTTAAAGACCTAAGGATCGTTCCCTTTCATAAGATCTTCAAGTTTCGGTTTAATGGTTTAGTAAGGAGTTTATCCTCAACCTTGATTGCATCTTGCTTTGGCCGAAGAGGCATTTACCCCGATGCCCTAATTTCTTCTAAGGAAGACGCGACGGGGATATGGTTTAAGTTGATTTACCTGAGGAAGGTGAAAACAGTCGAGACCGTTTGTACTGCACCGGCCGGTTCAATTATTAATTGAACTGTGCCACCTGATGATGTTGATGTGTCGAGCGGGATTTAGTGCATAGTAATCTACGTTGAATCAGTAGATGATATATGATTAATTACTTATAAGTTTAATATGTAATGATTTAATATTAATATCAATTAAGGAAAGTTTTATAAGCTCATAACTTGCTCCATACTTAACCAAACTATATGATATAATATATCATTTTGATTGCAATAACGCGTAGAATAATAATATGCAATTAAATTTATATTTTAAAGTCAATATTTAAGATTAATTAATTAATTACAAATTTAGTTCATCATTTCATGTGACTTTATTTGATCATTAAATGTCCAAATTAATCAAATAGTCCATTTCACTCACAAAAATGTGAGGAATAAAAATATGAAATCAAATTTGACATTTGAACCCTAATTTTCTTAATCACTTTTTAACCCTAATTAGGAGTCCCTGAAACCCTAAATTTCAAATGTTATCCAAAATTGACCTACTCAGTGTTATTTTTCTCCTTATGATATAAGGATTTCAAATATATGTATATTTTTTCCATTGGACAATAAATTATGATTATATGTTTTTGACTCTTAATTAGTGTTAGTGTGATGAATGCTAATTATATAGATAGCATGTTTTAGGTTTTATAAAACCCTAGGATAGCTAACATGTCACATTTATTATTCCCCATGTTAAATTAGATTACTTTTATTTAAGCTTAGTTCTCATTTTCTAGTTGTGTAAATCAATTACAATTTTGCTTGATTCATCTTTCAACCCTAAGATAGAAACCCTAGGATTGATTTAAACATGAATTGTAGTTGATCCCTAGATCTATTAGTTACATATATTCAGAATAATTAATCTTAATACATTTTGTAATTGTAGATTATTGAATCAACTAGGACTAGCCTATAGTAGTTAGACTAAAGTTTAGTTTATTTATCCTAATTCTTAAAGTCATTAAAAGATTTCTTTAAGAGCTACTAATAGGAATCCCTAATTTACTTAGAGTATTTTAGGAATTCTACTGAATTCCTTAAATTGTATTTATTAGAATACTTAGAGCTTATAGTTCTTAAATCCCAACTTTTATTTACTTTAAACCTCTTAATTAATTATAACCTAGCTAATGAACTTTAGTGAATTAAATCTTAACTTCCAATTCCTTAAGTTTGATATTTTCTTAATTTCAATCTCTTCTTACTAGCCACCTAAGCCTTGATTTAATTATCATAATTGAATCTTATAGTTTAGAATTAGAAATAGAATTAGTTTCTATTTGTATTGATTATACTTATAGATTATCTTATCATATCATAATAATTGAATTTAAACTACTATTTTCATATCAATGTTGAGTTTAGTGATTCTTAATATTGGGGTCATTATAGTTGGTATCAGAGCCAAGTGGAGAACTTTAAGTTAAGACAAACACATCCATTCATCCATAAGCAAACAACACAGTATAGTAAAAACAAGTGAATGACATCTTAGGACAGTAAACGCATTTCAAATTAAATAAGTGATCTAAAATTTCTAACTCAAACCTTAATTAAACTTTCAGATGGCAAACTTTAGTACTGAACTAAAACTTTATACCAAATTGTTCTTCCAGTATTGGGAGTACAATCATTGGTATGGTTTGACATTTGGTCATGTTTATTTTGGAGTATCTACTACGGGAGGTGATATTCTGAACAAAATTTTTTGGTTTTGTGTATTTTGAGGTGATTGTTTCCTTCAGTTAGCTAGGGAACGGCTCTCCCGTGTTTCTATAGTATTTGAAGCCATTGAATGCCCCAATCACCTACGCCTCTAAATTTTGGATGAATGTTCTAGTGACTACGCCATGGATAAGTGGAGTCATGCTTTTGAAATACTCATTCGTGGGTGTAGGCATCTTCATCGTGCCCCCACTTATGAAGACTTTGAAAATATATTTTATGCAAAATTTTGTAACTAGTAGTACTAGTTTTCCTTTATTTTAGCTTCTTTTTCCTTTAGTTGTTTTGTAAATAGTTTCTACTTAAATTATGCTTCTTTCCTTTTTCCTCCAAAAATTGTAATCTCTTAAAAGTTACAATTTTAATGAGAATTTTCTTTTCCCAATCTTCTTTAGTTTTTGAATTATGTTTTCTTTTCCTTTACTTAGAATGGATCCCAATTCCAATATTCCTATTGAGCATGTAGTCGAGGAGCCTATTTCCACTACAACTTCTCACACAGATCAAATGCAAAATCTACTTGAGCTAATGAAGGTTATGATAAAAACACAGACTTGTGCAGCCGAAAGGATGGCTTCATCCTGCAACCCTTCCCAATCTTCTCCTGCTCCATCCTAAATTTGTCAAACTCCTCCTCAAGCCTCTTCTCCAATTATTTATGAACTCATTATGGCTCCACAGCCATCTTCTGGTCCTGTAGTAGATGCCTATCTTTCAACTTTTCTTTGTCTGAACCCTCCAACATTCAATGGTTTCGTTTCCCATTTTAAGGCCATTGACTGGCTAAAGGACATCGAAAAGACCTTAGCTAGTATAAAGTGTCCGGTGAGTGAGAGCCTCCATCTTGCGATCTATCTGTTCCACGGTGAAGCTGAATATTGGTGGGATAGTGAGTTGAAGACTCGCTTCTCATAAGTTCAGATAGAAGGCATCCTTTGGGATGAGTTTGAACAAGTGTTCTGTGAGGAGTTCATTCCTCCTTCTGTTCAAGCCATAATTGAAAATGACTTCTTACAACTTACCCAAGGAAGTTGTTCAGTACATAACTATGAAATGGAGTTTCACAAACTTTCTTGCTTTGCTCCTAACCTTGTCCATACTGAAGTGGCTAGGTGCACTAGATTTCTTTTTGGTCTTAAAGATTCTGTTAAAAGTCATTTGATGTCTCAGCATTATGGCAACTTTCCCAAACTTCTAGAAAGTGCTCACATGGTTGAGTACCATCAAGCCCAAATGGATTTGAAGTTGTGTTCACATCCTTAACCTTCCAGATCTGAACCCTTCAAAAGGAACTGTTCCCATGGTCCTAAAGTTTTTCAGCTTACTTCTGGCCAAAATCCTAATCAAAATCCTAGCCAAAACCATAGGCAAAATCACTAAGGAAGACCTAGAGTGATATGTAACAAACCCCATCCTATGGGAAGTGCTACCACACCAGTGGTAGGTGTTACATTTGCGGCAGAATCAATCATCGCCATTGGGACTGTCATACAAATTGGACTGTGGACAAGATAAAGATCAATCGCCAAGTTTCTGTGCAAGATTCTGTTCCTATCAATTCTCAAGCACCAGCAGTTTTCTTGATGCCTCCTCCTACTAGTGGAAGTGCTCAACACCAAAAGGGTGTACCTCCGTCTTCCTCCAAGCAAGGCCACTTCAGTAGAAAGGATAAGGGCAAGTCTGTTGCTCAATCTCCTACAATACTAGGAGTCTACACTTTGTCTTCTTCAACTGCCCCTGATGACAACAGCATTGTTATCGGCACATTCTAAGTTTATTTTCCTATTTTCTATCTTTCATTTTCTTCTGCAATTTTATTTTCAACATTTTTTTGCTTTAATTTTTATTAGCTGTAATTAGAGTTTGTTTTCTCTGCTATAGGAACTCTAATTATTAAGAATCAGTTATGTGACACTCTCTTCTATACTGGTGCTAGTCACTCTTTCATGTCAGTGAGTTGTGCCTCTTCTTTAAATCTTCAACATTTTAACCTAGGCAGTCCCTTAGTAGTTCAAATGTCATCTAGTGCTGAAATAAGTGCTAGTGAGTTCTGTTTGGTAGACATCCCAATCAGTAACCAATTCTTCCAATCTAAACTTATTGTTATATCCATTATGAATTTTGATATAATTATAGAAATGAATTGGCTAAGTAAGTTTAATGCTGTAATAGATTGCTTTCGTAAGCGAGTTTCACTTAAGGTTGGAAAGAAACCAGAAGTTTTTGTAGGAAAACTTGGCTTGACTGCATCCTTAATCAATGCAATTGAAGCCAAGTGCCTAGTTAATAAAGGTTGCTATGTAATTTTAGTAACTTTAATCGGCAAATAGAAGCAAGTTAGTAATCCATAAGAGACTATCATTGTTAGAGAGTTCCTGGATGTGTTCCCTGAAGACTTGCCTAGACTACCTCCTTTGCGTGAGGTAGGGTATTCTATTGAAATTGTCCCTGGAACCAACCTAAATCTAAGGCTTCGTATAGAATGGCTCTGAAAGAACTGCAAGAACTTAGAGAGAATTTGCAAGAGTTATTACAAAAAGGATTCGTTTGCCCTAGCATGTCGCCTTGGGGATCTACTGTCTTATTCGTCAAGAAGAATGATGATTCAATGTGGATGTGTATAGACTACCATGAGCTTAATAATGTGACTGTAAAGAATAAGTATCCTTTCCCTATGATCGATGACTTGTTTGATCAGCTCACCAGAGCGAAGATCTTCTCCAATATTGACTTAAGATCAGGTTACTACCAGATTAGAGTCAAGGATGAAGATGTTTCCAAAACTGCATTCAGGACTCGTTATGGGTATTTTGAGTTTCTAGTCATGTCTTTTGGATAGACAAATGCTCCTTCCTACTTCATGAACCTGATGCAGCGAATCTTTAAGCCGTACCTCGATGAGTTTGTCATCATTTTCATCGACGACATCCTAATCTACTCGAAGTTAGCAGTTGTGCATGAAGAGCATCTGCAAACCGATCTAGAGTTGTTAAGAGACAATAAGCTTTTCGCTAATTTTTCTAAGTGCGAGTTATGGCTCAAGTCCGTGGCATTTCTAGGTCATATGATTGATGCCAAAGGCATTAGAGTAGATTAGAAGAAAATCCAAGCTGTTCAACAGTGGATCTAACCTAAATTTGTAACAAAGATCCGCACTTTCTTAGGACTAGCTGGTTATTACAGAAGGTTTATGCCTATACTCTCTTTAATTGCTTTATCATTAATGCAGTTAACTAGAAAAGATGTTCCGTTCATCTGGAGCATAGCCTATGAAGAATCTTTTCAGAAGTTGAAATAATTATTGACTTCTGCTCCTATTCTAGTACTACCTCATGAGGGTAAAGACTTTCAGGTTTATATTGATTCCTTTAAGGTAGGACTTGTTTGTGTTCTGATGCAAGATTATCGTGCAATAGCCTATGCCTCTAGACAGCTTAAGCACCTGTGCATGATCTTGAACTTATAGGGGTAGTTTTTGCTCTTAAGATCTAGAGACACTACCTGTACGGAGTTAAGTGTGAGATGTTTACTGGTCACCAAAGCATTAAGTACATCTTCACCTAAAATGAACATAACTACCATCAGCATAGGTGGCTAGAGTTACTTTGTGACTATGATATGGAAATCCAATACCATCTGGGTAAAGCTAATGTTGTAGCTCATGCCCTTAGTCATAAAGCAACTTTATCTTCCCTTTGTTGCAACAAATATTTGATCAAATATTTTGTTAGATTGAATCTTGAGCCAATCAGTTCAGCTGATATGGGCACTCTATTATTTGCTATTCAGTCAGATGATTCTCTATGATTAAAGATTGTCAAAGCTCAGAAGGAAGATTCGAGTTATCCTGCATTAGTTTTTGAAATCATTAGTGGCAAGAGATCTAAATTACGCCTTGATGATGAAGGTGCGATATTTCAGAAGTCCAGAATGTGGATTCCTAAAATCTTGCAGTTACAAATATTGTCTAAAGCTCATAACTCTGGTTATGCAGTGCACCCTAGTTGTTGTAAGATGTATCAAGATCTCAAGCAATCATTTTGGTGGTCCGGCATGAAGCAGGATATAGCCATTTTCATTTTCAAGTTCCATCCCTGTTCCTTGGTTAAGGCCGAACACCAGAAGCCTGGTGGACTTCTTAAACCCTTAGACATTCCCGAATGGAAAAACTCCAATCTTTCCATGGACTTCATTATAAATTTGCCTAAGAGTAGATCTGGTTCTGACTCTATTTGGGTGATAGTTGATAGACTCACTAAG
This sequence comes from Gastrodia elata, assembly GCA_016760335.1. Taxonomy (NCBI): domain Eukaryota; kingdom Viridiplantae; phylum Streptophyta; class Magnoliopsida; order Asparagales; family Orchidaceae; genus Gastrodia; species Gastrodia elata. The sequence goes on from CM028669.1 coordinate 1,154,042, forward strand.
TCTATCCACTTCCTTCCAATTCGTCAGACTGATCTAGTTGAGAAGTTAGCCAAGCTTTACCTTAAGGAGATCGTTCGTTTGCATGGTACACTAAACTGCATAGTTTCTGACAGAGATAGTAGATTCACTTCTAGATTTTGGTAAGCTATTCAGCAAGACTTGGGGATGAGTTTAGCAATGTCCAGTCTTGTGCAGATCATCGCGTACATCAAGCTCCCAACTGCTGAAGTATAAGGAACCTTCATCATATATTCATTCTCCACTTTAGATTTTGGCATCTATTCTTTTGATAAGCTGAAGTGACTTGCTTAGGGGAGTGCCCACTGACTTTGCTTCATTCATGTTGAATATTTTCAACACCTTTTTAACATATTCTTTCTATGATAGCTTCAAAATTCCTACACTTCTCTACCTATGAATTCTTATTACAAGAATTTGCTTGGTCAGCCCCAAGTCCTTCATATAAGACTTCTTTGACATTTGCTCTTTTAGCATCTTCATCTCCTCCATATCTGATCATGCAATCAACATGTAATCCACATACAATAATAGGAATATATAGGAGGACTTACACTACCTTATGTAACATCAGTGATCTGCCTAGCATCTCTTATACCCTGATTTTGACATGAACCTGTCAAATTTTTTGTACCACTACCTTGGCGCTTGTTTCAAGCCGTAGAGGCTCTTCTTGAGCTTGCACACTAGCTCAAAGCTTCCTTTTTCTTGAGCCTTGTACCCTTTAGGTTGTTGCATGTGTAACTCTTCTTGCAGTTCTTCAGGAAGGAATGCAATTTTAACATCCATTTGCTCCAAATGCAAATCCTCAGCTACTACTATATTCAATACAACTTTGATGGTTGTCATCTTCACAACTGGGGCGAAGATCACACTATAGTCAACCCAATGCCTTTGTTGGAAACCTTTTACTATAAGTCTCGCCTTATAGTGTTTGCTTCCATTCAGCTCTTTCTTCACCTGGTAAACCCACTTGTTCTGAAGGGCTTTCTTCCCAGCTGGTAAGGGTGTCAACTCCCATATCCCATTTGACACAAGTGATGTCATATCATCATTCATGGCAACCTCCCACTTGCTTGAATCATCAATCTGAAGTGCCTCTTCTAAGCTTTTTGGTTCACCACTATCCGTGAGGAACAAATAGAATAAAAAAAGAGAGTACCTCTGTGGCAGTCTAGACACTCTAGTGGATCTTCTTAACATGGGTGTTTGTCATTCAACATTTATACCCTCCTGAGATTCTCCATGTTCTCCAACATCTGGCTCAATGTTGTCATCAATCTATATGTGCTGGGATTCTCCATCTAAAGCATCCTTGGAGTCAGTCTTGACTCCCATACAATTCTTGTGCTTCTCACTTTCATTGAACTTGACATCCCTACATCTGATGACTTTCTGGTTCTGATTATCCCAAAATATGTATCCAAACTTGCCCGCGCCATATCCAATAAATGTGCACTTGATCGCCTTAGCATTAAGTTTGCTCCTGGATCCTACATCAATATGCACATAGGATGAGCAACCAAATATCTTGAGGTTATTCAATTTCACCTACTTTTCAGTGTAAACTTCTTTGGGGATATCTTTATATAACAATCCTAAAGTTGTTACCTTAGCTAGATCTAGATTAATTAAGCCAAACTAAGCCTTGATTTTGATTCCATTGGACTCAATGGGTCATTTAAACCTAACCCTAGAGGTTTGGAATCATTTGGAGCTAAAATGGAAAATTTGGTATTTTTGGCTATTTTTAAGCCCTGAAAAATACCTAAATTATTTTGATCTCCAAATTAAAATCTGATTTCATTTTTGAATTCCTCATAGCCTAATTAGCTAAGGGTGAATTTTTGGGAATTTTGGAGCTCATTTGGTCCTAAATTGGATTTAGATAATTTAAGAATAATTATATATTATTTAATTGGATTTATTTTATTTAATTTAATTAATTAAATTAATCAGGATTTGTTGTCGGGACCGCGGCAGATCCGCTGTGGGGTCCCGACAGCTGGGCACCTTACCTGCCGAATGGGATGGCTAGCACGCATCTCAACGTGTTTAATCCAACGACTCACATCTCGCGCGATGTGATCTAATCCTACCCGCTCGATCGGCATCTCAGATCGGACGCCCGGGATTTAATCTACGGTTCCGTTACTTGAACCCCGCATCAAGCCGTCGATCCGCAACAGCTTCACCATCAGACGGTCGCAGTGAGCCCCGCACTATTCATCATCTTTCTCGCTGAGGATTCGTCCCGACAGAAGAAATTTCACCGTACTGAGCCACGTAGACTTGTCGGCCACTCTCCCTGCTAGGTCACCAAGACCGTTAGGACCATCCGAGAATGGTCGAGCCTAATACGGTGACCCGAGAGGCCTGGACCCTCCCAATTTTAGGAAATCAGTGAGGACCCTCGGGCCGAGCCAAGCTCCATTCGTGAGCCCTAGTCTCCACTCCTGGGACTCCATGGCGCTTATAAATACCCTCGGGACTTCACAGTGAGTCCCTTTGCACACTATGAACCCCCAATTCCCTAGCTGAAGGCCTGCTGGAGCTCCTGTCCCCTCGGTGATTTCTCGGTATTTCCAGAGCTTAGAACTGCTGATAGAGGGCCCGTCTGGTGTTCAGACCCCCTGTGGCTTCGTCTACTGACCAGGAAGCTTAAGGACACTTCAATTCTCCTCGGTTAGGCCAGTAACCTGAAGTCAGGTACAGCCTTTCCCCCATTAAAATCTCTTCAGTTCAGTTTTGTTTCTGTCCTCTAGATGAGCCCTGGATATCGCCTAGTGAACCTTAGCCACCTAGAAACCCAATGTGATTGTCATCTGGGGCTAAGCTAGCTCGAGTCAATCATATCGATCGACTGAGCTAGCAGCCGAGCCAATGGCCGAGTCCGTGTAAGACCCAGCGATTGGCTACGCCTCAGGTTAAGATAGGTTGGGAGTTCGACGCATCTCAGCTCCCTGAACGTGTAGCGATCGAACCTCGATCAAATCGAGGCCTCTGTGAGGAGAATTTTCCCCTCACAGTCGGCCTGAGACGCCCGTATTGAAGGCGTCTCGGTCGAGTAGCACCCCATCGATCTAGAGGGATCCATATGGGGGTTCTTGGTCCAATCGACGCGCTTGACTCAGGGAACGTGTAGGGATCGGGCTGAGCCGCCGTTGTCGACTAGGAGCCGAGAATTTCAATGCCAAAGTTCAGCGGGCTCGGGACCCGTCGAGAGGAAGAAGACGAAGTCGTGGGTCCTTGGGCCAGGCCGACCCCCGACCCGCACCTTTTTGATTTTGGGCCGCGGTTAATTAAATAATTATTGGATGATATTTTCTATGGTTGTGAAATTAATTAATTAAAACCTATGATTCCAATTTAAATAAACATTTAGATTAAAATAATTGAATAACTTTAGTTATATAAATCCATATGGTATGATCCAATATACCATTTGAATCAGAAAAATTCAAGGAATTTGAATATAAAATAAAATTTTAGATCCAATGGTTGGATTTAAAAATATTTGTCAAATTATTTGCTGTCATTAATTAAATTATATAAAATTATTTAAGTATCCAATTTATGAGATTAAGGGCTCTGATTGCTCCTTGTACCCTAAGGAATAATATCAGACCCTTAAATTTAACTTTGGATAATTTACCTTAAATAAGGATTAGTGAAGTTTACCCTAATTAAGCCTTTGATTTGGGTGGGGATTGTTCTTAATGCCATATTAGGTCTATATTAACCTAAGTGTAAGGTTGGATTGCCCTAGAAGGCCCTAATTTCACTAATCATCTTAATTGACTCAATTAAGTGATTAGTGCTAATTAAGATTAATTAGGTCATCAAAACCTAATATAAGTGTGTTTCTCACTTCACCAAATAATATGAAGCTCATTAAAGTAGATTAGATCTAACTTGGGTAACTAAACCCTAAAATCCTAATTTTACCCTTAAGAGGGGCATGTTGGTCATTTTGACCAAATTGTGTTTAAATGCTCCTTAAAGCTTGGAAATTTCAGTAAACTATCCTAAGGTAGATTGGAAATGTTCTCTGAACTATTAGACTAATAGTAAAGTTAATGTGATCTTCAATTCAAGAAAACTCCACTTAATCCCTAATTAAGACACTTAGATCTTAGGTGACCTTATAAGAGTCATTTGGCATTAATCCTTGAATCTAATAATTGAGATGATTAAATATCACCTTAATAAGTTCAGCAAAATTAACCTAAGAATTAAAACTTAAAAGAAATGTAATTGGTAAAGTCTAAGTTTAAATCTAGCTTAAAGTCTAGTGATTAAACATCAGATCCTTAGATCTTAAGTAGCCTAAAAAGGTCAATATGAGTTTAATGTTAATCTAATGCTTAGAATTGTCAATTTCAACCTTAATAAGCTCCTTATAGTTTAATTATGAACTTGGATTCTAAAAGAATCACAAATGAAAGCTCTTAAGTTAAAACTATAATTTAAAGATCTAAAGTGATCAAACTTCAGATCTCTAGATCGTAGATCTTAGACTTAGATTTTCAATTTAAATTAAACCATCTCCAAATTGAAATTCTTTAATGATTGATTGTTTAAATCTTTTGAAACCTTCCATGTGGGTATAGGATGATTCCATCTATAAGATAATGAAATTATCTTAAGGATTGAATATAGATTTTAGATTTTCAAGTTCTTAATCGATTATTTTATCTTATAATCAGTAGAATAGTCTTTCACTAAATTCTTAGTTCCTGAATCTTTCAGCTTATAGGATTCTTTACCTTTAAATTGGATAATAAGTGTGAACCCTAGATCCTCGTTAGGATATCACCTTGGATTTAGGATTTGAACTCAACATAGGGTTAAGTTCTAAATCCTTAAATCTTGATCTACTTAATCAAGATTTGGGTAAGAGAGAAAAATAAATTAATTAGGTCATTGATTTACTTACTTAAATCTTATAGTCATCACATGATTTTGGATTAGAACTTGTTAAGTTCTAATATTAACTTTATGGGCGTAAATCTGAGATTTTACTCGATAGCTGGATATTGGAGATCCTAAACTTGTACCTTCTAAGAGTAGCTGGAATTGGTAATTAGATAACATCAGATATCACATGAGTCTAGATTGAGTCTCTTGCTTACTTTGACTAGATTACTTTGCTTACCTTAGTTATTGAGTCTTATTCCTTGAGCATAATAGGAAAACTTAGGATATGGATGATACATCCTAAGTTAGTATTTGAATTGCATATCATTCAATTTTGTCTTATTTACAATTGGTAGAATATGTCCTAGCTTAGTCTACCTCTTCAGTAGTAGTATTGTATAGACTGGACTCTGACCTAGCATATTTGGATGGCTAGGCTGGGGATTGATTGACTGATATTGGAGGCCCTGTATGGCCTATTGGCTGGTATGACAGTACTATGTCTTAGGCTTATTGCTACTTGAGCTGGATTGTATTGTTTTCTGATTTGCTTTGCCACATGCTTCAGTGGCCTTATTTTCAGTATTTGCATACTTTGCCACATGTCTTAGTGGCTTTATATTTCATAAATTGCTATGTTCTTGCCACATGTCTCAGTGGCTTTTATGTTTTTTTCCTGTCAGAACTAGCATGTTGTATGTATACTCATATGGCTTACTTATACATATTTTGGCATATTTAGGATGCTATAATTGCACATTTTCAGTACTTGTGTCCTTTTATATACTCAGCATATGTTAACACGATCATAAGCATGTTAGGTTCATAAATATATTGTAGTTGCTGTTTCTTTTAGCTTTTAGCATCACCTTATTTATTTTGCATTATATGCTGGCTATAAATGGATAGTTTATAGTTACCCATGTCTTTCATAGCTTGTTGCACCTTTACTGCTTGCATGTGTAGTCAAATTAAAATGTGATATCTTTAAATATTCAATTCATTAAAATAGCCTAAAATGTACTTAGACAATTGTCTAACTGTAACCTTTTTGTTTTGTTGGCTGGGGCCCTGGCATTTGTGATACCAACAAATGTCAGATTCAGACATGTTCGTGGGCAGTGTCGCGAAGGAGGAGCAGGTTCAGGAGGAGGACTGTGCTACTACTGCTTAGTTAGATATTGCCTTTTTATTTCAGTGAGATTGAGAGATATTTTCATTTTCTTTAAACTTCAGTTTGTAATAATTAATTCTGGATGTCTTTTATTTCTGCATTGTGATGAGTTACTCTATTGCATTCTCTTTTCTACTGTGTATGCTTGTGGATGTTACTCTATTATTTATTGCTTCTGCCACTTTGATATTTATATATTGATGAATGTTACAGCACCTGGTGACAAGTCCTTCGCTTAAGGTAGGTTGGGTTTACCTAACTTTACTTAAGTTGAGGATTTGCCACAGTTGGAGCACCGTACATCCTTATTATCAGTACGGGGGCCCCTGTAACAACCTTAGATTGTTACCATGCTAATTATAGGTTATTTGATTCAACTTTTAGTGTCATTGCCTTTAGAACATCAATTTAAGCCTATCTGAAAAATTTGAAGTCCATTGGATTTCTCTAAGTCAAAAATTACAATTTGATCAGTCTAGATGCCCTAGTCTAGACCCAAAATATTTTGATCTCAGAATTAAAATCTGATTGTATTTTTGAATTCCTCACCCCTAAATTAGCTAAGGGTGAAAATTTGGTACAATTTGGAATTTATTTGGGCAATAATTCAATTTAAATTAAAATGGTTCAATTGCATAAAAGGGTTCCAAACAAATTGATTTTGCAAACATACCCTAATACCTAAATAAACGGCCGGGATCCACTGTGCAGAGCACGGGCGATCCGCTGCGGAGCCCGGGTCCCGCGACAGCAGCATCCCGTGAATCCAGCCATTCTGCCTTTTTGATCTACGGCCAGGATGCAATCCCGCGGAAAAGCCGATCCGTCATTGGATCTGTCCCGTGGATCCTACGGCCAGGATCGCTCCTGCGATCGGCCGTTAGGATCCGAGCGATCCCAGCCGTAGCGCCTTTTGATCAACCGATCAGACGGCATCCGTGGGGTCTGGCACTGTGGATCATCGTCTCCGCCAGATTCCCTCGCCCGACAGGAATTTTCCCGTACTGCCAGCTGGCCATCCGGTCGGCCACCCCCCCCCTCTCCAGCTCAGCAGACCGCTGCCAAGCTTCCCCTAATGGCTATGGGACCCCTGATCGGGCCTCGTGGCCCGGCCGAGCTCGAATTGGGAATTTGAAAGCTCAGCCAAGGCCCGAGTCCTCCGACCCTCCTCAGCCCAATTAAAGGCTCTGGAAGGTTCATGACACCTCCCTGAGGCTATAAATAGCCTCATGAATCCTTCCTATGCCGGTTTGCTAATCAATTGACCTCAAAATTTCCCCAGTCCTCAGTTCGCCATTGATGATTTATGGAACTCCCCTCGGGCGCTCCTGAGCTTCTGAACCGCTGATAATATGCTCTCCTGACGTTCAGGAACCTTTGTAGCGATTAGAATCAAAGCTAGAGCCAGCCGAGCTTTCTGTCGAGCGTCCCGAACTAGTCCATCGAAATCAGGTATCCCAGTTGCAGGAATCGAGTCAATAAGGCTCGAATCATATTCCATTTGATGTATTACTATGCTTATTGTCAATACGAACTCAGCCAGTATCGTATTTAGGGCCTAAGCTAGCCCCGATCGATCGAATCGATCGATCAGGCTAGTTTCTTTCTGGATCGCCTCGGTCGAGTAAGGACCCGGCGTTCCAGGCCACCCCAGACCAGACAGCTTCGATCCGCCTCACCTCCCTGATGGTGTAGGGATCAAGCCCGGGGTCTGGCATGGCCTCTGTGGGGAGAATTATCTCCCCACAGTAACTCAAATGGCGAACGCCTAGGGTGAGTAAGGTCTGGCTAATCTAGACCGTCTCACCAGGGGCTTCAGGTCCCAATCGATGCGTCTGGACATGGTGATTGTGTAGCAATCAAATTCTGGCCGATCCGTGGACCGAATGCGTCAGAATTTGGCGATTAGGTTTTTCCTAATTGACCTCTTCCGCGGGACGAAGGATTGGGGACGACGACACTGTGCGGGCCGGGTCAACCCATGACCCGCGCGGTGCAATAGTGCCGGGTCTCCCGGGCCCCGGTCGACCCGCGTATTTTTGATTTTGGGCCGAGCCGTTTTATTTAAATTGAATTAATGGAATTATTTTCCTTAAGGAAAATAATTCGATTAATCGAATCATAGGATTTTGATTAAATAAAAATGCAGAATGTATTATTCAAATAACTTTTAATCCACTGGTCAAAATTCTATAATATTATATATGAAAATGTTCAAAAAAATCTCAAGAACTTAAATATAAAATAAAATCACACATCTGATGGTTAGATCTATAATTATTGCCTAATTACAGTGAATCTTAATTAGGGTAGATTAGTAAATTTACTTATCCAAATTGCATGTTTAGGGTGCCATTAGTTCACTGATGTTAATTAGATTACATGTGCCAAGTATAACATTTTTCTGAGTTCTGTAATTGTAGTAATGCCCTAATCTTATCAAATCATAATTAGTGAATTTTAGGATTTATACACATTGAATCTTAGCAAACTCAGTCTCTGATTTCTTGTATGATTAATTAGGACTTGCATGCCAAATTTCATGTAATTTGAATGGTTAGATTTTTACTTATGTGCTAATCCTTTTTGCTTGGAATTAGGGTTTGGTTAGCACTAAGTAACCACTATTTATTAAACTTTAATCACTATCTTGGCTTATAACAGTAAACTAAATAAAATGAAATCACCTTTTTTAAACTTATTAAGTATACTTGAATAAATCTAAAACTATAGAATCTTAAATATCTTAATTAATCTAAGAAATCTTAAGATTTGGATCAAGCTTTTAAGACTTGATCTGGATCTAGGATTACCACCAATAATGCATAATTAATCCACTGATTTGACATTGATCTTTAAATACACACTTGATTTGACTTGAGATTTGAGAAGGAGTCAAACATTAATCTACTTAAGGAAAATCTAAAACCATAAAAACCCTAACTTATCTATATTGATTTCAAGACTTTGAATTGAACACTTTCCAATAATGCATTTGATTTACTATTGATTCTAAACATTTGAATTAGACAAAGTAAGTTTAATAATAACCCTTTGTGATTTCATAATCTAAATCGAACCTTAGGATCCTCGATTTTCTCTTAAGTTATAAATCTGCATAACAAGATCATTAATACTAAGTTGATTTAACAAGTGATCAAATCCTTAATAATATGTTTGATTTAAACCCCATAATCTTAGTCTAAGTATGATCAGATGATTCCGTCATCTTATCTAATCACCATAAGATCTAATTATGAACCAGAACCTAATAATCTAATATCAACACCTAAAGGAGAGATCTTGATTTTCCCTTCATAAGATCATCTTGAATTAATTAAGAGACCTAAATTCATATATCATGAGGTAGGAGGCCTTGTATGAGTCCTTAAGGTAGAAGCATAGAAGATCCTATCACCTTAGATGTTGATCTATTCTCCTTGTGGTAGTAGTCATTTAAGACCTTAGAAGAGATACATCTCCTTATGGTAGAACCTATATTATGTGATCCTTGATCACATTCACTTGATAAAACTTTGTATAGGACTTACCTATTAATTTAAAGAACTATAGTTTTGATAAATCCTTGTTCTATTAAATAGACTTGATTGAACCTTGATTATTGGGCAGTGTAGTATAGTATACCCATATTACTGGTCCCCAGTAATATTCTGGATTGGTTGAGTCACCCTAAGTAAGATTTGTCTTTGTTGCTATCCTGCGGGCTTAGGCGGACATAACCTCGCTTAAAGTAAATCAATCAATCCTAAGAGTGTATTAAAAGGGTACCCATTCCTTAGTTTTATTGAAGGACAGTTGCCATCGGGCAATGCCTCCTAGCGAAGTTCGCTTCAATAGGTATGGCTTAAATAAGACTAAGTACATGGGATTACCTTAAGACGCTAAGAATGATTGTGAGTTTAGTGACTAAATGCTTAGTTTGAGATAACAGAATCATCATCGGATGGTGCCTCCTAATGAAGATCGCTTTATTAGGGTGGCGTAATCAAACTAAATGTTGTGTCCTATCTTTACAGCATATTTAATATGTGTATACAATCACCCTACCGAGTGATCTTTAAGTAAATAAGCAACTTTAACTAATTATCGATCTAGAGATTTGAAGTCAAAATCCTTTAAGCAGGATTCTGCACGGTTGAGACTTAGGATTCATTTTTGTTTCTCACTATATTCTTCGTGGATTTCGGGATTTTCTATTCATACCATATAATGGCATAAGCCCCCTTTCACTGATATGGCCAAGCCTCCTGATGAATCCATAAATTATATTTAAAATAAAGGGGAATTTCATTCATTTCAGATCTTTTAAGCTGCTCCTAAATCATTATTTTTATATTTTTCAGGAAAATGGCATCCAAGGGAGTTCTGAGGCATTTCTGGAAAATTTTATTTTTTATTAAAGAAAATCCGTTACAGCGCGCTGCCGCGCGCTACAGCGCGCTGCCGCGTGCTACAGCGTGCCGCAGCGGGCTGCAGTGGAATTATCTAAACTATATAAAAGGGCGGTTCAACTAATTGAACAGTATTTTTCGTAAAATGACCCGCTACAGTGCGCATTTGCGCGCTGCAGCGGTCTGCAGCGGAAATATTTCCAACTTTATAAAACGGGGAAAATCGATTAATTGAATAGTGTTTTTTGCAAAATAACTCGCTACAGCGCGCGGTCGCGCGCTGCAGCGGTCTACAGCGAAAATATTTCTGACTTTATAAAATGAAAACTGAAGTAATTGAACAGTGTTTTTTGCAAAATGATCCGCTACAGCACGCGGTCGCGCGCTGCAGCGGTCTGCAGCAGACACCTTCCATAGCTTAAACGCGATAGCACGCAGCAGTGGGGGACTTGGCAAAATTGCTAAGGACCATTGCACACCGCAGCGCGCTGCAAAGCGCTGCCGCAGCCCGCTTTAAATTTTCTCCAGCAGCATTTATTGCGGCTGGGGACATGACCTCTATCCTGAACTTCGTCCCCAGCCATCATTCCCTGTAGCTGCTACATTTTATTTGAAAAAGAAGGTATTGAGGTGATGTTTTGGGTAAACAAATGAAGATATTTGTCACCTCACCATCAATGGAAGATTTTGCCATCATGAGTTCAGAATATTAAATGGAAATGCTGATTTTGAAATGAAGAAGATGAAGGCAGCCCCTCTCCTATAAATACCCCTCCTCTTGACTTGAGGAGGGTTCACAACTTTAGCCAAGTAATTCCACTAAGTAAGGAGGAGTGCCAAGGAAGAGAAGAACTCCCCAATGGTGGCAAAGCAAGCTCTTTCTTTAGAGGAGAATGAAGAAAGCAGCACTAGCGACCTTAGAAGGGAACATTGAGAAGGAGAAGAAGGATTCCGGAGAACTTCCAAAAGAGCGTTCCTAGTATCTTCTAAACTCTATTCTTGTATTTTCTTTTTAGTTGATCATGAAAGGGTCTTTATCTATGTATGTTTTTTTCTTCTTTACTTTTATAATAAGTAGCTAAACTCCCTTGGGGAGGGTTGGGGTGAAGTCCCATGTGCATGATGTAATATTAATGTATGAATGTTTTCCTCAAGCATAATTTATTTTGTGATCTTAATGTCTTGCTAAGAAATACTTTATCTAATTTAGTCTTGAATGTGGAATAAGAGTCAAGAATTAAGAGTTCAAGAACTAATCGTCTTGTGCTCCTTAGCTTACCTTAGGTTGGATGCTAGGTTTTGAGTGTAGGAAAGCTTGGAACTATGTGGCAAAGTTCTTGAGCTCAATGCACTTAAATCTAAGCTCAACCAAAGTGTTGATGCAAGTGATGCTAAGACCCACTAAATGAGCTCCTTAGATCAACATAATTGTGCTAGAGAAATAAAGTGTTGAGTGCTCATGAACTAAGTGACATAGTCATTGAGCCCAACATATGAATCCCTTATCTCAACTATGTGAGTTGCGAGTGATGCTCGTAGTGGAAATCAATACTTGTAAGATCCTAAGATTTACTAATCAAGCTCTCCTTGATCAAGATAATAAGATTAAAAGTTAAATCCAAAGAATCTTACAAGAATCTTTGTGCCGAAGTAGAACCGAATGTGAGTTCATTTTGTGCACGAGATTTGAACTTGTAAGACCTTGAGTTAAACTCAAGGAAAATAATGTGCACTTGATTTTAATTAAAATGAATGATAAAGCTTGTGAAATTATTATACATAATTGTTATGTCATGGCATGTGGGATGGTCCCAACTCTCCTCTTTCTCTCATCTTGCTCTTTTTTCTTAGTGATTATTGTGCTAATTTTTAGACCAACTCATCCAAATACATTGTAGCTTAAACATTAGTGAGAATAGATACACCTTAATGCCAAATCAACCAATTCTCTAAGGATCGATAAATTCCCAAAAATTAACACTTTCCACTTATTACTTCAAACCACATACACTTACGTGTGAGCGCAGACATGTATTTACAGTCTGTCAAGTTTTTGGCGTCGTTGCTAGGGAATTGGTGCTTGATTTGAATTATGGATAATCTATAAGTAACTAGCAATTTAAGCATTTAATTATATGTATCAGTAGTTTTTCATTTTTTGTAATTATCAAAGCTAATATTTTACCTTTTAGTTATTTTATTTCTACAAAATTGTTTGATCTATAGTGCTAAGTGGTTCTCGATAAGCCATATTGTTAGTTGTATGAGTAAAAGAGTTCCCAAAATAGATAGAACATACTTACAAGCTAGGCGAGAATGAAACCTATCAAACTAACAAGCCATTACGGATAATTGCATAAAAAATTTAGAAGAGCCTAGGGGAAGAGCACTTAGAGACTATGCATTACCCACTGTTAGGGGAATCCCCCATGTAATTGTAAGGCCAAATATTAAAGCCCACAACTTTGAAATCAAACCTTCCACACTGGGTATGGTGCAAAATAATCAGTTTGGAGGATTAGCCATTGAAGATCCTAACTCACATATTTCAATTTTCCTTGAAATATGTGATACCTTCAGATTTAACGGTGTCTCAGAAGACGCGGTTAAATTGCAGTTTTTTCTTTCTCTCTGAGAGATAGAGCCAAGAGTTGGCTCAGCTTTTTACCGAGTGATTCTATTCGGACTTGGGATGATTTGGCTATGAAATTCTTAGCCAAATACTTCCCTCTGGCTAAAACTGCACTGTTAAGGATTGAGATCTCCAACTTTACTCAGTTGGAAGGTGAGACTCTTTATGATGGGTGGGATCGCTTTAAGGAGTACCTCAGGCGTTGCCCACATCATGGGTTCCCTCTTTGGATGCAAGTGCAAACCTTCTACAATGGTTTGAACACTCCAACGAGGACACTCATTGATGCAGCCGCCGGTAGTTCCATTAGTGGAAAAATCCAAGAGGAAGCTTACGACCTTTTGGAAGAAATGGCCAACAACGCATACTAATGGCCTTCTGAAAGGCTGAAAAAGGAATCTGTGAAAGCTAACGAATCTAACCAAATAACAGCTCTTCAATAAGAAATTCATGCCTTAAACCAAAGAATAAAATGAATGAATGTCAATGTGGTTTCAGAGGTACACTGTGAGTTGTGCGGGGGAAGGCATAATAGTGAAAGTTGTAATTTAAACAACCCCTTTATGCAAAATAATACTGAACAGGTAAATTACCTCAGACGAACAACCCCTACTCCAACACATATAACCCAAGGTGGAAAAACCATCCAAATTTCTCTTAGAGTAATAATAATAATAATGCTAATCAATATGGGGGGAGTTCATCCAACCAGCAAGGCATGAACTACGAAAATAATAATCATAACTATCAACACAATTTAGAAGGGGCCTTCAATTCTTTTAAAGCCGAAACAACCCAATTCATGCGACGCACTGAAGCCACCATAACACACCACGAGGCTTCTATTCAAGCCTTAGGAATATAGAGACACAATTGGGGCAAATCTCCAAGCAGCTGACCTCTCGACAGCAAGGGGCTTTACCCAGTTCAACTGAAATAAACCCGAGGGAATTGGTGAGTGTGATACATTCTGAAAATGTGTCAGAAGGAATGAATAATGAGTATGTGAGGGCAACAAATTTTAAACTAGAGGAATTGAAAATGAGAAAAGAGAATGACCATGAAAAGCTAACCTCCCCTAAATGCGAAGATCCAGGGAGGATGAGCATCCCGTGCATAATAAGAAATGAAGTATTTATAGATCCCTTGTGTGATCTAGGGGCTTCAGTAAATATTATGCCCTACCATATCTATGAACATTTAACGGTAGGAGGGATGGAATATACCTCGATGATTTGGGAGTTTTCTAATCTTGAATTCCTTACCCCTCTAGGAATGATAAAGAATATTACAGTTGAGTTAGGGAATTTTATAGTTCCAACTGACTTTGTGGTGTGTGAATGGGACCAATGGAACAAAAACTCCACGATTATCTTTGGGAGACCCTTTTTAATGACTGTGAAGGCTGTCATCGATGTGAGTCGCGGTGTAATGAGCATGAGTGTTAAAGGAAGAATGAAAATGATTGATCTTAAGCTAACTATCTTTAAAAGGAAAGAGGTGGAGGATGAAGTGAGAAAAAGGGTTAGAGAAGAGAGGCTATGGTTCGATGAGGTTCTAGAAAACCTCACCATTGAAGAGAAACACTCTGATGGCTACTCTACTCCTTCTGAAAGGGGGAGCAAGGAAGGAGTAAAGAAGAGAAAAACACGACGTGGGAAGAGAAAGAAAAAGACTCTCCCCAATTTTGAAACTAAAAAAATGGGTCCTTTATTAGTAGTTGAAGATGAAGAGAGTTCGAGCCACCATGAGGGTTGTGCTCACTCGAACATCTCTAGCTTATAGAAAAGGAAATCGCTGGATCCAACAAATAGATCATTAGTGAGTCTAGCTAAGGACGTGAAACTAAGCTCTTATTGGGAGGCAACCCAACCCTAAAAATAATAATAACAATATTATTATTATTATTATTTTTCTGGCGCTACAGCGCGCTGCAGCGGAAATTCCGCGACAACACGCTGCAACGGGTAAACCGCGCGTGTAGAGCATCGCGACGGCACGCGGAAACATTTGTTCCGCTCCACCGCACTAACGCATAAAATTCGCTACCGCGCGCTGCAGTGCTGTACAGCGCGCTGCAGCGCTGTACAGCGCGCTTCAGCGGTTTGCCCCAGTTTCGAAAAAAATTTCTGTCTTGGGAAAATCCAGTCAACAAGTCATGCCCTTTGGGTTCCCAAGGAAGTCAAAAAAAAATTCTGAAAAAAAACTGCCCCTCCCCTTTACATGGATCACCATATTTATGGCATGGGGAAGACTATTTAACCATCTTCTCTTGCCTTAAATTTTTTTGGGCTATAAATAGGGAGGTAATCGGGGGGGTAATATCCTTGCACCTTTCCAATTCTCCTATTCTCTCTAAGTTCTTTATCCTCCTAATCCTCATTTATTGCCATATCAACCGGGAAGAAGGCAATTGCTTGAAAGAATGTTGAAGCCTCCTCGTCCAAAGGAACTTTCAACACGAAGAGGTTCTCTTTGGGGAAGCCGAGCACTGCTTCGTTTCCATCACTTCCCAACAGAAGTTGATTCTAGAAATGAGTTTTAGCACCGCCTACCCCGTCCCGCATGAGCAAGTCACCCCACGATGATGGGGAGAGTTTGTGGCCAAGAGAACCCCTACATACTCGGCGATCGTCCAGGAGGTGTATGCAAACGCCATTGATGCGTTCGGACAGCGGCTCTTATGCCAGGGTAAGGTTGTCACCCTTGGGATTGCTTAAATTGAGCAATTATATGGGCTTGAAGAGGTACATTCATGCTCTTACTCGGACCTTTTGGATTCTCGCTTTGACCCCCATAGCCTCATTGCGGAAATTGTCAACGATGATACAGAGTGTGAAGGAGGACTAGCCAACATCCCTCGCTCCTAATTGACAGAGACGAGTAGTGCTTGGCTAGTGTTCATTTTTAGCTATGTCATGCCCACGAGTCACTTAACGGAAGTGACCCGTGTTTGAGCGCTCCTCTTATGCTCGTTGGTTAGTGCGGGCGAAATCCGTATTTCGAGCATTATCTTTGTGATAGCCCAAACTCTTAAGCACCAAGGTATTGTCCGCTTTGACCTGAAAGGCCTCACAGTTTTGCCCACAGAAGATAACTTCCCAGCAGGTCACCCATCTTGGGAGTGCTCCCACCTGAGCATGCTTAACTTTAGAGTTCTTATCAGGAACTCCACCGTTATCTGAAAAGGCGCCTTGATGTTTAAGTGTTTCACTCATCACAATCTCCCCAACTTAAGTAACTGACGTCCTCGTCAGTAACCATACACAGATCTAAGAACCATCCATTGGGTAGATAGGACTAGAGGTGACCCATACAGGCACAAGAGGTACCCACAACCATGTAGCATTTTAACCATCTTGGGTTTAAGAGGCTGCTCACATGAAGTGGTACTTTGCCCTGTATGGCACTTTGCCCTGTATGGCACTTAGCTCCTCTCTGACACCCTATGGTTTGCTCTGATATCATTTGTACCAGCCCAAACTCTTAAGCACCAAGGTATTGTCCACTTTGACCTGAAAGGCCTCACGATTTTGCCCACAGAAGATAACTTCCCAGCAGGTCACCCATCCTGGGAGTGCTCCCACCTGAGCACGCTTAACTTTAGAGTTCTTATCAGGAACTCCACCGTTATCTGAAAAGGTGCCTTGATGTTTAAGAGTTTCACTCATCACAATCTTTGAGCAGCTATGGAAAGCTCTCAAGGGCCCTTGCGCGGCATTGGCCTTCGGGTCTTTAATATCGGGGTTGTGCGAGACCCAAGGGGTCAAGATCCTCTCCTCAAACTCCATTGTCCCCCCTTGCTGTGCCCTTAACCTTTCAAACCTAAATGTCCGAGCAAGCGAACGAAAGCTGCCCAAGAAAAGAAGGGGACCGAAAGGGGATGCATCCGCACCTTCCGACTCGTGCCTCACGAACCAACTTTTGGTGTGCCTCCACAATCAGCATGTGGAGCTTAGCAAGGCTCTTGCAACCGATATGGGGTTCTTCAAGCAGGAGATCTGCTAACAGCGCAAGTTCCAATCTGAATTCCACGAAGCCCTTGGGATGATGTTTGAAGATTGGAGCTTGCAAAGTGGACCAGATGCCTCAGTGTTGCCAAGGCCTCCTATCGGAGCTCCCATTCCGCAGATGCGCTACCCTACCGAGATGGCATATGTAGCGGAGGAGGACGAAGAAGGAGAAGAGGATAACTAAATAGGTTATATTTGTTTTTTTCTTTCAATTTTTCTTTTTTTTCTTTTGTATCTTTATTTTTTAGTATGTTTTTATTTTAAGATTTTAACTTATGAATTTTTCTTATCCCCTCTATTTTATGGTATTCTTAATTAACATATTTTTCTAAATTTTTCAAAAGAAATGAAAAATCACAAAAATGTAAAAAATCGAATTTAACATAAGTAAAAGAATGCGTAAACAAAAATGATTAAATGCATTAAGCAAGAAAATGTTATACTTGAGGAATGAATGGAGGATAATCTAATCTCCAAAAATTTAAATAAATGCTTGAACTAAGTGTGGGGGAAGGCATAGGACTTAAACTAAAAGATGTGGTACATGTTCTAAGAAAAAAAAAGGTGTGTTAGGCTCCCGTAGGACTTCATGATCACAAAGATGTATATTAAGGATGAAGAAAAACATCTCTCCTTAAAAATGTAAAGAACAAAATAATTACGGAAAAAAAAAGGATAATGAAAAATATCTCTCCCAATTGATCAAAATATGAAGGATAAAGAAAATTATCTCTCATTTAATTTCTTTATGGTTCATAAGAAGGAGCACATATGGCACAACTCTTGGAATCTTTGACCACTTCCTTAGTCTAAAGTTCACAATGACTGTACCCATCACCTAATTTCAAACATTGAAAATTCAAAATTTTGGAGATTACTTGATTAAATCACCTTATTACCACAAGTAAAAATATTAATATTACTAAAATGTTCATTTCATTTTTACCATGAGCATATCTTGACTAATAATTATTCTAATTACATTGATGTGACTTTCATCCCTACAAAACAAAAAAAATATCATTTTGAGCTTACTCGAGGACGAGCAAGAAGTTAAGTGTCGGGGTGTGATGAATCCATAAATTATATCTAAAATAAAGAAGATTTTAATCATTTCAGATCTTTTAAGCTACTCCTAAATCAAAAATTTTATATTTTTCAGGAAAATAGCATCCAAGGGAGTTCTGAGGTATTTCTGGAAAAATATAATTTTTATTAAAGAAAATCCGCTACAGCGTGCCGCAGCGGGCTGCAGCGGAATTATTTAAACTATATAAAAGGGGGGTTCAATTAATTGAATAGTGTTTTTTACAAAATGACCCGCTACAGCACGCGTCCGCGCGCTGCAGCGGAAATATTTCCAATTTTATAAAACGGGGAAAATCGATTAATTGAACAGTGTTTTTTGCAAAATGACTCGCTACAGCGCGCAGTCGCGCGCTGCAGCGGTCTACAGCAGAAATATTTCCGACTTTATAAAAAGAAAAGTGAAGTATATGAACAGTGTTTTTTGCAAAATGATCCGCTACAGCGCGCGGTCGCTCGCTACAGCGCGCGGTCGCTCGCTGCAGCGGTCTGCAGCGGACACATTCAATAGCTTAAACGCGGTAGCGCGTGGTAGCAGGGGACTTGGCGAAATTGCTAAGGACCATTGCACGCCACAGCGTGCCGCAGTGTACTGCAGTGCGCTATAGTACGCTGCAGCGACCCGCCCTAAATTTTTTCCAGGCAGCATTTATTGCGGCTGGGGACATGTCCTCTATCCTAAACTTTGTCCCCATCCATCATTCCCTGCAGCTGCTACGTTTTATTTGAAAAAGAAGGTATTGAGGTGATATTTTGGGTAAACAAATGAAGATAATTGTCACCTCACCATCAATGAAAAGATTTTGCCATCATGAGTTCAAAATATTAAATGGAAATACTGATTTTGAAATGAAGAAGATGAAGGCAGCCCCTCTCCTATAAATACCCCTCCTATTGACTTGAGGAGGGTTCACAACTTTAGCCAAGAAATTCCACTAAGTAAGGAGGAGTGCCAAGGAAGAGAAAAACTCTCCAAGGGTGGCAAAGCAAGCTCTTGCTTTAGAAGAGAAGGAAGAAGGTAGCACTAGCGACAGAAGAAGGGAACATTGAGAAGGAGAAGAAGGATTCCGGAGAACTTCCAAAGGAGCGTTCCTAGTATCTTCTAAACTTTATTCTTGTATTTTCTTTTTAGTTGATCATGAAAGGGTCTTTATCCATGTTTGTGTTTTTCTTCTTTTCTTTTATAATGAATAGCTAAACTCCCTTGGGGAGGGTTGGGGTGAAGTCCCATGTGTATGATGTAATATTAATGTATGAATGTTTTCCTCAAGCATAATTTATTTTGTGATCTTAATGTCTTGCTAAGAAATACTTTATCTAATTTAGTCTTGAATGTGGAATAAGAGTAAAGAATTAAAAGTTCAAGAACTAATCGTCTTGTGGTCCTTAGCTTACCTTAGGTTGGATGCTAGGTTTTGAGTGCAGGAAAGCTTGGAACTATGTGACAAAGTTCTTGAGCTCAATGCACCTAAATCTAAGCTCAACCAAAGTGTTGATGCAAGTGATGCAAAGACCCACTAAATGAGCTCCTTAGCACAACATAATTGAGGTAGAGGAAGGAAGTGTTGAGTGCTCATGAACTAAGTGACATAGTCGTTGAGCCCAACATATGAATCCCTCATCTCAACTATGTGAGATGCGAGTGATGCTCGTAGTGGAAATCAATGCTTGTAAGATCCTAAGATTTAATAATCAAGCTATCCTTGATCAAGAGAATAAGATTAAAAGTTAAATCCAAAGAATCTTACAAGAATCTTTGTGCCGAAGTACAACCGAATGTGAGTTCATTTTGTGCACAAGATTTGAACTTGTAAGACCTTGAGTTAAACTCAAGGAAAATTATGTGCACTTGATTTTAATTAAAATGAATGATAAAGCTTGATAAATTATTATACATAATTGTTATATCATGGCATGTGGGATGGTCCCAACTCTCCTCTTTCTCTCATCTTGCTCTTTTTTCTTAGTGATTATTGTGCTAATTTATAGACCAACTCATCCAAATATATTGTAGCTTAATCATTAGTGAGAATAGATACACCTTAATGCCAAATCAATCAATTCTCTGAGGATCGATAAATTCCTGGAAATTAACACATTCCACTTATTACTTCAGACCACGTACACTTGCGTGCTAGCGCAGACATGTATTTACAGTCCGGTGCCAAAGATCTGCATCTAATTCCTCTGCAGTTGCAATAGTGTCAGACACTTTATTAATCAAGTAAAGTGTATCTTCCGTAGTGTCTTGTGCAATAATGAGTGCATCCTTGGTGACCTTCCATGAGTCTCCCATGAAACATGTGTTGTAGCCCTCTCTGGTGAACTGGCTCACTAAGATCAAGTTTCTTCTTAGATATGGCACATTTCTAACTTCCTTCAGCTTCCAAACTGTGTCACTTGGTAGCTTCACATCCACATAACTTCTACCAATGATGCTGCACACCTTATCATCTCCAAGATACACTTTCCCCAAGTCACCCTTGGTATAGTTCTTATAGGCGCTCCTCGACGGAGATGCATGAAAAGAGGCGCCTGAGTCCACAACCCAAGACTCCGTGTTGACAAGTGAGAGGATCAAAGCATCAAACCCAATGGGTATTTATGAGATCTACATTTGTTTTCTCATTAACAATATTAAAAGCAACAGAAGAAGACAGTGATAAGCGAATCAAACCCAATGTGGTTCTATCAAGAACCTCCCATTCTTCATTAATCATAGTTGCAAGTTTCTTGTTAGCTCCTCTCAATGGTTGATATAGCTTTTTTTTGGTAGAGCAGATTCTCCATCTACATTTTCCAGAATGCAAAATTTGTTCAGCTGAATTTCTCAATTTTGTGTCTCATTTTTTTGGCTATTGCTCCCAGTCAAACAAGTAAACCCTCCGTAACAATAAAGAGAAGAACCAACTCCCTTATACCACTTATTGCTATTGTTGAGACATGAAATCTTCTAAGCCTTGAGGATCAAGGAATGCGTTGACGGTTACCAAGCTATAGCTTTTGTGTTGAGACTTGCTTGGTAACCGTCAAGACCTTTCTTGCTCAACAGTTGTAACTACCATAGGTTGTTATTACCCTATTTAATTCCTAGCATAATCAAGAATTAAATAAAGGTCCATCGCATTTAAGCTATCAAGTTTAGCTAACTTTGAAAATTTGAGGTCATTTGGATCTCTCTAAGTAAATTTAGCCTTTTGTTCTATGGCACCCCACCTCTTAATCCACAGAATTAAGCTAAGGGGTGGTGTGTAACTCTAGCTAACTATTCACTTATCATTGGATTAGGATGAAATCCATAATTCACCTAATAAGGGAGGGAGTAAGCACATATTCAAATACAGTCACTATATAAGAAAAATCATAGAGAGTGTGGAAGCGAATTAAAAATGAGAAACATCCAAACATCACAGTATAAATACAATGAAATATGACTCAGAATAAAGGCATATAATAATCCAAATACACAGTCATATGTATCTGTATTATTACTTCATTTTAAAGCTCAAGTAAAGCAAATAAATAAACTCTCTCATCCTCACCTATAAGAACTAAGCAGCTTCTTCTTCCAAAGGCTCCTCCTCTAGATAAAGCTCCACACCTAGCTCTTGATCATCTAAGTGAAGAGGATCTGCTACTGTCGGTTTCACAATGTAGGGCCCCAACCAAAAAAAGAAAAAAATCTTATGTTAGACAATTGTCTAAGTACATTTTAAGCTAACGAATTTTTTGTGTTTTATAATATCACCATTTTACATTTTCTAAGCAACAACTACATCAAAAATAGGAGTGACTAGCAATACAATAAGAAAGGGAAAAGCTAAAACCAATATTTATAACTTTAAGCAAAAAGGAGGCTAAAACATGCCTCATATATAAGTTAAACAGGGTAGGCATATATAAATAAGTACACAAGTGCTGAAAAAAATACTACATCCTAAACATGCTGGTGATCAAAAGAAATTTTCAAATTAAATAACTTAACTCAGAAATAATACATATAATAGCAGCAAAATTCTAACATCCTAATACGTATAAGCAGAATAAAGGAATAGCTGACTGAAATAAAATACTGAAGATTAAGCCAAACACTGTATATAAATCTCTGTGTACTAACTATCATATCATAAGAATTGGCCAATCCGGCCCATATATATATATCTATCCATTCCCATAACCATTCTAGGCTAGGGCAAACATATACATATCCATCCATCCCATAGCCTTTCTGGGCTAGGACAACATATCTCAATAATACTGTGTAATTGAAGAGGCGGATAATACTATGCAACATCTTTTAGTTATTTTACTTTTGTTTCTGTGGATAATTTTAGAAACAACTGAGGAGTCAAGCACGTCTACAAGACTAAACGAGTCCCAAGCCTAATACACTCTCCTCAATAAGTAAAGTTAAGTATCATGATTTCTCCTTACCCCTGTCCATTGGAGTAAATGTGCACTATAATCCACCATAAACTGAACCCAAATGAAAATGTTTTCCTAATTTTCTAGGTTTTCATTTTCATGCAACAATATTTTTCTTATATGACATGTCCAAGGAAAAATGGCTCAAACATCAAGGAATACGTAGCAACAAAATATCAAAAGTAAGCAAGGGACTCTACTAATATGGTGATATCATTTGTTTTCTAATTAAACCATTCTAACTATTCCAAGTTACACAAGTTCAGGATCACTATTTTCCTACTATCGAGTGTAACTTAAAAATTTATCCTTATACGTTAAAAAGGATTAGAACTGATCAAGTTCTAATCTAATTCAATCAGATGAAAACTATGAATTAAATCAATAAATCATACGTCCTAGTTTTTATGAATTTAGACGCTCTATCTAAGATCTGATCAAGATCTTCTAAACTATAGACTATGGAATAAACACCACAAGAATTAGGCTTAATCACATAATCCAGAAGGATAAGACTTAAGTTCTAGGTTTTATTCTAAAAGTGAACTACTAGTTAAGGTAAATCCTATTAAGTAATCAAACTTAATAGGATGAATCTCCTATCTTAAATCTAAAGTTAAAAGACAAATAATCAAAATAAGCTATAAAATTTTAGAAACTAATAAAACCAAGGTTTCATCCATTGAGTAACCCATTTACCTAATAAATGAACTCTAACTTATGATCTAATCCTAGTCTTAAGAATGGTCCTTAAGTGAGGTATAATTTCCTAAGGAAAAAACTTAGAGAGATTTTCAAGTATTTTACAGATTGACCTAATTGTTGAGTTTACTCACTTAATTGACTCTAATATGGTTTAAATGTTGGTTTTAATGATCTTCAAGGCTAATTAGAGGTTTAATAATGTTTAACCTAGATTTTAGGCAAAATGATCATTTTGCCCCTACTTAAGAGTCAGAAAAGTCAACTTTTGATTTAAAAGTCCAAACTGAAGTTTCTTGATTTCAAATGATTCCTTATAATCTAACTTGAAGATAGACAGTAAGTACACTCAATTTGGATTAGAAATGGATCCTATAAGTTCATATTAAGATTTTTGACATAAGGGCATTTCAGTAATTTTTCACTCTATTGAACCTAAATTTTTATACAATTTATTATTGGTGACTATTCAAGGATTCCATAGAATCTAAGAACACTGAATTCCAAGTTCAAGTAGCTAAGTTATGGATGTCTTGATTTTGAGGGGCAATTTGATAATTTGTCGGTCAATGGGTGACAAAAAAGAACTTTTCCATTGAAAGTCTAATTTTAACAAACTCAGTTTCTATAGCTTCCCTATAATATGCTGAGTGTGTTGATGGGGAGTAAAGCCAATTTGGACCTCAAATAGTGTTATAACCTACCTAAGGTTAGGGGTATTTTAGTCATTTTCTAAATTTTTAGGGTTCAGATCCTAAATATTATTTCAGTTACTGATGATATTGAAATTTTAAACTAATTAGCATCTTGAATTTTTGAATTTGGAGTTGATTTGACCAAGTTATGGCCATTTGAATCCTAAGGGCATTTTGGTCAATTTTCCCTAAAGTCAACTATGAGGTCTATGGTTGACTTTTTATCCTGATGTCCAAATGAGAAAAACCAATACTATTACAATGATGGGACTGTCCTTTTGAGCATTTTAAGACCCATATTGACTATATTTGGTCACCCAGGTCAAAAGTTATGGGATCTTAAATAGGTCCTAAAATGCTACTTCGTTATGCGTAACCCGAAATTAATTTTTGCATTACGCTATTTGATCTATTTTATTTTTCTGATTAAAATGAGACCTATATTGGCTATGTTTGGATCATCCTACAAAAAGTTATTAAACTTTTAAGTTTTATTTAATTTTAATTAAATTAAATTACTGTTCAAAAATACAATTTGAATTAAATCCCTATATAAATAGTTGCTCTATTTTTAATCTAATTAATTAATTAATGTATAATTAATCATATTAATTAGTATTTAATTAAATTATTTTTATTTACCATTTAATAAATGATTAATCAATAGTATTAATTATTTTAGTTGATATTTACTGTTGATTAAATAATATATTGATTTAAGTAACTTTCATCTTTCATTAAATATTTTATTAAATATTAAGCATACTAAAGTTCCTATACTATATATAAGTAATACATTCTATTAAGTTAAGCTAATCCTGAAAATTTAAAGTCAATTGGACTTCTCTAAGTCAAGATGGTATTTTGATCAGTCTAGATGCCCTAAATTAGACCTAAAATATTTTGATTTCAGAATTAAAATTTGATTGTATTTTTAAATTTCTCACCCCCAAATAAGCTAGGGGTGAAAATATAGTGAAATTTGGAGATCATTTAGACCATAATTCAATTTAAATTAATTGGTCTAATTGCATATTAGGGCTTCCAACAAATTGAATATGCAAATATAATCTATACTCGTTTAAACGATCGGGATCCACTATGCGGACTGCGGGTGATCCTCTACGGAGCCCGGGTTGCACGACAGCGAAGATCCGCAAATCTCACCGTTGCGTCTTTTAATCCATTAGCTAGGTTTAATCCCGCGAGATCGCGGATTCGTCGTCAAATCTACCCCGTGGATCTTACGGCCCTAATTAGATGGGATCTGTCCGTTAGGATCCGGGCCATCAGGACCATTCCACAATCCTGATCGATTAATCAGATGGCCCATATCACACCCGCATTGTGGATCTTCACTTTGCCTCACCCATGCCCGACCGAAGAAATCCTGCAGATTCTCAATAGCTTAGTCTGTCCCCCACTACCTGTTCCACCTCAGCATGTCGTTGGGGACCTTTCCTCAATGGCATATCGGTCCTGATCGGGCCTCGTGACCCAGCCAAGCTCAAATTGGAAATTGACAGCTCGGCCATGGCCCATTCTCTCGGGGCTCTCCAGCCCGGGCCAGTGCATCTATAACCTTCCTCATTTCCCTTTGAGGCTATAAATAGCCTCAGGTCTCCCCTAGGTAAAGCTTATTGATCAATTGGAGTCTCCTTCTTTAATCGCCATTGCCATCTGTTCTAGCTCCCTTGGGAAAATCCAAAGCCTTGCAAACTGCTGATAATAGGCTCTCCCGGTGTTTAGGATCCTTTGCGTAATCTAGAAGCTTAGCTAGCGCCCTCGTCTCCCTCTGCATCGTCTGCCAGCTCGTTCGTCAAATTAGGTACCCCCCCTTTGCAAGGTATGAGCCAATGTGGCTCATACTTCCTTTCATTTGATTTGTAATGATGCGTATTGTCAAACCAAACCTTATACTATCGTAATTGTGCCTTGAGTTAACCTCGATCTACCGAATAGATCAATCGGGACAAGTCCCGTAAAAGGGGTTGGGTTCGAGTAAGGACCTAGCGATCCAGCTCACCTCAGACTCTCAAACCAGACGGCTTCGGTCTGCCTCACCACCCTAAAGGTGTAGAAATCAAGCCCCATGCCTTTTATGGTCTCTGTGGGGAGAATTGCCTCCCCACAAAAGCTCCCTTGAAGAAACTCTCGAATGAGTAAGGTCTGGCAGATTCAAACTACCTCACAGAGGGCACCAGGTCTCTACCGATGTGTCTAGCCATGGTGAGCGTGTAGCGACCCTTCACCGGTCGTGCCATGGTCTGGATGCACGGGAATTGACCGATTAGGTTTTCCATAATCGGCCAATCCGTCGGGATGAAGGAGCGGGGATGACGACACTGTGCGGGTTGGGTAAGCCCTTGACCCATGCCGTGTGACAGTGCCGGGTATCCCAGGCCCCGGTCGACCCGCGTGGTTTGTTATTTGTGTCGAACTCATTTTAATAAATCCGATTAATTATATTTATTTTCCTTAAGGAAAATAATCCAATCATAGGGAAATCAAATTAGAAAAATGCAAATTAAATTAATGTGATAACTTTTAATCCAGTAATCCAAACCCTATGATATTATATACCAACTTGATCAAAAAATCATCAAGAATCTGAATATAAAATAATATTAAACTTTTAATGGTTGAATTTTTTGAATTAACCTAATTATTGCATATCTTAATTAGGGTTGATTAGCATTTGTGCTTAGCCAAATTGCATGGTTATGGTGCCATTATATTCCTTATGTTTAGTAAAATGCATGTGCTAAGTAGATTAATTTTTTTATCTTTATATTTTTAATTTTGCCATAATCTTGTAAGACCATAATTAGTGAAAATTAGGGTTTCTAGCTATTGGATCTTAGTAAACTTAGTCTTTGATTGTTTGCATGATTGTAGAGAATATATTTGCCAAGTTGTATGAAATTCTGATGGTTAGATTTACAATTACATGCTAATCCTTTTGTATTGGATTTAGGTTTGATTAGCACTAATTACTTTCTATTTTTTTGAATTTTTTTATTATTATGCTTCATAACAGTGAGGTAGTTATAATTAACTCATTCATATTAGTAAATAACTAATCACTTCAAAAAACTTGAGCTACAAACTTAAATTTCTTAATTAATCTTAAGAAGTCTTAAGATCTTGATTAAGTTATTAATACTTTTTCTAAATCTGAGATTGTCATCAATAATATATTAATAATCTACTGATTTGATATTGGATTTATAAATAAACATTTTATCTTAATTAGATAATAGTAGGGGTTAAACCCTAACCTTTTGATTAAGATCCAAACCCTTAATCACTTAATCAAACAACTTGATTACAAGATAATTTAATTGACATTATTCCAATAATGCATCTGATTTAGTATTGATTTTAAATCATTGAACTAGAAATATTAAGGTTAATGATAAATCCATGTGATTGCTTAATCTGAGTATAAGCTTTAGATCTTTGATTTCCTCTTATATGAGACTATTAGCATAAGATGAATAATAAAATTGTATTGATTTAACAAATGACCTAATTTTAATAATATCATTAATTTAGTCCCATGATTGTAGATTAGAATATGGTCAGATTATCTAATCATCTGATCTGATCACTCTAATTCTAGTTAATAAGCATACCTTTAATGTTAGCTTAAGTAATAGAAGTTTGAGATCTCAAGGATCTTATTATAGAATCATTCTTGAAATATTTTAAAAGACCTTAATTGATGATACATTGAAGTAGGATGAACTTTTGTAATTCCTTGAGGTAGAATCTTAGATGAACCCTTAAAACTCTAGATGTTGATCTTAACACCTCGTGGTTGGAATCACCTAAAGTACTTAGAATGGAACTTCTTCCTTGTGGTAGAATCTATATTGAGTGATCTTTTAATCACCTCCTTGGAGCCTTGTGTAGCACTCACTCATTTAGAGTAAGGATTGATAATCTTGATAAATCCTTATTAATTAAATAAAATTATCTAAACCTAGATTTTTGGTTGGGTATAGTAGGGTATACCCATAGTGTTGAATTACTTCAGTAGTATTCAAGATTGGTTGATTCATCTTAGTACTGGATTATATATGTGTTTTATCCTATGAGTTTAGTCAGACATAGTCCCACTTAGAATAAATCATCCAATCCTAAGAGTATTATGATTAAGGACTTAGATTATTAGTTTGTTTGAATAAAAATCATCATCGGGTGATGCCTCCTATCAAGATCTCTTCCATTGGTGTGCTTCAAGCAAACTAATGTGATTCAAGTCACCCTCTTTAAAATACTAAGTGTGCTTGTAATTTGGGTACTTTAATGACTTAACTTGAGATACAAATTGCCATCGGGTGATGCCTCCTATCGAAGATTGCTTCCTTAAGGTGGCTTAATCAAATTAAGTGTTAAAAAAAACAACCCTTCTTGTAAATATGCTAAATATGTGTATACCAACTTCCCATCTAATGATTTTTAATGAAAATCTCAACTTTAACCAATTATCAAACTAGAACCCAGGAGTCAGAATCCTTTTAGCAGGATTCTACACAATGAAGACCTTAAATTTATTTTTGGTATTTAAAGTATTTATGGATTTTTAGATTTAACTCATGTAGTATAGAAACATGAGCATGAGAATGTGCATAAGCATGATGTATGGATTTCAGTGTTGAGATTAAGTATCAGTGATGATGTATGGGTTACATAATGTTGTATACTTGATTGGAGAATTTCAGGATGCATCAGCATCACTATAAACTATATTCCCAACTGGATGTGTGTATATGTAACAACCTTAGGTTGTTACCCTACTAATCTATTATGGCAACCCGCACACTTGGGTTGTTACATCTATAGTCTAAGAAATCATTAATATTGATTCCATTACTTTTAGAATATCAAATGAATCCTATCCTAAAAATTTGGAGTCCATTGGACTTCTATAAGTCCGACATGATACTTTAATCAGTCTAGATGCCCTAGTTTAGATCTAAAATATTTTGATCTTAGAATTAAATTCTGATTGCATTTTTGAATTCCTCACCCCCAAATTAGCTATAGGTGAAAGTTTAGTGCAATTTGGAAATTATTTAGGCCATATTCACATTTAATTAAAATGGTCTAATTGTATTTTAGGGTTTCCAACAATTTGAAATTGCAATTCTATCCTATACTGTTTAAACAGTCAAGATCCACTGTGTGGACCGCGAGCGATCCGCTGCGAAGTCTGGGTCACGTGACAGCGGAGTCCCGCACATCTCACCATTGTGCCTTCCTATCTGATGTCTAGGATTTAATCTTGCAGGATCGTGGATCCGTCATCGGACTCACCTCGTGGATTATACGGCCTGGATCAGATAGGATCAGGCCATTAGGATCCAATCCATCATGACCGTTCTACAGTCCTGACTAATCCATCAGATGACCCACAGTGCACCCACACTGTGGATCTTCATCTTCACCACGCCCGCGACTGAATGAAGAAGTCCTGCAGATTCTGGACAGTCTGGCCTATCCCCCACTACTCGTTCCACCTCAGCATGCCATTGGGGATCTTCCCTTAATGGCATATTGGTCTTGAAATGGCCTCGTGACCCGGCCATGCTCAATTAGGAAAATTGAGAGCTCGGCCATGGCCCGACATCTCGGGTCTTTTCTAGCCCGAGCCAACCCTCTGGAAGCTTCCTTGAGCTCGTCTGAGGCTATAAATAGCCTCAAAAATCCTCCCTCTACCCCTTTGCTGCTTAATTGAGTTCAATTCTCCACTGTCTCCTCTCCGCCATTGTTATCTGTCCGAACTTGCATAGGCGATCCCGAGTAGCTCCTGAACTGCTGATAGTAGGCTCTCCTAGTGTTCAGGATTCTTTGCAGCATCTGGAACCTCAGCTAAAGCCAGCTGAGCCCTCAGTCTATCATCCCGAGCTCCCCCATTAAACTAGGTACCCCTCTTGCTGGTTTTGAGCCAATGCGGTTCGGACCTCCCTTCCTTTGATGCATATAGATGCGTATTATAGTTTTGAACTCACAGCTATCGAAACTGAGTCCTAATCTAACCCCGATCAATCGAACTGATCAATTGGGCTAAGTCCCTTAAGGAACGCCTTGGGTGAGTAAGGTTTGGCCGATCCGGACCACCTCACAGGGGGCTTCAAGTGTCTATCAGTGTGTCTCGACTAGGGGACTGATTCTCGATTGACCCGAGGCCAAGGCGTGCGCTCTAGACGGAGAATTTCGTCATCAAGGGTTTCCCGGATCGGCTTCTGTCGAGAGGAGTCGAGGCGGGGATGAAGACCCTGTGCGGTTCGGGTCAGCCTGTGACCCGAGCGATGCGACAATCCCGGGTCTTCGGGCCCTGGTCGACCCGCGAGGTTCGGCTAATGGGCCAAACCCATTTTAATTTAAATCCTATTAATTGGATTTATTAATTATATAACTTTCAATCCACTGATCCAAATCCTATGGTATTATATATGAAATTGAATAGAAAATCCTCAGGAATAAGAATATAAAAATATATTGAACATCTAATGGCTTGATTTTCTATTTTAACCTAATCATGGCAAAACTTGATTAGGATGGATTAGTAATTATACTTAACCAAAATAAATATCTAGTGTGCCATTAGTTTGCTTATGATGAGTAGAATGAATGTGTCAAGTAGTTTATGCCCTAATCTTATTAAATCATGATTAGTGAAAATTAGAATTTATATATACATTGGATCTTAGCAAACTTAGTCTCTGAATAATTGTATGATAAATTAGCACTTATGTGCCAAATTGCATGAAATTCTGATGGTTAGATTTGTAATTATGTGCTAATCCTTTTGAATTGATTTAGGGTTTGATTAGCACTACTTACTCTTTATTTTCTGAAATTTTTTTTATTAATATGATCCATATCAGAAAGCTAGATGTATTGAAATCATGTAGGCAAAATTATGATGTATAAACTGAATAAATCATAAATGGAGAACTTAAACCTCTTAATTAACCCTATGAAGTCTCAAAACTTTGGTCAAGCTATTAAGACTTGATCTAGGTCCAAGATTGCCATCAATAATACATATCTAATTCACTGATTTGACATTGATCTATAAATGAATTCTTGATCTTAATTGGACATGAGGAGGGGTTAAACCCTAATCTACTTAATTAAGATCCAAACTCTTAAACCTTAAATAAATGAATATGATTATAAGATAATGTGATTGACATTATTTCAATATTGCATCTGATTTGACATTGATCTTAAATATTTGGATTAGATATGTTATGGTTAATAATAATGCTATGTGATTGCTTAATCTGAATCTAAACTTTAGATCCTTGATTTTCTCTTAAATAAGACTATTAGCATAATAAAATAGAATCATATTGAATAAGTTAACATCCTTGATTTAAATCCCATAATCTTAGAATAAGGAATGATCAGATGACTTAATCATCTGATCTGATCACTCTAAATATAAAAGATAAGAAAACCTACCATGTTAGTATCTGAATTAAAAATGTGAGATCTTAAGCATCTCATCATAAGATCGTCATCTAAAATACTTTAAAGACCTAAATCTAAATATATATTGAGATAGAAGAATTTTGTATAACTCATTGAGGTAGAAGCTTATATGATCCCTTAACCTTAGAAGTTTATCTTAACCCCTCGTGGTAGGAATCACCTGAGATATTAGAATGACACTTTTCCTTGTGGTAGAATCAATATTGAGTGATAGGACTTACCTATTTAGCATAAGAATTTATAGTCTTAATAAATCCTTGTTAATTAAATAAAGTTATGTGAACCTACATCATTGGTTGGTGTAGTATGGTAAACCCATAGTACTGGTTTTCTTCAATAGTATTTAGGATTGGTTTATTCACTCCAATGTAGACTTATAAGCAGGTGCTATCCTGAGGGATTAGACAAATACAGTCCTGTTAGAGTAAATCTACCAAGACTAAGAGTGTATTGGACAGGTACTCATTCCTTAGTTTGATTGAAATACAAATTACCAATGAGCGATGCCTCCTGGCGAAGACCGCTTCAATAGGTGTGGCTCAAATAAACTAGTTGATTAGATTCATCTTCTTTAAGATGCTAAGTGCGATTATGAGTAGGGCATCTTAATAACTTAGCTTGAGATACAAATCGCCAACGGGCGATGCCTCCTATCGAAGACCGCTTCGTTAGGGTGGCTTAATCAAACTAAGTGATAAGAATCACCTTTCTTGCAAACGTGCTAAACATGTGTATACAATCATCCCATCTAACAATCTTTAAATAAATCTTCAACTTTAACCAATTATCATTCTAGAAGCTAAAAGTCAGAATCCTTTTAGCATAATTCTGCATAGTGGAGACCTAGAATTCATTATCGGTATTCAAAGTTTTGTGGATTTCAGAATTTTACTCATACAGAATAGAAGCATGGGCATAAACATGAGCATGAGTTTGAGGAATAATTTTAGTAGTGATGCATGAGCATCAGTGATAAATTATGGTTTTCAGAATGTTACATACATTGACCAAGGAATTTCATGATGCATCGGCATCACCGTACTGTCTTCCCAACTGGGTGTATGTATACATCAGACCATATGACTCATAGCCTTTTAGTGATAGTTCTGTTACATACCGTGGCATGCCATTTTGTGGCATATTTGGGTGCATCATTTTAGTGACATATAGTACAGTATTGGATATCTTTTATATTGATTTCTGAGCTTTTGATATTTTCGTTTACTTTCCATATTCAGTTTTGATGTAGTTTTACTTGCTTAGTCTTTATAGTTTCAGTTACCTTGTGCCTTTACTACTATTTTCTACAGCCGTATTTACTTTACTATCTATTGCATTTACTTTAAAACTGCTTAGTTAATTGCGATGTGTTAGACTTCTTGTCTAACATGGGGTACTTTTGGGATCTTGCAACTTGTTAGATCCCGAGCAGCTTATGGAGATAGGGCAGAAGAACCTACAAGAGATCTAGGAGGAGTACGTGGAGCCTTGGTGGATCAGCCTTCCACCTTTTGCTTACTGCTTATTTCAATACTTTAGATAGACTTTACATTTCATCTTTTAAATCAGTTTGTAATAACTCTGGATGTATTTTACTTTTCTTTTCTGAGACAAATGTTTACTCTGCTCTATGATGAATGTATTTTGGATGTTTTGCTTTAGCTTCCACACTCTGTTAGTATTGTGATGTGATCAACATATTGGAAATGCTGATATATTGATAACGTATATTAGATTCATATTTATGTTTTTAAATCTAATGTACGTATTAGTTTAATACTTAAGACAAGTAATATAGTCTTACCTTAAGTATTGATTCTCGATCCTATTCTCAAGTTCGAGTCAGCAGCCTTCAGTGTGGCTCAGTCCTTTAGCCTATTCGAGAAGATGTTGTTGTTGCTTCCTTCCCGAGTAGCGCACTGCACCGTCGCGGATCTGTTTTATCTTTTTGCGTGCGGCGATGGGGCGGGGCGCTACAGTATACATTGGACTGTACGACTTAAAGTCATTCAATGATAGTCCTGTTACATATCAGTGGCGTACTATATTGTGGCATATTTGGATGCATGATCCCAGGGGCATATAGTACAACATTGTATGTTTTTACATTAGTTTCAGTACAGTCATTATTTTAAATTTACTTTCTGCATTCAGTTTACAATTCAGTTTTACTTTACTCAGTCTTACATAGCTTTAGTTATTCAATTACTTTTACAACTCTTTCTACAGTCTTATTTACCTTAATATTATATTGTGGTTTTTTTAGAATTGTTTAGTTTAGTTTTGATATGTTAGACTTCTTATCTAATACGGGGTACTTTTGGGATCTGGCAATTTGCTAGATCCTGAGCAGTTTGTAGAGCTAGGGCAGGAGAACTTGCAAGAGATTCAGGAGGAGTACATGGAGCCTTAGCAAATCCGTCTTCCACCTTGTCACTTTTTACTTTTATTTCTGTACTTTAGTTGAACTTTACTTTCGCATCACTCTAAAACAGTTTGTAATAATTCTGGATGTATTTTACTTTTCTTTTCTAAGATGAATGCTTACTACTGCTCTGTGATGAATGTATTCTAGATGTTTTGCTTTAGCTTCCGCACTCTGTTATTTTATTATTATACTTAGTATTATGATGTGAACAAGATACTAAAAATGCTGATATTTGAGAACATATATTGAATTCCTTACTTGTCTTTATAATCCAATGTATATATTAGTCTAATACTTCGGATACGTATCTTACTCTTATCTTAAGTATTGACTCTCAACCCTCCTCTTGGGTTGAGTCAGCAGCCCTCAATATGGCTTAGTTCCTTAGTGAGCATATTCGGGGAGATGGGTTATGCCTTCCTGAGTAGCATGCCGCTCCGCCACCGAATTTAGTTTATGTTTTTGCATGGTGATGGGGCAGAGTGCTACAGATGCTCTTCATGCTCAATAGTTGACTTGAATAGATTAGGATGTCGTCGATGAAAATGATGACAAACTCATCGAGATACAGCTTAGAGATATGCTGCATTAGGTCCATGAAGATGGAAGGAGCATTCGTCAGTCCGAAAGACATGACTAGAAACTCAAAATGCCCATAACGGGTCCTGAATGTAGTTTTAGGAATATCTTCATCCTTGACTCAAATCTAGTAATAACCTGATCCCAAGTCAATCTTGGAGAAGACTTTTGCTCCGATGAGCTGATCGAACAAATAATCGATCCTAGGAAGAGGATTCTTATTCTTTATAGTCACTTTGTTAAGCTCGCGGTAGTCTATGCACATCCACATTGATCCATCCTTCTTTTAAATGAATAGGATGGAAGCTCCCAATGGTGTCATACTAGGGCGAACAAATCCTTTTTCTAACAACTCATGCAACTGCTTTCTAAGTTCTTGTAATTTCTTTGGTGCCATTCTATGCAGAGCCTTAGATTTAGGTTGAGTCCCAGGAATTAGCTCAATAGAAAACCCTTCCTCATGCAAAGAAGGTAGTCCTGGCAAGTCTTCAGGGAACACATCCATAAACTTACTAACGACGATAATCTCTTCAGGACTTCTATCTTGCTTTTTCTCGCAGATTAAGGTTACTAAAATTGCACAACAACCTTTACCTATGAGGCGCTTAGCTTCAATTGCATTAATTAAGGATGCAGTTAAGCCAAGTTTTCTTATGAAAACTTCAAGTTTCCTTACAACCTTAAGTGAAACTCTCTTTTTAAAGCAGTCTATAATGGCATTAAAATTACTTAACCAATCCATACCTAAATTTATGTCGAAGTTTGTAATTGACATAACAATAAGTTTGGGTTGAAAGAATTGGTTGTAGATTGGCATGTCTATAGAGCAGAACTCATTAGCGCACATTTCAGCACCCAATGGCATTTGCACTCTTAAGGCATTTCCTAGGCTAAAATGTTAGAGATTAAGGGAAGAAGCACAACTCTCGAACATAAAGGAGTGGCTAGCATCCATGTCAAAGAGTGTGTCATAGAATTGATTCTTAATAATTAGAGTTCCTATAGTAGGGAAAATTAAACTCTAATTACAACTAATGAAAATTAAAGCAAAAAGTACTAAAAATTAAAATGCAGAAGAAATGAAATATAGTAAATATAAAATTAAAAGTAGAACGTACTGATAATAACATTGTTATCAGCCTGGGCAACATAAAGAGACTTGCCTTTAACATTCCTACTGGAATGAACTTGATTTTGAGGAAACAAAGGAAACCTTTTGGGCGTTGTGCACTTCCACTAGCAGAAGGAGGTATTAAGTCAAGTGCTAGCGCTTGGAAATTAATAGGAGTAGGGTTCTGCACAAAAGATTAGCGATTGATACACATCTTGTCCACTATCCAGTTTTCCCGACAGTACCAATGATGATGATTGGTTCTACCACAGATGTAGCATCGGCCGCCCGTATGATAACACTTTCCATAAGGATGCAGTATGTTACATATAGCATCATGTCTCCCTAGCTGAATCTATTTCAAATTTTGACTTGGAGTGAGCTGTAAGACCTTAGGATCTTGAGGATGATTCCTCTTAAACTGTTCAAATCTTGACGGTTGGGGATGGGAATGCTTCTTCAGATTCATTTGTGCTTGATGGTACTCGATCAACGCTCACCTTATAGAAGCTTCAGAAAATCATCATGATGTTGAGACATCAGATGGCTCTTAATAGAATCTTTCAACCCAACTAAGAATCTACTACACCTAGCCACATCAGTGCAAACTAGATTAGGAACAGCACGAGATAGCTTTCGAAATTCCATTTTATAATCATGGACATAAAAATTTCTTTGGGTAAGTTGCATTAAATCATTCTCAATTATAGTCTAAGCAGACGGAGGAATGAATTCTTCACAAAAGACTTGCTTGAACTCATACCTAGGGATTTCTTCCACTTGGACATCAGTGAAACGAGCTTTTAGCTCACTGTCCCACTAGTATTCTGCCTCTCCATGGTATAGGTACATGGCAAAATGGATGCACTCACTTTCAAAACACTTTATATTGGCTAAGGTCTTCTCTATCACCTTAAACTTGTCAATTGATTCTATATGGGAAGTGGAACCATTGAATGTTGGAGGATTTAAGTGAAGAAAGGTATCTACTACTGGGCCTTGAGTAGGTTGTGGGGCCACATGAACTTCAGAAGGAACTATGAAGGGAGTTTGAGGAGGATTTGGAAATGGTTGTGATGCAGTAGGAGAAGGATGAGAAAGGGTACTGGATAAGGCCATTCTCTCAGCTGCACAGGTATGTGCTTCAATCATCACACGCATCATTTCCATTAAATGCTTCATCTCATCAGTTTGAGATGTAGTGGTAGAAGTATGTTCCTTTATCACAGGTGGAGTATGATTATCCAAATCAAGATTCATTCTAAGGAAAGAAAAGAAGACACAATTCAGGAACTAAGGAGAGTGGAAAAGATTCTCATTAAAACTTAGAAGGCTTAGGAGATACAATCATATAAGAAAGAAGAGAAAACAAAATAAGATAGAAGCTATACATGAAATGCTACTTAGTCAAAAGGAAACTAGTACTAAAGGAAAATAGCACTATCAATTACAAAATTTAGCATAAAACATGAACTCAAAGTCTTCATAGGTAGGGGAGCGATGGAGGCATGTACGTCCTCAAACTAGCACATCGTCCGCACGACACCACCAATCCATGGCATAGTTGTCAAAGAGTTCGTCCAAAATTTGGAAGCGTATATGATCGGGGCAAGCTATGGCTTCAAATGATGTAAATACTTGGGAAAGTCATTTTCTAGCCAACTACGAAATGCAGTCGCCTCGAAACACACAATACTTCAAAATTTTGTTCAATACTTCACCTCTGGCTTGGGATACACCAAAGTACTCATGACCATAAGCTATACCAAACCAGTGATCATCCTCCCAATAAAGGAATAATATCTTAGTAAAGTAGCTTAGTTCACTTTCACGGTTTGTCATATGTGAGTTTGATAAAAGTTTAAGTTAGAAATTTAAATCAATTATTGGATTAATAATGTGTTTACTATCCTATTGTCTCATTTTTAAATATCCTTACTATTATGTGATATTTATTTTGGATATATGGATGTCTTTTTCTCAATTTTGCTCTGATACCAACTGTAACAACCCCAATATTGAGTAGGAACTAAACGCAATATTAGCATGTTACCACAGCATTTGATACTGAATTAGAAGGAAACCAACTTAATACTCAATGCTGTGTGGCCAAGAATCTTTGTGATGGTGTTAAATTAAGATAGGAGGAAGTAGAAGAAGTAAAGTATGTGAATTAGCACAACTCACAGACATAAAAGAGTGACTAGCACCAATGTCAAAAAGAGTGTCACAGAACTGATTCTTAATAATTAGAGTTCCTATAGCAGAGGAAATAAACTCTAATTACAACTAATAAAAATTAAAAAAAATAGGAAATGCTAAAAATAAAATGTGAAAGAAAATAAAAGACAAAAAATATAAAATTAAACATAGTATGTACTAGTAACAACGTTGTTGTCATCTGGGGCAGCTGAAGAAGACAAAGCGTAGACTCTTGGTACTGCAGGAGGTTGAGAAACTGACTTGCCCTTATCCTTTCTACTGAAGCGGCCTTACTTGGAGGAAGACGAAGGTACACCCTTTTGATGTTGAGCACTTCCACTAGCAGTAGAAGGCATTAAGGCAAGTGCTGGCACTTGAGAGTTGATAGGAATTGGGTTTTGCACAGAAGCTTTAGCGATTGATCTTCATTTTGTCCACGATCCAGTTAGCACAACAGTCCCAATGGAAATAATTGGTTTTGCTGCAAATGTAACACCGACCACCAGTGTGGTAGCACTTCCCATTAGGATGGGGTCTGTTACATCTTGCCCCAGGTCTTCCTTGTTAATTTTTCCTGGGATTCTGGTTAAGACTTTGATTAGGATTTTGCCCAGAAGATTTTGATTAGGATTAAGATTTTGATTAGGATTTTGGGTCCGCTACAGCGCGTTGCAGCGTGCTGCAGCGCAAAATTCGCTACAGCGCGCTGCAGCGTGCTGCAGCACCCCAAGTTTCGAGTTAGGGACCGCTATAGCGCCAAAGCGCCTAAAGTTGCATTTTTGGCCACTACAGTGTGCTCCAGCACCCCCAATTTATATAAGGACCACTATAGTGTACCCTAGTGCTTAAAAATACATGTTTGGCTACTACAGCACGTTACAGCGTGCTCTAGCCCGCCACAGCGGCCAAAAAATTAAATTGACCATATCTTGGTTATCCGGACTCCAAATTCAAAAATTTAAAGTGCTAGATAGCTTAGAATTTCAGTACCTACATTAATATAAAATAATATTTAGGTTTTAAACTCTAAAAAAATCAGAAATGACCAAAATACCCTTAACCATAATTAGGTCAAAACTTGGCCAATTGAGATCCAATTTCGGTCTACTACTAGTCAAAATACTCAGTGTAATATAAGAAAGCTATAGCTACTTAGTTTGCTAAATTTGGACACCAAATGAATGAGTTAAAGCTTCTTGACCCCTCTTAACTTAGAAAATTTCCAAATTTTCTCTTAGAAATTCAATTAGCTATAAATAATTCATTAGACCTCAGAATTTAGTATTCTTAAACTCTATGGAGTCCTTGAACAACAACTAATAGTAAACTATGTAAAAATTTAGATTCTATTAAGTGCAACTTACCAAAATACCCCTTAGGTCAAAAACCTTAGTTTGGACCTATAAAACTCATTTCTTATCTAAATTTGGTATACTTACTGTCTATCTCCATGTTAGGCAGTAAGGAATCATTTGACAGTAAGAAATCCCAATTTGGAGCATTAAATCAAAAGTTAACTTCTTAGACCCTTAAGTAGGGGCAAAATAGTAATTTTGCCCAAAATTTAGGTTAAGCACCTTTAACTACTATATTATCTTCTAAGTCAATAAAATAAGTATTATAACTATATTAGAATCATCTATGTGAGTAAAATCAGCTATTATGTTAAATTTATTAAAATCCTTAAAATTTCTGTTAGTATTTTCCTTAAGAAATTCAACACCTCACACTAGAGTTATTCCTAAGATTAAGGCTAGATCCTAGGTTAAATTTCATGCATTAAATAATAGGGTTATTCAATAAATGAAACCTTGATTTTATTAGTTTTTAGAATTTTACAACTTATTCTGATTATTTTATATTTTAACTTAGCTTTAGGATAGGAAACTCATCCTATTAAGTTTGATTACTTAATAGGATTTACCTTAATCAGTAGATCACCATTAGAATGAAACTTAGATCTTATGTTTTATCCTTTGGATTATGTGATTAAGCCCAATCTCGTGGTGATTAACCCATAATCTATAATTTAGAAGATATTGATCTGATCTTAGATAGAATGTCTAAATTCATAAAACTAGGATGTACTTATTGATTTAACCTGTAGTCGTAATCTGAATGAACTAGATTGGAACTTGATCAGTTCTAATCCTTTTTAACTTATAAGAACAAATTTCTAAGTTACACTCGATAGTAAGAAAATGGTGATCCTGAACTTGTGTAACTTGGAATAATTAGAATGGTTAAATTAGAAAACAAATGATATCTCCATATTAGCATAGTCCCTTGCTTATTGTGGATATTTTGTGCTACACATTCCTTGATTTTTGTGACATATTTCTTTGGGCATATCAAATAAGATTTTTGATAAATCCATAAATTATATCTAAAATAAAAAAAAATCTCATACATTTCTGATCCTTAAACTGCTCCTAAATCAAATTTTATCTACCTTTTCAGAAAAATGGCATCCATAGGAGTTCTAAGACATTTATGCAAAAACTCCTATTTTTTCAAAGAAACCGCTGCCGCGCGCTGCAGCGGGTCATTTTGGAAAGTATGGCGCTATAGCGTGCTGCAACGGTTCCATTTGCGAAACGCGGGCACGTTAGCGCGCTGCAGCGGGTCCAGTTGAGAACCGCGGGCGCGGTAGCGCGCTGCAGCGAGGCTATTCGCAAATTGAACCGCTACCGCGCGCTGCAGCAGGTCCATTTGCGAAACGCGGTAGCGATAGCGCATTGCAGCAGGTCAAGTTGCGAACCGCGGGCGCGGTAGTATGCTGCAACAGCTTCATTTGCAAATCATAGGCACAGTAGCGCACTGCAGCGGAGCATTTTGCGAAATACTCCCACTACAGCGCACTGCAGCGGTACGATTTGTAAAATGATAGCGCTCCAGTACGCTGCAACGGGTCTCTTTACAAAATCTGGATGCGGTAGCGCGCGGCAGCGGAACACTTAGAAAAATTTGCTGGCACCATTATGCGCCGCAGCGAGCTGCAGCGAGCTATAGCGCACGGCAGCGCGCTGTAGTGGCCCACCGTAATTTTGCCAAACATGAGCATTTATTGCAGCTGGGACAAGACCCCCAACCTGCATCTTGTCCCCATCCATCATTCTCTATAGTTGCTACATTTTTTATATAGAAAAGAAGATCTTGAGGTGATGTTTTGGCTAAACAAATAGAGATATTGGTCACTTCACCATCAATTGGGATTTTTGCCATCATTGATTAGAATTTTCCATTGAAAATGCTGGTTTGGACCCTAGGTGGGATGAAGGCAGCCCCTCCCCTATATATATCACTCCTCTTGACTAGAGAAGAGTTCCCAATTTTACTCAAAACACTAAGCAATGAGGAGGGTAGCATAAATGGAAGTGAGGAACTCCCCAAGGGTGGCAAAGCAAGTTTTTGCTAAGGAAGAGAAGAAGGAAGGCAGCACTAGCAACTTGAGAGAGGAGCTTGAAGAAGGAGAAGAATATATTCTGAGAACTTCCAAGGAACATTCCTAGTATCTTTTAAACTTTATTTTTATAGTTTCTTTTCTTAGTTGATCATGAAAGGGTCTTTATCCATGTATGTGTTTTTCTTCATTTCCTTTGTAATGAGTAGCTAAATCTCCCTTGAGGAGGGTTGGGGAAATCTCATGTGTATGAGTTATTTTTTATGTATGAAGTTTTTCTCAAACACAAATAAAATATAAGAACTCTATGCCTTGTTAAGGAAATGCCTTTTATTGTTTAGTCTTGAATATGGATTAAAAGAAAATGAACTCATAAACTCAAGAACAAACTTATCTTGTGCTCCATAGCTCATCTTAAGTTGGATGCTAGGTTTATGAGTGCATGAAAGCTTAGAACTATGTGACAAAGTTCTTGAGCTTAATGCACCTTAATCTAAGCTCAACCAAAGTATTGATGCATATGATGCTAAGACCCACTAAATGAGCTCCTTAGCTCAACATAATTGAGGGAGAGGAAGAATAGTTGAGTGCTTATGAATTAAGTGACATAGTCATTGAGCCCAATATATTAATCCCTCATCTTAACTATGTGTGATGCGAGTGATGCTCGTAGTGGAATCAATACTTATAAGATCTTAAAGATTTAATAATCATAATCTCCTTGATCAAGAGATAAGACGAAAACTTAAAAAAACCTAAAATCTTATAGTAATCTTTGTGCCAAAATAGAACTGAATGTGTGTTCATTTTGTGCACAAGATTTGAACTTGTGACTTTGAGACAAAACTCAAGGTGAACAAAATGCACTTGATTTAAAAATAAATGAAAGATAAAGCTTAAGAAATCAACATACATTAGTAATATATCATCACATGTAGGATAATCCCAACTCTCCTCTCTCTTTTATCTAACTTATCTTCACTTAGTAATTATTGTGCTAAATCTAGGACCAACTCAACCAATCAATCGTAGCTTAAACATTAGTGAGAATAGATAGACCTTAGTAACAAAACAACCAATTCACTATAGTTCGATAAATCCCGGAAATTAACACTTTCCACTTATTGCTTTAGACCACGTACACATGCGTGTGAGCGCAGACGTGTATTTACAGTCTGTCAGTAGAGTCCCTTGCTTACTGTTGATATTCTGTGCTACGCATTACTTAATTTTTGTGCTATATTTCCTTGAGCATATCATATAAGATTCTTGATGCATAAATAAAATTTTAGGAAAATATGGAGACTCCTTAGATTCCTTATGAAAATATTAAAGTGATTGAGTAAAGATAATAATTTTATATATTAGAGCTGCCTCTCAGTTATGTCTTATTTGTCTAGTCTCCTTATTAACACTAGGAGAATATCTTACTTATATCTTCTTTGCTTAGTCTCCTTGTTGACACTAAGAGAAGATTTATTGTGTTTTCTTGCCTAGGCTCCTTGATGACACTAGGAGAAAACCCTATATATCTTGCCTAGTCTCCTTGTTGACACTAGGATCCTTCTAATATTCAGTGGGCTAGATTAGCTCTTTTCTGTATGGTAGTTAGTACACAGATATTCTCATATATACACAGTTTTGATATTTGGTTTACTTTTCAGTAGTTTTATTCAGTCAACTATTCTTTGTTTTGCTTATATATATTTTAGGATGTTAAAATTTTATTGTTATTTATATATATCATTGCTGAGTTTAGTTACTTTAATTTACATATTTCTTTTGATCATTAGTATATTTAGGATGTAGTATTTTCTTCCAGCACTTATTAAGTTATTTATATATAATCTGCCTTGTTTAGCTTATATTTGAGGTATGTCTTAGCCTCCTTTTTACTTAAAGTTATAAATGCTGTTTATAAATTTTTTCCTTTCTTATTGTATTGCTAGTTGCTCCCATTTTTAATGTAATTGTGGCTTAGAAATGTAAAATGGTGATATTATAAAACACATGAAACTCATCAGCTAAAATTGTACTTAGACAATTGTCTAACATAATATTTTTTTCTTTTTTTGGCTGGAGCCCTACATTGTGAAACCGACAATGATAGATCCTTTTTAGTTAGATGGTCAAGAGCTAGGAGTGGAGCCTTATCTAGAGGAGGAGCCTTTAGAAGAAGTTGCATAGTTATTTATAAGTGAGGATGAGCATATTTTTACTCTCATTACTTAAACTTTAAA
The DNA here is from genome assembly GCA_016760335.1 of Gastrodia elata. Taxonomy (NCBI): domain Eukaryota; kingdom Viridiplantae; phylum Streptophyta; class Magnoliopsida; order Asparagales; family Orchidaceae; genus Gastrodia; species Gastrodia elata. Next base: position 1,197,594 of record CM028669.1, read on the forward strand.
TTGATGTAATAATACAGGTACCTTTGACTGTGTGTTTGGATTACTATGCTGATTATTTTGAGTTATAATCTCTACTATTTATACTGTGATGTTTGGATGTTTCTCATTTTAAATTGCTTCCGCACTCTGGATGTTTTTATTAGATAGTGACTGATATTCGATTCTGTGCTTACTCCTTCCCTTATTAGGTGGATTGTGGATTTCATCCTAATCCAATGATAAGCGAAGGGTTAGCCAGAGTGACTCACCACCCCTTAGCTTAATCTTGTAAATTAAGGGGTGGGGCGCCACAGTTGGTATCAGAGAATTCCATAAGGTGTCAGATTAGAATTTACATTCTCATCTACTTAATGGAAGATTCTTCTGCCAGTTCAGTCACTATGTCAGAAAACATTTGAGTCACATCCAAGACACCACAATATCAAACTCATAATAAGAAGTCTAATAATAAAAATACACAATCAACTATATATAGTAAAACTTTAAAATTTAACCACTAAACCTAACATCTTCAGTAAACATACTTAGATACACCAGGATGACGCTTATGTGGCACCACCAACGATTTGAAGAAAGGTGGGAAAGCATTTTCCGATTCCATCAATGACATGAGGAGTACATAGAGGGAGTATCAGACCCTGCAGCCCGGATATTGGACCGACTACTCCAACAAAGCGTATTCAGGGGATATGATCTCCTCGTTTTAGCCAAGATATGGCTAAGGAGGACTGATTTTGTGTTTGAGACTATGTACTATCCAGAAAATATTAGGATTCCTCTTGTGACACGCCTCCTACAGGATTGATCCAAAGACTGGTGGAGCATCACCCTCCGAGCACTTACTCGTCGACGTGAAGGAATGTGAATAGAAGTCACCTATGAAGACTTTCGCCGCGCCTTTACCGCCCGATACATCAGATGGATATCTTAGATTTATTCACATGCTATTTGTACTACCTTATGCATCTTTGTAACCTAATTTTTTATTTAAGCAAATTTTTTACATCGCTTAATCTGGGTATCTAGGAATACTAGTGTGCGAGCATGACAAGATACGATCTTTTCACCCACTTTAAGGACAGGTGGAAGTTTGATGTGTACTTAGCAAAAAGGCATGGGAGAGAAGTCCAAGGGGTCTCCCCAGCATGAGCCAGTGTATTGGAGGGGATGCTGGAAGATGCTGTGTACCGGGGACTGGACTTCCCCATCCTAGCTAAGGAATGGTTACGAAGGGTGACCAAAGTGTTCGACGAGCTGGAATGCCCGAATTGCATCCGACTCAACATCATTGAAATCCTCCTCCAAGACTACGCGGAGGAGTTGTGGGCTCGCAAAGTATGGGTGTTCGAACGTAGATTTTCCCACCACCGCTAAGAGATAACATACGCAGACTTTTTCCAAGCTTTCACAAAAAAATACATAGAATAGAATATGTGTTTTCCCCAATAGCTATCTTTCCTTCCTTATACTTTAACTACTACTTCTAATGATGTATCATTCATCTTTTAATTAATAAAAAGAGATGAGCTGTTATGATCTCCTATTTTCTAAAATACTAAAAGTATGTTATTTTTTATTCAGATTCTAGCAAACCAATTATGAACCCAGGCCAGAGCCCCTCACCTGCTCCCTCCAGCGAGGCGAGGCCTTACTGGAGGCAGTGAAGATGATGGTGGAATCCCACCAGCAGCAAGCAAAGGAAAGCCAAAAATAGGCTAGGAAGGCTGCAAAGGCCCAGGCAAAGCAAGCTGAGCGAATGGAACGACTCTTGGCGTCCTAGATAGCTCAGAACCGTACTGTGGCAGAAGCTGCCCTGACGCTGCAATACTCCCACTAGCACTACATATAGTCCACAGACAAACTGCTACACAACTTCCTCTGTCTGAGACCTCCCACATTCAATGGAATCCTGTCGGCCGTAGACACGGAGGATTTGCTAAGGATGGTAGAGAAGAACTTGACAAGTATCAAGTGCCCGAATACGGAAGTGATCCGACTGGTCACACACCTACTCTACGGCGAAGCCAAACACTGGTGGGGCCACATCCGTACCACACACTTTGCTGAGATCCATTTGGAGGAAATCTCCTATGAAGAGTTCGATGAGGTTTTTCATGCTGAATACATTCCACTGTCTAAGCGCTGCAACATGGCAGAGGAATTCCTCAAACTGCATCAAGGGAATTGTATAGTGGCTGCGTACAACACGGAGTTCAAGAGACTCTCCAGATTCTCCACAATCCTTGTGCCCACTGAATTGAACAGGTGCCACCATTTCTAGAGCGATCTCCGACCCTCCATACAATTCCAAGTTGTGCCATTCCGCATGATCGACTACCGGGAACTACTGGAGACTACCAAAGTGATATAAAACCATCAACAGCAAGAAGCTAAGAGGCTCGCCGACTCTGCAGTGCACCGTCAAGATAACCCAAAGAGAGCTAGAGTTTATCAAATTGAGGCAGAAGCCCATGCTACTGATCCCTTCAACGGCTGTCCAAAACCGCATCCTTACGGTCGGTGCTTCCACGGCCAACGTGTCTACTTCACCTGTGGCAGACCAGGACATGGCTATACTCAATGCCATATGACCGATATGTTTGATGGCGTGCCGATCAAGCGCGTGCAAGGCCAACCAGCATTCGATCTTTACCAATAAGCCCCTGCCATTGTCGCAGCACGTCCAGCCTTGCCACCCCCTACTCCTCAACGTGAGGCACTTCCTACCTCTCGTCCTAGCACCTCAAGGCCACCGCTCAAGCAGCCTTACAAAAATAGGCATGCTAGTCAGGCGCGTGTATACGCTCTCACACCTACTGAGGCCACAAAGGACAACCATGTGGTATCAGGTACACGCTTCTAAACCAACCTATCCTTTCTTATTACTTGCTTAATAGTAACTTGTAGACTATTTCATCCATAATTATGTATCATTTATATAAATAATAAACCCTGCAATATTTTATTCGACACTAGAGCAAGCCACTCCTTCATCTCTGAGAGCTAGACAAAGTCTCTCAATTTATCAGTACATTGCTTAGCAAAACCTCTAAGCATAGGATTACCATCCAGAGCTTGACTACAAGCTAATCAATTTTGTAAGCTACAAGTTCCCTTTGGAGAAAAAAAATTTGAAGCCAAGCTTATAGTACAGCCGATAGCCAATTTCGATGTTATTCTAGGCATGAATTGGCTAAGTCAGCATGACGCCACCATCAACTGCCAAAAGAAGAAGATCACCCTGGGCAGTGGTAAATAAGCTAAGTTATTCATAAGGAACTTTAGTACAAGAGCTTCCCTAGTCAATGCTATTCAAGCCAAGAAACAAATAAGCAAAGGTTGTAGTGCCTTCCTAGTAATGATACAAGGGGAAAAGAAAGAAGAAGCTCCCATATCCCAGAATCCAATCGTTTGCGAATTCACTGATGTTTTCCCAAAGATCTACCTGGTCTTCCGCCTATACGTGAAGTGGAGTTCGCAATCGATGTGGTCCCAGGTACTCAACCTATCTCAAAGGCACCCTACAGAATGGCACCCAAGGAGTTGCAGGAACTAAATAAGCAACTACATGAGTTACTGGAGAAAGGTCTTATCAGGCCAAGTTCATCCCCATGGGGAGCTCCAGCTCTGTTCGTGAAAAAGAAAGATGGGTCAATGAGGATGTGTATTGACTACAGAGAGTTGAATAAGATGACCATTAAGAACAAATATCCACTACCCCGTATTGATGACTTATTTGATCAATTGGTCGGGGCGAAAGTATTTTCAAAGATTGATCTGCGATCAGGATACCACCAGTTGCAGGTAAAAGACTCAAATATTACAAAGACTGCTTTCCGGACTAGATACAATCACTATGAATTCTTAGCGATGTCATATGGACTGACAAATGCACCTTCCATCCTTATGGACTTAATGCAACGTATCTTGAAACTATACCTGGACAAATTTTTCATCGTGTTTATAGATGATATCTTTATATACTCTAAGATGAAGAAAGAACACAAAGGACATCTTCGGACCGTATTAGAAGAGCTAAGGAGCCACTAGCTATACACTAAATACTCAAAGTATGATTTTTGGCTGGAATCTGTCGCCTTCTTAGGCCATATTGTAGATGCTCAAGGGATCAAAGTAGATTAAAACAAGGTCAGCGTGATCTAAGAATGGGTACAACCCAAGATAGTGACAGGGATCAGGAGTTTCTTGGGTTTGGCCGGATACTACAGAAGGTTTGTGAAGGGCTTCTCTCAGATAGCCTCTCCACTCACCAAACTTACCCAGAAGGTTGTACCCTTCGAATCGTCGCCAGCTTGTGAAGCTATGTTCCAGGCACTAAATAATGCACTTACCTCTGCCCCTGTCCTAGTCCTGCCTAAGGAAAGATTAAACTACCAAGTCTATACTAACACCTCTGGTATAGGCTTAGGTGTTGTATTGATGCAGGAAGGGAATGTCATAGCATATGCTTCCCGTCAACTGAAGATCCATGAAAGAAACTATGCTATACATGATCTGGAATTAGGTGCTGTAGTGTTAACTTTGAAGATTTGGCGGCACTATCTGTATGGGGTTCAATGCTCAATTTTCATAGATCATCAAAGTCTAAAATACATATTCACCCAGAGAGAGCTGAACTGTAGGCAAAGAAGATGGCTGGAATTGATCAGTGACTACAATTTGGACATACAATACCACCCTAGAAAGGCCAACGTCATAGCTGACGCCCTGAGTCATCAGACCACCCTAAATGCCATTATATCAAAAATCCCATTAGTAGAAGAATTTTGCAAGATGAGCATCAAACTGGCATGTAGAGACAAACTTAGCTCAGCGTAGCAAATATCAATGTGGAACCCATCTTTCACAGAGATGTGTCTATATCCCAAACTAAGGATGAAGAGTACTTGGACTTCAAGCAAGCCATTAAAAATCTTCGATTCCATAAAAGTGTTATCAATCAAGGAGATCGTCTATGGATCCCTATGTCTATGCATCAGGAGGCGCTAGTTGAAGGCCATAACTCCGGATATCAAGTTCATTCAGGAAGTTCAAATATGTACCAAGACTTGAAGCAATCTTTCTGGTGGCCATGGATGAAGAAAAGTGTGGCTGAGTTCATCGTGAAGTGCCATGCTTGCAGTTTAGTCAAGGCAGAGCATCAGAGACCCGGTGGTCTGCTTCACCCGCTTGAAATTCCCGAATTGAAATGGCTAGATATATCAATGGACTTCGTTATGGGATTGCCTCATGCAAGATCAGGAGCAGATGCTATTTGGGTCATTTTTGATCGGTTAACCAAATCTGCCTATTTCATTCCTATCTGGCAAACAGATTCAATTGAGAAACTTGCAAAACTCTACATTAAAGAGATAACCAGGCTTTATGGGATCCCCAAGACAATCATATCTGATAAAGACAGTCGGTTCACCTCTAAATTCTGGCAAGCCGTGCATCAAGATCTAGGCACAACTCTAGCAATGAGTATAGTCTTTCATCCACAGATGGATGGTCAGACATAATGAGTGAATCAAGGTCTTGAAGACCTACTTAGATTATGTATACTTAATTTTGCTGGATCTCAGGAAGATCACCTCCCATTAGTGGAGTTTGCTTACAACAATAGTTTTCAAACCAGTATAAAGATGGCTCCATATGAAGCCTTGTATGGCAGAAAGTGTAGTACTCCACTGGTGTGGTCAGAAATAGGTAGTGTGCAGCTATATGGATCTGAATTAGTAGAAGAGACAAACAAGAAAGTTCAATTGATTCAGCAACGAATTTGTGCAGCCCAAGACCGCCAGAGTAAATACCATGACCTTCATCATCGTCCTCTGGAGTTTAAAATTGGAGACTTCGCATACCTAAAAGTCAGTCCAATGAAAAGAGTCTTCAAATTTGGCATAGCTGGAAAACTTAGTCCCCGTTATGTCGGTCCGTTTTAGATAGCAGCCAGAGTAGGTTCTTCCGCCTACAGACTAAACCTTCCAAATGACTTTGTCGTAGTTCATAATGTATTTCACGTATCATCTCTGAGAAGGTGCCTTAGAGATCCATCTCATCTCATGCAATTCCCATAAATTCAGATCCAGCTCAATCTATCATATGCCGAAGAGCCAATTCAAATTCTGGCCTGTGATCACAAGCAACTTAGGAGTCATGCTATTAATATGATCAAAGTTCAGTGGAAAAATCATTCTTGCAATGAAGCCACTTGGGATAAGGAATTAGATATGCAAGCTAAATATCCTAGACTCTTCGAGAATCCAGGTATTCTTTCTTAGCATTCCAAGCTTACAAATTCCAGTCATATTTCATTTCTACCTTCTTATTTTTCTACTTGAGTGATGTTGAGGATGACATCGTTCTTGAGTGGGGGAGTCTATAATAACCCAAGTTATTACCATTGTCAATTAAGACTAATTTCCATCCTAATATTCATCCTAAGTGTTAATCAAATCATTAGGAGTTATCCACTAAGATCTAGTCCAAAGTAGGAGTCAAGTGGATCAAATTTTGATTTTTGGAAAATCCAGAAAACTTGAAAATTGACCTATCTAAATTGACCTCAGATCAAAAATTGGACTTTGTCATTGCGCTCATTGCCCCAAAATTAGCTAGGGGTGATGTTTTCGAGTCAATCAAAATTAATAGAAAATTTCAACAAATATTTTAATAATATTTAATACCCAGAAAAATATAAAAATTAAATACTCGTTAGGATTATGGGAAGGATTGCTGAGGCTATTTATAGCCTCGTGGCCCGGCCGAGCTCAAATTGGAAATTCGAGAGCTTGGCCATAGCCCGACCTCTCGGGTCCTCTTCAGCCCAAGCCCGCCCTCCAGAAGCTTCCCTAAGCTCATCTGAGGCTATAAATAGCCTCAGCAATCCTTCCCATATCCCTTTGTTGCTCAATTGCCCTGAATTTCTACTGTCCTCCTTTCTGCCATTACTAAATTTCTGAGCTTGCATAGGCAATCTCCAAGTGTTCCCGGTGTGCGTACCGCTGATAGGAAAGTCTCCTGGTGTTCAGGAACTCTCAAAGGAAGCTCAGCAAGCTCGGCATTGTCCCTTCAACGTCTGCGATCCCTAGGCAAAACCAGGTACCCCAATTGCTGGTTTTGAGCCACTGAGGCTCGAACCTCCTTCCCTTTGATTCGTATGCATGCGTATTGTCAATTCAAATCTAATGCAATCATGCTAGGACCTAAGCTAGCCCCGATCGATCGATATGATCGATCGGGCTAAGTCGCTTAAGGATCGTCTCTGTCGAGTAAGAACCCGATGATCTAGGCCCTCCCAGATCCCAGACCCGAGGGCTTTGATCCGCCTCACCTCCCTGATGGTGTAGGGATCAAGCTCGGGTCTGGCGTGGTCTCTATGGGGAGAATTGCCTCCCCATAGTAGCTCCATTAGAGGAGCTCTCGGGTGAGTAAAGTCTGGCCAATCCAGACCATCTCACAGAGGGCTCCGAGTCCCATTCGGTGCGTCTGGTCATGGTGAAGGTGTGGCGATCTTTTGCCATACGTGGAGTGGTCTGGTTGCTCCAGAATTTGGTGATTAGGGTTTCCCTAATCGGCTCTCTCAGCCATGACAAAGGTGTGGGGATGAAGCCCTGTGCGGGTCGGGGCAGCCCGTGACCCGCGCGGTGCGACACCCCGGGTCTTCGGGCCCCGGTCGACCCGCGCAGTTCTGCTAATGGGCCGAACCCGTCTTAATAAAATATGAATAATTAGAATTATTTTCATTAAGCAAAATAATTCAATTATTCAAATCATAGCAAATTAATTAAATAAAAATACAGAATGTATTAATTGCGTAACTTTTAATCCACTGGACTAAATCCTATGATATTATATATGAAACTGATCAGAAAATCACCAGGGATCTGAATATAAAATAAAATTTAACATATGATGGTTGTATTTTCTATTATTGCCTAATTACAATGAACCTTAATTAGAATAATTTAGCAAATATACTTAACCAAATAGCATGATTAGGGTGCCTTTAGTTTACTTATGGTGAGTAGAATAAATGTGTTAAGTGGTTTATTTTTTGAGCTTTATATTTCAAAATATGTCTTAATATTGCTAAAGCATGATTAGTGAAAACTAGGGTTTATACTTGTTGGATCTTTGCAAACTTATGCCCTGATTAATTATATTATTGAGTAGAACTTGTGTGCCAAATAGCAACTAGTTTTGATGGCTGGATTTGTAGTAAAGTGCTAATCCATTTGAATGGATTTAGGATTTGATTAGCACTAATTACTTTCTATTTTTATGAATTTTTCTATTTTTATGCTCCATAACAGTAGGGTAAATGTATTAGAAACCTTATATATTAATCCATAATATGTAAATTGGATAAACCAAAAACTAAAGATCTTAACCTCCTTAATTAACTTAAGAAATCTTAAGTCTTGGATCAAGCTTTTAAGACTGATCTAGGTCTGAGATTTCCACCAATAATACATGTTTAATCCACTGATTTGGCATTGATCTATAAATATATACTTGATCTTAATTAAGGCATGATAAGGGATCAAACCCTAATCTACTTAAGTAAGATCCAAATCCTTAACCATAAACTTAATTGATTTGATAATAAGACAGTGAACCTAACATTTTCCAATAATGCATCTGATATGATATTGACCCTAAACATTTGAATTAGACATGATAAGGTTATTGATAAAGCTATATGATTGCCTAATCTGAATCAAATCTTTAGATCCTGGATTTTCTCCTAAATAAGACCATTAGCATAAGAAGATTCATAAAATCCTATTGATTGAACAAGTGAGCTAAAACTTTAAAACATTCTTGATTTAATTCCCATGATCTTAGATTAAGTTATGATCAGATTTCTTAATAATCTGATCTGATCATCCTAAACCTAACTATGAAATAGAATTTTAATATTTTAATATTGGAATGGGAGATCTTAGGTATCCCTTCATAAGATCATCTTGAAATATTTAAAAGACCTAAATTACATATACTTTGAGGTAGGAGAACTAATATGGCTTATTGAGGTAGAAGCTTAGAAGATCCCATGACCTTAGAAATTAATCTTAACCCCTCGTGGTAGGAATCCGTTAAGACAATAGAATAATACTCCCCCTTGTGGTAAAATCCATGCTAAGTGATCCTTGATCACAAGTTCGTGAAACCTTGTATCAGACTTACCCACTAGTTTAGGCCTTAATAGTCTTGATAATTCCTTGCTTTATTAAGTAGACTTGTCTGAACCCTGATTATTGGTTGGTATAGTATAGTATGCCCATACTACTGGTCCCCAGTAGTATTCAGGATTGGTTGATTCACTCTAATAGGGACTTATGAGCGGGTGATAGCCTGAGATATTAGATGAATACATTCCCATTAGAATAAATCATTCAACCTAAGAGTGTATTACATGAGTATTCATTCCTTAGTTTGATTGAAATAAATTTGCCAACGGGCAATGCCTGTTAGAGAAGATCGCTTCAATAGGTTTGGCTCAACCAAACTAAGTAATTGAAGTTACCTTCTTTAAGACACTAAGTATGGTTGTGAGTAGGGCATCTTAACAACTTAGCTTGAGATACAAATCCCCAACGAGTGATGCCTCTTATCAAAGATCGCTTCGTTAGGGTGGCTTAATCAAACTAAGTGATGAGAATCACCTTTCTTGCAAAGACACTAAGTATGTGTGTACATCATTCTACCTAATAATCCTTAATTAAATATATAACTTTAATTAGTTACTGATCTAGAAGTTAGGAGTCAGAATCTTTTTAGCAGGATTCTGCACAGTGGAGACTTATAATCCATTATCAGCATTCCAATCTTTCATGGATCTTTTGGGTTTTTACTCATTTAGAATAGAAGCATGGGCATAAGCATGAGCATGGACTTGAAACATTATTTCAGTAGTAACGCATGAGTATCAGTGATGAAGTATGAGTTACGGAATGTTACATACACATACTGGGAAATTTCAGGGTGCATCTGCGTCACCATACTTTATTCCCAACCAGGTGTATGTTTACCTAGGACCGTACTACTCATAGTCTTTCAGTGATAGTTCAGTGATATATCTGTGGTATATGTAGTGTGACATACTTGGGTGCATCATTCCAGTGGCATATAATACAGCATTTGGCATTTCTTTCATCTTGATTTCTGAGTGTTCGATACTTTCTTTACTTTCAGTTATCATTTTTGTGACCATTTTACTTACTTAGCCTTTATTATCGTCTTACTTAGCTGTTACAGTTTCTCTTTATTTAGTTCTTTTCCTCAGTTTTTCCTACAGTTTTTCTTTACTATACTTTCTACCTATATTTAGCTTTATTTCGGCATAGTTAGTTGCGATGTGCTAGACTTCTTGTCTAACACAGGGTACTTTTGGGATCCGGCAATTTGCTAGATCCCGAGCAGCTTGTAGAGACAGGTCAGGAGGACACACAAGAGGTCCCAGAGGAGTATGTGGAGCCTTAGTTGATCGGGCATCTACCTTTACTTTTAGCTCTATTTCAGTACTATAGTAGACCTTATTTACTTCTGCATTTAAATCAGTCTGTAATAAATTCTTGATGTATCTTTTACTTTCTTTTTCTGAGATGAATATTTACTACTGCTTAAGATGAATGTATTCTGGATGTATTGCTTTTAACTTCCGCACTCTGTTATACTACTATACTTAGTATTGTGATGTGACCGGCATACAGGAAATACGGATATATTGATGATGTATATTGGATCCTTACTCATTCTTTAAATCCAATATACGTGTTAAGCTAATACTTAAGGTAAGTATTCTACTCTAATCCTAAGTATTGGCTCTCGATCCTACTCTTAGGATCGAGTCAGCAGCCTTCAGTATGGCTCAGTCTTAGACTCTCCTATTCAGGAGAATGGATTTTGCTTGTATACCCGTCCTCCTGAGTAGCGCACCGCTCCGCCGTAGGATGTACACTTATCTCTTGTCTTTTGTGCGCGGCGACAGGGTGGGGCACTACAGTTTGTATCAAAGAAATACCATAAAGTGTAAGATAAGGAGTTTATTCTTATCTACTTTAGGCTCTGTTCTCTGTCTCAGATCAAGATCACAAGTTACTAAGTGTAGTGTAAAGCAATCATCCAGAACAGTTCATTAAACTATCTTAGAAACAAAAAGGGAAAAAAACTATGCCTAGAAGATTGACACCTTAGGAATTTAACGCACATAATAGATTGATTGAAACTGCAACTCATACAATGGACATCTTAGTACTTGAACGAACTTTTGAAAATAATAATCAACTATGAATAAAATACTTATGGGTTGAAGTATTCTAGGAATGGACTACTCTTAGTCATCATTTTCATTCTATCTTAGGAGGTTTGATGACTATTGGATAAACGATCTTTGAGATGGTCAGATCTACGGAAGGACCATCGATGGAGTGTCGCCTCGCAGAGTTGAAGTATTAGACAAGATTCTTGCCCATTCATCGTTTGGAGGCACCAGTCTTTCAGTACTTGCTAGAGAATGGCTAGATTGTGTTACCACTGCATTACGAGAGAGGGCCTGTCCTGAGAAGCACTATCTAGAGATTGTGGAGATCTTACTGAGGGGATCAGCGAGTTGTTGGTGGTATTGGGTTTATAGGAGATTAGCTCAGAGGAGCCACATAGTCACATATGATGACTTCTGTGCTGCCTTTTGGGTAGAATATCATAACTAGGATGTTAGAAAGTCTCATTATGTCATTTTCTTATTTAAGTTATATGTTTCATGGATCTATGTATCTTCTCCTATGAGAAAGAAATGAATGAAATTATAGTAAAACCTCTATGTTCTGAATTCATACTTACATTTACAGTCATGAATCCTGGTTCTCCGTCTGCTCCTACCGCAATTAAGAACACGGTGGTGTCATCAAGCGAACCAGAAGACTCCAACATTATGGCTAGTTTGTTAAAGGCCTTAATTAATAGCAATGCGCAACAAGCATAGGAGACCCGTGCTCTTATCCTCTCAGTTAAACAGTAATCTGCTCCTATAACAGGGTCCTCATCATATTCACACTATGCGGGGAACAGAATCCTGCATTGTAACAACCCAGATGTTGTTACCCGCCAATTAGTGATCTAATTGACTTTAAAGCTCTTTCATTACTCTTATAATAGAGTTAAAGTGACCACCTCAAATTTCGTACAAATTGGAGACCATTTGGTAATTTCCAATGTTTCCTGATGTTCAAATAACTCTGAAAATACCTAATTTATTTAGACTTCAAAATCAAAAACGGATTTCTTCATTGTGTTCCTCACACCCAAATTAGCTTGGGGTGAAATTTTGGTGAGTTTTAGAGAAAGTCAAAATTTCTTGATTATTTTATTATATTTTCATAATTCGATAATTAAAATAATTAAGATGACTTCTGAAATAAATTTCGACTTCATTTTTGAATTCGTGACCCTCAATTTAGCTAAAAATCAACTTTTCAAAAATTGGTTTAGAAATATTTCATCATGTAATTTTAATTAAATAAAACTTATAAATTAATCATATAAATCAATATAAATATATATATTCAAATAAACATAAAACACTTCATTTTATCTCATTTCTGCCCTAACCTAATCCTTCGGCCGACATCTCCACCTCTCGCGAGATCCATGGCTTGCAGTCGCGACATCCCAAACAAGAGGACGTGTGGATTCCACCTCTCGCAAGGTCCAATGGCAAGTCGTCGAGACCTCTTCTCCTCGCGAGTCGTGAAGATGCGGCTATTACCTACAGTTAAGCCCATATTCCCCATCTCCATATCTACCTAAACTCTAGCGGAGATCCGTGGAAGCCGAGCAAACCCTACTCAAACCTCCACTCGCCGAGCTTCCTCTCGTCGAGTCTTCATCCAGCCGAGCGCTTCTTCTAGCCACATCTCAAAGAACAACGGTACCTCCATTTTGATTCATATCCTATGTATAATATATATATATATATATATATATATATATATATATATATATATATATATATTTAAAACTGATGTAATATATTGATCGAATAACATAAGAACACCGCAAGCCAAAAAATTATGTGTTCGCTTCTGGCATTACCGATAGGAACAGAATTTATTCATCATCATCTGAGTGTTTTTGCATTATACTAAATATAGTGATTTTGATTATTCTGTTTAGATTATCCTAAAGAGTTCGAATGAACTCATTTAATTTTAATGGAGATTTTTTTGTTTAGAGTTGAGAGTTTTAAGCAAATTCTAAAAATGAATGGTTATGTAGTATTATACATTCTCCTCTTTTCAATCTTTGATACTTCTTCTTAAAGCATATGAATAATCAGAAATAATAATAATGAGTATACCTAATTCAATCGTGACTTCTTCTTTACATGTTCTGAATGTAAAGGTTTATATTTCAGTTGGCTCAGTTTAAGGTCGTCAAAGATGAGATGAATTATGAGTCGTAAATCATGACTCATTAAATTGATAAGAGAAATCATAAGAACCTATATGTGATAATTTGGTTATATGATTTTGTCAACATTAATAAAGTTATTTTATGGGGTATATCTAATTCCTTATAAATGAGAACTTGTAAGTATGTTTAATAAGAGTTGTTGAATTGTACGTAGGTTCTGGTTTGCTTTTAACTGCTCTACTACAATATTCAAAATGCTATTTTTTTTTTTTGATGATTACTTTATATTCTTCATTGTTTTACTTACAATAATTTCCTAAACACTGAAGCTCAATAGTCCATGTACAGTACAATACTGTATAGTTATGTTACTCGAAATAATGATATATAAAAGAAAGTTAATAAAAGTTAATAAAAGATGAACTCTATTTCTTCGTTTAAAAATTTAACCAGGTAAATGTTAATTCCAGTATTACCTTATAGTTTATACTAATTTCTCTTTAAAACATACTGTATCTTCTTCCTTCAAAATTTCTAAATGTAAAAGTTCAGTTCTTTTCTTCTAAGTCAGGTTCCGCACTAGATTGAAATGGATATGATGATGTATAAACCTTAAGACATTGATTTTGTTTGTTTTTTTTATATCGTATAAATTTGTATAATGATAAGGAAGATGTATGCCAAGTGCTGAATAATGACTCTTCTTTGACACTTTATTTTCCTCATATCATGAATTAAATTAAATCTTACATAAAAAGGAAAGACTGATGGAATTATATTCCTCTTTGCATAGTTCTTATAATAAGTATTGATCAAATGCTGGATACAAATGCTATGTTTTAGTCTTAAATATTAAAGTTAAATGTTGAAAATGAATACTACTATATTTTGTGTAAAGTAGAATGCTGCAGCATCAATATTGGAATATTTAAATACTGCCATATATCATGTTGTCATCATATGCTGCCATCCTTTAATATAAGATCAAATGTAAATACATGTTGCCTTTATTTTAGAAGTGATAAGATGAGATGCCGCCATCATATGTTGCCCTTCTTCCCAAATTGAATGGGATAAAATGCTGCCATTGTTATCAAATGAAATGGGAGATATGTGTTGCCCGTTATTTCAATAAATATCATGAATAATATGCTGTCATCTTATGAGTTCAAATGCTTCCACTTATAATTAAATGCTGTTATTTATTTGGTAAATCATAAATACTGATATGAAATTTGGAAGATCAAATTGTTGCCATCTTTTGTTCTCATGGGAGAATCAAATGCTTTAGTTAAACTGTTTAGTATGTGTTGAGCATAAATTCTTATATTTCATTTATGTTATATAGATATATTAATGACAATTAATGTAAGTAAGGGTAAGAGCTGCCATTATTCATGTGATCAAATGTTACCACCTTTAGTTTAATGAGATAATAAGTAATTCAATGTTATCAAATGCTGCCACATATGTATACATTAGAATCATATCTTGCCATCAAATGAATGTGGAATAAATATGAGTATAGAATTTGTCATTATTTTCATCATATGCTGCAATCTCTTGTTCTTATGAAAGATCAAATGTAATCATATGAGGTCAATTGTATAGATGAGAAGAATCAATGTGACATCAAGTATTTCAATGTTGCTATCAAAAGAGAATATATGCTGCTAGTTAAATTCAACATGAATCAAATGCTATCATAAGTCAAAAGCTGCCATCATTAGAAAATTTAAATTACTGCAATTATAAATCAAATTGCTGTCATTTATTTCATTATGAGTCAAATGCCATAAGAAATCAATTGCTATTTTTGAATGTATATATGAAAACAAATGATGTCAATCTTTCTCAATATCATATGTTGTTGATGCTAACTGCTACTATATATATTTAGGAGATTCAAATGTTATAGTTTACTTTGTAAGATACAAATGTTACCATGTAAATTAGGAACTCCAAATGCCACTACTTGAGTTGAGAAATTCATAAGTTGATATGTATTTCAAATACTATCATTTACTTTGCAAAGTTACAAATGCTGCCTTTGAACTTACATTCAAATGCTGCCATAAGGTCTAGGTGAATTCAAATGCTTTTATATTTCTTGCAATATAAAGATAGTTATTGTCATTTATTTAAGTATGAATCACATGTTGCTTATTATAGAATTATCTCAAAAGGATCCAAATACTCCTATTATATGCAATAAGTACAAATGTTCCTATCAATGTTAAGAAGGAGTAAAAGCTTTTATATTCTTTGCAATATAAAGACAGTTGTTGTCATCACATGTTTTTTTTATAGAATTATCTCAAAAGAATCCAAATATTGTCTTACTACTGCCATCTTTGTATATAAAGTTATAAATCATTAATGTTGTATTTCTCTATTTGCTAAATTTCATATTGGCATCTAAGAATTGTTGAATCCATAATGCTGTAATTTATAACTGCTGATTCACATATTAGTATTTTCATAAATACTAACTTTAATGATGATTCTTTACAGGTTAAGTTGTAAGAATAATACAGGAATGCTAAATTAAATACTATGTGTAAAATGCCACATAAAGCTGCTCTTATAAATGCTAATTTTATTTCTGTATTCCTTTTTATTAGATGTTTTATATAGGATGTATAAACTACTTAGTTTAGTCTTATATATTTGAAATTATTATAGAACTGGAAATGAGCAATCCTATAAAAAAGATTGAACTCTATTGTAGAACTCGAAATGAGCAATCCTATAAAAAGGATTGAACTCTACTGTAGAACTGGAAATGAGCAATCCTATAAAAACGATTGAACTCTATGTTAGAACTGGAAATAGTCAATTGATTGACTTAAATTTTGATTGTGTAAAATTGTTTATTTGAACAAAAACAAAGAAGACTCTGCCGAAATTTCTAAAAATTTTAAGACTTATAAATTTTTTAAGAAAATTTTAGTATTCAATTCAATATATGCATTTCAAATGGTTCATTTTTGAACTTTAACTCTCAATCAACTTGATTAAAAATAATAGTTTACTTTTTAGCTTTAGATAAGTTTTCTTGATAAAATTCCTACAATCATAAGTTAAATTAATTCAAAAATTGAATTTAATTTATCTTTTTCCAAATTTCAAATTACATGAAAATAAACTTACATTCATTCCACTTCTATTTTGAATTGACTTAAGATCAAATATCTATAAGTCAATTTGGAGTTTAATTAGCTCCAATCATTGAGTAGATTATTAAAGTTTAGATAACAAAAAGATATCACATACTTTATAATTATTGAAATTTATTGAATGCTTGCCTAGCTTTGAGCCTCTTTCCTTGAACATTCATTCAAGATAATTGTGCATAAATAAAGATTTTCTTAAAATTTTAAAGGGGAATGCCTTATGGTAAATTGAGTACAAAAGAAAGCGCTTATAATAGGACTTCACATTTTAGAGAGGGTAAATGTGAATGTTCAATATCCCCACTATATCTGGTTAGGCAGATGTGCTTAACTCCACGCCCATTCTATTGTGTACTCCTACAGAATGAGGTAATTTCTAAATATAACTTTAACTAAAGATATAAGAGTTCGTTTATAAATTGTAAGATCTCTTCATAACTATTTAGTTATGCTTTCATTTCATAGTTCTGGACTATGATTGTCTTAGATTAAGAATCTAAGATATTTTCTTATTTCCTTTGCTTTACACACTCTGTTGTCAGTATTGTGTATTGCTTACTTTAGTTTAATTTAAATACAGTGTATATTGCTTAACTTCAATTAATGCTTCACTGTATGACATTTACTTACTTAGCATAAATTTCAATTGATCATATATCGCTTTCATTTCATGCACATAGTAGTCTATAGCCTTTAAAATGCATTCCCTTACCAATTTTTAGTAACAGACTAGAACTTTAATAAAAGTGAGTATTTTTACTCAATTAATTTCATACTGTTTTTCTTACAGTTATGCTTACTTCACTTTCTCATACTTTGCAGCTTTTATAGCACCGCTGCTTACTTTAAATTGTAAATCATAATTGTGATATCTTGTTTATCTAAAAACATAGCTAATTTTAAAATGTGCATAGACTGTTTAGTCTAACTACACTTTTTTTTTGCCTTTGCCTTATCATATTTGAATACCAAAATATGATAGATCAAGTGCCCTTTTATTCAGGTGATGTAGGTCCAAGTACTTGAAGAATTTTTAAAGAAATCTGCTTCTGCTTAATTTTAAATAATTTACTTGTATAAGTGAGAGAGAGTGATTTACTTACTGTATTTTTCTCTTACTTTTAAAAAGGTTTGTAATAATTGGTTTATAAACGGCTTAAGTTACTCTTGCCTACACTTTTAATCTGTGTTGTATCTTTTAAGTTTAAAACTGCTTGGGATGATTGAGTGGATTAATCTAATTTTTAGTATTGTAAATGCTTGCAACATTGCATTTATATGTATCTTCAATTTCATTCATTTAACTTAACAACTACTCATAAAGTGACTTGGCCACTTAGCAGCAACACTTGATTTGTTTTCTTCTAATCAAGTGTTGGGTGCTAAGGTAACATCCCAATATTTGGATTAATCTTCTATCCAATTATTGGGGTCGTTATAATTGGTATCAGAGCCAAGATTGAGAATGTTAAGTTAAAAAGAGATATCCACTCATCCAAGTCAACAACATAGAAAGGTAAAAGTACTTAAAGAATGTCACCCTAGAAAAGTGAACGAACTTCAAAATCCAATAATGGATTTAAATCTTATTTGAATTAAGTAATTGATTCTAAGATTAAATAATCTAGAGTCTGAACTAGAATACAATTCTAATTTCTTTCAGAGTCACTTATGCCTTGTAATTCCTATTTCCTTTCTACTCTTTCTATGCACTCTTCCAAAGTACTACAACTTTTAAATAAATTCTATGAGAATCTTTTCTTTTCCAAGCTACTAATTTTCTTTTCTTAATCTTCTAAGAATGAATTATAATCAGATAAATCCTTTCCCTTCAACAAGTAAAGAAGTTGAATCTCTATGTAAAAGATTAAAGTTTTGGTTGAAACACAAGCAAGGGCAGCTGAGAATATTGCTTCTATAAGTGCTCCCTTTCACCCATTTTCAATCTTTCCACTTTCATATATTTTATCTTTCGTTCTCTCTGCATTTTTATTTTTCATACTTCATATTATTAATTTTCATTGGTTGTAATTAGAGTTATTTTCCCTGTTAAAGGAACTCTAATTTTAAGAACCAACTTAGTGTCACTCTCTACATTAAGGGTGCTTGTCACTTCTGCATATCAGTAAGTAGTACATTTCCTTAAGCTTCCAGCATTTCAACCTAGGTAATGCTTAGATAATGCCAACAAGTGTTGAAAGGTCTGTAGCATGTTATGTTTGGTAGGTGTCCTTATCAATATCTAACTCTTTCCATCCAAGCTGATCATAATGCCGATTACAAATTTTGACATATATTGGATCGATTGAGTCAGTATAATGTTATAACAATCTGCTCTAAGAAAAGAAATTCCCTTAGAGTAGGATGAAGGCCTAGGGTCTTCATAAGTATGACTTGACCTTTGGTCATGAATACCAAGAAGTATCTCTGAACGGTGAAAATATGTTAATTAAGATATTAAAAGTATTGTATCTTTAGGGGCGACGATTTTCCTAGATTAGCAAGTGAATGGCTCCATCGTGATACTTTAGTATTCGATGCCATTGAATGTCCAAATTTTATGCGTCTGTTGTTGTTATAACAATTCTTTGATATCTATGCCATGAACTGGTTGGATCATACATATAATATGCTAGTTTGTGGGTACAACCATTTACACCAAGCTTCTTCCTATGAAAACTTTAGATCTATAATAGACTTCATCAAGTATAATGTTATTTCTTTTTGCACTATTTGCTTCTTCCTTAATAGTATAATGTATATAGTTTCTTTCCACTTATGCTTTTCCTTCTTGCTTTTGATTAATGTATCTTCAAAGTCTTCCAAATTATGGAGAATTTTCTTTTCCAAAATTTTCAAGCTTCTGATTAATCTTTCTTTTTCTTTCTATTAGCATGAATTCTGATCCAAACTTATATTTATGTCGATTACAAACTTTGATATAATTTTAAGTATGGATTGTTGAGTAGAATTCATTCGACTCAAGGTGTTAAGTAAATCTTAATCGATGAATTATAAGTGAGAATCTAATTAAGTTATTCTCCTGAATTGGTAAGGATTGAAGGAGCTAGACTTAGTCGTTACCTCTAAAATTTAGGAGACTTGATTTAAAATCATCTTGTATCCTGCCACTATATTAATTTCTCAGAATTACTAGAAGGTACAAGATTAATAGAATACCATAAGGAGAAGTAGAGGCGGAGGATGAAACCTTATATTCCTTAGAGGATTTTAAAGTATCCTCGGAGGATAGGAATCCAATCACCTTGAGCTTTTCTAGTGATTTAACCACCACAATTTAGGTGTGGATCGATCATCATCCTTTAAATCTGAAAACCATTTTTCTATTAAATTTTTAACTCCAGCTTATGCAATCATTTTCTCCTATGGCAAGATCATTTCCCTTACCAAGGAGTGATCTGAATAGATGTGCAGTTAATCTTCTTACTGCTCTATTAAGGGTGTATGCCCTTGTTTCTAGTTGTCACCATTGAAGGCGAGAACTGCATCAGGCTTGATTTCAAATTTAATTTCTAAAGTTTTCGGTCATCCCTATCTTAACTTTTTGTAATTCCATACCTCATTGAGGAGCATTAGGAATTAAGTTAACTCCTTAATTAGGATTTGAGTAGTGCATTGGTCTTGTGCTGCTTAGATAGAAATCTTATTTATCTTCTTCTTAGTAAGAATACCAAGGAATTTACCTTAGCATATGTTTAGATCTTAGTAAAGAGTAAGATGAGCTAGCTTATTCCTTTGCTAAAATAGGATAATGGGGAGATCCTATAGTATATAAGTAGATCTGATTAGCATTAAGATAGCTACTCTATTAAGCCCCTACCTAAAATGATAGATAGGACTTTAACTTTTAAGTTATTAGAAGTCCTAAACCTTATGTGTTTAGAAGCGTAAGTTGAGAGACTTGAACATCATATTTGGAGTTTGATCTCTTGACTCTTAATCTTGATAGATTATATCAAGGTTTGATCCTAGTGTAAATAAGACAATCAATTTAAGCCATATAACTTCATTAGACGACTTTGATTTATTGAAGTTAGAACTTGATGAGTTCTAATGCTTTGACTTTTATAAGACCGTTCAACTGAGTTTACACTGATAGTAGGATCTTGTGGATCCTGACTTTGTGTATTCCTAGTATAGTTTAGAATGATAGTTTCACCAATAATAAAAAAGTGAAAGATAAGTATAAAATCTGTAAATCCGGCTGCATACGAGTCTATAGAAACTACACTTGTGTCTGTTCTTTTAATATTATTGGGTGGCAGTAGGCTATCTTAGCTTTTATAGAAGTCCTTCTGGTGGCCGAGCACTAAAAGAGGTATTGCTATCTTTATCTCTAAGTGCCTACCCTATGATTGGTGGAGGCTATGCACTAGAAGCTTAGTAGACTTCTTAAGCTGATAAAATTTCTTTTTAGGAGTGGTCTTTCATCTCCATAGTTAATTTTAAATCTTGCCAAAGAGCTAACCAAGGAAGTGTTGTGAAATTGGTGTTCGTCAATAGACTCACCAAGCCATTCCTTTCCTTCCAAATTTTCAACTTGACTCAGTAGAAAGGTTAGTCAAGCTCCATTCTTTAACGATCTTTTGTCTACTCGAGACACTGAATCATATCTATAAGGCAAAGACGACATACTTACATCTGAATTTTGATCAACTGTTTAGCAAGATCTGGGGACCATCTTAGATATGAGTACTGTAGTACATCCTTAGATCGATGGTCACGCTGAATGAGTAAATCGAATTATGAATGTTCTCTTGCGTCTTCATGTTATAGATTTCAGTAAATCATGGGGAGATCATTAAATGTTAGTTGAGTTCACCTACATTATTAGATGTCAGTCCAGTATTTGTATAACTCCTTCTGAAACTCTTTTGGGAGGAGATGTACAACTCCAGTTGCTTGGACTAAAGTAGGAAACTCTCAACTTTCTGATTCCAAGTTTATAGAAGAGACCCCTAAGAAAATCTTTATGATCAAGTGTAGTTTAGTTAGCAACGTATGATGGATAAAGAAATAAGTATGACGCTTGCCACAAACTCATGCAGTTTATAATCAGATAGATTTAATTCTTTCATTTTCATTATCAATTCTTTAAACTTCCTTTTTCATTTTCTTTTCCCTGTTCTTATTTGTTATATGTCGTGGGTGACACTCTTTTTAAGGGGCGGAGTCTGTAATAACCTAGATGTTGTTATCCGCCAATTAGTAATCTAATTGACTCTAAAGCTCTTTCATTACTCTTATAACATAGTTAAAAGTCTCCACCTCAAATTTCGTATGAATTTGAAACAATTTGGTAATTTCTAACATTTCCTGATTTTCAGATAACTCTGAAAATACCTAATTTATTTAGACTTCAGAATCGAAAATGGACTTCGTTATTACGTTCCTCATCTGAAAATACCTAATTTATTTAGAATTCAGAATTGAAAACGGACTTCGCCATTGCGTTCCTCATACCCAAATTAGCTTGGGGTGAAATTTTGGTGAGTTTTGGAGAAAGTCAAAATTTCATGATTATTTTATTACATTTTCATAATTTGATAATTAAAATAATTAAGATGACTTCCGAATTAAATTTTAACTTCATTTTTAAATCAGTGACCCTCAATTTAGCTAAAAATCAACTTTTCAAAAATTGGTTTAGAAATATTTTATCATGTAATTTTAATTAAATAAAACTTATAATTAATCATATAAATCAATATAAATATATATATACATATATATATTCAAATAAACATAAAATACTTCATCTTATCTCATTTCTGCCCTAACCTAATCCTTCGACCGACATCTCCCCCTCTCGCGAGATCCATGGCTTGCAGTCACGACATCCCAAGCAAGAGGACCCGTGGCTTCCACCCCTCGCAAGATCCAATGGCAAGTCGTCGAGACCTCTTCTCCTCGTGAGTCATGAAGATGCGGCTATTACCTCCAGTTAAGCCCATATTCCCCATCTCCATATCTACCTAAACTCAAGCGGAGAGTCGGGGAAACCGAGCAAACCCTACTCGAACCTCCACTCGCCGAGCTTCCTCTCGTCGAGTCTCCATCCAGCCGAGCGCTTCTTCTAGCCACATCTCAAAGAACAACGGTACCTCTATTTTGATTCATATCCTATGTATAATATATATATTTAAAACTGATGTAATATTTTGATCGAATGACATAAGAACACCGCAAGCCAAAAAATTATGTGTTCGCTTCTGGCATTACCGATAGGAACAGAATTTATTCATCATCATCTGAGTGTTTTTGCATTATACTAAATATAGTGATTTTGATTATTCTGTTTAGATTATCCTAAAGAGTTCGAATGAACTCATTTAATTTTAATGGAGATTTTTTTGTTTAGAGTTGAGAGTTTTAAGCAAATTCTAAAAATGAATGGTTATGTAGTATTATACATTCTCCTCTTTTCAATCTTTGATACTTCTTCTTAAAGCATATGAATAATCAGAAATAATAATAATGAGTATACCTAATTCAATCGTGACTTCTTCTTTACATGTTCTGAATGTAAAGGTTTATATTTCAGTTGGCCCAGTTTAAGGTCGTCAAAGATGAGATGAATTATGAGTCGCAAATCATGACTCATTAAATTGATAAGAGAAATCATAAGAACCTATATGTGATAATTTGGTTATATGATTTTGTCAACATTAATAAAGTTATTTTATGGGGTATATCTAATTCCTTATAAATGAGAACTTGTAAGTATGTTTAATAAGAGTTGTTGAATTGTACGTAGGTTCTGGTTTGCTTTTAACTGCTCTACTACAATATTCAAAATGCTATTTTTTTTTTTTGATGATTACTTTATATTCTTCATTGTTTTACTTACAATAATTTCCTAAACACTGAAGCTCAATAGTCCATGTACAGTACAATACTGTATAGTTATGTTACTCGGAATAATGATATATAAAAGAAAGTTAATAAAAGTTAATAAAAGATGAACTCTATTTCTTCGTTTAAAAATTTAACCAGGTAAATGTTAATTCCAGTATTACCTTATAGTTTATACTAATTTCTCTTTAAAACATACTGTATCTTCTTCCTTAAAAATTTCTAAATGTAAAAGTTCAGTTCTTTTCTTCTAAGTCAGGTTCCGCACTAGATTGAAATGGATATGATGATGTATAAACCTTAAGACATTGATTTTGTTTGTTTTTTTTATATCGTATAAATTTGTATAATGATAAGGAAGATGTATGCCAAGTGCTGAATAATGACTCTTCTTTGACACTTTATTTTCCTCATATCATGAATTAAATTAAATCTTACATAAAAAGGAAAGACTGATGGAATTATATTCCTCTTTGCATAGTTCTTATAATAAGTATTGATCAAATGCTGGATACAAATGCTATGTTTTAGTCTTAAATATTAAAGTTAAATGTTGAAAATGAATACTACTATATTTTGTGTAAAGTAGAATGCTGCAGCATCAATATTGGAATATTTAAATACTGCCATCTATCATGTTGTCATCATATGCTGCCATCCTTTAATATAAGATCAAATGTAAATACATGTTGCCTTTATTTTAGAAGTGATAAGATGAGATGCCGCCATCATATGTTGCCCTTCTTCCCAAATTGAATGGGATAAAATGCTGCCATTGTTATCAAATGAAATGGGAGATATGTGTTGCCCGTTATTTCAATAAATATCATGAATAATATGCTGTCATCTTATGAGTTCAAATGCTTCCACTTATAATTAAATGCTGTTATTTATTTGGTAAATCATAAATACTGATATGAAATTTGGAAGATCAAATTGTTGCCATCTTTTGTTCTCATGGGAGAATCAAATGCTTTAGTTAAACTGTTTAGTATGTGTTGAGCATAAATTCTTATATTTCATTTATGTTATATAGATATATTAATGACAATTAATGTAAGTAAGGGTAAGAGCTGCCATTATTCATGTGATCAAATGTTACCACCTTTAGTTTAATGAGATAATAAGTAATTCAATGTTATCAAATGCTGCCACATATGTATACATTAGAATCATATCTTGCCATCAAATGAATGTGGAATAAATATGAGTATAGAATTTGTCATTATTTTCATCATATGCTGCAATCTCTTGTTCTTATGAAAGATCAAATGTAATCATATGAGGTCAATTGTATAGATGAGAAGAATCAATGTGACATCAAGTATTTCAATGTTGCTATCAAAAGAGAATATATGCTGCTAGTTAAATTCAACATGAATCAAATGCTATCATAAGTCAAAAGCTGCCATCATTAGAAAATTTAAATTACTGCAATTATAAATCAAATTGCTGTCATTTATTTCATTATGAGTCAAATGCCATAAGAAATCAATTGCTATTTTTGAATGTATATATGAAAACAAATGATGTCAATCTTTCTCAATATCATATGTTGTTGATGCTAACTGCTACTATATATATTTAGGAGATTCAAATGTTATAGTTTACTTTGTAAGATACAAATGTTACCATGTAAATTAGGAACTCCAAATGCCACTACTTGAGTTGAGAAATTCATAAGTTGATATGTATTTCAAATACTATCATTTACTTTGCAAAGTTACAAATGCTGCCTTTGAACTTACATTCAAATGCTGCCATAAGGTCTAGGTGAATTCAAATGCTTTTATATTTCTTGCAATATAAAGATAGTTATTGTCATTTATTTAAGTATGAATCACATGTTGCTTATTATAGAATTATCTCAAAAGGATCCAAATACTCCTATTATATGCAATAAGTACAAATGTTCCTATCAATGTTAAGAAGGAGTAAAAGCTTTTATATTCTTTGCAATATAAAGACAGTTGTTGTCATCACATGTTTTTTTTATAGAATTATCTCAAAAGAATCCAAATATTGTCTTACTACTGCCATCTTTGTATATAAAGTTATAAATCATTAATGTTGTATTTCTCTATTTGCTAAATTTCATATTGGCATCTAAGAATTGTTGAATCCATAATGCTGTAATTTATAACTGCTGATTCACATATTAGTATTTTCATAAATACTAACTTTAATGATGATTCTTTACAGGTTAAGTTGTAAGAATAATACAGGAATGCTAAATTAAATACTATGTGTAAAATGCCACATAAAGCTGCTCTTATAAATGCTAATTTTATTTCTGTATTCCTTTTTATTAGATGTTTTATATAGGATGTATAAACTACTTAGTTTAGTCTTATATATTTGAAATTATTATAGAACTGGAAATGAGCAATCCTATAAAAAAGATTGAACTCTATTGTAGAACTCGAAATGAGCAATCCTATAAAAAGGATTGAACTCTACTGTAGAACTGGAAATGAGCAATCCTATAAAAACGATTGAACTCTATGTTAGAACTGGAAATAGTCAATTGATTGACTTAAATTTTGATTGTGTAAAATTGTTTATTTGAACAAAAACAAAGAAGACTCTGCCGAAATTTCTAAAAATTTTAAGACTTATAAATTTTTTAAGAAAATTTTAGTATTCAATTCAATATATGCATTTCAAATGGTTCATTTTTGAACTTTAACTCTCAATCAACTTGATTAAAAATAATAGTTTACTTTTTAGCTTTAGATAAGTTTTCTTGATAAAATTCCTACAATCATAAGTTAAATTAATTCAAAAATTGAATTTAATTTATCTTTTTCCAAATTTCAAATTACATGAAAATAAACTTACATTCATTCCACTTCTATTTTGAATTGACTTAAGATCAAATATCTATAAGTCAATTTGGAGTTTAATTAGCTCCAATCATTGAGTAGATTATTAAAGTTTAGATAACAAAAAGATATCACATACTTTATAATTATTGAAATTTATTGAATGCTTGCCTAGCTTTGAGCCTCTTTCCTTGAACATTCATTCAAGATAATTGTGCATAAATAAAGATTTTCTTAAAATTTTAAAGGGGAATGCCTTATGGTAAATTGAGTACAAAAGAAAGCGCTTATAATAGGACTTCACATTTTAGAGAGGGTAAATGTGAATGTTCAATATCCCCACTATATCTGGTTAGGCAGATGTGCTTAACTCCACGCCCATTCTATTGTGTACTCCTACAGAATGAGGTAATTTCTAAATATAACTTTAACTAAAGATATAAGAGTTCGTTTATAAATTGTAAGATCTCTTCATAACTATTTAGTTATGCTTTCATTTCATAGTTCTGGACTATGATTGTCTTAGATTAAGAATCTAAGATATTTTCTTATTTCCTTTGCTTTACACACTCTGTTGTCAGTATTGTGTATTGCTTACTTTAGTTTAATTTAAATACAGTGTATATTGCTTAACTTCAATTAATGCTTCACTGTATGACATTTACTTACTTAGCATAAATTTCAATTGATCATATATCGCTTTCATTTCATGCACATAGTAGTCTATAGCCTTTAAAATGCATTCCCTTACCAATTTTTAGTAACAGACTAGAACTTTAATAAAAGTGAGTATTTTTACTCAATTAATTTCATACTGTTTTTCTTACAGTTATGCTTACTTCACTTTCTCATACTTTGCAGCTTTTATAGCACCGCTGCTTACTTTAAATTGTAAATCATAATTGTGATATCTTGTTTATCTAAAAACATAGCTAATTTTAAAATGTGCATAGACTGTTTAGTCTAACTACACTTTTTTTTGCCTTTGCCTTATCATATTTGAATACCAAAATATGATAGATCAAGTGCCCTTTTATTCAGGTGATGTAGGTCCAAGTACTTGAAGAATTTTTAAAGAAATCTGCTTCTGCTTAATTTTAAATAATTTACTTGTATAAGTGAGAGAGAGTGATTTACTTACTGTATTTTTCTCTTACTTTTAAAAAGGTTTGTAATAATTGGTTTATAAACGGCTTAAGTTACTCTTGCCTACACTTTTAATCTGTGTTGTATCTTTTAAGTTTAAAACTGCTTGGGATGATTGAGTGGATTAATCTAATTTTTAGTATTGTAAATGCTTGCAACATTGCATTTATATGTATCTTCAATTTCATTCATTTAACTTAACAACTACTCATAAAGTGACTTGGCCACTTAGCAGCAACACTTGATTTGTTTTCTTCTAATCAAGTGTTGGGTGCTAAGGTAACATCCCAATATTTGGATTAATCTTCTATCCAATTATTGGGGTCGTTATAATTGGTATCAGAGCCAAGATTGAGAATGTTAAGTTAAAAAGAGATATCCACTCATCCAAGTCAACAACATAGAAAGGTAAAAGTACTTAAAGAATGTCACCCTAGAAAAGTGAACGAACTTCAAAATCCAATAATGGATTTAAATCTTATTTGAATTAAGTAATTGATTCTAAGATTAAATAATCTAGAGTCTGAACTAGAATACAATTCTAATTTCTTTCAGAGTCACTTATGCCTTGTAATTCCTATTTCCTTTCTACTCTTTCTATGCACTCTTCCAAAGTACTACAACTTTTAAATAAATTCTATGAGAATCTTTTCTTTTCCAAGCTACTAATTTTCTTTTCTTAATCTTCTAAGAATGAATTATAATTAGATAAATCCTTTCCCTTCAACAAGTAAAGAAGTTGAATCTCTATGTAAAAGATTAAAGTTTTGGTTGAAACACAAGCAAGGGCAGCTGAGAATATTGCTTCTATAAGTGCTCCCTTTCACCCATTTTCAATCTTTCCACTTTCATATATTTTATCTTTCGTTCTCTCTGCATTTTTATTTTTCATACTTCATATTATTAATTTTCATTGGTTGTAATTAGAGTTATTTTCCCTGTTAAAGGAACTCTAATTTTAAGAACCAACTTAGTGTCACTCTCTACATTAAGGGTGCTTGTCACTTCTGCATATCAGTAAGTAGTACATTTCCTTAAGCTTCCAGCATTTCAACCTAGGTAATGCTTAGATAATGCCAACAAGTGTTGAAAGGTCTGTAGCATGTTATGTTTGGTAGGTGTCCTTATCAATATCTAACTCTTTCCATCCAAGCTGATCATAATGCCGATTACAAATTTTGACATATATTGGATCGATTGAGTCAGTATAATGTTATAACAATCTGCTCTAAGAAAAGAAATTCCCTTAGAGTAGGATGAAGGCCTAGGGTCTTCATAAGTATGACTTGACCTTTGGTCATGAATACCAAGAAGTATCTCTGAACGGTGAAAATATGTTAATTAAGATATTAAAAGTATTGTATCTTTAGGGGCGACGATTTTCCTAGATTAGCAAGTGAATGGCTCCATCGTGATACTTTAGTATTCGATGCCATTGAATGTCCAAATTTTATGCGTCTGTTGTTGTTATAACAATTCTTTGATATCTATGCCATGAACTGGTTGGATCATACATATAATATGCTAGTTTGTGGGTACAACCATTTACACCAAGCTTCTTCCTATGAAAACTTTAGATCTATAATAGACTTCATCAAGTATAATGTTATTTCTTTTTGCACTATTTGCTTCTTCCTTAATAGTATAATGTATATAGTTTCTTTCCACTTATGCTTTTCCTTCTTGCTTTTGATTAATGTATCTTCAAAGTCTTCCAAATTATGGAGAATTTTCTTTTCCAAAATTTTCAAGCTTCTGATTAATCTTTCTTTTTCTTTCTATTAGCATGAATTCTGATCCAAACTTATATTTATGTCGATTACAAACTTTGATATAATTTTAAGTATGGATTGTTGAGTAGAATTCATTCGACTCAAGGTGTTAAGTAAATCTTAATCGATGAATTATAAGTGAGAATCTAATTAAGTTATTCTCCTGAATTGGTAAGGATTGAAGGAGCTAGACTTAGTCGTTACCTCTAAAATTTAGGAGACTTGATTTAAAATCATCTTGTATCCTGCCACTATATTAATTTCTCAGAATTACTAGAAGGTACAAGATTAATAGAATACCATAAGGAGAAGTAGAGGCGGAGGATGAAACCTTATATTCCTTAGAGGATTTTAAAGTATCCTCGGAGGATAGGAATCCAATCACCTTGAGCTTTTCTAGTGATTTAACCACCACAATTTAGGTGTGGATCGATCATCATCCTTTAAATCTGAAAACCATTTTTCTATTAAATTTTTAACTCCAGCTTATGCAATCATGTCTTCTCCTATGGCAAGATCATTTCCCTTACCAAGGAGTGATCTGAATAGATGTGCAGTTAATCTTCTTACTGCTCTATTAAGGGTGTATGCCCTTGTTTCTAGTTGTCACCATTGAAGGCGAGAACTGCATCAGGCTTGATTTCAAATTTAATTTCTAAAGTTTTCGGTCATCCCTATCTTAACTTTTTGTAATTCCATACCTCATTGAGGAGCATTAGGAATTAAGTTAACTCCTTAATTAGGATTTGAGTAGTGCATTGGTCTTGTGCTGCTTAGATAGAAATCTTATTTATCTTCTTCTTAGTAAGAATACCAAGGAATTTACCTTAGCATATGTTTAGATCTTAGTAAAGAGTAAGATGAGCTAGCTTATTCCTTTGCTAAAATAGGATAATGGGGAGATCCTATAGTATATAAGTAGATCTGATTAGCATTAAGATAGCTACTCTATTAAGCCCCTACCTAAAATGATAGATAGGACTTTAACTTTTAAGTTATTAGAAGTCCTAAACCTTATGTGTTTAGAAGCGTAAGTTGAGAGACTTGAACATCATATTTGGAGTTTGATCTCTTGACTCTTAATCTTGATAGATTATATCAAGGTTTGATCCTAGTGTAAATAAGACAATCAATTTAAGCCATATAACTTCATTAGACGACTTTGATTTATTGAAGTTAGAACTTGATGAGTTCTAATGCTTTGACTTTTATAAGACCGTTCAACTGAGTTTACACTGATAGTAGGATCTTGTGGATCCTGACTTTGTGTATTCCTAGTATAGTTTAGAATGATAGTTTCACCAATAATAAAAAAGTGAAAGATAAGTATAAAATCTGTAAATCCGGCTGCATACGAGTCTATAGAAACTACACTTGTGTCTGTTCTTTTAATATTATTGGGTGGCAGTAGGCTATCTTAGCTTTTATAGAAGTCCTTCTGGTGGCCGAGCACTAAAAGAGGTATTGCTATCTTTATCTCTAAGTGCCTACCCTATGATTGGTGGAGGCTATGCACTAGAAGCTTAGTAGACTTCTTAAGCTGATAAAATTTCTTTTTAGGAGTGGTCTTTCATCTCCATAGTTAATTTTAAATCTTGCCAAAGAGCTAACCAAGGAAGTGTTGTGAAATTGGTGTTCGTCAATAGACTCACCAAGCCATTCCTTTCCTTCCAAATTTTCAACTTGACTCAGTAGAAAGGTTAGTCAAGCTCCATTCTTTAACGATCTTTTGTCTACTCGAGACACTGAATCATATCTATAAGGCAAAGACGACATACTTACATCTGAATTTTGATCAACTGTTTAGCAAGATCTGGGGACCATCTTAGATATGAGTACTGTAGTACATCCTTAGATCGATGGTCACGCTGAATGAGTAAATCGAATTATGAATGTTCTCTTGCGTCTTCATGTTATAGATTTCAGTAAATCATGGGGAGATCATTAAATGTTAGTTGAGTTCACCTACATTATTAGATGTCAGTCCAGTATTTGTATAACTCCTTCTGAAACTCTTTTGGGAGGAGATGTACAACTCCAGTTGCTTGGACTAAAGTAGGAAACTCTCAACTTTCTGATTCCAAGTTTATAGAAGAGACCCCTAAGAAAATCTTTATGATCAAGTGTAGTTTAGTTAGCAACGTATGATGGATAAAGAAATAAGTATGACGCTTGCCACAAACTCATGCAGTTTATAATCAGATAGATTTAATTCTTTCATTTTCATTATCAATTCTTTAAACTTCCTTTTTCATTTTCTTTTCCCTGTTCTTATTTGTTATATGTCGTGGGTGACACTCTTTTTAAGGGGCGGAGTCTGTAATAACCTAGATGTTGTTATCCGCCAATTAGTAATCTAATTGACTCTAAAGCTCTTTCATTACTCTTATAACATAGTTAAAAGTCTCCACCTCAAATTTCGTATGAATTTGAAACAATTTGGTAATTTCTAACATTTCCTGATTTTCAGATAACTCTGAAAATACCTAATTTATTTAGACTTCAGAATCGAAAATGGACTTCGTTATTACGTTCCTCATCTGAAAATACCTAATTTATTTAGAATTCAGAATTGAAAACGGACTTCGCCATTGCGTTCCTCATACCCAAATTAGCTTGGGGTGAAATTTTGGTGAGTTTTGGAGAAAGTCAAAATTTCATGATTATTTTATTACATTTTCATAATTTGATAATTAAAATAATTAAGATGACTTCCGAATTAAATTTTAACTTCATTTTTAAATCAGTGACCCTCAATTTAGCTAAAAATCAACTTTTCAAAAATTGGTTTAGAAATATTTTATCATGTAATTTTAATTAAATAAAACTTATAATTAATCATATAAATCAATATAAATATATATATACATATATATATTCAAATAAACATAAAATACTTCATCTTATCTCATTTCTGCCCTAACCTAATCCTTCGACCGACATCTCCCCCTCTCGCGAGATCCATGGCTTGCAGTCACGACATCCCAAGCAAGAGGACCCGTGGCTTCCACCCCTCGCAAGATCCAATGGCAAGTCGTCGAGACCTCTTCTCCTCGTGAGTCATGAAGATGCGGCTATTACCTCCAGTTAAGCCCATATTCCCCATCTCCATATCTACCTAAACTCAAGCGGAGAGTCGGGGAAACCGAGCAAACCCTACTCGAACCTCCACTCGCCGAGCTTCCTCTCGTCGAGTCTCCATCCAGCCGAGCGCTTCTTCTAGCCACATCTCAAAGAACAACGGTACCTCTATTTTGATTCATATCCTATGTATAATATATATATTTAAAACTGATGTAATATTTTGATCGAATGACATAAGAACACCGCAAGCCAAAAAATTATGTGTTCGCTTCTGGCATTACCGATAGGAACAGAATTTATTCATCATCATCTGAGTGTTTTTGCATTATACTAAATATAGTGATTTTGATTATTCTGTTTAGATTATCCTAAAGAGTTCGAATGAACTCATTTAATTTTAATGGAGATTTTTTTGTTTAGAGTTGAGAGTTTTAAGCAAATTCTAAAAATGAATGGTTATGTAGTATTATACATTCTCCTCTTTTCAATCTTTGATACTTCTTCTTAAAGCATATGAATAATCAGAAATAATAATAATGAGTATACCTAATTCAATCGTGACTTCTTCTTTACATGTTCTGAATGTAAAGGTTTATATTTCAGTTGGCCCAGTTTAAGGTCGTCAAAGATGAGATGAATTATGAGTCGCAAATCATGACTCATTAAATTGATAAGAGAAATCATAAGAACCTATATGTGATAATTTGGTTATATGATTTTGTCAACATTAATAAAGTTATTTTATGGGGTATATCTAATTCCTTATAAATGAGAACTTGTAAGTATGTTTAATAAGAGTTGTTGAATTGTACGTAGGTTCTGGTTTGCTTTTAACTGCTCTACTACAATATTCAAAATGCTATTTTTTTTTTTTGATGATTACTTTATATTCTTCATTGTTTTACTTACAATAATTTCCTAAACACTGAAGCTCAATAGTCCATGTACAGTACAATACTGTATAGTTATGTTACTCGGAATAATGATATATAAAAGAAAGTTAATAAAAGTTAATAAAAGATGAACTCTATTTCTTCGTTTAAAAATTTAACCAGGTAAATGTTAATTCCAGTATTACCTTATAGTTTATACTAATTTCTCTTTAAAACATACTGTATCTTCTTCCTTAAAAATTTCTAAATGTAAAAGTTCAGTTCTTTTCTTCTAAGTCAGGTTCCGCACTAGATTGAAATGGATATGATGATGTATAAACCTTAAGACATTGATTTTGTTTGTTTTTTTTATATCGTATAAATTTGTATAATGATAAGGAAGATGTATGCCAAGTGCTGAATAATGACTCTTCTTTGACACTTTATTTTCCTCATATCATGAATTAAATTAAATCTTACATAAAAAGGAAAGACTGATGGAATTATATTCCTCTTTGCATAGTTCTTATAATAAGTATTGATCAAATGCTGGATACAAATGCTATGTTTTAGTCTTAAATATTAAAGTTAAATGTTGAAAATGAATACTACTATATTTTGTGTAAAGTAGAATGCTGCAGCATCAATATTGGAATATTTAAATACTGCCATCTATCATGTTGTCATCATATGCTGCCATCCTTTAATATAAGATCAAATGTAAATACATGTTGCCTTTATTTTAGAAGTGATAAGATGAGATGCCGCCATCATATGTTGCCCTTCTTCCCAAATTGAATGGGATAAAATGCTGCCATTGTTATCAAATGAAATGGGAGATATGTGTTGCCCGTTATTTCAATAAATATCATGAATAATATGCTGTCATCTTATGAGTTCAAATGCTTCCACTTATAATTAAATGCTGTTATTTATTTGGTAAATCATAAATACTGATATGAAATTTGGAAGATCAAATTGTTGCCATCTTTTGTTCTCATGGGAGAATCAAATGCTTTAGTTAAACTGTTTAGTATGTGTTGAGCATAAATTCTTATATTTCATTTATGTTATATAGATATATTAATGACAATTAATGTAAGTAAGGGTAAGAGCTGCCATTATTCATGTGATCAAATGTTACCACCTTTAGTTTAATGAGATAATAAGTAATTCAATGTTATCAAATGCTGCCACATATGTATACATTAGAATCATATCTTGCCATCAAATGAATGTGGAATAAATATGAGTATAGAATTTGTCATTATTTTCATCATATGCTGCAATCTCTTGTTCTTATGAAAGATCAAATGTAATCATATGAGGTCAATTGTATAGATGAGAAGAATCAATGTGACATCAAGTATTTCAATGTTGCTATCAAAAGAGAATATATGCTGCTAGTTAAATTCAACATGAATCAAATGCTATCATAAGTCAAAAGCTGCCATCATTAGAAAATTTAAATTACTGCAATTATAAATCAAATTGCTGTCATTTATTTCATTATGAGTCAAATGCCATAAGAAATCAATTGCTATTTTTGAATGTATATATGAAAACAAATGATGTCAATCTTTCTCAATATCATATGTTGTTGATGCTAACTGCTACTATATATATTTAGGAGATTCAAATGTTATAGTTTACTTTGTAAGATACAAATGTTACCATGTAAATTAGGAACTCCAAATGCCACTACTTGAGTTGAGAAATTCATAAGTTGATATGTATTTCAAATACTATCATTTACTTTGCAAAGTTACAAATGCTGCCTTTGAACTTACATTCAAATGCTGCCATAAGGTCTAGGTGAATTCAAATGCTTTTATATTTCTTGCAATATAAAGATAGTTATTGTCATTTATTTAAGTATGAATCACATGTTGCTTATTATAGAATTATCTCAAAAGGATCCAAATACTCCTATTATATGCAATAAGTACAAATGTTCCTATCAATGTTAAGAAGGAGTAAAAGCTTTTATATTCTTTGCAATATAAAGACAGTTGTTGTCATCACATGTTTTTTTTATAGAATTATCTCAAAAGAATCCAAATATTGTCTTACTACTGCCATCTTTGTATATAAAGTTATAAATCATTAATGTTGTATTTCTCTATTTGCTAAATTTCATATTGGCATCTAAGAATTGTTGAATCCATAATGCTGTAATTTATAACTGCTGATTCACATATTAGTATTTTCATAAATACTAACTTTAATGATGATTCTTTACAGGTTAAGTTGTAAGAATAATACAGGAATGCTAAATTAAATACTATGTGTAAAATGCCACATAAAGCTGCTCTTATAAATGCTAATTTTATTTCTGTATTCCTTTTTATTAGATGTTTTATATAGGATGTATAAACTACTTAGTTTAGTCTTATATATTTGAAATTATTATAGAACTGGAAATGAGCAATCCTATAAAAAAGATTGAACTCTATTGTAGAACTCGAAATGAGCAATCCTATAAAAAGGATTGAACTCTACTGTAGAACTGGAAATGAGCAATCCTATAAAAACGATTGAACTCTATGTTAGAACTGGAAATAGTCAATTGATTGACTTAAATTTTGATTGTGTAAAATTGTTTATTTGAACAAAAACAAAGAAGACTCTGCCGAAATTTCTAAAAATTTTAAGACTTATAAATTTTTTAAGAAAATTTTAGTATTCAATTCAATATATGCATTTCAAATGGTTCATTTTTGAACTTTAACTCTCAATCAACTTGATTAAAAATAATAGTTTACTTTTTAGCTTTAGATAAGTTTTCTTGATAAAATTCCTACAATCATAAGTTAAATTAATTCAAAAATTGAATTTAATTTATCTTTTTCCAAATTTCAAATTACATGAAAATAAACTTACATTCATTCCACTTCTATTTTGAATTGACTTAAGATCAAATATCTATAAGTCAATTTGGAGTTTAATTAGCTCCAATCATTGAGTAGATTATTAAAGTTTAGATAACAAAAAGATATCACATACTTTATAATTATTGAAATTTATTGAATGCTTGCCTAGCTTTGAGCCTCTTTCCTTGAACATTCATTCAAGATAATTGTGCATAAATAAAGATTTTCTTAAAATTTTAAAGGGGAATGCCTTATGGTAAATTGAGTACAAAAGAAAGCGCTTATAATAGGACTTCACATTTTAGAGAGGGTAAATGTGAATGTTCAATATCCCCACTATATCTGGTTAGGCAGATGTGCTTAACTCCACGCCCATTCTATTGTGTACTCCTACAGAATGAGGTAATTTCTAAATATAACTTTAACTAAAGATATAAGAGTTCGTTTATAAATTGTAAGATCTCTTCATAACTATTTAGTTATGCTTTCATTTCATAGTTCTGGACTATGATTGTCTTAGATTAAGAATCTAAGATATTTTCTTATTTCCTTTGCTTTACACACTCTGTTGTCAGTATTGTGTATTGCTTACTTTAGTTTAATTTAAATACAGTGTATATTGCTTAACTTCAATTAATGCTTCACTGTATGACATTTACTTACTTAGCATAAATTTCAATTGATCATATATCGCTTTCATTTCATGCACATAGTAGTCTATAGCCTTTAAAATGCATTCCCTTACCAATTTTTAGTAACAGACTAGAACTTTAATAAAAGTGAGTATTTTTACTCAATTAATTTCATACTGTTTTTCTTACAGTTATGCTTACTTCACTTTCTCATACTTTGCAGCTTTTATAGCACCGCTGCTTACTTTAAATTGTAAATCATAATTGTGATATCTTGTTTATCTAAAAACATAGCTAATTTAAAATGTGCATAGACTGTTTAGTCTAACTACACTTTTTTTTGCCTTTGCCTTATCATATTTGAATACCAAAATATGATAGATCAAGTGCCCTTTTATTCAGGTGATGTAGGTCCAAGTACTTGAAGAATTTTTAAAGAAATCTGCTTCTGCTTAATTTTAAATAATTTACTTGTATAAGTGAGAGAGAGTGATTTACTTACTGTATTTTTCTCTTACTTTTAAAAAGGTTTGTAATAATTGGTTTATAAACGGCTTAAGTTACTCTTGCCTACACTTTTAATCTGTGTTGTATCTTTTAAGTTTAAAACTGCTTGGGATGATTGAGTGGATTAATCTAATTTTTAGTATTGTAAATGCTTGCAACATTGCATTTATATGTATCTTCAATTTCATTCATTTAACTTAACAACTACTCATAAAGTGACTTGGCCACTTAGCAGCAACACTTGATTTGTTTTCTTCTAATCAAGTGTTGGGTGCTAAGGTAACATCCCAATATTTGGATTAATCTTCTATCCAATTATTGGGGTCGTTATAATTGGTATCAGAGCCAAGATTGAGAATGTTAAGTTAAAAAGAGATATCCACTCATCCAAGTCAACAACATAGAAAGGTAAAAGTACTTAAAGAATGTCACCCTAGAAAAGTGAACGAACTTCAAAATCCAATAATGGATTTAAATCTTATTTGAATTAAGTAATTGATTCTAAGATTAAATAATCTAGAGTCTGAACTAGAATACAATTCTAATTTCTTTCAGAGTCACTTATGCCTTGTAATTCCTATTTCCTTTCTACTCTTTCTATGCACTCTTCCAAAGTACTACAACTTTTAAATAAATTCTATGAGAATCTTTTCTTTTCCAAGCTACTAATTTTCTTTTCTTAATCTTCTAAGAATGAATTATAATCAGATAAATCCTTTCCCTTCAACAAGTAAAGAAGTTGAATCTCTATGTAAAAGATTAAAGTTTTGGTTGAAACACAAGCAAGGGCAGCTGAGAATATTGCTTCTATAAGTGCTCCCTTTCACCCATTTTCAATCTTTCCACTTTCATATATTTTATCTTTCGTTCTCTCTGCATTTTTATTTTTCATACTTCATATTATTAATTTTCATTGGTTGTAATTAGAGTTATTTTCCCTGTTAAAGGAACTCTAATTTTAAGAACCAACTTAGTGTCACTCTCTACATTAAGGGTGCTTGTCACTTCTGCATATCAGTAAGTAGTACATTTCCTTAAGCTTCCAGCATTTCAACCTAGGTAATGCTTAGATAATGCCAACAAGTGTTGAAAGGTCTGTAGCATGTTATGTTTGGTAGGTGTCCTTATCAATATCTAACTCTTTCCATCCAAGCTGATCATAATGCCGATTACAAATTTTGACATATATTGGATCGATTGAGTCAGTATAATGTTATAACAATCTGCTCTAAGAAAAGAAATTCCCTTAGAGTAGGATGAAGGCCTAGGGTCTTCATAAGTATGACTTGACCTTTGGTCATGAATACCAAGAAGTATCTCTGAACGGTGAAAATATGTTAATTAAGATATTAAAAGTATTGTATCTTTAGGGGCGACGATTTTCCTAGATTAGCAAGTGAATGGCTCCATCGTGATACTTTAGTATTCGATGCCATTGAATGTCCAAATTTTATGCGTCTGTTGTTGTTATAACAATTCTTTGATATCTATGCCATGAACTGGTTGGATCATACATATAATATGCTAGTTTGTGGGTACAACCATTTACACCAAGCTTCTTCCTATGAAAACTTTAGATCTATAATAGACTTCATCAAGTATAATGTTATTTCTTTTTGCACTATTTGCTTCTTCCTTAATAGTATAATGTATATAGTTTCTTTCCACTTATGCTTTTCCTTCTTGCTTTTGATTAATGTATCTTCAAAGTCTTCCAAATTATGGAGAATTTTCTTTTCCAAAATTTTCAAGCTTCTGATTAATCTTTCTTTTTCTTTCTATTAGCATGAATTCTGATCCAAACTTATATTTATGTCGATTACAAACTTTGATATAATTTTAAGTATGGATTGTTGAGTAGAATTCATTCGACTCAAGGTGTTAAGTAAATCTTAATCGATGAATTATAAGTGAGAATCTAATTAAGTTATTCTCCTGAATTGGTAAGGATTGAAGGAGCTAGACTTAGTCGTTACCTCTAAAATTTAGGAGACTTGATTTAAAATCATCTTGTATCCTGCCACTATATTAATTTCTCAGAATTACTAGAAGGTACAAGATTAATAGAATACCATAAGGAGAAGTAGAGGCGGAGGATGAAACCTTATATTCCTTAGAGGATTTTAAAGTATCCTCGGAGGATAGGAATCCAATCACCTTGAGCTTTTCTAGTGATTTAACCACCACAATTTAGGTGTGGATCGATCATCATCCTTTAAATCTGAAAACCATTTTTCTATTAAATTTTTAACTCCAGCTTATGCAATCATGTCTTCTCCTATGGCAAGATCATTTCCCTTACCAAGGAGTGATCTGAATAGATGTGCAGTTAATCTTCTTACTGCTCTATTAAGGGTGTATGCCCTTGTTTCTAGTTGTCACCATTGAAGGCGAGAACTGCATCAGGCTTGATTTCAAATTTAATTTCTAAAGTTTTCGGTCATCCCTATCTTAACTTTTTGTAATTCCATACCTCATTGAGGAGCATTAGGAATTAAGTTAACTCCTTAATTAGGATTTGAGTAGTGCATTGGTCTTGTGCTGCTTAGATAGAAATCTTATTTATCTTCTTCTTAGTAAGAATACCAAGGAATTTACCTTAGCATATGTTTAGATCTTAGTAAAGAGTAAGATGAGCTAGCTTATTCCTTTGCTAAAATAGGATAATGGGGAGATCCTATAGTATATAAGTAGATCTGATTAGCATTAAGATAGCTACTCTATTAAGCCCCTACCTAAAATGATAGATAGGACTTTAACTTTTAAGTTATTAGAAGTCCTAAACCTTATGTGTTTAGAAGCGTAAGTTGAGAGACTTGAACATCATATTTGGAGTTTGATCTCTTGACTCTTAATCTTGATAGATTATATCAAGGTTTGATCCTAGTGTAAATAAGACAATCAATTTAAGCCATATAACTTCATTAGACGACTTTGATTTATTGAAGTTAGAACTTGATGAGTTCTAATGCTTTGACTTTTATAAGACCGTTCAACTGAGTTTACACTGATAGTAGGATCTTGTGGATCCTGACTTTGTGTATTCCTAGTATAGTTTA
The DNA here is from genome assembly GCA_016760335.1 of Gastrodia elata. NCBI lineage: Eukaryota > Viridiplantae > Streptophyta > Magnoliopsida > Asparagales > Orchidaceae > Gastrodia > Gastrodia elata. Next base: position 1,237,838 of record CM028669.1, read on the forward strand.
GAATGATAGTTTCACCAATAATAAAAAAGTGAAAGATAAGTATAAAATCTGTAAATCCGGCTGCATACGAGTCTATAGAAACTACACTTGTGTCTGTTCTTTTAATATTATTGGGTGGCAGTAGGCTATCTTAGCTTTTATAGAAGTCCTTCTGGTGGCCGAGCACTAAAAGAGGTATTGCTATCTTTATCTCTAAGTGCCTACCCTATGATTGGTGGAGGCTATGCACTAGAAGCTTAGTAGACTTCTTAAGCTGATAAAATTTCTTTTTAGGAGTGGTCTTTCATCTCCATAGTTAATTTTAAATCTTGCCAAAGAGCTAACCAAGGAAGTGTTGTGAAATTGGTGTTCGTCAATAGACTCACCAAGCCATTCCTTTCCTTCCAAATTTTCAACTTGACTCAGTAGAAAGGTTAGTCAAGCTCCATTCTTTAACGATCTTTTGTCTACTCGAGACACTGAATCATATCTATAAGGCAAAGACGACATACTTACATCTGAATTTTGATCAACTGTTTAGCAAGATCTGGGGACCATCTTAGATATGAGTACTGTAGTACATCCTTAGATCGATGGTCACGCTGAATGAGTAAATCGAATTATGAATGTTCTCTTGCGTCTTCATGTTATAGATTTCAGTAAATCATGGGGAGATCATTAAATGTTAGTTGAGTTCACCTACATTATTAGATGTCAGTCCAGTATTTGTATAACTCCTTCTGAAACTCTTTTGGGAGGAGATGTACAACTCCAGTTGCTTGGACTAAAGTAGGAAACTCTCAACTTTCTGATTCCAAGTTTATAGAAGAGACCCCTAAGAAAATCTTTATGATCAAGTGTAGTTTAGTTAGCAACGTATGATGGATAAAGAAATAAGTATGACGCTTGCCACAAACTCATGCAGTTTATAATCAGATAGATTTAATTCTTTCATTTTCATTATCAATTCTTTAAACTTCCTTTTTCATTTTCTTTTCCCTGTTCTTATTTGTTATATGTCGTGGGTGACACTCTTTTTAAGGGGCGGAGTCTGTAATAACCTAGATGTTGTTATCCGCCAATTAGTAATCTAATTGACTCTAAAGCTCTTTCATTACTCTTATAACATAGTTAAAAGTCTCCACCTCAAATTTCGTATGAATTTGAAACAATTTGGTAATTTCTAACATTTCCTGATTTTCAGATAACTCTGAAAATACCTAATTTATTTAGACTTCAGAATCGAAAATGGACTTCGTTATTACGTTCCTCATCTGAAAATACCTAATTTATTTAGAATTCAGAATTGAAAACGGACTTCGCCATTGCGTTCCTCATACCCAAATTAGCTTGGGGTGAAATTTTGGTGAGTTTTGGAGAAAGTCAAAATTTCATGATTATTTTATTACATTTTCATAATTTGATAATTAAAATAATTAAGATGACTTCCGAATTAAATTTTAACTTCATTTTTAAATCAGTGACCCTCAATTTAGCTAAAAATCAACTTTTCAAAAATTGGTTTAGAAATATTTTATCATGTAATTTTAATTAAATAAAACTTATAATTAATCATATAAATCAATATAAATATATATATACATATATATATTCAAATAAACATAAAATACTTCATCTTATCTCATTTCTGCCCTAACCTAATCCTTCGACCGACATCTCCCCCTCTCGCGAGATCCATGGCTTGCAGTCACGACATCCCAAGCAAGAGGACCCGTGGCTTCCACCCCTCGCAAGATCCAATGGCAAGTCGTCGAGACCTCTTCTCCTCGTGAGTCATGAAGATGCGGCTATTACCTCCAGTTAAGCCCATATTCCCCATCTCCATATCTACCTAAACTCAAGCGGAGAGTCGGGGAAACCGAGCAAACCCTACTCGAACCTCCACTCGCCGAGCTTCCTCTCGTCGAGTCTCCATCCAGCCGAGCGCTTCTTCTAGCCACATCTCAAAGAACAACGGTACCTCTATTTTGATTCATATCCTATGTATAATATATATATTTAAAACTGATGTAATATTTTGATCGAATGACATAAGAACACCGCAAGCCAAAAAATTATGTGTTCGCTTCTGGCATTACCGATAGGAACAGAATTTATTCATCATCATCTGAGTGTTTTTGCATTATACTAAATATAGTGATTTTGATTATTCTGTTTAGATTATCCTAAAGAGTTCGAATGAACTCATTTAATTTTAATGGAGATTTTTTTGTTTAGAGTTGAGAGTTTTAAGCAAATTCTAAAAATGAATGGTTATGTAGTATTATACATTCTCCTCTTTTCAATCTTTGATACTTCTTCTTAAAGCATATGAATAATCAGAAATAATAATAATGAGTATACCTAATTCAATCGTGACTTCTTCTTTACATGTTCTGAATGTAAAGGTTTATATTTCAGTTGGCCCAGTTTAAGGTCGTCAAAGATGAGATGAATTATGAGTCGCAAATCATGACTCATTAAATTGATAAGAGAAATCATAAGAACCTATATGTGATAATTTGGTTATATGATTTTGTCAACATTAATAAAGTTATTTTATGGGGTATATCTAATTCCTTATAAATGAGAACTTGTAAGTATGTTTAATAAGAGTTGTTGAATTGTACGTAGGTTCTAGTTTGCTTTTAACTGCTCTACTACAATATTCAAAATGCTATTTTTTTTTTTTGATGATTACTTTATATTCTTCATTGTTTTACTTACAATAATTTCCTAAACACTGAAGCTCAATAGTCCATGTACAGTACAATACTGTATAGTTATGTTACTCGGAATAATGATATATAAAAGAAAGTTAATAAAAGTTAATAAAAGATGAACTCTATTTCTTCGTTTAAAAATTTAACCAGGTAAATGTTAATTCCAGTATTACCTTATAGTTTATACTAATTTCTCTTTAAAACATACTGTATCTTCTTCCTTAAAAATTTCTAAATGTAAAAGTTCAGTTCTTTTCTTCTAAGTCAGGTTCCGCACTAGATTGAAATGGATATGATGATGTATAAACCTTAAGACATTGATTTTGTTTGTTTTTTTTATATCGTATAAATTTGTATAATGATAAGGAAGATGTATGCCAAGTGCTGAATAATGACTCTTCTTTGACACTTTATTTTCCTCATATCATGAATTAAATTAAATCTTACATAAAAAGGAAAGACTGATGGAATTATATTCCTCTTTGCATAGTTCTTATAATAAGTATTGATCAAATGCTGGATACAAATGCTATGTTTTAGTCTTAAATATTAAAGTTAAATGTTGAAAATGAATACTACTATATTTTGTGTAAAGTAGAATGCTGCAGCATCAATATTGGAATATTTAAATACTGCCATCTATCATGTTGTCATCATATGCTGCCATCCTTTAATATAAGATCAAATGTAAATACATGTTGCCTTTATTTTAGAAGTGATAAGATGAGATGCCGCCATCATATGTTGCCCTTCTTCCCAAATTGAATGGGATAAAATGCTGCCATTGTTATCAAATGAAATGGGAGATATGTGTTGCCCGTTATTTCAATAAATATCATGAATAATATGCTGTCATCTTATGAGTTCAAATGCTTCCACTTATAATTAAATGCTGTTATTTATTTGGTAAATCATAAATACTGATATGAAATTTGGAAGATCAAATTGTTGCCATCTTTTGTTCTCATGGGAGAATCAAATGCTTTAGTTAAACTGTTTAGTATGTGTTGAGCATAAATTCTTATATTTCATTTATGTTATATAGATATATTAATGACAATTAATGTAAGTAAGGGTAAGAGCTGCCATTATTCATGTGATCAAATGTTACCACCTTTAGTTTAATGAGATAATAAGTAAAAGTTGTCATTATTTTTCATCAGATGCTACAATTTCTTGTTCTTATGAAAGATCAAATGTAATCATATGAGGTCAATTGTATAGATGAGAAGAATCAATGTGACATCAAGTATTTCAATGTTGCTATCAAAAGAGAATATATGCTGCTAGTTAAATTCAACATGAATCAAATGCTATCATAAGTCAAAAGCTGCCATCATTAGAAAATTTAAATTGCTGCAATTATAAATCAAATGATTGTCATTTATTTCATTATGAGTCAAATGCCATAAGAAATCAATTGCTATTTTTGAATTTATATATGAAAACAAATGATATCAATCTTTCTCAATATCATATGTTGTTGATGCTAACTGCTACTATATATATTTAGGAGATTCAAATGTTATAGTTTACTTTTTAAGATTCAAATGTTACCTTGTAAATTAGGAACTCCAAATGCTACTACTTGAGTTGAGAAATTTGTAAGTTGATATGTATTTCAAATATTATCATTTACTTTGAAAAGATACAAATGCTGCCTTTGAGCTTACATTTAAATGCTGCCATAAAGGTCTAGGTGAATTCAAATGCTTTTATATTCCTTGCAATATAAAGATAGTTATTGTCATTTATTTAAGTATGAATCACATGTTGTTTTTTATAGAATTATCTCAAAAGGATCCAAATACTGCTATTATATGCAATAAGTACAAATGTTCCTATCAATATTAAGAAGGAGTAAATGCTTTTATATTCTTTGCAATATAAAGATAGTTGTTGTCATCACATGTTGTTTTTTATAGAATTATCTCAAAAGAATCCAAATATTGTCTTACTACTGCCATCTTTGTATATAAAGTTACAAATCATAAATGTTGTATTTCTCTATTTGCTAAATTTCATATTGGCATCTAGGAATTGTTGAATCCATAATGCTGTAATTTATAACTGCTGATTCACGTATTAGTATTTTCATAAATGCTAACTTTAATGATGATTCTTTACAGGTTAAGTTGTAAGAATAATACAGGAATGCTAAATTAAATGCTATGTGCAAATGCCACATAAAGCTGCTCTCATAAATGCTAATTTTATTTCTGTATTCCTTTTTATTAGATATTTTATATAAGATGTATAAACTACTTAGTTTAGTTTTATATATTTGAAATTATTGTAGAACTAGAAATGAGCAATCCTATAAAAAGGATTGAACTCTATTATAGAACTCGAAATGAGCAATCTTATAAAAAGGATTGAACTCTACTGTAGAACTGGAAATGAGCAATCCTATAAAAAGGATTGAACTTTATGTTAGAACTAGAAATAGTCAATTGATTGACTTATATTTTGATTGTGTAAAATTGTTTATTTGAACAAATACAAAGAAAACTCTGCCGAAATTTCTAAAAATTTTAAGACTTAGAAATTTTTTAAGAAAATTTTAGTATTCAATTCAATATATGCATTTCAAATGGTTCATTTTTGAACTTTAACTCTCAATCAACTTGATTAAAAATAATAGTTTACTTTTTAGCTTTAGATAAGTTTTCTTGATAAAATTCCTACAATCATAAGTTAAATCAATTCAAAAATTGAATTTAATTTATCTTTTTCCAAATTTCAAATTATATGAAAATAAACTTACATTCATTCCACTTCTATTTTGAATTAACTTAAGATCAAATATCTACAAGTCAATTTGGAGTTTAATTAGCTCCAATCATTGAGTAGATTATTAAAGTTTAGATAACAAAAAGATATCACATACTTTACAATTATTGAAATTTATTGAATGCTTGCCTAGCTTTGAGTCTCTTTCCTTGAACATTCATTCAAGATTATTGTGTAAAAATAAAGATTTTCTTAAAATTTTAAAGGGAAATGCCTTATGGCAAATTGAGTACAAAAGAAAGCGCTTATAATAGGACTTCACATTTTATAGAGGGTAAATGTGACTGTTCAATCTCCCCACTGTATCTGGTTAGGCATACGTGCTTAACTCCTCGCCCATTCTATTGTGTACTCCTACAGAATGAGATAATTTCTAAATGTAACTTTTACTAAAGATATAAGAGTTCTTTTACAAATTGTAAGATCTCTTCATAACTATTTAGTTATGCTTTCATTTTATAGTTCTGAACTATGATTGTCTTAGATTGAGAATCTAAGATATTTTTTTATTTCCTTTACTTTACACTCTCTATTTTCAGTATTGTGTATTGCTTACATCAGTTTAATTTGAATACAGTATATGTTGCTTAACTTCAATTAATGCTTCACTGTATGACATTTGCTTACTTAGCATAAATTTCAATTGATCATATATTGCTTTCAGTTCATGCACATAGTAGTCTCTAGCCTTTAAAATGCTTTCCCTTACTAATTTTCAGTAACAGGCTAGAACTTTAATAAAAGTGAGTATTTTTACTCAATTAATTTCATACTATTTTTCTTACAGTTATGCTTACTTCACTTTCCCATACTTTAAAGCTTTTATAGCACTGCTGCTTACTTTAAATTGTAAATTATAATTGTGTATCTTGTTAATCTAAAAACATAGCCAATATTAAAATATGCTTAGACTATTTAGTCTAACTACACTTTCTTTTTTCTTGGCTTTGCCCTATCATATTTGAATACCAAAATATGATAGATCAAAAGCCCTTTTATTCAGGTGAAGCAGGTCCAATTACTTGAAGAATTTTTAAAGAAATATGCTTCCGCTTAATTTTAAATAATTTACTTGTATAAGTGAGAGAGAGAGAGTAATTTACTTACTGCATTTTTCTCTTACTTTTAAATAGTTTGTAATAATATGTTTATAAACTGCTTAAGTTACTTTTGCCTACACTTTTAATCTATGTTGTATCTTCTAAGTTTAAAACTGCTTGGGATGATTGGGTGGATTAATCTAATTTCTAGTATTGTAAATGCTTGCAACATTACATTTATATGTATCTTCATTTTCATTCATTTAACTTAACAACTACTCATAAAGTGATATGGCCACTTAGCAGCAACACTTGATTTGTTTTCTTCTAATCAAGTGTTGGGTGCTAAGGTAACATCCCAATATTTGGATTCATCTTCTATTATTATGGTCATTACATACATAGTTTTCTTCGTCTCAAAACTCCTATGTTCAATGGGGCACTGAATCCCATGGACACTGTAACCTGGGTTAAGTTAGTAGAGAAGAACCTGGCCACTATCAAATGCCCTAACTCTGAGGCCATCCGCCTAGTAACTTACTTATTTTAAGAAGAGGCGGAGTTTGTATTGGTGGGAAAATGAGCGAAATAACAAATTTGCATATTATGAAGTAGAGGACATTCCATGGGACATGTTCATGGAAGCATTCCATGAAGCATTCATCCCGACATCAGCCCAAGCAATTCTGGAGGATGAACTCCTCCATCTCACACAAGGCAATAATTCCGTGTTTGACTATGAACAGGAGTTTAGAAGACTATCACGATTCATTCCAGACCTAGTGAGAACGGAGGCACCTTATAACAACCTTAGGTTGTTACCCTAGCTTAAAACTAGATTAATTAAGCTAAACCAATGTTTGATTTTGATTCTATTGGATTCAATGGGTCATTTAAACTTAAACCTAGAAGTTTGAAATCTATCGGAGCTAAATTGGAAAATTTGGTATTTTTGGCTATTTTTAAGCCCTGAAAAAAAAATACCTAAATTATTTTGATCTCCAAAATGAAATCTGATTTTATTTTTAAATTCCTCATACCCAAATTAGCTAAGGGTGAATTTTTGGGAATTTTTGGAGCTCATTTGGTCCTAAATTGAATTTGGGAAATTTTAGAATAATTAATATTTATTTAAATGGATTTTAATTAATTAAATTAAATTATTTAAGAAAATTAATTCTGTGGGATTTGCTGTCGGGACCGCGGCAGATCCGCTGCGGGGTCCCAACAGCGACGCACAGTGTTAAGCCAGCAGGATCTCTGGCGCGCATCACAGCGCAGGATCCAACGGCCCGCGTCACTCCACTCGTGATTTGATCTCAGACGCTCGATCAGCATCTGGGATCCGACGTCTGAGATTCAATCCGCGTGGCCGTTACTCAGGACTTCCATCAAGCCGTCAAATCCCAACGACTCCGCGCATCAGACGGCCCTCGATCTCCCGGTCGCTGTTCACCTTCGTCCCCGAGAGATTCAGCCCGACCGCGAAAAATTTTCTGTACCCAGCCACGTCGACCTTGTCGGCCACCCTCTTGCCAGGTCAGCTGGACCGTTAGAGGTCTTTCCCGTTGTGGCCGAGCCGCATGGATGGCTGAGCCGTTCCCTGAGAGGAAATGGCGAGTGACCTCTCGGGCCGAGCCTAAGCCATGGCTCCAGACCTCGGCAGCCACCCTGGACCTCCCAACAGCCTATAAATACCCCCATTAACCCCTCAGTGAGCTCCTTTGCTCACTGTGAAGCTCACCTTGGTCTCTTCTTTAGTTCCTGGCATTCCAAGCTCTCCCGACGATCGACCCTGTCGTTTCAGCTGATAGTGGGTGTGCGTCTGACGTTCAAACCCCCAGCATTGTTCCTGTGATCACTTGGAGCCTCAGGATATTCTGCATTGTCTTCGTCATCGCAAACAAAGGTACAGCCTCTCCCAATTCCAGTAGAGCTAGTTTTCAGCTCGTTTTGCACTCAATTAAGCTTAGGAGCTGTGCTAGGACCCTTCCTTAGCTCCTCCGCATTCGATCGAGTCAGTAAGCATGGTCTGGCAGTAACCCAGACGACGAATTCGCCGTCTGTATGCACCGCCAGACGGAGTTCTAGTTTCACCAAATTCGGCATCTCCAGTAGAAGTCAGCTGCCTAGCTAGTATTAGATCCCTCAGAGCAATAATTGTAACTGGTATCGAGAGTTAGGTTCGACCAGATCGATCAATTCGACTGAACTTGATCGATCCAGTCGAAGCTTTGAGCGGCAGAAAATGCGGAGTAGCATTCCAACGATCCAGACCACCTCAGGATCTCTCGTTGCGCCCTATCGCTCCATCTTCGATCCCTGAACGTGTAGGGATCGAGACATCGGCGGCTCGTGGACTCTGTGAGGAGAATTATCTCCTCACAGGTGCGCCAGCTGAGGGATTTAGGCCGAATAGGCATCCAGCGAACCAGAGCGTCCCAGTGAGGGCTTCTTAGTTCAATCGATGCGTCTGAGGTCAGGGAACGTGTAGCCATCAAAATCGCGGCATGGCTTTGCCGGAGCGCGGTGAATTTGGCGCTGGAAGCCCGTCTCAGAAATTAGGGCTGCGGATGCGTCGGGAGGAAGACAAAGACCGATTTTGGGCCGAGCCGAGCCCCAACCCGCGCGGTTCTGATTTTGGGATGCGGTTAATTAATATTTATTGGAGTGTATTTTTAATAGTTATGATTTAAATTAATTGAAACCTATAGTTTTAATTTAAATAAATATTCAGAATAAATTAATTGAATAACTTTAGATTCACACATTAAAATGGTATGATCCAATATACCATTTGAATCAGAAAAATTTCAGGAATCTGAATCTAAAATAAAATTCCATATCCAATGGTTGGATTTAAAAATATTAACTAAAACTTTTTTGTTCTTAAATAAATCACATAAAATCACCTAATTATCCAAATTGTTAGTTTAAGGGCTTTGATTGCTCCTTATGACCTAAGGAACAATTCTAGACCCTTAAAATCCATTTTAGGTAATTAATTTTCTTAATCACTCCTTAATTACCCTAATTAAGGATTAGTGAACTTAACCCTAATTAAGCCTCTGAATTGAGTGAGGTTGTTCCTAACCTTATATTAAGTCAATTAGAATCTAAGTGTAGAGTTGGATTGCCCTAAATTGCCTTAATTTCACTAATCACCCTAAGTGGCTTAATTAAGTGATTAGTACTAATTAAGATCAATTAGGTCTTCAAAACCTAAATTTTGGGTGTTTCCCACTTTACTAAGTCATGTGAAACATATTAAAACAGATTAGAACCAATTTGGGTAAGTAAACCCTAAAATCCCAATTTTTGCCTTAAGAGGATTTTGGTCATTTTGACCAAAATGTGGATTAATGTCCCTCAAGGATTGAAAATTTCAGTAATATACTTTAAATTAGATTGGAAATGTTCTCTGAAATCTTAGAACAATAATATTATTCATATGATCCTTAAATCATCAAATCTTCGTTTAATCCTTAAATAAGATGCTTAACTCTTAAGCATTCCATTTAAGGATCATTTGACCTGAAAATTGAAATATAATAATAAGAATTGTCAATTGTATCATTAATAAACTCATATAAGATAACTTAAGAGCTTAGTATCAAAAGATAAGGAATTGGAAAAGTTTAAGTTAAGAATCCAGCTTAAGATCTAAAAGTGATCAAACTTAGACTCTTAGATCTTAAGTAATCTAAAGATATTATTATGAGTTAATGGTTAACCTAATGTTTAGAACTATTAATCCTTATAGTGATAAGCCCAATATAGCTAGATGTTGAACCTAATGCAATTGGAATCTCCTAAGCTAATATCTAGTTTTAATGTCTATAGTGATCAAATCTCAGATCTTTGGATCTTAGATCTTAGACTTAGATCTTCAATTTGAATCAAATCACCTCCAATTGAAATTCTTTAATGATTGATTATTTAATCTTTTGAAACCTTACATGCGGGTATAGGATGATTCAATCAATAAGATAATGAAATTATCTTAAAGATTGAATATAGATCTTAGAGTCTCAAGTTCTTAACTGATTATTTTATCTTATAATTAATAGAATAGCCTTTCACTAAGATCGTAGTTCCTGAATCTTTCAACTTATAGGATCCCTTACCCTTGGGATTAAGTGAGAAACCTCGATCCTATTTTAGTATCACCTTGGATTAAGAATTTGAACTCAACATAGGGTTTAAGTTTTAAATCCTTAAATCTTGATTTATTTGATCAAGATTTGGGTAAGAGAGTAAAATATTCATAAAATTAGGTCGTTGATTTGCTTATTTAAACCATATAGTCATCACATAATTTTTGATTAGAACTTGTTAAGTTATAATATTTGACTTTAAGGACGTAAATCTTAGATTCTACTCGATAGCTGGATATCGGAGATCCTAAGCTTGTACTTTCTCAGAGTAGTTAAATTTGGAAATTAGACAACAACAAATATCACATAAGTCTAGATTGAGTCTCTTGCTTACTTTGATTAGATTACTTTGCATACTTTGGATTTTGAGCTTTAGCCCTTGAGCATAATAGGAAAACTTAGGATGATGTATCCTAAGCTAATATTAAATTTACATTTCATTCAGTTTTATTTTGTCACAGTTAGTAGAATATGACCTAGTTTAGTCTGCCTCTTCAGTAGTAGTATTGTATAGACTGGACTCAGACCCAGCATATTTGGATGGCTAGGCTGGGGATTGACTGATTGATTGATATTGGAGGCCCTGTATGGCCTATTGGCTGGTATGGCAGTACTAGAACTAAGGCATATTACTACTTTACCTGTATTGTATTGTTTTGATTTTTGGTTTGTTTTGCCACATGCTTCAGTGGCCTTATTTTCAGTATTTGCTCACTTTGCCACATGTCTCAGTGGCTTCACTTATCATATATTGCTTTGCTTTTCGCCACATGTCTCAGTGGCCTTTCTTTTCATATTAATCTGCATGTTGTATGTATATTTTATGGCTTAGATATATATATAAATGGCATGTTTAGGATGCTAGAATTTTATTATATTCAGTACTCATGTTCTTTTATACTCAGCATGTTTTACTTCGATCATAATCATGTTAGGATCATGTTTATTCAGTAGTTACAGTTATTTTTGCTCTTAGCCTTACCTTGCTTATTTTGAGTCTGTATGTTACTTTACATACATGTTGCATGCTATAAATAGATAGTTTATAGTGTCCCAGTTCTTTCATAGCTTATTGCACCCCTTTTACTGCTGCATGTATAGTTAAATTTAAATGTGATATCCTTTAATATTCAGTTCACTTTAAATAGCCTAAAATGTACTTAGACAATTGTCTAACTGTAACCTTTTTATTTTGTTGGCTGGGACCCTGGCATTTATGATGCCGACAAATGTCAGATTCAGACTTGTTCGTGGGCAATGTCGCTGAGGAGGAGCCAGTTCTGGAGGAGGACCTTCCAGCTGCTGTCTAGCTAGCTTTGCCTTGTTATTCCAGTGAGGATGAGAGTCTTTCATTTTTTTTTCAGTTATTCATTTCAATTTATAATAATTAAACTTTCTGGATGTACTTTACTTTCTGCATTGTGATGAGTTACTATATTGCATTTTCTTTTCCTACTATATATGCTTGTAGATGTTACTCTATATTATATTACTTCTGCCACTTTGATATTTATATTGATGAATGTTACAGCACTTGGTGATAAGTCCTTTTCTTAAGGCAAATTGGGTTCGCCTAACTTTACTTAAGTTGGGGATTTGCCATAGTTGGAGCACCGTACTTCCTTATTATCAGTACGGGGGCCCCACATGCCTAAATGCCACCGTTTTCCAAAAGGCCTGAGAGACTCCATCAAAGCGCATCTAGTATCCCGTCAGATCAAGACGCTGACTGAATTAATTGAGGCAGCCTGTCTACAGGAAGGATTCCAGGGTCAACTGGACCAAAAGCGAAAAGCGACAGTCATGCAGCCAAGGGGAGAATGGTTTGGTCATCACAAGATGGCAAAGGTTTACAATATGGAGCCAGCACAACCTTAGCCTCAGAACTTTGAATGCAAATGACTGCATCTATACAAAAAATGCTACCACTTCAGTGGTGTGTGTTTCACATGTGACCATAAGGGCCACCGTTATCTCGAGTGTAGGGAGAATGACACAATCGATGGTGTACTCATCAACCACTCCCGCCACAAACAAGCATTCCGAGCTCAACTAATAAATAGCCGGGAGCCTGGTCCTGCAATCATGCCAGCCACTGCTACCAACTCTAAAGCCATTGTACCGGCACAAAGGCCAAGCTATGATCATCAGGGTCAAAGGCACCAGAATAAACAACCCTCAGCACCTGCCAGGGTATATATGTTAACTCCTGCCTTTGCTCCTAAGAACAATGATGTGGTGTCAGGTATGTCTTAACATAATTTTTCATTATTTCAGTAATCATCACATACTATTGCAGTACCTTAACTATTGACTAGCCATCCTTATTAAACTGTAAAAATTATAGGCACCTTATTGATAAATGATAAATCTTGTAACGTCATCTTCGATACGGGAGCAAGTCATTTTTTCGTATCGAAAAGTTTGGCTAAAAGTCTCAAACTACCAACCTATCCATTAGCCAGTTCATTGAGTATTAGGTTACCCTCGGGAGCCCATATGCAGTCTCAAAAATACTCCAAACTAGATATTCCTATTGGGGAACAAAACTACGAAGCCAAGTTAATTATATTGCCAATCACCAACTTTGATATAATCTTAGGCATGAATTGGCTAAGCCAGCATGATGCTTCCATAAATTGCCTAAAGAAGAAAATAACATTGGGCAGTGGGAGTAACACAAAATCATTCATGGGGAGATTTAGCACTCAATCATCGTTGATCAATGCGATGACAGTAGAAAGGCTAGTCAGGAAGGGATGCAGCGCGTATCTTGTGATAATGTTGGGAGAGAAGAAAGAAGTCGTACCTATTTTTAAAAATCACATAGTTTGCAAATTTCCTGATGTGTTCCCTGGAGACCTACCCGGTCTTCCTCTAGTGAGAGAAGTAGAATTTGTAATAGCACTAATTCCTGGAACGCAACCACTGTCGAAGGTTCCGTATCGTATGGCACCAAAAGAACTCCAAGAGTTGAACAATCAACTCCATGAACTATTGGAGAAGGGTCTTATTCATCCAAGTTTATCTCCATGGGGAGCACCAGTGCTGTTCATAAAGAAGAAGGATGGATTGATGAGAATGTGCATCGATTATAGAGAATTAACTAAAGTAACCATTAAGAATAAGTACCCTCTGCCTCGTATTGATGACCTGTTCGATCAATTATCCAGAGCTAAAGTCTTCTCCAAGATAGACCTGCGATCAGGATATCATCAGTTACGAGTTAAAGATTTAGATATTGAGAAGATAACTTTTAGAACTCGCTACGGGCATTACGAATTCTTGGTGATGTTCTTTGGTTTAACAAATGCACCGTCCATCTTTATGGACTTAATGCAGCGCGTGCTGAAAATAAATTTGGATAAATTCATCATTGTCTTCATCGACGATATATTGATTTATTCAAAAGATAAAATGGATCACAAGAATCACCTGCGTTTAGTACTTGAAGAACTCAGGAGCCATAAGTTATATGCTAAATATTCTAAGTGCGAATTTTGGATTGACTCAGTCGCTTTTCTGGGTCACATCGTCAATTCTCAAGGGATCAGAGTCGATCAAAGTAAAGTAAGCGTAGTCCAGGATTGGTCACAACCAAAGTCTGTGACCAATATTAGAAGTTTCTTAGGTCTGGCAGGCTATTATAGGGAGTTTGTTAAAGGCTTTTCGCAAATTGCATCCCCTCTCACTAAATTGACTCAGAAAGCAGTACCGTTCACCTGGAACTTAAAATGTGAGAAAGCATTTTAAACACTGAAAGATGCTCTATCCTCTGCACCAGTTCTTGCCTTACCTAAAGAATGCCTGAACTGCCAAGTCTATACTGATGCATCTGGAATAGGATTGGGATGTGTTTTGATGCAGGAAGGAAGAGTTATAGCCTATGCGTCTCTTCAGTTAAGGCCTCATGAGAAGAACTATCACGTCCATGATCTTGAGTTAGCAGCGGTAGTCTTTGCTCTAAAAATCTAGCGTCATTATCTTTATGGCATCCAATGTTCTGTATTCACCGATCATAAGAGCTTGAAGTACATCTTCACCCAGCGTGGGCTGAACTGCCGACAGCGAAAATGGCTCGAACTAATAAGTGATTATGATCTAAATATCCAATATCATTCTGAAAAAGCGAATGTCATAGCAGACGCTCTTAGTCGTCATACTACACTGTCTTCTTTAATACTATCCAGTCCTCTGGAAGAAGAATTTTGAAAGCTCGAAATCAGGCCATTGCGTGGTGACATGTTAAGCACATTAATATCCATGAGTTTAGTTGAACCCACATTTCATCATGATGTCTCCATTTCACAAACCAAGGATGAAGCCTACCTGAAGTTTAAAGTTGACATCGAGACTGGTCGTCGTTTTGATCTTCAGCTTCGATGTAATGTAATTTATCAGGGGGATCGTCTATGGATTTCCAAATCCATGCAGCAAGAAATTCTAGTAGAAGGTCACAATTCAGGTTACCAAGTACATCCTGGCAGCACCAAGATGTATCAAGATCTGAAGAAATTATTCTGGTGGCCTAGAATGAAGAAAAGCGTGGCAGAATTTGTAGCAAAATATCACGCTTGTAGCCTAGTCAAAGCCTGAACACCAAAAGCCTGGAGGACTTCTCCATCCCCTAGCAATACCTGAATGGAAGTGGTTCGACATTTCTATGGATTTTGTTAAGGGATTGCCTAAAGCAAGATCCGGTGCTGATTCAATATAGGTCATTATCGATCGATTTACCAAATCAGCGCATTTTATTCCTATGCGGCAAACTGATTATGTGGAGAAATTGGCAAGGTTGTACATCAAGGAAATTATCAAGCTCCATGGAATTCCAAGATCTATCGTATCTGATCGAGATAGTCGTTTCACTTCTAAATTTTGGCAAGCAGTGCATCAGAACTTGGGGACTACTCTAGCCATGAGTACCACTTTTCATCCTCAGACCGATGGTCAAACGAAAAGAGCTAATCAAGTCTTAGAAGATCTTCTTCGCCTCTGTATGCTGGATTTTGGAGGTTTCTGGAAAGATCATATTCCTCTCGTAGAATTCGCATATAATAACAACTTTCAGGAAAGTATTGGCATGGCTCCGTATGAAGCTCTATATGGCAAAAAATGCAGTACTCCGTTAGTATGATCTAAAGCTGGTAGTGTGCAGCTTTATGGTTCTGATCTAGTGGAAGAAACAAATCATAAGATTCAACTAATCCAACAGAGGATCAAAGCAGCTCAAGATCGCCAGAGTAAATATCACGATACTCATCATTCGTGCTCTAGATCTGGATGTGGGAACTTTTGTGTACCTTAAAGTCAGCCCGATGAAGGGCGTATATTGTTTCGGTGTAGCCGGGAAGCTAAGTCATCGCTACATCGGACCATTTGAAATATTTAAAAAGATTGGTTTTGCAGCTTATCGATTAAAACTTCCTGAAGATTTCTCTACCGTCCATAATGTCTTCCATATCTCATCTCTACAGAAATGCCTTCGTAACCCATCTCACTGAATCCAACTTCCGGCGGTATCTCTCCAACCAAATCTTTCTTACGCAGAATAGCCAATTAAGATCTTAGCACATGATCAAAAGCAACTGAGGAATCGCTCAATTCCAATGGTGAAAGTTCAGTGGGGGAATCGTTCTTTTGAAGAATCTACTTGGGAGAAGGAGGCGGATATGAGAGAAAAGTATCCCAGTCTCTTTGAAACTCAAGGTATTCCTTTAATTTTATGAGTTTTAGTATGTTCTTCAAATTCCTCATGTTTTTCTTCTTCCTTGAGATGATGTCGAGAACGGCATCGTTCTTAAGTGGGGGAGTCTGTAACAATCCTAGGTTGTTACCTTGCTAACCCATAATCTAAACCAATCCTTATTTTAGACTCCATTGCTTTAGAACTTCAAATAAAGATTATCCTGAAAATTTGAAGTCCATAGGACTTCTCTAAATCCAAAATAATAGTTTGATCAATCTAGATGCCCTAGCCTAGAACCAAAATATTTTGATCTCAAAATTAAATTCTGATTGCATTTTTGAAATCCTCACCCCCAAATTAGCTAAAGGTGAAAATTTGGTACAATTTGGAAGTCATTTAGGCCATTTAATTAAAATGGTCTAATTGCATAAAAAGGTTTCTAACAATTTGATTTTGCAAATCTACCCCTCATACCCGATTAAACGGTTGGGATCCGCTGTGCGGAACTGCGGGCGATCCACTGCGGAGCCCGAGCCACGCGACAACGGAGTCCCACACATCTAGCTGTTCTGCCTTTTTATCCAACGGTCGAGATGTGATCCCGCGGAACCACGAATCGACCATTGGATCTACCCGACAGATCCTACAGCCCGGATCGCTCCCATGATCGGCCATTAGGATCCGAGCAATCTGAGCCATTCCGCCATTTGATCAATAGATCAGACTGCATCCGAAGGTCCCACGACTGTGGACCTTCGTCTACCTCTCACCGTGCCCGACAGAAGGAATCTGGCAGATTCCAGGCAGCCAGGTCCTGTCCCCCACTCCCATGTCCACCTCAGCATGTCGTTAGGATCCCTCCCGTAATGGATTGGAGCCCCGATCAAGCCTCGTGGCCCGGCCGAGCTCAAATTGGAAATTCGAGAGCTCGGCCATGGCCCGACCTCTCGGGTCCTCTCCAGCCCGAGCCCGCCCTCCAGAAGCTTCCCTAAGCTCATCTGAGGCTATAAATAGCCTCAACAATCCTTCCCCTATCCCTTTGCTGCTCAATTGCCCAGAATTTCCATTGTCCTCCTTTCCGCCATTACTGAATTCCCGAGCTTGCATAGGCGATCTCCAAGTGTTCCCAGCGTGCGTACCGCTGATAGGAGAGTCTCCTAGTATTCAAGAACTCTCAAAGGAAGCTCAGCAAGCCCGGCATTGTCCCTTTAATGTCTGCGATCCCTCGGTAAAACCAGGTACCACAGTTGCTGGTTTCGAGCTACTGAGGCTCGAACCTCCTTCCCTTTGATTCGTATGCCTGCGTATTGTCAATTCGAATCTAATGCAATCATAGCTAGGACCTAAGCTAGCCCCAATCGATCGATATGATCAATCGGGCTAAGTCGCTTAAGGATCGTCTCGGTCGAGTAAGGACACGATGATCCAGGCCCTCCCAGACCCCCAAACCTGAGGGCTTCGATCCGCTTCACCTCCCTGATGGTGTAGGGAGTGAGCCCGAGGTCTGGCGTGGTCTCTGTGGGGAGAATTTCCTCCCCACAGTAGCTCCATTAGAGGAGCTCTCGGGTGAGTAAGGTCAGGTTGATCCAGACCATCTCATAGAGGGCTTCAGGTCCCATTTGGTGTGTCTCATCATGGTGAAGGTGTGGCGATCTTTTTCCGTTCCTGGCGTGGTCTGGTTGCACCGGAATTTGGTGATTATGGTTTCCCTAATCGGCCCTCTCTGCCGGGACGAAGGCGCGGAGACGAAGCCCTGTGCGGGTCGGGGCAGCCCGTGACCGGCACGGTGCGACAGCCTCGGGTCTTCGGTCCCCGGTCGACCCGCGCAGTTCGGCTAATGGGCCGAGCCCGTTTTAATAAAATCCGAATAATTAGAATTATTTTCATTAAGGAAAATAATTCAATTATTGAAATCATAGGAAATTAATTAAATAAAAATACATAATGTATTAATTGCATAATTTTTAATCCACTTCACCAAATCCTATGATATTATATATGAAACTAATCAGAAAATTATCAAGGATTTGAATATAAAATAAAATTTAACATCTGATGGTTGGATTTTCTATTATTGCCTAATTACAGTGAAACTTAATTAGAATGATTTAGCAAATATACTTAACCAAATAGCATGATTATGGTGCCTTTAGTTTACTTGTGGTTAGTAGAATACATGTGTTAAGTGGTTTATTTTTTTGAGCTTTGTATTTCAAAATATGTCTTAATATTGTTAAAGCATGATTAGTGAAAATTAGGGTTTATACTTGTTGGATCTTTGCAAACTTAGGCCCTGATTAATTATATTATTGAGTAGAACTTGTGTGCCAAATAGCAACTAGTTTTGATGGCTGGATTTGTAATTAAGTACTAATCCATTTGAATGGATTTAGGGTTTGATTAGCACTAATTACTTTCTGATTTTATGAATTTTTCTATTTTTATGCTCCATAACAATAGGGTAAATGTATTAGAAACCTTATATATTAATCCATAATGTGTAAATTGGATAAACCAAAAACTGGAGATCTTAGCCTCCTTAATTAACTTAAGAAATCTTAAGTCTTGGATCAAGCATTTAAGACTGATCTAGGTCTAAGATTGCCACCAATAATACATGTTTAATCCACTGATTTGGCATTGATCTATAAATACATACTTGATCTTAATTAAGGCATGAGAAGGGATCAAACCATAATCTACTTAAGTAAGATCCAAATCCTTAACCATTAACTTAATTGATTTGATTATAAGACAGTGAACCTGATATTTTCCAATAATGCATCTGATATGATATTGACCCTAAACCTTTGAATTAGACATGATAAGGTTATTGATAAAGCTATATGATTTCCTAATCTAAATCAAATCTTTAGATCCTGGATTTTCTCCTAAATAAGACCATTAGCATAAGAAGATTCATAAAATCCTATTGATTGAACAAGTGAGCTAAAACTTTAAAACATTCTTGATTTAATTCTCATGATCTTAGATTAAGTTGTGATTAGATGTCTTAATCATCTGATCTGATCATCCTAAACCTAACTATAAAATAGAATTTTAAAATTTTAATATTAGAATGGGAGATCTTAGGTATCCCTTCATAAGATCATCTTGAAATATTTAAAAGACTTAAATTACATATACTTTGAGGTAGGAGAACTTATATGGCTCATTGAGGTAGAAGCTTAGAAGATCCTATGACCTTAGAAATTGATCTTAACCCCTCGTGATAGAAATCCCTTAAGACATTAGAATAATACTCCCCCTTGTGGTAGAATCCATGCTAAGTGATCCTTGATCACAAGTTCATGAAACCTTGTATCGGACTTACCCACTAAATTAGGCCTTAGTAGTCTTGATAATTTCTTGCTTTATTAAGTAGACTTGTCTGAACCCCGATTATTGGTTGGTGTAGTATAGTATGCCCATACTACTGGTCCCTAGTAGTATTCAAGATTAGTTGATTCACTCTAATAGGGACTTATGAGTGGGTGCTAACTTGAGGGATTAGACAAATACAGTCCTGTTAGAATAAATCATTCAAACCTAAGAATGTATTAAACGGGTATTCATTCCTTAGTTTGATTAAAATAAAATTGCCAACGGGCAATGCCTCCTAAAGAAGATTGCTTCGATAGGCATGGCTCAACCAAACTAAGTAATTGAAGTTACCTTCTTTAAGACACTAAGTGTGGTTGTGAGTAGTGCATCTTAACAACTTAGCTTGAGATATAAATCACCAATGGGTGATGCCTCTTATCGAAGATCGCTTCATTAGGGTGGCTTAATCAAACTAAGTGATGAGAATCACCTTCCTTGCAAATACACTAAGTATGCGTATACCATCATTATACCTAATAATCCTTAATTAAATTTGTAACTTTAATTAGTTACCGATCTAGAAGTTATGAGTCAGAATCCTTTTAGCAGGATTCTGCACAATGGAGACTTAGAATTCATTATCAGTATTCCAATCTTTCATGAATCTTCTGAGTTTTTACTCATTTAGAATAGAAGCATGGGCATAAGCATGAGCATGGACTTGAAACATTATTTCAGTAGTAACGCATGAGTATTAGTGAAGTATGAGTGACGGAATGTTACATACGCATACTGGGAAATTTCGGGATGCATCTGCGTCACCATACTGTATTCCCAACTAGGTGTATATTTACCTTGGACCATACTACTCATAGTCTTTCAGTGATAGTTCAGTAATATATCAGTGGTATATGTAGTGTGACATACTTTGGTGCATCATTCCAATGGCATATAATACAGCATTCAGCATTTCATTCATCTTGATTTATGAGTGTTCGATACTTCCTTTACTTTCAGTTATCATTTGTGTGACCGTTTTACTTACTTAGCCTTTACTGTCATCTTACTTAGCTTTTACAGTTTCTCTTTACTTAGTTCTTTTCCCTAGTTTTTCCTACAGTTTTTCTTTACTATACTTTTTACCTGTATTTAGCTCTATTTCTGCATAGTTATTTGTGATGTCTTAGACTTCTTGTCTATCACGGGGTACTTTTGGGATCTGACAATTTGCTAGATCTCAAGCAGCTTGTGGAGACAGGTCAGGAGGACACACAGGAGGTCCAGGAGGAGTACGTGGAGCCTTAGTGGATCGGGCATTTACCTTTACTTTTAGCTCTATTTTAGTACTATAGTAGACCTTATTTACTTCTGCATTTAAATCAGTCTGTAATAAATTCTAGATGTATCTTTTACTTTCTTTTTCTGAGATGAATGTTTACTATTACTTGAGATAAATATATTCTAGATGTATTGCTTTTTAGTATTATGATGTGACCGACATACTAGAAATACGAATATATTGATGACGTATGTTGGATCCTTACTCGTTCTTTAAATCCAATATACATGTTAGGCTAATACTTAAGGTAAGTATTATACTCTTATCCTAAGTATTGGCTCTCAATCCTACTCTTAGGATCGAGTCAGCAGCCTTCAGTATAGCTCAGTCTTAGACTCGCCTATTCGGGAGAATGGGTTTTGTTTGTATACCCGTCCTCCTGAGTAGCACACCACTTCACTGTAAGATATACACTTATCTCTTGTCTTTTGCGCCTGGTGACGGGGCGGGGCGCTACACCTATCCCATCCATTGGCTGTCCTCTTCCCCATTAAGAGAACATTTAGCTCTCAGCTCTTCATTTCCCCTCTATCTCCCTTGGCAAGTTGAGCTCCTCTCTTTCTTTTGCTCTACTTGCTACTGGAAGAAAACTCAGCCCGTCCCTCTTCTTGCTAGCAGTTGAAGAAGAATAAGAAAGGACCTATCTAGCTCTCAAGCATCTCCTAGAAATCTGCCATTGTCAACACCAAGGTACTTCCTTTCCCCCATTGAATGTATTCAATGGCTACTCCATTCCACTCCTATGCTTAGTTTGCATCCTTAGAAATCTGTATTTAAGGTATGGAGTTCATTAGAGCTCATTAAGGTTGCAATTTTAGGAAGATAAAGCTATCCTATTTTTCCTCCATTCTGCATACCCAGTCATTTAACCCAACTGTTTGTATTGATAACTTAATCTTTTGGTGCTGATTTGGGTACCAATGGAAAGGTCTCGGGAAGAGCTTTCCAACGATATATGGCACCACATGTGAAGTGCTCTAAGTTGAGAGTAATCGAGCCCGAAAGTTGACCCATCGCTGTTTACGCTCACGCAAAATCACCATCTGACGCTCCAGCGCGCTGCAGCGCCCAGAGTTGCGAATTTGAGTCCGCTCCAGCGCGTTGCAGCGCAAAATCCGTTACCAGATGCTCCAGTGCCCCCATTTCATATAGGGACCGCTATAGCGCACCCTAGCACTTAAAAATGCAATTTTTGGCCGCTACAGCCGGCTACAGCGCGCTCCAGCGCGCTCTAGCCCGCCACAGCGGCCAGAAAATTAAATTTACCATATCTTGGTCATTCGGACTCCAAATTCAAAAATTTAAAGTGCTAGATAGTTTAAAATTTCAGTGCCTACAATAATATAAAATAATATTTAGGTATGGAACTATAGAAAAATAAAAAATGACCAAAATACTCTTAATTATAATTAGGTCATAACTTAGCCAATTGAGATCCAATTTGGGTATACTACCAGTCAAAATACTCAGTGTAATATAGGGAAGCTATAGCCACTGAATTTGCTGAATTTGGACACCAAATGAAAGAGTTTGAGCTTCTTGATCCCTCTTAACTTAGAAAATTACCAAATTTTCTCTTAGAAATTCAATTGGCTATAAATAATTCATTAGACCTCAGAATTTAGTGTTCTTAGACTCTATAGAGTTCTTGAACAACAACCAATAATAAACTGTGTAAAAATTTAGATTCCATTAAGTGCAACTTACCAAAATATCACTTAAGTCAAAAACTTTAATTTGGACATATTTAACCCATTTCTTATCCAAATTTGGTATACTTACTGTCTATCTTCATGTTAGACAGTAAGGAATCATTTGACAGTAAGAAATCCTAATTTAGAGCATTAAATCAAAAGTTAACTTTTTAGACCCTTAAGTAGGGGCAAAATAGTCATTTTGCCTAAAATTTATGTTAAGCACTTTTAACTCCTAAATTATCTTCTAAGTCAATAAAATAAGTATTATAACTATATTAGAATCATTTAATTGAGTAAAATCAGCTATTATGTCAAATTTGTTAAAATCCCTAAAATTCCTCAATATTTTCCTTAGGAAATTCAACACCTCACATCAGGGTTATTCCTAAGATTAAGGCTAGATCCTAGGTTAGATTTCATTCATTAAATAATGGGGTTATTCAATGAATGAAACTTTGGTTTTATTAGTTTCTAGAATTTTATAACTTATTCTAATTATTTTGTCTTTTAACTTAATTTTAGGATATGACGAATCTCTTATTAAGTTTGATTACTTAATAGGATTTGCCATAATCAGTAGATCACCATTAGAATAAAATCTAGATCTTATGTCTTATCCTTTGGATTATGTGATTAAGCCCAATCTCATTGTGATTAATCCATAATCTATAGTTTAGAATATCTTGATCAGATCTTAGATAGAACGTCTAAATTCACAAAACTAGGACGTATGGCTTATTGATTTAACCCGTAGTCATAATCTGATTAAACTAGATTATAACCTGATCAGTTTTAATCCTTTTTAACTTATAAGGATGAATTTCTAAGTTACACTCGATAATAGAAAATGGTGATCCTGAACTTGTGTAACTTGGAATAGTTAGAATGGTTAAATTATAAAATAAATGATAGCACATATTAGTAGAGTCCCTTACTTACTGTTGATATTTTGTGCTACGTATTCCTTGATTTTTGTGTCATATTTCATTGAGCATATTATATAAAAATTTTGATGCATAAATAAAATTTTAGAAAAATATGGAGACTCCTTAGATTTCTTGTGAAAATATTAAAGTGATTGAGTAAAGATAATAATTTTATGTGTTAGAACTACCTCTTAGTTATGTCTTCTTTGCATAGTCTTCTTGTTGACACTAGGAGAAGACCTTGCTTATATCTTCTTTGCTTAGTCTCCTTATTAACACTAAGAGAAGATTTGTTGTGTTTTCTTGCCTAGGCTCCTTGATGATAGAAGAAAACCCTATATATCTTGCCTAGTCTCCTTGATGATACCAGGGGTATATAGTTTTGCGCCTAGTCTCCTTGTTGACACTAGGATCCTTTTGATATTCAGTGGGCTAGATTAGCTCTTTTTTGTATGGTAGTTAGTACACTGATATTCTTATATATACACAGTTTTGATATTTGGTTTACTTTTCAATATTTTTATTCAGTCAGCTATTCTTTGTTCTACTTATGTATATTTTAGGATATTAGAATTTTGCTACTATTTATATGTATCATTGCTGAGTTTAGTTACTTTAATTTGCAAATTTCTTTTGATCACTAGCATATTTAGGATGTAGTATTTTCTTCCAGCACTTATTTAGTTATTTATATATGCCTTGCCTTGTTTAACTTATATTTGAGGCATGTCTTAACCTTCTTTTTGCGTAAAGTTATAAATGTTGTTTATATCTTTTTTCTTTTTTATTGTATTGCTAGTTGATCTCATTTTTAATGTAATTGTGGCTTAGAAATGTAAAATGATGATATTATAAAACACATGAAACTCATCAGCTAAAAATGTGCTTAGACAATTGTCTAACACAAGATTTTTCTCTTTTTTTTGCTAGGGCCATACATTGTGAAACCGACAATGGTAGATCCTCTTCAGTTAGATGATAAAGAGCTAGGAGTGGAGCCTTATACAGAGGAGGAGCCTTTAGAAGAAGTTGCATAGTTATTTATAAGTGAGGATGAGCGTATTTTTACTCTAATTACTTAAAATTTAAATTGATGTAATAATACAGATACCCTTGACTGTGTGTTTGGATTACTATGCTGATTATTCTGAGTTATAATCTCTGCTATTTGTACTGTGATATTTGGATATTTCTCATTTTAAATCGCTTCCGCACTCTATATGTTTTTATTAAATAGTGACTGCTATTCGATCTGTGCTTACTCCTTTCCTTATTAGGTGAATTGTGGATTTCATCCTTAGCTTAATCTTGTAGATTAATGGATGGGGCGCCACAAATAATGATCATCATCTAATTGTGTTGCTGCATTAATAAGAATTAAATATAAATATTAATAAAACTACTTTAATTCAATGATGGAAAGTATATATTAATTGATGTTCAATTTTGAAGGAGATATTTGGAGACAGCTTGCCATTGAGATTTTCTTCCGACAAATAGGCTTGCATTGTATGGGTTAGCATTAAGTTCTCCCAATTGAGAATGACTTGCGACAACAGATCTTATGGCATTTATTAATGAGCGAGTAGCACACTTGAAAGACATCAATAACACAAAACAAAGTGGTATATAAGTAGAAATTCCTATTTATTTTAATGTGCAATATATGTGAGCTTTAGACAAGACAATGCTAAAAGGATAAAGTCATTCATAAGAAAAATTGAGTAAATTAAATGGCAAGCTTTAAACCCTAACTAATTTGTTAGAGCCCAAAAATTTAAAAGCACATACATAAGACATGTGTTGATGAAGAAATAGAAATTATAGCTACCTTAAAATTATGAGAAATAAAAAATACACAACTAGCTCAACTAGATGAACAAGACATTCATTATTGCTAAAATATCACATAAATACAGTAAAAAAACTAAGGGTCTGTTTGGTTGAATGTCAGATTATTAAGATAGCATGTTATTAAAATAACAGTATTATTCAGATAATAAAGACTGCTTAGTTTAGTGTTATTTAAATAACAGATGTTAGTGTTATTCAGATGCATTTTGTTTGATTTATTACACACGATGTAAGATTACCCCAAATACTGAGATTTAAATATAAATTAAAAAAACACAACAAACAACTAGGTAAACGATATAAATGACAATTATGTAAACAATATTGAGATATGACAAATATAAATTAAAAATATAACTAAGCAGTATAAAAAAAAATACAAATTTTATCGCAAGCACGTAGTAAGATTATTTTTTAATGATGTCAATAATCACACATACTCACATATATCAGAAATTTTATTTTAAATTAGCATTAATAAATGTGAAAAATCACAAAATAAATATAATCTTAAGTTAATCATATGATCAAAACAAGTGAATGGAAACAGGAGGTGAAGCAAAGGCGGAGCACCTGCATTGACGAAATTGGTAAGGCGAAGGCGGAGCATCGGTGCTGCATCCGGCGGAGGTGAGCTTCGAGAGAACGAACACTGAAAATCCTATAGCTTGCGTTAGATTGTCAGGCGATGTTATCTGAATGTTGGCCAAATTCGACCGACATTCAGATAACATCAAACATTGGCCTTTTGGGAAATTTTGAGATGTCGTAAAAGATATAATATTGAAACAAGTAGCCATAATCTTACAAATATTTTAAAATGATATAGCTGGAGATGTCAGTGATCCAAACAGCCCTGCCATGAGATAATGTTGAATTTTGCAAAATCTTTTAGGCAATTATCATTAAGCATTTAACAACTCTAGGTAAAACCCTAATTCCTGCAATCTTTTCTTTTCTTGGTCCATCGTTCTTCTTCACGAAAAACAGACCACGGCTGCACCGAGCCACCGAGAGCAGGAGACGCCGACCAAACATTATCTTAGGAAGAAGGCTATGGTCCCCGAGTCCGTCACCGATTCCATGGATTTCAAAGTTGGAGAACTCCTGAAAGAGATTCAGCTCGATCCGTCTGCCACCAAATCTATCGGTCGAACCGTATCTTCCATTATAGATGTCATAAACAGTATCCCGAACCAGCAAACGGACTCAGAATGCGCTTCCGGCTTCCTACGGGATCTCTGCGTGCCCTCTGATAAGATTGCCTTCGTATTCAAAAAACCGGAAGCCATCCGGATTGGTGGCAGCTATGCTATCGGTTGCGTGGCAAAGCCTGAAGTAAACGTCGACCTACTAATCCGTATGCCCAAGGTCAATACTTGCGTTTTTATTCTTCGTCATCATATTCTTCTCCTTCCCCAGGAATTCTTTTTAAAGGGTTCTCCTTGTTGAATTATAGGAATGCTTTCATGAGAAGGACTACTTGAACCACAGATATCATGCCAAGAGGTGTCTTTATCTGTGTGTTATTGAGAAGAGGCTAAAATCGTCTCCTTTGGCTCGGAAGATTGAATGGCGGACTTTGAGGAACGAGGCCAGGAAGCCCGTTATTCATTTGTATCCAGGTTCTTATTTTCAAATTCCTCGTGTTTCCCTAGCTGTAAGAGATAGGCATTTCATTGTTTTTCTGTCTTTTGCCATTTTTATGACATGTGATAAGCTACTGGGGTGTTGTTTTTTTATCATTTTATATTGCTTGGCCTGAGTTATTGCAAATCATCAAGTTTTTATTCTGGGCGAACTTACTGTTTTTCAAATGCCGATGTAGTTATCGACCATGCTGAGCTTTCTGAGTTTTTCGTACGGATAATACCTACAGCCTCTTCTGTGTTCACTGCCTCAAGATTGAGCATTTTGCGAAATAATGTTCGTGCATTTAATAAAGGTAAAAAGGTTTATTGACTATTTGGCTATGGGAATGATTAGTTTAATTAGTATTTACTAAATAAAACATCAATATTTTGGCATGATAACTAACAAATTTTGTTAAATCCTGTTAATTGATTCTTTGGGTATTTGCTTTAGGATTTAAGATTTATGGGAGGGTGAAACTTGAAAATTTATAAATTCTTTGATTGATGCATTTGTAAATTCTGACTTTAGTCATAGCAAGGTTCAACGGATTTAATGTAGATGTAATGTTTAACAATTAAAAAAAATTTGCTTTGTATCTTTAATTCAAACCTTGATTAAATTTTATGTAGATTTGATTATCAAGCAACCCCTTTCATGTCAAACAGTTTATGGTTATTTGTAACATAGTAAACCATTAGCTCTATAGGTTCTAATGCATTGACTTAATGTTCAAACATAATTATGTTTACTTACACTTTTCTTCTTTTGCTTAACAACTTCTTACTTCTGTAAGGTGACACTGTTAGAGCCACTCCACGCTACAACAACAGTATACTAGAAGATATGTTCATAGAAGAGAATGCAGACTTTGTGAAGAACGCTTTTAACGGCTGGAAAACTCTAGGGGATGCTTTACTTTTACTTAAAGTATGAGCTTGGCGGTTTTTATCAACATTTTTCTTACCTTTTCTTTCAATTTTTAATTTTCATCTATTAAATAAATCTTTGCAAATTGCAGTTTGCATTCTAAGATTTAGTCTCTTTTACATAATCATTCCCGGTATTATTTAGTGTTTTGATTGGGATTTCCTTTGCATAGTTACACAATTTAATATTTGAAAATGTTCTTTTTTGAAATTCAGGTTTGGGCTCGGAATAGAACTTCAATTTATACACATGATTGCTTAAATGGTTACTTGATATCTGTTATCCTGGCTTACCTAGCAGCCAGATCCGGAGGAAATCACATCAACAATTCAATGAAGGCCATGCAGATATTTCGTGTCACCTTGAAATTTATATGTATTTTCTCTTATTGCTACAGCTGTTATATAGTTTTTAATCTATTTTAAATTCTCATTTGTGTATTTTGGTTTCTTACTTTTCTTTATTTATTGACCTTTGTCTGGATTTAGATGCATTTTGTGAGTAGGAATAAACATTTTTATTTTTAGTCTGTGATTCTGGATAATTTTTTTTTAATTTCATCTTCAATCAATTTCAATAATTTCCATAATTAACCTTTGTTATTTTTTATATTTTAAAACTTTAGTTTATTCTTGCCATTTCAATAAAACTTGTTAAACAATTTAGCTCTATATATAGTACATTTAACTTTCCTAATTATAGTAGCCTTTTAATTCCATTTCAGTATATTTATTTGCACAAAAATTTGTAGCGAATGAGCTGGTTATGGTTCCTTTAAAACAACTTTTGCAAACATTGTTTTTATTCTTCATTAATTTGCATCATTACAATTTAATTCAAAATTAGTATGGCAATTACACATCTAGTTCTAATGATTCATCGTTGGCTTATTATGGATTGCATGTCTAATTTATCTGTCAAATTGTACTAAATTATAATGGGTACTTTGTGTTTTCTTTTCAAACTTTCATTCTTAGCTGTTTTTTTTCCTCTAAATTGCTTGTAGATTATGGATAAGGGTTTTGTGCATTCAACTTATTGAGGGAATAGTAGCCAGAGTGCTAAGATTGTTGTGGCAATGAAAGATGATGGGATAATTAAAGCACTATCAACACGTGCTAAATTTTTTTGAAATTGAACAAGTTACAATGGTCATTGGACTACCAATTGAACAACTTTAGAAGTTGTTAGGCCATAAACAGAGATCAGTGGGAAAATGACTGTTGCTAGTTTTGTATGAAAATGGGCCATGATGAACATAAGTGCTTGAATAAACATCCAGACCGAGCTCTTTATATACAAAGTTGGGAAGAGGATTACTGCCACAATTGGCAAGATTGATATTGATTAGGTCTACAACAATGGTATTGTCGTAGAAGAAAGAATTACCTTGTGCGAATGACTCAGTAAGTTGAGAATAGTTATTCACTATTGGAATTTTAGTCAAGAAAGATGTATTCAGAGCTATTTCTTATTAGAAGAACTTGAAAAATTTGATTTATGAATAGCATGTTGTAATGACCTAAAGTCGTTACTTTGCGATTTAGGTCAAATCCCACCTCAGAAATCAGGATCCCGGGGAATTTCGATTTAGGGTAAACAAAAATACCATAGGTAAGAATAATTTTAAAGATCAAAGTGCCCTAATTTGGGAGAAATTCGAATAACGGAAGCTCCCGCTATAT
Organism: Gastrodia elata; assembly: GCA_016760335.1. NCBI lineage: Eukaryota > Viridiplantae > Streptophyta > Magnoliopsida > Asparagales > Orchidaceae > Gastrodia > Gastrodia elata. The sequence continues at coordinate 1,267,606 of CM028669.1, forward strand.
TTTCGGAATTATTTAAATTTTAAAATCAAGAACATTGAAATACGTGTCTGAATTCATCGTTTTCAGTGTCGTTGTATTAAGTATATTATTTAAAGGCTACTCGAGAAGTTTCATCAAATTCTGAGCGCCGGTTTTATCGTGTTTAATTTTTGATGTTATTAACCTCAAAAATTAATATAAAATAAAAGATTATTCTAAATCGAAAATTTTTGGCACGAGGGTGTTCGTTATATCATAACATGCCTCGGTGTCAAGTTTCATTATTTTTGGACGCCAAACAGCTAAAAAATACGATTAATTTAAGTTTAAGTATTTTTTTTTTATTTTCTATGTTTTTACTGTTCCCCCTCTTTACCTACGCCCCCCTCCGATTCCTTTCGCCTTAAGGCGCGGAAGGTTCCGCGACAGGGCCTTCTTGCGCCGTTTTTGCGTAGGAATGGTCAGCCAAATTGGCCGACCAGCTCTCCTAACCCCCTCCCTTCCCTCCTCTATATAAACCCACCCCTTTCCCTCTTTCTCACCCTCACAGCCACTCCCTCTTCTCCCATTCCAGCCCTCTCCAACTGTTAACAACAGCCCAATATCCTGCCATTTCAGCCCTCTCCCATTGCCAGCAGCAGCCCAGCCCTCTCCCACAGCTAGCCAACAAGCAAGCCGGCCACCTAGTAGCCCCCTGCTTGCCCTCAAGCGGCAGCCGGCCACCCAACAACCCTCTCCTGCCGCTGCCAGCTTGCTGTAGCCACCCCGGCCAGTCATCCGGCCACCCATTTCGACCTCTTTCCGTTATTCCGACAATCCTAATCCTAAAGGTATGAAGAGAAGCTTAAGAGAAAGAGAAAGAGAAAGGAGGAAGAAAAGAGGAGAAAATATTTTGCTATTTTCTTTATTGTTATATATGCTTAATAATCTTTTTGAAGATAAGATTATGTCATCACATTAGCATTGTTATCATTAATCAATAATGATAAATATTACATATGTTGTTATAAAATGACTATTATTTCAATTTAAGTTTTTTCATTTTGATGATCATTCCTATTATGTTCTTTTTTCATTCTTATATTATTATTATCATTGAAATAATGATAATAATATTATTATATCAATATAATTGCTATCCTCAGTGACTTAATAACGCTATAATAAATATTACTGCTATTGCAGTATCTTAAAAATCGAACTTCAATCATTATGAGAAAGCGAAAGAAGAACATAATCGAAGTAAAGATAAAAATTACTCATAAAATATTGAATTAAAAAGTTAATTTAAGATATCCAAATCTAAATACAGATCCAAAAGTCGAGCTGTCAAACTTGAATCTTAAAGAACAAAGGTAATTAGTATATGACATGTATTACATTTTTGCACTTTTATTGCTGCTTAGCTTCGTTTATTTGCTTTGAGCTAAATTCATTTGAAGCTTTGTTGGTTGTTCGGAACCAATGTGGTAATATTCGTGGGTTACTGGAAAATGATATCAGTAACATTAATGCTTTGTTGGTTGTTAGAAACTAACATCCTTTTCATTCGGGGGTTACTGAAAAATGACATTAATAATATTAATGCTTAGTTGGTTGTTAGAAACTAACATCATTTTCATTTGTGGGTTGCTGGAAAAATGACATCAGCAACATTCGTGGGTCATTGGAAAAATGACATCAGTGACATTCATGGTGGGTTATTGGAAAAATGATATCAGTAACTTACATTTTGTGATAATACTTGTTGCAGGAAATTTTTATTCATTTTACGCTATTACCTTACTTTTCCTACATTTTTATTTTTATATCTGCTAATCGCATATTTGCTTTTATAAAAATATAATATATTTTGTTTACTGTGGTACTTAGAGTATTCTCTAATTACTGGGAATTCTAATCCCGGTATTGTTTTATGTACAATACCAGGTCAAGTACTCCTGGGAAAGCTTAACCAAGAACCTTGAAAATTTATACTGGCGGAAGAATCTACGGCGCAATTTTTACTTTTTTTTTTTTTTACTTATTCAAAGTTCATCTTGTGTTCTAGCAAATGAACTTTGTCAGAAGTTTGTTGGCTACATTGTAAAATTTGAAATATTATTAAATGAGAAATGTCTTATGAATGTGTTCCTTTTCTTTCTCAAATTGCTCAATATGTTCCTGCGGTATGTGACCACCCGTCGTCGGGCCATCACACATGTCAAGAGGTCAGGTTTCGAGACAACATCACATCCTTATCAACATTTACTTGGATGGATTAGTAAAGATGCTGAATAAATGATCAATCATTCGATGCCTAGTGAAATTTGATGTCATTCGAATGCTCATCGATGGTGTAACTAGTAAGGTTGTACCCCTTGATGCATGGTAGATAATCTTTCGAAGCCCATACTTGTTGGATTAAGAGGCAATCTTCTGTTTTTGGAAGCATTTGGGGTTTTTCTTCAAAGGCTCTATGCTAGTAGGCAGCTGAGAATCTTCCGATAAGAGCTTATAGAAAATATGGTTTGGGAATCTAGAAGCTCTAAAGTTTGGTCGATCATGATACCAATTTAATCAAATTTGTCAAAAGGTTTGCCAAGCTATGAAGAGTAGATCAATTTTTGAAGTGACTTGAAGATGTTGAAAGGCAGAGCTAGAAAACACTAGTCTCGGAGTGATGAATCTGCAAAGAAAGAAGTGCGCTTAAAGAAAACCCAAGCTATACGGCTAGATTAAGAAATCCTCAATATCCTAAGAAGTTGAAGCCTAAGTGCTATCATAATGAAAAGCAATGATTGAAGGTCAATGCATAAGGATCCATTTGGGAAGGACTCCCTGACTTATAAATACGCCAGAGTTAACATTTGTCTACTAGGGTAAAGCTAGTTGGGATGGAAGATCCGATTAGCATGCATTGATAGTATCAAGTTAAGAATTTGAGCTGCTTTAATCAAGCCGACCAAAAAGTGCTCAACTATGGGAATATTGAAAGCTAAAAGTGCAAAGGGACTATTATAGAAGGCATATTAAGTTCCAAGTTATGGTCACTTAAGAAAAAAATACCTGAAGGTTGGATATTCAAAGAAAGAAAACTTTGAGCTTTATCAACTAATTCAAGGTCACACCTCAAGGACACCTTGGTACATGGAGCTGGGCGACATCAAAATTTAATTACCACACACCATGTGGAAAGTTGGAGTGGTTGAGTGACTGAAAAGCCATTGTCTATTTGTTTTTATTGTAATGATTAGTTGCTAGATTAGGATTGTAAGAAACCTAGAATTGGCTTTGTAATTTTCTTTTGGCCATTTCGCCATAGTCATCATCTTTTACCCCTTGGTCGAGCCATCTATTATGCAAGCTTAGAGAATTAATGAAATATTTATTCTAAGTTTACTTTTTTCTTCTTATTCATTCTAATCAAAATTCAAAGAAGCACCTATTTTTCCACTAGGTTTTCAACAAAACTATAAGCCCTAACTTATTTTAAAGTCTTCCTTAAATCAATTAGGCGATGAGGGGATTCAAGCTCACAAGAAGGGTGGCATGAACCCATTATGGTCAATTAATCAGGCTCCTTCACACTCAGCAATGGACTGGGAGGTCAGGTTTAGATCATTAAGCAAGGGTTAATTTGGTTGAGCACATCATCTTGTAGTTTGCCAATTATGCTGTGCTGAAGAAGGACGAAGTTTGAAAGATATGCATTTTAAACGCTAAACAAAATTATATTTAAGAATTGATAGTCTACCAAGGATAGAAGATTTACTTGTTTATTTAAAATCATCTAACATATTTACTAAGTTTGATTTAAAGTTGGGATATCATCATGTTTTGATGCATCTCGATGACACTTGGATGATAGCTTTTTGAAACTAAGCAAGGTCTTTATGAATTGCTCGTCTTTTGGACTTTGCAATGAACAATTTTTTTAGACTATTCTTTCATGTATTTTTATATTCACTTGAATGACATATTAGTATGTTTCCTAATAGAACAAGCTCATGCTATCCTCCTTTCTAGAGACATGAGCCTTCTTTAATAGATAATATTATTCTTGAACATGAAGAAATGTGAACTTTGGAAAACGAGTCTCTTGTATCTTGGGTTTGGGATTGTAGTGGAGAGATAAAATTTGATCTTTCCAAGGAAAATTATTTATGACTGCCTAAGGCATAACACCATGATCGAGACATTGAGTTTCTTTGATGCTTGACATTATGTTTGGAAGTTTCTCAAAAACATATTTATTATAGCCACTTCATTAGACCAATTGATAAAAGTTTGTTTTCTAGGGTGATTTAAAAGGTGACTTTCATTGAATTAAAGAAGAGAATAAGTCAACCTATGATTTTGGCTCTACTAGAGATGCAAAAGCTTGAAGTCGATCGTAATGCACCGTCGTCATTGTTTTAATGTAACCAGGTTGGTCAGTCCCCTTGCTCGGAATTACTGCCCTTACTCGGAATTACTGCAATTTCAACATCTTCGAGTCAAGACAGTATGTTGGTCTTGAAACTGGGCTAGCTTCTAATACCAAAATCAATGCATATATTGATCTTATGATTGGAAGCTTCTCTCAAGCAAACAACTGGCATGCCCCTCAAAGGTCGGTTAAGCTTTGAAGGATTCAAAAGTGCCGTTTGTCTCTATAGGTGGACGGAAGAAATAAAGATGGTACACTGTGCAATCCAACAAAGAAAAGATCACACTATTATCTTGTAGCATTAGTATCTTCCTCTTGCAATTTAGCGATGCTCAACTAATTTATTCTGAGAATGATGTCAAACTTAAATATGGGTAGCACAACTATATCTTCTTTCAAAAAATTCTTAGAGAATTCTATTAGGCTTTCAGAATTTATTTGTAGCATGTGCAATCCATAAGTAGAATCACATATAGTACAAAAGATAGGTGAACTGGAAAGTGCGAAGCATCAACAAAAATAACAAGACTAAATAATGTGAAACACCAGAGTCGAACAAAATTCTTTATGGCATTTTTCAAAGGAACAATATACGTATCATCACATTGGTGGAGTTTTTGGCCTTTAGCTAGGTGAGGTTATATACTTTGGTAAGTGCAGTTAGGAATGCAGCTCGTGCTACAAAACAGTGCTTAGAACCCGCTCTGTTACTGCCTTGATCAACAGAAGATGTAGTAGGATCACAACACAGTGCCGGTGACTATATGTTGGACGTTATAGAAAAAACCAAGAAGGAAATCTTAAAGCTTGTGGTATTACTGGAAACACTTGAAATAAAGGCCTCATTGAATAATATTGGTGCTCGATGTGTTGACAGTTACAATAAGAGCACTGTGTGAACCCACTGAATCGATGGTGCATTCAAAGCAACATGTTCAGAAACTGAGCTAATGAATGAAATGGTCTTTGCTGGAGTGTGGTGCAGAGAATTGCCTCCAATAAACTTGCCATTCTTTCTGAAGGATGATTTGCTTTGTGCTGAATCGTTAAAAGGCAACCTTCTCTTGTATCTCTGCCTCTGCTGGTTGAAAGCTTGATCCTACTTATAGCTCAAGCCATCTCCAAAAGTGATGTGGAGTCATCCATGCATTGAGTGAGGTGGATCCTACTTACAAATCAAACCATCTCCAAAAGTAAGTGGAGAAATTCATGCATTTATAGAAATTTAACTAGAGCTACACTTAGAGATCCCATTAAGAGATCATAGACAAATGGTAGAAAAATAGCCTCATTGCTGGAAATTTACGCAAAGCTGTGCTTTGAGAAGCCCATTAGAGGTCAGAGATAGAAGGTAGAGGTAGTGATAGAAGTCAACAAGGATGGTGGAGCAAAAAAGAGTTCAAATGAGTTGGGCAGCCTGATGGTGCATTTTCGATAATATCGATGGAACATGACAGATAACCAACATAGGAGATGTCAATAGAAGCTCAGTCGACCTTCTTGCAAAAAAAATTGAACCTACAGTGATTTGCATTAAGTAAATTGAGCCCATAGTGGTTGGTATGAAAGTAAAACTTAGCACAAGTTGTCAGCATGAAGTAATGTCGACAAGACAAGTTCATAATGGTTGGCATGAATAAAGTTGAGATCATAGTGAACGTCATGAAGAACGCTGAGCCCATATCAGTTAGCATGAATGAAGCTGACCCTATAGTGTAATCATTAAGAAGCCAAGCACATAATAGTTGGAATGAAGAAGGATGAGCTTGGAACAATCAGCATGAAAGAAGTTGAGCCCATAGCATTCGGCATAAAATATTCCAAGCTGGAAAAGCTGATAGATGACTCGTATGATCAATAAAGAATTGGTAAGGAGAATCGATTGTTCTATTCATTAAGTGAAGTTAGATAAATTAAAGTCAACTTATAGTGCAAAAGAATGTGTAAGCTGAGAATAAGTTCTTAGAGATCAGATGACCAACTTGGAAAGATGCATAGATATGCATGATCAGAAAAAAGGGAGTATCTCTGTGGAGTGCAAGGTGGTACAATGTGAAGAATGCAAGCCAAAGGTGATGATCTAGACTTGACTCATGGATAAGTTCTCTTCTTTTTGTTATGAGGGTTTATGATCAAGGGATTGGTTCTGATTGCTAGCCGACTACTTAGGAAATATAGCTGACAAGAAAACTGAGTCATCCTACCCAGCATATCTCACTGCTTGGGAGATAAAGCTGATCAGTTGGTCAGTGACATCTATTAGGTAACATCAATGAGTCAGAAACCATGCTTCATGTAGCTGACTGTATTCTAGTTTATCTTTAATCAATCAAACTTCATACTGACCAGACTCATGATCACTTGGTGACTGTACTCTTCCAAGCTAATTCACGACTCCTATTTGGCAATTATGAAGAATCCAGTCGGCTATCACCTAAATGTCTAGCTCAGGCTGTGCCTGGGATTATACCAAGCTTTTACAGAAAGCATTTCTGTGAGTTCCTTATGTCTTATTATGATTGTGCGTATCAGCTATAGAATGTTAGAGGCTTAGGGAAGAAAATTAATGGGCCTAAAGCTGTTGGATAGAAATTGCTTAAGCTTTCACTAAAGTATAGGTTTAATTGCTCAGACAACACTTCATATGAGTTATTGGTGAGTATTCATAACATCAACTGATAACCTCAAATAGTTAATTTAAGGCTTGTGATCATATAATGACATGACAGTAATCACCAAAAGGTGATGACGCTGCTGAAAATGTTGTGCATGCAAACTATAAATCTCCAATAGGTAGTTGGATTTTGCTTTACTCATCTATTTCTTATTAGTGATGAAACACATGTGAAAGAAATGCGGCTGCGAAATGAGAGAACTATTGATTTGCAAGCTAATAACCAATCTAGCCACATGTAGGAGAACCTTATCTGTGTGATATCATATTCCTCATTGGAAGAATTGCGGTAGATACATTATATTGGAAAGAATTAGCTGGAATTGAATGTTTATACGTGAGCTTGTTAAGTGTAGGTTTTTCTAGGAAACAAATAGAGAGAAAATTAAGCATACTAGAGGTTCACATGATCTACTAATTGCATATTCTAGATCAAAATGAGTATTTGCGTTGTGCATCGATATTTAAATAGTCTTCTTTCCTATGATAATTTTCTTGTGTAGGAATATATATGCACATTTTTATATATGTGTGTACAATTATAGTTAATTTTATATTGAGAACTAGTGAAAGAGAGCTAGGCATATGTGCTGATATATAATTAATTTTTACTCACCTCACTCACCGCTCATTTTATATTTTTAATGATTTTGCTTGTAAGTAGTTAAAATCAAATTTCAGCATTACTTTTATTTAGCCTTCTGCAATTCGAGTCATTGAAAATTAATTGGATGAATAAAGATGTGTAGGAAGTGCATACATCCTTCTAAGCACATAAAATATGTGTGTATAAATACGCGTGCTCACGCGTGCGATAAAAATACACTTTTTTTTCAATTGTACATAGAAATCTCTCTCTCACATTCTCTCACTCTTCTTTCTGTGTATTTGGCTCCTATTTCCCTCTTTTTTTCAATGGATTTCTTATTCATTCACCTTCCGCTTCATCATTTTGAAGTTTTGTTCTGGTAGGCTTGGAACTGCTTGTACCCACACATGTTGAAGTATTGTTTTCTGAACCTCCTACCAAATCAATGATAGTACAACAATCACCACGGGCTACTGAAAGTTCATTTAAAATTTTTTGTATTGATGATGCTACTTTCCTTAGTCTTGTTATAAAATGGGTTCTTTATGTCTCTAGGTTGAGATGCACTGTTGTTTCAATTAGCAATTTATTAAAAAAATTAATATTAAATTTTTTACGACTTTTAATGTTTAAACTCCAGAGAGACGGTAGGCATTGCTGAGGAAAACAATTCTTTTTTGCTTTTTAATCGCTCTCACTTGAATGTGAATTGCTGCAATCATTTTTTTTTTCAAGTCATTAAGTTTTATGCAATGATTTTGCATTATTGTCTTGACAATCATTTTTTAATATTTGAAATATCTGATCTAAAAAAGACTGAATATTATTTACAGAACTTTCTTTTGCACAAAAATATTTAAAGCTCACCTTCTTTGTCTCTTGCCAATGGGTGTGCAAATGTGATAAGCTCATTCACTTTTATCTTCTGTCAATGTCTCTCTCATACTCTCTCACATGCTTGCATTCTTTGTGTCGCACATGCTCTCCTTGCTTGTTTGCATCCTTTCTATCTTTTCTTCTTTTTGCATTTTTTTCCTCTCTTGGAATTTTTGGTTTCACCTATCATATTTTAGAGAATGGCATCCTCATAGAAAACTTTTGATATAATTACTTTTAAAATAAAAAATGTAAAGGGAGTTTCAATTTTGAAATAAAGCCTTCATAATGACTTTTTAACTTTTTGTGTTTAACTTGTACATTTTTATAAATGTGAGATGTCTTTATAATAGTATGATATTCTTAAGTGATAAATGGATGTGATCTATATCTTATAAATTTAAAAGTAGTAATATATTTTTTGTGCCTCCACAACACGCCCTTGAGATTTTGTTCTTTATTAGGGAAATACTATTCTCATTGGTTTTTGATATCCTTTGAGAAGATTTAGGGTAGTTTGTATTAGGCTGCTTCATTTTTTTATTGAACCAGGTTTTAGGATGGTTTTAAAAAGTTCCAATATTATAAGAGGGTCTCATTTGGAAATTGAGCTCATTGTTTATTGAGCAATTTGCCAAAAGAGTCCATGACTATTTTAGTATGACAAATTTAGTTTGTACTATTCAATTTGGTCAATTTTGTTGTCTATTATTCTAAGTCATAGTTAATCTCTAGAATATTCACTTAAGGCTTATTTTGTTACTAGTTTTTCATATCACAAGACTGTTTTGGGCTAAAAAGTAGTTAAGGGGCTAAATTGGACACAGTGAATAGTTGGGGGATTATCATTGCAAATTACTATTATTTTAAAGTTTTTTTTGGAAATTTTTTCTCCCATGAATTTCTTATTATGTATGTAAGTAGCATCCTTATTCTTTCTTTGACTTCAAATATTATATACATGTTAATGTGTGTATATACATGTAGCTATAGGCAAATGCATAATATATGTGTGTATATATATATATATATATATTAAATTTTATTCAATAAAGTGCGGGGTACATAATAGAAAAAAAGAAAAGTAGATAAGTCTACAAAAAGTTAAATAAGGTCAAGAGCACAAAAGTGGTATCCAAACTAATTGAAATTAAGGTAGTTCAATCTCCTTCCATGATCAACTTCTTGAAATTCTTCCACTAGTCTTCTTTCTTCAACATTTGTCAATGAAACTTCCAATATGAATTACATGCTCTTCTTCTAGTGTGATTGGTCTCAGCTGCGGATGTTTCCTGAAAGCTTATATGTAGTAGTATAACAAAAACAAGGTAGACAAAGTATATCTTTGGGCTCAGCCCATTGGTTCCAGAATTGATTGACAACAAGCACCGTCCAACCAATGAAATTTTGTTACAAACTAAGAATTTTGACTGGAGTTAGAAAGAAATTCAATATGGTATTGAAAAATATCTCCTCATCTCCCAAGTAAAAGTTGATGTTCTTGCAAAAAAGTAAAAACAATATTATTGTTTATTGCAAACGGGTTATAAATATAACCACTCTTTAGCAATCTCTTTTTTGTATGATGATGCAGCTTTGTCTACACCAGAGAATCCATAACACTTTCGAAATTGTAGCCCAACCAATATTTAATTGGTAACATGAAATAATTAGTCTGAAGAAAAATAGATGCTATTCAACTACATATTCTAGAGGAGAGCATGATTGGAACTGTAGAAAATTGAGCCCATATCATCACTAAAATCACAATTATTTTCCAGATATATTATCGAGGTAATATGCTTAAAATTGTTTCAGTAAATATGAATATAATTAATGCAATTCCTCTTAAAAATAGTGACAACTGTATCGCTTTGAATACAATAGAGAGCATCAATTAATAGCACCCACCAGCTATAAATAATAAACAACACAAGCGGGTGTTGAATCTCATGACTAATTAATTTCTTCATTAAAACTTTTGTGTAGGAAAAATGTTTGAATTTATTCTCAAATTGGGACCATATAAACACTTGGCAGGAAATCCAGATACAAACATTGAGACATTAACCGTGATATTAACTATTCTATTGTTAACACTGAAAACACTATATTTTGCTTTATTTCTTTGAAGTCACAGATTTCAGAGCACATAAGCATCAATAAGAGCTCCAAAATTTAACATATTAAAAGATATATCTATATATATATATATATATATATATATATATATATATATATATATTGCGGGCGTTGAGAATTTTGATAATATTCATGCTAGCCAAAACATTTGATGCATAGGAATTTTGAAAGAAAAGATGATCAGTTGTTTCCAAAGCTTAGTGTTGCATTTTGTAGCCAATTGAAACCTTTTTTGTTGAACCGATGGAGCAGTCTACAAGGAAAAGTTGAAAGAAAAACATGCAAGATATTATTTAAAGACCAAATTTGTTACTGCAAGACCCATGCGATCCACATAATTGCCAAGCCAATTTTAAATTAATTCTATTTTGAGGTAAAGTTTTAGATTTGATTACACTGTATTTTAATTACTTTACAATTATTTGAGTATCTGTTTGTAATGAGATAATTTCCAGAGTATAATATTCCGTATAATTTAGAGTTGAGATTATTCTAATACAAAAAATTGAAAAAATTTGTTAAATCCCTACCATCAAAGCATCAATTTCTTACTAGGTTACAAATTTTTGTTTTCATTGTTGACGAAATCCTGCGAGTTTTGAATTACAAATTATGTGTTTTTGGCAAAATCTTGCATATGTTTGTGGTTGTGAATCCTCAATCGACGAGCTACGATTTCTTTGTCGGTGGTTGCAATCTCCACCTTTGGCGCGTCTTCGTTGCATTTTTGTTGGCGAAATCCCATGTCTCCGTCGATGAAACCTTGCATCTTTGCCAACGAAACCTTTCGTCTTCGTTGGCGAAATATCGTGGATCCTCCATTGGCAAATTCGAGGAGTTGTGTTGATGAAGTAGTGTTTGCGAAGTGGAGCTTTTGGGCATCTTTGTCGCGAGCGTGCTCTACCTTCGTCTTTGCCATGAGAAAAGTTGCAAGTTTAGGCGTCATGAGCTCTGCGCAAAAGGAAATTATTTGTTTTCGGCGAAATTTTTTTACATGGGTACTATATAGAATCCTGTGAATATTTTACTATACAATTTTTATTTTGTAAATCTCGCATACCAAACATAACAAATTTGTGATCCCTGGGATTTAAATCATTTTACACCCAATTTACTGCATACCAAACAACTCCTTAATATTTTTAGCTATTATGTTCTCTAAATACTTTTTGACTTTTGCGTGATGAACTTAGATTGTATCAAATACACTAGGCTAATCCTTAGCTAATTTTGTGATTCATAGCTTTAAATATTTACTGATGCATGCATACTATTCTCACAGCTTCAAATTTGTGGGCAAAGTGTCTTTTTCTGCAACCTTTAAATCAGTCTCAGCTGTCCGAGGAGGTCAGTCAACTTATTTAGCTAAATGCTATGTTTTTTTAAAAATTTAAAGGACTATTTACATCGCTTAAAGGGTTTGATGTCTAGTTTTTTTTTTCTTTGTTAATGTAGTTCAAACATTTTAAAATGACTTTTGTGGGCTGAACAATTGAAGATATATAGAAAAGTTCAATTATCTTTGTTCAATTATGTATAATTACTGTGAAATAAAGGGTGTTTCAATTAATAGTATTGAAGATAATTAGATGAATGGAATGGCATTTTTATGTGTTTTGCAATTCAAAAACCCCACTTAAAATTAAAAGCAAGTTTCTTACGGTAGTTGTAAAATCATCAAAGGTATTTTATTATAAGTAGCTTGGATCGAGCTGCATAACCTCTTATAACATTATTAGATAAGGCTCCCAAGTGGTTCTACCCTTCCTTGAACCTGCATTGGCGGGATGTTCCATGCAAAAAACTACCCTTTTGGTAGAGTAATTGTCAGACCAATTCTTTATGGGGTAGAATTTTGGGATGTAAATTTGAAACATGTTGAGAAATTATTGTTATGTATAGACAAATGCTTCCTATAGCTGATCTCATTTAGTGGGACTAAAGCTTTTTGCTCCTAGTGTTGCTGGTCTGTTTTTATATTTTTGTATCATTTGGAAGTCTTTTGTACTTACAAAACTATGACCCTACCATTTAAAATGAACTATAGAAGTCAGGTATTTTTGAGTTGTAGAAGTGATGCATAAGAATGAAAGCTGAGAGTTTTTTTGTAAATAAGTTGTTTGGTAAATGCACAATTTTGGTTTTGTCTGGATATTAGTTTTGCTCGCAATTTTGAGTGTTGCACTTATAATAGTTTAAACATCTTGCTGCTGTTCATATATAGAGTATTGACATTGCTTTAATAAATTTTGTATCTTAAATTCAAAATTTATACAGCATACTGTTTACTTGCTTACAATGTAGAACTGTAATGTAGTCCACCTCTTTTAATTGTTATTGCATTTCTGGAAGTATAATTTCAGGAGATGATTAATTGCCTCAAAGCATTTCCTGTTGTTCTATATGATGCAACTGGTCATACTAATTTGCTGTTCTGTATAAGCAGAACAGCTTTTGCAGAGGTACGCATATTTTGTTCTTGCTGAACTAATTTTATTCAGTCTTTTTATATTTTCATATTGATGCTCAAATGCTGCATTTATTCTATTATTTTATTTTATTTTCATTTTCATTTTCTTGCCTATTTTAATATCTGATCACTCTTTCAACTGTCAGCTTCAAGATGAGTCTACTTGGACAATTAATTGCATTGACAAATGGAGAGGGGGTGGATTTGAAGATATTTTTATGACCAAGGTTGACTATGCTGCTAAATTTGATGCTTGCTTAAGGTACTCTTGTTAGAAATTGGAATCCTGAAAAATGAGTTAAATGTAAAAGAAAAACATATTGAAGCAAACCAAAAGAAAATGAAAATCTGTGGGACTTATTGCTGTATATTAACCTAATTTCTGGCAAATATTAGTAAACATTGGCTACGATTGTATAGCTTTATGTATCTTATACTAGTGCAAATTCAGTATAGTTAATTGTGGTTTTCTACCGTTTATTCTCTTCTAGGTCTTGTATATTTTTGTGCAGTCATACTTAAAGCATATTATTTCTTAAAATCTCACTTTATTCTGACTTTGATTTACTGCAGATTAAACCTTAAAGGAAATTCTGTGGTCAATGCATCTGATTTTTGCTTGGATGATGAATGTTGGGGATTAGCTGAAAAGGATGTCTTGTCCGTGCTTCAACTAGGCCTGAATGATAGAGCAAAATTAGTCCGAGTAATTTGGTGGGGTGCTCCTTCAAATTGGAACATCAAAGAGGTAAAACATATCTATTATCCAAGTTAATCAAAGAAAGTTAATAATCAAGATGCACATAATCCATATAGGGTTATGAAAATTTTGGTGAAGAACCAATGCTTGTTGGCCTATTATTGAACTCTGAAGAGAAATGCTGCCGTGCTGTTGATATTGGTCCACATGCTGAAAATAGTGGGGAGGTTATAATTTTTATTACAGAATTTATTAAGATTAATTTATCTGCAACCAACCATTTTTTTGTTTGACAAATTTTATGTTGAAACGCTAAATGTATGACTTTATCATGGTTTAGGCTGCTAAATTTAGAAAATATTGGGGAGAAAAAGCAGAATTGAGACGCTTTAGGGACGGCACTGTTGCTGAAAGCACAGGTATTCCAGCTTCCGTTTTGTGCCCAGACTGGGTTCTAGATTGTTGACTGAATGAAATATTTTTGCACAGTATGGGAGTGTGCACCATGGCAGAGACACCTTATCGTGAAAAGAATTACCGAATATATTCTTTCTAAACATTTTCTTCTATCGCAAGAAGATCTTGTATTTGTCTTAGATCAACTTGATTTCACTCTTTATCTGGGTGACAAAGGTTAGCTTTATTGGTATTCTTTTTTTATATCCTATTTTTCTTTCTTTTCATATTAGCATAGATAGCAAAGTATTTTTGTTCCAGATCCTATAGCATCTTCTTCTAGTTTGTTGGAGGCATTCGAGACTTTGTCAAAGCGTTTACGCCATCTTGAAAATATACCTTTGAGAATATCAAGTGTACAGCCGCTGGAATCAGGCAAGTAAAACTGATTCTACCTTTAACTTGCAAGTTGTATTACTTCTCTGATCTTTAAAGATCTTCGTTGTGCAATGTTGTGACCCAACTCTGTGTTTATATCTTATTGGTTATAAACTATTAAGGGGCTTCAAAGTCCAATTATGAAAGATATCTTAAATGGTCTTTTTGATTATTTAATGAGTTTCAACCTAAATTTCTCTTATGTTTTTTTTCTGTTTTTTTGTCATGCCTGTTGTTTACTAGGATATTGCTAAACAGTAAATGGATATTATTTCTATTGTTTGGGTTCATATGCTATGAAACTTCAGTGAATGTGAGTTGTTTATTAAAAATAGTTTTAGGTTTTTCTAAACTATTAGAGATGAAAAGATTGGCTTTGACTATCCTGACCCAAATGCCATGATAGAGTTGTAGTATCAACATATATAACATATGCTTGATTGAGTTCTCCATGTCTACAACCTACTTTGTCTATATGCGAGAAAAGATAATGCTAAATCTAAATAGCAATTTAATAAATTTATTTCATTGAAAATAATTAGCCTAATTTCTTATACTGGTCATCAGGTTCAATGAGTTATTTTTTATTAACATAAAGAAAAATAAATATAAGATCTATAGCATATTTAATTTTATACCATATAATTATTGCTCGATGTCTTACATTATGTGAAACAAAACATTTTGTGAAACAAAATGGGTTGCAACTCAACAGATATGCAAGAATTGAATCACATGATTTTGTGCCGCATGTCCTCATCACTTAACCATAATGCAATTTGGATTGGATATAAAAAAAAATAATCCAGTGCATGAAGCATCCACTAATGTACAATTTGGGTGAGGATTGGGCCACTTGGGGGTACTGTACTTAGCATTTCTTTATATTAATATATGTTTTTGCATCTCAAACTCATGATATCTAGTCACACAATGACATATTTTACCACTACAACAATACTCTTTCTAATTTGAATCGGTATCATAGGAAAAAATTTTCTAACTAAGCCTTACACTTTGTGGTAAAAAGATTCAATTAAGGATGACACATTTACGTTGGACACCTTTTGAAAAATATGCTGTGTTAGAAGCCAGAAATATATTAAGAGATTTCATGGAGAAATTTAGAGAAAGAAAAGAAGGTTTTCGTTTAATCTTTATTGATCTTGAAAAGGCTTATAGAGTAGTACTAAGAGAAGTTCTTTGGAGAGTTTTTGAGAGAGGATTTATGCTGCATATATTGATGTTATTAGAGATATGTATAATGGGGTTGTAATATGTTTTGATCACAAGGCGACATGTCTAATGATTTTTCTATTTCTATTGGATTACATAAAGGCTCAGCTCCCGGCTCCTATCTTTTTGTTTTAATTATGGAAGCTCTTGCTGAGCATATTCAAGAGGAGATTCTTTGGTGCATGTTATTTGCAGATGATATTCTATTAATATATAAGTTGAGGGATGGAGTTTATAAAAACTTGAGTTATATAGGAGTACATTAGAATCCAAAGGATTTTTTCTTCGTTAGATCTATAAAAGAATATGGAGTGTAATTTCAATTGTTTAGAAGCCCTAATCTCGAGGACAACTATTGAGGGCCATCCAATCAAGAGAGCAAGAGATTCAATTACCTGGCTTCAATTATTTAAAATAATGGCAAAATAGAGAGCAATGTGCTTAATAGGATCCAAGCTAGTTGGATGAAACGGAGGAGCGCTTCTGAAGTGGTGCGATTCGAAAATCCCACTCAAAAATCAAAGGAAAATTTAATAGAGTAGTTATGTTATATGGGCTCAATGTTGGCCTACAATGATGAAACTTACTGATAAAATAAATGTTACATAGATGAGGATGCTTAGGTGGATTAGTGGGTATACTTGTAGGAATAGAATGAGAAATGAGTTTTTAGTAGCAAGGTTTGAGTGGCTCCAGTAGTGGATAAGATTAGATAATGTTGCCTTAGATGATTCAGACATATTAAGCGTGGACCATGCAATGCCCCTGTTATAAAAAAATGAGTTTATGAATTTTCTTATATCAAAAGAGGAAGATGGAAAAGGACATGGGAAGAAACTATTAGAAAGGATATTTTCTATTTGGAACTAAGGAATGGACTTTTATTTGATCATGCACAATGAAAACAAATGATTCATATAGCTGATCCTACCTAGTGGGATTAAGGATTCGTGTTGTTGTTGGTTAATATTTTTATCTACTATTTATCACAATTACTTTTTCATCATTTAAAATGGCACAATCAATAAACTTACCTCTTAATAAGAGAGGTTGACTATTGATTCCTTTGCCTATACCATCTCCATCGGTAAACAGCTCCTCCCTAAGCTCAAGTTTGTGAAATCATTCTTTATAATTTCTTGCAAGGATAGAAAATGTATCATTTTCCATATTGATAAAATTAATGTTGATGGAAGTAAGAAGGAAAAAGAGGGGCCCGACTTCATGGCAACTTGGATATAGTTATTGTGAACATACATAATTGTTTTAATAGCTCATTCAGTGCTCAATAAGAATGAATGAATTATAAGGATTCATATATCAGACCTAATTTAGAATGACACTTGTAATGATCCCTATGGTGAGTTCTAGAATTTACATTATATTTTCATGTGATTTACATGTGTTAAATACTCATGTTGGCTAGCTAATTTGCCTTCTTAAAATGTTTGCAGCTTTCAGGCACACAGCTGTCTTTCCTCCTGAACCTCATCCTCTTGCTTGTGAAAAAGGCCTTGCTAAAAAAACACTGAAATTTACTAATACTTGTATCAAACCGCTCACAGTTATGATTCAGGTAATTTATATTCTAATGTTCTTAATGGAATTCTTATAGTTTGTCTAATTTCAAAGAAGCTGTGTTTTCCTTATTTGATCCATTTTTTAATTCCTCAACCCCTTCATTTTGAACTGCTTACGCATGTTATTGTTTAGTTACATTCTTGATCACTTTAATGATCTTTTGCCAGTTGGAGGGATCTGGGAATTGGCCATTGGATGCTAAGATTATTGAGAAGACTAAGGTTTCTTTTCTCCTAAAAATTTGTGAAAGGTAGTAAAGGCTAATCAATCCATGTTGTCTGTGAATACTAGCACTGTTAGAAAATGATTTCTTATATTTGCATAATGATATTTCATGATATAGCTGACTTTATAATGGCAGTCTTCAAGATCAATGGGGCATGCTTTGTAGTGCTGCGGAAGATGAAGTGAATGTTCTCTTGGAAGGATATGCTTTTAGCCTTAAAATTCTTCATGAGAGAAGCATGCACTTACTGAGAAACCAAAGTTACATTTTTGTTTTCTTGTAGAATATTGATTATTTTAATATTCTTTAGA
This sequence comes from Gastrodia elata, assembly GCA_016760335.1. Classification (NCBI taxonomy): domain Eukaryota; kingdom Viridiplantae; phylum Streptophyta; class Magnoliopsida; order Asparagales; family Orchidaceae; genus Gastrodia; species Gastrodia elata. Next base: position 1,285,635 of record CM028669.1, read on the forward strand.
ACTATCCCGTATTCTTTGAGTGTTCACTTGTTAGTTCTATCTGCATCAGGTAAGGATATTATAAAAGATAAAAGATGTATAGATGAGGAGCTATTCTTTTGTAGTCAGCATACTAGCATGATTAACGGCTTGCATGGTCGATACCCAACATATGGATCGGTTGTCAGGTGGGAATTAAATACGCAGTTGAAAATCCTTAGTGCTGGTTTATTTTGTTCTTGTAATTTTTTTCACTTGATTTTGAAGATTAGCAAAGCGGTGGGTCTCTTCGCATTTGTTCTCTTCTTTTCTTGAAGAGGAGGCAGTTGAATTGATAGTTGCTTATCTCTTTTTGAGGCCATATCCCTTCCATGCTCCTTTGTCCCGTATCACAGGATTTTTGAGGTATATAACTTGCCTATTACATTATTGTATTATTCATGCTCTTTTTATTCTATTCAGTTATTGCATTCTTTTGATTTGACACAATATTCTGTTGAGTGTACAGAGTATCTTTTGAATTCATGATCTATATTTTCGTTAATTCACATATCACACTTTTATATACCCATAACATATTGTTTTAAATCTTTCATATTTTGTATTTTTTAATATTTATGGAAAATTACACAATATACTCGCTAATTATTGAGACATTTGTTTATGTATTTAATTGTGTTATGCAAATAGTATCTTTTATTAAAATTAAATTTACAACTCTAACATAATCTGTATTTTTGTATATATTGATATTATTAGAGATACTTATAATGGGTTTATAACATGTTCGATTGCAGGGTGGCTTGTCTAATAATTTTCTTGTTTATATTGGATTACATCAAGGCTTAGCTCTCAAAATATATCTTTTTGCTTTAATTATGTATATTCTTACTGAGCACATTCAAGAGAAGTTTTTTTGTACCTAATATTTGTAGTTGATATTCTATTAATTGATAGACTAGGGATAGAGTTAAAGTAAAACTTGAGTTTTGGAGGACTATTTTAGAATCCAAAGGTTTTGTATTAGTAGACCTAAAACAGAATATATGGAGTGTTGTGCAATTTGAAAATTGTACTCAAAATTAAAGAAAAATTTTATAGAGCAACTATACGACTAGTTATGTTATATGGGACTGAATTGCAAAAACGTGTATTCATGGTAACTAGTATTTCATGCTATATTTTTATTTGCTGACAATTCTGTACATATATATTTTTGATATATACATATGCAAAAACGCCAGTTTGACACGTGGAGGCTTAATGTTCTGAAAACTAAGCAGTTTGTAAAAAGCCATAATTTATTTAATGTAAAATCTATATTTGAATTGCTATATTTTTCTTACTATATTTGATTAAATCATTCATTTGATGACTGTTATCTTATAGTGCTTTCTCTGGGTTGGTCTAGTTAAATTTCTCTGGCAGTTGCACCTGATCTAGTTGTTTTTATCTAGTTATGTTAATTTATTTGCATTTCATTTTTTTTCTTTGCTGGCATTATTTCTTCTATATATACATACATATATATATATATATATATCTATATATATACATACATATATATATATATACATACATATATATATATCATTTTTTGTAATTACTGTATGAATTTTTCTTTTATTAGGTTTGAATTAATGTATCTGCTTGTATTAGATTTTTGCGCTTAATAGCTAATTATGATTGGGCCTTCTCTCCATTGATTATTGATATAAATGAAGATTTCACGCCCCAAGATGAATGGGAGATAAATGTGAGTATTGGAACTTTTCTAATCATTGTACGGGTAATTTTTATTAAAAAAGTTCATCTATTGACATTTGGAGTTTTTTTTTTTTTCAATTGATTAGGAAAACTTCTTGTCAAGCAGGAAGTCATCTGAAAAAGATGTGCAGATTTTGAAACCAACAATGTTCTTAGCTACTACATATGACAAAAAATCTGAAGCATGGACAAAATATTTTCCTAATGGTGATGTGAGTAATTCTGCCATTTATACATTTCTCAATAACTATGCCAGGGCAAGTTTTCTGTATGCCATGTGGTAGATTGCTAGACAAGCATGCATAAACAATATCTGAATCCTTTAAAATCTGTTTGCAATATATGTGCACATAACACTCGTACACATATACGCACCCATACACATACTATTTGTTCTGGGGTGCATTCTTATTGATTCGTACAAACTGGCTAGTTAGGTCAGTGCATGCCAGAATACACATGCAAAACTTTTATGGGTTAGACCAAATTTAAGGTACACAAATAGAAAAAATATTCAAATGAAGTTCCTAATACTCATTGACAGGTGTCAAACAAGAAATATATGAAACAATCTTAAAGAAAAGAGAAGCACATTGGGGAAAAGCACTGTAGAGAGTAATTTTTTATATTTTATTCATATTTACAGGCACAATACCAACACATGCTAAACTCGCACATAATTTTCTAACATACCCTTAAGTAACATTAATTCTTATTACATCCCACCATTTCATTTCCCCTGTGAAGGTCCTTCGAAGGATGGCGGCATATGCTCGAAGCAGTGCTGACTTGTTAACAAAACTGATTCTCCAACGCCAAAATGGCCCATTCACTTGGGAGGTTAACTCTAAATCCTTAATAATATGACATGTGGAATCAAAGTTTATTATTCTTAATACTTTCTCTTTGCAGCGTCTATTCCGTACACCGATGGATAACTACGATGCAGTTGTGGTTCTCCATCGGGATAAGCTCTCCTATCCCGAGCGCCTTCTTTTCCCTTGCATGATCAGTATTGGTTAGGTTTTTCCTTAATTTTTCAAACTTTGAAATTTGAAGAAAATTCAATTGAAAAAGGAAGAGGTATTTTTTCAGGAAAACACATAATTCAGGGGAAAGCAAACCAAGACTTCGATCCTTTCATCCGTTTTGGTGGTTCTGTTCGAAGCTTTGAGGATGCGAGAAGCAAGCTGCTGGTGAACTTTGACCCGACCAATTTCTTCCTTGAAGATCTAAAGGTTGTTTACTTGTTAATCTCATTAAATTTTATTAGAGAGAGAAAGGGAGTATGTGTGCTCTTGTTAGGATTCACTTCTTTATAAAGAACACCCAAAACTTACCATAAACATAATTAGGGTTTAGGGTGAACATTGACCTGACCAATTTCTTCCTTGAATATCTAAAGGATGTTTACTTGCTGATCTCATATTAAACTTTCATTAGAGAGAGAGTGTGTGAGAAAGAGTGTGCGTGCACGCTCTTATTAGGATTCACTTGTTTATAAAGAGCACCCAAAACTTATTATAAACATATTTACTTTTTATATATAATATTAAATTTTTACATATTATATACATATTATAAACTTCTAATATATTATGTCATTACTATAAAGTTAACTTTTATTATATAAAAAAAGAGGAGGTATGTATGTAATATTTAAAAAATTAATTTTAAATATGAAAATTAAAAAACGGTTGCGTTATGCAAAATTCTCATTTCTGAGAAAGAATTTGTGTTAAATATGAGGTGCTATGCGTTTTAGAGAAAATTGAAGTTTGGGTGTTAGATATACCAGTAAGAATGGAGTTTGAAACTGGTAAATGCTCTTTTTATAATTATCTGTGTTTGATCTGCAGGAAAGGCTACCTGAAACTTTCAAGGTATGGTATGACTCGAATGGTGGCGATGCGGTCGGTCTGACATGGGATTTGAAGGTGCGTTTGGGTGGGGGGTGATGGTCACTTATTTTGAGCTAATTACTTTGTTAATTTATGATAATTTAAGGCTTGGTAGAGCATTATTCTGCAGAAACGCAAGAGGGAGAATGATGATGAGACCGAGCTTATTAACATGCTTAAAGGCGTTGGAGAAGTGGGAAAGGGGTTTGTGAAGAGCGTGTATTTTCTCAAAGCGCCCAGGTTATAGTGCCTAAACCCAGTTTAGGTATTTCTAATAGGAAATTATTGGATCTTAGTTATTCTAACGAAATCAAGTTTGTGGTTGTTTTATTCTCTTATACGCTTTTGTTTGATCAACTCATAGAGATCTAATATTGATGAAGGTAAAGCAGTGTTGATAGTGTTCTAGCATTTAATTCAGATGTTGCCAGATGTGGCAAAAAGTCGGGAATAATCACTCAAGAGTGGCACAACATATATTAAGGAATGTTTGACTGAAGACTAGAAAGAGTGGCTATACAAAGGGCTGGCATATTTGATTACCAAATATGGCATCATTCGGTGGATTCTTAAACTTCTCATTATAAAGGATTTTGTTGCTTAGGAATATTAAAATTCATAAAACTTACTTTGTGCTATAAATAGTGGTGGGTCAAATCTTGAATGTAGTGCTTTGCTTGCTGAATTTTTGGTGATTTAATGCAAATGAAATCCTTGGGTTCAAAGGTTTGGACATGAATAGGCTTAATCAAAATTTATTTCTGTTTTAACATTTGAACATGATTTGATTTGAACAAAGATGGAAGCTACATTGCCAAAGATAAAAGAAGTTTACAGCACCATCATTGGAGCAATCTGACTCATCATCTAGCTCAAGGGAAATATATAGTGATGAGATGGTTTAAGTGATTAGTATTCACGCACAATCGATGGTTAAGGGTGCATATAGGACTGATTTTGCAGAGTGGGAATGTTTAGAAGAATAAGCTCCAAGTAGTTTTGCATATAGCTGGAGGAATGGAGATTCAAAATGGAAAACATAGTGAAGCTGAGTAATCAAGTTATGATGTCTTGTGATCCAATGCAATACTTTGGAAAAAGGCTAGAAAATAAGTCACCAAGAAGTTTGATCAGTAGCTTGAAAGAATCAAACTTTTAAAAGACATTTGAAGGAACTCAGTTGCCTGCTGATGATGTTGATTTATTTAGCTCAAAGCTTTGAGAAGCAGAACTGATGGTTGAAAACTTTGAAAAGCCACTCCCTTCGAGCCATAGAAGCTTCAAGCACATTTAAAGGTAGTCAAGCCATATAGATTAGCTAGCCGAAAAGAATGCTGATCGGAAATAACCATCATAGGGAAGAGCTATGAAGCCAACTGAGTGATTTCCAAATTAGCTAACTAAAAGAGATTTAGTTGAAGGTAAAACACCGGGTCATGGAGCAATGTTTAGAATGTCGACTTCTCAAAGGGGATCATTTGAGTAGTAGCCTTTCCAAAGCAAATTAAAGACAAAAGATGAAGACATAGGGCAGATTTTGGGTGACTTGTTACCATGTCGACCAACAAGGAGCCAATTAAAGGTGTGACATCTAGTGTAAAACTCAGTTTTTTGGTTGTTTTCCAACTGAACGATTGCCTAGTAAGTAACCAAGCATTCGTAAGTGCCATTGAAGACCAACATTAAGAGAATGTTGATAGTTGACCAATCAAGCCTCATGATCCTTAATTACATTTTTTTAAAGTTATTTAGGAAACGGGGTATCACTAGCCTACAAAAGTTTATAATGAAGATATTGCACAAGTTAAATTCACGAAGGCTACACAGAGGAACATTCTCTCCTTTTTTTTTCCTCACAATTGTGCGATATGTAGTAGAGGGTAGTTAAAGGTAAGCAAGTGGTAGCTCCTCATTGGCGCATGATGATAAAAATATTTATGTTGCTAATGTAGTGGAGTTAAAAGATTGAGAGATATAATTGTATCTTTAAAATTTAGAATTAATAAAATAACTTTTAATATTACAAGTGCTTATGCCCCTTAAATAGAATTAAATATGTATATTAAAGAAAGATTTTGGCATGGTTTAGATGAGTTGGTTCAATAAATACCTTAAGAGGAAATGCTTTTTATAGAAGATTTTAATGGACATGTTGGAAGGGTAACTAAAGAATTTAATGATATTCATGTTGATTATGGTTTTGGAAAGATTAATGAAGGAAGAATGATTTTAGAGTTTGCCTTAGCTTATTATCTTATGATTGCTAATATTTATCTTAAGAAACGAGGAATATATTATCACTTGTAAAAACAAGATTTCTAAAATTCAGATTAATTATTTTCTAAAGAAAAATGGTCATTTATTATGCAAGAATTATAAGATTATTTCAAGTGATTGTTTGACAATTCAACACTGTTTGTTAGTTTTAGATTTAAAAGTAAGAGATAATAAAATTAATATTAAATCTAAAATATGTCATAAAACTAAATTGTGGAATATTATGAATGTAATATAGATATTTTTAAGAGTGAAGGTTTAAAACACGGATAGTGGAATTTTGTTGGTGAAGCCAACTTTATATGGAATTCGGATACTAGTTGCATTCGTAATATAGCAAAAAGTTTATTTGGTGAATCAAAAGAAAGAGTACCTAATAATAAAGTGGTGATGGTGAAAACATGATCAAATTAAGATCAAGGATAAAAAGATATGTTATAAAGAATGATTTAAATGTAGGGTTGAGGAGAGTTGTAAGAAGTGTAAATTAGTTTTTCGTGTATCCAAAATAGTAGTTCGTGATGCTAAGAGTGCATCATTCGAGTATCTATATTATTAATTAGATACATCGAGAGAGAAAGACATTTATAAGCTAGTCAAATTAAGAGATAAGAGAACAAAAGATTTGACCTATGTTAAATATAGCAAATATGATGATCAAAATTTTTTTAGGGATGAAAATATTCAACATAGATGGATGAATTTTTCTTAAGCTGTTCTTGAAGGTTGTACCAATAAAATTATTCTGAGTATTGATTATAAAAATAGTCTCAATTACAATTTCATTTGTTGTGTTAATAAATCTGAAATTTGTAATGTTTTAAACAGGGTGAGCGGAAAAATTATAAAATCGAATGACTTCCCCATCAATGTATGAAGATGCTTGGGGAGGAAGAAATTTCTTGGCTTACCAAGTTATTTAATGCTATTTTAAAGACAAAAGATGCTAGATAAGGTGAGAAAGAGTATTGTTATACCTATTTATAAGAATAAAGACAATGCTCAAGACAGTGCTAATTATAGAGGAATATATGATATTTTGGAAATTTTGGGAGAGTAATTGACTATAGAATATGAGAGTATAATTGCATTTCCCAAATCAAGTTGGTATTTTGCCATGTCGATTTACTATGGAAGCCATACATATATTAAGAGGTTTGATAGAAAAATTTAGGGAAAGAAAAAAGATCTTCATTTAATTAGGGTTTAGGGTGTTCTTGAAAGGCTTATGTTTAGAGAAGTTCTTTAGAGAGCTTTGGAGAGAAAAAAAAATTAGTGTTGCATATATTAATGCTATTAGAGATGTATAATGAGGCTGTTACATGTTTGATCGCAAGGCGGCTTGTTTAACGATTCTCCTATTTCGATTAAATTCAATCAAGGCTCAGCTCTTAGCACATATCTTTTTGCTTTAATTATGAAAATTCTTATTGAGTACATTCAAGAGGAGATTCTTTAGCGCATGTTATTTATATATAATATTCTATTAATTGATAAGATTAAGGAGGGAGTTAAAACAAAATTTGAGTTATGGATGATTATTTTAGAATTCAAAGATTTTTATTTTGGTAGATCTAAAACTAAATATATGGAGTGTAAGTTTAATTATATTATAGGTCTTAATCTTGAGGACATAACTATTGAGGATCATGTGATCAAGAAGACCAAGAGGTTCAAGTACATGGGTTCAATTAGTCAAAATAATGGTAAAATAGAGAGCGATGTGATTGATAGGAAGAAATGGAAGAGCATTTTTGGAGTGTTAGTGTGATGAATATTCCACTCAAAATCAAAAGAAATAAAGTAGATATAGGACCAACGTTGTTATATGGGATTAAATGTTGTGGCCAACAAAGAAGAAATTCATTGATAAAGTGCTATTGAGATGAGGATGCTTATGTGGATGAATGGGTGTACTTGTAAGGATAGAATGAGAAATAAGTTTATTTGTAGAGGTTAGAGTGCCTTTGATAGTGGACAAAATTAGAGAATGCTTCCATACATGGTTCGGGCATATTAAGCGTAGATCGTTCAATGCCCCTGTTAGGAAAATTGAGTTTATGGAAGAAACTATTATGAATGACCTCTTCTATTTGTTACATTAGGAGGGGCTTCTATTTGATTATGCACAATAAAAACAAATAATTCATGTAGTTGACCTCACCTAGCAGGATTAGGCTTGGTTTTGTGCTGTTGTATTGTGGGATTTTTTATTCTTTTGTATTTTCTAAAAATAACTTGCTACTAGTTCTTTTATTTAGCTTTGAAAGGTTTAATTTTTATTAGTTCTATGTCCATGATTCAATCATTTTGATGTCATTCGCATGTTGCGTTGGATCATCTTTGTAATAATTTTAAATTGTGAAAACATGAAATTTTCATAATTGAATTTAAGATTGTTTCTTATAATTGTTAAAACATGTTTAGCACCTTAGACTTTTACCAATGTACTCCCAAGCAAGGTGAGCCCAAATGTGACCATAGGTGCACCCAGACACATCAAGCCTAGATGCAATTAAATTGTGTCTAGATGCATTGACATAGTGATTAAGAGACCTGACAAAACCCACATGGCGCTAACCTGTCAAGATCACACCCAGACATGATCATGAATGTGTTCCAGTGCACGAGACTAACCAGATGATGTGGAAATTGAACTGGATGCTTATTATACCACCACAACATCACACCCATACATGATCGAATGCACCTAGATGTGTGGGGCCGATTAGTTGACATGGAAATAAACCTAGCCGCATATGGTACCACCATAGGTTAGCACTCGACGTGATCGAGCATGTAATGTGTGTGAGCTGACCAAGCTTATGTGAAAATCTGACTGGATACATCTATATCCCAAGTGCAATGTGCCCTGCTCACATGTCAAGACTTTCGACTCTCCTCCTTGATATTGTTAAGATCCCTTCAAAATTGTTAATGGAGCGTAGGTGTAACTTTCATGATTCCAATGGCGCAAATGGCATTGAAATCAGGTTTCATGCTGCAGAGAACAAATGTTGGAAGTTAGCGACGCTAATGGCGAATGCGGGCGGGCGTGCGTGTGCTGGAAAAGGCCCGTGTAGGCACTAGGGCTTGCGCCGGGTTGATTCGGGTTCCGCTGGCTGGGAACCGCGGAGTGGTTGATAGCAGTGTTTGGCGGCATTTTTCGACTGGGCAGTTTCCAGCAATGGTTGCTGGCAGCGGCCAGAATAAAAAAAAAAATTTTAAATTAAAAAAAAAATATAGGTAGACAGATTTTGATGAACTTGATCAACCTTTACTTTTACACCAAAGTGTGAAAACCTGCTATGATACAAAATATAATGGCGTGAAGTTTCAAATCCCACATTTAAGCACAAAAAGCTTAAATTTTACTTTGAGGATAGTTTTCGTGCACAAATGGAGGTGAATTGCTATGAATATTCAGGAGAAGTATGGTGATGAGGTTATGAATATTTTGATATAATTTTCATGTAGTTTTACTGAGTTTTTGTGAAGAAAATGATAAAGAAAGTGGAGGAATGCAGTGTAAACGTAATGATTAGAAAACCAACCACCCCGAAAAGCACTTACAACTCATCATGACTACTACCCAGTACAAGAACAACTCCTGCTCAACCACTCGCTAAATGTCGTGCAAATGCTCGAGTCACAAGTTTTATGTATGTTTCTTGTCCTGCATCAAACATTTGTTGCCAATATTTCTTAGTAGTTGATGAAATTTTCATGCTATTATTGAAGAAAAAGCATCTATTACATTTACTTCCTGCTATAATCTTTTTTTGAACTTTTTTGAAATGTGATTTATTTTTAGTAAGAAATTATATGTTGGCATATATTTTGAATTTATATAAATAGTGCGCATATCTATACAAATAGTATGGGAGGGATTAGGAGAGTTAATATTCCTGGGAAGGGCCATAGCTTATTATTTCAAATGACTTACTATTATTTTGAACATCTTCGACATATGGTGTATAAATTTCTATGAAATTGAAGAGTGCATTTTGATTCCCTCTTTTCTTGAATAACACAAGTGGATGTAACAAATATGATTAATATTACTTTTTTCTTTTTTCCAAAATTGTCGATTATCATTGATAGCAAATACAATAATTTTATTTTCTGAATCTTTTTACAACTCTCTAAATAAAAGAAACATAAAATAAAAGGAAAAAACCCAAAAAAACCTCCTTTTAAATAAAGAAGCCGGTTAAAATAAACACATACAACCTAAGGTAGTAACAGTAGGCCATAAAATGATTATGGCACACTAAAGTCCTGATATCTTCGTCTTAGCAAACTGTGGAGTTCTGCTACTGCCGCCGTGGTGAGGACTTTACAGTCTAGCGAGCGGACTCAACTGTTTGGAGAGTTTTGGATATGGTAGCGCCATACTCGGATGGAGGGGGCACTGCAATGGCAGGTGGAGGACTTCTCAGAGAGTCAGGCTAGCCAGTTTACTAACTGGAGCGTGGGGGTCAGCCTTGGCAGTTTTTAGCTATGTGGGAGATGGCCTTAAGCCTCAGGGAGGCTTGTTTCTTGTGGAGATTATTCAGTGATGCCATTCCGACTGGCTACTGGCTTTTCATGAGAGGGCTTACACAGTCTGCAGCTTGTGTCTGGGGCTGCGATGCAGAGGAGGACAGAGAGCATTTTGTTGTGCATTGTCGATATACGAGAGCCATTATGGAGACTTTTGTAAATTGGAGCATGCTTCCGGCGACATTGTCTTTTTGGGACCAATTCACTGCTCTGTTCTTGACCTTTACAGCGTCTCGCCGTTGTCGCTTCAGTTGCCAGATTGTGGCCTACTCTCTGTACCAGGCTTGGAGGAGCAGGACGGAGTTCTCACACGCCAGGCCCGCGCGCCATGGGGCGCCCTATTTTTGGGCAGCCTGGTCCATCACTTCCAAAGGGAGGATGCCAATTTGAGGGAGCGAACCGGCACTGAGACCCTGTTAGCTTAAAAAAAAAAAAGGGCTTTCCTTTATTCCGGTGGGCTTGAACAAGCATAGGACAGGAATCCGGCCCATAGCCCCAATAAAGTGACACATATTGGGCTTCAATCCAAGTCCGTGGGCCTCAAAGGAACCATCTGTGGGCCGTGCTGTTGGCCCACGCCTGCGAGGGCTTAGGCTGCGCAGTTGGGCCTTAAGGCCCTCTCCTTTGAGTGTTGCCCTAGCTGTCTGGTTCAGGGGGAGCCGCGCATGTTGCTGACGAACCAGTTCAAGAGACGATTCGTTTTGGAACAGGTAATGCCTCGGCAAGGGGTGTTACCCGCCCCAACGTTTGGGGAAGGGGCGCGTCCGCTGCCCGCATCCGCTGCCCTCACTGCTCGCTCTGCCCAGCTAGAGGAGCTTCGCCGGATGGGGGATTCTGCCTGTGGGATTCGCCACTGCCGGAGAGGAAGTAGGTGGCCGAGGGGGTCATTCTGTCACCCGGTCAGAGCACGAGTTCCGGCCAGATGAAGCCAGAGCCCGTGGCGGTTGCCCGTAGATGGCTCAGAGCCGGTTCCAGGTTGTCTCCAATCGCTCCGAAGTGGCGTTTTGTCGGCCGACTCTCAGATATGGTTAATATTAGTTGATATTGATTAACTCATTGATTTGTGCATTATTTTTAGCCTTAATTGGGCTATTATTGTGGCACTTGTTAGTTTACTATTGTTCTTTTTTACTTGATGCTCGCTATGGATCTATATATTCTAGTTGCTCTCTTTGTTATTACACTTGGCTTGTTACTTACTATTGCATGTTCTATTGTACAATCATACTTCTTTTCAGCTCTTTCACTATATTGCTTGCTGTATACACTTGATTTGCTACCATTGTTTTTATAGTTAAATGCATGAATAATAATATGATAGATTTTATTTACTCATATTTGATTAGTATTAATTTTCTTAGGTGCTGAGAACTCTTGGGAGCTTCATTAGAATTTATTTATGAGGAGATATTAGGTGAGTAAGAAGAAGATATTTGCGGACTTTAATCTTCTTCAACTACTAATTGTTTTCTCTTAGTTTTTATATTTTACTCTTTATTATTATTGAAATGAAAAAGTGATGATGTAAGGCTATTAATCTTTAGAGGCTCTATGTATATGATGATTGTGAATTTGATAATTTTTTAGTAATTGAATTTATATTCTTTGATTCTTCCAACTATAGTTAAGTATTCCAATTGATATGAAGATCCAATTGAGTTAATTAATTCAAAAATTGAAATATATTCTTTCAAAATAAAATAAAATAGTAGTGTACTCTCTCTATATTGGATGAAGTTATGTGGCTCAACCATATATGTAAATATGCCATGGCCTAAAACCTTTGAGAAAAAATTGAATACATAATTCATTATAAAATACATTTAAAACAATTGGAAAGAGTGAAGCAATATCTTGTGGGATTTAAAACAAATTGCTTTTTATACCAATATGAGCAAAAGCATTGGGTATTGCTTACATTAAACTTATTTGCATTATGTAAGGCTTTGTTGTAGGCTTTCCAAAGGTTTCATAGAATGCACCGATCAAAGTTCCTCCCAAAATGAGGTTTAAGTATGCAAAGGCTTGGACGCTAGAATATTTATGATTATCTTGACCAATACATAAACAATGCCATTTAGAAGCATATACACTCTTTTTCTTGAAGAATATTATCCATAAGAGGGACATAAAAGTAGGGGTAGCTGTATTTAGAATGCCATTGATGTCATAAGATGCAGTATGAAGTCCACAAAAGTGCCAAGACCTTTTTAAAGAGAATCTGCAATTTAGAGCATAATTAGAGCAAAATTGTTTAATATCATCGAATTTAAGAATGAAATATCTTCCATGATTACTTTCTTATCCTCCATTAGCACGCTTCCCAATCCACAATGTAATGTGTCTGTATATGTTGATAATTTATCCCTTCATGTGGTAGTACTAACACGTCTTTTTGGTTTTTGGAAAGCTGTCTCACAGTCTTTGTTCCACATGTATGGAATAGGTTTTTGTGTCAATATTGCCTGAGGTGCAAAATCTAAGAGAACTACTATATATACTTTCTATAATATCCTATGAGTTTTAGAAAACTCTAGATCTTCATTATTGTCTTTGATTGTGTCTAGTCTTGGATCACACTAACCTTCCTTAGGTCTACTTGGATTCCATTTGCACTCACAATATGCCCTAAAAAACATAATAAATTCAACCAAAATTTGCATTTTGAAATTGTAGTGTATAGTTGATTTGTTCCCAATACTTCTCAGGAGATTCAGGAGAAGCCAATGGAGCACTAGTAGACTCTCATCCAGTTTCACTACTTTTCTGCTTAGTTTATTTTTAGTTCAGTACTTAGCTCTATGTATGTTATTCAGTAAATATTTGTAATAATTTTGGATGTATTTTTTTTTTTTTTCTAAAATGAATGTTTTCATATAGCTTCTGTGATGAATCTTTCTGGATGCTTGCTTTAAGCTTCTGCACTAGGTTATACACTTATACTTAGTATTGTGATATGATCAGTATACTAGAAATGCTGATATCTTATACATATATTGGATTTCTATTGTATTCTAAATTCAATATATATATTTATCTAATACTTAGGATAAGAATATTACTCTTATCTTAAATATTAGCTCTCAACCCTCCTTGAGGTTGAGTCACCAGCCCTTCAGATGGGCTTGGTTTTCAGCTATTTCGGGGAGATAAGATATTCCTCCCCGAGTGGAGCGCCGCTCCGCCGCCGAATTATGATCTTTACCCCTTTGCGCGCGGCGATGGGGCAGGGTGCTACAGTTGGTATCAGAGAAGTATCATAAAGTGTCAGATAAGGAAATTTTCATATATACTTTATGATTTATTCTCTGCAGCGGATATGATCACAATTACTAAGTGTAAGGAAAGCAGCATCCATAGTTCATCATATTGAAATCTCAGAAATGAAATTAAGAATATCTGAAAATAACATCTTAAGAATTGAACAAACCATAAATGAGTAAAATATGGTTAAATGTTAAAAGAAAGTAACATATGACATCTTACGATTTGAACGGACTTTAAAGAAGTAATATATACAAATTAAACTCTTATAACTGAAATAATTAGAAATTAGAACTAATAGTTGAATGAAATTTTAGGGATGGAATATCAGCAGTTCGATTTCTTCTACTACCTTAGATTATTCGATGAGTATTGAGCAGATGATTTCTAAGATGAAAAAATCTATGGAAGGATCGTAGAAGGAGTATCTCCTCGTGGAGTAGAAGTACTAGATAAGATTTTAGTCTGTCCAGCCTTCAGAGGGACTAGTCTCCCTGTTCTTGCCAAAGAGTGGTTAAACCGTATGACCATTGCTTTTTGAGAGACAACTTGTCCCGACGACTACTGTCTCCAGATTCTGGGCTTTCTGCTTGGAGGTTATGCCGATAAATGGTGGTACTAGACAGATAGAAGATTATCCAAGAATCGTCGATTAGTAACATTCGATGATTTTTGTGCTGCTTTTAAGGCATAATATTGTATTTGATGTCCTTAGATTTCATATCTTGCCTAGCTTTCATATCAGTTTATCCTTTTGTATACTTATGTAACTTCTCTTTTGAGGAAGTGATGATTGAAAAAAATAGTAGATCTTTGTTTCAATTGCTAAATTCATGATTTGTTGCAGTCATGAATTCAGGATCTCCTTCAGCTCCTACTCTGATTAAGAATGCGGTCTCATCGTCTGGTGGACCCAAAGAATCAAACACAATGGCTAGCCTGATGAAAGTTTTAATAAAAAGAAATGTGCAACAAGCTCAAGAGACACGTGCTCTAATTCTCTCGGTCAGGCAACAACTTGCACCCCCATCAGGGTTCTCGTCATCTTCACACTATACTGGTGATGGAATCTTGCACAGTTTCCTACGCCTTAGAACTCCCACGTTCAATGGAGCGTTGAACCTAATGGACACAGTAAATTGGCTCAAGATGGCCGAAAAGAACTCGACTAGCATTAAGTGCCTTAATTCTGAAGCTATTCGCTTAATAACTCATCTGTTCCAAGAAGAAGCTAAATATTGGTTGGAGAATAAGTGGGCCAACAAATTCGTCGATTATGAAATATAAGATATCCCCTGTGATATGTTTTTGGAAGCATTTCGTGAGGCATTCATACCGGCATCATCTCAAGTAATCCTGGAGGATGAGCTCCTCCATCTCACCCAAGGCAACAACTCAGTGTTCGAATATGAACAAGAATTTCAAAGGTTCTCCCGCTTCGTTCCAGACCTAGTTAGAACTTAAGCATCTAGATGCCATCATTTTCTGAAGGGTCTGAGAGACTATAAAAGCTCACCTCGTCTCTCGTCAGATCGAAGCTGCCCGTCTACAAGAGGGATTCCAAGGTCAACTGGACCAAAAGAGAAAGACAACAGTTATGCAACCAAGGAAGGAACGTGTGGGGCCCCCCGTACTGACAACAAATAAGTACGGTGCTCCAACTGTGGCAAATTCCTAACTTAAGTAAAGTTAGGTAAACCAAACCTGCCTTAAGCCAAGGACTTGTCACCAAGTGTTATAACATCATCAAATATCAAAGTGACGGAAGCAATGAATAATAGAGTAACATCCACAAGCATACACAGTAGGAAAAGAGAATGCAATATAGTAACTCATCACAATGCAGAAATAAAATACATCCAGAATTAATTATTACAAACTGAAGATTTAAGAAAATGAAAATGTCTCTCAATCTCACTGAAATAAAAATGCAATATCTATCTAAACAGCAGCAGCACGATTGTAATAACCCAGGTTGTTACTTAGGTTAATTAAGGCTAATCTAAGTCTTAATTGAGGTTCTAGTTCACTAAATAAGTCAATAAGAACGTATCTCTAAGACCTGGGTCAAACTAGGAGTCAAATAAATCAAATCTGAAATTCTGGAAAATCCCAAACCCTACAAATTGACTTTTTATTTAGACCTCAAATTGAAAATTTGACTTCACCATTGAGTTCAGAACACCCAAATTAGCTAGGGGTGAAGCTTTGGATGCATTTGGAAGTCGTTGGATTTTTGGTGAATATTTTAAATACCTGAAAATTCAAATAATTAAATACTTGTCGAAATGAAAATCTAAGTGCGTCGTTGCGTTCCTCACCCTTCAATTAGCTAAAGGTGATTTATTGGAAATTTTCTAGATACAATTAATCATATAAATTTAATTAAGAAGTTTGTGTAATTTAATTTATAATTTTAATAAATTTATTAGCACTTAACGGCGCCGTCGCATTTTCCTTAACGCCGTTCCCTAAATTCTAATTTGACTGTTTGACCAGACGGATCCTACGAACCGTCCGATCGAAGGATCCGACGGTCCGTAGATCGTCTCCTTCGTCAAGACCGCGGAAGCCTCCGCGTGGTTGAGGGCTCGATACGCGGCACGCCCTCGCTCCATATGGCATAGGCCGACCGCTATAGGAGTGGTTTAAGAACCCTGGTCCTCACTTTGGCTCGGTTTTCACAACCTACAGTCGAAGGAAGGCTGAATCCCGATCGTTTGGATTCCGGCATTTCTACCCGTCAAAATCAGGTACCTACTCTTCCTAGATCTTTTCTTTTGATTGTCAAATTTCAATTTTTAGAAGCTATTCCATCTGTTAGATTAAACTTTGGTCGGGTTCGATCAAGTTAGATCGAACCCGATCGTGTTAATTTGAGTCTAACATCACAGTACTTACCGTTAATCGCGTAAGTGTCTCGACAAGGGTCTCTAGGGCTAGAGTTTGCCGAAGCTACGAATCTTCTCCGGCGACGTTTAGAGTACTAATCGAAAGGCCTCTCCGAGACCTTTCGATCGGTATATGGTTCGTCCTCCGGTGACGGTGATTTCATCGCCAAAATTTGAGCCCTAGTTTCGGGCTCTCGGATCTCGTCGCGTTGGATGAGGCTGAGGTAGCCTGGGCGGGTCGGGCTGGCCCGAGCCCGGTTCGCGCTGCCGCCTGAAGATTGAGCGCAGAAGCGGGGCCCAACGCATGTGTTGTCTACTGCTGGAGCCACCGCGTGGATGTGTGGGGCCCACGGCGCGTAACTCGTGCAGTTCAGAAGGCGGGCCCCGCAGTCCCTTCGGCTGGTGTCGTGGGGCCCGCTCGAGAGCTGTCGCCCAATTCCTCAGCGCCACGTGTCCTGCTGATGTGTCCGGTGACAGCCGTGGGTCCCACCTTCTGAAAAACTTAAATATATATATATATATATATATTATAAATTAGTAAATTTAAATTTAATCATTTAATTAAATTCAGTTTAGTTTAATTAATTAAACACTAATACTTTAAACACTAATATCTTAATAAATATAAGTCCAATCATAGCAAATAATTATACTACTATGATCAAAAAATTATGAGGAATATTATGGAACCATTAAATTTCCATTTTGATCAATAATTCACTTAGTGACATTTTAGGTATATAAATTATATAAAAATGCTACTAATTTTCAATTAGCCATAACTTTGCACACACTAATCCAAACATACCCAATATGGGTCTTAAAATACTCAGAAAACCCTAAAGAATATTTTAGTAGGGTTAACCTTGCTGTTTGGATTAGTATTTGAATAATCACATTTATGACCTAATCCTAATTATGTCAATTAACCCTAGATCTTCAATTGGCCATAACTTGTTCAATTGAACTCCAAATTAGGTGATCCAAATATCAATTTAGATAAAAAAAAAACCTAATTAACAGTAATCTACAAAATTATTTAGGATCCAATGGTTAGAATTGCTAATCACCCCTAATTACCCTAAAGCTTGATTAGTGAATATTAGCAAATCTAGTAATCCAAATTGAGTTATTTAAGTTTCAGAGAACTCATAGAGTTTATTAGAATCTAGCTGTAAGGTTGGATTAGTGATTGAGTGATTAATTTCACTAATCACTCACTAATCACCCTAAACCTTAATTAAGCCATAACTTAGCCAAATGGAGTCCAAATTGAGCCTACCACTAGTCATTAGAATCAGTAGATCAATTGTGACAAACTACCACTGAGGTTTTTTAATTTGGACACCAAATGACAAAGTTAGGATTTTTGACCCTTAATTAAGATTCCTTAATTACCCTTTAAACCTTAAAACTTGTATTGACTATAACTTAGCCAATACACATCAGAATTCAATAATTTTAGGTTCTATGAAAACCTTAAGATATAACCTACAGTAAACTAACAGAAAATTTAGGTGTCCTTAAGGTAAAATAACCAATATACCCTTATAGGTCAAATTCCTAAATTTGACCTTATAAGGCTTAATATTTAACCAAAATTAATGATCTTTCTGTCTAAATTCATATTAGACAGTAAGTAATCAGTCCACTTTATTAAAATTCAGAATTTAACCCTAATTCATAAAGATGAGATTTAGACCCTTAAGTAGGGGCAAAATGGTAATTTTTGCCCAAAATTAGGGTTTAGCATTTTAAAACCCTAAAATCACATTCTAAACATTTCAAACATAAATAAAGTGATTTAGGATAGAAATTAGATAAATTCAAACCTTAATTTGATTTTGATCAAGATTTCATTTTTAAGTCCTTAAGGAAAATTCCTAAGTAAAATTTGAGTGCTTCCCTTCCTTAATCATTTCTAGATCTTTCCTTAGGTCTTATAATATTAGTTAGGATGTGTTTCATGAGAGATATTCTTAGTACTTAAGAGCTTTAATTCCTGAGATTAAGAATAGATTTTAGGTTAGAATTCATCTAATGGGTAAAGTGGGTTACTCATTAAGATGAAACCTTGATATTACTAATTTATCAGATTTTTCAAAGTTTATTAAATGATTATTTGATATTTTAACATTAGAGCTAGGATTATAAATCTATCCTATTGAACTTGACTTAATTCAATAGGATTTGTCTTAACATTTAATCTGTAAGATGGGATTAAACCTTAGTCCTTTAGGATAGCCTTGTGATTAAGAATTAAACTTCATTCTTTGAGTTTGATTCTTAATCCTTTAAATCTTGATTTGAATACTCAAGATTTAGTTTGGGATTTATAAAATAAAAACTAAGGACGTTTGATTTATTCTTTTAACTTAATTAAAGCGACATGTGATTTATAAGTGTTAGAACTTTATTAGTTCTAACATTCTTTTGACTTGTAGACTCAATATTTTGAATTTATACTCGATAGCTGGATACTGGAGATCCTAAACTTGTATAAGTTCAGATTAGTTAGATCTTAAATAGAAAACAAAGTGATATCACAAATGTTGTTTAGTGCTATTTTATATACATTAAACATTGTATGCTATGTTTTCCTTTTTGCTTTGGACTTCCTTATATTTGGATATATTGCATTAAAGATAGAATATTGAATGATTATTTCTATGTTGATTTTGATTATATTCATATGGCATTTCATATTTTTAGAAGGGTATTTGGTGGAAAACAGTTTTATCAAACTTGCGGAGATATGTCTTTTTAGTCTGCCATGTAGTTTGACTTTACTTCAGAATGGTTTTGGGCTGGGACTACTTTCCTAGTGCCTGTAGGATAGCTTTTGGGGCTAGGACTACTTTCCTAGTGCCTGCTGTTTCTGACTATGACTACTTTCCTAGTATATTTGGGACTACTTTTCCAGATACTGACTGTTTCTGACT
This sequence comes from Gastrodia elata, assembly GCA_016760335.1. NCBI lineage: Eukaryota > Viridiplantae > Streptophyta > Magnoliopsida > Asparagales > Orchidaceae > Gastrodia > Gastrodia elata. The sequence continues at coordinate 1,305,201 of CM028669.1, forward strand.
ATGACTACTTTCCTAGTGTATCTGGGACTACTTTTCCAGATAAGCAGATGGACTTTACTAGTGGCAGGACTAAGTAGGAATATCTCATTTATGGCAGTTACTGTTAGTTTACTTCATTTGTACTATAGTCACTTTACAGTTGTCTTTTGTTACTTTACAGTTTTGGCTCATTGTTACCTTATAGTTCAGTACTCATTCTGTTACATTTTCATTTTCTGTAGTTCTTACTTGACTTATAATTCAAAACGCATCTTGCTATATTTTCATTTTCTACAGTTCTTACTTGTCTTACAGTTCAGTACGCTTTCTGCTATATTTTAATTTTTCTGCAATTCCTTTGTACTCACAACTTTGAATATTCATTTTTACCTTTCAGTAGTCACTTTTATTTTTGGCATGTTAGGATGTTAGATCTTTACTTTCAGCTCTGTACTTTCAGATTAATTATAAAAGCAGTATGTTTTATATTGATCATATACTTAGAAGTTTCACTTGTGTTTAGTAGATTTCTTTATGTATTACTTGACCTTTTTTGCAGCATTGAGGTATGTTCTTACCTCACATCTTATTAAGTTATAATTATATTAATTATAGCTTTGTTACATTTCCTTAATGCTTACTGCTCCTATGTTGCTTAGTATTGTGATATCATTAAAATTTAACAATTTGCAGCCTAAAATGTACTTAGACGTTTTGTCTAACTAGATTTTTCTTTTATTGGCTGGAGCCCTACCATTGTGAAACCAATAATGGTAGATTCTAAGCTGTTCGAGGTTGTGGGACCTTCTGGAGATCCGGTACAGGAGGAGGAGCATACAGGAGAAGGTCATTAGTCACTGTCTGATATTGTGAGGATATGAGAGACTTTACTCTTCTTACTGCATAAACTTTAACATCATTTTGTAATAATACATGATCTAACTGCTTTACTTTTCATGCTTATGTATTCTGAGTTGTACATTTTTTATCTGGATTGTATGGATGTTACTCTTATTTTTCTTCCGCACTCTGATAAATTATAGTATACTCATTTGAGTGATTGTTTCTGTTGCTACTCTTTGCTTATTAAGGCACATTCTCCCTTGACATTTGATTAAGAAAGTCCATTCTTTAATCTGAATGTTAAGTGAGAGTTTGCTAAGTGACGACCACCTTCTAATCCGGGTGATTTGGGGGAGGCCGCCACAACGATCCTCCTCCTGAACTTGCTCCTCTTCTGCGATACTGCCCACGAACACGTCTGAATCTGACATTTGTTGGTATCACAAATGCCAGGGCCCCAGCCAACAAAATAAAAATGTTACAGTTAGATAATTATCTAAGTACATTTTAGGCTATTTTAATGAACTGAATATTTTAAAGATATCACATTTTAATTTAACTAAACATGCAAGCAGTAAAAGGTGCAACAAGCTATGAAAGAAACGGGTAATTATAAACTATCCATTTATAGCCAGCAACTAGTATGGAGAACATACAATGCAAAATAAACAATGTGAGGCTAAAGCTAAAAGAAATAGCAACTACAATACAATTTTGAACCTAACATGCTTTATGATCATGTTAACACATGCTGAGTATATAAAAGAAACACAAGTACTAAAAATGTGCAATTATAGCATCCTAAACATGCTAATATATATAAGTAAACCATACCAGTATACATATAACCTGCTAGTTAAGAAAAAGAAAAGAAAAGGCCACTGAGACATGTGGCGAAAGCCAAGCAATCTATGAAAGGTAAAGCCATTGAGACATGTGGCAAAGCGAGCAAGTACTAAAAATAAGGCCACTGAAGCATGTGGCAAAGCAAAACAGAAAATAATACTGAACAATCCAGCTAAAGTAGCAATAAGTCTAAGACATAGTACTGTCATACCAGCCAATGGGCCATCCAGGGCCTCCAATATCAGTCAATCAATCCCCAGCCTAGCCTTCCAAATATGCTAGGTCTGAGTCCAGTCTATACAATACTACTACTGAAGAGGCAGACTAAGCTAGGACATATTCTACCGACGGCAAACAATGCAAAACTGAATGATATGAAATTCAAATACTAACTTAGGATGTATCATCCATATCCTAAGTCCTCCTATTATGCTCACAGAATAAAGCTCAATATCTAAGGTATGCAAAGCAATATAGTCAAAGTAAGCAAGAGACTCAATCTAGATTTATGTGATATCTGATGTTATCTAATTACCAAATGTAACTACTCTGAGAAGGTACAAGTTTAGGATCTCCAATATCCAGCTATCGAGTAGAATCTCAGATTTACATCCTTAAAGTTAATATTAGAACTTAACAAGTTCTAATCCAAAATCATGTGACGACTATATGATTTAAGTAAGTAAATCAACGACCTAATTTATTAATATTTTACTCTCTTACCCAAATTTTGATTAAGTAAATTAAGATCTAAGGATTTAGAACTTAAACCCTATGTTGAGTTCAAATCCCAAATCCAAGGTAATGTCCTAACTAGGATCTAGGGTTCACATTTACAACCCAAATTTAAGGTATAGAATCCTATAAGCTGAAGGATCCAAGAACTAAGAACTTATTGAAAGGTTATTCTACTGATTATACGATAAAATAATCAATTGAGAATTTAAGAACTATATTCAATCTTTTAGATAATCTCATTATCCTATAGATTGAATCATCCTATACCCACATAGAAGGTTTCAAAAGATTAAATAACCAAACATTTAAAGAATTTCAATTGGAGATGGTTCAATTCAAATTGAAAATTTAAGTCTAAGATCTAAGATCTAAGGATCTGAGGTTTGATCACTTTAGACTTTAAACTAGAGTTTTAACTTAAGAGTTTCCATTTGTGTTTCTTTTAGAATTTAAGTTCATAGTTAAACTATATGGAGCTTATTAAAGTTGAAATTGACAATTTTAAGTATTATATTAAACATCAAACTCATATTGATCTTTTTATGGTTACTTAAGATCTAAGCATTTGAGGTTTGATCACTTTAAACTTTAAGCTAGATTTTAACTTAGGATATTCCATTATTATTTCTTTTAGCATTTAAGTTTATAATTTAACTAGTTGGAACTTATCAAGTGACTTTTGAAATGATTACATTTAAGTGTTAAGCTTAAGTGACTTCTTTAAGGTCACTTAAGATCTAAGTGTCTTAATTAGGGTTAAATTGAAGATTTCATAACTTTAATATTAATATTATTAATATCCTTAATCTAAGGGTCCAGAGAACATTTCTAATCTATCTTAAGGTGGTTTACTGAATTTCCAAAGTCTTAAGGAGCATTTAAACACATTTTGGTCAAAATGACCAAAATGCCCCTCTTAAGGCAAAAATTGGGATTTTAGGGTTTACTTATTCAAATTAGATCTAATCTATTTTAATATGTTTCATATTGGTTAATGAAGTGAGAAATACCCTCATTTTAGATTTTGAGCACTTAATTAAGACTAATTATCACTAATTACTTAATTAAGCCCATTAGGGTGATTAGTGGAAATAAGTATCTTTAGGGCAATCCAACCTTACCCTTAGGTTCTAATAGATCTAATATAGTATTAAGAGCTTACTTCCTCAATTTCAGAGACTCAATTAGGGTCTAAATCACTAATCCTCATTTAGGGTGATTAAGGGGTAATTAAGCAAAATAAATATCCAAAATTTGTTTTAAGGGTCTCTAATTATTCTCTAGGGTTTAAGGAGCAATCAGAGCCCTTAATCTCCATATTTGGATATTCATTAAATTTAATATGATCTAATTAAAAACAAAAAAAGGTTTATGCAATTATTTTAAATCTAACCATTGAATCTGTGATTTTATTTTATATTTAGATTTATTGTATTTTTCTGATTCAAATGGTATATTGGATCATACCATTTGGATTTGTATAACTAAAGTTATTCAATTAATTTAATCTGAATGTTTATTTAAATTGGAACTATATGGTTTAATTATTTAAAAGCATAACCATTAAAAATGTCATCCAATAAATATTAATTAGCCGCGACCCAATATCAGAACTGCGTGGGTCACGGTTCGACCCGGCCCAGAACCCACAACTTCATCTTCTTCCTCTCGACGTGTCCCGAGTCAGCCGAGCTTCAGCGCCAAAATTCTCGGTGATCCGGCGACGACAGAGGCTCAACTCGGGATCCTACACGTTTAGGGAGTCGAGACACGTCGACTGAACCAAGAACCCCCATCTGGATCCCTTTGGATCGACGGGGTGCTACTCGACCGAGACGCCTTCGATACGGGCATCTCAGGCCAATTGTGAGGGGATAATTCTCCTCACAGAGGCCTCGATTCGACCGGGGTTCGATCCCTACACGTTCAGGGAGTCGAGACGCATCGAACCCCCAACCTATCTTAACCTGAGGCGCAGCCAATCGCTGGGTCCTTACTTGGACTCAACCATTGGCTCGGCTGCTAGCTCAGTCAATCGATACGATCGACTCGAGCTAGCTTAGCCCCAGGCGATAATCATCATGGGTTTCCTAGTTGGCTAAGGTACTCTAGACGACATCTAGGGCTCAATCCAGAAGACAGAATGGAAATGAGCTAAAGAAATTTCAATGGGGGAAGGCTGTACCTCAAGTCAGGCTGCAGGCTTAACTGAGGGGAATTGAGGTGCGATGAAGCTTCCTGGACAGTAGACGAAGCTTCATAGGGGGTCTGAACACCAGACGGGCCCTTTATCTGCGGTTCAAGCTTCTGAAATTTCCGGAACTTGCCGAAAAAAATGGGGACTCCAGCAGACCTTCAAGTAGGGAATTAGGGATTCACAGTGAGCAAAGGGGC